>WFKR01000002.1:10322500-11572500 GCA_025331145.1 Rosa persica | reverse complement strand
CTGGAATTGCCAGTTGATTTACTAACCCCTTTCATATTGGCATCAAGTTACATCCGTCAACATCAAGGAAGATCCAAAACAGTATCCAAACATTTATTGTGGATTTGGATCTTAATCTAAAATGTTATTAATTTACTTGTAGAATTGCTCATTGCAAGTTTGCAACCATATGTCCGTAATAAGAATGTGATATGGACATATGGTTGCAGTGAGCAATTCTACAAGTAAATTAAGGCACACATAATACATTACGTGAAGCTTGATGGTTAGTTCCATGTCTATCGACGGTTGACTATTCCTCCTCCTGCTTGAGTCGTAGTTGCTGATCCACCTGCTGATGCTCCTCGAGGAGTTGTCGCTGTTGCTCCCTGACCTTGTAAATTGGGAAGTTTCATCTTGATCCATTCAGAATCAAACGAACCCCTTCCTTCAGCCCGTGGTTTGGAGCTCAATAGCGCGACCGGTTTGGGGCCGAATCGCACCGCACGCTGTTCGCGCGATACAGGATAACCAAGATCACGAAATAATGTATCTTGAATATAGTTAACAATGCGCTCTTGGAAAGTCAATTGAAGTCGCTTAAACGACTCTCTGAATCTCCTGAGTCTGAAATCCTCCTCACCCTCCTCTGGCAGTTTCTCAATAACTTCAACTTGACCGGAAAGTATAAAATGAATGGGGTTTTTCCTGTAATTAGCGCATCGTGCTTTGAACCAAGTAATTGATACATCGAACAAGAATTCGGCATGAGGGGACTCTCCTTCGTTATGATCAGATGTACCTTGTTGAACACGCTTTTTATCAGCTTTAGGCCAAGGGCAAGTGGGTAGATGTTTAATACACACCTTCTTGAATCTTCTGAGCCTCAAGAGGATACCGAAGAATTTCTCAGTTATGAGTTCGGCAGAGTCCCTTATCTTATGTGCCAGTTTCTCGATCATTTCTGCTTGATCCTCGGAGCCTAGTCCGCAGAAGAAATGAACAGCCTCAGAATAGCGTTTTTGCTTTAACAGTACTTTTTTCCTCAACTCCTTGAATAAATCAATCCGGTTACGGACCGGAACTTGATTAAATAGCTCTCTGAATCTTCTCATTCTAACAGCTCCCTCTTCCTCAGGATCAGTAGAACTAGTCTGTAGATCCTCTGCTGCATGGCGTCTTTTTGTTTTAACTTGAATAGACATTCATCAATCTTGGGTTGTTGATACTTGGCTGACGGTAGGCCAAACCCAAGAGTCGAGAGAGCAGAGAATAATTCAGCAGCCCGGTCAAACTTCTGTGGCTCAAGGATCATCGGCATGGAACGCCAAAACCATCTGAGTAGTTTCTTTACAGTATTGTCAAGGAATTGCTCTTGGACCCGAGAGTCGATTACTTTGGTGCATAACTCTTTGAATATTCTGAGTTTGAAATCCTCCACACATTCGTTCTACAGACTTTTCTCGATCACAACACCTGTAAATTCCTTGGAGAGTTGTTCAATCAGCATGTCTTGACGACTGGCCGATTGTCCCTGGAACCAAATAATTGAGAAACCTACGAAAAATTCAGAAAAACGCGACTTCCAATCCGAATTGTTTTCGTTATCATCATCAGATGTCTTCTCCTGTTCATCATCTTCACTTTTCCAGGAAACAACAAGCTTGTGAGCATCCCGGGCACGATCCTTACACAGCTGTGTAAATCTTCTGAGTCTGAAATCCTCTTCAGTTTCCTCGGGGCCCCGGAGAAGATTCTCGGCCTCCGGGTCCCTATCAAGACTCCTTCTCCTTACTCTGATTTTGTGGCGCTAAGAAAACAAATTTAGGCGGCCTAAATTTCCGTGGTCAGATACAAGTATATTTGTCCTTAAATCCGTCAAATGCACGTGTAACGGTTTGCCGACTCAATGCAGTGGGCAAGTGAATATGAATTTTATTTCGATGGAAAAACGGTCGTCGACACTAATTATCTCACTTATCTCAGTAACAGATTTTTATTCTCACTAACCTAATTTAAAGAAAAATGACTATTTTGCTCTCAGCTTAATTAATGAAGGAAAAATTACTGGTCACACCTTGTATTTTGGGTGCGTCGATAATTCAGTTCATAACATCTTAATTTTAATAAATAAATTCCCACACATTCAAATCTCACACAATTTTATCCAAAATAACCATTTTACCCCTCACTTCCTCTTTTTTTCTTTTTTTCTTCTCTCTCTCACGATCTAGCCAGATCCATTGACAAACTAAAAATACAAGACATAGCATCATTGCTCTCAGGTCCAAACTCATTGATGATACCAGCAGCATATAGAATTGTAAGGTACCAACAATCTCTAGAGTGAGAAGAGTTACCATCAATGGCGATCAATTGTTGCTGATCTCTAGTCTGCAGGAGAATTCGAGTGCAGTGGTGCCATTGAGTTTGGGAAGACTCAATATAGGCACAAATGTTGGACGTGATGACAAACTGTGGCGACGGAGCTTCTGAGGTCTTCTTTGCATGGCGGCGGAGCTTCGATGGTCTTCCTCCATGGCGGCAGTGCTTGGAATCGGAGATGCAGTCGAGGTCGATGGCGAGAAGATGGGGTCGTCTCCAATTGGCGTTTTTGATAATCCTCCAATTTTGCACAAGAGTTCAATAATGAAGAGACCATCCAACACCATCATGTCAACGAGCTGATCCCTGCAAAACTTGAGTGTCGACTCTGAATAGCACCCTCTTATCTCTTCTTCCCTTAATGCTACAGCCTGCCGGTAGTCGTCTAGTCCCGGGCCACTTGGTGGTGTTTGAGCAAGAAGATCGCGAAGAAATCTCCTCTTGTGCTGCTGCATCATCTCCAAATGTTCTTCACCATGGTGATAAGGACCGATGGAGGCTATATGAGGCCCGTAGGTGTTCTTGTTTACGTCAACTAGGCATTTGGGTACTCGGAAGGTGCAAAAAGACTCATTTCCAGCTGAGGGGTCCAGGAGCCATTCTGTTCCGTTGACTGTTTCCTCCAGTGATTCAACTGTAATGACAGAATAGTTTCCATCTCCGTTCACCGGCATTGGTGAGCTCGAGGACGAAATCATTGTACCTAGCTGTGAATTAAAGAGAAGAGAACTTTGCTTGGAAGTAAATTTGTTGAATGAAAGATTGAAGTGAGAAACTGAGAATAACATGCAGAAGTACTGCAATTCAATCACGCGCAGTTTGGTTTTCTCTTGTTTGACTTGGGATCGAAATTTGAAAGTCCCACTGCATCCGAAGACTTTCTTAGCATGACTGGCATCGAGGAAATCAACGATCTGTCTCATGGGAATTAGTCAGTAGTCACAGACACTGCCACATCTAAATTCAAAGGTTCTTATGTTGCAAACTGCGGATTCTTAAAATTTATTCAGTGCCCAATAATACATTACCAAATCTTACCTCGTTTTAATACCGGCACGCCTTAATTCTTGACATGTACTAGGGCCAAACTTTGAAATTGGCTGTCTTAATAATAGGGTTTTATAGACTTGACCGATTTAATAATGGTGCATTAACAGTTAGCATTGTTGTCTTTTAGCTTGTAGCAAATATTCTACATGCACTTGATGTATTGATGCTTCTTGTTATATTCTAGTCATTAGTATTATCCTAAAGTTTTAATTTTTTAACATGTCACTTGGGCCTCTAATAAGTAATTTATAATATTAAAAATAAAATTCTTTGAAGTATATGTCCCAATTTTTTGGAACCTTGGGCTTCATAATTAAAAAATAAAACTAAAATACTTTTTTTTCAAAACCATGAATTTTATTCAAAATTGTGGATTATAGTACACACGTTTTTTTTTTTGTCAAAAGTTATTTTTTATTTTCTGACCAAACTTTGAAATAATGATTTTCACACACTTATCCAACTGACATAACTCAATAATCACAACACAATTTTTTTTTACAATTTTTCAAGTTTAACAAAAATTATATAAAGGAAATTTGTTCGATGCTTTGTTGTTTCGTCAAATAGAATACATTCTAAAAATCATACTTTATGAATGAAGAGGTAATGGCAAAGAGTTTCAAGAAAAAATAATGTTAACAAGATTTAATATGTTACGGCATGTCATTGCATTTTATTGGTGTCTCGGCCCTATGGCACATCCTGACGTGCCAAACCATTCACAGCCCAATTTCTATTTAAATTGTCATGTTTCTTAATGTCACCATTGATAAAGCATGATCTTTGTATTTGAATTACCGGAATACCAAAATGTATAAATGATTTTTTTTTCTTTATGGTTTTTCAAAATTAAAAATCAAGAATATAAATAGGTTTTGTTTTAATCATTTACATGTTTATCCATTATTTTTTTATTTAAATTAGAGATATATAACATGGAACACAAACTGAAATTTGATACATGAATGTATCTGGAATACTATAGCCATTCTCAGGTTGTAGAGATTTGAAATATAAATGGGCTCCCACCCAAGGAAGGAAGAAAGCCTAATGAAATGAAAGAAGGCCCAAGATAAGGTCCAAAAACCCAAATACCCAACCAACGATGGTTAACTGTCAGAACTTTAGTCAGTGTGATTTTGGTCAACCCTATAAGGGCAAATTTGTCTTTTCAAGGATTGATAAAAAAGGAAGAAAAAAAAAAGGAAGAAGAAGCAAAAGGAAGAAGAAGGGAGAAGGAGAAGAAGAAGAAGAAAGGAGGAGGAGGAGGAGAAGAAAATTATATTTGGGTGTCCAAATCAAATCTTGTATCGGGGAGGGAGGGCAGGAGGAAAAGATTAAATTTGGGTGTCCAAATCAAACATTGATATCAGGGAGGGAGTGAGGTAGCTAGGGAGGAAGAAGAAAAATAAGGAAGAGGGGAAGAAAATCAGATTTGGGTGTCCAAATCAAACACTGATTTCAGGGAGGGAGGAAGGAAGCTAGGGTGAAAGAAGAAGGAAGAAGAATAAAGAGGAGGAGAAGAAAATCATATTTGGATGTCCAAATCAAACCTTAATATCCGGGAGGAAGGGAGAAAGAAGAAGGAGGAGGAGAAGATCAAATCTTGATATGTTGCCGCCGGATGGGGGAAGAGAGTGGGAGGTAAAAATACTAAATTATCCTTTGAAAAATATATGATTGCATAAGGTTAACGGTGTTATTGACGCCATGTATTAAAAGTGTGTAGGGTTTTGAAAATCATATACTGTTTTTATTTATTTGGAAGATAATGTACCGATTTTCTGAGTGGGCCATATATAGTGTACAGTTCTTAAAATTTTTCCTTCCATCAACGACAGATTCGAGTGGTCGTGGGTTAGTGAAAATACCAAATTACCCTTTGAAAAATGAATAAATGCATAAGATTAACGATGTTATTGACGCCATGTATTAAAAGTGTGTCGTGTTTTGAAAGTCATGTACCGTTTTTATTTCTTTTGAAAGACAATGTATCGATTTTCGAAGTGGACCATATATAGTGTACAGCTCTTAAAATTTTCTCTTTCATCAATGACAGGCTCGAGTGGTCGTGGGCTACAAGAACGGATGGAGAAATACGAGAAATTATTTAGTCCTGGATTACTATTTTTTTGTAACCGAGACAACTTGATTGGTCCATGCATGGTCTTATTTTAATAGTAATCGGTTTTTTTTTTTTTCTTCATGTATATAAACGTCATTAGTCATGTGATAATTTCAGACCACACAATAATTACCCAAGAATAATGATCCGAGCACACCAATTTGACTATAAGAACAAGCCAACAAGTGCAACCAGCCTCCATAAATTATAAGGTGCCGAAGTGGACATATTAATCCAAGTAAGTCATTAGAAAGATTGAATAAGCACACTTTTTTCGGAGAGTTTTTTACATGCACCCCAACTTATCCGCAAGCGAATACAAAGATTGAGTGGATCAAAGATCATTTGCAGACAAAACCATGATTTGAAAGAAAAAGAAAATCCAGTTCAACAGAACGCGCCTCACGCACCTAGTGTTCTTGAGAGAGAATGATGCTCCGTCTGGCGGCGCGTCCTTGGGGCGTCGTCGTCGGAAGGACCTTTGATGGTATTGGGCACTCAGGCGGGGGGTTCTGGCTTAGGCGTGGCTCGGGAAAGGTGGATGAGAGGTCGATGTTGGGTTGGGTAGATCTGTTCCAGTCTGACCTTCTCCGGTCGTGGGCGAGCACAGGGGTAGAACGGCTTGGGGGTGTCGGTCGGTGGCGAGATCGGTGGTCACAGTCCCCTGCAGTGATCGGATTGAAGCCTGAGTTGATCGGGTTGGGCATATTTGGGCTTCGATCTCCTAGCAGAGGCGATCCTGACAGGGATCTGTCGCTCCTTGAGGTCCAGCCTCTGATGCTAGCTGAGATTGATGATTGGTGGTGGGGTAATGCAGGGTTGCTGGTGTCGGTTCGTTGGTGGCTGGGATGGACGTCTGCGGCTCGTTGGCGGCGGAGTTGGTGACGGGATTGGCTTACTGCAGCCTTAGAATTCCTTGGGGTGATTGGAGGTTGGGTCGGGCCATGGGTTTTGGACCTTTGCTGGTGGGCTGATGTTTTTAGTTGTTTAAATTATGTTTTATTGTATGTTTATTACTTGTTTGGTGGTTTGTTTCCTGTTGTTGCTTTGTCGGCAATAAACTCCAACCGTGCTCTGGTTGGAGGCAGTGGCCTTTGTGCCAGTGGCCTGTGTGCCAGTCTTTGCACCTTGTGTGTCTGTTTTGCTCTAGGTAGGTGGCGAGTTCCTTACACTTGTAAATGGTCGCTGCCTTTTAGTAGCAGAGTGAAATTAAGTGTCCAGTGGCATCATAATGGGAAAGCTGTGTGTATGGTAGTTATGTTTTACTGTTATCGGGTTGCAGATCAAGTTATCTTTCTGTTGTGTCACCGCTGCCTTAAAGCAGTTAAAGCAAATAGAGTCGCCAGTAGAGCGCTCTTTGTTAGTTGGTGCTTTGTTGAGTACAAACATTTAGTAGAGAATCAGGATAGTATTTCAGGATGTTCTACTTATTGTAATCAGGGGTTTAGGCTCAATGTCCCCCCCTTGTATTCGACAATTTCTTTAATCAAGGCTATCAAGGCTTGAGGACTGCCGCACTGTCCTTTTTCAAAAAAAAAAAAAAAAGATCATTTGCAGACTCAGAACCTATTTGGTCCTATTTCTGAGAAATTCTTAAGCAGAGGCTTCCTACCATGTGACTATAGGACAAGCCAATCAGAAGAAAGAAAATTTTCTTTTTTTTTTCGAAACTATCTCTGTTTTTTAAAAGTGAAATATCAAAAATATCCCTCAACTATATTCCTGATTGGTCGGCCGCACCACACCAATCCAACATATGTGATCACAAAGCTTATCTAGAGTTTCTCGTCACCAACCAGGAGTGAATGAACTATGCCTTCGTTTAGTTCCGATCTTCCTTCTGAATTTGGTCATAGTTTAGCATTTCCCACAAGTAGTATTTGATTTGAGTATGACTCCACCGAAAGCAATTTCCATTTTTAGTCACTACTACTCGTCTGAAATTTGAAATCAAGGTCTTAAACGAATAAGAGCCCTCAGTTTTATCCAAAACAACCGGAGTTGCCCGTTGTTTTACTTGTCCCTTTGATAATGACTTCAATGCACATCCGTCACCATCAAGGAAGCTCCAAATCAGTATGCAAATATCTGTTGATGATTAGATGATACACTTATCTAAAAGATCATTATTCCAAACAGTTGTACTTTGGTTATACTTAGAAGTTAACTACACAAATCAAGAATGATCGATAAATGTAAATCTTTTTTTTTTTTGGTGAGAATGATCGATATATGTAAATCTATTAATAATGTTTTCTTCAGAAAAAAAAAAAACTTGTTCCGATCAATTTACAATATAATTCGATCGTCTAAATCGTACATATTTTAGGTTAATTACAGTTACAAATTTAGTCGAGATTGTTTGATCAATCTATTGGTACTAGATGTTTATAGACCAACCGGATTTTAATATCTGTTCATCTTCGAAGAATGATGGTAATCAATGATTCTCCTCATATCATTGTGAATTGTGATGGTGATACACGTGTGCCTTGTTACTTCTTAGCCCCTTGGTGTAAAAGTAAAAACAATTCAACACGACAACACGTGTGCACATGCTGTCAAAATTAACAAAGAAATGAGGATAAGGTTCTGCCTGGGCCAACCAACAACCTATACATCATACATGTAATATGGTACGGATGGCGATACATGAGATTCCGACTATGATACCGCCCCTGGCAGCCCATCACTCTTCAGGTGGCTGACAAAAACAACCGCCATTGCCATTTGCCCGTACTCATGTCTCATCATGGCTCCCTTCAACTTGAAGAAATCATTTATTCAATGATACAACAAAATTACATATATTGAAAAATATCGAATCTCTGAGGGATTTTATAATTCATTTATAAAGAGTTAGTTTTTAATATCGTAACATTTTCAATCTCAACAGCATTTATTAGTTTCTTGTATAACCATGATCGGTAATTTGGTATAATGATCTTTTTTGACATGCAAAGGTTGCATGAGATAAGAAGAGTGCAATTTGCAACTATACCTATCAGCTTTTGGGGTAGAAGATGGGCATTTGCTCTACCTTTTCAGAAAGGAAAAAAAAAAACCGATCATTATTTTCGACCTTTGCAGTTTGTTGTTCTACATCAAATTACTAATTTTGTTAGTTTGAAACACTTGGCGAAAAAGGGGTGATGATGTTGGCAAACCAAAAACTGTGACCAAAGAAAGAAACAAAACAGAAAGGAAATGAAACCATTACCTTCGAGTCGGCTAATCACCAGAGACGTAGTCAGGAATTGAGTTTGGGTTGGGTTGATTTTAACTATATAAAAATTTTGCAAAGAGCTCACTTCTCTAATTGATTATACAAGCACCAATGCATCATATAATTGATTCTCCCTTCCAATGCTATATACAGCAAGGTATTCTAATTGATTATACAAACATCAATGCATCATATACAAACATAATCGATTAAAACCCAAATAAACAGCAATTTTAATTGTTACTCGCATCATTATCATTATCTTGGCTAGGAGAGCACAAAACCGACCCGCATCTATAGACTTTCTTAGTAACAAACTAACAAACTAACGATCATAAAAAAGGACAAACTCATTCATTCATATACAAACATAATCTATTAAAACCAAAATGAACAGCAATTCTAATTGACCCTTACTTCAATCCGTGGAGCGGTGGATGTGGCTTGGTGGCAGGACTGAGGAAGTCAAACCGACAGGACTGAGTCTCAGAGGGAAGTGACTCTGCGGTTGCGTAATTGATTCTCACTTTTCAAACAAACAGTGACTGAGAGTCTGAGACATAAAGTGTCGAGATCTAGTATAATTTTTATTTTATTTTTCATTTTTTATTTGAGCTATTACCTATATTTGGCAATTTTTTGCCCAAAATCTCCCAGTAGCATTAGGCATAGCTAATTAGCTAGCTACGTTCCTGCTAATCACCGGCGTCCATGGTTTGCTGTGGCTATTGGTTTGGTGCAGACACCTGCCGGGTAGTCCAACGCTAAAGCTAACTCCTCAAACTTTGAGAAAGAAACCACTGGCTTGGAGAACCCAGAAACCTCTAAAACCACTAAACCACTAGGACAAAAACAAATACAATAAATTACACAAAACCACTGCTACCCATTTGGCCATTTTCAATTCCCTCTATAAATAAACCCCACTGAGGCACAAGGTTTCCAATTCTTCCATAGTCTCACCTTCCCCTTCACCTACATAAATGGCTTTCATCATTTCCAAAGCTCATCAACAACCTTCTCTCTCATCAGAGTCTGATCTGCAGAAGCAGAATCACTCAAAAGATGGTGATGATCAAGTACAAAGTGACTCCATCACAAGCCAGCTCTACTTGAAATCCTCCTCCAATTCTAAAGCAGCGGCTGCCTTGGACAGAGACGTGGTTCTGAGACGGATCCGCCACCATAAGAACTTGAGAAAGGTCAAAACAGCTTTTCAAGCTCTGATGGGAAGCTCAGAGTTACAGGCTACTACTTCTACTAAGACTGGCATCGCCTCATGGTTGGACCAGGAGGACAGTTTCTGTTCCCCGTAGTTGATCTACCACTTTGTTGATCAATTAGAACATCTTGTAGTTTTTGACCATGTAATGTATGAATCCTTCTAGATCAATTGCATGTATGTCTTGAACAACCTTGCAAGACTACTGATGAGGTCTGTATGTATGAAGCTGAAGCCTTCGCTGCTAGTTGCTGGTTCATCACTATGGCTTAAACTAGTTATGAAACTACCACTTACCACTATGTTATGCTTTCCTCCAATCTAAAGAGAATTTAGTGTTCTTTTACCAACGATCTCATATGTTTAATTAATTGTGGATCATGAACAAACTTTGAAAAAATAAATTGCAAGATTCCATCTAACAAGCTGCGGCTTTGCTCCTAAATGCTAGTTAAACCAGTCTGCATAAATTGTTGCATATCTTCTTGCTACTCAAGTTATGCTCAAAACCATCTGTAGCCACCAACAACATAATTCAATCCGTGGAATGAAAATATATAAGATAGGCACATAAAATCTCGTTCTTAGCATCCAAATTCAAGTTCTTACTGAAGAATTATAATTGATAGATTTCTGCAGCAAGGTGACGACCAAAGTCAGTGCTTTATTCATCAAGCTTACAAATACTGAGCTTTTAGCAGCCAAACCCCCGGCAATGAGCAGAGGACCAAACCTTACCAGTAAGAAACAGATGATTGACTCCGAGGGCCTGTCGTCTACGTTGTGCATGAATCCAGAGCAAACAACAAAGTAACCTATGGAGGATAAGTGGGGCAAAAAACACCTATGGAGGATAAGTTTTGCCAGTTTTTCGCCCCACTAAAGGCGTGAACCAATTGAAGGGAAACAATAGAACATGTTGCCTTTTAATGATCTGAAATTATGTGGAATACCACTAAGGCACTTAAAATATAGTGTGTAATCATAATGGTTATAATGGATTCAGATCCTCCAATCTGAAGAAGGTGTTGGGGGGGGGGGGGAGGATCTTCAACAAGAGCTTCTTGTTTAGCTGCCAAAATAACCTGAATATTCAATTTTTGTTTTGGCAATAAACCTGAATTTTCAATTGGGAGAACAATGCAGTTACAACAAAATTGCAGATTCCATAACTTCAAGGATTAACCCATAGGGCATGATCACTCCATTTGTTCATCAATCATTTCCGAGTGCTCATCAGGAGCCAGTATGATCAGTGAGAGAATAACAATACAAAAGCATACATTGAGAAGAAAAAAATGCTGACATTTTTAGTTTGTCAGTTTTTTACTTAACACGCCTGAAGAAGTGAGAAAGCGTAATGCTTGGTTCGAGTTGTTCAACACTGCTTGTGATCTGGGGACCTGCATTTTCCTTTTCTTCAAGAATTCCAAGGACTTCTGTAAGCATGGAGGAGGAGCTGTCTGATTCAGAATAATAGTATCAACCCTGCCAAACCACAAGTTAACGAAACACACCATTTTTATTCAGAACATGGCGATTTTAAAAGTATTTCTTTCTGTCATAAAAGAAGAGGTCCCTTACCCTGAGCTTTTTCGTTTTTTCTTCTTCTTAGTAGACTTCGAGTCAGCCTTCTCATCCTCAGAGTCTGAGAAAACTTGCCTGCACATGGAATGTGGCTATGTAGTTATAATCTCATAACTAATGATAAAAACACACAGAAACAGTGAAAAAACAGAGTCATACTTCTCACGAATTGCAAGTAGTTCAACAATGTTAGGAGGAAGCATCCCTGCAGTGCCCATAGAAGTTTCTTGGTGTGTTTCATTTTCAGAAACATCTTGAACACTTTCAACAGTAGCTTTCCGTGGTGTTTTCTTCTGGGCCCATTTTCTGCGACGTTCTTTTCCTTCACGAGCAACCCTATTTGAAAAGTAAATACCAAATGCTGTTACACTTGATATCCAAAGTAGATGCAAAATATGGATACTATAGTGTGCGCACACACCACTCCAAATTCCTTTAAATTTTGTGACAAAACTTTTCAAATCATGTCAACAGATAGGTACATGCGTAGTCTAATCTGACATGTATTTGCTATATATTTCAAATATGCACTGATTTAGAAAGCCACTCCTACAAATTCCATGGCATTATTTCCAGTCGGCTTCAGTTTATCTTAGTTACTGACATAAAAACCATTAGTATAGCAGAACATGCTAAGTCTCTACAGTCATGGCATCACCAGATAATCAAAGCATCAAATTTCCAAACTTTCTACTGGCACCAAAAGAACAAAACAATGGGGGAAAGAAACTTTCATATATGGCTTCAACCATTCACAACTTCAAGGTTATCCAACTAACTCTTCTGTCTATTCCATTAACAACAAAGATTCAAACTTATCTTATTAAGAAGCGTAATAATCTGTCTTGATTAAACAAATTGGACAGAAGGTAATAACCCTTTAACACATACTGCAAAGGACAATAAACAGAGTTTCGATTACCAAAATTTTGGGTAGTTTAGTCTCTTGAAATTGATAACTCAGCTCAACTTAGTTAGTGTTCATAAGAAGTCAGCTCAAATCAATCAAATTCCTACATTTTAAAGCAACCAAACGAAACCAAAACCAAAATCAAGACGGTGCTTGAGTCCTATACCTCGCCTTATTCTCTTGCTGAAGCTTACTCAGCTCTTGTTCCTGTTGTATTCCCTGTAATCATCAAAACAAATAGGGTAAGGAACAAGTTCCAATATTTTTGATTTCTGAAAATTAAAGTTTTGAACTTTGAAACAAATAGAGTTGGATCACCTGCTCGGCTGTGAACTCCTCCGGCGCGTCGGAGTCGTAATCTTCTCTGTCCGACATCGGAATTCGATCCCTTTTCGTCTGGGGAGGGTCTTGGGTACGATTAGGGTTTCAGGGTTTAGGCTTTCAGGTTTAATCTACTCAAAACGACGATGCTGGTTTGTGCGAGTAGAACATAGAGCAGAGGCATCCAAGTATTTGGGTATTGGGCCGGACTGTGCGAAATGGTTCTGAGCCCTATGGGGGAAGGATGACCTTGGGCTTGAATTTCTGTAAATTGTTTTTTTTGGATTATCAAGAATAAATACACTCTTCAGACTCTGCACACTCGAGTAATCGTGAAGTTGATGTATACTAGAGATGAAATGAGAAAACAGCGGTTACACGAATGTCATGCAGCGGTTAAATTAAGGCATGTATAGTAGGTTGGGATTTGACAGGCTAATATATAAATCTACAACTCAGTTTGTTATCGTTCTGCCAACTAAACTCCACTAGCACTATGACGGATGGCCTTTTGGAGTCGATGGGAATGGAGCTCACCGCCCACCAATCCATTAGGATTAGTAAACTAAATTTGTTGCTTTTAGGTAAAGAGTTTCAATTACTACCTATTTGAGCATCGGGAGGAAGACCTTTAAATACTTGGGACTTAACAAACGAAAAATAAAAATTTGTCAACAAAAGTACTCAAGACTTCTCAAAATTCTCAAGCATACATGATATATGTGAATTTGAACTTGAGATCTCAATCATAAAGATATAATTTTAGAAACTAGAGCTATATATCATCGCGACTTTCACAAATTTTACAAGTTCTTAATCACCAAAGACAATGCCAATCAATATATTTGATTATGGGACAACATGAGTCCCGTTAATCAATTTGGACAACCATTCAGAGTTTCAGACCTAAACCTTCTACCATCATTATAAAATGCACCCACAAATTTGTGATCACAAATGAAATCTCTGTGAAGAAAATGGATCCAAGATTGGTGAATCTTAAACCAACAATTATCAATCAAATCTTAGAAGCCTTGGTTAGCTAGCTAGGTATATATGAAGACTATTCTGCACACCAATAAACTATTGTCTTGTTCTATTTAACTTATCACATATACCCATCTCCTAATTTTTGTTTTTCAAAGCCTGTCTATTTTTTATGGCAATGTGCATGTGACCCCTCGTCGTGGAAAACTTTCAGTCTAGAATTGATCTCAGTCAAGTAATTTAGTATTTGCCTGTAATTTTCTGGGCACCAGTAGTGATTTTGGCACCTACTTCACTCCAACGGCCACACACACAGCTTTGTTTAGTGAAAGCAACGTTTCCAAGCCATTGCTTAACTTAAGAAAAGACCAGTAAATGCAAGCTGAGCTCAACAATGGAGCCAAATTAATGAGACACGAGAATGATAAGTAGTATAATAGTGATGCAAGGAAATTGAAATAAATACCAAAGGACTTTGAGAAGTCGTTGAACCAATACCAACGGCAAGTTTTGGATGATGATCGATGAGATCACTGAAATAGTTCAATCAACAACCCTTGCACGAGAGACTCGATCTGTCCCACAGTCTTTGTTGCTATCCTAGAAATGCTAGGTCATGGCATGGATAAAAGATGGAAACTAGTTGCGGCTAGCAAGAGGCGCACAAAGATCGATATAAGGTAATATGTTAATTCGATGAATTGTTTTAAAAAAATCAACATAATAACAACATGAGAAGCAAAATAAACCTAAGCTCTGTCTCGTATTCATGAAGAATTTAATAAAATAAATTAACAAGCAAAACAAAGTTACAGTTTGTAGCTCAATCGCTCAATATTGATCAGTTTATATCTGTTTTCTATCAATAATTAGTAATAGTACGTACAAATGAAAGTTATTTACGCGTTTGTTATCTTCTATCAATAATTAGTAAATAGTAATAGTACGTACAAGTGAAAGTTATTTTACGTGTTTGTTATCTTTTTTTTATACAACTTTAATGAGTAAACCAATATTGATATATTATTGATATTTTGTAGATATTACCTCTAGAGGATGACCTAAATCAACTGGTCGATAGACATCAAGTAATTACCATCAAATTCTTGGGGGTCATTGGTCAACCATTTTGGCTGTATATATGAATTGCCATTTTGGCTATATATATGAATATATATGTGCCCCTCCTCCAAGGTAACGATGTTGTCCACACACGTACCATAATGTTTAAGATTGGGTAGTCAAGCTCTTCATTAAGATTGCTTGGCTCATTTCGTTTCCATCGGATCCGAAAAAGGAAATACTCCTGCTAAACATTGAGTAAAAGTACACCAATGTGCACACTACTAACGCTAATGACATTTCGAATTGAAAAAGATTATATTATGAAGTTGGTTGTTCTTCTACTGCACCACTTGTAGGATTGTTTATACTGAAGTCTTACTATCTCCTCGACGAAGTCGTTAAAATATAAACATCTTTTTTCTCTCCTTTTCATAAAACAGAACATCACTTGCATTTCGTTCAACTAGCACTTAAAACAAATAGTAGATAGAGATGGACGAGGCAATCTACTCATCTAGATGTCTTGCCAATGGTTTTGGCGTAAATATATAAAACTCCGAATGATAGACTCTTTTATCGATCAAAAATCAAGTCATAATAGACATGTATAAACAGTTAAATGCACGATTAACATTGACAATGTTATAATGAGGAAATGCATCAAATCTGCATATCATTTACTTTGACTAATTATGTGAAAGAAAAGTCACGATCGATGTCCACAGTGATGCGATGGATTTTGTCCTCCTACAAATTTTCTACGCAAGGCCCCTTTAATCACGCCTCAATTGTGCCCTAAAAAACAGAACCAAAGAAGATAACAACACCATGACCAGGTATGTATATATGAATATAAACATATGAGGAATGCTACCAACCTTCTTCTTCTACATTTTTCTTTCAACCTTTCACACTCAACAAATGACACGTGGATTCCATTATTACTTTAAACTCAATATTTATTACATTAAATAACTAATTCTATTTTTTCTATGTTTGCCTTCCTAATAAATGTCTCACACTTTTGTTCTTTCTATATTTTACTTTGACTTTGTCGGATGTTTAATTTATTTTGCATTTCTTTTTTCTTAATTAATTTGGCATTTTTTTAATTGTTATTTTGAGAGCGTGGGTTGTGGTTTTTTTCTTTCTGGGTTCATCTAGGTCAAACTTTCCCACACCTATCTTCCCTTTCTCTCAAATCTTTCTTTATTTCTTTCTATTTCTCTAGCATCCATTCTGAAATCCATTCCCCTTTTTTAATCTTCATCCAATCAAATCTTTCTTTATCTCTTTCTATTTCTCTAGCATCCACTCTGAAATCCATTCCCATTTTTTTATCTTCATTCAATTTCATTTCGTTGGTGGGTGAAATATCTTTTGCAAACTATGGGTTGAATGTAAAATATGAACAAGGTCGACAACGAATGGTTTTAAAAAAAATTGAAAAGAAAAAAGAACTAAACTAAACTCAGAAAAGAATAGAAGGTTCAAGCAAAAGTGCAAAATCAAACCAGAAAAATATTTCAACAAAAGACAAATTAAAAACTCTGATTATGAAATGGAGATATAAAAAAGAAATTGATAGGAAACTAAAGAAAATTAAGAGAGAAGGAGAGAACAAAACAATTTGGGGCGCAATTGGGAGTTTAATATTTTTTTTATGGAAATTTTATTGTGAGTTGGTACCGGGGATTCTTTGGAAAAACAAAAATTATCGATTCATGTTTTATAAACTCAGAAAAGGAAACAAAAAACCCAGCGAAAAGTTATAAATGTAAAAATGTATATAAAAGTATTGCAAATGGTAGACATGGAAAAAATAGAATTGGGTATTCAATATAATAAATATTGAGTTAAAGTGGTAGTGAAATCCACGTGTCATTTGTTGAGTGGAGAAGATTGAAATTGAAAGGTAGAAGGAGAAGGTAACTAGCATTTCTCTAAACATATTATACATAAGAATTCAGGGAGAAAAAAAATCTATATGTTGGTTGCAGCAAATGATCGAGAAGCCGGGCCAAAAGATTATGACCATTGACCAGCAATTTACTTGATTATATATATAAGAAAGAAGGAACAAGATCATGGTGTATATGCAGTGATGATATAAATTCTTATAATTCGGTCTCTTCAACTTTGGGTTCTAAAAAGCAATTAGTTGCTCTTTTATGACCCTAAACAAAGGTCAAAACTCAGGGGCGCCGGCTATCCCTCAAGATCATGGTCTTCTTCTTTTCATGCACGTTTGGCGGGAAATTTCTCAGCTTTTCAGGTGTTACTATAATAATCACAGCACAAAAATGATAGCAAAATTTGTGGTGCTCGAGTGAAAATGGGAAACAGGCCAGTTTTATTACCCTACCGTGTTGGACAGTGCAACTGGACTTGATTGTCAACCATTTCGGCTCTCATGGGCATTTTCGTCAAACAATTGACGTCCTTCATCTTCTTCACGGCAGCCATGTCTGGCAATACAGAGGATTATAAGAGTGGAAGTTAGCCCAGCATAAACTAATCAAAGAAGCAGAAAAGTGAGTACATCCCCATGCTTGAAGAATATGGCATTTCTTTTAAGCCATTAAAAAAGAAAAAATAGAAAAGCATAAGAGGGGGAACATAGTGGAGCTGAGGCTGTTAACTAGTGAGACCCACTTCCCCACCTTTCATCGAATGGAAGCGGTCATGGTTAATAATTTAAATCCAACATTTGTTGATCTGTGTCACTGTGTCAGTCAAACCATTTATAATTAGCCAAGCTGACCACAACATTCCAATCTCTGTAATATCCCGTTCTCTACAAGCCCATTTCTGTACCAGAAAATAAAAAAATAAAAAATAAAAAAATAAAACGCTTTGCTCATTTGCTTCTACAGAAAGGCATCTGTGTCATTCCACCAAAAAGAGTACACATCCCTGGAGTTGCAGAGAGCTGTGGCAAGGAAAATAAGAAGAGCTTTTTCTGGTTTTGAAACTCTCTCATGATCAAGAACTGCTGAAGAGAAGAACCAGAACTATAATCAAGCACTTAATTTACATGCAGAGGAGACAGAGTAATTACTCCAAATCCCATTGAAGACGCTCCCAGAGGTTAGACCTTATTTATTGGCATAGATGGCCTCCCAACTGTCATCTTTAATTGCTCAAGTTTCAAGCTTCCTTAATTATTTTCCCAAATACCCAGAAATCAAAGACAGAGCCTTTAATTGCTCACTTGATATTTCTTCTTGGGTATTTGAACTTCATCCTCAACATCTCACAATCTTACTTCACATCTATTTTGCCAGAAAGCCAATGATTTCAGGTTCAACATGAATCATTTCCTCAGCAGAAACCTTCTGATTCTGCTCCTCATAGCCTCCATAGCCAAAGCCGAGAACTGCAGAACCACATGCGGATCCGGAGACTCTGCCAAGTCGGTTCAGTACCCGTTCGGGTTCTCAGACGAGTGCAAAATCCGATTGGACTGCTCTGACACCAACACCACCATCTCGATCAGCAATTTCAGAGTCCAGAACATAACCTCAACCAGCATCTTCCTCGATCTCCCGGCACAATGTGACAGACGGGTCAAATCTATAGACCACCTATTCGGCCCAAACTTCGGCCCAACTTGGAACAACAGCTTGCTTCTCCAGAGCTGCCCAAACTCCCAAAACGGCTGCTACATTCCGCTGGATTTCGTTCGAAAGCAGTTTGGTTTGGGCAGCTGTAGAGCTAAAAACGATAACATAAGCTGTTTTGCTCACGAGAATAAAGGGTCGGAGATTATGGAATATAGTGACTTAAACGAGACTAACTGTAAGTTCCTGTTTGGATCCATTGCGGTTAATTCCGGTAAGGACTCGCCGCTGTCTCTCCAGTTTGAGATGATCGAGTTGGGCTGGTGGGTTCTGCCCTCCTCCGATGATTGCGCTGGCAATGCCACGCGTACGGACGTTAAGCTCGGCGGGGGGAAAGCTCCGGGGATCCGCTGCCGATGTAAGGAAGGATATCACGGCGACGGGTTCAGAAACGGGACGGGTTGCCGGAGAGGTTAGTCAGTCTAGTCAACTTGTTTTTTTTTTCTCTTTTGACTTTTGGGAAACTTAGCTTTCTGCGGCGTCGTTTTAAGACTCTTGGTCTGACACGTCATCATTTGTTTTGGAAAATTCTTATTTGGTCCAATTGAAATTAATTATGTGTTGCTCAATTTGCGATGAGGTATTTGGCCACCAAGTCATGGTAGACTTTGTAGCCAAATTCCATTTGATTTTGTTATTCGAAATGTCGGTATGGCCTAAAATCCGGAAATGTACTTGATATGAAATTAGATGTGACTAATTTAGACCATAATTTGGGGAGGAATTTAGTGTCCCATGGAATATAGACCATGCATAGCTGCTATGAAATTTTTACAATATTCTTTCGCCATAATTTATGTCAAGTTTTTTATTCTTTTATTGTGAATTGTTCTCCTTGTAACCAAAGAATCGTCGGAAAGTCAATTGTTTAGGCTAATATTCCCTGTTTATTTATGGAGGGATATTAGGTAAAGCACATGGCTTTACTAGATAAATTGGACTTTGGGTCAATAGATTAAGGGGAAGAGTAGGCTTGTAATAGCTACAGTTGCTATCCGAGTATTCATTTTCTGGGGTTCTCACCTATTCAAGTAATACACTTTGCCATCTGATGGGTGCTTATCTATGAGTTTCTAGTTTCAACAATCTGGTACTGATTAATGAGATTATTATGTTAAAAGGCTTTAAGTAATATATCTAAGCTCGCTAGGAGAAGTACTAATTGAGGTGATAATTTTATGCACTTGCAAGTTCGACCAGAATTTGTACTTGTGTTGTGGTTCTGGTTCTGCTGCTTTTTCAATGATCTCTTCTCTCAGAATAAGTGTAAAGTGTGCAAATGGCCTGTATACAAAAGTTTCTAGTTGGAAACTGACATTTTTATAGAAGTGGAAATTGTGATTATGGGCCATTACATGCATCTGTAATTGCATGAACTTGGATAATGTAGCCCATATGCCTGATACCTATATAGCTTTAGAATTTCATAATGTAATGTTTCTAATCATTTTATACTGGTTGTCATGTCTTCAGTTTCTGAATGCAATGCTTCAAGGTACATGTCTGGACGTTGTGGGGGAAGAACTAGAGTTGGTGTTCTTATTGCAGGTAAGCTTTGTAGTCTTTTCCCTTTTTCTTGATTTATCATCTCTCAGTTCTTTTACCTCTCGCTTTCTTAATTTATGGTTTCAGTTTTCTTTAAAGAAAACTACTTGCATACCTCTGCTAAAAGAGTAAAAGCTATCTTAGTTGTTTAAGTCTTTTTGAAACTTGAAATCATACCAAAAATGTATGTTAACTACTTGTAGTTGCAGTAATTGACTTTAATTTTCATAAGTCTAAGCCATATGATTTATTTGTTTTCATTTGTCCCATGGTTTCCCTGGTTTGGTATCCTAAAAAGGTGCCCTTAAAAATAAACCGATTCAGAAAAGACCCTTCAGAATATTCAAGTTGCTGATGCATTGGTTCTCCACATTTTTATCCGACTGTGGTGCATGTTTCTGCGTGCTTCTGATATTTGTTTTTCTAATAGTCTGTCCATCACTATTTCCATGCAACACACATTCCTTGCTTGATTTTTGTGGAACAATTAGCAGGTTAAAATCTCGAAAACTTGATAATGATTTAGCTAAATGGCAAACTAACAAAAATCTTACACGTTTTTTCATGAAAGACTTCAAAAAACTCTCAAAACAGTATCTCAAGTGAACGGTAATACAATGTGGTTCTCTCATAGTAGCCTTACATGAGATATGAATCATGTCTGAACAATATTTGATAAAATTTCATCTTTTTTGTTATGTTCTCTAGATATACAAGCAAGTATATGGTACATTTTAAATAGTTTCGTGTATTGCATTGCTCTGTCTTCTTTGTAGGGGTTATTGCTGGAGCTTTATTAATGGCTGGTCTATTTCTTATCTGTTACTATCTTCGTAAGCGTTCCACTTGCTTAAAAAACCAGCTGAGTGCTAGGCGCCTTCTATCTGAAGCTGCAGGCAACTCCAGTGTTCCATTATATCCCTTTAAAGAAATAGAGAGAGCTACTAATTGCTTTGCTGAGAAACAAAGGTTGGGCACAGGGGCCTTTGGTACAGTTTATGCAGGAAAACTCCACAATGATGAATGGGTTGCGATAAAAAAGATTAAATACCGAGACTCTAACAGCATCGACCAAGTCATGAATGAGATCAAGCTCCTTTCCTCCGTGAGCCACCCGAATCTGGTGCGACTCTTAGGTTGCTGCATAGAGGGAGGCGAACAGATACTTGTATATGAATATATGCCTAATGGAACGCTATCTCAACATCTACAAAGAGAGAGGGGAAAAGCACTTCCGTGGACCATAAGGCTCACAATTGCTTCTGAAACTGCCAATGCTATAGCCTATCTCCACTCTGAGATGAATCCACCAATCTATCATAGAGATATCAAATCCAGCAACATACTTTTGGACTACAACTACAATTCAAAGGTAGCAGATTTCGGTCTTTCTAGACTTGGAATGACAGAATTGTCATGCATATCAACAGCTCCACAAGGGACTCCAGGCTACGTGGATCCTCAGTACCATCAAAATTTCCACCTTTCTGATAGAAGTGATGTTTACAGCTTCGGGGTAGTTTTAGTAGAGATAATAACCGCAATGAAGGTGGTTGATTTTGCTAGACCTCAAACCGAGATCAATTTGGCTGCACTTGCTATTGATAGAATAGGGAAAGGATGCTTGGATGAGATAATTGATCCTTTTCTTGAACCAAATAGGGATGCTTGGACTCTTTACTCCATTAACAAGGTAGCCGAGCTTGCATTCAGATGCCTTGCGTTTCACAGTGACATGAGGCCTTCTATGACAGAAGTTGCGGGAGAACTAGAATATATCAGGCGCAGTGGATGGGCAATGATGGATGAGAATGTAGGCACAACATCATCAGTGGCATCCTCTTGTTCATCACCGTATAACGGAAGTGAGAAGTCATTGGGTGGTCTGACTGCTAAGAAGACCAGTATAAGAAGCCAGAGATCAATCGTTTCACTAAGGGTGGACAGTTCCCTAGCTCCGATGAAGGAGGAGAAGGATACCTCTCCTGTTTCTGTACATGATCCTTGGTTAAGTGACCAGAGTTCACCTTCAACAAACAGCTTACTGAGTAATGTAGTTCAGTGAGACGCAACTACTCTTTTTGTGTGCTTAGCCCCATATATTATGTCCTGTTTATAGTGAAAAGTGAAAACCAGTCTACCCATTGCTGTCTATATATTCCATGCAGTATAGTTTTGTTTTCCTAATTGCTGCTCAAATGCACCAAAGAATTTGCATGTATACACAAAGATAAGTTTACACCAATCCAAATCACAATTATGATTGTAGTCACAGTCAGTAAGAGCCAATGTCTTTATGAATGAGAATTTTAGGTTGGGATCGACGAATGGCACCCTTTTTCAATCGAAAAGATCAATAGACTTGTTGCGTTTCTTTATTTCATTGGTTTTGCTTGGCTCAGTCATGAAAGGGCCAGGGGGGATAATGGTACATTTTGTTGAAGAGACGAATGTCTTACCATTATATGCCTTTTAGATAATGTCAATTCCAAATATTATTCTTGATCACTGAAAAAAAAATGCCACTCAGATCACTTGCCTCTTGACTCTGTAGTACATGTAGTTTGTTTGTGAATTAAACAGGAATTCGTTAAAACAGTAAAGTTTGTGTTGATGACCATCGACCATCACGCACAGTAATGATTACATTCATTTTCAGTTGGGAAGCACTGAGAAGCACGGCCACGGCGATCGCAACACCAGCAAGGCAGAGATGGAGTACATTCTTTGGAGCAGAATTTGATTCCGTCTTCTTCGTTGGGCCTATAATCTTTCACATGATCATAGTCACCTCTCACCCTTAAATTGTCAACCACATTAACCTCGCTGCTGCTAGAAGCACCAAGGAAATTTTCATTGCCTGTTAATGCATGGAAATTAAACAAAAGAGGAGGAGATAAATTATAGTACCGTAAGAAAATCAAGATCAGAAGAAGAAAGCTTACAGCTGGTACATACATTCTGTACGAGCAAAGAGGATCACGAAGACGATGCAGAAGACATGCAACTGCATGTTGTTTGATTTATCGGTCGCCATTGATGTATATGAGAGCCAGCTGCAATGAAGTTGTTGGTTTTCTTTGGTGATATACAATCAAATTGTTGTGGTATTTATATGAAGTGACTAGAGACAATACATGGTGAAATATGTGCAGAAAATCCATAGAATCCAAGAATACTATAACAGTGGCGGCTAAATTAGACAGAATTCTTTTGTGAATCAATTGGAAATTATACCTTCTAGGGAAAGTTACATCTGTATACGGGCATAGGCTCATTCACAATTACAGTACCTTTTTCCTAACTAAAGCTATATTATGTTTGGAATATATAATATTAAATGGAGAGCTTCTAATGAGAACCACTAAAATGAGGACTAGTTGAGATTTTTTTTTGTGAAACCCACTTTTCAGTAACATTTCCACAAATCAACTATTAGATGTTTAGATATTTATGTTTAGATCATTTATGTAAGTTTTTAACCAAATTGAAAATCATTAAGACATTCACTTATCATGATTTATCAATTAGGAACATGAGACAGATTTGGTTGGTCAATTGATCTGATCTAGTTTGGTACCTTAATGATTAGCAATTTAGAAGAAAATTTTCAGAAGTGACATACTCATACATACATAAACATCTAACGGTTGATTTACTGTGATGTAATCGAAAAGTAGATCTCTCAAATTGTTGATTGAAAATCATCAACTACTTCTCATTAACGTCGTCCTTATTAGAAATGCTCCCTACAATTAGAAACTTATAAGCATACGTTTTATGGAACATGAAATGAACGAATTGCATTATTTTGATTAGGATGGGATCTCACCTATAAGAACTAATTCCACAATTAAATTTAGGATACAAAAAAAAATGTATAAAAATATGTAGATTTGGCAACAAAGTCGTTGTAGTATAGTGGTAAGAATTCTCGCCTGTCACACGGGTGACCTGGGTTCGATCCCCGGCAAAGGTGTTATTTTGATTACTTTAATTTTTAAATTTCTTAGATTTGTTTATGAAATTGATTTTTTTCTAACCATTTTATTTTCTTTGATTCATATTACAAGCATATAAAATCATCTAATTGGGAAAAAAAATTGTCTCAAAATAAAAAATAGTAATGAATCTAGAACCCTTCAAACTCGATCTCCTTTGATTCATGTTACAAGCATATAAAATCATCTGATTGGGGAAAAAATTTCTCTCAAAATCCAAAATAGAAATGAGTCTAGAACCCTTCAAACTCGATCTCACAAAATTTCCTTTCGAGTCCAAACACTCTTAAGCGTTTCATTAAGCTACCTAATCAGCATAACTTTTGGACTATCCGAATAAGCGTTTCATTAAGCTATCCGAATTATCTTCGGCAATCCTTATCTCAATAAGCTATGGTATCTTCCAGACCCAAAAGGAAGAACATTGACCCAAACCTAAATTATAAGGCTCAAGTTGTGATCTTGACACTGAGACAATTTCCGAAATCAATTCTTTCACTTAAATCAACTTGCGAAAAACCTTATGGGGAAAAGATTACCTTTGAAAATTAAATAAAATTTTTAGGGCCTCACACTACGTTCATTATTGTATATGACGATAGTCCTGCACACAGATTAGACATTGTATTGTTTCAGTAATTTTATTTGAGTAATTCTTATCCATGTAACACAAATTTCATGCATCATTTTACGTTTATAACAAAATGAATTCTTGCGAATAATCTATAGGCTTCGTTGCTCACATATTGAACGCTCGACTTAAACCATAATGGCATAATGTAATGGCATAACCAATTGTTGAAGAACCTACCTTCACAACTTTTCCAATAAAATTTCTGATAAAAACTATAAATGTGAAAATCAATGGGGACATGTTCTAAAAATCATGCACTATAATAGTTTTTTTATCAGAAAAATTTAAAGAAAATGCATTAATTAAAAAGGGTTTGATTCCTTATTTCATTGGTTTCGCTTGGCTCGATCAATCATGAAGGGATAATTAGCCACATTTTATTAGCGAAACGAATGCCTTACGCCTATATACTATTTAAGTATTATCTCAATTCCAATGTTATTCTTGATCGACCAATTAAAAGAAATAAAATCACTTGCTTTTGCCTCTCAAGTATAATTAATTTATTTGTGGATTAAACAGGAATTTGTTAAATCAGTACAATTAAGTTTGTGTTGATAGCCATCGGTCATCATCCCCACAGAAACGAAGACACATTTTGAGATCCGTAACACGTATATGGACGTGGCCGGCGATCGCAACAGAAGCAAGGCAGAGTTGGCTTCCGCCTTCTTCGTTCGGCCTATTATTCTTCACATGATCATAGTCACCCCTCACCCTTACATTCTCAACCACATTAACCTCACTGCTCCTAGAAGCATCAAGGATATTTGCATCGCCTGTTCATGCATGGAAAACAAAAGTAGAGGATAAAATATATAGTACTGTGAGAAATTCAAGATCGGAAGAACAAAGTTTACAGCTAGTACATACATTCTGTAAAAGCCAAGAGGGTCGTGAAGACGATGCAGAAGACAGCCAGCTGCGTGGTGATTTATTTATCAGTCGCCATTGATGTCTACGAGAGCTAGCTGCAACCAAATTGTTGGTTTTCTTTGGTGATATACAATCAAGTTGTTGTGGTATTTGTATGAAGTGATTACTGGTTAGACACAATATACATGGTGAAATATGTGCAGATAATCCATAGAATCAATTGGAAATACTATTTAGATAAAGTTACAGCTCTATACAATCTAGGTTGATTGTAAGTGTGAATACGTAAGGTTCTTTTCCTAATTAAAGCTATTACGTTTGGAAATATATATAATTAGAAAGTGATGAGGATGAAAAAATGAAATGAACGAATCCCATCATGATGATTAGGATGGAATCTTATCATTATGAATGAATCCCACAATAACATTTTGAACCATAGGACAGGCAATATGTGTATCAAAAACCTGCCGATTTTAACAACAACTGCGTTTTCTACCCCTTTTTTTTTTAAAAAAAAAAACTTCTTGGATTTGTTCGAGTTATTTTACGACTTCTAGTACCACATCAAAAGACTTTCTTTTGTTTAATCGCTATGCCAAAAAAGTTATCAAACGACAGACTTGACCCGTCGTCTAATATGAAGAAAAATTGTCATCTAATAAGCTGATATCTGATTGACCTTCAGACGAAGGGTCAACCCTGATGTCAGAAGTTCACTCAAACAAGAGATAGCTAAAAAGAAATCTGTTGTCTGAATGTGCCTGAATATGCACAAATTGTAAGTATATGTGATTAGATATGAAATAGAACGATTGTTAAATGTTGTTGTCGTTAAACTCTAGCAACAGACTTTACAGATAATCTATTGTCTGTTTTAATTTGAGACGACAATATAACGTCGTCTGAATGCATAGAAGTTTGATGTTTCTTTAACAAATCTATTGTGTGAACTTTATTGAAACAACATCTACTATTAGTTATCTTTTGTGTCTCTTGTTGTAAAAGAACATTAAAATGTCCTTTGAATGTGTAGATGTTTGAAGGGTCTTTGGTCTTTCTATTGTGTGTAGTTGTTTCAAACCACAATTGTTGGTAACTTTCTAGTGTTTAATATTATTTAAAAAGACATATACATATATCTTCGGGAAAACATCACAAATGATGTATGAACTTTAGGTCATACTACACTTTGGTGTACCAACTTTCATAACTATCAGAATGGTGTATCAAGTTTGCTCAAATCTTTCATTTTGATATACGCCGTTAAATTTTCCGTTATATTTACAAAAAAAACAAAAAAAAAACAAAAAAAAAAACAAAAAAAAATCTAAAGGAAATATAACGAAATTTTTTTTTTTTGGCAAAGATAACGGAAAATTTAACGGCGTATACCAAAATGAAAGATTGGAGCAAACTTGATAAACCATTCTGATAGTTATGAAAGTTTATACACCAAAATGTAGAATGATATAAAGTTCATACACCATTTGTGAAGATATCCCTATATCTTCCAAAGTATTATCATATATTCCAATGATGAAAAAGTCATACTCAAATCGTGAAATACAGTCTGTTAACAACAGTATAAACTAATCTACTCCATTAATAAAAGTTTTCAGCACGGTTGCTCCAATCACCTCAAAAGATCCTTCATGAAGTGTGTACTTGTCCCATGAGGAATCAGCAGTGTATCTATTGCATTGGTCAGAGACTTCACAACTTGTTTTCTGCTTGTCTTCTACAGACTACGTATCATCTCTGCTTCCTGACCATTTCTGCCCTGATAAATCTGTGCTTCCTTGATCTAATCCTCGTAGAACAACTGGTCTCAATACTCCCAGTTCCATGTCTCAAAGTGAGGACCATTTTCCTGTGACAACAACAACCAACAATAGTTCAATTACCATTAGACTAAACTTGAAATACAAGTCAAAAAACTTTTAATACAAATCAAGCTATCCACGTTATGATATCTTTTTTATTTTTACTTTCCCACACTCACTTCCTTTAGAGGAACTAAAAAGGATATGCACTGAAATCAGAAAGCACACTACAGGATCATGCAAGTCAGTTATGAAGCATTTCCTGGTATCATGAAAATAAAACAGTGGAACATTAGGTAGTATCAACGTACTTCAAGAAATATATGCACCTGAAAAGCAAATGTAAAACTCCAACCAAGTACAGCAAGTATAACAGACCAAAAGTTTTAGTAATGCTCTTATGCATCTTGGCTGGAATTTTTAAGGTACACTTTCTTCAAGGTAAAGTGACTGGAATTTCTATCATATGGAGATCAAAATTTCTATCATATGAAACAATAACAGCAATACAGGACTACCCAATATCATATAGTTCAGTGCAATAGCAATGAGCAGGCAATAACAAAATGGAAAACTCCCACGAAAATTTCATGTACAATACAAGAGGCACCCAGCAAACACATGAATTCAACATGATTTAAGCAAACTTGGTATAGGAAGAAGTGCTAAACATGGAGTTCAACAAGAACATATGAATGCCCGGATTCTAACATGTTCAGAAAGTGTATACCTGGAAAAACAGTGGCGCATTTGATTGCTACATTGTAGATGCCAAGTCCCTTTACCTACCTAATTTGAAGATAACATAAGAAATACCATAATAACATAAGAAAGTCAAAAAGTTACCGATGCTCTTTTCTTACTACACAATTTGGAGGAAGCACCTTGGCCTTTTCATAAGGATAACTCGTTTGTTCCTCTCGTTTACTAAGGCCTCAGGCTAATCTTGCTTGTAAAATTTAAATAAAACATCTGAAAAAAAAGATATATATTTGTAAAAGGATAATTGAGGTGTCAAAATATGGTAACCTTGATATACCACATGAGATCTATGCCGAATTCTTAGGCCTTATATTTGGCCTCCAATTATTACCCTCCTATATTATTATCCTTTTGTTTATATCACAACCTGCTCACTATGGTATAGATAAAAGGGCAATAAAGCCCGTACTATTTCAATATGGTGATATTGTGTTTGATCTACAAATTTCTAGTCAGGTGTAGTGTCGCGGGCAGCACTGTTACCGAACAAGGGATAGACAAGGGTTTGTTATTTTTACTCAAAAAAAAAAAAAAAAAACCGGAAGATTCTTACCCGAATAAACTAGCTGCTGCGATAAACTAAAAGCAAATTAAAACAAGAATAAAATTTGGAGCAGAAATGTGTTGGCAAAACATTTATTTCATTTATAGATATGATTATTTCTGGTTTTGCAATACATTTGAAAACTGAAATAATGCAAGTCTCTTGATCTGTGTTGTTTGTGGTTGGCTAGTTATCGGGACGACAACCGTAAGTACACTCGTCTTCAGTAGCATGGCAGCCAAATTTACCCGGGAGATAACAGCACCAGCAACTTCCTGGTGGTTTACATCTTGGAGCGCAAACATGAATTTTATCAACCCTCGACAGTTTACCAGTTGCCCCAGCAATATTACTCTCACCATTGCCTGTTTGCGTTGTATCAAAAACAAAAAAACAAAAAACAAAATTACATACAGGAAAAATTAAATTTTTCTGAAAAATCAAGAAGAAGAAGAACGTACACTGAGTAAGAATCAAGAGGGTTATGAAGACGATGCAAAAGATAGGTAACTCTAATTTCATTACTTTACCGGTCGCCATGATTTGTCTGTGAGAGAAGAAATTGATTGAACTTTGGTATGCTATGAAGCTTGTTGAGGTTTTTATAACAACTTGTGGAGTCAAATCCATGGTCAAGGATAATAAAACGTAGTTGTGTAATTAAAAGAGAATTAAATGTTTTGTCTATAAAAACTTTGTCATAAAAAGAATTTGATGTAAATCCGTAATGTAAAAGTAACATGAAAATTAGAATTGGTCTACTCATTTCATTTCATAGTCCCTTTATATAGGGATAGAATTACAACGGAAACATCGATTACATTAATGATACTAAATGTTGATTGATCCGTAATTGTGCTGATTGATGGTAATCACTGATTCCTTGATTTCCTCTCCGTCAGTTGCTTTGACGAAGGCACACAATATGTTTTTCCTTTAACACTCTCCCTTGTGCCAAGAAAAAAGCGAAATGGTGCATGAGTTGTTGCCTCCCTAAAAACCTTGCCAAGTAATAACAAAAACCTTGTGGGACAAAAATACGGCTTGGTCGAAGGAAGAGCACAACGCACCTTTTACATTTGAGGATGACATGTGTGTGTTAGACTCCCCCTGACGTCTACACCTCCCCCTGATACTTACATTAATTAGGGGAGATTGGAAAGTCTTCACATTCCTATGCTTTTCACATGTTTCTCACATATGGCCCTAGGCAATGTTTTGGTGAACAAATCTGCCACATTCTCCTCAGATCTTACTTGATTCACTTGAATCTTGAGGAGGGCATGTTGTTGCTGATTGTAGAAAACCTTTGGCGATATGTGTTTTGTATTATCACCCTTGATATATCCTAGTTTCATTTGTTCGATGCAAGCTGCATTATCTTCATAAATACAAGTAGGCTCTTCAGTGGTAGAACTCAAACCACTAGTCCCTCGAATATGTGTGATGATAGCTCTTAACCATACACATTCACGAACCGCCTCATGTAGAGCAATGATCTCTGAGTGGTTCGAGGAGGTAGCCACAAGGGTTTGCTTGGTTGATCTCCAAGATATCGCCGTGTTCCCAATGGTGAATACATAACCAGTTTGGGAACGACCTTTATGTGGGTCAGAGAGGTACCCAGCATCAGCAAAACCAACCGAAATGTTATTTGGAGTTTCAGTGTAGTGAGTGGCGCTTTCGCCATCAACATTTCCTTTAGGGATTGCAGTTCCATTTGTGGTCCCTTTTGTCTTTCTGTAGGGAAAGAACAGTCCCAAGTCAATGGTTCCTTTTAAGTATCGAAAAATGTTCTTGATACCATTCCAGTGACGTTGCGTTGGCGCTGAGCTAAATCTAACTAACAAGTTCACAGAGAATGTAATGTCTGGTCGAGTACATTGGGCTAAGTACAATAATGAGCCTATTGCACTTAGATAGGGAATTTCAGCTCCCAACACTTCTTCGTCATCTTCCTTTGGACGAAATGGATCTTTCCTTGCATCCAAACTTCGACCGATTATGGGAGTGCTAGCAGGATGTGCTTTGTCCATGTTAAATCGCCTGAGCATCTTTTGGACATACGCAGACTGGTGGATTAGTATTCCACAAACTTGGTGTTCTAGTTCAAGGCCTAAACAGAATCGAGTTTTCCCAAGATCCTTTATCTCAAATTCGGACTTCAAGTAGCTCGCGGTTTCTCTTATTTCATCAAGAGTACCTATTATGTTCATATCATCGACATATACTGCTACAATTGCAAATCCGAAACTTGTTTTCTTTATGAATACGCAAGGGCATACTTCATCGTTCTTATATCCCTTCCCAATCAAGTAGTCACTTAGACGGGTATACCACATCCGCCCGGATTGTTTCAATCCGTAAAGTGAGCGTTTCAACCTAATTGCAAACGCACTCCGTGGTTTAGAGTCACTTGACTTGGGTAATGTAAGGCTATCAGGTACTTTCATATATATCTCTGAATCTAGATCCCCATAGAGATATGCAGTAACCACATCCATGAGCTACATTTCCAGTCCTTCGGAAACTACTAAGCTAACTAAGTAGCGGAAAGTTATAACGTCCATTACGGGAGAGTATGTCTCCTCGTAGTCAATTCCAGGACGTTGTGATAAACCTTGCACCACAAGGCGAGCCTTGTACCTCAGGACTTCATTCTTCTCATTACGCTTTCTGACAAAGACCCATTTATGTCCTACAGACTTTACACTTGGTGGGGTTAGCACTACCGGACCAAATACCTGTCTCTTTGTCAGAGAATCTAATTCTGCCTGGATTGCTTCTTTCCATTTAGGCCAATCTGCTCTTTGTTGACATTCTGCAACAGAGCTTGGTTCGATATCATCGTGCTCTATGATTTCTTGAGCAACAGTGTATGCAAATATATCATCAATGTGTATGGAAGATCTTTCTATCAACTCATACGCACTCTCATAATCCTTTGAGATTTCTTTGTTCTCTGGAATCATTTTAAACATCGGAGCGTCCTCCAGTATTGATTCATGGACATAACTATAATAAAAGACAATCTTATGAGAGGGATTCTCTACATTGATGATTAATGGATCGGTTTGTGCCTTACTCGCCCTCTTCTTCCTTGGGTGAGTGTCAATCGAACCAAGTGGCCTCCCCCTCTTCCTTTGGAGAGCCACGGCCTCAACCACACCTCCACTAAGTGTGGTTGCAGTGCCTCTATCTGCGGCACCGTGCCCCTTGTTGGGGACTTCTAACCTTGCAGGCACATTTGCAGCTGGTATATGTGATCTCGTCACTTTTGCGATATCAGTAAACGTATCAGGCATCGAATCTGCTACGTTCTGAAGATCGATTATTCTTTTCACTTCACTTTCACATTGTGAAGTGCGGGGATCAAAATGAGACAGAGTGAGGACAAACCACGACAATTCCTGTCTTTCCCTTGGAAAATCCTTTTTCCTATCTCCCCCTAACGACGGGAAGACTGTCTCATCAAAGTAACAATCCGCAAATCTAGCGGTAAAGAGATCGCTTGTCAAGGGTTCCAAATAGCGGATAATTGTTGGGGATTCATATCCAACATAAATACTTAATCGTCTCTGAGGACCCATTTTGGTGCGCTGTGGGGGGCGCAATAGGCACATATACTACGTAACCAAATATGCGTAAGTATGAAATGTCAGGCTCATATCCAATTACCAACTGGTACGTAGAAAATGGTTGGCTAGCAGTGGGTCTGAAACGAGTAAGTAACGCTGCATGCAATATTGCATAACCCCAGACAGATATAGGCAGGTTGGTGCGCATAACCAATGCCCTAGCCACCATCTGTAGCCTTTCGATGGTGGCTTCTGCGAGACCATTTTGTGTATGCACATGGGGTACAAGATGCTTTACATCGATCCCGATAGACATGCAATAATCATCAAATACTTTTAATATAAACTCTCCAGCGTTATCAAGCATTATAGACTTGATAGGGTGATCAGGGTGGTGAGCCCTTAAACATATAATCTGTGCTAGGATTTTTTCAGCATTTCTTGTGCCCAATAAAGCGACATGTGACCAGTGTGTCGAAGTATCCACCAGAACCATCAAGTACTTAAAATGGTCCACATTCTGGATGGATAGGTCCATAGATATCTCCTTGTATCCTTTGTAAGAATGGAATGTTTTATTTTATATCTTTAGCATAGGAAGGTCTCGATCCTATTTTTGCTAAAGAGCAGGCTTTACAAAACGAGTGATTTGCCTTTGAAATAGTCAATGAGGCATAATGGGATAGAGGTAGTGTTTCTGGTACTTCAGAAAGCAATGACTGCATTTGAGCAGTACTAGGACCGACACCTTGCAGTGTGGCGGATTTTTCTCCCATTTTATTTTTCAATCGAAACAAGGGATGTCCGTATGAGTTCTTTAAAATACGGATCATCATGTCACGACCGGGGTGTCATAGGCGGTCATGCCAAAGCCTGTATGAGTCAGTGTCCCACATTTCATTGTTAGTGACAACATAGGATTCAATAATCCGAATCGTAGTGAGGTACAGTCCACTAGATTGACTCATAAGTTTCTCTAAAATGCGTTTCCTTCCACATTCATTAGAGTTAATATAAAGGTATTCAGTTTCATTCTCACAATGTGTTTCTACATGATAATCGTTGGCACAAATATCTTTGAATCTTTAACAAGGTTCGATTAGCTCTTGGTGCATACAGAGCGTCTGTGACATTAAATATATCTCATATTCTTTAGAGTATTTCTACGTTAGGTAGAATGATAATCTTTTCATTCAAATAATTTTTTCTTTTTCTGGATGTATTGCTTTACATCTTTATAGTGCGATTTCGAACCATGTAAATATGTGTAGTAAATAAATTTGAATAAATTCAATGCTTCAGAATAAAATTCAAAATTTATTAATAAGCCAACGATAATCAAATCAAGGTCTTTGTTCAGAAATCTAATTCATCAAACCATTATTGGAATAAACTTTAAGACCAAGTAATAGTCTAATTAAAAATGAGGCATTATGCCTTCACAATTGTTTTTAAAATAAATGAAGCAGATCAGTCAAAATCTGAGGCATCAGTTGACTGAGCAAGTCCCTTGTTGCCATTAAAGTCTGCAATTGTGAGGTTGACGTCTGGGTCATGGCCTCCTTCTTCCATATAGTGAGCCACTTGTTCTTTAGACTCCCTATACCTCTTGTAATTGGCTGCTACTCTATTGCTTGCTTGGCAGTTCTTGTACCAATGCCCAATGACTCCACATCTATAGCATGGTTCAGTGTCAACTCTATCCTGTTTGACTGAAGGGTTCTTAGGTGCCCTTTGCACCTTGTTTCCATGACCACTAGGGCCAGCACCACCATCTCTGCGCCATACATTGGGGGGGGCCTCCACAGCCCATACAACGACCCCCACGTCCCTTGCCACGTGGTGCATTGTTGCCACGTGGGTAGGGATCAGCACGTCCAACCCTCTTTACATTGGGGTTCTTTCCACCTTTGACTTTGCCATAATTAGCCTCAGAAATTTTCTTTGTCCCAACGGGCCTGACATTGTTGTTCAAAAGGACCTCATTATGCCTCTCAGCCACTTGCAGTAGGTTGATCAGCTTATTGAAGGTTGTGATTCTTTTGTTATCATACTCCAGCCTATACTGGTTCGCTAGTATAATTGCTGAAGTAGGAAAAGTGGAAAGAGTCTTCTGGATCATATCATCTTCTGTGAGTTCCTTTCCACAGAAATTTAGACGTGCCTTTAGGCGCAACATGTCCTTGTTGAAGTCATTGACCCTTTTGTAGTCAAGCAAGCGGATTTCATTCCACTGAACGGTCAGTTCTGGGAGTAAGGTGTCATGAATGTTCCCAAAACGTCCCTTAAGGGCATCCCACAGTTCTTTGGGTGTCTTCAACTGAAGGTATTCCCAGCGTAGGTTATGATCAATATGTCCCCTCAGAAACATTAAGGCGTTTGCTTTCACCTTATCAGACGGTCCATCGTCTTTGGGGTCAGTGGGAGTTTTGATGGTGGCAGTGTAGTCTTTTGCCACGAACACAGTTTCTACATTGGAAACCCAACGGTGGTACTCAAGTCCGTCTGAGTCCAAAATGTCAAATTCAGGTCGAGTTGTATCAGCCATCTACATAAATAAGAGAGAAGATATAAATTACGCAGTCATAAAGACATCCACGTAAATTATTTTCCAATCGTATGAATTAGATTTCAAGACCAAGATTTATAATGGTCACATTTTTTCTTTCGATGCTATGTGAAAATGCTTTATCACAGTAAGTGTGTGTATAATGCGCATGAATTTTCATTATCATGGCAAAATGGAATTTTATATGTTGCATTACAAAAATAACTATAACACATTTAATAATAAATAAAACATAGCATATAAAAATAAATTACATGACATGCTCAAATTGCACAAACATACAACGAAATATATGCTGCATATAATAATAGTAATAATATATCATGCGTAAAATAAAAATATAAACAATAGCATAATATAAAACATGCGTAGGCATAATTTATAAAAGCGTAAATAAAATAAAAACATGCTCAAAATTGCATAAATAATCAAGTATAAAGCATGCTTAAAAATAGTAGACATAAATGAAAATCACATGCTTTAGATTCCACGAATATATATCACATATATAACAAGCAATAAAATAGCATGCTCAAAAATAAAATAAAATAAATTCTAATTATAAATAATTAAATATACCATTGTATGAAAATAAAAGAGAACATACTTGGTGTCGAGAAAAACAATCCTAACCCACGCGCGTGTTGATGCAGGCGTGCGTAACGATATTTTTGGGCTTGAGAAAAGCTAGGCCGCTTCCTCTCTCTTTTTCAACAGTGGGCCTTGTTCTTTTCTTCTTTTTTTTCTGTTTGGGCTGTGTCCCCTCTCTCTCTTTTTGTCTGGCCGCAGGACCTTTTTTTTTTCTTTCTCTTTAGGCCGGGTTACCCCTTTTTTTCTTTTCTCTCTTTCTTTTTTTTCTTTTTCTCTCCCTTCTTCTTCTGCGTCTTCTTTTTCCTTTGGCTGCTTTCTCGCCTGTCGTGTGCAAGCAAAGCGGTGACTGGGCTGGGTGCTTGAGCAACGGGGCTTAGATGCGACAGTGGGTTGGGAGCAAAGAGCAGGAGGTGGGGCGATGCCTGAATCTGGGCTGCAATGCCTGGAACTGGGCACTAACTCTGGGAACTGGGCTGCGGTTGGTGATGCAGGCGGTGAACGCTGGGCAGAGATGCTTTCAGGTCTGCTGGAGGCGCGGGGATGGGCTGCTAGGGCGCACGGGTGCTGGCTGAGTCTGTAGAGAGCAGATGTGGGGAGCGCGAGGTTGAGGTTGGCCGGCTGTGGGCAGCACGGGTGGGCAAGCTGCTGCCAGATCGAGATGGGCTAGGTGCGCGGCTGGGTGAGGTAGGGGTGCAAGCGCTGGGAGATAATTTTTTTCTTTTTTTTTTGGTGGCGGCAGAAAAAGAAGAAAATATTGTTTTCTTCTAAGGTTTTGATTTTTTGTTTTGGACGGAGAGAAGAAAGAAACTAGAAAACTAGGTTTTTTTTCTTTGGCTATTGACTCTGAGCGTGCTGATAACGTGTAAAAGTAAAATGAGAATTAGAATTGGTCTACTCATTTCATTTCATAGTCCCTTTATATAGGGATAGAATTACAACGGAAACATCGATTACATTAATGATACTAAATGCTGATTGATCCGTAATTGTGCTGATTGATGGTAATCACTGATTCCTTGATTCCCTCTCCGTTAGTTGCTTTGACGAAGGCACACAATATGTTTTTCCTTTAACACGTAATACGCTTTTAATTCAAAACATTATTGATTAGCTGTAACAACTAACGAATAGACCAAAGTATTTGCAAAGGGTGGTTCTAGTTGGACCTCTAAATTTGATATTTGGACCTTCAACTTTTTTTCAATTATTAATAAACTTTGTCAAATCATATGAAAAGACAGATAAGGACAAAGAGAGAAAATGGAAAAGAAACAAAAAAAAAACAAATACTCTTCTTACCTCCCCAAATATAACATTTAATTAATTTTTTTTTTGAAAAATTTCCTTATATTTCCTATATAGTTTTATAATTTACCAAAAACAATTAAGTAAAAATAATAATTATCATTCAATACAAAAGTAGATTCAAAACAATTTGATATGAAATTTTCTTAAACTAAATTCATTCAATATTATAATATAGTTATTACTCGATCTTCCAAGTTCCAACCCAAAATCCTTGAAAATCCTTCTTTTAGCAAATTCAAAGGGATTCCAGCAACATATCAAGATCGAGAACCAACCCTCTGATTAATTTTGGTGGAGAAGAGACCTACTCATAAGAAAACAATATCATATAATTTTGATTCATTTATTTTTCTCGTGGTTGAAGATACAATTAAAAAGTAGAATAACATATTGTTGTATCTCATGTTCAAGGGTGTTTTTGGTAAAGATAAGGAGGTCCACTTAACTTTTTAAATATTCTAAAAAGTAAATTAGAGGTGTACGAAGTATGAGAGGACTAAATAGCAAATTTGGAGGTTCAACTAGAACCACTCATTTTCAAAAGAGTTGCTAAATTAACATTTAGTAAGATAAAATAGTCAAATTACCCCCTCATTTTTCTCATGATTTCCGATTTACCCCTAACATTTCAATTTTGATTATTTATACCCTAATTTTTTTAATTATTGTTGATTTACACCCTACCGTTAATTTTTAGACTTTCCATCCAATTTTTCCGTTAACTTAATTAGCATGTGAGAGACATTTTTGTTTTTTCAACTACCACCCAAAAATAAAAATTTTACTAAACCAACACCGCAGGAACATCAGCACGTACAAAAATAAATAACAATTTGTTGTTACTAGAAACACTTTGACAAAAAAAAAAGATAAAATATTGTTTACTCCATATACTTATAAAAATCTCGATATTCAGTTTCTTACGTTTCAATTGTACCTATATATTCAATAAACTCTATAATTTTACACAAAAATGTCTCTATCGTCAATTCTTCTTCAAAAATCATGTTATCTTGCTGAAGAGACATTCCTTATTGAAATAATTATTATATCCTCACTTGCTCTTTTTTTATTATTTATTTATTTGTTCTCTCTCTCTCTTTCTCTCTCTTCCTTTTTTTGTCCATCATTCAGGCTTTAGAAATAAGATCAAAACCACACAAACCACATCAATAATATTGTCCTGCTTTCATCAACTATTGCGTACAAAGATCATCTGAGTTCTCCAATTTCGAATTCAAACATAACCAATAATCAGAATCATGCTATAAGGTTTATCTGTAATAAAAACTAATTAAAGAACTTCAAAATCGTTACTGCCAACAATGAACCCGTAATAACTTCAAAACCTCAATTCTTGCAAACCCAACTGAAAGTGAAAACTTAAAGAGTACCAGTATGTAGAGCTTGATGAGGCGATGGAGTGTGATGTCCTGTCCGTCGCCGTTCATGGCCGGAGCCGCCGGTAAAGCAAGGAAACTCGCCGTAAAAATCCAAAAGCTTCCCCCTTTCGATTTTCTCACTTGGATCATCATCTGAACAAAATAACACCATGGACAGATCGGCGAGGTCGAGATGAAGACTCCGATATAGGTGCGGCGCCGCGATTTGGTAGGAATCAGATTACCTGCCGGCAAACCCATAAACTTTTCGGGCTTCCTCCTGCTGCAGTCACCGGTACTTCGAAGCAAAGACTACTGAGATACGCATCGTACCGCTGAGACGAGTCGACCAGGCCAGTCCGGCGTCCATTTGGGTTTGGAAGACAGAGAAATTGTTGGATCACCCGTCGTTGCAAAACGGATTGGGAGAGGTCGGTCTCCTTTTTTTCTTTTTCTTTTTTTTCTATCTTTTTACTTTTAACCTCTTCTTCTTCCCCCCTCTCTCATCTCCATCCTCATCTTCACTACAAACCCAAGTAAGTATCCCACCATCCATCCATCATCCTTGTCATGCTGGTAAGCACCACCGCCCCTCCCAATCACCCCTCTCCGTACGGTGGCTCTAAACCAAATCGAAGTACACCCAAACCAAATTAATTCACCTTCCACCTTCCTTTCTTCCTAGCCAGTGCCAAAATTGTGGAAACTTTTCCCTCTCTATCAGTCGCTGCCGGCACCAATTTGAAATTTGAACAAAGCACCACCATAGAGAATAAAGTAAGATGTTGTGGTGTTTATGTATGACTTGTATCTTTATCTAACTCAGATTTATCGGAATGTCAGATGGAGAAGGCTAGGTTTTTGAATTGGGTTGAGGCTTCTGGCTTGACGAGGCTGGTTGGGGTTTGCACCTCCGCCTCTTAGGCTGCTACTGCAGCTGCTTCTTCTTTGGAGGCAGAAGGAGGAGAGAGATAAAGAGATTAGGAAAGAGAGCTGCTGAAAGAAGAACAAATGAAAAGAGGGGAAAAAAAGTATGTGAGGGTAAAATAGACGTTTTGGCGTGAAAGGGATGTCACATCAGCATCATAACAGAGCTTTTAACGTAGAATTGACGTCAATGACTTTTTGTGTGAAATTAGAGAGTTTAGAGAGTATCTAGGTGAAATTGAAACGTCAGGGAATGAAACGTCGAGACCCTATAAGTATAGAGTAAACAGTATTTTGTGTCAAAAAAAAATTATCAACCCTAAAACTGAAACCCTCGATTTTCTAACATCAAAAGCACATAATTTTCTAAGTGGTAGACAAATAGGGCTAGTCGGGCTGAGTGCACGCATGTGTGTGCACTCTAAGTGCCTTGTCTGTCCTAGCAAGGCGGTTTTCCATTGTTAAATGGTCTCATCCTCTTAGTAGCAGGATGAAACTGGCTATCGTCGAATTTTTTCGTCGGCGACAACATAGTCTGAAAGCTGCATTTTTAGTAATTATGCTTCGTTGTAATAGGATTATTTTTCCGGTATGTCACCGCTATATCAAAGTAAATGGGGTAGCCAATACTGCACTCTTTGCTATTTCGTGCTTGTTTGAATACATGTATTTTGTAGAGACTCCTGATACCATTTTGGGACGTACTCTAGATGCTTATTGTAATCAGGGGTTTGGACTGTCCCCTCCTTGTATTCAACAGTTTCATTAATAGCTGATTGAGTGTAGGCGCACTAACCATTTTTATAAATAAAAATAATAATAATTAAAAAAAAAAAATTTCTTCGATCAACCAAGTAATATTCCTTGATGGCCAATAAGAAAAACCAAAATTCAATCACTGCAGATATGGCTGCAGCATTAATTGCTCATCCATCTGGTACATTGTTGCAACTCTGATAGGTTTGGGATAAGGGCATAAGCTCCTCCGGAGATGGGAGTTGTTCTTCCCATCTTGAGATTGGAGTCATTTCCCTTCATTATCGATATATAACTATATATAGATAGATAGAAAACCAGTTGCAGTGGAGACTTACCCAATTCAATTTACTATGTTGTGCTAACTTTGCTTCGATCTTATGAATTACTTCATAATAATTAAGGAGGGATTGCTACCAAATCAATCCCAGCCTAGTAGAATCTGTCTAGGATTGAATTGGTACTTGCTTGGCCAGCTTGAAAAGGATAGGAGTCGGGAATGATGGTGGTGGTGAGGAATTGGGTTGTGAAGACTGACTAACCAGATAAGTAAGGAGGATTCTTGGTCAATAACTGAATACCCTCGTGTTAATTATTTTTGTACATGTTAGTGTTGGTTTGCTCAAATTTTTTCAGGTGGTAAATGAAAAGACAAAAATGTCCCTCATGTGCTAATCAAATTAACAAAAAAACTGGATCGAAAGTCTAAAAGTTGACGTTATGGTGTAAATCGGCAACAATTAAAAAAGTAAGGTGTAAATAATCAAAATTGAAATGTCAAGGTGTAAATTGACAGTCATGAGAAAAGTCATGGTATAATTTAGGTATTTTGCTTTTTTATTAGTAATATTATAACTAATTTTGCAACAAATTAACTTCAATAGAGCATGTAAACTAAATTGATATTTAATTGTGTAATTAAAGGGGAATTGGATGCATTGTGTGTAATAACTTTGTCATTAAAAAAAAATTGACTGTAATACATTAATTCAAAGAGAATTTTTGTATACACCCCCAGTTACTTAATGCATACTCCCTATATTTTTTTTGTCATCAAACTTCTAACTGTACCCCTCCTCATTAAAAAATAAATAAATATAATAATAGAGAAGATTCTACAAATATAAAATAAGAATTAAATGCTTTATATATCAAATTATTAATTAAATTCTTATAGATTTAAAATTTTCTCTTTGCTTCAAGATACAATCGACCTCTCTTCAATATCATACGTGAACGTCAATGACAGATGAATAATTTAGTCCATATGAAGAATTAGGAAGCATATTGGTTGAAACATATCAAAAGAGATTATAAAACTATTAAATATATCTTAGATACATTAATACATCATGTATTCATCAATCACTTCGCGTGTTTGCAAAAGAACAACCATGGCTCATTCTTTACCGATTTTAATATTGGCTATGGCTATATTGATCATGAAGATATTGACATATATTGAATCTTTTAAGATCTCAGAGGCATCATATTTTTCAACTTAAATAACAATAGAGATAAAAAGTTAAGTTATTCAATCTTCTAGCTATATATATACCAACTTCATTGATCTAATAAAGAAGAAAAGTAATTAGTAACTATCATACTGATATGTCCCCGAATTAATTAGCAATTATTTCATAATAAATCAATTATTGTAAAAGAATGTATTAAACAAAAATTTATGATACAAAGCAGACCTAATTTTTTTTTAAATTTTTCTCATTTATTTATTTAATGAGGAGGAGTATAGATGGAAGTTTGATGAAAAAAATGAGGCAAAAAGTATAAGGGATGTGCATTGAGTAATTGAGGGTGTGTATTTACAATTTCTCTAATTCAAAACATTATTGATTAGTTGTAACGATTACTGATGAGGTCAAAGCATTTTCAAAAGAGTTGCTAAATTTACATTTTAGTCATATTATAAATAATTTTAGTAATATTATATATAATTTGGCAACAAATTAACTTCGATAAGGGAATTAAATGTATTCACTGAATTAAACGTTATTGAAAATCCTTTCTAATTAGAAAGTAATTATTATTAGATAATTATTGGATTATTTGCATACATGTATTTCACATACTCATCGTCATGCATTTGTGTAGTCCCTTCCTCCACCACCACCACCACCCAAACACAAAAAAAAAAAAAAAAAAAAAAAAAAAAAACCAGCATATCGTCATCAAGGAAGTTCTCTGCTATCTATCTCCCACACACAATAATGGCGACCAGAACATGAATGAAAGCGCATCGCCTTCATAGCCATCTTGGCTCCCTTACTGAATGTAAGCATTTCCATGTTTCTCTTTTGTAACCTAACTCTCAAACTTCTTTTTTCTTCTTCAGCTTGATCTATAGTATATGTACTTATTTAATCTCGTGGAAAGTAGACTATAAATTTCTTTAAAAAATAGTAATAAAAAGGTTATCAAACATGATTTCTAATAAAATTGTGAAATACAACACACGATTTTTTGCTAAGATCGCTTGTTCTCAATTTCAGATTGATTGAGAATTTTAGTCTTTATGCTTTCATTTTCGATATGACAAATAGGCAACAAAATCAATAATGATTGGGATGCCAGCAGCTGGGATATACATGTTGGCAATTTATCAAGAGATGATCATCCATTTAAGAGCATCAATAAAATACATCTTTGCGAATATCGGTGTGGTGAAGGACGTTGTTACTACTGTTGTACTCTCAAAGGCTTGGAAAATTACTATACTCTAAATTGTTATAAATATTGCGTCCCGGACCTTAGCTAGCTAGCCAGTCAGAAACAATATAGATCAAGAGACTTGTATTGTTTCCCTAAATACAAATAAAATAAATTAATGTTGTTTATTTTGTTCATCTGAGTCATATAAAGGGTAGATATTTAACTTTGTACTCACCAACAGCTTGTCTTTCATTAAGCCAGATGTACAGCTCAATATAAAGCAATCTCGTCAATGACACTTGAAGTATAATCTACTTTTTGAATTCCAGTGAAGTAAATCAAACCAAAAAATTTTATATTTGCAATTGCGTCAATCTTAATGTCTTATGTATTAGCTTCAATGTCATGCTTGTTTATGTTTGCAGCAGACACTCCCCATGAATAAAATGGAACAACTGAAAGAGGGAACTAGGAGGAAACACTTGAACACCGTCTAGCCAACTAATTACCTACCCGTTCAAAATATGTTGACACTCGACAGCGTGAAATCCAGCAGTTCAGAAATTTAAAACTCATATTCCTTTGTTAAGTGCAGCTTACAAAGATTAAATAGCATGGGAGTCTAATGAGATTCTCCAATTTGAAAAGCTAACTTTTCTGATTTATATACGTAAACTTGTTTACAATTAGAAGATTATATCATATGGAGGATGATTACCTCTCTGATGTAATTCTTTTGACAACATGATGACTTCTCCCCCAAAAGAAGTTAGCACCTATCCATGACTTCTTGGATCCACAACTTGGTGAACCTTTCTGTTTTCAGCACTGGAATACTGCCCCACTACACGGGCATGAGGTATGGAGGCTTCTCCGCGGGAGAGGGCATCCACATTCTCACGCAAGTACTTTTCTGGGAGCCTGCCAGTAACATTGCCCTCTTCATTTCCCTCTTTATCAAGGAATGCAAAGTGTGGAATACCCTCAACACCAAACTCATCAAGCTCCTGTTCCCACTTTGTGTTGTCAACATTGAGCATAACAAAATTTACACGACCCCTGAGTAAAAGAAGTGGTGAATGACAGATGATCTATATAGAATAAGAAACTGTTTAAGAGGCAAACATGTAAGGGATGTCTGATCATTGACAACTGATGACAATGAAGCTCTTAGAAATCTAGAGAATCTTAAACATTCCAAACAGATAACCAAGTAAAATTGGTCTAGACCAAAATGAAAGAAGGCATTCCTTAAATTAGTGCTGTAGTAGAGATGATGCATCTATGACTAATAACAAGTTAGTACTTGAAGATCATACTTATACTGCTGCTCAACTTTGTAGACATCTGGAGCTAATTCCCTGCATACTTCACACCAATCAGCATAGAACTCAACAACAGTAGGCTTGCCATTCGAGAGAGCCTAATCACCCATAAAACACAAAAAGATTGATCACAAGCAAATAACAGCAAGGACACCTTGTTAAAGATTATGTTCAGACTTCAGTAATATGCATGTATACGCTGGAAAACAAAAATATAGCCTACACACACCTGTTAAGCTACACATTGTAAAAGAAAAGGTGTGAGTAATTGGACGAACCTCTTCGTAAGGTAATGCAGCAATAGTTAGGTCCTTTAAAGAAACACCAAAATCGAGCCGTCCTGATAAGAAAAGTGCTAATGCCGCAAGAGTAGAAACCACTGCTACTTGCCTGTTGGTATTTTTGTTTGGAAATTCCGGAATGCCAGGGTCTGTCGAGGAACTCATAACCGTGCTACTCACTTCATTACCAGAAACTGGCTCAACAGGCGGCGACTTTTCCTGAATCAGAATAGCTGATCAAGATAACACCACTCACATGGTAAACCCGTAAAGATTATTTGAACAACCAGCAATTCATGAATCAGATTACTAATTCAGGGAAAATACAGATACAAAAATGGAAACTTTTTAAAGAAACTAATAATGGGTAGCTGCAAGCTGAACCAGAATATCAATTTTCTTCACAAATGAGCATAATTTTCTATATCAAAGACTTTAACAGCTCAAACCCAGTATAGGAAATATGCAACTTACTAAAAGGAGAAGAGTTTAATCCTCCAAAAGTTGAGATGAAAAATGAAGCATACCGAGGTGGAGGGCTCGCTGGGATTTGGGGTTTTCTGGCAAGCAACGGTCTGAAGTCTGCGGTGGTCGTTGGTTCGGGAGGGAATGAAGGCTCTGAGTTGTTGGGGAAGTTGAGCAGTTCGGAAACATGGCCGGAATCTATGGAGTCCGACGGGGTTTGAAGCCACGCGAGCCATTGTAGATTTGCGGATATGGATAGTTCGGTTGAATAACGGTGTTTTAAGTTGAATTGTTAATTATAGAGAGATAGATGACAGTTGAGTGTTAAAGACTTTTCAAGTCATTTGTCACATAGCTAGAATCTCCAAGAACGTATGCCTAAAATTTCTAAGACACTGCATTTCATTACGTCTTGTGAACACCAATAACAATTTTGGAGTGATATGCATATAACTTTTTCGGTAAATTATTCGGTATTCATATTCAAGTAAGTTTCAAGAATACTATCACTATAACATTTTGTGTGGAAAAAAGCAAGAAGAACGCCGCTCTCTCTCTCTATCTCTATAGGGTTAGGGTTTTCACGTTCTGTTCAAGTTTCAACTGCCTCATCATGAGTTTCGTTGATGTCATGGATGCCCGACTCGCCTCCTCTCTTGCACTGGCAGAGGGAAAGATGAAGGTAGATTTCTGTCCATCCCAAGGCAAGGGCTTGCGACAATCTGAAGTTTTTATGGTTGGAAAACTCCTCACTGCTAGGGAGTTCAAGGTCCGTTCCTTCCTAGGTATGTTTCGATCTACCTGGAGGGTCAATGGGACGCTGCAAGTTGAAGAAGCTGAAGGAGGTAGGGTTTGGTTCACTTTGTCAGATCCTACAGACCGAGCTAGGGTTTGGAGGGGCGCACCATGGGGTTTTAACCGTGCTCCTGTGACTTTGGCTGAGTATGATGGGGTGATGCCAATTGAGAAGGTGCCATTGGTGAAATCCTCCTATTGGATCACGCTACAGGGTATTCCACCTGCGTTTAGATCTGAAAGGGTGATGACGATGATCGAATATACTTTGGGAGACCTTCAGGAGATTGATAAGCAGGGGTAGAAGGTTGGCAAGTACCGGATTAGGGTTGAGATTCCTCTGATTAGGCCATTGTCCTTTCAACGTTGGTATTGGGTGGAGGACACGGTGGAGTTTCTATGCAAATGCAGGTATGATAAGTTGTTTAGAAGGTGTGGAGTGTGTGGGTTGATCACCCATGTTGGACTGCTGTGCTCGGGGCCGTCGTTGAACGAAGAAGATGATGTTGTAGAGCGCACGGTATTAGGGCCGCCGCCGGTGGTGTAGGGTAATGCCATGCAGGTCGGGATCGGCGGCTTGACTACGGGGTCGGGTTCTGAAGGTTGCAGCCATGAAGCTGCGTTCAATCCTAAGGTTTCTTTCAATGGGCACAGTTTGATCTTCAAGACTCAACTCCCTAGGACCCCGGAGCAAATCCTATGCAATCCTACATATTTGGTGCAAAAACCACGTCGTAAGGTAAGCATTAGAGAGATAGATGAGTCTGATGGTATGGTGGAATCATTAACAGGCAAGCGTCGTTCTAGGGTTGAGGCTGAAATCACCATATCTCAAATTGAGGCTGGAAACTCAAATTGAGTTTGGCAGTTGGTAAAAAAAATCTGGAGCCTGCTAATATGGGGCTGGTCTCACTGCCACAGAATGTTCAAGGCATAGTGAAGAAGAAGAGAGGGAGGCCGGTGGGAAGCAAAAATAAAATCACATCTAGTACTGCGGTAAAGATGAAGGACTTGAAGGTAGATGGTGTTGGGAAGCGGAAGTCTGCTAAGAAGAGTCTGTTGTCTAACCTGAATGGTGCATATGCTACTGCAAGCTCTAATCTGAAAGGAAAGGAGCTAGTAGGGGCATAGATCTTCATTGCCTAGGGTTTCAAGCCTGTGTAGGTTGGGAGAGCTTCTATAAGTTTTCTGAGACGTTTCTAGTTACTTGCTTGTACCACAATTGCGTGATTGGCAGGTAGGGACTAGTTGAATGATTTCCTTTCCTTAGAAGACAAGGTAATCATTTCTTGTATAGGCTTGCATCAAGCCAGCGCTTTTAGAACTTTAATTGTTTGCATTTTCTTAGATAGGTTGTACCGGTTGTTATTTGACGGGTTTCTTCTCTGAGGATTTGTAGACTCTGGCCTTTCCATGTCTATTGATTCTAATGATATCAATTTCTATTAAAAAAAAAGTTTCAAGAATACTATTATAACTATTATCAGTGGCATAGTTAGAAATTTCATCTAAGAGGGTCAAAAAATAAACAAGCTATTACATTGAAAAAAAAAAAAAAAGGTCGTTTACTAACACAGTTGCTCATGTAATGATATCTTTACATAATTACCTTATACCTTGACAAATTACATGACGAATGATACTAATTTGTTAGGCAATTAGATTGATTTATTAGAGAATATTAATTGTGATTCCCTCTGCATTAATAGAAATTGAAAGAGGAAAGCATCAAACAGTAAAAATGGAAATTAAAGAGATAAGATAAAGCTGATTAGCCGAATGACCATTCTTTTCATTTCCTAGGAGGGTCATTAAAGTATTATAACATCTATCTATATGGAAAGTTCAACCAAATCAACAGTCAGAATGATAAAGCTGGCCCTATACTTCCTATGCCCGTGACTGTTACAGATGAACGAAATCGAGTAATTTCTTGATCCTATGTTGGTACTTGTGGATTCAAGGGTACCAAAAAAGAACACCATTCACCACTCAAACTGTAGTGGAAAATGCTATTTGGAAGTAATGAGACACTTATGATACTCGTAATTGCTCAAAATGACTTATAAACAAAGATAACATAATTAAAATTATTTGGAATACAAAATCAAGCTTACTATGACTTATAAGACACCACAATCTTTATTGACCGAAAAAACACCTTGACATTTTCGAGAAAAAAAAAATATTAGACGCTAAACTATTATCATTAAAGGTGTAGCTACACACGGGCTCCGGTGTGCTATAGCCCACCCCAAATTTTGAAAAAACGTTAATTTGTAGCTTAATTTTATTTTAAAAAAAATAAATATTAAAAGGTAGCCCACCCCAAATTTCTTAACTTAGCCCATATATTAATTTTTTTTTGTTCATATATATGTTATCTCTTCACTAGAAGTATTTTATTGTATTTTTTTTCTATTATGCTTTAAGAGGCATACTCGCATAAAAAACTTGTTTTTTTTTGGGTAAATTAGGTCATAAAGAGAGTTGGTTGAGAATTATGATACAGATTCAATAATTAAAGATTTTTGGTTCTATTCAAGAACACATGATAAAATATGAATAGATATGTTTTTTTGTCCTAGAAGTTTATTATTGAAATTCTATCAAATGTTTTGATGTTGAATTTTTTGATCAGTCAGCTATTTGATTATTTGATATGTATTTAATATTTTTTTTTTTGAAGAATATCATGTGATATATTAATAAAACTCAGGCGAGAAAGGACTATTACATATCCTCCCTCTACCATCTATGGGTAGATAAAGAGTTTGTGGTAAACCACAGCGATACATAGATTAGGTCCGATAATTTGACAGTACCCATACTCAGTTATTTAAGAAAGCCTATAAACTATGTTACCAAAGACAAGTAAATAGGCCAAGGAAATAAAACCTAAATAAGACCCAGCCTTAGAAGGCCAGCCCACTCCTTAGGAGGCCCAAGATAAGGCTCGAAAACCTCATCCCAGTCCCAAAAGGAGTAAGCAAGCCCAAAAGGCCCTGCCAAGCTTGGTACCGCACATTCATGACCTAGCAGCTCCGTGCCACGGGCTGCACCGCCACCCAACGCTGTGACGACCACCACATCGAAAAGCTTCAAGTGCGACCACAAAGTCAGTTGCACCATTAGGACAGCCCAGACCAAGCCATTGAACATCGAACCTGGTCGGAACCAGATTGACGAAACTGGCTAGATTAGGAACCTGATCAGCCAAACCAGCAACTCCGGCGCCGCTAGCATTAAAACCATCCACCAAAGCAGCAGCCAATCACCACTTTGTAGCACCGCAGCCAAAAGCCCCGATCCGTCTGTGAAAAGCAGCCAAGCCCTATAGGAAGACCTCATCACAATTCCGATCGCGGATCTCCTCCCTAGACCACGGACCCATCCCCACCATGGTCGTAACTCGAATATGAGCCAATCTGCAACCGCTGCCAAGCAATTCGCAACCTTATCTTCCTCACAGTGAGGATTGGAACGATCTGCCGCTTGGCATGATTGCTGAGAAACATAGGTGCGTGGAGGCGACGGAGGTCTCCTTTAAAGCAATCCTAAGGAGGTGCAGCTAAAGCTTCGAGAGGAAAAACTTTCGACTTTCAGCTCAACGATTGGAGATATATGTATTTAATATATGGGATAAAGCTATGGTATGTTAACCTTTCTCATACGTCAACTATTTTTTACTACTATGACTCTATGAGAACTCATTTTACCACTTACTTTACCACTTGAGAATTCATGTGGTGATTAAGAAAATTTACCACTTTAAGGATTCATGTTACCACTTTGATGATTAATTAATATTATTATTTTGATGACTCATTTTACCACTTTAAGGTAATTATATGCATGTCATGCATTAACACATTGTAGAATTTTCATAATATATGATGAGGTTTAATTTATGAAGGAATAAAACATGTTACTTGTAAAAGTTATTTAAAAAGAAAAAAGAAACATTAGTAAACTTTTATTAAAAAATTTTTTTAGCCCACCCTATTTAAAAATCCTAGGCCATTGATTACCATTGGACTTCCACTTGAAAATATACAGCTGATTTCTTAGATCTTTCTTCAAGTTGCTCTTATTTCGAAAGTTCTATATTTTGCTTAGGATATGAAGTATAAAAAGCTATGGTCCTCGTCCTCCGTCGTGTCACATACAAACGCCGTGCATACAGATTGCAGGCGTGACGAAGCTGAATTGATCAAATTGATGGCGTAAAAAGTTTAACAAAAGCTCGATCGCGATATAAAACAACTGCAAAAGTTTACAAAACAGATTTAACTAGCTAATTAAGAACCCAATAATCACTACGTACTACACTTAAACCATTACAAAGTTTACAGAGCTCAAATTTCCACCGCCGGTGATCAATTTTCCGGTCCCAAAATGGCATTGACGACGGAGCTGGCAACCACGACCCCCAAAACCTCGGCTCCCGCCACCAGTCCCGCCTGCGCCAAACCGCCAAATCCCGCCACCGTTTCGATGCCCTTCTCCGCCGTTTCTATCCCCTTCTCGGCTGTTTCGATCCCCTTCTCCGCCGTTTCTATGCCCTTCTCCGCCGCCTCGAACCCTTCCTTCGCTATCACTTCCGTTTCTCTCTCCGCTTCCTTCAGCTTCTTTCGTATCCCGAACAGCCCGATGTCCTCCGCTTTCGCCGGGGCCGTTGACACCGCAGCCGAGGCCGTCCACGTCAGCGAGAGCAGCAGCAGCTCCCTCCGCCCGGGAAATGCGGCCCCACGTGGCAGCGCGGGGGAGGAGGCACGGTGGGCATTGCGGACGGGGTTGTGGAGTGAGAGAACTTGGCCTACTACAGCTGAAGAAGCTCTCGCAGCCATGTCTTTGCGAATTCTGATCTTCGAGCAAATTTGCTTTGTTTTTATTTCGAAAGGAATTGGTAAATGACGAGAATGCCCTTGCAGTGTGTCCTAAACGAAACGTATTGAGATTTTCTTTCTTCTGAGAAGTATTCATGTGAGAATATTTGATGCGATTAACTTCGGTGTTTTCAAGTCATCAGCGTGAGGGTGAATTGGCTTTACATGTAATCTGGTTATTTTGAGGTATGGTGTCCAAGAGGAGCAAATGATTCATCTAAATTTTATGACCTCGTCACCATCTTCAATACTCGGGTTTTCTTAGTTTTCATTATAGCGTGCATGTATAAGTGCAGGTTTGGTTAGAAATTTGACCTATTCGGCTCATGGATGTCATTAAGACTCACTTTGGATAGCAAGAATGTCAAAATATGAAAATGATTTATTTTCTTTTCCAAACTGATATGGAATGGAATAGGTTTTGGTGTTTTCATGTGGGTTCTAAAATTAATTTTTCATTCCTATTTAAGTGTTTGGTAATTTATAAGAATGACATCAACTTCTATTGAATATTATGAGACTACAAAATTTTTTAGAGGGATAATTTATGTAATTTTACCTTTGACAGTGAAAAATGGAGTTAGAATATCACCTCTGACTAAGTAAATTCTATTCAGGTTTTATTTATGAGGGAGTCAATTTCCAATCCAATCTTATTTTTTATTTCTTTTCCAGTCACTATTACAATCAAACGGTACCTCTAAATGAAAAATGAAATTAATTCTCATTCCGTATCATGAATTCCTGCCATCCAAATGGGACCTCACAGTGACACACCAATAAATATATATCATATTAGGAATGTGTGTCGTGGTGTTGAGGACGCAACCAGTTTTTTTTTTTAGTTGACAAAATAACAATAGAGGCTATAAATAGTCTCTTTTTTTTTTTTGAATAAGGGAGACATGATGCTTGTACCCCATATTACAATAAGCATCATGAGAACTTCTTCAAATAAGAACAAAAATCTCAATTAAGACAATGTATTCTAACAAACACCAACTAGCAAAGAGTGCTCTACTAACTACTCCATTCGCTTTACAATTGAGGTGACATACTGGAAAGATAACTCTATTTCGAAGAAGCATAATTACAAATAGCACAGCTTTTCCACTATATTGCCACCAGAATATACATCCAGTGACACTTAATTTTATCCTGCCACTAGATGGATGTGACCATTTGACCAAGTAAGGAACTCGCTGCCTACCCGAAGCAGACACGTTATTGTCATTAGAAGGTTGCAACTATTTTCCTGTGCAAGGAGCTCGCTACTTACCTAGAGCAGACAAGGCACACAAGGTGCATATACCAAGACCAAGCCCACTTCGTTCTACCAAATATTGGCAGCAGCTTATTAACTCAACAACTAACAAGTAAAAATTTCAATAACTAAAACATTTAACATAAAAAAACAAACCCTAATGGACCTAGAGTAAAACCCCAAGCCCAATAACCATTAAGCCCATGATAGGCCCACTAGACCCATGGTAGGCCCAAATAGTATCCTTTAACACAACCTAGATCTAAGAGATCATAACAAAAAGCATTTGAAGCAGACAGAGCTAGAGACCGATTCGAGCTGGAAATTGTTGTAGAACGTTCTAAATTTGCAATTGAATCAGCAAGAAATTTGCCTCTTTATAATATTTGGCTGAACTTTGAAGCAAAGATTAACAATATCACGAACAACATTATGATACACCAAAAGGTACTAATTTTCTTGTTGATACAATCAATCAACAACCAATTGTTTATTTAATAATGAAAATTTCCTTTTAGAAAAAAAAAAAAAGAAAAAAAGAAGAAGGAAAGACCAGTATCATTTTAATATTTTTCATATTGAAATTAGTAAATGACGACTATACCCTTATGGCCCGTCCGAAACGAAACAGAACATACGTTTCGAAGAGCGGGGCTCCATTTCCATTTCCCTCTCTATAAAAAATTGGGGGTTTTCTGTGTCCTTTTTTGCGCCAGAAAAGAAGGGTTTTTGATTTTGCTTTGAAGAACCATGGCGGAGGAAGCGTCAGCGTCAGTGAACGAAACCCTAGCCCAGCCAAATGCGGCGGCGAAGTCCAACGAGGCCACCATAGCAATAGCAACCGATGAGGGAGGCACCGAGTCCACCTGCAACAACAATGACAAGCCCGAAGCTTCTGCCGTCACTTCTTCCGACAGTGACCGCGAGAAGACGCTCGAGTTCGCCGACGAGCTCATGGATAAGGGCGCCAAGGCCATGAAGGACTCTGATTTCGGCGAGGCCTCCGAGTGCTTCAGCCGCTCTCTCGAAATCAGGTTAGGGTTTTTCACTTTTTTCCGGCTTCCCTTTCATTTCTTAGCAAGTTGAGCAATTTTGGATGTCAATTTTGGTTTCTGGTGTGAGGGCGTGTACGATTTAGCATAGAAATTAGGTTGATGGAGTACGAGTATCAGTGAAATTGGGAAATTGAGCTTTGCAAGTATGAAATGTGCCTTTGATAAAAAAAAAAGGTTCTTGTGTTAATTGAGGAAATGTGGTGGAATTGTCAGTTGCGTTTTTTCGGCATTGATATTATGCTAGTGATGACACTTGAGTTGGCATTTTGTGCATTTGTAGAGTACCAATTTTCTTTCTTTCATATCTTGTTGTAGTTATTTGTGACATTTACATGTAGCTGGTCTGGCTTCGCTTTATTATTATGTGTTTTCCATCATTTCTATTGTCATTTTAACTCCATGATATGTTATGTGATGACCTATATGGTTCTGTATACGATTCTGTTTCTCCAAAGTGCTTACCGTTAAAGGTGCGTTGATAAACACAGGGTTGCACATTTTGGTGAACTTGATCCACAGTGTGTTAAGACATACTATAAGTATGGATGTGCATTGCTTTATAAAGCTCAGGAGGAGGCTGATCCATTGGGTGCTGTACCCAAGAAAGAGGGTGAATCTCAACAAGAATCTGCTAACGCTGGATCTGCTAAGAATGTTGTAAATGGTGAATCTTCCACAGCTTCCGTTTCAAGTAATGCTGAACAGGATGCAAATGTAATCCATCAGGAAGGAGCACTGGATGATGGTGGTATGTCACTTGTGATGAACATGTTTTTCATGAATTTTCTTCTATATCAGTTTATCATGAGCAAAGCACTTGCCTTTTATCATTCTTGTTGCATATCATGTGCGTTTGATTTACTTAGATAGTATGAATAATAGTCTTGTCAACAACTTTTGACATGCATGAGACAGTTTCCTGATGGCACTATAGCTGCTTGCATACGTTCTGCTCCAGTATGCCACCTCAATTCTATTGGAAAAATCAATGAAATAATGCATGGTGTTAAGGAACATACGTTAAGTGTAATGCCTACATTATACCATATCCCTTTTATTAGATGTGATCCGCACATGAACAACTGTTTTTTTTTTTTTCATTTGTCATGCTTATGGGTATATGTAGTCATATGATTACTATTTTGGATTTTCAGCTGGTGTGGGTTTAGGTATTTATTTGATAGGCTTTTTCCAGGTGCAAGATACTCAAATACGAAGCTCTCTCATACAGATACAGAAACAGAAGTTTAGAATAAGCACAGTAGTCTTTTTTCCAAGTGCAAGATACTCAGATACATAGCCTCTAATACACATACAGAAACAGAAGTTTAGGATAAGGATAGTTACCTGTAAAAATGTTGGACTTGGAGGAATATAAGGGACTTGGTAGTGTAAGATGATTTTTTCTTTTTTCTTATTACAAAACTCAGTTAGGATATGGAGAACAATTTCATTCAAAAGACCAAATGTTTTAAGTAACAACAGTTATAATTGTTTTATTCGTTTGCATAACTGTTTGTCACTTCCTTTTGACGCAGTTTCTAGCGAAAAAGACCAGGAAGAAGATAATGAAGGTAGTGATGTTGAGGACCTTGCTGAAGGTGATGAAGATGAGACTGACCTTGATTTGGCGTGGAAAATGCTTGATGTTGCAAGAGCAATCATTGAAAAGCATAACTCTGGTGACACAATGGAGAAGGTGGAGGTGCTATCAGCTTTGGCAGAAGTGGCATTGGAAAGAGGTAAGCTATGTACCTGCTGTTATTGAATTGAATTTTTATTTTTTCCTTAGAGTAAGAGATTCTTGAACTTTTATTTATTCTGAAAGTATCTTATTCGGCTTAACTTGTTGCTGCATGTAGAGGACTTTGAAACTTCTCTCAGTGATTACCAGAATGCACTGTCCTGTTTGGAGCGGTTGGTTGAGCCTGACAGTCGACATATAGCTGAACTGTATCCTATTCTATATTGAAGTTGGCTTTGCCGAAATCCCCTTTAAAAAGGATCTATTTAGTTGGTCATCTGGTATTTGGATAATTAATGTTACTAATAAGAGGTTCTTACCCTTTTTTTCCTTTTTTTTTAAATTTATTTTTTTTCTTTCCCCGCATTTCCACCAAGTCAGAACTCAAACCTTAACTGGATAATTCAGAAATTTTCGAATATGTTTGTGTCTGGAGATTGGGTCTAAGCCTGATGAAGCGATTCCATACTGCCAGAAGGCTATTTCAGTTTGTAAGTCTCGTGTGCAGAGGCTCATGATTGAATCCAAAAGTTTCTCAGAATCAACAGCATCATCGGCTGCTTCTGAAGATCAAGGTGTCCAGCAGTCCTCAGATGTAATTAAGTCTAATAATGCCGTGACAGATAAGCAGACAGAGATTGAAACTCTAACTGAGCTTTGTGGCGATCTGGAAAAGAAGGTAGTTTTGACATGACACGTTGATATTGACAACTGTGTTTTGTTAATTTCTTTTCTTCTGAATTGTATATTTTTTTACTCTGTAGCTTGAAGATTTGCAACAACTGGTCTCGAACCCAAGATCCATTCTTGGTGAACTTCTGGGAATGATGTCTGCCAAGGCAAAAGCTGGTGAGAAGAGTGCATATTCAGCAGCGGTGGGTTCTTCACAGATGGGCACTGCTAACAACAATGGAGGTTTTGATTCCCCAACCATTTCCACTGCTCATACAAATGGATCTTCTGGAGTCACACATCTTGGCGTGGTAGGAAGAGGAGTGAAGCGAACGTTGACAAACTCAGGCACGGCAGAATCAAACCCAGGGAAGAAACCTGCTTTGGATTCATCAGAGGGTAACAGTGAGGGCAAAGAATCATGAAGGCTTTGAATTCTCGTAATTCTAGGACTAAGGACTATTCTGCTGATTCTAGATTTTAGTATTCTGTTCCGAGTGATTCCTAGTAGATAAAGTTTAAGCAAAATAGTAGACTTGTATTTTGATAAATCTTGCTACTTAAAAGTTGAGATCATGGATGCCTCGCTGTTTAGTCTAGTTGGATATTGTCCATGCCGTGAAGTCATTTTCTGTTCTATGAAATGAAAGGTACATTTACATTTTACCTCCCGCTTTTTGAAGTTCTTTGGTTAAGCATATTTTACACCTGCCTTTAGGATTTGTGTAGTTTTAGAACTTGGCTAGTGATGATTTTTTTTTTCCTTTGTTTATTTTGTTTCTTGTTGATCACAATCCAATAGATATTGTTCGGAGTGCAGATAAATGTTTCTGATTCCCTGTACTCTTAAAACTTTTGTTTACCCCTCTTTCACATGTCAGGCACCGACCACGACCGCTAATTTCTCAGTTGGCCATGGTGTGCACAGTATCCCGGCAGCTATGGCCGACAATTAACAATGGCTAATCCAGTAATCTGTGTTAAAATTTTATAATTTGAAAAACAAATTAAGAATAAGAGACGATATTTAAGCAGCATCAAATTAGAATTGGGTAAAATGTCCCTTCACTGTTGGCACCTTGTTCAGGTGGGATGACCTTTCGAGTATGCAATTGGTCAGATCTAGGACATATCACATCGTATATCACGTCGATGTTTTGCTGGAAAAAATCATTGATATTCTTACTTTTGGACTGGACCAAATCAGGTTAACCTGAAAGATAAATTTACCGGCCCTGTCAATTAGTATGTTGGTGCTGTCAATTTTGTATAGTTAATCTGAACAGTTCATCTCAGAAGTCCTCTGTGTATTTTTCAACTTGTTCAAATGTCTTGGCATCCTCGAGTAATATGGACACATTTACAGCCAAAGCCGCTGAAATGAGAATATTATTATTGTTATGGTTGACATCGCTTATGAACACAGTAGCAGCTGAGCATCTGAAAGTGGAACCGAGTGATATTGTTACCATCCTAGTGGTTCGCGAGTTCATTTCACAATAGATTGGGATATTGAAGTAGTGAAATACAACAAGTGATTATTGGCCGCAAGTTTTGATTCCTAGTATTTCTAATAATGATTTATGATTCCGTTTTGTTTTGAATGGCTTAACTATCATTGTTGTTCTTCTTTTATCAGTTTTGCTGTTTATGTTTGTTTTTCTTGTCGTTCTAAACGGTATAAAGGTATTTCATCACCAATTATGTGCAATAGAAAAATGATTGAAAAATTGATTTTTATAAAATTCATGTTGAAGTGCGTAAATATTTAAAACTAAAACCCCATTTATGAGCTTACGTTCAAAGGTCGCAAGTCATAACTAATCAAGTAATCATATATAAAGTCATCTTTAAATGATGATTTTTCCAAAGAATAACTCTCTTTAGGCCATCTTTCATTATCATTATCTTCATTTTACTATTACCTTTAAAAGTGATGCAGCATAAATCCTTAAAAAGAAGCCAAAATGACAGATATTTTTCTTCACCTCCAGATATGTCGTCGACTATAAGGTTGATAAAATTGACATGTGTGTGTGTGTGTGTGATCCTATTGAGAGAGTGACATCATTCTGAAATTAACGTGTGAGGTTGGAGTTTAGGGTCTTTTTTCAGTCTCATATCCATATCTCGACCGTTTAGTTTTTAGATACTAATGTATAGATGATCATCTCTGTAAGTTTCAGCTAAATTGATGATCTTTGAGGTATCTAACTCACTTAAACCAATGGACGAACTGAATCTGTCCACCATGAACCGTACTAGCTTTAAGGCAGTTATCAATGTCTTAACGGCCATCAATTTGGCTGAAATTTTGTAGAGGTGATCTATACATTAGTGCCTAAAAACTGAACAGTCGAGATGTGGATATGAAACCGGAAAATGACTCTAAACTCCAACCTCACACGTTAATTTGAGAGTGAGGCTTCACTCTGAATAGGATTATATATATATATATATATATATATATATATATATATATATATATATATATATATCAGATCCTATCTTGAAAAGAATATTACAAATGGATAAGAGACAGATGGATCATGAATTACTATGCAAACAGCATAAGCGATAGCTTCAGCACCGAGGTAGTGTCACACCCCATTAGTTGCTCCACTAAGACAAAACGGGTCGATGATATCCAAGTGGTTGACGGCTTTATATTAGTAATGATTGGGTAAGAATTGAAAGCAAAGCATCAAAATTGATCCACCCAAATCTTGAGCTCGATCGACCAAAAAAACAAAGAACCAAAAATGTGCTTCAGGGTGGACTGCAAGCAATGTGGGAAGTACTCGTGGGGAGGGTGTGGAGAGCACTTGAAGACTCTCTACGGCAGCATTGATAAGGGGAAGCACTGCATGTGCCGTTCATGGCCTGGGGTTGTTATACCCAAAGAAGAATCACCTACTGAAACACAAGCAGTAGCCTCTGCCTCAGGTAACCCTAGATGGGTAGGAACAAACTCTAGATTATGTGCTTGATGATATTGTTGATTGGTTGTTTCTCGGTTTAGTAGTTGTCTAGTATGGTATTAGAGCTCGGATTCGAGGAAATTATGGGTAGTTGTGGGGAAGCCGTAATGAGGTTGATCGACAGCGATATCTTTTTTTTCTTATTTCATAACGATGAGTGAATATGCAACTCTGACCGTAATGATCTCGCATTATTTATTGAACACACATTAACATGTTCGATGAAATGTCTCAATGAACTATTTTATAAACTGAGAGACTTTTGAGTCATATTTATCATCTCACTATGTCTAATTTTACATATTTCTTTTTCACACTTCTATAATTACAAATTTCTGACTCCGCCGTAATTTCAGACCATTCGTTCACTCTCGTAATGCTTACATATGCTTGCATCACTGACCTTTGTAAACAGTATTCTTTGGGCACCTTAAGCAAGCATAATCATATTAGCTAAAGCAACTTTGTTTCATACTATCCCTTGGGCCAATTGATTGATCCTTTGATATTGGTCTGTGCAGGAAAGTAGTCTATCAATAATCTCCGACGCTAGGCAGCAGTAGCTATATCTTAGTGACATTCAAGGTGGCCCTAGAACAAAAAATGAAGAGGGGGAGATAGAGTTAAAACCCTAGATGAATACTATCGTTTTCATCTGGGTTCTGTTTTACATGTTGTCTGCAACTATGCATGATATGAGTGAATAAGTCAATAAACAATGTTAGTGCAGGTAATATTGGTCAAGACACGTTTGACCAACTCAAACCTGCCCTTTTTTACTGTACTGATTGAACCAGCAATAATAATAATAATAATAGAATTATGATTGGTGCTAATTGTATATTCTTCTAATCTTGTGCACAGTGCTCTTCAGAATTAATGCTTCAATTTACCGTTTTGGCTAGAATCATGGGTTTTGGTGTCATTGTTGGATGGTTTGTCATGGTTTTTGTGAAGCTTCCCGTTCTTTTAAAACCACTTGTAATTGTTTATTACCGTTGAGAAGTATGGGTGTGAGAGAGAGAGAGTGAGATAAGAAATCTGGAATTTTAGACAGGACAAGATGAATATGATCAAATAAACACTGAGACCCACATAGCCTTTTTCTAGCCAATTTTCTGTGTTCTGGTTTGTTCCTGAAATTTTCTGGTTCCCTTGTGTTTGGCATTTCATTGTCCTTCTTCAAAAGGGTGTGCTCAATATATGCCACTCTATTCTTCTTTTGTGCATTTTGTCTTAATGATTAGTCACCAAACCATCAGAATACCCTTTTTTTCTTTATAAAGAATGGGGCTTATAACAGTTAGTCCACCATTTCTATGATTTCTCTTTCACTCAAAATCATTCAAAAGGAAAGCAATTACTATTATATCAGAAGATTCAGTGACATCCAAGTGGGGGGTTTGTCTGTCTTCCTATTGCTACTGTGACCTACATCATTTCCCTCCCTCATAATATCAAATAATTTAGGACATGATATAAGTTTACTAATTGGTTTTTCATAATCTCAAATAATTTAATAGCACATGATTTGAGTTGAATAATGGGTTTTTCATTAAAAACAGTACTAGTAATTTGATAATAATGATCCATATATATCTCCAACCATTTGTGAAACCATTTATACCTCCCACCATTTTTGAAATTTGAACACCTCTCAGTTTCCCACTGTTTGCATGAAAGAAATAATGGAACCCTGCTTTTCATTGTCCTGCCATTAATGCCTGCATAAATGCAAGCAAGTAATGGTTATCAGAGTTGATACACTGATATAAATGCAAGGAGAGCTCCACATCTTTTGCTTTCAGACCTGAATTTCAAAATCTCTGTAGAACAAGTTTGTACAATTATCCAAATGTGATGTAGATCGAAAGTTAAAGAGTTCTGGAATATTGTAATCTAGATTTGTAAATTGTTCGAGAGTAACTGCTTGCGGTTTATATCTCTCAAATATAGAACACCGGTAAAAATAATATTACTATTCAAATTCCTAAAGATAGACTTGAAAAAGTAATATAAAAGATGGCATGAACGTATTTTGTCTGATTAGAAAATGAAAAATTGGTTGTGCAAATGTAAATATATAATTAAAAAGACTAATCTTTAAGATAGTTTGTCAAACAATTATCTCTTCGTATAAAAGAAAACATAAAGTCTACCAACTATTCTTGTTCATTTCACCCACTAGAAAGCCAAATACAACGGTCGTTCGTAGTGCATTCGCCAAATACAACAATCCTTGCGATACATTCTGTCACAAGCTCCAAGTATGAACTAAGAAATCCAAACCATCAGATGAAAGCCGGCCGATATAAGAGGATAACTATAGTGCCTTGTATTAACTCTTGTGGGCAAATGCGAATATCTGATGGCCCCAACCCACCAAAGAACTTCTCTTTCAGTCCTTGTGGATTTTTGTTCCAACAGTTAAAAAATCACAACCCCAACATTACTCTTCATTAAGATATTAATGGTGTCATTTTGCCAATGCCAAATTTTGCCATGGATCAGGGTATTATTACTAAATAATGAAGTTGGTAGATTAAATCTAAAATGGTCCGGATGGGATTTGGTGGACACATCACACATTGTTTCTTCCTTCCAAAAAGAAATGAAACTATATAGAATTCAAAGAAATGAGACCCAACCCAGATTACGAAATGATCAAATTCAATAAAAATATTGGACCAAAAGCAATGAAACCCGGTTCCAGTTGTAATCAAATTATGCAAAGCAAAAGCCTAAGTAGGTGATCGTGGTTTTTTATTTGTTGCAGATGGAAAAAGAAATGATACACATTTAAAAAGAAAATGATACATATTTAAAAGAAGAAAGTGCCTCAAAGACAACGAACCTTTTCTGAGTCCCATTTTTCTATCTTAAATTGGAGATTGTGAGAGAGAAAGGTAGCTCTTCAGGGCAGAGTGGGTGGGAGAGAGTCTGAGAGTGAGATTCTTCTTCTTTTTCTTATGATGGGATTCATTCAAAGAGAAAAGGAAAAATGTTAGTGCTCATATTGGATCCCCCTTTTCAGAAATTTGTTCAAGCTCTGTTTGTCTTCTCTGATAGTCTTTGATTCCATTCTCTCCCTTTTGCCTTCCTTTCTTTCTTTCTGTTGCTGAGGTGAGGTCAAATCCCATTGTCTCTTTCAGCTTAGCTGTTTTCATGGATCTGGGTTTCTAATTCTCTGATAAAGACTGGGTTTTTCTTGGAGATACTGATAGACAGTTAGTGATGGAGATAACAGAAGCAGCTGCGAAACCAAGCTCCAAAGGCCAAGCATGGTGAGACTTCAATCTCATCAAGATTCTTACCTTTTCATTTCTTGCTGCATACCCAATTCAAAACCATGCACCAAATTTGTTCTTGCAGGTTCTGCACCACTGGGTTACCAAGCGACATTGTGGTGGAAGTTGAAGACATGACCTTTCATCTTCACAAGGTCAGTCAACCTATAAACTTTTATCAAACACATCACACACTTTTTTCCTCCCTCACCAAATTCAACTAACAGTTTCTACTTTATGATTGCTCAGTTTCCTCTCATGTCCAAAAGCCGAAAGCTTCACAACCTAATCACAGAGCAAGAGACCAACCCATCACATCCCCAACAAGAGCTAGAAGAAGAGCCGGACGAAATTGAAGAAGTGCAGTGTCAAATAGTCCTCTCAGACTTCCCGGGCGGCTCCGAGACCTTCGAGATCGCTGCCAAATTCTGCTACGGCGTCAAAATCGACCTCAACTCGACCAATGTGGGACCTCTCCGCTGCGCCGGAGAGTATCTAGAAATGACAGAAGAGTATTCCGAAGACAACCTCATCTCAAAAACCGAAAGGTTCCTGTCTCAAGCCGTGTTCAAGAGCTTCAAAGAGTCCATCAAAGCTCTCAAATCCTGCGAGCGCGTCATGCCACTCGCAGAGACCCTAGGCATTACACAGAGGTGCATCGACTCAATTGCTAACAGAGCCACCAACGCCGATCCGAGCCTGTTCGGCTGGCCGGTCAATGAAGTCGCGCCGAACCCAAGTTCATCCAAACACCAGATTCTATGGAATGGGATTGACACAGGTGGAAGAAGAAAAGGGATGTCTAGAGCAAACCATCCAGACTCTTGGCTCGAAGACTTGGTCCTCTTAAGCCTCCCATTCTTCAAGCGATTGATTATGGCAATGAAAGCCGGAAATCTCAGCCTGGAAATGGTGGAGACCTGTTTGATGCACTACGCCAAGAAATACATCCCCGGAATCTCAAGATCGACTCGAAAGTCTTCTTCTTCCACCCCCACTTCTAGCTCCTCTTTAGCTTTGGAAAACCAACAGAGAGAACTATTGGAGACTATAATCTCGAACCTTCCATTGGAGAAAACACCAAGACCTCCAACCAATACAAGATTTCTCTTTGGCTTGTTGAGAACGGCGAATATACTAAACGCATCACAGGCCTGTAAAGCCGCATTGGAGAAGAAGATTGGGTCGCAGCTCGAGCAAGCTAGCTTAGACGATCTGCTCATACCGAGCTATTCGTATCTGAATGAGACCCTATACGACGTCGACTGCGTGGAGAGGATTCTGGGGTATTTCTTAGATAGGTTGGATCAGAGAAACAGAAACAGAGATGGAATTGAAGGTGAAGATGAAGATGAAGACCGTGATATAGAAGGTGCTAGATCGCCGGCGCTGATGCTCGTCGGGAAATTAACCGACGAGTATCTTTCCGAGATCGCATCGGATGCGAATTTGAAGCCGGATAGGTTCTACAACTTCGCCATGGCGCTGCCGGAGCAGGCGAGGCTGTTCGACGACGGGCTTTACAGAGCAGTTGATGTTTATCTGAAGGTAGGTTTCGAAAGTAGTTTAAATTTTTTCGATATTGGTTTCGGAAATTAAGGTTAATATGATTCATGTTTGTTTAGGCTCATCCATGGATATCAGAACCGGAGCGGGAGAAGATCTGCGGGATACTAGACTCCCAGAAACTGACACTCGAGGCGTGCACGCACGCCGCGCAGAACGAGCGGTTGCCGCTACGCGCCGTCGTGCAAGTCTTGTTCTTCGAGCAGCTTCAGCTCCGTCACGCAATCGCCGGTACCCTTATCGCCGGGGAGGCAGCGCCGCCGGGCTCCAGTCGTCCCTCGGTGTTGCGAAGAGAGGCTGAGACTGAGGAGGACGAGGAGCAAGAGGAGGGGGTTGGTGGTGCTGTGGAGGTACACGCGGAGGAAGTTGGAGGTGGCACGTGGAGGTCGGCTGTGAGGGAGAATCAGGTGCTGCGGTTGGATATGGATAGCATGAGGACGCGGGTGCACCAGCTTGAGCGGGAGTGTTCTAACATGAAAAAGGTGATCGAAAAGATCGACAACAAGCCGGGTCAACCCGATGGACGGACCGGATGGAAAAGCTCGTTGACCCGGCGGTTCGGGTGCAAGTTCAAGACCCAAGTGTGCGATTCGCACGAGCCGACGGTCGTGGACGGGCGGAAAGGGCGGCGCCACCAGCATCAGCAATAGGGCTTGCCACATAGATTGAGGCCTCGAAAATTTTTCTGTTTGTTATTGACGCTTTCGCTGTAATGATTTCGTTGATTGAGGTCGCCGATTCGAAACACATCTTTTGAGGGATACATGAGAAAATATGATATGTTATTATTGGGGTGAAAGCATCAAAGAAAAAGCGTTCTATGGTAATAGTGCAAATGTAACCTTTTCATGCATTGTTCGCTTTTGCTTTTGCTTTTTTGATTGAAAGTTCTAAAGGAGTTGGTATGACTTTTGGAAGCCCTTAGAATATACATAATCGCCGGACAAGTCGTTAGTCATGGTGATAGTGGATTAGGTCGGGGATAGCTCAATTATGTCAAGCAAACATTCCCTACTTCGTCTAGGAAGATGGGAAAGTTTAGTGTCGTTAGTCTATCATCTAGGAGCTCATTTGCGACTTAGGAGCTCTAGACCTTGAATGGTAATAACGGCCTTATGAGTGTCAAACGTGAACTTGTGGCTCAAAGCCTAACTTAACAAGGTGTCCAATTTAACAACAAACTCAAAACATAAGCTGTTTTAAACCCAAGTGATCATCAATCTAAGATACGCTCAATAGCGTACGTTGTTGGCAGTGGAGTTCAGAGTTTAGCCAAGAAGTAAGAAGCCATATTTTTATTTATCTGTAAAGAAGAGGAATATACAAATGAAGGGCTATAATGTTAGGCTTCACCAGATTAAAATCAGAATTTCTCTGGTGTCGTAAATTTCAACAAATTATGAACTATCTATAATGTAAACTGACAAGGATATCATCCAAAAATACTATCATTAAATATAAAACAAAAACAAATATAGTTTAGATAATTTACATTTATTTATCATCAACTTTTATTTATCTTAATAACACGTGTAGAGCATGAGTACACACGCTAGAATTATAAAAGTTAGGAATTTTTTAGGCTTTTCCGAGGCCAAACAAGCATAATAAATAAAGATAAAAATCTTATAGAAGAGAGGATTTTTAATTGAAATGTTAAAGTGAAAACACTTGAAAATATGGTTAGAGAAGCAATTTCAAACAAATGTTACAGAGTCAAAAGTAATAGATGATGCAGATGTATATATGATATATAGTATATTGTAAAAATCGAGGTGACTTACCTTTTTTGTTTTTCAGGTCTTAGGTTTTCGTTTTCAGTTAGGTTAGGTTAGGTCGAATAAGTCCATACTCAATTGAGCTAGGATTTGGATATTTTGGTGTCGATGTTGTGCTATTGTATGGTGTCATTCCTGGGGAGGATTTAGAGCACCAACGTGCGTTTGCACAGACATGAATGGATGGCTAGATTACACCAAATACACTTTTTAGTTATTAAAAAACGGTTGATTATAAATATCAAGGGTTGAGATCATCTTATAAGTGTTGGCTCACTTACACTGTCAATGCATAGAAGAATTTTTAATAATTTCCGAAGGTTATCTGCTTCAATCTCGGTATTTTCTTATTGTCAATGTAATAGGGAACTGTCCCTGCACGTAGTTTGGTGGTTTTGGAATACAGTGCTAAAGGAGGTGAAGCTCTTCTTGAGGTTGGCCTTGAGGATGTATAGTAATTTTTGAGATTGGTTTTCTATCAATATCCCAGATGTAAGAATGATTATTGTGGTTAAGTGTTGGACATCATTGGCTCATAGTCAATATAAACGCTGGTTTTATATAAGGATATGAGTAGTTCATCTTTTTTAATTATACTGATTGTGAACTCACATAGTTATTTTCATTTTTTGTAATCTTTTGAAGTAATGAATGACATTTTCTTTTCTAAGAAAAAAAAATTGAGTTAATCCATCTCCGTGTTGGTACTAAAATTTGGCAAAAGAAAAAAAAGCAGTGGTCAGAAATATAAACTCAAGGGCACCGGGTTCGACCCTAAATGTTGAACCGAGAAAAGAAAGCAGCTAAGCTATCAACACGTTGCATGGGTTGGAATCGGGAGGGCTGAGCCGGACTAATCTCCGTTCGCTACGTGTTCACTAAGTGGTCCGTCCAAGTGGCAGAACAGTCAAAGCGTGGAATCCTAGGAAACAGGGTTTCGGATCCGAAGCTTCGCCACCACTATACATTCCCCTCTGACAGAGACTGAGCTCATAACCAGGGGACCCTCAAACTCACCCAACAGAGATCTAAACATCATAAACCAAGAAACAAAGGCTTATTGGTGATTTGGCGTTCACAACTTTTTCTGAATTGCACTGAAGATTTTGACAGCATTTGAGGATCAGAAGAGAAGATATGGGGAGGGTGGACTATTTGGCTATGAAGACTGACCCAGTTGCTGCCACCGAGTTGATGAATTCTGATATCAATGAGCTTAAGATTGCGGCCAAGAGACTCGTTAGGGATGTTACTAGGCTCGGGGGGCTTGGTTTTGGGACTACTTTTCTCAAATGGCTTGCCTCCTTCGCTGCCATGTGAGTGCCCTTCCCACTCTCTCAAAATTACTGTTGCTGTTTCTACTGTCACTAGCTCTTATTTTGTTCTGTGTTTGATCAGATTTAGGCATGTATAAATTGGGGGAAGTGACAGTCTTGGTTGTAAATAGTATCCAATGATGAGATTTGGTATAGACTGATGTTTACCCGGTCGGTTTTTCCATTGTTTAGAAGGGAAAAGTCAATGAAGTGCTTCTTTTTGGTCTTCATCTAATGGATGTACTATTCTTTGATTAAAGAACGCATGATGCCTTCCATGCATGTACTTCAAATTTCTTTTTCTTGCAGATTTATGCCTCTATATTACTGTAAGATCCCTTGCAAATTTATGAGGAAGTTTTTATAACATGAATAGTGCACAAGGGCATTGACATATACAAGTAAACAATTGGTTTATTTACCTGGTCTTCTTGGCGAGCTGCAGCTGCAGCTCAGTAGATAGTGAATGACTACCACTCCACTTGTATGAAATAAGTTCGATTGTTCGAATATATAAGATCTAGCCAGGTAGGGCATCAATTGTGTAGACAAACAACACACATTGTCTATTATGATGTTGATTTCTGTACATTCACTTCATCAAATTCTGCTTGGAAATTAATAATGAAAGAAATTTGAAGAAGTATTTCATATTTCAGAATATATTTTATTTTTCCTTCTATAAGCCTTTTGTTCAAACTACATTACGGAGGCTAGGGATTTTGTTCTTGGCAATTAGTCGCTGAATTCTATCTGAGATGTGTCCTTTCATAAAAATAAATTCAGTCTTAGAATACTGTCAATGCAGATATTTGTTGGTATTGGATCGAACAAACTGGAGAACAAATATGTTGACTTCACTCTTGGTTCCTTACATTTTCTTTAGTCTTCCTTGGGGGCTGTTCCACTTACTGAGGTAATTCATACACTCTGATTGGTACATTTTCTTGTTGACTTCACAACGTTCTATTATTGTCAATAGTCTCACCTATTCACAACTTTTGCTTCAATATGATTCAGAGGAGAGGTTGGAAGCTGGATTGCTTTTGTTGCTGTTGTATCAAGGCTTTTCTTCCCCAGACATTTCCCAGGTATAGGCTCGAGTGATTCTACAATGTTGATTACATTTTGCTGTTCAATGTACTTCTGTTTTTGGTTTTCTCTGCTGACTGTGAATTCACAAGTATCTACTTGTTTAAGTGCAAGAAATTTTTCCATTGCCAATTGAACCTGCTTGAAATTTATCTGCATGTTTGTGCTGTCTGTGTAGGCATTGTACGTGTTTGTTTGAATAATATATCTTTACACTATATGTAGCAAGATTCTGTTTTTAATGGGCAAGACTTCTATAGTCTATACTTGCTGCGCCAATTTTGAGTTCTGCCAAAAATATTACACTGCAGCTTCTACGCTTCCCTGCATATTAGATCAGATATCAAAACGTATACTGTGGCTCTACATCTTTGTTGTAGATATTGAAAAAGCTTTTGCTTTACCATTCTTGCTGAAAACTTAATACCATTTTTCACTCGCATTCTCACGGCTAACGTTTTTAATAGATGTAACATATGAAGTACATTCAACCTCACAAGTTAAAAGTGATCAAATGATTCTACTCTGTCATTCAAGATTAACATGTTTCACATTGTACAATAGCACAGCCATACAACTCGACATCTCACAAGTTCCAGTAACTGTAAAAACACGTGCAGTATTCCTTACAAAATTAGGAGAAGCCTAAATGCCTTTTTTCCCATGATCCGATCTGACACTGTGATAGCTCATCGCAGATTGGCTGGAGATGCCAGGTTCTCTGATCCTTCTTCTGGTTGTGGCTCCAAGCTTCTTTGCAGAAACCTTGAAGGAGAGCTGGGTAGGTGTCCTGATATGCCTCCTCATTGGATGTTACCTGCTTCAAGAGCACATCCGGTCATCCGGTGGATTCAGAAATTCATTCACGCAAAGCCATGGAATATCAAACACTCTCGGTATTATCCTTCTCTTGGTCTACCCTGTATGGGCATTGGTCATCCACTTCATTTAAGCATTCGTAGCACAGAGTTTCTGCTATCAATTGTTTCTCTTTGTAAGACATTGGATTTCATTATCTGTGACGATTTTATTTGTAGTTCAAAATTCGGTTTCTGCTTCTGCCCCGAAATTTGAACATGCAAAGACTGGAATATGGAATGGAACTTTGTTTGTGACTGAGGCTCTTCATTTATATCCTCAAGAGCACTCCAAGTAACATATTTTGGACAGTCATAGAAAAATCTCTCATAAAGGGGATGATCAAAGGAAACTCCTCCGGACATTACATTTATGAAACACATTCTCTGCAATTGATCAAGGAAATTGCCTTCACTAATTTTAATCTCAACCTTGTGGCTAGAAATTTGTTTTTCTATCAATGGTTATGAACTTATGATTATTATGAGAATGAGGAATTGAGGATGTATCCCCTAGTCGTTGGTGTTTACCATGATTCTGGTTATTATGAGAAGAAGGATCATAGAACTCCTTACACTTAGAAAATAAATTTTTCTTCCCGTGTTACATGGACGTCACCAGTTGTCACCAGAGTTGAACAGTAAGGTGTCTCGTTCAATTTTGTTTGGTTGGAAGGTGTTTTCCTAAATAAAATCAACCATACAGAGTAGAAATATGCAACAGAGACATCATATCTACCTTTATATGACTCAGATGAACAAACAACATTCATTTATTTTATTTCGATTTAGAGAGACAATTAATCCAAGTCTCCTGATCTATATTGTTTCTGATTGGCCAGCTAGCTATGGAAGGCAATTTTTAGTACACTCGTTTTCAGTACTATAGCAAGCTTCCTTGCCCTGGAGAGTACAACAATAACCTTTTGGACCAGGCTGGTGGGCGCAAACATGTATTTTGAAGCTCTTATAAAGTGGATGATCGTCTCTCGATAATTTACCAACTTGTGTCTCCTTGCTGCTGGTGCTGGTATCTCCATCGTTATTGCTTTCGTTGCCTATTTGTGTCGTATTGAAAAAGAAAACATAAAATCAAATTCTCATCGATTTGCAATTTAGAACAAGTGATGTTATCCAAATATCATGTGCTATAGTCCACAATTTTAGTTGAAATCACAATCGTTAGAAAGCTTTTTATTTAACAAAAAAATGAAAGTTAAGGGTCTAGTTTCTACGAGGTTAAATAAGTACATATACTATAGAGCAAGCTGAAGAAGAATGAAGAAGTTTGAGAGTTAGGTTACAAAGGAGAAACATGGAAATGCTTACATTCAGTAAGAGCCAAGATGGCTATGAAGACGATGCAAAAGACAGCCAACTGCACTTTGATTGATTTACCGATCGCCATTGTTGTGGGTGTGAGATAGCTAGCAGAGAAGTTTTTTGTGATGATATATGAGGGGAGGGGGGTGGTTTATATAACAACGATCAATGAGAGACAATGAGTGTGAAATACATTTATGCAAATAATCCAATAATATTAATTAGTTGTTAATTACAAAGAGTTTTCTTTTTAATTTGTGACAAGTCACCAGCGGAAATTTGGTTTTAGATTATGTGAAGCCGTGAAAGGTAATCATTATTAGCTATTTAGATTTTGCTCGCTCTTTTTCTTTCTTTGATAGATTTTGTACCCTATTTGGATGAACTATAGGAGATCATACTATACTTGTAAAGCGATAAAAGATTTGTTACCAAGAACACAACTAATATACTCAATTAATTTTTTAGAGCAATAAATTCTTAATATCAAAAGGACCACATGATATATAAGGTCACTTTTACTAACTTAACATATGACTTGTTGGTAAATTATAACATTGTAAAGGTCATGGATTCGATTCTCACTGGCATATGTAATGGTGGGTGGGCTAAGGGTTTTTTTTTTTTTTTAAAAAAAAAATTATATATATTTATATATAAGGTCACTTTTATCAACTTTATTATTTTTCAGGACACCTAATTTTGTTTACTCTCGTAAAGCCACCAAAATATAAGAAATATGAATATTTACACCGCATTTTTAATTTTCATTATTTACAAAATTACTACTGCATCAAACAACTATTGTCATTATTAAAAGGTTACTACCAACAAATAAAAAAAGCTATTGCAAACTAATAAAAACTGTTGTCAAATAACCAAAAGTTACTATCAATGAATCAAAAATATAGTATTTTATTGTTTTAGAAAAGTTACTGTTATTCATTGACACTGAGTGATAAAAACATATAGTGGCTTAATTGATAATATAAATCTCACGAAGATATTTATAAGTAATTTGCTATAACTAGCTAACTTTATAGTTCGTGGAACAATATTGTTTTGAAATATGCCAATAGTTTTTAAAAATATTATTGTCAATGATAGTAACTTTTTTGAAGAATGACAGTACTATTTCAGTTTGTTGATAATAGATTTTTAGTGCGGGTCAGTATCTTTTTAAATGATGGTAATGACTTTTCCAATGAATGAAAGTAATTTTTATGAAGAATGATAGTAGCTTTTCGGTTTATTGACAGTTTTGTTCTTCAAAAATAGCTTTTTCGTTCGTTGGTAGTAGCTTTTCAATTATTGACAATAAGGATGCAGTGACCTTTTTGTAAATAAAAATGCGGTGTTATTCTTATAAGGGTTTTTGTCTATTTACCCTAATTATAGGATCATTTATCCTACTTACCTCATTAAATTTTTTTAATTCCCCTTACTCCTTAAATACTCTAATAAGATCTTCCCAATACCCAATTAAATTTTTTTTTAGACTACATAGAGAGGGGGGGGGGGGGGGGGGGGGGGGGGGAAGACGTAGGAGACTTCGCCGGATGCTCGTCACTGATCGCCGCCCACCGGACTTATTTGAAAACCACGTCTGAGGTCCCTAAAGAGGTCGTCGGATATCTCATAGGTTGCATGAAGGGTTTATTGCCCTCAAATAGACCTTTATTGTCATTCAATAGAGGGGCAATAAAAGTTTATGAAACCTCGCCAAAAGTTCCTAAAGAAATTGTCAGAGATCTCATATAAGGCCGAAGATGTTTATTGACTGACCCCCCTCCCCTCCAAAAATAAACCTTTATTGCCCCCTAATAAACCTTTCGGTAGCCGAAATGAAAACTAATCTCTCTAAAATTAGACAAATAAACTTTGACTAAAGAAAAAAATGAGGAGACTACATCAATTCAAACAATTATTGTCCCTCAATAGATCTTGATTGAGAAACATCTTAGTTTTAACTAAAAAAAGAAAAATAAAATCACCATCACCGCTTCTTTACAAAGGTACTAACTCCAACATTTTCCTCCATTACATCATAATCAACCAACTTTTTTACATTTTGAAAAAGATGCATAAACTAGTTGTTTATGAAAAAATGCTTATTAGGTTTTGCTAAGAGCAACTCCAATAGTTTCTCCATAATTTTTTTATTATAGAGAAGCAAAAGTCAAAAGTTTTAAGCAATTTTACTTCTCCAACTCCAACAAATTCCCTATTTTACAGCTATCTCTAAAATCTCTATAATTCTTCCTTAAATTTTTAGAGATTGCTGTAAATTTAGGAAATTTTTATTTATATTTCCTCACTATCCCTAAAATAGGGATAGTTATGGCAACTCCAACAGCTTCCCCATATTTTGATTTTTCTATATTTTAGAGAAAAATAAACCTCTTTTGCTTCAACAAATTCCCTATAGCTATCCCCATTTTAGAGATAATGAAGAAAGAGAAAACTAAATTCCCTAAATTTATAGCAGTCTCTAAAATTTTAAGGAAGAATTATGGAGATTTTAGAGATTGCTATAAAATAGAGAATCTGTTGGAGTTGGAGAATAAAAAGAGGCTAAAGTTATAACTTTTGCTTTTCTATAACATAGAAATTATAAGGGAAGCTGTTGGACTTGCTCTTATAGGGATTCTATTGGAGCAAAATATGCTCATTTTCCCTTAAATTCCTTAAAATAGGAAAAAAAATCAATATATAGGGAAGCTATTGGAGTTGCTCTAATAAGGTTGAAATGAGTACATCTCTATTAAGTAAGAATAGAAGTTCAGACTCTAGAGTTAATAATACCATCAACAAACACACACACACACACACACGGAGCAGTTCGAGAGCGGACGTCCACAACCCAGAAAAAGTGCGAATCGGTGCTCCTTTGACCTCGATCAAGCGTTGACGGCGCGGCCCGACTCGGCTTACCAGACGGAGGCCAGGGTTCTGCGAAGCCAGTCTGCAATCGGGTGGAGTCGCCGGCGACCGGTTTGCAACGATGCCCAGAACATGCAGTTGCAGATGAGATCGCTGCCCAGAAACCTGTAACCCCGACCTCCTCCGACCTCAATTGCTGTCTGGGATGCCTTCGGCCTCATTTCGGCAAACCCCGCGCCATCGTCGCGGCCTGAAAGCTGCTGCTTCGTCAACGTCCGCACTTTAGCGATAGTGCGGACATTCGTCTGTGATCAGGCCTATATATATATATATATATGATTTTTCTCAGGTAAGGATGTCCTTAGTTTTTCTTAGGTGCGGATTTGGTGTTTTCACCCACTTTCCGATCATATTTTCACATCTTAACCGTTCAGTTTTTAGAGCCTAATGTATAGATCCCCCCTGTAAAATTTCAGCCAATTTGGTGATCGTTAAGACATCCAAAACTGCAATTTACACGAACGGACCGAATCTGTCGAACCGGAACCGTTCGTATTTATAATGGTAAATTACAGTTTTGGATACCTTAACGATCACCAAATTGGCTGAAAATTTTCAGAGGTGATCTATACATTAGGACCTAAAAACTGAACGGTTAAGATGTGAAAATGTGATCGGAAAGTGGGTTAAAACCGGAAATCCGTACCTAAGAAAAACTAAGGAGGTCCTTAGCCAAGAAGGACTGTATCTGTATATATATATATATATATCATGGCCCTTCTAGTGAGGGATCTTTTTTTTTGTCTTTTCTAGGGATAGAGCATTAGACAAACTTTTCGCTCATATTTTCACATCTCAACCGTTCAGTTTTTATGTCCTAATGTATAAATCACTTTTGCAAATTCTCAGCCAATATGATGATCGTTAAGGCATTCAAAACTGCAATTTACCATTATAAACAAGAACGGTTCCAGTTCGACAGATTCGGTCAGTTCGTGTAAGTTGCAGTTTTGATAAATTTGGTTCGTCCATTGATTTGTCTAGTTCGATACCTTAACGATCACCAATTTGGCTGAAAATTTGCAAAAGTGATCTACACATTAAGACCTAAAAACTGAACGGTTGAGATACTGAAATGTGATCGAAAAGTTGGTCTAATGCCCTATCCATCCCTATAAAAGACCTAAAAATGGGATCTCTTAGTGTAAGGGCCCTCTCTCTCTGTCTATATATATATATATATATCCAGAGCGGAGCTCCTCTTTGAAATTAAAGTGCGCATTTAGAGTTTATAGCCACTTTTCGGTTGCATATCCACATCTCGACCATTTAGTTTTTAGGTACTAATGTATAGATCATCTCTGTAAATTTTAAGTCAAATTGATGATCGTTAAAATATCTAACTCGCTTAAACCAATAGACGAACTGAATCTGTCTAGCTTTAAAGCAGTTATCAATGCCTTAACAATCAACAATTTGGCTGAAAATTTACAAAGATGATATATATATTAATACTTAAAAGTTGAACGGTTGAAATGTGGATATACGACCGAAAAATGACTAAAAACTCTAACTTCACACTTTAATTTCAAAGCAGAGCTCCGCTCTGGATAGGATCTACATGCGCGCGCGCAGTACAAAGTTAAAAGAAGAAAATACAAAAAATTCATCAAGAACAAATCGGGTACTTAGAAACTATCTATAATTGCATGCATGTAGCCATCAAGATCTATGGATATAGAGAATTAAAGTGTGGATCATTTTTCAGTGGGGTTCTTTCACCATGTATAAAGAAAGAAAGCAAAGACATTTGGCCGTAATTTTCAATTTAATATCTCCAGTGGGTTTCGATGATGAGGACGATATCGATGAGAACAAACCTGTATTCTTCCAGAACCACAAACTAGGCATGCAACACTATTTCCTTGAACCAAACAAGAAATCAAACCCTCCATCTGCAACATAAGGGGATAGAGAGTGGTCGGAGTTGGTGATAGAGACGATTGCAAGCCTCGGGCAAAAACCGTAGAGTATACCATTTGGAACTGGACGATCAGATAGCGGCGGCGGCGGCGATGGCGATGACTGACTGTAGTGTGTCTCGGATTTCGTCGGAGAAGAGAGAGAGAGAGAGAGAGAGGTATGCTTGTAATTTCATAATTATTCAGAGGCCAAAATTGTCTTTTTGCACTGACTGTAGTGTGTCTCGGATTTCGTCGGAGAAGAGAGAGAGAGAGAGAGGTATGCTTGTAATTTCATAATTATTCAGAGGCCAAAATTGTCTTTTTGCCTTTTAATGAGGAGGTGGATGGAAACCCTAATCTGTTGAGGCCTAAGTGGGAGTGTTTTGTGCCAAAGTTGGGCATGAGGTCAAGGACCCTTTTTATAAATATTTTGTAGCTTATGAGAGATAAAAATGTAAGATGACTTCATTAATAACTAGCAGAGCCCACCTTGTGTGTGGAGAAAAATTAAATATAGTGAAAAAACATCTCATACAACTATCACATTTTCTATTTTTTTATTAATTATTTTATTTTTTATAATTTATAATATTATTTTTATTAATTATTTATATTTCATAATTTTTTAAATATGTAAAAATTAAAATAATAAAAAAATTCAGTTTTAGAGAGCAAGCTCTCTTCTTTTAATAATAAGTATATATATAACTTATAAAAAGAAATTTATGGGTAATTGCTACAATACAAAAGCCTTTTGGATTCTTAGAACTAGCCCATAATCACGAGTTGTAGTTTAAGCCCACGGTTGGTTTCTGCCAACGATGGCACATCCGTCATATTGAGGACACCGAAAACCCAAAACCCTAACCCATTGAGGCCTATAAAACCACACACACGAAACGGAGATGTATCACAAGCCGAAGTCGCCCTGGTTCTCTCAACCCTCTGTTCCGTTCCGCCGCTTCTCTATATCTACTTCGTTATACTCATGGGTCTAATCATTTTGGGGTTTTGATTGATTGCTCTGTTTTCCTCAAAGCATCTAGCTTTTTTCTCTGAATTTCTTGTTTGTTTATGTTGGTCTAATCTTATGTTTTTCTCTATGATGATCAAAACGATGACGAGTCCGATCCATTCATTCATTAAATCGTGACGACAATCGAGGCATTTGTCTGAGAGGAATCGATTTATCTCTCAAAGTTTCAATCTTTGTTTTACTTTATCTCTCAAAGTTTCAATCTTTCCTTTTTGTTTGTGTTTGATTTGTTCTGAATTGTGAAGTGAGTGTTGGGTTTTCTCTGTGATGATGAAAACAGATGACGAGTCCGATCCATTCATTCATTAAATCATGAGGACAAAACGAGGCATTTGTCTGAGAGATTGATTAATACCCACTTCCTAATTTTTTGTTTGTTTGTTTTAATTTCATGGTTTTTTTTTTCATTCAATTTTAGGATTGAGGAGCAGGCATGGTGATGATTGTTTTATATTCTGATGTTTTCTGATGAACATTTAACCTCCTACTCATGCTGAATGTCTGCTCTTTAGATTTTATTTTGTTTAAATTTTGGTTTTGAATTGTCAATTTGTTCCTGTTGTTGTGTACCTCACTCGTTGGGAGAGAAAGATGATGTAGCGATGATGAAAAAGGTAATCTTACTCTTTAATGCATTGAGGGTTCACCAATGATTTCTTTCAAGCACTTTTGAGCTAATCTCTGTTCTCTCTCAAGTTTGAGGCTTTTGTCTGGTCAGTTTCTTATGTTTTATGAGTCTCTTTGGTTGTTAATTCCATCTAGTTTTGTGGAAATTTGAACATTGAGTCGGTACAGGAACTTGAAAGTACAATTTGCTTCAGTTGCTGATCTTGTATTAGAAGTACTTTGTTACTTTATGGAAAGGAAAACCTAATATGATATCAGAGATGTATAAAACCCTAATATGATTTCAGAAATGTTTAAACCCTAATATGATTTCAGAAATGTTTAAACATGGACGATCCCCTCGTAGGCATGTTGACAAATACGCTATTTTGATGGACTTCCTGACGATCTTAATGGCAAGGAACTTGTAAGTGGGTGACAAATTTTGATGCCTATTGGCCTAAAACAGAGAGGAACATGTTGGTTAAACCGGAAGCGACTGCGGTGGGAAGATTTTACAGATCCTGAAAAGAATTTCTAGGGCAACAAAATCTTTGAAGAGCATTAAACCAGTTGAGATAATCAAATCTTTTAATTATTAAAACGCATTTAACTGTGGGTGACACAACATCCTTGACCAGATGAACTAAACAAAACCAGTACTTCACTACAAATCTTGGTGGCTGAAAATGAAATGGGCTTACATTGTTGCTTGCTCCTACTCAAACAGAACACTTCTCCAGCTGCTGGTTTCCCGAGTAAATCCATTGTAGAAGCCGCTGGTTTCTTGAGTGAATTCGTATATTACAGTCAGAGTGGACTTACCACGTTATTCTGCAATAACGTTGACGTCGAGGCCTATTAGCTCAGCTGGTTAGAGCGTCGTGCTAATAACGCGAAGGTCACAGGTTCGAGACCTGTATGGGCCAATTTTTTATTTTTGTTTTCCCATGGCTACTCATATTTCTCTATTCCGATATAACTTAGTCAAAAGTGTTCTCTGTTTGCAGCTTTGAGGTGGTTAGCTAAATTAGCTTTGATATTTTTCAGTGTATCCAGGGTTAGAGGTTCGAAACACGTTTCCTTTTGATTTTGTATTATAGGTCCTTTTTCTGAATATCAAGTTACACTTCCCCTGATTGATGGCAGATGTTGAACTCATGTAGTGATTATTCAACCCATATATATGTGGAGTAGGAAGCAGAGGATATGAGCCTGCTCATCTCTGACCACCAGTATCTTTATCCCAAATATGAAACTTGCCACTTGGCACGCAAGCTTTACCTCCATTCCACCAATCACAGCCCACCTTATCCTATCCTTTATCCACCAAAGCCACCAAATAATTGTCACCACCATATTCCATATCAAACCCCCCACTCAGATAATACACACTGATAGATCACCACAGAGAAGTGAATCACAAGTGAACCATAACCATGGCAGCCTCTATGCAAGCAGCTGCTACACTTATGCAACCCACAAAGGTGGGTGTGCCATCCAGGACCAGCCTGCAGTTGAGGTCCTCTAACGTTTCCAAGGCTTTTGGGTTGGAGCCAGCTGCCTCTTCTAGGCTCACTTGCTCTTTGCAGACTGATCTCAAGGAGTTTGCACACAAGTGTGTAGATGCCACCAAGATTGCTGGCTTTGCTCTCGCCACTTCCGCCCTCGTCGTCTCTGTATGTTTAGTATATGCTGCTTAATCTTACTACTTCGTGCATGTATAGCATATTGCGATTAGTTACGAGTATGTTGTGATCAGTTGAATGCTGCAAGTTCACATATTTCTTATACAATGGTGATTAGTAAGTGAGATACTAACATCCTTGAAGTATATATGACAACTAATGAAGTACATGGTAATAGTCTAATAGTTGTCGGATATCTGACATGTTATATTATGAACCCTACTGTCAATCTGTATCAATAATTTAACAAAACTAAACTGATTAGTAGTTTACATTGAGAATCGAACAAATAACATGTTAAATGTTGTATTTGGATAGCACTTTCAAGCAAGAATCCATGTGATCTTAGTTCAATTCCAAGTCTAACTACATCTGTTAGTACTAATATATAGTTCAATTGAAAGTCAAACAATTGATGGTGTTGACTCTGAATTACATTGTTGGGGATAACTTGTGTTTTGTAGGGAGCAGGAGCAGAAGGAGCCCCAAAGAGGCTGACCTTCGACGAAATCCAGAGCAAGACATACATGGAAGTGAAGGGAACCGGAACTGCCAACCAATGCCCCACCATTGATGGTGGGTCCGAAGCCTTTGCCTTCAAGCCAGGCAAGTACGTAGCCAAGAAGTTCTGTCTAGAGCCAACTTCCTTCACAGTCAAGGCAGATAGTGTGAGCAAGAACGCCCCACCAGAGTTCCAAAACACCAAGCTCATGACTCGCCTAACCTACACCCTTGATGAGATCGAGGGCCCTTTCGAGGTCTCCCCCGATGGAACTGTCAAGTTCGAGGAGAAAGATGGAATTGATTACGCTGCTGTTACAGTCCAGCTCCCCGGAGGTGAGCGTGTGCCTTTCTTGTTCACCATCAAGCAACTTGTGGCGTCTGGAAAGCCCGACAACTTCACAGGAGAGTTCTTGGTACCCTCATACAGAGGCTCCTCTTTCTTGGACCCAAAGGGCAGAGGTGGCTCCACCGGTTATGACAATGCCGTTGCGCTGCCGGCTGGAGGAAGAGGAGATGAGGAGGAACTTGCCAAGGAGAACACCAAGAATGTTGCATCATCAAAAGGGAAGATCACACTGAGTGTGACCAAGACCAAGCCGGAGAGCGGCGAGTTGATTGGAGTGTTTGAGAGCATTCAGCCTTCTGATACTGATTTAGGTGCCAAGGTTCCAAAGGATGTCAAAATCCAAGGGGTCTGGTATGCTCAGCTTGATTAGAATTATTCCCTGTGTATGAATCAATGTATTTACTTTTCATTCTGAGGTTTCAGATTTTGCTATAAATCAAAAAATGGTGTTGCTGAACTTCTCTTGTAACCCAAATTGGAAAGCGCTGAGATCATTATCTTGTTGTATATTACCAGGTCTATTATTATGATCCAAATGCCTAATGAATTCTTCCGAAGCTCCTCTGCTTCATCAAAGTGTTTGCTTATAATTGAGCACTAAAACTAAAAGATTTTGAACATTTTTCTTTTTGCATAACTAAATTAATCAAAAGGGTTCCAACAGCAAAAGGTTTGATATGGATTTAGGTTAAGATCTAGTTGGTGGGCTGCAATTTGGTGGTGATCTAGTGAAAACAAAGCAGGACCAATGAAGTTCATCTATTCATGATCTGTCTTACTTTCACTGTAAGCTAGTTATTTTTCCATATCATTTTGTGAGCGAGCCACACAAATTGGATATTTGGAGTGAGTACCATCTGAATGTGATCCATACAGATTTGTCAAGACACTAAATGTTAAACTACATGATGCAATAACAAATCACATCAACCACAAGATCACATCATATAACACATATACAATATCGATTAATCAGCTGCACAACAACCACACAGAAACTGCATAATAGCTTTCCTAGAGGAACTGGGACTCCACCTGGATCAATGGCACTTTGGATTCCAGCAGAAACGATTTGGCCTAGCTTGTTCATCTTGAGCTGCAGAAACAAAGGTTAGATAACAGCAGAAACTGGAGCAAGAAGCCTTCTGTATGTCAACACCTAAAACTTCAGAATGGGGCTGAACTGTATGCTTAAAAAACGGTGATGTCTATTACTTATCCCATAAGGAGTCTAATATCGACTGAATGTCTATTACTTAGAGAAGCTTAATTTTATCACAACACTTAATGCTAATCAGGTTAATTAGCCAATGAGTTCCCTACTTCTATTGAAAGATATACACCTCAATAGATAACCAGAATTAGAGTTATGATTATATACTTCTTGTTACTTATGTAAAGATAAATCAATTAGTTTTATTCTTAATGTAAATCAGATAATGTTAAGTCCATATTTTCTAACAATCTCCCACTTGGACTAACATTGTCTACATACAAACCAATTGAACCAATAACTCAACATAACCAACAACTAAAGTGTGCACTGAAGTATAAAAAAACTCACTACTCATTCAGCTTGGTCAATTACAGAAAATAATGCAGAACCTCAAACCAACTATGATTAAATAACCAGATTGATTAAAGATCACTAACATGAATTTCTGCAATCACATAAGCTCAAGGTGATAATAAGAGCAAAATTTGGATAAGTATATCTACCTGCAATATCCATTGCTCATAGTCCAACAGAATGACCTTGATAATTCAAAGTCTTAACAGCAAAACTGAAACACTAGTGAACTGGTATTTGCTTAACTAAAACTGAATCTACAAAATTCCTCAATGCAGAAAAGTTCACTTGATAACACACACTGATATTTTAAAGTTAAAAAAAAAACTATAATTTGTAAGATTGTAGAAATTAAAATAATGCTAAAGATAAAAGAACACATATATGAAATACCTCATTCTATTCAGAAACTGCAGTATCAAAATTACAAGCAAAAAACAAAAACAACACTGACTGAAACCAAGAATCCTATTACATAAAATAAATTCAAAAATTAAAATCGGCTCCCACTGAACTCAAGCCTCCAAATCTCGTAGAATTCCCATGTTCTTGATATGTTTCTAAAAACTTGTAACTGATAATGCTTTAGTAAAAGGATCTGCAAGTTGTGATTCAGTATCAATGTTCAAGACATTTATCTCACCATGCTTCACTCTTTCTCTAACACTATAGAATTTTAAATCTATGTGTTTAGAGTTGTTGGACCTCTTACTGTTTTTACCAAAAAATACTGCAGCCTCATTATCACAAAATATTTTCAATGCATCTGAAACAATTGAACTTAATACTTTAGTATGCAATAGAAAATTTTTGATCCACAAGCCTTTAAAGACTCCTTCATAAATGGCTATGAACTCAGCCTGCATAGTAGAGGTTGAAATCAATGACTGTTTCATGGTTTTCCATGCAACAGCCCCTCCTGCAAGCATGAAGACATAACTAGATGTGGATTTTTTAGAATCTGGATAATGACCTGCAAAGTCTGAATCAGTATAGCCAACTAGTTCAAGCTTTTTAACTTGTCTGTAAACCAACATGTGAGTTTTAGTTTTCTACAAATATCTAAGTACTTTCTTTCCTGCAACCCAGTGTTCATGACTAGGATTAGACTGAAACCTAGATAAAATTCCAACTGCAAATGCTAAATCAGGTCTAGTACAAACTTGTGCATACATAAGGCTACCAATCAACCTAGCATATTTCCATATCAGACATCTTCCCCCCATTTTTAGAATTTTTGTTTTTAGACAGTTTGTCACCTTTGGTCATAGGAGCATCACCTGATGCGCAAGTCTCCATTCCAAATCTCTTTAACATTTTAGTGATGTAATTGTGTTGAGATAAGCCTAATAAGCCTTGTGCCCTGTCTCTCTTAATTTCAATTCCTAAAACATAGGATGCTTCACCCAAATCCTTCATGTCAAAATTTTTAGACAGAAAGTTTTTGGTGTCTTTAAGCAATTTAATGTCAGTGCTAGCTAAAAGAATATCATCCACATACAGTATAAGAAAAATAAAATTATTTCCTACTGTCTTAATGTACACACATTCATCTATTATATTTTCTGAAAAGCCAAAAGATGAAATTACTGAATCAAACTTCTTATACCATTGTCTAGAAGCCTGCTTAAGTCCATAAATTGATCTTTTCAGTTTGCATACATGATCTTCTTTTCCAGTTTTCACAAAACCTTCAGGTTGTTTCATATATATGACCTCATCTAACTCTCTATTCAAAAAAACTGTTTTTACATCCATTTGATGCAGCTCCATATTATAATGAGCTACTAGAGCCATTATAATTCTAAATGAGTCTTTAGTTGAAACTGGAGAGAATGTTTCTGTATAGTCTATGCCTTCTTTTTGTGTGAAACCCTTAGCTACTAGCCTGGCTTTATGTCTTTCTATATTTCCATTTGCATCTCTCTTTGTCTTAAACACCCACTTGCAGCCTATTGGTTTCTGGTCTTGGTTTGGTTTAACCAATTCCCATACTGAATTCTGCTTCATTGACTCGATCTCAGCCTTCATGGCCTTCTGCCATTCTTCAACTTCATGGCTTTCAACAACTTGCTTGAAGCTTGAAGGATCATTATCTCCATCTAGGACATCAGTTTCTTGTAGGTATACTATAAAATCACTTTCTTCCCCATATACTGGTCTTCTTTCCCTTTGTGATCTCCTAGGCTGAGTTGGAATTTGTTCTTCTGCAAGGTTATTTTCTAAATGGACATCATTCATAGGTTCATCTTCTTGAGGTTCTAAGGCTACTGGTTCTTCTAAAATTTGATTTTGTTTGAATTTCTGTATCTGCGTTATCTGTACTATTTAACTGAATTAAAGGCAAGATATTCTGTAAATTTTCGTTTTCAGTAATTTCTTCTAACTCTAAAGACAAGTCTTCAAAATTAGTATTACTGTAACCTTCATCCAAAAATTTTGCTTGATGAGTTTCAAAAGTTCTGGTAAAATTTTGAGCTGTATAGAACCTATAGCCTTTAGATTTCTCACAGTAGCCAACAAAATGGCAACTGACTGTTTTGGATTCAAGCTTCTGTGTCAGTGCATTTGGTAACTTTGCCTCAGCCTTGCACCCCCCACATAGCAGTGATGCAAGCAAGGTTGCCTTCCACACCACAACTCAAAAGGTGTCTTGTCTACAGTTTTACTAGGTGATCTATTGCAAATATAATTTGCAGTCTTAAGACCTTCACCCTATAAAAATATAGGTAGACCTGTAGTGCACATCATACTTCTCACCATGTTTAACAAGGTCCTATTTTTTCTTTCTGCTACTCCATTTTGGGTAGGATTATAGGGAGTTGTGTACTGAGCCTTAATGCCATTTTCCTGTAAATAAAGTGCAAAAGGACCCTTTTGCTGGCCTGCTTCAGTGTGTTTACCATAGAACTCTCCTCCCCTATCAGATCTCACTAACTTTATTTTCTTCTCTAGTTGCAATTCAACTTCAGTTTTATAAATTTTGAATGCATCTAGAGCTTGTGATTTTTCTGACAGTAAACAGATATAGCAGTACCTAGAAAAATCATCTATAAAAGTGATGAAGTAAAAATTTCCACAGATAGTTTTGTGTTTAAATGGACCACATATATCTGTATGTATTAGTTCTAATAGGTTTTGACTTCTTAAGGCCTTTTTCTTTCTGAAGTTTGTCAATTTCCCTTTAAAACACTCAATGCAGTCATTCAAATCTGTATAATCCAATGCAGGTAAAATTTTATTTTTCTCGAGTGTTTTCAGTCTTTCTTTGGATATATGGCATAATCTTCTATGCCATATATTTGCAGACTTATTATTGAACAATGTTCTTTTTGTTCCTGTGACAGTGTTATTCTTTATAGTGTTTTGATTATTTTCAATCAACATAATCTCCTGTTGAGCGACAGAACAATTTAATTTCAAATAATCATGCATAAACACACCACAACCAAGATAATTTGAATTCTGAAACAACTTTATTCCACTGAAATCAATAATGAGTTTGCAACCAATCTTAACCAAAAGACCTACCGAAATCAAATTCCTTTTCAAGGAAGGAATATAATAAACACTATCTAGAAAAATAAAATTGCCTAAGCCTAAATCAATCTTTAGGGTCCCAATGGCCTTAACTGCTACTCTCGAACCATTTCCCACACAGACTTGGACCTCACTTTTCGTTGGTGTCCTCCTGTTTGTTAAACCCTGCAAGGAATTTGTAATGTGCATAGGTGAGCTTGAGTCTAACCAGTAAGAGTGAGATGCTATATTAACAAAATTAACTTCTAGAGAAAAGACAGAATTTGGAAAAGACTCACCCTTCTTAATCATCCAAGCCTTGAAACCACTGCAGTCTTTCTTCATGTGCCTTATTTTCTTGCAAAAATAGCACTTAAACTTAAAGGTTTTCTCAGCTTTAGGTTCTGCAGGTTTGCCAGGTACTTTAGTGGTGGTAGTCTTCTTGGCCTTAAGATAGTTCTTTTTCTTCCAATTTGGCTTCTCAACTAGGTTTACTATAGTAGCTGGTTTGCCTTCCTTTCTGATTCTCTCTTCCTCTACTACACATATAGAAATTAACTTGTTCAAGTCCCAGTTACACTCTTGAGCATGGTAGGAGGTTCTCAGATTACTGTATGTGCTAGGCAGTGACTGAAGTGCCACATGCACAACCTAAGAGTCTTTAACTCCCATGTCTAAATCCCTCAACCTCGAGTTGAGGTCAATTAGCTCCATAATGTGCTCCCTCACACTTCCTTTTCCTGAAAACTCCAGCTCATTAAATCTTTTGGATAGCCTAGCAGCCTCAGCTTTGTCACTCTCCTGATACTTATCTCCTATGGCCTCTAAGAAATCCATAACAAGCTCTGGCTCAATAATTGAACCCCTAACAGTGTCAAACATGGAGGTTCTTATCACATTTTTAGCTTTCCTGTTGCTGATATACCACTCCTTATAATATTTTCTATCTTCTTCTGTGCTCTCAGTGTCTAGCTCTAGGGGTTGTTCCTCAATCAAGCAAAGATCCATATTTTGATGCATAGACAGATAAAATTCAACTTGGTTCCTCCACTTCTTATAATTCCAGCCATTAAGTAATTGAATCTGGCCTAAAGTGACCACATTTAGCCCTAAAACACAGAAAAATAAAGAAAATAAGATTTCTGCAGTAAAACCTTTACGGGTGTGTCAGAAAGCAAAATCATGTATTTGAATAACAAAACCAAAATAAAACAGAAGGCTTAAAAAATTTAAAAGCAGTCGTTTAGTTTTGAAATTTATGCAGATACATGATTAGTTTTCTATAAAACCCCATAACTGAAATAATATCAAGTAACACCTTTGTGGTATAAAACTCAACATTCTAAAGTTCTAAATCACCATACTGCATTTTACAAAAATCAGTCATTCCCTGAAACAGTCAAAGTCTTTGGACAAGAAAAGCTTCAAGGTATCTAAATAGATAGTTGTGATTACATATGATGCTGTTCTGCATTCAAAATTACACAGTGAACAACTTCTTTGGAAGACAAAATATAAGTGCAATTTTAAATGCAGTAACACAAGTTTTAGTTTTGTTAATACTCAAATTTTTGAAAAACGACAGTGAAAATTTGCTTTGTGCAAAATAGTCAATACAATTTTCCAAGAATCACACAAAACTAAAATTAATAACTTTATGTTCAGTTTCTCATTTGAACTTATTAATTTGCATACATGCTATGACAATAACAATACTGCAGATTTAATGTTGGGAGACATATTTCTAATTGTTAACTAAAAACCATAGCATACTTAAAACAAACAATACTCAATCAAAATCATCATATCATACCATCACAGTAACCATCCAATTTCCAAAACCAAAACTTCATATCACACGATTACAGTAAGGCATTCAAACATATATGCAAAATTCCTTCAATATGCATGATCAAGCATTTCAAATATGATTATGACAACCCTTTCCATATGCTAAACAGTAATCCATATGACAACCCTTTACAGATGCAGAAATTGAAATACAAGTTCTGGGATCCCCAATGAACATACCTTGGCCTCTGCTACAGCGCTGCAATCAATTATTTTAAGCGGAAGCAAAAGAAAATAAGCAGCAATTTCAACCCTTTCCACATGATCCAATTTATTCCAAAAGGGGTCTTGAATCCCATAACTGAGAATTCATCTCAGTAAGCCCTATCAATCTGATCCCTAAAGCACAATGTGACTGTTATGTTCTAACGGTAATATTCTTTAAAAAATATATAAATTCTGGACTCGGGTTGGGGCCTGGATCAATGAATTGGATTAATACTAAAACCAGGTTAACAAACACTTAAGGCCTGCTTTACTCTAAATAGAAAATATATTTTATTTTTTCAGAAAATAGTTTTGCAGTAAGGTTTTCTGAATCAAAACAAAACAGCATGATATGTGTTTTATGAAATTCCTAAGCTCTGATACCATTTGTTAAACTACATGATGCAATAACAAATCACATCAACCACAAGATCACATCATATAACACATATACAATATCGATTAATCAGCTGCACAACAACCACACAGAAACTGCAGAATAGCTTTCCTAGAGGAACTGGGACTCCACATGGATCAATGGCACTTTGGATTCTAGCAGAAACGATTTGGCCTAGCTTGTTCATCTTGAGCTGCAGAAACAAAGGTTAGATAACAGCAGAAACTGGAGCAAGAAGCCTTCTGTATGTCAACACCTAAAACTTCAGAATGGGGCTGAACTGTATGCTTAAAAAACGGTGATGAATACAGGGACTTTGCTCCCTAAATATATTGGCCAAGACCACGAGTTAGACTCATCCCATAAGGAGTCTAATATCGACTGAATGTCTATTACTTAGAGAAGCTTAATTTTATCACAACACTTAATGCTAATCAGGTTAATTAGCCAATGAGTTCCCTACTTCTATTGAAAGATATACACCTCAATAGATAACCAGAATTAGAGTTATGATTATATACTTCTTTTTTTTATTTTTTTTTATCTTTTAAGGTCAGTTTTTTCAACATAAATTTGGTCTATAATGGTGTTCCAAAGAAATATCTGTCACTAATGGTTGTTTTAAAAAAAAATTTAGTGGCATTCAATTCGTCACCAAAATTGTGTCATATTGAAAAATATTCTATTTATGTGTGTCTTATTAAACTATGTTTCCATTGTTGTAATATGAGAAGTTTACTCTAGATTCCTAGTCTTAATTAGAATAGGACTCCTTGTACACAAAGAAATTGTACTTGTATCCTCTATATATAGAGGCTCTTATTATCAATGAAAGACACAACTATTTTCCTAAATTCTCTCTGTACTTTAAGTATTTTAAAACACGTTATCAGCACGAGCCCTAACCCTGATTCAGGAAGCCAGAATCCGTTCTCTTCTTCTTCCTTATGATCACCTTGTGCGCACCCTTGTGTCATCACCACCCCCTGTACGCCACCACCTCCTGCGCACCACCTTGGAGAAGAACACTGTCACGCCCCGAATTTCGAATAATAAATTCAAATCCGAAACATGAATATAACTAAACAAATCACGTCCTAAATTTTTTTTCTCAAAACCAATATCTCATAAACTATAACACAAACCTCGTAGCAAACTATCTCTCGAGTCAATTATTACAATACTAACATAAATAAAATGTTCTGCTCACAAGAGTCTACAAAAACACACCAAAATAGACTAAGTGCTGGTCTCAACCCTGCTGTCCTACGCAGCTCGCTCACCACCCTGATTATCCTGACCTGCAGGATTATCCGCTACACCATTTGAATAGTGTACCGGGATTGCAACAACACAAAACCCGGTAAGCTTTCTGAAAGCTCGTGTGAGTAAATAAGAATGAACGGTTGATTTATTAGACCACAACTCATTTATCTCAAGTAAACATCCAACAATCTCAACAACCACAAGCAACATCAATCCAACACACATGAAACAACATGGAACACATTTCCACAATCACCAAATCACAACTCTCGCCACTTTGACACCTAATCACAACTATCGCCACTTTGGCACCCACGTTAGAGCTCTAACTGCCTCGTTACCTCTGACACCTTGGCCCAGGGTCAAGTAACGGCACCTCCAGGTTACTCAGTAACCCGCGAACTTTGGACCATTTCATGTCCTCATAACAATATATCCCCGTTATTATTTAACGGTCGAACTTTGGACCTCCCTGTCCTCAGAACACATACACTCCGGTTATCATTAACCAAAGATCCTTGGACCATTCGATCCTCGGAATCCTACATTTCTCTACCTTCTATTCAACTCACAAAATCAACATGTTTATCACCAACATTTATCAAATATTAACAACATAATTAAAATCATATTATCAACATTATCAACAACATATTAACACAATTCCACACCTCAATGTCACACCATTCAATATATAATCACGTAAATATATATATACGTAACCATCCACACAGGAATGATCACTAATACCAACTATAGTTCACATGATACAAAATCAAGAAATTCATTTTTAATATACTTTAAAACACATTTCTTAAAAACCATTTTCTCACACATAACAATAAATTGAGAAATTAAGGAAATTCGGTTCGTAAATGAACCAAGTGAGATTTACTCACCTCTAAACTCCCGCTGCGTCTTCTTACAGCCCAAAATACGATTCACAATCGTCCGCTAACAAATCCGTCAAATACCTAATCAAAACGATAATTAACTTAGCGTATAATTAACAAAAACACACTTATATGAAGATCCCACGGTCGGATCTTCACCCGTGACCACACAAGGTCACCGGGACAGTCCTACGATCATTATATCAAAACTAGAATTCTATCGGACGGTCCAAACTTCATAAATCACAAATTGAGCGATCGAAATCAATCGAAATCGTAAAATTCATAACTAATTCATACGATATCCAAAATTCGCATGCTATATATCAAAATGATTGTATCGACATGTAGAATCTAAAAATGAGCAGAAAATACTCATGACACCCCCGGAGGTGGCCCGAAAGGGCCGCCGGAGTTTAGGGCAGAGCCGCCGCCGACCACCACCAATGGTGTCGGGGCTGAGCTTATCCCCTTCGTTTCATCATTTTGAGCAACTTTCATAACTAACACGAAGTGAGAAAATGAGTGGAAGTGGCCGAAACTTACCAAAAACAGTCCGGTTTGGCCGGAAAAACTGCAGAAACCGATATGTGCTCCGACGAACGTGAAAACCTCCACCTCCGGTTCTGTCCTTTTTACTGCGTGTTCTACTCCTCCATACGAGTTCAACGAGATAAAGAACTCGTAATTTGGTGGTCTAGAACTCGAGATATTCACTTCGCACTAAAAACAGCCGAAAATGGAAAACCAGCTTCCCGCCGCCGCTACAAGTCGTGCCACGGCGCAAGGCTGCCTCTGGCAGCTGCGCAAGGTCAAGGCGAAGCCGTGGGAGGTGGTTTGGCGTCAAACGGTGGCCGGAGGAGCAAGAACTCGGCTGGAGAAGTTTGGCTCTGTTTTTGGTTTCGGTTCGGTGCCGTGCGGGAGAGAGAGAGAGAGAGAAAAAATCTAGGGTTTTCTGATTTTTTCCAGAAATGTTAACCTATATATAAACAAAATCGAAAACTTCTAAATGTCATAACTTCTTCCTACAAACTCCGATTCTTGTGTTCCGCATATGCACAAACTCGTATCGACGAGCTCTACAACTTTAATGAAAGAAGTTTCCTCAAATTCCTTACGTAAAAATAAGTCAATTTTAATAACCCTAAATAACGTTAAATTTTGATACTAAAATCATTCGAAACCAAATTTCTCAAATAACAACATTCGAATCACACTCACAACTCATAATTCATATAATTTGAGAAATATTGAATTACGAAATATTTAACTAAAATTTCGGGTCTTTACAAACACAAGACTAACACACCTAAAAAAAAAAAAAATCATGAAAACCAAGTAAATTTTTAGATTAAAGTTGTTGCTTTTCGTACTTTCAATTTCTTCTTTTTCTCCTGTGACTTCCAAAATCTCTTCTTCTATGTGCCCCCCCCCCCCCACCCCCCCCCCCCCCCCCCCCCACCTTTCTTATAACAAGGTACTTGTTAAGGACAGAACTGTGGGGATTCGTGATTAGCTACGAACAAGAGTTTCGTGAGCATCGATTTTAAAACGACCATTTAACATCACTGTTTTGGTCTAATCCAAATCTCTTGGAAATATTATGTGAAAACCCAAATTTTCATATAATTAAATTATGTAATTCAATAATTGTTCTATTATTTGAATTATGATATTTGGAATAAATTCGTATGTCGTGGTTTGAGAAATTTGGTTTCGAATGAATTTATTTTCAAAACGAACGTTATTCAGAGGGTCATGAAAATTGACTTTTTGTACGTATGGAATTTGGGAAAACTTACTTCATGAAAGCTGTAGAACTCATTGATACGAGTTCGTACATATGTGAAACGCGAAAATCGGAGTTCGTATGAGAAAGTTATTGATGATTGAAAGTTGGGAATTTTCTATAAATATAAGAAAATTCCGGATTCTTTCATAAATCCCAAATTCTCTCTGTTCCCCCCCTCTCCCCTCACAAGACCCTGCCGGAAATCCAATTTTCCGACATCCTCTCGGCTATTGATTTGCATTTTTGGAATCTCCTCCTCCTCCTGATCATCTCCATATTGGCCTTGCATCAGGATTTTACTTATGGAGCGAAAGATCAAGCGTTGAAACTAGACGTCTCTGGTTGAATCTGGAAATCTGATCGAACGCTCACGATCAATTTAAATTCCGAGTTAGATCTAGGAAGATCTAAACCTTATCTCACAAAAACCCAGGTATTAAAGTTGTTCATATTGCTATTTTGAACAAGTTGGTAGTTAGTCACTTTTCCATCGGAGGTGGTTGACCGCCGTTGACCCACCACCGTTGACCGACGTTGACCGCCTCTGCCGACGGATCGTGGTGGCGCGTCCGGCCTTATTTTTGAATTCTAATATCAAGGCGATGATCTATGCATCGATACGGTCGTTTTGAAATATTACATGGTCATTTTAGAAAAGTTGATAAATAGTTGATTTATGTTTTGACGCTACTATTTATGGTTTTTACGTTTTATCTTCGGTTTGCGATATGAGAAGATCTGACCATCGGTTTTGCTTCAAATTTTGATATGTTGATCATATGACTGTCCCGATGGCTTTGTGTAGTCGCGGGCGAAGATCCGACCGTTGGATCTTCGTATAATTGAGAATTTACGATTCAAAAGGCGATCCGTGATTATCGACCGTCAGATTTTCGTATAATTTTTTGGAGATGTTTATAAAGGTAATCCGGGAAGATCAAACCGTTGGATCTTCGAATAATATTGATAGGATATTTTTAAGGGCGATCCGTGAGGATCCGACCGTTGGATCATCGTTAAATTCGATCTGATCGTTGGATCATCTTTATTTTAGAATCTAATAGTTTGATCATCATTTAAGTTTATTTCGTGTTTCGTTTGCTAAGTAAAGATCGTACTTGACAGTTTGAGTTGACGAGCAATTGGATTATTGTGATTTTGGTTTATAAAAGACGCAGCTGGATTAGAGGTAAGTAATCTCACAATGTTCGTTTAAGAACGAATTAAGTGTTAATTTTGATTAGCTTTCGAAATGATATTTGTTTGAAATGATATAAACTTGATCGACTACGGTTCATAGGACTACTGTTCACATGTAGGAAAATGAGTTTAAGTATAACTATGATTTTCTGAGTTCTCGATTATGAACTATAGTTGGTATTAGTAGGCATTCTTGTTTACGTGAAATATATATGTGTAGGTGGATTTGTGTGATAAAACAATAATTGTGGGTGCGTTCATTTTATTGTTTTGGGTTTGACCTTTCGTGAAATATTTTTTTGTGAAATGATTGATTTCTATTGTTTTGAAAAGTATTGTGTATCGTGTAACATTTTGGGTCCAGTGCGACTCCTTTAATGTTTTGGTATTTATACCGTGAATCCAAAGACTTACAAATGGAGGATTGTGATCACCAAATGTGATCGTGGGTGGAAAATCGGGACTTCACGTCTTTGGCCGAATTAGTGGATACGATCAGTTAGAGCTCTAGTCTGTCTGTCATAATATGACATGAAAGAAGCTAGTTGGATTACTCGTGATCATGAATACACTTTTGAAATTGAGGTTGCATGTTTTGTTTTGAATTGAGAATGTGTTAAGTAAAAGTTGTTGATTTACGGTTGTTTAAATTTACCCATATAAGCTTTGCAAAAAGCTTACCGAGTTTTGTGTTTGCAATCTCGGTACACTATTTAAATGGTGTAGCGGATAATCCTGCAAGTCAGGAAAATCAGAGACAAGGTCGAGGTGTGTAGAATATCGGTTGGATTTCGGATTTGCTTTCGGTGTGATTTTATTTAGCACTCTGTGAGTTAAATACTTTATTCAATTTGGTGTGGTAATAATTGACTCGTAAGTTGGATGGCTACGAGATTTGTGTTTCGAGTTGTTTGAATGCTTGGTTTAAATGAAAAAAATTATTGAGCATTTGAACAGGGTTGTTAAGTTTCATGTTTCGGATTTGAATTTGTTATTCAAAATTCCGGGCGTGACATATTCCGTGGAAGTATTTAAGACTCTGAAACTAATTCATTCTTCTTTGTTTCTCAGGATGTCGAATGCGAAAATGCAAAAACTCGACTTTGATAAATTGGATTTAATGGCGTTGGATATCAATTATGGGTGAGTGACGTCGAGGATCACCTCACTGCCAATGAGATTCTAGCAACTATTCGACCACCGGATTCAAACTTGTTGGTTCAGCCAACTCCAATCAAGAATACTCAAGCACTCATATTGATTAGGCGCCATATAGACAATTTGCTCCGGAAAGAATAGAGCTCAATCAAGAACCCTAGGACTTTGTGGGTTGTGCTTGAAGAGCGTTTTGGCAATATTCAAGTTACCCTCTCAGACTTGAAAGTGAAGTGGAATGATCTACGCTTCTTGGACTTCAAGACTGTTTCTGAATATAATTCAGAGGCCCTACGCATCAAGTCGATGTTGAAATTTTGTGGAGAAGAGCTCACAAATAAGGATTTAATTGAGAAAACCCTCTCGACCTTCCCCATTTCTGCATTATTGGTATCAAAGCAATATTGGCTTGAATACAATGTTAAACGGATCACGAGGTTTCATCAGTTTATTAATGCTTTGTTCGTTGATGAGAAACATGATAACATACTCGTGAAAAAACTATAATTCAAGACCGATTGGAACCAGGAGCATTGATGAGGCAAATTATGGTAGCGCATCTAAAGGATGGTGCAAAGAACGGAACCTTAAGGCCAAGGGAAATCAATCCAGACGTGTCGGTCCATATAACTGCCCTACAAAGGAAGGAAACTGCCAGAATGATGCGCGGCCACGTGGCAACAATGGCCAACATGGGAAAGGAAGGGCTGGCGCCGTCGGATGTGGTGGTGCTGCCACCAACTCCCCTAGGGGTCGTTCACACGCACAAGGTGCGTCTCAATTAAAGGGAGCTGGTCATAGTGATGAGGTATGTTATAGATGTGGATCTAATGGGCATTGGTTTAAGCATTGTAAAGCGAGTGAGAAACTAGCTGCACAATACAAGGCGTATAGAGATATGAGAAAGCAAGAGGCCTATCTCGTAACTGGAGAAGAAGAATGGAATGGCAACGACATCAATCTTAAGGTTGCGGACTTCAAGTCCGGCAAATATGATATGGATGTTGCTGATTTCGATTAACCACCTTTTTATTTTTCCAAGAATATTTGTAAAGGCTTTTTGTGCCTTAGTTTTATTGATGACATTGGTCATAGTTATTATTTGGATTAGATTTTTGATTACTATAAAACTTGATGTAATTGTTGGCTTTTATTGCAATAAAGTTTCAATTTATTTAATTCTATGTCTTGTACATATTTTAATTTGACCTTTATATTTTTAGATATGTTTCCTGGAGAACTTGAATATCTCGCAGTTAGTGCTACTACGCACACCATACTTCGATATAGGCCATTATTCATTGAGATGATGTCTTATCGATCTTTTGTGACTATGATGGCAGGCCCATCACAATTGATCTGTGGCCGACGACCGACCCAATTTTTGTTGCACAATAACACTTTGATAAATGTCACCGAAGCTCTCTACGTTCCTAGGACCGGAAGGACCCTTTTGAGTTTTAAAGATATTCAAGTCAACGGTTTCCATGTGGAAACACATAGTGAAAATGGACTAGAATTCCTTTGCATTACATCTAATGATTGCAAACGTAAACGTATATTAGAGAAATTTATGTGTCGCTCTAGTGGGTTATATGAAATCACTATTCGAATTATTGAATCCAACAACATCATAAGAGATGACCTTTGATTTTTCATTTTGTACATTTTGCTAAATGATTTTCAACTTCATGGTAAGTAATTTTACAAAAACTAGGGAAATCACATCTTAGACCTCATAAATGATCTAATATATATATATATATATATATTTTTTTTTTTTTCTTGAAACGATAAATGATCTAATTAGAGTGTGATAGATACAACCCTACATGTAAATACAGTAGGCTGAATTAGAGACATGTTTGTCTTATACCCTCATTAGTGTAGACTAAAATATAATACTAAGCAAGTTCATCTCCTCATGCATTTTATAAATTAAAGGTCACTTCATGCTGATTGTTGATTAGTTGTTCCATCCCCAAAATCCCATATTCCATTATTGACTCCACACTAGGTCCTATTGGTTTCAAGGGGATTGATCACCAAGTTCAGATAAAAAAAGATTAAGGGTTCCATCAAATTAAGTTAGAAAACAACTTTCAGTGGTTTAGCACGGTGCGTTAAAATTCTTGGCATTTGTTAATACCACACACTAAACCTTGCCGGAGAAGAACACAACCATTATTGACCTCAGGAAGAAGAAGATGCCAAAGCCAAAGCCAACGCTGCTTACCCTTCACGTCCCTTTCACCTTTTTTTTTTTTTCTTTTTTTTTTTCCATTCTAGTTTCTCCTCCCAAAATTCTCCTATTTTACATGCTTCACCAAAACTATTCTTACCATTTTTGCTCTCCAGCCCACTATTAGTTGAAACCTCATTTTCCCAAACTCATTTATTTTCATTCATCATTTCCCTATCAAACTCCTTCATTGCTCTGGTGTCATGTGTCCAAGACTTGTTTTTGCATCACCATGAGAAAAGTCTGCATGCAACAACCATGGACGAACTACCAGGCTCGTTGGGCACCAGTGCCAGCTTGGCTCTGCGTTTCGGCCAGACCATATTCTCCACCGCATCTCTTCTCTTTATGTGTTTGGACGTCGAGTTCTACAGCTACACAGCTTTCTGGTAAGTTTCGAATTCTTCCGGTTTGGTCCTTATTAGTTGAATTGAGTCCAACCCTGTTGTGATTTTATCCAGTTCTTCAATACCCTTATCTTTGTTTTGTGGAATTTGGTGGAATTTATGGAAAACTAGCCTGATGGTTGGTTTTGGTTCATTGTTTCTGAATTCTGATTCTTGGGGATTAGGTATTGACTATTGAATATTGATCACTTAGTTAAGAATTGCGAAATTGTAGAATTGATCATTTGGAATTGAGCTGTATTAGTTTCAGAGATTTCAAACGCAGAAGATTAGAATTCAATCATTGATATATTGGATTAATGATGAGGGGATTTTTAGTACTTAGCTTTTTGTGCAGCTGGTATACATAAGACTGCTGCAACCGACAATTGGAAGCCAAACATTCAAGGCTTTCTGTTTCCAAGTGTAAACTTGTTGTATGTTTTGCTTGGCGGTATGTACATTCATAGGTCATAATGTCCTGTGCTTTAGCCATATATGTCTCCATATCATTGTGCTAACTGATCAGCTTTAGGAATTGAATTGTTTCTGAAGCTATACCAAATTTGGTATTTTAAATTGTGACCTGAGCTTTGTCCAAAGGAAAAGAATTAGCAATTGCCATATCGAAATTCATGTCGTTCAACTGTTCTTAGTTTGCTTTCATTTTCATTTTTTGCATAAGGGAATGTCTGTGCTATCAATTCTGATGTCATTGATCTAGTATTTGAGAATCTTGTTCCTAATATGAGAATATCTTACTACTGATATGTCCTGATCGATTGGTGTTGGTTCTGGAACCTGTTTAAGTATTCCCATCTTTTGAAAGAATCTTCTGGACAAGGATATGACACTCTTGCAACTATGTCAGTTATTCCCTTTAGCTGATATCTAAATTCATTTGCAGCATCTTACTCATTTTTGCAAAGATTGGTCCGAGTTTCTTTTGAATTGTTTGACCTTATCATCGATATATGTATCTGTTATTTTTTTTTTTTTACAATAATATGTATCTGTTATTTCGAGTATGCAACAAAGTAGGAACTGATGTACTCTTAGTCACTCTGGGGGAGTAAATTCATTGATCAACTTAGTGACTCCATCGTTCATGTTGGTTTTGCAGCTATTTGGTAACAGTAATGGGTTTGGTAGTTCCATGGGGCATGACTTTAGTGATAGTGGATGCCTACTCTGTTTTTGTTAGATGCTTACCTCGTCAACCAAGAATAATTATAATCCTCATTGTAGGAGACTTGGTATGTGTTTCTTATGTATACATTACATGAACAACTTCAGAATCCTTCTTTGCCCAACTTGTTGAAAATGTATTTTATGCTCAATTTTCCAGGCTTTATCTTATCTCTCGCTAGCTGCAGCCTGCTCAACAGCTAGTACCACAATGCTTCTACATGATGCTGGTCGATCCTACTGCCCAGCAAAATTATGCACTAGATATCAGTTGTCTGCTGCAATGGCTTTTCTTTCTTGGTTTCTCTCTGTGGGTTCTTGTCTATTCAATCTTTGGCTTCTTCCTTCTTTATAATGCTGGCTGTTGAGTCCTATCCAGCAAATGACACTGCCAAAAGATTTTAAAAAGTCCTATCATACACTGAAATTTTGGAAAATACAAATGGAGTTCTGTTAGAAAATGAAAGCAATGTACAGTCTCAGGGTTTCTCTATTGATTTTGTACTTTATTGAACAGGAAAAGGGGGAAAAATTCTCTCTTTTTTCCACTTGTAAATATACACACATAAACCTGAAATCCTACTTATTACCGTCATGTTGTAATTATGGCCCGATACAAGAACCTTGTCTCGGGTAAAAAGCATGACATAAATGATGATCAACTTATACCAAATTGAGGCTTATTTTTAGGTTATTCATTGTGTTCTTAAGTTTTTCTTTTTTGGAGTTAACTATTGTGTTCATAAGTTAGAGCGCACAAAATTGACATTCATATGGTCAAAAACAAGCCCATTTGAGTCCAGTGCTCTCTTGGTATCAAATGCTATGGAACCCAAAGTCAATTTGAGTCAAACAAGAATGTACCTCATCAAATGATAAAATTGAGAACCCTGAAAAATAACATGTTTTTAAACAATATATAATATATATATATATATATATATATATATATATATATATATATATATATATATATACAGTCCTTCTTGGCTAAGGACCTCCTTAGTTTTTCTTAGGTACGGATTTCCGGTTTTAACCCACTTTCCGATCACATTTTCACATCTTAACCGTTCAGTTTTTAGGTCCTAATGTATAGATCACCTCTGAAAATTTTCAGCCAATTTGGTGATCGTTAAGGCATCCAAAACTGCAATTTACCATTATAAATACGAACGGTTCCAGTTCGACAGATTCGGTCCGTTCGTGTAAATTGCAGTTTTGGATGTCTTAACGATCACCAAATTGGCTGAAATTATTGCAGGGGAGATCTATACATTAGGCTCTAAAAACTGAACGGTTAAGATGTGAAAATATGATCGGAAAGTGGGTGAAAACACCAAATCCGCACCTAAGAAAAACTAAGGACATCCTTACCTGAGAAAAATCCTATATATATATATATATATCAGTTCGATGTATACATAAAACTATACTTCATGTACCTATTAGATTATATTAGTGGGGAAAATCCTCAAATGGTACTTGAACTATGATCCAATGCACATTTTGGTACCTAAACTTTCAAAACTACCCTAATGGTACCTGAACTATTGCTCCGTTTCTCCATATGGTACTTCCGTCAAATGTGCCGTTAACTTTACCTACATAGCTCATTCTTATTGGATGACATTCATCTCCAAAAAAAAAAAATAATAATAATTATAGGCAAAGTTAACGGCACATTTGACAGAAGTACCATATGGAGAAACGGAGCAATAGTTCAGGTACCATTAGGGTAGTTTTGAAAGTTTAGGTACCAAAATATGCATTGGACCATAGTTCAGGTACCATTTGAGGATTTTTTCTCTATATTAGTTGAACACTAACAATCTAACTCCACATCCGGGTTCGAATTCCGTCAACGCTGATTAGAGTTAAATCTTAATTGGTCACTAAGAATAATGTAGAGGAAGCGTTCTAACTAGATCACAAGGCACTGATTAGTCTCTGAGTCTAGGAAACCTCTGAGGAACTGTGTGATCTAATAACATATCATATCTAACAATGATTTCTCCGAAGTAAAAGAAAAAATACCGTTATACCGATTCAATGTTTTAAGGCAAGATGTTTGTTTGTTTTTTTTTTGAGAAGAAGAAACTTTTATTAATACATAATTTAGATAGATACATCAACCTGTAGTACATCAGAGAGTCATTGTGGCCCGTCTTCTATCCAAACTCGAAATACAGGAAATAAAAGCGCGTTTCTAGCTAAAGCATGCACTACCTGATTACATTTCCTACGACAATATGTACAAATTATAGAGGAAAAAAGATGAACAAGCATCCGCTTTAAGGCAAGGTGTTTGTTTGAGCAGCCCTTTCTTAACTCGACCTCTAATAAGCATAGTCTTCCACTGTTCACATCAGCAAAATTCAAAAAACCCGTCACACATATATATACGCCCGTCCTTCAAATCCAAATGCTCAACCGCCATGTACTTCCCCCTCAAGTATCCGACCGTTGTTTCCCGCCACTTTTCCTCTCACTCTCTGCAAACCAATTTCAAGACCCAAATTCACCAAACCCTGCACCGCCTCGTAGAGCAATGCTCCTCCATGTCACACCTCAAACAACTCCACGCCCAGATCATCCTCCACCGCCTCACCAACCAAAACCTCACCCTCGGAAAGCTCATTTCCTTCTGCTCCGTCTCCGACGCCGGAGACCTCCGTTACGCTCAGCTTGTGTTTGACCAAGTCCATGAACCCAATAAATTTATGTACAATAGTCTAATTAGAGGTTACTCAAATAGCAACGACTCATTCAAGGCTATGTCTTTGTATTACCAAATGATGAATTCCGGCCTTTCGCCGAACAAATTCACATTGCCGTTTGTTCTGAAGGTTTGCGCCGGAAAAACGGCGTATTGGGAAGGCGTGGTGGTTCACGGTCAGGCTGTTAAGCTTGGAATTGGGTGTCAAGTTTGCGTGCAAAATGGGCTTATTAATGTGTATAGTGTTTGTGGGTTGATACATTGTGCCCGAAATGTGTTTGATGAAATGTCTGAGAGAAGTTTGGTATCGTGGAATTCGATGATAGGTGGGTATGCTGGAGTTGGTTCTTGGAAGGAAGCTTTCGGATTGTTCAGGGAGATGAGAGATTTCGGCATTGAGCCTGATAAGTTCACATTGGTTAATTTACTTTCTGTTTGTTCACAGGCTTGTGATTTGGAGTTGGGGAGATATCTGCATCACTATATTGTGGTTAGTGGGATGGTGGTTGATCAGATTTTGAGAAATGCTCTGCTGGATATGTATGGTAAGTGTGGGCATTTGCCTTCGGTTCAGATGGTTTTCGACCAAATGAGTTACAAAAATGTGGTTTCTTGGACATCGATGGTTAGGGCGCATGCTAGACATGGGCGCATTGAAGTTGCGCAAAAGTTTTTTGATCAGATGCCACTGAAAAATGGGGTTTCTTGGAATTCACTAATTTTGTGTTATGTTCGAGAAGGCCAATGCAGGGAAGCTTTGGATCTCTTCCAGAAAATGCTCGATTCTGGTGAGGTGCCTGATGAGGCTACCCTGGTTTTCGCTCTGTCAGCCTGTAGTCAAATTGGCGATTTGGTCATTGGAAAGGAAACCCACAATTACATTAGCAATAGGAATATAGCAGTCACTGTAACTCTTTCTAATTCTCTTGTAGACATGTATGCAAAATGTGGTGCTGTTGGAACTGCTCTGGATCTTTTTAGTCAGATGCCAGAAAAGAATTTAGTATCATGGAACATTGTTATTGGTGCCCTTGCATTGCACGGTTATGGATCAGAAGCAATTAGGATATTTGAGCAGATGCAAGAAGGTGGAATCTGGCCTGATGAGATCACCTTCATCGGATTGCTTTCTGCTTGTAGTCACAGTGGTCTTCTAGACTTAGGGAGATATTACTTTGACAGAATGAAGTCTGTTTACAGAATCTCTCCTGAAATTGAGCACTATGCTTGCATGGTTGATCTGCTGGGACGACGTGGGTGCTTAGAAGAAGCAATTACGCTGATGAGAGGAATGCCAATGAAGCCTGATATTGTTGTTTGGGGTGCTATGCTTGGTGCTTGTCGCATCCATGGCAATGTAGATTTAGCTAAGCTAATTCTAAAACAGATGTTGGAGTTGGAGCCACATGGCTCTGGGCTTTACGTGCTTCTTGCAAACATATTTGGTGAAGCTCACAAATGGGAAGATGTTAAGAATATCAGGAAACTAATCAAAGACGGCGGAGTAATAAAAAGTAGAGCTGTGAGCTCCATTGAAATTGATGGTAGTGTCTATGAATTTATGGTTGATGACAATAGACATGCAATTTCAAGCAGTATATACTCCATGCTCGATCAATTGACTGATCATCTGAAGTCTCTTGGGTATAATCCTACTGCAATGTGCGATATAGAGGGACTGTAGTGCTGCTGTATCAGTAAGTTAAACCCTGATAACTGTTTACATCTTAAACTTTTTTAATGTAACGAATTACAACTTACAAGCAGGCAATTATTTTCTTGTGTATACCAAACCATGGAGGAATAACACATACATTTCTGAAAAAAATAACTATTTTGCTTTCAGAATTCAAGCTGAATATTCATTCAGTGGCTAATCCAGAACAACATGAAAAGATTTACAAAACTATTCATTACAGACTATGGGTTAACAACTCTCAAAAGTTCCAAAAGGTATCAGATGTGAAAAGTAGATATTCCAAATTGCAACTGAAAAATATGAAATTGAAAGTTTCATAGAATCCTACTCCAGGTGTAAGTTACACATATGACATAATCATCTAAGCACTCGGCAGTTGCTTAACAAGTAGATATATCTTCTATGAGCTGGTTTTTCCTTTCAGGAGTGTTCATCTATACAGCACAGAGCTCGAGCAACTGAATACAAACAGTTATATTAGAGAAGAATCATTAACTCGGTAACCGTGCAGCGAGAACCTGATATAGGTGACAACATCGCGGTTGTTGCCAATACCGTTGGAATACCATTTCAGAAAATATAAAAAGTGCACTGAAATTTTCTCAGAGCAAGGTTCTAATCAGTTCTGGCCATTTTGTTCTTTACTACTTTCTGGAGCATAGTAACATTACTAACATATATTCCTCTTCGACACTCTGAGCTTCACATCAAACTGCAGCTAGGAAGTGTAATATACAGATCGAATAGAACTTCTAAACCTTTCAACTTCCATGTTCAATCCAATCCAAAGTACACGAGTTGAGTACTCCCTCTGTCCTTTCTCTTCTGTTTGATTGTATATAGAATTGTCTAGAGAAACTTTTGGATTATTGGGCATTTACCGTTCAAATTCTTTTGCTGCAGATTGATAACAAAAACAAAATCCAATTAGGTACGATCCTACACAAGCATTATATGCAGCATTAACTACGAGTCATCTTTGACAGCAAATATCAGCCTCTCTGCTCCAGAAAAAAACAAGAAGGATAAGGAACACCCAATATATCCCGCATTCTGTCAAGTTTTTTATGGTATCAATTGTATTATTGAGACTGAGGAGAAGACAAAAACTCTTTGTATTTGTCAAAAATATGGGCATTATTTAGTACTGATTGAACCTATGATAATGCAGAACCAATTTGACCATGGAGGAGTCTTCCTAAATCTGAGGGGACTACGAGGTAGGGCCTTGACAACCTTGCATAGATAAAAGTGCTCTGGAGGAAGAAGTTTCAAGGTAATGACACTGCCCAACTACATTCATCGAACATCTAAATTCATAAAAATATTAAAGGGATATATTGTCCGTCCTATAAAAGTTTTATTGAAATCTAACAACTATGGTTTTAGTCTTAGATCGGATTCTTTTCCAGGGTTTTGTCTAGCTTAATAATCCCACATATAATTGAGTAGGATTTGCCTTTTTCCGGTTGGTGGGGTTCATGGTCTGAGTTGCGAACATGTGTGTGATTTATATTCAATACATTTAGCAAAGAAGAAAAAAGTCCAACCAAAAAATTAAAAAAAAAAAAAAAAACATAGTATCACATATCCTTACCCATTCATGCATCAAATTTTTCTTAAATGCTAGTCCTATATACTTCATAATCAATAATCTTCTTTAGATAGGGCATAAGCAGTGATTTTTATTTTATTTTTTGTTCCTCTTTTTTTTCAAATCCCTTGAAATAGAAAGATATATAACCTTCATAATATAACTGGGCCTAGCCCAATAGAAGGCAGCCTCTGGATGTACTCTGCTTATCCCCATCACTCGAGTTTTGTTTGACCCCCAACACGCCACAACTTAAAGGCGTACTTGGAGTGTGAAAAGAACATAAATTTTTATTTTCGATGAAGAAAAGAACATAAAGTTCATTTAAAACAATTGCTGCAAATGAGAAATACTCTTTATATATCTACAAAGGAAGGCGGCCATTGGTGGTAGACATTTCTGTCAAAAACGACCATGATTGCTGCACCTACATGCATGAGTGTCTTTTAGATTTTGATGGGAAATGGGGGAGAGATGAAGAAGCTTCAATGAAAGAACGGTTTACGGAAATGGTCGATATGGGACATGTCAATAATTAAAAAGCCCTTAAAGCACCATCATATATAATTAACAAAGCACGATTAGTTTCCATATCTTTCTGACAAAGTATGGAGTTTAGAATCTAGATATATTAAATTAAACTTAAGCATAATATGCAAGGAGGCCAAGTAGGAGTAGCTTTCTTTTCTTCAATAATCAAAAACATAACGAAGCAATTAAGAAACAAGCATCACATTCCACGAACTCCATTGCCTGTGTAGAATTGTCGGGAGTTTAAGCCTTTGGGGACAGTTTTGCAGAATTATATTCATTTCAATTATTTGGTAGTAACACGATCCATATTTGGTGATTCTTCCCTCCACTCTTACTCTGTCTCTGCTGTCTATCTGTCTCTCTCTCTTTGTAATATGTGACAATTTAATTGAGGATAACATGCATGGCAAAATTGGACGAAAATTCAACTGGGTTTTGCGTTTAGTATATGATCAAGTTGAGCTAATCCTGTTGTGTTGTTGGTGTATGCGGGATTACAGTGACAACGAATCGTGTGTCAATATGATAAGAAACTCAATCCCCATCTCCCTTCTCTTCCTTTAACTACCCTTCTTATCTGCAACTTCCTGTGAAGATTTATAAAGAAATTGTATTCGAGTACCTAAACAGTTTGCGAGCCAAGGTTATGTTGTTACCAATTCTTGTCAATATGATGGGATTATTTTACGGCTAAAAAATATGTAATGGTGGTGTTCATAATCTTGTTTGTTTTGTGTTGGTAAAGAATATCGTTTGTTTTAGTTAGTGAATGACAAGGTTTGTTCTGGTTTGAGGTTGACTGGTTGATTTATGAACGATATGATTGTGGTGTTAAATTTTCAGTTTGCATGAAATTATATATTTCATTGAATGATAATAACATAACACGTCAAACTATTGCGTGACGTAAATATTAAGATGATAGTTTGCTTGAGACCCATAAGCTCAAAATTTAAGACACAGAAGACAGAAACGATTTAAAAATGCTCAAGAACAAAGTACTAGGAGTGTAGGACAAGAGGACCTGCATCCCGTTTATCAATATGGATATATACATACTTTCTGTACTTTGTATTTTCTGTAATGCAAAACAGGGAGAAGTTTATAATGGCGTTGTAGAGTAATGGCAAATTGGCAAGGCATTGCATAAAAGGCCGGCCGAGTTTGGAAGAAAGCTCAGCCAGCTGATTCATATTGTATAAAATAAGCAAGCAGCGCCGGGATACATGGAGCATGCAGATGGCAGCAGACTTAGGGCTCATACAAGCAGACCCAACTTAGCTCACGCCACCCTCTGTCGGACTCTCTCTCTCTCTCTCTCTCTCTCTCTCTCTGAAGGCTTTGAGTTCTTATTACATTTTCCAAAGGCTCTTCTTCATCTTCTTCCTCTTCTCCTTCTTCTTCCTCCTTTCCACGTGCCTCTCCTCATGCATTGCAGCGAAGCACCATGTACTCCCACACCATGCCACGTTTTCCCTAGTTCCCATTCGTTTCATTCATTCTTCTTGGCCCTTTCTTGAATTTGGATTTTGCTGGATTCATTTTTCTACAACTACCCTCTGAGTTTTCCATAATAAACATGCATGCCAGTTCAGGCCATTATTCACTGATCTATCTAGAATTCTAGGTCTTGCGTTACAATGTTCTCCGGCCCTAATGATCACCTGCTTAGTTTGTCTATGGATCAGTGACATCAGTCCTGTCACTCACCTACTCCATGTGAAGCATGGTGTTGCTTGTTGCTTGGTATAAGTAATTTAGCAATGTGAACAATTAACATGTGACCATTAGCAAGTGAAATACTGTAATTACTGCAACTTGCAATTTCTGGAGGGAGAAAATTCACCCTTATAGATCGGGTCGAGTTACCCTATTCTTTTTTACTTTCCTTGTAAATATTGAAGAAAACTATTACTTTATGAAATATTGTTATTCTCATAAGTTAAAGTACTAGCTGAAATCAGTTTCGGATTCTAATTACACTTTTTTAATGTTAATTAATGATCATTGTGGTGCTATTAGGTTGTCATGTGTAGCTTTGAGAGTTTATGTGCTATGAGGTTTAACTCCATCACAAGAGAATAAAGAAAAGTAATTTTTCTCTACAAAATCTTTTACAATGCACTCTTCAATATGTGCAAGTAAAATTTTTGTAAGGAGAAGCCTTTTGTCTTTTGGAATAGAAAGAAGAAAAAAGACGGTTTGTAGTGGAATCCACAAGTTATGAAAAGTAGAGAAGGTAGAAATCTTGGAAGAAAGAAAAAGGAAGAATAGCATTAGCATCATATCAGCTCTAATCTGAAAAGATCTAAAGTTCCTTCAAGGCAAAGGAATAGGTTCAACATTCTTAAGGAATGAGTTCTATGAGTATCCAAACCAACGTAATAATGGATGTTTTGCATATCCAAGTGAAAAAGGTAGTTTTGTGTCACATTATTCATGAGGTGTTATTAGAATCACACAATCTTTTGCAATTTTTATATCATTTTTTTTAATCTCCTCAATTTAATCGTTTATGATGAATTATTGTTTCTTCATAAAGAATGTAAGAAATCGTACGTATAGTACTATATTCAAACTTGAATAAAGGGAAACGAGAAGTAACAATAAAAAGGTTCGTTGAATCAACATCAACGAGGTCACATTTATCTCTTATTTGCAAACCCTATACCGCATGTCACTTTTATGATATCTCTTGTATCTGTCATCAAAGAAATTGAATTCTATCTTCCTTGGTAAATCAAAAAACTTGTCACGCCCTGAATTTTAGAATAAAAATTCAAAATGCGAAACATGAAAATACTACAAACTCAAATAATCATTCTGAAAATTTCTTTTCGTAACATCCTCACCACACGAAGTAAAATCAAAACCGAATTTAGTCTCGGTTAATTATTACAACTCAAATCCAAAATGAACTATAAAGCTCTAAATGAGCGTATACACCTCACAACTAAATGAAATAACAAAAACTGCTGTAACACCTAAGCAGCTCGGTCACCTCCCTGGTTATCCTGACCTGCAGGAATATTTGCTACACCATTTGAATAGTGTACCGGGATTGGAACAACACAAAACCCGGTAAGCTTATGAAAGCTCGTATGAGTAAAAGGAAAGACTGTTGTTTAATTTAATCATAATCAATTCTACTCAAGTCAACACTCAACCGTTTCCACAACCACGAAGTACTAACAATCTCAATCAAATACCAAATCAATAAATCAAGACAACCCCAACTCACATCTTTCTTCACAAAACCTCAACATCGTATTTATAAAAATACGGTACATGACAGACTAGAGCTCTAACTGAATCATAGCCCGTCACCTGGCCTAGGTTATGGCATCCGACATACTTATCATTATCGTATTTCATCAATATGCATATTTATATACATATTTAGAACGTCCGATAATTTCACATACTCAATCAATCATATCTCATCATTCATCCAGGATTAGAGAGTCTGATTACCCCACACCGGTCACTACGTCGACCCTAAACCTATAAATGAGCACATCATATAATATCACATACTGAAATCAACCCAACCAAGAAACACCATATTATTATGAATTACACAATTGAAATATAATCAATTCATCAATTCAACTCAATCATATCATCACTCAACAATCCACTCATCAATATATATTTTCCACGTAAATATATATATACGTAATCATCCACTCATGAATGACCACTAATACCATCTATAGTTCACACAAGAAAATCGTGAAATTCATTTGTATAATTAAAATTCATTTTACTTACCTATGGACCGTGGTGATTCAAGTCTATGAAATTTTAAAACAAATATTTAATCCTCAAATATTTTTCACACAATTACCAAAAATAAATAAATTTAAAACGCTCGATTCGTAATATGAACCACGTGAGTTTTACTCACATCGAAATTCCCGCTGCGTCTTCAATACAAATATAATTAACGCCAAAATAGCCCACTCAAATACAATCCGTCAATCACCTAATCAAATGTGATTTGAATTTAGCCAATAATTCCAAAACATAATTGAACTACCATTTAACGGCCGGATTGTAATTTACAATAAAATTTGACGAGCAGATTCTCACGAATCGCTCCCCTAATTACCATTTTGCACATATACGAAGATGCAACGGTCGGATCTTTGCCCATGACCACAAAAAGCCTCTGGGACAGTCATATGATCATCATATCAAAATTATAAGTTCATCCGACGGTCCTAATTCCACAGATCATAAATCTAACGATCGAAATCGATCGAAATCTCAAAATTCATAACTAATTCATACGATATCCGAAAAATGTGTTTAATATGCCAAAATGATCGTATTGAAACATAGAATCATAAAATGGACAGAAACCAAATTTTAGACCTCCGGAGGTGGCCGGAAAGGGCCGCCGGAGTTAGGAACAAAGCCGCCACCGACCACCACCAATGGTGTCGGGGCCGAGTTTTTCCCCTTCGTTTCATCATTCTAAGCAACTTTCATAACTAGCACAAGACCAAAAAATGATGGGAAGATATCAAAAAGTACCAATTACAGTCGGCGGCCGGAATTTTTTCAGAAACCAGCGAGCTTGAAAACCGACGTGAAAACTGCAACCTCACGCCTCGATCCCTTCTGGAAACTTGTTCAGAACATCCTTGCGAACTCAACAAGCCAAGAATCACAATAAACGATCGTGTATAGCTCGAGATATTTGGATCGAAAGTTGGTTTTTCGATCCGCATGGGGTTGAGCTCCGACGAACGTGAAAACGTTCGACCCAGTTCCGGTCCTTCTTGGTGCTTATAGAGGAATTTGAGGCGAGTTCAATGAGCCAAGAATCAAGTGAAATGGTGATCTGTAGCTCGAGATATCGAGATCGAACCGAAAAAGAACCTTTTCGGTTCGGGCCATGCCGCCGCCGCTGCAGGCCGCGCCACCTTGTAAAACTGCTTCTGGGAGCTTCAGGAGGTTGAGTCGACGTAGAGGAACGAGTTTCACTTGGTTTGGTGGTCGAAAACGCAAGGGGCTTGTTTTGGTTTGTTTTCAGGTCCGACTGTTTTGGACGGTTTCGCCGGAGCTGGAGGCCTTGCCGGTGGAAGCGACGTCGTTCAGGAGGTAGAGCAGCTCGAGACGAACGCTTGGGACTTGGTTTGAGGTCGAGAGGTGGTCTGTGGAGGGAGAACGATTATGGTGAACTTTGCTCTCTCTCTCGGTCGCTTTTGGTCGAGGAACGGAGGAAGGAGACGATGAACAGTGCCTTCCGAAAATGGAAGGAGGCCGGACCAAAATGAAAAGCTTCTGAAAATATCTAGGGTTTTTTCCTATTTATACCAAAATAGAAATAATTTCTAAATTCTATAACTAATTCAAAAAAAATCCGGACAACGTGTTCCGCATACGCACGGACTCGTATCGACGAGCTCTACAACTTTTACGAATGAAGTTTCCCCAAATTTTGTACGTAGAAAAAGTCGATTTCTCAAACCGAGCATTTCGAGCTTTTCGTTAAAAATAATCGTTTCGAAACTTCAATAATTCTAAAAGTGAATTATTATCAAATAAAATTCGTGAAATCACATAATAATCGTTCAACATAATTACTCGAATTTAAAATGAAAATTGCAGGTATTACAAAACTTGTGAAAGAAAAGAGATTATCTTCACAAGTAGCATATGATCATACATAAATGTCTCGTGTTACGTCCCGAACCCAGAATTTTCGATTTTTATTAATTTGACGGTAAATGTCAATTACACTTACTTTTTACTCCGTAATATGATTTTAGTGGCCCTAAAAGTTGACTTTTTGTTCGGGTCATAATTTGAGAAAATGTTCTTCATGGAAGTCGTAGAGGATGTTAAACCGAGAACATGCATACGTAGTTCGTAAAAATCGGAGTTAGTATGCGAAAGTTATAAGCGAAAAACTAAATTTACTATTCTCGGTTACTGTTCATAGTAAAATTCTTTAAATAGAAAGTTACTGTGGTAAGTTTCCAAAATTGGAAACTTACCCGGCCTTTTCTCTCTCCTCTCCCCCGATTTCTTCCTCCTCCAGTTCGGCCGAAACCCCTCCCTCTGAATTCCTGCGATTCCGGCCGCCCCACGACGAAACCCGGACGTTCCTAGGTTCGCCTCTTCCTCCTCGTCATGCTCATGGTCACATTTCATGGTATCTCGACCGGAGGAGCTCGGAATTGAGCCACAAAGCTCACTGTAGCAGATTGGGTTTTTCGGTGATTTCCGGCGATTTCGGTCGTCTCCGGCCACCAAACCGGTGTCGAAGGTTCGGTTTTCTCCACTGATCATTTCCCCTATGGCCTTGTGTCTCGATTTGCTGTGTAGAAGTCGAATTGTTGAATTGAAATTCTAGGGTTCTTGGACGATTTCTGGGTTTATGTTCATTCATTGATTTCGACTGGTTTTGATTGTTATTTGGATGTGTTGTAGTTGAATGAAATGATCAGTGAGTAGAATTGATGTTGTGGACGAAATTTGGTAGCCATAGGAGGAGGTTGATTCCGGCGAGTAACCGCCACTCGCCGCCACTGTGGGCGGCGCGTAAGGTGGTGTAGGGCAGGTTTCTGATTGTCGTAAATTGGTTATTAAGTCGATAGTATAATGTAGTTTGCATATTGGTGACCTCAGATTAATTTTGTGAAGTGTAGATATGGTTTTCGTTATGGTGTGAAATTCATTGATTAATTCACGAATAATCCGTGTATCGGAATTCCTTAATCGGAAGCTCAAAGTAAAGAAATGAAGTTAGAAAAGTGAAATTGGAGATTTTTAAGTAATAATAACAATTGGGATATGATTTGGTTTTGGTGGATTTAATTTTTATCCGTCCTGTACTTATTGGTTTATGAACGTTATATTGTGCAGGACGTGAGGAGGATTCCTACGAAGAGGGTTCGGATCGACGGCAGGCTTAGCCGTATACGGTGAGTGGACGTTTGATTTTAAAGTCATGCATGCAATTAAATTTTCTAAGTTTCGAAATTATTTAAAGTATTTATTATTTAATGAGCAAATTATTCGATTTTTGATTATGAAATTAGTTATGGTTCAAATTGCCTATTAGAAGTGGTTATGTTCCATTTCGAACTTTTTATTAGAAATAATCTTCGATAAGATTATTTCTGAAAATGGAAGTATCATTATTTATTAATAGATTCGGATTTCTCGAAAAATCTTCGGAAGGGGAAGATTTCTTCGAGATTATAAACTTACGTGATTTTAATATATTGATTCATAATTTTGAATCATGTTGGCGTGCGGGTTCACGTCGTTGGACTAAATTCCTTTCTTGTGAGACTTCGAGGAAATCTCACAAATTCTCGATTTTCATATGGTTTTTACCCACCATACCTGGGTCGATATACTTTATTGCTAGCTAGCCTATTGGTACTCCTCCCTACTTACTTTGTGTTAGTGGGTGAGTAGAGCCGAGCATGGGATGCTCTTGAGTGTGGGACACTCCGACCCGAGCCTTAGCGGCTCATTTTATTTTATTGTATGGTGATGACGTTTCTCCTCATACCTTTTAAATTATTTACTTATTTGTTTATTCGTCCGACTATCAGGGTCGGTCGAACTTCCCTTAAGCCAGCGGGCTGGCTTAGTCATGGAAGTGATTTGGAAACCTTTAGTTCCCTATTGCATGCATCAAGAATGTTCTAAACAAAAAAGTGGGAAAGTGAGAAACACTTCTTTCTTGATTAAATATTTTTGTCCACTCACAACTAACGTTTTATCGCTTATTTTCCCCTGGGCTTTTCGGTTTCCTTTGCCCAGTTCGCAGTGTTGCTGTTCGGCGTGGGATCGAGGCTTAGCACCAGTTCTGCCACTTGCCTTTCGTAGGTTAATATTAACCTACTCCATGTAATATATTTGATTTTATCGTAGATTGCTCTGATAACCCTAAGAGGCTGTATTGTATAAATTTTACTGCCTTACGCTTGGATTTTGCTTAATAACTGTGGTGGTTGTGAAATATAGGATGATTGCATGTTGTGAAATCTTGGATTTAGAAATATGTGTTTTTGTCGTTTTTCTCACAGGTTGGGTTGTCCACTTTTAAGGGAAGTTCTGTCGAATTTTTCTTAAAAGTGGGCCCCGCAGAGTCCATCTTGAAAATTTAAAAGGATTTTCGGGATGGGTTCTGACATCTCGACTCTTGACCCTATATTGGTCAAAATTTTCATGAATTCCACTTTCAACACGGAATTACTAGCCAACCTCTCTACCTTTCTGAAGGAATCAAATTCCCCTTTATGTTACAACGCAAAATTATTGGTGAGGAGTCTAAGCCAGAGGCTCTTACACACATTTATTGGTACCATCACTTGATCACATCATGCTTTGGTGGTGAAAAGCTTTCTTCTCATATTAGGGGTACAGTTTTTCCCCTCGTACAGCACCTTTTGACATCACTACACATATAGGAGTTACACCCCCACGCCACTTCTACTTCCCAACAGATCACTTATTGTCCTTCTCACTATGTAACATAGTGAGGTACATGCACCACGCCACACTAGTCCTAGTCTTGTAGGCAACAAGCCAACACTTTAAACCCAAGTGAAGAAAGTATAGAACTAGTGGGCACTGGCATTGATTAAAAGGTCTATCACCATCCCATCGAACCCGTGAACCGTTTACCTTGACATTTGCTTTTGAGTCAAAAGTATCTATACTTCGATTCAAATCTTTGGTCGTCAAAACGTGTTTATTCTCATTACATTAAGATTTATACAGCAGAAACTTGTTTTGATCAAGATAAACCGTTACTTAGCACATCCCACGTCATGTTTTCATCTTTATATTATCGTTCATATTTAATTTAAGATTTTAACAAATCACGCTTATGTGTATTTACCATTTACTTTACAAACGGATGCATCCAACTATTTTTAAGTTTGTGAGATTTAACTTTACAACTTTACGTTCATTCCCATCCGGATAAGCTCACCCTCCCCATCCGAAAAAAGGACCAACAAAATATCTCATTAGTCATTACCATTTACCACAAGGTACAATTCACCTGGCCACTTACCTCACTGGTTAAATCCTATGACCCCTATAGTCAATAATACTCCTATCTCTTTCCACAGTAAAAAATTATCCCTACTCCATTGGTCCCTCCCCTCGTAATATCCCCACGATTCAGGGGTAAATACGAAACACTCCCTTTTAAAAACACTCGATACAACCTGTCACCACCAACCACCAGCCTGGCCCTGCCCACTGAACTGAAAACATTGCTTAGCTACACGACAAATCCGACGTGGCACCCGATTCAAATTACGAGGCACCACCACTCTTCCTCCTCCGTCTCTCTATTTATACCCCCTCATTTCTTCTCCACTCCTCTCCGTGCTCCGATCTCGACTCTTCTCTCCTTCTCTCTAAATTCTAACTCCCACCCATTTTCCGGGACAAAGTTCCGACCCGACCCATATGGGAATCTGCAGCTCCACGAGCTCGACCCAAGTGGCCACGGCCAAGCTTATTCTACCCGACGGCAAACTACAGGAGTACTCCTACCCCGTCCGGGTTTCCTACGTCCTCCAGAAGCACCCTGCTTGCTTTATATGCAACGCTGACGAGATGGACTTCGACGACGTCGTTTCCGCCGTCAACGTCGACGACGAGCTCCACCCGGGGCAGCTGTACTTCGCTTTGCCGACGAGTTGGCTCAAGCATCCCTTACAGGCCGAGGAGATGGCCGCATTGGCCGTCAGAGCCAGCTCCGCGCTCATGAAGAGCGGCGGTGAGAAATGCAGCTTTCGGAAAAATTCCGTTTCTCCGGTGACTTTTTCCGGCGAGGACGTGAAGTCCGGCCGGACCACCGGTGGAGCGAGGAGGGGGAGGGGTAGTGGGGGGAGGAAGTTCTCGGCAATGTTGAGTGCGATACCGGAGTAGGGAGGGGTAGTTTGGGAATATTAAGGAGGAGGGTTTGTGTAAATATGGTGTAATCATCTTGTGATTAAGGGGGGTTTAGCCGTTTAGGTAGAGTTTTAGAGGGGGGGGGGAGGGTAATTTTTTTTCTTTTAATTGTTGTACCTGGCAACCATTTTTGGGGTTGTGTCACAATTTTGGCCCTAGACGGTTTTGAGAAAACAGAAAAAAAAATTAATCTATTCTCAAAATTCAAATCTTCAGAGCCCATGGACTTTTTATCTTTGCTGAACTAACTTGATTATTGTATTAAAAGATAAATAAGCTTGGGTAATATTCACTTTTATGAAGACTAAACCGTTTTATCTTGTCAGTTCACGTAATTCAGTATGTATATGAAATTCTCGAAATATTATCTTTCATTAAAACTAAATCGTTTTATTTTATCAACTAACGTAATTTATACAATGAGTCATTGATCCAAAATACTAAAATGATCCAATATATACATGATATTCTCAAAATAAGTGTCACATGTAAAATTAATCGAAAGTGCTACCTAATGGTCATATCTGCTTCAACAAACCAAAATGTATTGTTAGTCACTTTCATAGAGCTCTAATATTGTTGATAATCATAAAAGCAAGCACCCGATAGATATATTTTCGGTAAAGTTAATTTTTGAAGCGACCACCGTGATGTTTAGTCTAAATTGATTTTGGTGTTTTTAGTAAATTGAAAGCTGTGGGTTTTATCAATAAAACCGCTGGCTTTTAAAAAAATTAATAAATGGGGTGATATATAGTGGAGCCTTAATTAGTTTATTAGCAAGAGGACCAAGAAATTTGACTGCCGTTTTCAAATTCTTAAATGGTTTGGGGTTGAATGTGGGAAAGCTAATCAAGTATGATAATCATGTGCAATATTTGATATAGATGTCCCACGAGTATGGATATAAAGTAATTAGAGTAGGACAGGAGATGTGCAATTAATGTGGCAACGGGATTTAGATGCAGAGAGGTTTTTTTTTCGATGACAAGATGCAGACAGGTTGATAATTAATCAACGCGTTATTTGTTGGTTAATTAGATTGGAAGAAAGGAATTTCTTTACAGCTGTGTAGCATGCAACTGGGGACCAACGCTAAGCCATAGCCATTAATTTTACGATCAAAACGGATGCCTTGTGTACGTGAATCTCTCCCACTTGGTCGGTACTTTTTCGGATCAATTATGTGAAACTTTGGATTATCTAAACTAATAGTGATACATAATAATAAGTCTCGTCGAAGTCGTACTGTGATAGTCCTATCAAATGAGTTGTCTGATTATATTTTTTACAGCCAGATATTTAAGATAATTGAGTGGTATTACTGTCTAAAGTCGTGTTGAACTAACTGAAAACTCAACAATAATTTATCAAACTTGTAAGAACAATTCTTAAGTTCACTCCTTGAGTGAATGAGCATATTCACCATCTCTTGCGATTAAGGCATAATAACTTTATAATTTTCTAATTTGACCATTCATGTTGTAACGTAACATAAAGATTAGCTCTGTAAAAAACCAATCAAATTGAAGACCTTTTAGTTATTCATTTCTATGAAATACATTGACGGTTCATCATAATAGTAGTAAGTGTTGTTAGAACCATTTATTTGTTTGATTCAATTAGATAATTAAATGATTTCTGATTCGATTGATTTTTTACAGAAATGATCTTTAAATGCTTATTTAAGATATTGACAGTTAGATTATAAATTTATTAAATACAAATATGTTAATCGACAATGGGGGTGAATATGTCCGTCCACCCTAGGGGTGAACCTAAGAATTGTTCAAACTTGTAATATGTATGAACCCAACAATTTGTCAAATTCAACGTGAAGTAAATATCTGATTTACGTAATTAAACAATAATTTTTATTTTAGAAAATTAAGAACTAGTTTCGATAATAGATAATATTGTCAAAATCAATATTAAACGAAGTAAATATCATCGTGTAAGTTATTATTTAAGTGATATTTACTTCTGGATCAAAAAAAAAAAGTGATATTTACTTCTTGTCAAATTCAACAGATAATCTCAACAATCTTATCATTATATAATTGATGTGTTGAGCTAATTTTCTTAAGCTAACCATAAGTTTGTAACATATCAAATTACACACGTTCATAAATTAGAGATAAATCGGAGCGAAAATTTCTATTCACATTCCATTTATCAACAATCATTCTCTCACTCGAAAATGACTTGCATAAGAATAATTTTGATCCCAAACTGTTTCTACCGTTGCCGATCTTCTCATAGAGATCGACGTTGATGTCAAACACCGAAAAGCGACGATCAATGATAACGAAGTGGGAATTCAAGCGTGCTTAATTTAACGCATGTGTTTACAATACCATAATGCCAAAACGATACCTAAAAACCAATAACCATCATCGTGATGATGAGAATATAAAGATCGATCGAGAAGGGACAAGAATATGGCGCAGGTCATTTTCGATCTCCTTGGCATTGTTTGCCACATTGTTTTGGATCTTGGCCATGATAATGAAGACGTTTGGGTTGTTGAGAAGCTAGTTAGCTCAGCTGGAGAACGTAAATCACGGTGAATCTGGGTGTGTATTGAGTGTGATATAACGACAGAGATGGAAACTTAGAAGAAGGAAGAAGGTAACGTAGGCTTTGCATGGGATGCTTTCAATTTTGTACGTATAATAATACACAGGGCTACAGCTGTTACGATATGCTTATTAGTCCATCTCGATCATATGGAATTTTATGGATATTTATTGATACTATAAATATGTATATATGAGAGGTGGTCAGGAATGTGTGAAGGGACTTCTTGTGTAGGTTAGTTTTCTTTCGGTGTAGGTAAATCAGTTGCTGGGTTCGAAGAAATTGTGGTAGCAAATATATTATATAATGTTTTATCACTTTATGATACGTATATGTTAATAGAACCACAAATTTACCATAGAAAGCTTCTTCCTAGCTATAGATACAAACAGCATGTCTTATTGATCGAGTCATTTCATGCATAAAATATAGGATTACATGGCCAAGTTTTTTATAAGTTAAAATATGTGCTCAAACAACTCATTCGGTAATTCCAGTACTTTGGTGCAAAGTTTCACACATTGTTATCGTTTCATTAAGACCCCCATAGAATATAACATGTCATTATTGGAATGTTAAATTATCACCAAATAAGTTTTCACGACTTAAGAAGATAGATTCAGGTCTTTCGGTTTGACATTATATTATGCACAGGCACATTAGCAACTTATGGTTGTGTTGTTCATTATATTTATAAAGTTTTCTTTGGCATAAATGAAAATATTTCATTGAATTACTACAGTAGTAAAATTATATTATACATACATCTAAAATGCGTCACACTGTTCATTCGAACCCGAATTAAATGATGCTTTTGCCCTTGCCGCTTCCCTCAATTACAAGTTTGCCATTCTTATAGACTGTTCTTTGTTTTGTTTTTGTTTTTTTTTTCTTAAGATAAATTCTACATTGTTCTTTTCGATGGTTTTTATTGTGAGAGCGGCATTTTAGAATAGAGGAGACTGGAGTAGACGAAAACGATAGAAGATACCCCAACAAAACTTAGCTTGATGAGCAATAGATTCTACCAAAGTAGAGTTTATATTAATAGTGCCAACCAAAGTGTCATTGTGCTCTTCAACCGTCTCTTGCTCATCCACAATAATACTCTTGCCTTGCTGCATTTGAGAAAGAATCTCAAAGCTATTATCATCTCTTGCTCATCCACAATAATGCTCTTGCCTTGCTGCATTTGAGAAAGAATCTCAAAGCTATTATCAGTGGAAATATTGACATTAACATTACCTTGAGAGTTTTTCAAAATTGAACTTGCAACTGGGCTTGAGATATTTTATCTTACGTCCTGTACTATTGAAGCAGTGGCTTGTGTGGCCGAAAGTATATTAACTCCCACTGGTTGTGTCCAGTGAGAATGTGGCTCTATTTAAACACTACGCTAGATTTAACAAGTTCTTTTGGAGAAGTTTTCTTCTTGATGTGACTCGGTAAACAAGTAATCCAAATGAACTTTTTGAGTATGTGAAAAACTAATTGAACATTTGAACTATAAATAATTCAACTTTAGTACATAACAAGTACAGTCAAGCTTAATTACTGAAATACTAAGATTAACAATGATATGTATACATCTTATGTACGTGGGATGGAGAATAAAATTAGTCTTCAACAACAAGAAAACCAGATCGTGGGAATACTTTGATTGATAAGTTAAATGAGGGTAAAATATCAGAGAAAGAATTTAAAAAAGTTCACTGGCCTATAATTAACAATGTTGAAATGACCTGCTTCGTTGCTTAATTTACACATATTTACACAAGTGGGGAAGAAAAACCCCCAGAAGGGAACAGTTCAGTTTGAAATTTACATGCATCATCATTGTGCAGATTAAGCTAAGCTAGCTAACTAGCTCATTGGAGAGCCAATCCCAACAAACTTCATAGTTATCCACAATCAGAATGGCATAGCTAGCTGCTTACTGGTCCAAACCAAACCAAAAGCAAACAAAAAGATTAGCTTAGAAGCTAGTGTTGTAGTGGTCCTCAGTTTCTCGTGATGTTTCTAGTTCTTTTAAGCTTCAAGGCGACAAAGCTAGTTAACTTGATTATAATCCCAGATCGAATAATAATTGAGTTTGTTTATATATGATTATGGGGTTGTACTGGCTCCTTGATCTTTCCCTCAGCTCGGAATCTTTCTGGTTTCTACGAAGAAACACGTTAGGCAATAGCACTGTACAAAAACACTCATGATATGATATTTTCAATCTCACTCGGATAACTTGTGGTAAAATTGGTAAAACCCTATCTTCATCGATATCCCACTTAATTTTCAATCTTGTTTTGGACACTCATTACTTATCCAACAGTGTTTTGGTTGTTGCATTGAATGGTGCAAGAAACCCATTTATTTTGTGAAACTAATATATGCCAGTAAAGTTAATATTGAAAAGATTTATGTAAATAAAGAATATCAAATTAATGCGTTCATTCTTCTTTTGTTTTTTACTTACACATGTATGTATATATTTATAGAGGCAAAGAAGTAGATTAAGGGAAGGAAATATTGGACCGATCGAAGTATGATCATTGCGCCTCCAAAATTTTATTGTTTGAGTTACGAGTTAAGAAAGTGAAAAAAAGAAAATAACATTTTGGATTAATCTACCTAGATAAATAAATAGTTAATTACCATTGACTATTAACACTAAAATATTTTTTTACAATTGAAAATAGGATTAAAATTACAAATAGAACCTTAACTATATCTCTATATTATCGATGGTACATGAACTTTAATTTTTGTCACAACCAGTACTTAAACTCTTTCAATTCTTTTGAAGTAGTATCTAACGTCATATTCAGTCATAAATCTAGTCAAAAATGATGAGTGAGGAGCACGTATCTTATTTATTAAGGTTAAAGATGATATTTTGTAATAGCAGTTAACTGTAACATGGCCCAAGTCACTATCTTCTTCTTCAATCTTTGATCTATGAAGCAAAAAACTCAAAATTCTTATCTCAAATCAAACAATTAATGAATCCAAGTATCAAACATGTGCCTAAGAAATAAGGCACGTGTGCCTCATGTGCTATTTATGACTGGAGTAATAAGCGAATGTGACTTTAGGTATCACTTTAAAAAATTCGAAAAATTCAGATACCGATTGTGATAATTAACGACTTGCCGGAAAAACACTTAGCATTATAGCACTTCAAAATCGATCATTTCTGGTCTTAATGCACAACGTTGCAGAGACATATATACTGAGTAGTTTGGTTGAAATCTCAATCATTTTGAAATTACTAGTTTCTGCAAATCTGCACCAAGAACAAGGAACAGAGAATAGTTTGGATCTTAGCAAATTATTGGCGATTGGTGCTGCCTCCACTAAAGGACTCTTTATGTTTTTGTTTTGAGGGGGTGAAGATTCCAACCTTGTCACTTTGATTAGAATACAAAAGCAAAGGGGTCATGTCTTATTATATATAATCCGATATAGCAAGCATGAATATCATGTTCATCATCAGCTTATTTGCCCTAGCTAAACCTACTTGTTTTGGCTTGCCTCCATTTTCGTCTTCATGCTTTTAACCCCCACTCCTTTTCTCCATAACCTGCAAGCATTTCATGGTCTATATTGCTTCGATACTAGAGCCCTTTGGATCCAGCTGTGGATATTTTATTCATGAGCTACGTGATGCATTTCTCTCCGTGAGAAATTTCGTAAAGCTTTCTACCACCATTTCACAAAGGACGTGTACTATATTACTGTCCATGCTACAACATCATTGATAATTGTGCTACTAGAGATATGTAAAGACAAGATATATCATGCATGTGAAAACTTATTGATCGATACCTTTATGGTGATGGTTTATTTTTGATTTCTCGATTTTTACTATTAAGTCTATTGATTTTTGTGATAAAAAATATTCTGTTTGAGAGTCAATTTTGCATATATATTATTATATAAATAGATATTTTAGACGAAAGAACATAGTAATAAAATAACATTACGTGTCTCAAATTCACTTATAATATCTTCAATCATATTTTCTACAAATGGGAGATCCAATTGCATGATGAAACTTTTTTCACTTGGTGACGAAAAAAACAGTAAATACTATAATCGTGGAGTTAAAGTAATTTATTTTCTCACTTTTTGACGGCTTCTTCATGTCATTTCAAGATCTTCAGCGCTAAGCCTTCTATTAATTATTATTCCCAACATGAATGCCCGGATTGAACTTTGAAGTTCTTAGCAAACTAAAAAGTGAGGAAAGGGCCATACTCTAAACGTCTAAGCAAGAGAATTGGGGACCTAACTTGAGCCTATGCAATAGACAAATGAAAAAGTTAAGAAAAGGGACAATAATGAATAATCAACAGAGGAAAAAGATCATGTTAAGAAAATTGAAAAAAGCGTCGGGCCAAAAAGTTCAATAAACATGGCATTGCTTTACTTTTAGAGTTCATACATTTCGTTACACACTGCTAGCTCCTTCGTCTTTCGTCTTTTTGGTTTAAGACAGCAGAGTGCTCTTTTGAAGTGGAGTTTATTATATATTCTATACATGCAATCATCGATAGGGCCTATATATCACAATCAATGTTAATTTCCTATCAGAAGGTCCAGAATATTGGTCATTGCGTATTATTTGATGCAGTTCATGAGGTGACCAGTTTGCTGGGAAAGTCAGTATTACACTATACAATCATATACTTCCACATCTAATTAAATAGGCCAGCATAATGAAAACATAAAGTTGGAAGGAGAGCTCGTGGAGGATAAGATTGATGATGGATTACAAACCTAACAGGGCGGTCTTTACTAGTTATCATCACACTCCAATATTTGTTAGAACAGTGATCCAGTCAATTTATCGTTATGAGATAGTAATAAGAAAGTATAATTATAAGGGCTAGTACGTGTGTTGCATATAGACTCAAACTATAGAGTAAAAAGAAAATAACATATGTCATTGTATTGTTGATAAAAAATGGAATATTATTATCCAAAAAGCACACTGTTCCATTTATCTTTGCTATTATTATTATTATTATTTTTTATTTTTTTTGAAAGGGATATCTTTGCTATTATTAAAAAGAAGTGGGTGATTGTGGGGTGACGTTAAAGTGACGATTTTAGAGTATAAACAGGGAAAAGATCGATGAGAAGAATATTATAGGAACAGGTGAGGCACATTGAACGGAGATAATCAAAGAACTGCATTCTTACTTCCAATCTAAACAGGGACGTATCCTCATATATGGAAACGGATTCTATGCACTGTCAGTGTTGCTCACTGACGCGCGTGAGCAACACACGCCTATTATAATAATAAAAACCTGCAATCTCAACCATTCAGGTGATCCACCCGTCCATTGTTCATAAATGTGTATTACGGTCAACGTTAACAGTTAAAACAAATCTTCTTCATCTGGAGCAGCCGTCACCGGAGTCGAGTATAACCCGAGCCAAATCCGAGAGCGTTTGTTTGGCTTGCAAATCTCGGCTATCCATATCCCCCTGTAATGCTCGTCGTTCTCGCCGCTTCTTCTTGACCCTCAATTCTTCTGTTCTGGGTATGAAAAAGTGAACTAGAGAGGGATAGAGGTTGAAGATGAAGAAGATGAAGGTGAATGGTTTTTGGGGAAGAGAGGGAAGGAAGGTGTTGCATGCTACTTGGCCACTGAGCTCGTCATCAATGTCAATCATAATATTACTTCAGCTTTAGGATTTATGAAATTTGATTTTATCTGAGTTGGGTTACCATAGACACTTGCTCATTCTTCAACCTCCTTCAAAACAACTTCATATTCAAATCTGGGTTTTGGATGGCTATTTCATAACATATATTCAAACTCCAATCTTACCACGCAATTCGTCAATCGGTGGAGCAACAGGTCGAAACCCGAGTCCATCAAGAAAACCAGTGAAAGGGGATCGGTCACGGCTGCTCCTCTTGCTCGGCTCTGAGATATTAGCATGTTGTCGAAAAACATCGCGCCTGCCGGAAATGGATGTTGAGACTTGAGAGATCGGGTCGGGGTCTGGATCAAGGACCATTTCATTGGGAGGCCGACTTAACGGCCGTCTTGAACTAACGGCGCACGTGACCACGTGCTGTCAGTGCTTTAACACTGACGGCCATATAGGCTTTTGCATTTCCCATTCTATAAAGAAATGTTTGAACGACTTGAACTTGGTAGTGTTCGAAAAGTAAGTTGTTAAAGAAACATAGAAGCATTGGGGGATCGATCATTGCGATCACTTTCAATTTGCAGGGAAGTTTGGAAAAGGCTGGATCTTTGACAATGGTGGTCACCATGAGCTTCTGATTAATTAAGTTTCCTTAATTGTATTTTAAACCTCTAAGAATGTTTACAGCTAGCTAGTTAGATTGTTTATGAATTTTAGGAAATGGGTCAACTCTGACTCAATGGAAGGAAATCACCTGTCCCCCCGAATCCCCTTATCCCAATTTTGTCCCTCAAATAATATTTTGTCACCTGTCTCTGCTAACTTGACACACTAACTCTGTTAACTCACACTCTAACTCTGCGTTTATTTGATACTAAAAAATATATATATAATAATAAAAAACGCAGATCAATTCCAGTTAGTGGCGGTATCAGACCATAAGAAAACAAGAACAACAAAAATGGTTGAGTTGAGACTTGAGAAAGGATTCAGGAAAATTCAAGAGCTATGAGACTCCTTTATTTTTCTTCTCTATTGCAGTCATATCCTGACTCCAGTTCCAAATATATCTCACTCACATGTCTTTGGTTGGTCCTTCGAATATCCCCAAAAAGAGAAAAGAAAACTGAATTAGCTTTGCAAGAAGTAGATTGAAAGAACAATTAAACATAATGGTGAGTTGTTTACCGTTGGTGGTGTGTACTTTGCTAGCTGAGTTGGGTGGGTGATCTGGGTCACTTGGATTTCATCTGAATTCCCTTATTTCTTCAATTCTTCACTTGATTTTTATTGCCTGATGAACTCAAAAGGCAGATCAATTCCAGTTTCTCTGGGTCACCGTTTTCTCTTTTGTTTTCGATGATTCGTGAGTCGTTCATCCAAGCGAGACACTTCTCCAATTCTTTTGCTCTATTTGGGTTTCTGGGCTTTAATAGATATCAATTGGATGGGAATTAGTTTCTGGGTTCCAATTAGATAAGTTGCATTAGAAAGAAAATTTGATATGGCTTCTGGGTTCTTCCATGTCAAATGAAATTTCTGAAGGGGATATCTATAGATCGATTCTTACCATTCCACATTCAACGATCTGCAAACATACCACTAAACTTGGAATTTCTTATTTAATTTTTGGGTTCTTACATAACCATAAACTTGAATTACAAAAATCTGCAATCAACATAAATTTTTTGATGAAATAAAAGTGGGTTTCTACTATTCATGGTGAGGAACTGGAGTATGGGAGATCTGAGATATGTTTGATTAGAGAGAAGGTCAGGGACGAACTTCGTTTGGAAAATTTTGGCAGAAGTTAGAGGGGATGCGATGAGAACAGAGGGGAAAAAAATCAATAATCTAATTTATTTCTATTTTTTTAACTGAAAATTATGCAAGTTAACATTGTTAATCTTCTGTTAATGGGTAGACAGATGACAAAGTATAACTGGTGGGACAGAATAGGAACATATGAATTGGGGACAGGTGATATCAATCCCTGACTCTATGAAGTCCCTTGTGGTACGAAATTAAGAATTGGGGAATCAGCACTTTGAAATGTGTAGACAACTAGACATCAAGTGGAAGCAATTCAGATTTCTAAATACAAAACTATACTAATATGTGTTAATGCTCATACCTACAACATTATTTTAACAAAATTCGATAGTCACATGCCAATCTTCATTAAACAATTTGTGTGCAAATTATGCACGTACCATTATATAGTTCCTAGCTGCTTTACCCATTTTAATAATAATTATTGGAATTTAGTTGAGATTTTTTTTTAAGGAAAACAAAATCAGGTTCTATTATATATATCAACAACAACTCTCCGTCAAGGTAGAGAGATTCCTCATAATACAAATCAATATCCAAAGTAGACTGCGAAACACAGCTAATTCTAAAGAAAAAAAAAAACAGAAAAAACCAAATTAGCCAAAAAAGAAACAAAAACAAAAGTAAAGCTTCTACACCTAGTCAACCCTAAAACATAGCAGAACAAGGTGAGATGATTATTCAAAGCAGAAAAAACAAAAGAAAACTTAGACCTACACTTTCAAAAAAAAAAAAAACCTCAGACCTCCACAACCCCGAGCAAAGCAACTTGGTATGAAGCATTGATGCCTAAGACCTCATATGGTGTCATCTCCACAAACATCACAGCAACAGCTCCACCAGAGACCATGTAGGGTTGCAACCCTAGCCCTCTTGGGATAGGGTGTCTTTTCTCCATCTCCTCCTCAACTGGGCCCACAACATCTGAAGTAGGTGCAGGCTTAGGTTTATTTAGACTTAGTTGAGATCTTGGTTACTTATGTGTGTGTGTGTATATGTTTCAATTAGTACTCCAAATCTAATTTAATTTTGATGTTTATGTGTAAACTAATAATTTTGACTTTTGTGAACTATCTAGTATCATTGTTGCCGGCCTCCAATCAGCTTGCTTTTCAGGTCAAAGAGTGGTTATCACTAAACATCGCAAGATAATGAAGTTTTACCCTTTGGTAATTGTAGTTGGTCACCGTTTTTTTTCAATAACACCGGATGTTGTGACAATGATACTATTCAAAATTTTACTTTCTTTTCCAATTTTTTTATTTCTTATTCTTTTTATTTTAATTTTAAAATAATATATTTCATTAATCTCATACTAGAATGACACATGTAATAATTTCATATACTTGCATCCTGGTCAAGTAAATTGAAACAACTAGTACCGTATAGTAGAATATTGACGCTCACTTAATCAGTGAACCTACGAGAATCCCTTCACCAATACACTTAATTGTGGTGCACTGGTGCTCTAAAATTCTCTTTAATTAAGTGTAAAAACACTGCATAGAATGTGGGCTAATAACCATCCTAAATATTAGGCCCAAACCCCCTAAACAACCCCCTTCATTTTGGGCCAAGAGTTAGGCCCAAAAGACCCAACTAACCCAAGCAAAGTGAACCACCTAGAAAGCCCAAGCATGAGCAGCAACATCCGACAAATCACCGACCAACAAAACCAGTCCGGCGGCTTGAACCACCAACAAGCCATCAACACCGGTGCAAATCCAATAGCACTGATATCCCCAACAGGCTCACCAATGAACCTCCTCTGCACCAACGAAGAAAGCAAGCCTAAACTGGGGCAAAGGTGGTTATCAGAAGCCTAGCCAGATCCATCGTCCATCGTGGTCATCTTCCTTAGAGTCAACCAATAGAGATCCAAACATCGACGTAATAGATGGGAAACCAAACAGAGCTTTGTTGACAAGCATCGATGTTGAACTCTAGCAAGAGAAGCCTTGACCGGCGCTGTCGTTGGAGACCCAAGCCTAGGCGGCTAGGGTTTGAGGGCTGCAAAACTCTCCCATCGTGTTTAGGATAAAAGCAAAGCATTATAATGTTTCTCCTGTCCTATATATATAGGGATGTTTTCTTCTTTTTATGCGAAACATTGAAGGTTGTTCATTGTAATTACCATTTTATTTCTCAAATTTCAACACAATAAATTTGACTGATTTTTTTCCGATCGGTCGTATTTTCTATGACAGTCGTCACAGTTGATCACTCATATGTAGCCAATAGAACCCCAAAATCAACATGTTCATGGTTCATGATTGTAAAAGTAACTATTAATTGCGACAGTACATTCCCGTACTATGGAGCATAAAATATATTACCTAAAATAATTAAGAAGCTTTATGGAAAGAAAAACATGTAAAACAAAAAATCTTTGAAAATAAATTTTCTAAACCTTTCTACATGTTTTTAGGATAAAGCTTAAACACTAAAAAAAGCAACATAAAATTGGAATGTATATGCAAAAGGATACTAAAAATTAATGTCAAATTACAAGCAGCGACACTAGGCCATTAGCTGAATCAAACAATGTAAACACAAGTTGTCATGAGTTGTCTTACACAAGAGTGGACACAAGTTTTATTCTTGTAATTGTGATTTGAATATTTGATACACAATTGTTTGACCCAAAAAAGAATATAGGTTTTGAAAATTACCCCACACCTTTACAAAATAGAAAGTCGTTTAATACAAATAAAAAACCCGAATAGTCTCTGTGTAAGTGAGTTTAACCCTATCTTCTCTCCCCCTGTCTCCCACAAAATTATGGGCGTCTGCGCTTCGTCTCCAACCATCAAGCTCAAGAGAAATGGAGGCAGAAGCAGTAACAGACTAGAACGAACAAGGTCGGATTACATCGGACGTCCGAAAGGGATCGTCGTGATCGACGTGGACAGTGATCGGGTGCAAGAGTTGAAGCAACCCACCCAAGCCAGGCGGATCATTTCGCAGCATCCCAACCATGTTCTCTGCAACTCCGAAACCATGTCCGTCGGCACGTGCCCGCCTCATGTGCCCGACGACGAGGAGCTTCAGCCGGGTCAAATTTACTTTCTGGTGCCACTCCACCAGGCCCAGAATCCGCTTTCTCTACCGGAACTTTGTACTCTCGCTATAAAGGCCAGTTCTGCACTGGGGAAAAGATGATCAATTTCAGTGAGTTGTTCTTGTTTATTCGTTTCTTTGTTTGGGTGTCAGATATTTTTTATTTTTTTATTTTTATGTTTGTAATTAATTGGATGATATAGTCAAACACATTGGAGCAATAAGAAAACTATCACTGCGATTGATTTTGTTATTCTTAAAAGCCAGTTGTGCAACCAGATGAGTGAGACTGATCGAGGTAGGTCTTATTTTGGGGCGGGGAAGTTGGTAGACTTGACATTGATGGCAGGCTTGAAATGTGGCCCGACTTTAAGTTTAGGCCCACCCTTAAACTAAGAAAAATTTAGGTGTTCGATAAAATGTCATGAAGGAAAAGCTTTGTTGCCAGAAAAAAAAAAAAAAAAAAAACTTAACATCACATGGTCCGTGCTAAGCTTCACTCTGGTTTGTGTGTATTTGGGACTCCCAGTCATAGTTGTAAATTTTCTTTAGTTGTTTACTAATGGCACCAATGTGCAGCTGAGTCCGAAGTTTCCGAATAATCCTAAATGTCCTAGATGCAAAGGCCTTCCTTGAATCTTTGGACGACTTATTTTAAAAAGTTTAGGTATGCTTTGAAGATCTAGAGCTATGTTGGTGTGCATTCTGACACTGTTTCACATTCTCTCAATGCGTTTCCAGGATTGGATGCTTACTAATTTCAGGTTCAAAAAGCAATACTACAACTTAAGGGTTGGCTTAGTATTTGATTTTTACAATCATTATCTTGTATATATGGAAATGGAAATGCATGGTGTGTTCTTTCTCCCTGGCCCAAAATTTTATCTTGCAATTTGTTAGTGAATGGATCATGGATGGAAGCTAATAGTCTCTCAATTAAAACTTTTAGACATTGTTCGACTAGGTTGGTCTCCTCCTTGTGGCTGGTGCAAACTCAACTCTAATGGTAGGTGCACCGCTGTTTCTTTCGGAAAATTAATGTGGGTGGGCTGTTGAGATCTGCTGATGGAGTTTGTGTGAAAGGTTTTGCTGTTAATTTGGGTATTGAACTATTGATACTGTAACGGAAGCAGAGCTAGGTACATATAAAAATTTATGCTCTTGAGAGGAGAGCAGCCTGAAGTTGAATATGACTGATGAACTCTTCGTACGAAACAAGAACGTTACCGAGAATCGTTTCCTTGCTGGTAAATTGGTCTGAAACATGTAAGTAGGTGACATACCTCAAATTATATGACTTCTAATTCAATATCCAAAAACATAGCATATGGTACTTTATTAAAAAGTCAATTGGACAATGTTTGAGCACCTCACATTACTTTCTGCTCATATGGATTGCATCAATTGAGTCCAACATATCAATCAAAAAAAAAAAAAAAACAATTGAGTCCAACATCACATTTAATCCGACGGAATGGCCTGTATTCATAGTCACTACATTCATGTTGGTGGTCGGCTTTTCTGGTTTGGTAGACCAAACGAAGCAGAACGCTAGCTATAAGAACAGGGTAAACCGAATGGAGTTTGATGTCAGAACAGAATAGATGATGAAGAAAATGGCTCGGGCCTTGGTTGTAGTACTAGCCGTGACTGTAGCCATATGTCTCACTCAGTGTCACTGCCACGGCTTACCCGTTAGACCTCATTATATAAACTTTTACGGATCAGGACCAAGGCTCATCCCCAGAACAAATTTATCCCTGGATTTCCTGGAAAGTCACAACAACGCAAGAGCCGCAGTTGGGGTTGCTCCTCTTAAATGGAGCCCTTCCCTGGAAAAGGCCGCACACGACGTAGCATGGTCCATGATCTATAATGAAAAGGGTTGCCATTCTTATTTGGACCCGATGAGCCTCAATCGAACGTTTGACATTGGCGGCTACAACCAGCACTGGGATCGTTATGGAACACTGCCGCCGCGCGAGGTTGTGGACAAGTGGTTGCAGATGAAGAAGTACTACAACTACGCCAATAACTCGTGTGGTCTGCGCAACAATAGGTGCGGTTGGTATACGCAGGTGGTGTGGAGGAACTCCTTGGAGTTGGGGTGTGCTCAGGAAAGATGTTTCGAGAACTGGCAAAGTAATGGTATGACTATCTGTCTTTATAGTCCTCGTGGAAATGTTCCAGGGCAGAGACCGTACTAGCTTTGGAAGAGAAGGGAATTGTACTAATACGTTCTGTAAGTGATAAATAATGCATGAATGATGACTGATGCTGTATATTATAGTGTGCACTGAAGTGCCAATAAATTAATAACAAACACCATATGTTATTATGTTATATGCATTACACCGATTTCTTTTCTAGTTGTTTCATGAAGTAGCATCAGTTTGGTAGTTTTGGAGTTATCAACAGAGAGCACCATCGAATGGGGTGATGATGGCAAGGGGCTTGGGATGGGTAGGGGCTACCGGAGAAATGGTTCAGACTTTAAGATTCATTATTTATGACCGAAGTTTGGTCGACCATGTTAAGAATATATACATCTCATATGGAAAAAATAGGACATTATCTATGGATTTATAAGGGTTTGGACCACTCTATCCATTGCTAATTGGTTTTGGATGCAAACCCCAAATTACTTTATTATGGTATCCCACATTGGAAAAATATAACTTTGCTTATATGTGAACCCCAGATTATTTTATCAGACCAAACTACAACACTTCTATTCTGGTGGACTCCAGAATTCTTGTTTTAGGTCTATTACTTGTAAATTTAGGGTACTTTCCGACTGCGTCATTAACACATGAAAGTTGGCATAGATTGACCTAACAAGAAAAAAAAAAATTGTTGGCATTAAATTTGTAATCAATAAATATTTCCACACGGGAATAAGAAGTATGGAGTACTCGCTTTCCATGAAAAGCATTTTGAGATATAAACGAGTCTATATCACATTATCGTGAATTAACCTCTATTGCCCCCAACATACCTTTATTGGGGGGCAATAAAAGTTTTGAAACCTCATCGGATGTCCTTAAAGAAGTTGTCGAAGATCACATATGGAGCCGAAGAAGTTTATTGCTCCCACTGATAAACATTTATTCCCCCCCTCCAAATAGACTTTTATTGGCTCCCAATAGACTTTTCGGTCACCGGAATAAGAACTAACTAAAATTAGACAAATAAAACTTTGATTAAGAAAAAAAACGAGGACATTACATCAATTAAAAACATTTATTGCCCCCTGATAGACATCTATTGCCCCTAAATAGACCTTTATTTCCCCAATAAAACATTTTTTTTTCTTTTTTCTTTCTTTGCCCCCATTTTACAAAAAAAAAAAAGAAGAGACGAGGCCTGATCAAATTCGACTTCGTCAGTGTTGAAAAGCGCAACTAGAGCTAATCAACTACGACAACTTCGCTGTGGTGTTAAACGACCTTTTTTTTTTATTCTTTTTTTTTTATATACAGAAGAGCGATTGAAATTATAGACAGCGCTCTGGGACGTTGAAGTCTTCGTCGTCGGGATTGGAGCGACGCTTTTTGGAGAGAGAAGAAGTTAAAGTGGCTTTGAATGCGGCTTCAATGGCTTGGAGGTGAGATCGAATGATGAGCAGAGCGAAAACACTAGATCTCTGATTCAGTTGATGCAATGCGGCACCCGCTCTTCTAGAATCGCAACTAGCGGCGTCGTGCCAATTGGAGCTCAACCATCGTCTGCTCTCTTCAGATCCTATTCGTCCTCTTCTCCATCTTCAACCTTCGGCACTCCAGCTTCAACCTCCTTCTTCGACCCAGCTACTGAAACCCATAAGCGGAGCTAGAGATCGAAATTTCGGTAGTAAATGGTGTCAACGGCGACGACGGAGGGGCTGAAGCTGCAAGGTCTCTCTCTTCGAGGAGGAGCTGAAGTCGGCGATGTCATGACATGTTGATGGGGTTAGTGGGATAACTTTAGCCAATTTTAGTACTTTGGGTCAAAGTCGGGACCCTAATTATTATATATATGTTCGTGGTCGGCTCGCTGGGTAGCTTAGTGTTTGGTAAACCAAACCAAGCACAAGAATGATCACGGATTCACTATAAATAATTGAACCACAACAGAAAACTGATCATAGCATGCACACAACTAATATCAGACACCTCCAAAATAAAATGGTCCATAATGCCTCGGTCACGTAGTAGTACTAGTACTTGCTCTAGCACATGGTGCAGCAGCTCCTCTGCCGAATGAAGGAACAGAATTCGTGGACGCTCACAACCAAGCGAGGGCGGCAGTTGGGGTTGGCCTTCTCAGGTGGAGCTCATTTCTGGTGGAGACGGCAAGCCAAGTAATGACGTACCAAAGAACCAAGATGGGTTGCAAAATTGCCGCCACCGGCTTGTGGTACTATGACTACTATCCCTATGGCGCCAACTAGGTCCGAGGCACTGAGCGGTCATCCCATTATTGGAACTGCGCCACATTGTGATGCGTGGGCGGATCCGCGGAAGAGAAGATTTACTACAACCACTGCCCACTGGGACGACTCGTGTGTGCGGGATAAGGTGGCTTGTACACGCAGGTGGTGTGGAACAAGACTTTGGAGTTGGGATGTGCTCGATCGGTCTACATGTGGCGAGTACGTAGAAGACGAGTTTAGTTATCTGTTACTATAGTCTTCCAGAAAAATATGCAGGGCAGCTGATGTACGCACTTGTGAAGGCACCAAAAGTAACCTATAAGAACAAAACAAAGTAAATCAAATATTGATCAGAAGCTAGATAACAAATACTACGCATACTTCATTTCAAATCATGATTATACATATAGAGGTCTTTGGCCCTTTAGCTCGATGGTACCTGTAATCGCGGTTGTACTTGGGGTTTTAGTCTATATGCCCTGATGTATACTTTCCGATTGATTAATTGAAGTTCCTATCTTTTCCTCAAAAACTGAAAAGTAATTTATAAGAACAACACATGTACATCAAATATTAGGGCTGGCAAATCCTACCGATCCAAACCAGCCAACCGAGTCCGTCCCGAACCAAGAGGTTCGGTTACCATCAATTTCGGTTCCTTTAATTGTGGTACGGTTATACCGTACCGATGTACTGTAATTGGTACGGTATCGGTATGGAATATTAACAAAATACGGTATACCATACCGTATCAGATATTTAATATAATATTTAATTATTTTAAATATTTCTTATACAATCAATCATAGCCGTTGATTTTCTTATGTTTTATTCCATATTAACTAACAACCGTTAGATTAAACTTTTGCAAACCCTAATCCCTAATCCCTCAGTCCCTCTCTCAGTCTCTGCCTCTCTGGAGTCTGGAGTCTGGACGACTCACCTCGTCTCTCACTCTCTCTCTCTCTCGATCCCTAATCCGATCCCTAATCCGTAACCGATCCCTAATCCATCAGTGGCTCAGTCCATCTCTCGACCACTCCCTCAGTCTCTCTCTCTCTCTCACGAGGTTATGACTTCTGAGCCTCAGTTCGAAGAATCGAATCGTTCGACCCATTCGATTTCATTTCACGTCAAATCGATTCGACTCACCTCGTCTCTCACTCTCTCTCTCTCTCGAACCCGATCGAGATCTTACCTGAGCCTCTCAAACTCTTGGTCCAAACCGGCAAACCCTAATCCCTAATCTGATCCCTAATCCGATCCCTAATCCCTAACCGATCCCTAATCCCTCAGTGGCTCAGTCCATCTCTCGACCACTCCCTCAGTCTCTCTCTCTCTCTCACGAGGTTATGACATCTGAGCCTCAGTTCGAAGAATCGAATCGTTTGACCCATTCGATTTCATTTCACGTCAAATCGATTCGATTCACATTAGTCGATCAATTGTTGCAATACTGCTGGTGAGTACGAGCTCGGAGCTTCAATTGTTTTGGATTAGAAGCTTTGGATTGTTGAGTTGAGGTTCGAGACTTCGATCTACCCAATTTTAGCAATTCGATTTTGGATATGTTATATATTATCTTGAGATTTACCAATTTGTTATGGGTTTTAAACTTTTAATGGTTTTTCTTTTGTGCTTGGAGGAGTAGGAGCACCGAGGAGGCGAGGACTAAGTTTGATGTTTGACAGTTTGAGGGAGAAGAAGGCAAAGTCAATGGGTTGAAGGACTAAGTTTGTGGCTCTCGATGGTGGAACTCTGAATGGTAAGCAAGACTCTATTCAATTGAAGGTATAGTTCGATATATGCATAATTCTCTGTTTGAATTTTCATGACTATGTGTTGTTCTCTTTGTAAGAGCTTTTATCTGAGTAAGAGAGTAAGAGTTGCAAAGCATTTTAAATGGAATATAGATGAATTAGAAAATGGCAATTCAAAGCTTTATACAATTTTACATGCACCACAGCATCTACAATTTCATTATGATCCGAGTTTCCCTACTTTATATGTTGCTTTTCTTATTTGGCCTAACATGCTCTCATTATAATTTTCAGGTATTCCAATCTCAACAATTCAAGAAATCTTACAATCAAGGCTTAAAAGTTAGAACTGGAGCAACGTAGGAGCACTGCAGTTGGTCGGTTTGGATCCACAGGTCAGTTTCAAAGTGATATATATTTGTAAAGTTAGATGATGAAAATGTTAGATATTATATATATGTTTGATGTTTGTATTAATATCACAATGTTTGATGTTTGTTTCTTTTTTCTGCAATTATTAAAATGTTTGATGTTTGTCTGCTTTGTTTGATTCTTTTTTCTGCAGCTATAAATATTATAATGTGTGATGTCTGTTTCTTTTTTCTGCAACTATTAAAATGTTTGATGTTTGTCTGCTTTGTTTGATTCTTTTTTCTGCAGCTATAAATATTATAATGTGTGATGTCTGTTTCTTTTTTCTGCAACTATTAATATCACAATGTTTGATGTTTGTATGCTATGTTTGTTTCTTTTTTCTGCAACTATTAAAATGTTTGATGTTTGTCTGCTTTGTTTGATTCTTTTTTCTGCAGCTATAAATATTATAATGTGTGATGTCTGTTTTTTTTTTCTGCAACTATTAATATCACAATGTTTGATGTTTGTATGCTATGTTTGTTTCTTTTTTCTGCAACTATTAAAATGTTTGATGTTTGTTTGTTTCGTTTGATTCTTTTTTCTGCAGCTATAAATATTATAATGTTTGATGTCTGTTTCTTTTTTCTACAACTATTAATATCACAATGTTTGATGTTTGTATGCTATGTTTGTTTCTTTTTTCTGCAGCTGTTATAAATTTATAATGTTTGTATGTTCCACAATTTCTTTTTTCTGCAGCCATGGGTCCTCAAAGTGGTAATTTGAGTCAGACTAGTAGCTCAAGCCCTTCGATTAGTTCTGGCATACATGTGACGAGTACTGCAGCTTTGGATCATTCCCCGTTAGGACAACCACCTTTAGGACAACCACCACCTTTAGGACAAACATTCCCACCTTTAGGACAAACTTCAGGTTCAGCTGGTGAATCTAATCCTACCAACTCCCAATCCCATGGAGCAGCTACTGTTGGGCAGAAAAGAAAAGAGCCTGCAAACAAAAGCCCTCTTTGGGCACATTTTACTAGATGTAAACACCCTAACTCAGACCTAATAGATACTTGTTGGTGTACTTGCAATTCTTGCAATGAGAGAGTGTTATGTGATACTAAAAATAATGGGACAAGCTCGATGTGGGCACATACTAGGAAATGTGCTACTCATCCATTACATACAGAACCTGATCCTAAGCAGGCTAAGTTGAATAGAGATAATGTGAGTGGAGGAGCCTCATACCATAAGTATAGCAAAAAGAGGTGTGATGATAGGTGCATCGATATGATTATCAAGGATGAGCTCCCTTTTAGGCACGTGGAGAAGGAGGGATTCAAAGCTTTATGCAAAGAGTTAGAACCTCAATGGCCTGGAATGGATAGAAAGTAGGCTGCCAAGGGTGTGCTAGATAAGTACAATTTTGAGAAGGCTGTTCTATTGAGTCAATTGAAGGCAAATGAAACTCGGATCTCAATTACCACCGACACCTGGACATCGATCCAGAATATAAACTACCTGGTACTAACAGCCCACTTCATGGATAGTGACTGGAAATTGCACAAAAGGATCATCAACTTTTGTACAATTACTAGTCACAAAGGAGAGGAGATTGGAAGGGTAGTAGAGCAGTGTTTGAGGCAATGGGAGATCACCAAAGTGTTTACAATCACAGTAGACAATGCTAGTGCTAATGACTTAGCTGTGGCATACATGAAGAGAAGGTTGACCACTTACAAGACTTTGATGTTTGAGGGAGAGTTTTTACATTTAAGATGTGCATGCCACATTATAAATTTGATAGTTAAGGATGGTCTGAAGGAGTTACAAGATGGGATTGCTGCTATATGGAACTGTGCCAAGTATGTTAGGAGTTCATCAAGTCGTCTTGACAAGTTCAGGGAGTTTGCTGTTTTGGAACAGTGCAGGGCAAATGCCAATGTTCCATTAGATGTAATCACACGATGGAACAGCACATACCTCATGCTTGAAGCTGCACTTAAGTATGAAGCTGTGTTTGGCAGAATGGGTGAAGAAGACTGCAATTTTAAAGCTTATTTCGACGAAACAGACAGAAATGGCAAACCCAGGGTTGGACCACCATCTAGTGAGGATTGGAGGAATGCAGAAGCATTTTGTTTGTTTTTGAAGAAGTTTTATGAAGCTACTGTGAAGCTGAGCGCTTGGAAGAAGATCACTGCAAATATAGTATTTGTTGAAATGGTTACATTGCAAACTGAGATTGACAAGGCTATCATTGCAGAAGACCCTATTTTGAAGAGGGTTGCCACTTCAATGAAGACCAAGTTCAACAAATATTGGGGAAGCTTCGAATCGGTGAACAAGATAATCATGATAGCTAATGTTCTTGACCCAAGATACAAGCTGCAGTGGGCTAAAGTAGCAATGCAAAAAGTCAATGCAAGCTACGAGACAATTCATTCAATACAAGGGGACTTAAAGAAAATTTTGCTGAAGATGTATGATGAATACAAAGCCAATGAAAGCAGCAGCAACGAAGCTGAACCGTATATGGGAGAAGATCTAGGATTCGAAGGGGATGACTTGGAGAATCTTGATGAAGTCAGCAAGCAAATAGCAAGGGAGAGGATGGCAGAGCAGTCACAATGCATACGAAATGAGGTTGATCAGTATTTATCGGATAGGTATGTTAGCCTCCTTGCAAAGAATTTTGAAATTCATAAGTGGTGGAAGGCCAATGAGTTAACCTATCCAATCCTATCAAAGTTAGCAAAGGATGTTTTTGCTGTTCCTTGCTTAACGGTGCCTTCGGAGAATGCATTTAGTTTGGGATCAAGAGTGGTGGATCCTTTTAGAGCTTCATTGACACCAAAAATGGTGGAAGCCATTGTTTGCAGTTCGGATTGGTTAAAATCTGATCCCCCAAACTTCTACAAAGATCCCACTGAAGATGACCTTGAAATGTATCACACTTTGGAGGAACTTGAGAGGGGTAAGCTACTCATATTGTTTGTTTCTTATTTTATGAATCATGATATTGTTTTTAAACTTGTCTTTGTTATTTTGCAGAAAATGCTTTTAATCAAGGAATGGAGTCAACATTGACCAATCTTAGCTCTACACAAGCTGATGCATAGCAGGCAGCGGCCAACATCGTGAGCTTTCTTGTTCAACGTTAGAAATTGCAAAAACTGCCTAAATTCTTCTTCATTGATTGAATTTGCAGAATTGCCAACATTCTTATTCTTTTCAACTAAAATTGATTTGCAGAAACTTTGAGTCTTTGAGTGAGGCAGGAAGCACAACAAGCAAATATGAAGTGATGATGAGATGAAATTTGAGTCTTTGAATACTTTGTTTTCAACTATTGTCCGCTTTGTTATTGTATGATTCATTCATTTATGTGAACTGTAAGTGATGATATGAAGTGATGATGAGATGAACTGTAAGTGATGATATGAATTATGAAGTGATGAACTGATGATGAGATGAACCGTAAGTGATGAACTGAAGTTGATGTGAGAGAGTGAGAGTTATAAGTTTTTTGATTGTTTTACATTTGTGTATGGTCTGGGCCTTTAAATTCATACAAGTTATTTGATTGTTTTTCATTTCCTTTCGGTTTTTCAGTTGTTGACAGGTTAGGGATCTAAAATTTTCATTCGGGCCGTAGCTGAAAGCTGGCCCAATCTTAATCTCGGTTGGAAGCTCAACCAACCGATACCAACCAATACCAACCGATACCGAGAAGTCGGTATACCGACCTTTGTGGCCGGTAGTGGTACTTCATTTTGTGTACCAATAAACTCTGGTACGGTAGGTGGTTTTGGACTTGAAGGTCCGGTACCGTACCAAACCCAGCCCTATCAAATATAGGCCATTGATCACAAGCTAGATAACAAACACTACTCATGGTTCATTTCAAATTATGATCATACTTGGGTCTTACCACATAACTATAGACGTCTAGCTCATAGAGATGAAATTACGTAAGATGAGTCCATATATACAGTCTGATACTATACATTCATGTTTGGTAAATCAGACTAATTAAGAAAAACTGATTGATCAGGACTTTATACATCAAGCTTCTCAATTCAAAATTGCCACAGATGTCAACCAACGAAAATTAAAGTTCAGAATATCTTTCGAGAAATTAATACCACTAGACTCGCTAATGGCCGGCGTTCTTGAAACAGTCTCTCTTTTAGCAATGTATGTTCATAATCTGGTTTATGTATTGCTTCTTTTTTCTTCTCTCTCTTTTTTTTTTGTAATCTCTGAAGGTTTATTGCTACAAGTAGTAGAAATGAGTGGTGAGATCGAAGATATGTTACATTGATTTATTGAAATAAAGTAATTCTTGTGTTCCAAAAAAGGGGTACAATGTACACTGTACAAAAGATTGGTATCATCAAAAAAATATTAATCATGTAATGCATAATTGATTAATAACAATCCGAAGTTCATGTGCATGGTGATGAAATTATGAGTTCTGAGTTCTGACGCTGTACTGGAAAAATTATTATGCATATACAGAATACATAATGCGAAATATTGTACACCTGTTTGAAGAATTATTATGTCACGAATAAGCCCTTTAATACCCTCCAACTCCATGACCAGTCACATGAGAAGGGCAAACCAGTAACTTGAACATTGATCCTGCCACCAACCCAATACAAGAATCACATTCTAGCTATATATAACTGGGTAAAGACAACTAAGACCGATCACAGACTCGTAGCACCAGGAAAATATGGCCCAGTATGCGTTGTCTGTACCACTACTAGCAGTGGCTCTAGCTATATGCTACACCCTCATCTCAGCCTCCGCCGCAGCAGCCCCTCTCCCCGCCGCAGCCACCGAGTACCTTCAAGCCCACAACCAAGCCAGAGCTGCCGTCGGCGTCCCACCTCTGAAATGGAGCGAGTCACTTGCCAACGCCACGAGCCGACTCGTCAGGTACCAAAGAGACAAGATGGGGTGCAACTTCGCCAACCTCACCAGCGGCAAGTACGGCGGGAACCAGCTCTGGGCGAGCGGCCAGGTGGTGACGCCGACCATGGTGGTGGACACGTGGGTGAAGGAGAAGGAGTTCTACAACCACACCGACAACACGTGCGTGCCGAACCACCATTGCGGCGTGTACACGCAGGTGGTGTGGCGGAAGTCGCTGGAGTTGGGTTGCGCGCAGGCCACGTGTGCCAAGGACCAGAGCAGCTTGAGCATTTGCTTTTACAGTCCTCCTGGGAATTATGAAGGGGAGAGTCCGTACTAGTAGTGGAGTTGATCAAGTTAATGTACGTAAGTAAGTTAATAAGAGTGTGAATGGTTCAGAATCCTCAGATCTCTCTGCTTTGTTTGTTGTATGGTTTCAGAGAACAGGGTAACTGGTTCTGCCAGTATTACTATTGGTTAATCTTGAATAATTGATCTTAGAGTTATAAGATTATAACCAAGACAACTGGGTTGGGAGATCCAAGATAGGATATGATAGAGAACCCAAGTTGGAGATTCATATGATCCACCGACAGATGAGAAATGAAAAATTGAAAATGGCTAGCTAATACACACGTGAGTCATCTTACCCGTGCAGCTCACTGTATTAAAAAAAATAAAAAAGTTACATTTGTGTCCAAAACTTACCGTATGAAAACATCCAGGGTTAAGTGTTACTATTTTGGCGTTAACGGTTTCTTTTTTATCTTAATTGACATTTGAATGGAATGGCAAGTATCGAACATTCAAGTACACTGGATTATACGATGAAAGATGCAATTTTGATTGCGGAAGAAAAACGAAAGATGTATTTACAAGGCCAAATGCGCCATTTCATTACATTCACAAGGTTACAGTCTTGCAGATTCTTTGCAATAGCTTAATAATGTAGATACAAATATGCTGCAGGTTGCACCATTCCCTTCCACCAGCTCTCACTTTTTTTTTTCTTTTCCCTTTTTTCTTTTCTTCTCTGGTTCATATACTAATAACTAATTTATACAGAAGATGAGCTACATGAATGAAATCTTCTACCACAAAAACCTTTTCAACAATGGCATGTATCAAACAGCAACCCTCATCATGCAAGCGTTCACTTCACAAGCTCTTTAGAAATTAGATACCGGAAAGTGAAATTGTGAGGAATCCACTCGATTATGCTCTTCCGTGATTTCCCAGCCTGCTGGCATTTCTTAACATTCTTCCTCAGAGATTCAGGCAATGACCGTTGTATCATCTCCAAAACACCGCCTGGACACAAATCCGAACTCTTTGCAAATGATTCGACAATCTTTGGCAGAAGAATTTTGTGGTCCTTGCGCACACCAAAGGTAGCTCGAACATACTCCTCTTTTGCAGCTTCCAGCTCCTGAGATAATCTCTTTGGTGTGTATACACGAACCTGAAAAAATATGGCAATGTCCATACAATAATCAATGGAAGTCTGACGTGTACTGCTTAACTGGTTTAGTTTTTTCTAATAGTGTAACATGTGTACTCATTACGCCTCATTGTACAGGAAACGCCTCGAATGAACTTTACTTTTTAAGATAGTTTTGCAATATAGGAAGAATGAGGCAAACTCAACACTTATACAGCATTGCTGCATTCAACTTACGAGATCATATTAGCAAAAGAAAATAATACAAAAAAGAGTAACAGGACAGAACAGAATAGAACAGAACAGGGCTAATAATGTACCGCAGGATCAGAATGGCTTCCTGAACAAAGTGCAAAATGTAGAAGGGGTTCTGGATGGTCAATTGCATAGGCCTGGCGTTCATCTCCAGTCTTGAACTTGCACCTCGGAGTAAGTAACAAGCGGAGCCACTATAAGCATAGCACAAAACAACCATAATAAGTTCAATAACCTTCCTTTGTGTAATAGGAACTTGGTAAAACAAGAGTTTTATAGTGTTTTAGTAGGATCCACCTGTCCTGGACGAGACATTCGGCATCCAAGAATAGAGCTCTGCATTGTATCTGCGCTGATTGTGTGGCCACCTATGTTATATGCAGCCTGGATAGTGAAAGAAAGCAAGTAAGAAAATACCCCTTACTCAATTTTATCACCATAAGTAATGCTGCAGTAAGACTCTTCTTACCTTTAAAAGTAAATATACCCTCTTTACATTGTTCTGTGGAACCCCATAAGCCAAATATGCCTACCAAAAAACGTAATTGATTAAAATTTAATACCAATCATCCGAAAAAGACCTTATGTAATACTGGTATATGATGGGTGATAAACTTACATGCATGACCAAAGTATTGTGTACATTAATCCAGAACGCTAATTTCTCATCATTATTCAACTTTCTAGGATCTACTTCCTCTAAACGACTGATAAGTGACCTGCAACAGGAAAACACAATAAGCATAATGTAAATGCAAAGAACATAGAACTAAAATCGAATCTGTGTCATCAAGCCTCACCTGAAATGTTGTAGCAAGTGTTCAATATCACCTAATTTTTTAGTATCTCTATATATCCATGGCACTTCAACCATTGTGCTGTATGGCCCACTAAATTCCTTAAGTCCTTCCACCAGAAACGGATTATCCAATCGTACATCAAAAGATAAATTATTTTTGAACTGCGGACTCCACATTTCACTCTGTTCGTGTGGAGAAAAGGCACTCGCTGATGACAGAGATGAATTGGGAGATGAAAGTCCATTCTGTGTCAAGGGGGGTTCCGCAAGCTTGCAATATATAGTGGACATGCACTTGATCATGTCCTCAGAAAGCCTGTTAGGCGTCTCTTGAATATGATCGGAAATGCGTGTACCGAGATGCTCTGCTAGACTAATTATATTTGATGAAGTATTCTGAGCATACTGAGAAAACAATTAATAGTCATAATCAGATGATGTTTCCAAATTTCCATACATTACATGAAAGAAGTCAATCTCTTTAACTGGATTTCCAATAACTATCACGATTGCAATAGTATCACTACCAACAAGGATATAAATTTTGAATTGTGAGAATGCCTTCACTATTTTGGTGAAAACCAAAAGTAGAATAGCTCAGACATGATGTCTGGCAATGCGAATTATTAGTATTTACGGACGAACAAACTTTGATCAGAAAAAAAGTAAAAACAATATGCGGAAGTTACCTCCATCATGGACAATGGTTGAGAATGACAGGCACGCAAAGCTTTCGCCAATGACTCTTCTGGAGGAGAGGTTCTAGTTACGAATGCAGAATGTTGCGAAAGTGACGAGTGGCAACGGTTAACACTAGAATCTAATGGCCTCTCTTCTTCTCCAACATATTCCTTCCATGAATTTACAAGCGACTGACTACCAGATTGAACTGCTAAATCTTCCCTCTTCAATGCCATGTCAGGCTCAAAAACTTTCAGCAAGTTGCTTCTTGGGGTTGTTACAGGTGAATTTAGTTTTTCATCCTTTTTGCATGGGGAAACACAGGACAATTGTCCATCAAATGCTTTCCGGTACAATGAGAGAAGATACTGTTCCAAATGCCCAACTTCCAATTCTAACACTGCAATCTCCTTAATCAATTCTGTAGCTGGCTGGGGTCATCAAAACCATTGTCGAAATGTATATTAACATTTGCAGAAAGATAAAAAACGAAGAGTTGGGTTATAAACAATGGGAAGTCAGAAAGCATTTTTACCAGTTGAGATATATAGCAGTAAAGTGGGTGTAAAGGCAAAAATCTTGCATTTATTCTGATGGTATCAACGATTCAGAAAGACAGTAAACTACGGAAAATATATAAAGCTAAAGCTAAAAATAACCCCACAATACCCATTTTTCTTTTTCTTCCAGTTGTTACATAGTTCCATTACACGTGATTACTTACACCTCCTAAATGAAAATATATGTTTCGCAGGAGCATAACATCTTACAGGCAACAGAAACCATCTTGGAAATGTAACCATATACATCTTTGGTAGTTAGGCAATTAGCCCTCTTAAGTATTTGACATACATTAAATGGGAAGAACTGAATATAAAGACAAGGCTACCTTAGGAATTGCAGTTTCATTTGTGTTGACAGTATTGTTATGGATGGAAGACTGATAACCCAATGCATTCTCTAAAGCATGGCGGACCTGAAATTGATTTTGTAATCTATTTTCAAGCTGTAGAATCTGCATAGAATATATTAAAAACAATTAAACAGCATCAAACAAAGATAAAGCTGGAGCCTGCTTGCAGGATGACTCCTTGAACCAAATATAGAGATATCTAAGTTGGTATACCTCTTGTTTCAAAGAACTGTGAACTTCCATGGTAGGAGATTGTTTCTTCTTGGTTGTAACACGGCCCTTGAACTGTGCCAAATCCTGTTTCCAGATCCAATCCATTTGTCAGTGTGTAAAATTATATTAGATTGCAGTTTCAATCCTAGTCCGAGTTCAATTTTGTTAATCATCAAAAATTATCACCAGCCTTATATTCAACTTGGCTCAGCAAAGCTTTATGTCATCTTACACTTAAAGGACCATAATTAAAGACATAAGTTTATAATCACTACGCCCTTTACTTTATAGTAACTTTAAAACAAAATTACTATTGAGATTAATTGTCTGGACTCTGGAAAGGGTGGAAAAGATAAAGGGGCCAATATGCTAATGTTCCTGGCACTTTGCCTAAAATCTTAAATTAAGAGTTTATTATAAGGTGTAGTCAAAGAAATAATATACAATGAGATCATTATGCTAATGATGCCTAACGTTCTTTCTGATTTTGAAATACAATCGGCAAAAGAGAGTGAACAGGAGAGCTATCTTACCAGCTTTACACGATCTGATGCTTCATGAGAACTATCCAAGTCATCTTCCAGCACTCTTTTCTTATCAGGAAAGCTGCCAATGCAACAAAAAGGATTAACAAATGTCGATAGAAGAAGACCACATATTTCTCTGATTCCATGTCTAGACCACTCCCTACATGATTTCTTCTCCATTTACAAGCCTATGATCAAGGTATTATCCTTGAAGAAGAATTTCCATATTCAATACCCTCTAATACCCATGACTAGATCTGAACATCTTTTTCACTTCCAATACCCTCCACCTGCTTTACTGCTTATGAATCATAAAATAAAAAATAAAAAGAACTTGGGAGGGTAAAAATCTTTTAAGAGATGAGAAAAAACTTCATGGCTGAAAAAAGAAAGAAAGTGAAATTCAATGCATCTCTATAAATTAAGAGAACTCTCAAGTAACATCCCTCTCTTGAACTTTCAAATTCAACCATGACAAAATAATTCATACTTCCCAGCATGAACCATAAAATGATCAGAGAAGAGGAAACAACCCCAGAATGGAGTTTAAGATACAGTGAACTACGTCTTATCAGTGTTGCTAATTGACAAAGAAGGTATAGCTGTGAAAGCTCAGGTTCCCATTTTTCCCTACAACCCATCTCAGAAAGTGTACCCAGTTTAAGAACACCACAAAGTACACAATACTAAAATCTGAAAGATTGTGAAGAACCCTGATTGCTAACTAACAAAATAGTTAAATGCTACCTGACACCAAATACATAGTAATTTGAAAGTTACCTTTTCGAACGCTTGTGCCTTGGATTCACTCTCAACAATCCCAGCATTTTACCATCACCATTCACCTCAAACCCCATCTCTACAAACCAAGCAGTAAAATTTTCAGTGAGCCAAAAACGTAAACATCTTCAGAGCACAAGGAAAGGGAACACAAAATGCAGAGGAAGAAATGTAATTTACCATTACAGTCCAGAAAAGCCAGAGGAGTAATATGATGGAAGAAAAAGACCCACAAGTCAAAATGAGACCAAAATAGTCCTCAAATGCCTCCACTTAGACTCAAAAGACTTGAACTTGTCCACTAGCATTTCAGAAAAACCAGAGCTTCCAGGAAGTAGTACTAGTAACCACAGAGTCTGAACAAAGCAGAGAGGTGAAATGGGTCATGAAACCCACAGAACAGGACTCAGAAAAGAAGACCCTTTTGACCAAAGAGTCTTTCGGCTGCAAATTTTGAAGCTTTAGCAATGGAGGAGGAGCTTTGGCTTTTCGTGAAAAGAAGTAAAACCAGCTCGTGGGTTCTAAAAATGGAAGAAGGAAAAGGTTGGCATGAGACTTGTGGTAGTAGAAATAATGGTAGACCCTGAATGTCAAAGCACCCAAAAGTAGACAAATTTCTTTCTTTCTTTCTTCTTCACTCAACCAGAGGACAAATGAGAGGAAGATAAATAGATGGCTACTCTATCTGAGTGAACATTATTTTATATATATATATATATATATATATATATATTGTTTTTCATCGTGAAATTTGTATTTATATTTCACAAAATAACAAACCCAATTTTCTACATTCTCTTCTCTTGTTGGGAAGCAAGTGGGAGTTGGTGACCGCCTCACCACTTTTGTCCCATACTAGTATCCATGGTCTGGTTCGCCCTACGCTTCTGTCAACATATGCGTTGCCCAGAAAAATGGTCATACTAAACAATGGAGCTATAGTAATATCCATGTTCTCTGAAAAATATAGGAATAGGTTTGTATCATATGCAAACAACATACATTGCTGCTTTCATAGTTATATCACATTTGTCACACTTTTTGTTTTTATTGAGAATCAATGACACATTAGTTTGGTGCATTTGAGGTTAAAAGGAGATGGTACATCAGCCTTTATATGGCAAATCTTTAGGAATAGTAATATTCCAAGACAAAAGGCGTGAAGCCTCAAGTAACTCGATGTATATTGGGGAAGATTCGGCCACTATGTGATACTACTAGTAACAATCAGCCAAAATTTCGAGATAAATGTTTTCAACTACACGAACACGTAACTTTCCAAAAACACAAATGATAGTGCATAACTTTGAATTCAGACATAACTACAAGTAGACATAACTTGGAGTGGTAGAAATACATGTTGTGGGATGATATTGAATTACGATGGATCAAAAGGACAACAAGTGAATCCATCTAAACTAAGACAATTTTTAGCAAAAACCAAAAATGGGTTCATGTCCAACTTTTTGGTTTTAGAAGAAAAAGCAAAGCAGCCCTCAAAAGGGATGAAAGGTGAAGGATAAAGGAGACATAGGATGCTTGAAAGGAAATGAAGATTTGTGAGCTTTCTCTTTGTCAAAATCTCTTTTGAGAAAAATGGGAGATGCCCAAATTGCCCAGATTGTCCTTCAGTGTTTAGGAGACTAACGTTTGTCCCAGAATCCAGAATAAAATATGGTATAATATCATTTGGAGCTTGACCTTTTGCAAGAACGATACAAAAAAGAAAAAGATAATGGCAGTTTTGCTAAGGTGGCCAGGTCTCTCTTTTTGTCGTGATACTCACCTAATTGGCTAATTGGGAGGGAAAAGAAAAGAAAAGGGAAAGGCTTCGTTTTTCACTGCACTGAGGGATACCTTTTCTGTTTGGTAGAAACTTTTCAATGAATTGTTTTGTTTACTGGGGTACCTTTTCATTTTGAGATTGCAGAAACCAAAAGCATAGTGTAACTACAAGGTAATCTACAGGTTCTAGGATTAGGGTGCGTTTATATTTACTAAAAACATTGGTTTAGTGACTTAGTCCAATTACTCAGAGATGATGCAGCTAGGTAAGAAGAATAACTTGAAAGTTACCCCCATTTTCGAGATGTTGCTTTCATCATCGCTCTCTGTGTGTGTGTCTCTAAATGAAGATTATGTATGACTCGCTGTGATGAATGAGCGTATAATAGGGTCAATTGATCTAAACCAACTTCTTGTATTAATCTTGAGTGAAAATGCAACTTTGGTTGCTTTGTCATTGAATATGCATAGTGTTCAACAAGATACTTCTTTCGTAAACTGGAAGTGCTAAGGTATACATCATATATGCATATATTAGTGTTATAAACTTCTTTACCACGCTCTCTGACTCCATCAAGGATTCCTGGTCTAACTAATTAGGTACTGACCATTGATTTTGAAATAGTAATCTCAAGTTCTCAACTGAAATGAAAATGACTTTTAGTCTTAATTAATCAACTGCCCTATGCAGCCTTGGTTTACTTAGCATCAGATATAATCGGTATTCAATATTATCTTTGAATTGGGATTCTTCATTTGGGCTTGTGGATAGAGACAGAATATAGTCCATATAAACATGGTTCCTTTTGGATCTATCTGCGGGTTAAGCTCCTAATATTACTAGGGGTTGAAATGTTTAGTCCCCAAAAATAAAACAAATTCATGAAACTTCTATTTTATCTTAGTATCTACCTGTTTATAGTTTTATACAAGTCAGAAGGATGGTTTCTCAAAGCCAATAACATTAGAATTCCAAGAGAAGAAATCGTATTCAATTTAAGATTAGGAGAATCTCTTATTATTCCAAACAAAACTGACAGACATGCTTCATAAAACTTTGGAATTTATAAGTTGCATTAATGATATTCTTTAACTCATGGACCACAGAGCTCCATGCTACTGAGATTTTCTCTGGGAAAGTTGTTAGTTTTCCAAGAATCCAAACACAAGATTAGGTTAGATAACCCTATATTGTGGATTTTAAATCAATATACTCTCTGTCATATAGTTAAGCTTAAACGACAGAAGCTGCAATTTACATTTACCAAGATGTCAAGCTCGAAATGCAACTGGAATGGTTAAAGAAGAAGACAAATTAGAAGTACTTGAAATGTGAAATATATTTGAAATTCAAAAGAAGCTCATGAAATTCGAAGGAAACTGCAGCTTCTGAATCAGGTTAAACTTTTTTTGTTGTTTTCAGTATATTTCTCCATTTTTATATGCAAAGATAAGTAAGTATAGTAGGTGTTCTGTTAGAATGATCTGTATCATGGAAAGGAAAAATTTGTACACACGTAAACCATATACGAACTTCATCATTGTGATCCAACATATTTCTCATTGAAAATATCTTTGGCATGCAGATGGACAGTTTCTGCATTCAAAAAAAGAAATAATTGCCGTTTTTTCTATATATGTCATGATATCAATACATATGGTCTACCTTTGGCAGATGGAATGCAATGATTTATTTTCAGAAATTTTAACTAGCTTTGTTTATACTTTATAGCTTGAGTTTATATTTTGCTCTATATGTTAGACGACTTATAAACTTAATAATTAAAATTTTAGTACCATATTAATAAATTATGGTACTTAAAAACCTCGTTTCAAATGAAAATGATTTGATTTTAACTAAAAGGGAAAAAGTAAACTGAAGGGGTCCGAATGATTCCAACTTATTTTCATCCATTTTGCGACATTATTTTTTCATGCATCATGTTTCTTAACGTTTAATCTGTGAATCAAACTAAGGCTAAAATCCTCCACTCCAAGGATAGACGATGCATATAATCTTAGAATTAGAGAGTGAAAGAGAGTGAAAGAAACTGGGTAATCTTAAACAAGAAAAGGACTAAACAAAGGTGTTTCATTATTGGAAAAACTGAGATACCCGAATCAGATGGCTAGACATGAAGTTGCAGAATCAATGCTTCTCGATCTGTCACGAGTACGTGGGGACTGAGCCGGTGAGCTGCTGCCTCGAGTTGGTAAAAACTAAAAATCCACTAAAAATGTCCTCTAGCTAGCTAATAGCTAGCCTAGCTATGAAGGGCACAGAGGAACACTTTTGTTGATGGTGGGAGATGAGATGTAGAAGAGGCGCAATATTCTGCAAAGACTCTCTGTTTTGGGTTGGGGAAGGTGAAGAGAATCACACAAAGTGAGACAGGAAAAGCACAATTTTCCAAAGACATTTGGACAAGCAAGTCAATACCAATCATAACCAGCAAAAGGCATCTCATATCCCTCCTAGCTAGTTCTCTCTCATAATGTATTGTCCAATTCCAAAAGGGAAACTGGGTGGAGTTGCCTAGCTAATCGATAATGATGTAATACAATAATCTATGGTTTGAAATAGCATCGTGTGCATATACATTCCAGTCTAAATCGCTAATTTATTTTCGATTACCTTAAGGTTTGTTTGGGATTTTGCACATGTAGAAGTACATTTATAGGTAGAGTAGCAGTTTTGATAGAAATACGTCCTCGGTATCCCGGTGATGTGGAGCTTAATTGACCAACCTTACCCTCATCACCGGGCTAGAGCCTCCCGATACTTCTCCGACGCTAGGGCGTGACTACAAACGTGATCATTGTGATTTACTCATGAGTGCCGCTTTGATATCATGTTTAAAATTAAATCATCCGACTCAAAAACCAATTCATAATATATATATACACACACACACACAGACTTTCTCATGTAAGGATATCCTTACCTAAGCTTATGGAACAGATTTCCAGTTTTTGCCATTTTTCGATCACATATTCACATCTTAACCGTTCAGTTTTTAGGTCCTAATGTATAGATCACTTCTGCAAAATTTAAGCCAAATTGATGATCGTTAAGGCATCCAAATTGTAATTTACATGAATGAACCGAATCTGTCGAACCGGAACCTTTCGTCTACATTGTTGTAAATTGCAGTTTTGGATGTCTTAACGATAATCAATTTGGCTGAAATTTTGCAAAGATGATCTATACATTAGGACTTAAAAACTAAACGGTTAAGATGTGAATATGTGATTGAAAGTGACCAAAAACTGGAAATTCGTACCTAAGCTTTGATATATTTTGTTAAAGACAGCCCTTCACGTAAACTGTCATTTTATGGTAAAAAATTCATTCATCTAAGTTATTTCACAAGAAGAAAAAGAAGAAAACAGGGGTTCTATTGAAGAAGCTATAGAGTTGATTACAAAAAGTACTAGTTTGAAAGGCTTATTGGAATTGATCCGCTACGGGATTTACCCGGATCTCGCAGATATTTCGATTCCAGCCAACGATGATGCTATAGCTTCAATCCGATTAATTCTTAACAAATTAGGTGAAAATGGGGGTTGCTAGAAAAAGGGGGAGAGATGAGTGGGGTACGCTCACTTCTGCATTTTCGTTTAGGTTATTGAGATTTTCAATCTCTCTTTTTAGTGGGGAGGAATAGTGCAGGAATGGCGGTTCTCATATGAGGGGATCGCTCTTCTCTAATTAAATCAAAATAGGCTAGAATGCTTCTATCGATAAAGCTTTCACGTCTGCGCATAGAATAGTTTTTTGTGCCTTTACATTTCGTTCTTACCATATCATGGGCTGTTGGATCGAAATCTGGTAAGGATGTCCTTAGCCAAGAAAGACTATATATATATATATATAAACTCATATTTTGGTAGGAAAATTCTATGGTACATTATTGTACCAATACATCAAGTACACTAAATTTGATACGAATGTAGACGACTGACTCCGTGCAGTAGGGAAAATTATTAGGTGGTCTCAGACCATAGTACGTGGTGGTCCTGGTTGATGTTATTGGCCCGTACCATTTGTGTTTGTTTCTGATTGGTCTCTTAATTTAATTTTTTTTTTTTTTTTTTTACTCTCTTTCATGGTCTCCACAAAATTCAAGTGATGTTATTGGTTTGGACTCCGGAACCACAATTACCCAGTAGGTAGACTAGCTTGACTTGATCTTAAACTCTGTATCGAGCTAGTCTACTTCTATATCGAACTAGTCAACTTAATGTATTGGTGCATTAATGTACCGTAGACAAACCTATTTTCGTATACTACATATTTATTTGGCATGCACCCATATGAGGTGGGTGTAAGATTTGTTTTCGGTCAATTGATGTTTTGGTTGTGTTGCATTTGATACGCGTGGGATAGGCTAGCTGGTCCATGCTGTCAGGCCACTGGACCAAGCTTGGTTACAAATTAAAGCTTCCTTGTATGGAAGGAATCGGAGGATACATATGTATATGTCCTTTTGTAGAACTGCATTTTGCTAAAGGCCAGTCTAGTGTGCCGTTTCCCTATCTTTAATACTCTCTTCAACTGAAGTACCAAGCATCATCCAATTCTAAAAAAAAAAAACATCATCCATCCAAAAGAGAAGAACAACAAAATGCATAACTCCATCCAATTCAGCTATCTTCAAGTTGGTATTCTCAGCTTTCTTCTCTCCACAAGACGGGGGTAGTACTTGGATACATTGCCTTTTTGCGTTGCTTGCGGGCGTGGGCGGTGGAGCAAGTTTTCTAGCAGGCTCTATGACGAAGTTAGGGCCCCTCTTTGTCCAACCAGAAATATTTAGTTTGGACTTTGGATGTCTCATTTGAATCAATTTTGAGCGTGGGCTTTATTTGTGTTTTTTTGTTTTTATTTTTATTTTTTTGTTTTAAAAAAGAAAAATTATCATTTTAGTCACCAAACTATAACTCTCAATCGATACTTTAGTTACTATACTTTTAATAATTTCATTTTAGTCACTAAACTTAAACATTGTCTATTACTTTGGTTACTGCCGTCAACTTCACTGTTAAAGTCCTGTAAATAGCTCATATTTTCAGGGCATTTTTGTCCCGAACTCTTTTTTTTTTCTTTTTTTTTTTCAGAATATTTTGGCCAAAAAAAAATACTGAACTTTTCTCAGAGATTATTTTACTCTTCTCAAAGAGACACTAAGCATGATCATTCTAGCTTTTCCAATAAATACAGCCCAAATTTAGCGGTGTATTTTTTTCTTTTTTAAATTATTCCAAATTTTATTTTTTTTAGTAATTGAACCAAAATGTCCCTAATTTTAACAGTGTGTAATGGAGTATTTAACAACAGTTACTAAAGTCAACGATAAATCTAAACTTGAATGACAAAAGTGATATTTTTAAAATAGAGTGACCAAAGTGTCGATTGAGTCATAGTTGAATGACCAAAGTGATAACTTTTCATTTGAAAAAAAAAAAAAACAATGTATGATACTAGGCAGAAAACTGTAGTAGAAAATAGAGATAATATTGACTTGTTATAAAATTACAAAGAAGTCACATGAAGTTGACATACGAAACATCTTGAAAAAGGACCAAAAAACCTCATTGCATATGCATGGGTTTATTTATTCTCATTACCTACAAGCCGGTCCACGAACTAAAAACTAATCTTCTCCCACACATATCATGTTCCGATACTAACACTCTTTGTTGCAAAAGCATCTACGGCGGAAGCCGCCGCAATCGCCTCCAAGGAAGCCTTCTTGTTTGCAAATTTCTGCGCAATTGCCGGAGAAGAAGCACATACCGGAGAACTTATGGCTCGGAGACTGACATGTCCTACGTGCCTCAACAGCTATTGGTCCGATCTCTGCTCATATTAACATGTATCAACTAGTTAACATAAAGATACTATACATGTACATATCTAGAATGAGCCTCTATATCTATATTTCCATATAGTCGGAGGGTTAAGAAGAGCCCAAGGAAATATACCTGTAGCCACTACAAGAATGGCTAGGATGAGAGCAGCCGAAAACAAACACATGGAGCGGTCCATCTTGGTTTCTGTTCTTGTGTGTAACTACGGAAGAAGGAGTTTGTGATACGAATGATTGGAACATTGCAAGGTCCTTATAAACAGAGTTCCTTGACCGAAATAAAGAACTCTTATTTTGGCTTCCTATATATGAGGAAATAGAGTACCTCTTCCTTTCAATTATTCGAGTTAAACGTCTCTCTACACATTTTTAAGTACTAATGACAAATCTCATAATTTGACCTTTTCTTTTCACGCATAGTTGACTTACTTCTTTTTTTCTTTTCTTTTTTCAAAAAAGAAACTGTTTTTCTTCTTCACTCTAAAAATGGACCAATGTTGTCCGAAAGTGTAGATGAAGCAGGTTGTGGTTGACCCATTATCATTTTCTAAGAGGGTTCACAACAATGGTTGGAATTTTTGGGATAGTTGTTCTACAAACATCACCCAAAACTTTTGTAAGTAAGGTCAAATGAATCTCTTATTCTGTCAAGCCACCGTACCACGTCATTAGTCCAATCGAATGAGGACCATGAGGTGCTAGACAGAGGTGGGTATGGAGCGTAAGAGATTTAGAGCACCGATGTGTATTTGCACAAATAAGAATAAAATGTTGGATAGTATCAAGTAGTTTTTGGTTATTATAAAAAAAAAAAAAATTGACTGCAAATATCATGAGCCAATATCACCTAAGAGGTGCTGGGTCACTTGCACTGTTGGTGCATAGAATAATTTTCCGGTATGAAAGTATTAAGTGTATTTCCCTATATGACGTAGAGGCGGTGGAGCATTTTAGGTAAAGAACTAAATGAAAGTAATATAACGTTTCTATTAATACATCGAACGTGTCCCGTGATATGACTATTTCATCCAAATTTTTAATTTTTCCTCCACGTCTGGAGCTGTTCTTATGTGAACTACTGTCACTTTTTGTAATATGTGGTGATTAACTACTACAATAACAAGTTTCCTTGATATTCTATTAACTGATTCTCTTATATATATATATATAATATTTACATCTAACCATTTTCTTTTTGCTGTTGTAATCAGTCCATTTCTGAACTCTATTTGGCTGCTCATAATATGTAAGATAATTGGTCAAGTGGTTTTGGTAGAGTCAAATTTCTGTGTGCTCAAACTGCAGTTGCATTAAAAAAATGCAATTGAAAATATAGACATGCTCACATAGAAGACAGTTTTAAAAGAATTGTGAGAGACCAGTGAATCTAACGGTTAAAAACAAATATATAGTTTTAAGTTATTCAACTTTTAAATATAATATATGTGGTTGCGATGCATTTATCTTTCACAGCTGTTTTTTAAGTGAGTAATTCTAATTGAAAATTAGCATCGGTTTAATCTAAAAAAAAAATAAAAAAAAATAAGGGTGAGTGTCGACCCATTTATCCTGAAGGAGTGGACTAAGCTATAGCCCATGAAAATGTATGGCCCAAGAAAACTAACAAGAAAAAGGAAAAACAGAGTTTCTGCACCGTAGTCTCTCTTCGTCTTGCTTTCCTGGTCCACTGCACTGTGTTAATCGGATCACAAGGTAGAAGGCGTTCTCTTTCTCCCTCTTTCCTTTCGTAGTCCGAAAGCCAAACCTTACAGCTCTTTCACTGTTTTTATAAATTCTGGTGCTTAGTTGCCCTTAATTTCTGAATGCTATGTTTAGTTTCTGGTAACGTGTGTGATAGGGGTTAACTTGCTGCAATTTTTTTTTGACTCTCATTATCTGAGTATTGTACCTGAACATAGCCACGTTGCCTAACATGCAGTGAGTTTCTTGTTGGAGGTTTAATAGTTTTAGGGTGAAGGTCCAAACTTTATGTTCCTTATCTACTACTAGGTGAACTGAATGATTAGAGAAGAAACTGGTAGTGTGCAATGTATATGTTAGGTAGTATATTGTCTGTTGCAAGATTTAAGTTACGAGTAATCATGACTACCTGGAAGTTCATTACTTGTTTGTTGATATATATATATATATATATCAGATGTTTTTGTGTATGGATGTATATGTGTGTGTAATTATTGGAAATTGTTTTCAGGGAGTGAACAAAATCGGCCCTTTAGCAATTGTATTGTTGGTTTCTTCACTCAAAGCGATTCAGTGGACTTATCTTTGATGTCGTTAGGTTGCAGTTTACATTTTACATGGTACAATCTAGAAGGATAGTACATTCATTTTCATGTTTTAATTATAAGTTTCCTATCAGAGACTTATGTTCCCCCACCAGCTGTAACAACTGTGAGAAGATAGAGAGATGAAACCAAAGACTTGCGCCAGCCTTGTCTCTGCTATTCTTTATGAAAAAAAAAAAGAGAAAACAAAACAAAAAAAGGTTTTGGCTGCTGGTTCTAATTACCTAATATTCATCAATTTATGTGCATATTACTGCTTTTGCCAACAACTTCATTTTACTACTTGCACTTCCTAAGCGTCTTTCTGTCTTTTCGTGGTGGTTGTTACCTATTTTAGCTAACATGATTATCACTGTTTGTAAAAGCATGTTAATAACATAGGAATAACTGCAAATGGTTGCTTCCTCTTGTGACTTAGGTTAGGTCCGATCCATAATTCATTCAGCCTGTAATTGCTGAATTGGGGGATGAACACAAGCAATATAATCATGTGCACTATGGATTCAATTGGAGATAGCAAAGTAAGTTTGTTTTAATTTTTCCTCTTCTTGTCTGACTTTCTCACAGTTTTAACTTTTAAAAGCTTCTGAGATGTTAAGGACCGCAAGGAATAAGAAGACAAAAGAAAATCTGTAACCTTTCAATCAAACAAATTTGCATCTTACTGCTATTTTGAATAGATGTGCTTCTAATGTTTTTATTGATTTCCTTATTATGGTTAAATTATTTTTATTCTGTATATGCAGGGAACTAGCGAAAATTTTTCTTGTTGCTGGCTCTGGGTCAGAGCCGCTTTGAGGCAATGTTCAAGCCTGATATGGTTTTTTGCTATATTCTTTCCAAACTGCGGTCAATATTTGTTATTCTCTGCTATATTTTCTGTATATGAAATACTTTATATACTTTTTGATATTCTGGCACATCATGTCATCATGTATGTTTAATATAAGTATATAACTATCATTTAAAACTTGACTTCTACACTGTCACAGGCCATGCATGTGATTCATTTTGTAATGTTATAATTTTATGTTCATTGTAACTAGCATAAGTAACAGATAAAGGAGCTATAAAATTCAAGAAAAAATAACTGATCGAGAGACTATCTGTTTTGTACTTTCTTATCTCATCAGCAGCCAATTAAGTGGTACATAAACATATGTCCTGTACACGTAAACATATGTGGAGATAAACATTTGGCTCCATCACAACTGAGCTTTAAGGTTAATGGGGACTCAGTGTAGAATTTAATACTCGCTAATCGGATAGAAATCATTGTGTTGTTGATTTGTTTTTATTACGTACTTCTTAAATGCTGCCCCCTTTAAGTTTCCTCACTAATGGGAGCAACTCAACAACAGTATATTTTGTACTGTTTCTCAGGAGCAAGAGGACTTGTTTGAGCCCATATCTCAAGCATTGCTATCATCAGTAGATCGAGATTGTCTGAGTGAGTGGGGATGCCATTTCTATGTGTTGTAAGCCTTTTCATGCTCCTGAATTTTCCTTACAAGCAATTTTATAAGAGCTATGTTGTATACGATGAGACCTAATGATCAAAAAAGAGGACCCTTGATCCAGCATAATATTTTAATTTAACCTATTTGTTTTCCCATTCATAATTGGAATTGAGCAGTATAAGCTTCTGAATTCATTTCTTCCATCTTCTTAGCAGCCTGAAAAGCAACTAGGTTTATGTCTGTTTTGGCTGAATTCAGTGAGGGAAAGAATTTGTTGATGCAATGAACTCAGACAGTAAAGCACGTAGGTTTATGTCCGCTTCGGCATAATGTTACGAAAGTAACTGAGTGTGACTTGTCCAGAAGCCACATTGTATGGTTCTACATACCACATAATTATAATGATTGCTGTGACTGCTGGAAGCTGCCTAGAAAGGAGAATAGACTAGACATCCGAAATGGCTATTCTAATGTCTTACCATCATGCATTCAATTATTTATAAAATTGAAACTTATCCCTCTATTGAATTGAGTATTCAGTTATCGTTGTTGTGGTGTTTCTTACTCGTCTTCTTTTCCTCACATATTCTTATTATGTCTTCGTTCTCAACGTGTCACAACTTACTGTTTAAACTGTGTATTCCCTGTGCTGCAGAACACCAACTGAGGTAGAAAGGACTTGTAAGGCACAATGGACTGACCTTGCTGTATATGGCAAATTCCTCGAAATTTCTTCAAGTGGCTGCATGTTCCCCTCTCAAGTTTACTTGACTTGAGCGGCCATAAGCTGTTCAGAGTGAAGATATCCCTCTTGTTATGTGTTGGCTAGTGGCTAGAGACAAACAGATGGTTAGATGATTGAATTTCTGTTGTCACCTGGAATTCTGATGCACTTCAAGTTATACACGTTAGTATGTTTTGATTATTCTTCATTCAATTACATCATTAGCCTCTGTTTTTAAGTTTTGTGTCAGCTAGCTAGTCTTTCTCACAAGTTCTCTGGCTTTCTAATTGTGACTGCCTTCTGTGATCACTAAATGTGACTTCTTTGCTCATTCACGGGAAACATATAAATGTATGGAAGAAGTTGATATTCTTTTCTACCTCCTAACACACTGATTTCGGATGAAGAAAATATAACCAAAATATGATTGTTGAAAATTGCTTCTTTGTTTGTTTTTTTTTTAATTAATTGAAAGAAGACATGAAAGCAAACTACAACATAAAGCCTAAACAAACATCCCCTCCCAGCTGATCCAGATGGAACGCTGAGAACACAGAAAGAGAAGGACAAATATGCGAAACAGCAAAATCCTTATCTCTAAGACCAAAAGAAGCTAGTTTTCTAACCCTAAAATTAGCCTCCTGAAATATATGTCGCAATCTAATAAACCGGAAGAAAGTTCCAAACTTTTTGATGTCTTTCACCAGTCTTGATACGGCAAGGAATAGCAGCTTTTCCCAAAATGCAATCAGAGTTTAGAGTTGAAAATTGCTACACTAGAGTTGAAAATTGCCAGTTGGTACAGAGAAAAATTTGCCGGAATAGAATAATTCAATTGAGGCTATTGAGAAAGTTAATTATTGATAGCTGCTTGTGACAAAGCATTTGCAGAGTCACAGACAAATGTACTATGCTACAGGTGGTTCAAGTCCTAGTTCCAACCCATTTTGGTTGGTTCGTAGCCATTGGCTGAAACTGACGGTCAACTGCACAGTCAATATTCTTCTTAAAAAAAAAAAACTGCACAGTCAATATCAGAAAGCAAGCTAAGCTAAGCTGTACGTACAGTACAGACACAGTACAGTGCAGTACTGAGTTCTAACTTGGCATCAAACAAGAAATAATCTTCAACTGTTACTACTGCTTCATGGATTACAAAAATTTAGAGGTCCCGAAATTTGAGTTTGAAGGAAACGTAAAAACAAAACAAGTACGAAACAGGAATCCTACAGGTCAGCGGAAGAAGCCTCAGTCTCTCAGAACTTGTTGTCCTTCTACTTCCAAGCAGGTAGCCAATCCTGTTTCTTATTTCTTTAATGTGATTGACCACCAATTTGGTTGTTTTGAGATTTTGAGTGTGCTGATATGGATGTGTATAATATATATAGAGTCACACACACACAGTAAGAATACGGACATTCCAGCAACTACAGAAGTGTTAATACCAAGATAAGAAAACAGTTTGCAGGAGTAGTTTAGAGGTCACATGGGAAGCTGATGGAGCTGATAGCCTAGTCAAGACATTTGTTTTTTTATTTTTTATTTTATTTTATTGGGATGGCTAGTCAAGACATTTAGTTGTAGGCTTGTAGCTCTCAATCTGTTCGGATTCTGAATGTAACCACATTTTAGTAAAATCAGACCCTCCCAAAAAAAAAAAAAAACGAAAAGACAAAGGGATATCGTTCCAACTTTCAAGGGTCAGGGTTAGAGATGAGATAAGAAATTTTGTTTTAATAGGCAGGGTTAGTTGAGAAATTTCATCCAGTACATGGTCTTAATATCTATTTATTGCAAATTGATTTGTCAATTACCAAATTATTTCCAACAACAACCACTTGAGATTGACCGACTCGTAAGTTGAAAATGGAGAATGAGGTGTTTTGTTATTGTTTGTAATGTTTCTAAACCCGAGAGAATGTTCAATTTCTCGATATGCACTTGTACTAACAAGAATCGATGCTGAATAATATCAAGTATATATTTTAGTTAATAAAAAAATTACATATAAATATCAACAGTTTAGATCCGTTGCACTTTCAGTGCATAAATTTTTTTTCTTTAAACCCTCATATAAAACTAATAGATAAAGATGACACTAATATTTATAGACCTTTCTTAATCTCAAGTCGTATTAGGATTTAGTTGTAATGCAAACAAACTTAATCTGCATATATATATATATATATATATATCTATACTATTATTAAGAGAAGAGAGCTTGCTTTCTAAAACTGAATTCTTTTACTAATTTAATCTTTATTTATTTAAAAACTATGAAATATAATTAATTAATAAGGATAATATTATAAATTTTAAAATAGAAAGCAAATGAATAAAAAAAAATATGGGTATTGTACGAGAAGTTTCTCCACATAGCGAGTGAGTCCTGCTAGTATATATTAATTAAACTAATAATTATACAGTAACTCCGATTGTATTCAAATAAAGTTAAAAAAAATAACCGTAAAACGACGAGAATAAACAGTAAATACTACATGTTCAATGTTCATGCCTATACAAAGGGTATATGGGTTATTTTATACACTAAATAGGGTATAATTCAAGGGTTTTTTTTTTTTGGGAGGAGATTGCGATTATGGATGATGATGATACCAGTAGTTACTTCACGCGTTAGCCCTCCGCCCACATCATTGTATATACCACTCTCTCTCTCTCTGAAAAGGAAAAATATTTCTCAGAATTAACATCTCTGGTAACAATAATACACAATCCAAGAGTCAAAAGACAAATTCATGAATCCAAATAAAGACCCACCTCCAATTTTGAGGTCTAATCAAGACCCCAGACTCGATTAAAGGAAAACAATACCAGAATTCGCATCTCGATGCACAATGAATCTCACTTGCCATTAAAACCCCCCCATAAACAGACCCAAAAGGAAAACGAACTCCAAGCCTTCAAAACCCAGATAGGATTTTTGGTTCTGACTTCTGACCTTCCCCCCCCATTAACCAATAGTAATAAATCCAATTCTGGTGTGAATGGTAAAAAAAAAAAAAACAGAAGAAGAAAAAGAAAAAAGGGCCACGTTACAGAACCAGCCTATAGAAGCGCGCTTCCCAGACCCCGAGTCTCCCTAATCTCTTCCCCGCGATATATAAAAAACCAACCCCTTTGTTTTTTTTCTTTATTCCACAAAACTCATATATAGACCAAAAGGTGCAACCTTTATAAGAAGCACCAACCAAAAACCCAACCCAGTTTTAGTCAGTGCCCTCTCTTCCCTTCTCTATCATCGACCTCAAACCAAAACTCAAAAACCAGACCACTTCTTTGTACCTTAATATCTCTCATCTCTATATATATTTTATCATTTTGGGCACGTCAAACCTCCCATCCCTACCATTCCACACATCTATTACATCTCTCACTAGTCTCGATTTGCCAGATTGAGATTAGACAGATAACCCCAACAAAAAAAAAAAAAAAAAAACCTATCTCTTCTAGACACAAAAATAAGGTACCACAACAAAATTTCACCCCAAACCCCAATTGGAAAAAAGGTGATCTGAGTTCAAAACTCCCCCTTCTTTAAAGGTACATTACTACCACCACTACTCTCTCTCTGTCTCTTACCTCTGTAAATTGGCTGAGACATGTCCATGCCCATCTATGTATGTCACATTTTTTTTTTTTTGGGTTTGTTTAATTTCTTCTGCAGTCAAATCTTTTGCTGACTTAGCTCTCACCACCCAAAACCCATAATCTATATTATTCACCATAGCCTCTAAACCCCCAAAGGGACGAGCTTTGAAACCCTCCTTGGGTTTTTAATTGGGTGTTTTGTGTTTTAGAGGGAATGTTAATGTTGTGTTTTGAGTGCACCATTTTTGATCTGTACCCACTTCTGTGCATGTTCCCGATCGGTGTTTGTCTAGGGTTTTGGCTTCATTGTGTACCCAATTGAGGGTAAAGTTTGTGGCTTTAACGATTTTTGGAGTACTGGGTTTAGTGGATTAGGGTTTGTTGCTGAGATATGGATCAATTTGACATTCTGAGGTGGTTTTCAAGTTGGGTTTTTGTGATTTGGTTTTGGCTGAGATCATTTTGAGCTGAAAGAAACTGGGTTCGTTGCTGTTTAGGTTTTTTTTGTCACATAGGTTTTGATGCAGATGCTTCTGTACTTGAAGACCCGCATTATAATATTTTTTAAAATTTTGAAGCTGTTTACTGATTTCCAAAATTTACTATCTTTTGATGAGTTTTGACGTGGTAGTTTTTCTAGAAGAACAGAGTTTCATGTATTTTTGAGGCAACATAATTTAATGATATTACATACACAATCATGATTAGATGGATGGATACTTGTAGAAGTTGTATGTACCCTAGATTATTATTTTACTGGAAGTATGTATGTTTTTAAATTAGTGGGAGCTTTTTTGGATGGGCAATTTCATTGATTTGTGAACATATTGAAGTAACACATTTTAAGTTTTAACAAAAAAGAAAAGAGAACTAATGTGATCTTCGTTGTTCTTCTTTTCTTTTCCTTTTTTCGGGATGAGGTGATCTTGTGCAAGTTGCTTTTTTTTTTTCCTTCTTTTTTCTTATTGAATATTAATATAGTTTTGATAGATGTATCAGTTAATATTGTTTGTTTCTACTTTTTTGAAGAGGAGACTATAGTTTAGTAGTTCTGGAAAATGATTCCAATTTGAAATGAATTACTGTTAAATAAGAAATGAATGCATGAGGCTCGGAAGTTAGTTTCCAAAAGTGTATTTAATTTATTATCTTTCCCAATTTTGCAATTATGTTATTTCGTGTTTAGGCATGGCCTTTATCTAGTGCAGTGATATTTTTAACGGAGACGATCCTCAAATTTATTTGGGCTTTAACATTGTTTCCTTAAACAGTATTTTTCTTGATTATACAAGTTTGACAACTATTTTTCCTTATGAACGGAGCACGCAACTAGGCGTAACATATAAATAAAAGTTAAATTCGAGAGAAAGAACTATAATCAGGATGTCTTGGGTGCGATCAGTTCGTCAGGAAAGTTAATAAACTTGAGCCATGCTGTCAGGTGCCAACTGCATGCCGAACAAACATCTTGATTGTAGGATGCATTTCTTTGTTGATCACAATGATATGATTACGGGTGGTATGTTAAAGACCTTCCCTGTATGAAACCATTCATTATGATATATTTGGTCAGTTCAAGTCAGGCCATCATAGTTTCTCATCATTGTCTTAGAGGTTTCCTCTTTGGGTACTTTTTTTTGTAGAGAAATGAAGTATGCATATATGTACGCACACAATATGGTTGTATCTGTAGATTTTTTGTTTTAGATTGCATGATACATTCATCTGACTCTTTTTGTGAATGGAGTTTTGTTTGAACAGAGAGGTGGGAGGGAAAATAATTTGTTAACACATACATCATATGGCATCATAGTTTCTGGTGTAAAATCATGGAAGTGCTCCCTTGTTCGAGCGTTCGATGTGTTGAAAAATCTGACTGCCCTCAACAGAGTTCAGGAACAACTCCTGTGAATGGAGAATCTAACTGCCTTGAACCTGCAAAGCAAGTGCAAGTAATAGATTGTATGGTAGAAGGCTTATTGCCAAATGCGGAAGGGCCTCAATTAGGAACACAAGGTGAAGTTAAAGGGGCAGTTCATGAATTGCATACCTCAGAAGGATGTCGGAATGGAGCTTCAGGTCTTGATTGTCAAGTGGAGAGCCAAAAGTCATCTAGTGGTTCACATGGTTTTGAATCTTTTGATGACGACGACGTAAATGCACAGAATTACTCTACAGAACCTTCCTTAATCTCTGATGGTCTGAAATTAGATAGCAGTGAAAATGGACTTCCATACAACAATAGGGAAGGAGAGTCATCTCATTCAGACTCCACATGGCTAGAATGTCATGAATCGGTGCCACTGTGGGTCAAGGTAACTTTTTTTTTTTTCCTTTAAATTCTTTTACCTTTTATTTTATTTATGCACTTCTACTGCGTATGTTGCATATCATCTTGTCTAGTCTCCCATCTTTACATAGGAGTTCACTGGTTCAGGGTTGTCCCAATCTGTTTGTAATTTTCCTTTTCTATTCTTTTTTAAAGTTTTTATTTTATTTTTTAATTTTTTCTTTTATCTCTCTCTTAATCTTACGCTTTTGGGTTTATTTCAATGTGGTACCTTGAGTTGAAATCTTCACAATTTCAACCTTCCAGTATTGGACTCTCTAGTAATGGAAATAGTCCCACCTGAAGGAGAATGCTATAGTAAACAATACTCATTGGCTTAAGTTCTGACAATTTCAGCTTTTTAGTTGGATGTGGGAGAGTGACTTTCTTTTTATGTTGTATAATACATGTGAACAGAAACGTGAAGACTCATAAATCCTGATGCCTTTTTCTCATTTTCTTTGCTAATCTTAATGAAAAAAGAGGACTGGTTGAATGAATTAACATCTAACTGATTTCTTTTCATTTTGGTACTTCTCTGTTTTTCCAAGTATAGTGGAGGGGAAAGTGGCAGGCAGGAATTCGTTGTGCAAGAGCTGACTGGCCCCTATCAACTTTGAGAGCAAAACCAACTCATGACAGGAAGAAATATTTTGTTATATTTTTTCCCCACACAAGAAATTATTCTTGGGCAGACATGCTACTTGTTCGGTCAATCGATGAAATTCCACAGCCTATTGCATATAAAACACATAATGCTGGTTTGAGAATGGTAGAAGACTTGAGTGTTGCACGTCGGTTTATCATGCAAAAGTTAGCTGTTGGAATGCTGAATATAGTTGATCAATTTCATACTGAGGTATGTGATTTCATGTGTGAATCTCATGCTCTTATTCTCTCTTTCAAAATTCTTTCTTTTTTCTTATTTTTCCTCTCTTTAGATTGGAGTTGGAGCACATGTTTTGCTGTAACCTTAGTTCTCTGCTTTAATTTCACATCATTTTATTAGAGATTTGTGGTCAAACTTGTGTAGGCTTTAATAGAGACTGCTCGTAATGTGGGGGTCTGGAAGGAGTTTGCTATGGAGGCTTCTCGCTGTAACGGTTATTCTGATCTGGGAAAGATGCTTCTGAAGCTGCAAAGTGTAAACTGCTATACCTATTTATACTTGATTTTCCAAATAGGGACAGAACTATTTCTCTTTTTACTCCAACATGAGTAAAGCCATTGTCTTCATTCAGTAATCAAATCTAAAAGATTCTCCAATGATATATATGAACTTCAACTATTAGCTTGTACTGATGTTTGGTGGTTTATAGGAAACCCCTACTTATACCACATGAGCTGTATGATTTGCATGCTTGCAAGTGTGTACAAAGTTTTGTGCACATCAATGATGATTTTATTTTTGAACAGATAATTGTAATTAGAATCTAAAGCTGTAGTCCAACATATTGGCATCGTGTCCCAAGTATGAATCCAACATTCTCTAATTTTGGACCCATACTGGTATTATTTGTTCGTCCGCCAGTAGAGTTAGAAAAAGATTACATAGATATCTTAATTGAGACTGTATTACATCTTTTAGCTGTCGTGAATATCATTCTTGGCAAGGTTAATTAGGCCTAAAGTGGGTGTGGAAAAAGCATATCTATTGAAGGTGTATAGTGAATTCTAGTGGCATAAGTAAAATGTTGAACTTCTCCAATTCATTCATTGAAATATGTATTTTGATATTGTCTGAAGCTCCCTTTTGGAACTTGTTTAATCATCTTTATATGTTGATGCTGCATTTCTTAGCATGCTTGTATTTTGCATACATTGTAGGTTTTTGTGATCATGTTAAATTAATATGTTTTTAGGTTAAACTAAAACTTGAACTGTTCTATAAGTTTATTTTTATTTTGCTCTGAAAGGAATGAGCAATATTCTTTAGATTTTTTCTCGTTTCGATGAGTAATTTAATAAAGTCATTTCTTCCCCTTACAGATGATTTCGCAGAGCTACATAAATCATAATTGGCTACAGAATTCAAATCATTCTTGGGTGCAGCGGTGTCAGAATGCCTGTAGCGCTGAAACTGTTGAACTACTGAAGGAGGTACATGTTTTTATATGGCTGCTCATTTATGTTATATTCACACTGTAGTATAGTAAATTGTCCTACATGCGTACTTTCTTGTATGGTTTGAACTACTGAAGGAGGTATATGTTTCTGTGGAGCTATTACTGTTTTTTGTTTTTGTTTTTTTGTTGAGTTAGGCACTGATTGAAGACGTACCAGAACTCACCTCATGCACCTGTTACAATGGACGAAACTGCACTGTGTTGAAAAGAGTCATTTGTTTTACCTTTAAGTAACGATATTTTTCTTTGTGGTCAGGAATTGGTCGAGTCTATTCTCTGGAATGAAGTCCAGTCTCTCCGGAATGCAGCGTTGCAACCTACTTTGGGTTCTGAGTGGAGAACATGGAAGCATGAAGTTATGAAATGGTTTTCAACCTCTCATCCCATATCTAATGGTGGGGAATTTCCGCAGCACAGTAGTGATGCCCCCGTGACCCCAAGTCTTCAAGTTAGCAGGAAGAGGCCCAAGCTTGAAGTTCGCCGTGCAGAGGCACATGTTTCCCAGGTGGAATCTAGGGGTTCAGATGAAGCTATAGCCATTGAAATTGACTCTGAGTTCTTTAATAATCGAGATGCTGTAAATTCTGCTACATTAACCTCAGAACCCGATAAAGAAGTAAATATGAAAGATGTTGCTGCACTGACTGGAGATGGTGGTGTTGCTGATAAATGGGATGACGTTGTCGTTGCAACTGGAAATTCTGTGTTTATCCAAAGCAAAGATGTGGAAATGACACCGGTCAGTGATGTGGCTGGTATAAAGTCTTCTGCTTCCGGGACTAAAAATCGACAGTGCACTGCTTATATTGAAGCCAAAGGAAGGCAATGTGTGAGATGGGCGAATGATGGTGATGTTTACTGTTGTGTGCACTTGTCGTCTCGTTTCACAGGAAGCTCTACAAAATCAGGGGGATCTCACTCTATGGATACACCAATGTGTGAAGGAACAACTGTCCTTGGAACTAAATGTAAGCATCGGTCTCTTTATGGCTCTTCATTCTGTAAGAAGCATAGACCAAAAACTGAGAGGGAAACAATCATAAATACTCCAGAGAATGGACTTAAGAGAAAATATGAGGAGAACACATCTGGTTTAGATACCATGAACTGCAGAGAGATGGTATTGGTGGGAGATGTTGGTGCTCCACTAGAAGTGGATCCTGTTGGAATCATGGCCGGCGATGGCTTTAATGGAAGGGGAAGCCTATTTGAGAAGTCCGAACTTCCTGCCAAAACTAGTAATGTGACTGAAGAGATGCGTTGCATAGGCTCTGGTTTGCAAGATAGCAGCAACCACTGTCTGGAAAGTCCAAAAAGGCATTCATTATATTGTGAAAAACACCTCCCAAGCTGGCTGAAACGTGCTAGAAATGGTAAGAGTAGGATAATATCAAAGGAAGTATTTGTAGATCTTTTGAAGGATTGCCACTCACATGAGCACAAGTTGCATATACATAAAGCGTGTGAGCTTTTTTACAAGCTCTTTAAAAGTATATTATCTTTAAGAAATCCTGTCCCTAAGGATGTTCAGTTTCAGTGGGCTTTATCTGAAGCTTCTAAGAATTTGGTTGTTGGGGAAATATTTACGAAGTTGGTTTGCAGTGAAAAGGAGAGACTCGTAAGACTTTGGGGCTTTAATACTGATGAAGATACACGTGAGGATGTATGTGTATTGAACTCTGCCATGGAAGAACCAGCTCTGTTGCCTTGGGTTGTGGATGATAACCATGATGATGAAAGAGCCATCAAGTGCAAAATTTGCTCTGATGAATTTATGGATGACCATGCACTTGGAACTCACTGGATGGAAAATCATAAAAAGGAAGCTCAATGGCTCTTTAGAGGTTATGCATGTGCTATCTGCCTGGATTCTTTTACTAATAAAAAAGTTTTGGAAACGCATGTCCAGGATAGACACCGTGTGCAATTTGTTGAACAATGCATGCTTCTCCAGTGCATCCCTTGTGGCAGCCACTTTGGGAATAATGAGGAGTTATGGTCACATGTGCTTGTGGTACATCCTGATGATTTCAGGCCCTCAAAAGCTGTTCAACATACTCTGTCAGCTGATGATGGCTCTCCAAGGAAGTTTGAGTTGTGCAATTCAGCTTCTGTGGAGAATACCTCACAAAATTTAGCTAATGTCCGAAAGTTCGTTTGCAGGTTTTGTGGTTTGAAATTTGATTTACTTCCCGATCTTGGCCGCCACCATCAAGCTGCCCACATGGGGCCAAGTTTAGTAAGTTCTCGGCCCTCGAAGAGGGGGATACGTTATTATGCTTATAGATTAAAATCTGGGAGACTTAGCCGTCCTAGATTGAAAAAGAGTCTGGCAGCAGCATCATTTAGGATCAGGAACAGAGCAAATGCTACTATAAAGAAACGCATCCAAGCGTCCAAGTCACTTAGCAGTGGAGGAATGGATATACAGCATCAATCAACTGAGGCAGTGAGTCTTGGTAGGTTAGCAGAATCACATTGTTCAGCAGTAGCAAGGATTTTGTTTTCTGAGATGCAGAAAACAAAACGTAGGCCTAACAACCTGGACATTTTATCTGTTGCTCGCTCTGCTTGCTGCAAGATTAGTCTTGAAGTCCTGCTGCAGGGAAAATATGGAATCTTGCCACAACGCTTGTATCTGAAGGCAGCTAAGCTCTGCAGTGAGCATAACATTAAGGTAAGTTGGCATCAAGAGGGTTTCATTTGTCCTAAAGGGTGCAGGGATTTCAACGCTTTGTTGCCGTCTCCTTTGATACCTCGTCCAATTGGTACTACGGTGCACAAATCTCAACCTTTGTCAGATCCTTCTGAAGAAAAGTGGGAGGTGGATGAGAGTCACTATGTTGTTGGTTCAAATCACTTGAGCCAAAGGTCTTTGCAGAAGGCTCATGTATTATGTGATGATATGAGCTTTGGCCAAGAACTAGTGCCACTGGTCTGTGTAGCTGATGAAGGTCTTTTGGATTCTCTTCCTGCCAATGCAGGTAGTTCTACTCACCAAAATGCTGGACATTCCATGCCTTGGGAGAACTTTACCTATACTGCAAAGCCATTACTTGATCAATCCCTTGGACTGGATACAGAGGTGACTTTTTTTTCAGACGGTTTTGATGTTTGGTCTATATATATAAATACTTGGTTTTGGTTAAATTTTAAAAAATTCAAAATGCCCTAGATTAACTAAAATGTTAGAAAACCACAGTAAATATAATGAGGATATAATAGTAAAAGGTCAGTTAATTGAGTTAAGAATAGGCAACTGGCTTTTCTCTTCTTCTTTTGGTTGGACAAGTGGCACTTTCCTCTACTAATTAATCACTGCATGCCATTTTTATGTTTTTTCAAAGAAAACATGCCGATTGGCACGTGCAAAGCAAGTGGCAGAGGCTAGCATCAATAACATGTATACATTTTATGATCTTTTCTCTCTCTCTCTGACAGAATAAATTTTCCTTACAAAGAGTATATCTTAGAGTTGATACCATATTAAGAAAATAGGGAGAAAGGAACAGAATGAGATACATCAATCGTGATCCTAGATGGTGTCTAAATGGTACAACCTTAATTACAAAGGGAACTGTAAAATAACCTAACTTGGGAAAAGAGTCCCATATCTGTATTTTCTTCCGCTACTTTAGGTCTTGTTTGTTAATTTTGTGTTCTCCCCTATCTTTACAGAGTTTGCAATTGCGTTGTTCCTGCTCACATTCTACATGCTGTCCTGAAGCATGTGATCATGTCTACCTTTTTGATAATGACTATGATGATGCGAAAGACATCTATGGGAAACCCATGTGCGGCAGGTTCCCCTATGATGATAGAGGCCGAATTATTTTGGAGGTATGATAAGCAATCTATCACCAATCACAATCTCATCTTTCTATTGTCGATCTTATGGATTTATTTACTTTTCATTCTGCTTGATGGTTATTGGTTTGTCTTCTGCATTCATACTGCTATTTCTACCCTGGGAAGATAAATTCTGCCATGATGTTGATCCTGTCAGAAACAGCACATAAAAAAATTATTTGGATCTGATGGATATAAATATACAAGCACATAATCTGTTGCTCTTTTATCATGAAATTGGCAGGAAGGCTACCTCGTTTATGAATGCAATCAGATGTGCAGCTGCAATAGAACGTGTCCTAATAGGGTCTTGCAGAATGGAGTAAGAGTGAAATTGGAAGTCTTCAAGACAGAGAAAAAGGTAGATTCTTGTTTCTATATTAACCAAAATCAGATAGAAAGGTAAATTTTAGTTTTTCTTCATTTGAAGGGTCTTATTTTGACTTCACTATATTGCAGGGATGGGCAGTCAGGGCAGGTGAAGCAATCCTGCGTGGCACTTTTATTTGCGAGTACATTGGCGAGATTTTAGACGAAAATGAAGCAAACAATAGGCGCAACAGGTTTAAATTTTGTTCTGATGTTCAGCTTCTTGTTTTACTTTAGTTTTTATGCTATATCTAATGATCCCCTTGCGAATTATCAGGTATGACAAAGATGGTTACGGCTATCTTTATGAAATCAATGCTCACATTAATGATATGAGCAGATTGGTAGAAGGACAGGCACAATATGTAATTGACTCTACAAACTACGGAAATGTTTCACGATTCATCAATCATAGGTAATGAATGACTACTGAGTGATTTGTTATATATTTATTGCTAATACTTCCTTCTGATGGAGGAGGTTTAAATTGTTTACATAGATGCCTTGATTCAGACTGATTAGATTAGATGGCGGGCAACCACTTTGCCCCTTGCTAATAATCTTTCGAGCAGTCTGTTGTGTGTGCTGTTGTTGATCACATCTGTATTTTTAAGTAATTTAGCAATTTATATAAATTATGTAATAGTCTAGCAGGATGGCTTCAATCCCAATCTATACCAACTTTTCAGTCATTCATCATACTTTTCCAAAAGATATCACAATGATTAAAAACTTAAAACAAAACAAATTTCTGTTTCTTAAATTATTCTCCTCATAATTGACAACTTTGATGTTATACATGGATAGTGTTGTGTCTTTATATGTTAGACATGTTGAATGTCTTTTGATCTATTGTTGAATCTGTCATTTTTCTTTTTATGTAGCTGTTCACCGAATCTTATGAATTACCAAGTTCTCGTGGAAAGCATGGATACTGAACGTGCACATATTGGTCTATATGCTAATCGTGATGTAAGCTCTCTCCTTTCTATCATGATCTTTGTGCATATAATGCATGGGATGGTGGGTTGAAATTGTTATTTAAGTTTTTGATATAATTTTCTTCTTGAGATGGCGAGTAAGGTATTACATAGTTGGTCTCTAAGTTGTCATTGAGAAAGCTTTATTGGGAGTTCATATTTTTATGATGATTGTTTTACCACGAAAGCATTACACTCTGCAACTAATATGCATAATGTGAACATTGCTAATATTTCATTTCCATTCTGTATGAGCAGATAGCTTTGGGTGAAGAATTAACATATGACTATCGGTATAAACTCCTTCCTGGAGAAGGATGTCTGTGCCATTGTGGAGCTCCCAGATGCCGAGGCCGGCTCTATTAAACCTTCAGTGAACACAGGGCTCTGCTCAGTGCACACTTTTGGTGCTTGTACATTAGTATTTGAGTGGCAGTTTTGAACGGAAAATTATCTCTGGGTTAGTGGAGAGTTCTTGGTATGAACCCATCTACAATCTAACAGTTGATTACAGAATGGGATCTAAGCCAAGCTGGAAAGAAACTTGGCCTAGTCATAATATCGCCACAAGGGTTGATGTAGCTCTGAATCCGCTGCAGTAAGGACCAGATTTTTTTCCCTTAGGTAGATTGAAACCATGCCTTTTAGCTAGCCCATGTTTATTTGAAGAAATTAGGACTCCTCTTCTTCGGATACTATATTTTTAATGTAGCTGTTCAGGATTTAGCACATGGTAGGTGGATCATGGATATCTTAGCTGGTGAAAATTTCTAGGTGATCTAGTGGTGGTAAAGTTTATTAATGGCTTATTCTGATTTGTTGGAAACATATTTTTCAGTTCTCAAATCCGTTGTTGTTGCTCCAATGTGGTTTAGCCATTGTTATCTTGTTCATTGTTGCTCCAAAATTCATCTGTCATTACTCTCTCCTTTTTTTTTTTTTTTTTTGAGAATCTGTCATTACTCAATTGGACTAATGAAGTAGAAACATTCTTGGACTAGTATTTGAATTCTGGCCTTCTGGAATTTAACTTGTTGGCGCCTTCTGCTATTACAAGGAGCTAAAATCATGACAGTAACCTGTTCATTCTTGGTACAAACAATGACCATACAACGCGATAGAGATTCCATTTTGTTTCATGCTTCATGGCTTCATGCATTATGTGCTTTCAGAACTTCATTTCACCTTTTAGGACCACAAAGAACACAAATGGGAGTCCATAACCAAACCCCACCAGGATTCCCATGCCTGTTAAAATCACAATTTCAGAGTCATTACCTAATTATCAAACATTTAATCCACAATAAGTTATACTAGTAGGTTTAAGGTCTTTACCATATTCAACATATCTTGGCCTTTTCTGTGTAGGAGCTTCTGGTGGTGATAATGATGCCATCAACTGCAAAACCATAGAGATTATGACCAACCCACTTCCTATCTTCTCCCTGATTATTCTCTCACTCAAATCCAGTGACCAAAACCCAGATATACCATTTACAAAATCTTCAGCCACAACCTTGATAAATAGAAACATTCCAAGCCATAGTGTTGCCTCAGCAAATTGGTTGATTTTTTTGGATATGATAGCCCAGTTCACTAGATTTACATAACAAGCAACAGCATAAAGAGGAAACCAAAAGTACCAATCTGAAAGAAAGAAAAAAAATCAAGAAAATTAGCTTGGATTATTATTTAACATTGCAATAAGAAAAGGTTAGGGTAGCAAAGATTAAGAGTACCAGGGTCATTTAATTGAACAGCAGCTGAGTAAGCAAATAGTGCTGCCATTAGTAGAGAACACAAGGTGTATAGCTTGCTGGGTGTTGCCATTTTTGCTGTTTCAGATCTTCATGGAGGATTAGGTCATATATTTTACTAGCTTGTAGGATTGAACTATTTTAGTCAACCTTCGTTGACTTATCCTCATCTGACTTAATTGTAAAGAATCAAATTTGCAGCTATGACACATGTGATCGCTTTTAGTTTTTTAATTAATTGTCAAAATGGTTTTAGTCTGACATCACCAAACCGGATTAGCGAATATATTTTGCTTCAGATATTAATACTTCAATGTCGCGAAATGTTAGATTAGTCTCATTATGAATTAATCCAAAAGCTACCTTAGAGATTCAATTGTAAAATTCAGCTTTTAAGCTTTCCTTTTTCTGTTTTATTGATATCTGTTGGGTTAGAGAAAAGAAGGAACAAACAGGAAATATGAAGCAATTCAGAGAGCTGAGTCAGATCATGTAGGGTGCTTTTGATCAGCCTTTAACCACTGAAAAATCAAATGAGGTGTAAGACTGTAGGGCCTGCATAGCTAGTCAGGTGAACTTCAAAGATATCAGACATGTTCTCAAGTATTCAATATTGTTATGTCATGATATTTTATATCTAACTCATTCAAAATATTGAACATGTTAAACAAGAATCTAATTTGATATTCTGCCGACATAACATGTTGTCTTTTCATGATTTATCTCACAAACAGTTTATATCTCTAATTTATTCAAAATATCGGAAATATTAATCTTGTGCCGACATAACATGTTTTTCCTACCGAAATTTTGATTAATTTTTAGTGAAAACTTCCATGATTTTCTCATTAACAGAACTTGCTCCAGCCTTAACATGATCAATTTAGTCAAATTTACAGCCAGAAATCGAGACCTACCACTTGAGAAGCTAGCGATTCCAAATTCCACGGTGGGCCAAATTACAGCAAGGCCTTCTCCAGTGATATGATGAAACGTGCTACGTTCTTTCCATCCTACCATCATATGCATAGGCTCTATTATTGCGTATGCCTACAACTCACAGTTGACACCCTCCATGGCTTTTTCTTTTCATAATGGCACAAAACCTAAAAGAAATAGAAAGGGTCAAATGTCAGGTCATAAAGAGGTTCTATACAAAACTTAGATATTTGAGCTAATTACCGACTCTTTCTTATGTGAATTTGTGCCATGCTTGATTTTATGGATGCTGGTGTCTACTCTTTTTCTAAAGCCAATAGCAACAAACATAAAGCAAATCAAGAAAGATAAACTAGCCATAGATTCCCATGGGCTACATTTTGATTTATGGTCCTTCCTTTCCCTAAAAAAAATTGCCTCTTTCTTTATCTAACCCAATGAACTAACATGTACAAAACCTTTAGTTCTCTTCAAGATTCAATGAACTTGATGCATAATGACTTGACCTAAGTTTATTTACATGGAAATCATGGTGTTTTGTGAGTTCATATGTGTTTTCTAACACAAATTTAAGTGAGTTTTTATAAAAAAATAATTAAGTTTTCTTTATCGTTTAAGAATTAAATTACGTAACGAAGATAGATCTCTAATTCTTAATAAGTGTGAAAATTTTATCAAAAATGCGAACAAGATTTTTGTGTGTACACAGATGTCAGCATGCATATGTATCCATATTAATATAGCTAGGTTGCTTAGAGAACCCACCGCGGGACAGCTTTGAAACTTTGTGATCGGTTTATGTGATGGCATCTTGGCATATTGAATTGGCTTTCTTAGTCTGAATTCGTAAGCAACCTATATTATACTATAAGCTCCTTGTAACCATATCTGTGTATTATTGCCATGGATGAACAGACCTTGTTTTTCTATTGGAATACTCTTTCTGGAATAGATATATCTATTTGGTAAACTTGGCTTTCCGAGGTATCCTTTCAAAATCAATCATTAATCTATCTCACATGTGGAACACTTCTATTTCCTCAAACTATTAACTCCTTCATGTTACGTAGTGTTTTCTATTTTATGGTTTATTGATACTTTGTATCTTTCAATTTTATTCTCAAATTATTTTTCAATTTTATTTCCAAATTATGAAATCTTTCATTTGATCTCAATTTAGAGAGAGGTCCAACCATTAAATTTGTCCAATCATACATTCAAGTCTCCTCACATATATACTATAATTTTTAACAATGGTACTTTAAGCTTATGTATTGCGATTAGTAGAAATGTTTTAATTTGTTGTTACAAGTTAATTTAGTTTCCTTTTTCAGGATGATATGGACTTGGCACATGGAATGTAGTTACACTCGTCCATCATTTTCCTTCTTCCCGGAAGGCCGGAACTCTATCCATGAATAATTGAATACCGCTACATGTAACACTCACTCACCAACTCCACAAAACGTTCCCGTTTCATGTATATTCTATGAACCGAATTTGGCAACACATGAGTCACTTCAGTTCTTGGATCAATGTAAACATGCACATCACCCTACAAGATAGTGATGGTCCTGACAAGAAAGAACTGCTAAAGCTAGAAGCATTAAGTCTATTTTCATTGCAATTCTTTCTTTCTTTTTTATATGTTTGAAAAGGCCTAGAAAATCTAGCACCGTTGGAACAACGCCATCATAAAAGAAGCAAAGAACACAAAATAATATTACTTGAGAAAAGAAAATGAGGAGAGACAAGGGTTGAGGCGTGCCTGTTTGATCTCTGAGAAAGTGTTTTTGAGATAAGAGTAGAGAGAGAGAGAGAGAACATTAGCATTTGGAAAAGGCAAAAAAAGACATGCAAATTCTGAACCCACACACTGTCGCAAAAACCAAATATGATTCATCCTCATCATCACCCGAAGCACAGGTAGACATAAACTGTTTCAAGTAGAAAACACAGCCATGTAGTTTTTGTTGCCCTTTTCTTTTCTTTATTTTTCTTCGTGGGCTTTTTCTGCTTTACCAAATTAAAAGGGGTCACTAGCAGTAATTATTCCTAATTTCAAGTCTCTGTTCAGTGGTTCCCTTGATGCTTAACACCGAGAGCATTTTAGGGGCACTCGTGGGCTTCAAAGATTAAGAGATTTAGAGTTAAATTTTCAGAGAGCTCTCAGATTACCCAGTTCTTGGTGAGTACCAAATTCTTATCTTTTTGCTATTCTGCTTGTAAAGATTTCATCTTTTCATGTTTTCAGAGAAATTGGGAGCTGGGTTTGTTTAGTATCATGCAATTTCTGTGGTGGGTTAGTGATTTCTCAAGTTGGGTTTCTTAGGATCAGCTTCAAGATCACACCTTTTATGCTTTTCATGCTTATGAGTTTTCATGGTGGTTACTGATTAGACTGTTTTGGATAGGAAAGAAGAGTTGTGCCAAAGAAGAGGCCCTGATTTTTCAAACCTGTGTTGTGTGAGCTTGGGATGTCTGCATCAATGTGCTAATAGTGATTGCTGTAAATTTGTTGTGAAATATGGCGGAAATTAGACTTACAAAGGTAGAACAAGGCCAAACCAAGATTAGAAATGTCCCAATTGCTGTAACCCCAGAAGGTTTTTGGTGTTGTCCTTCTCCTGTTGCGTTTCAAAAGACCCTTAAAGCTCATAACTCTCTACACAAACCCAAGTCCTCATCACCACCACCACCTCCACCACCCAAGACAACAGCTCACAGAAAGCAAACTATACTGAATGAAAAGAAGCCAACTTTCGGGCAATCTAGATCAGTTTCTGATGGTCAAAGGACTCTTGGTCCGGAGGCGCCAGAAGCACCTGCCCTCGGTGCATCTTTGGTTGCAGAGAGAGTTCCGAGGCCCAAAGTCGAAAATTTGCCGAGGAAGGTGGCAATTGAGTTTGGTGAGCCTGGCACTAGTGATATGAAGGTCATTTTACTTGGGAAGCAGGGATTTTGTGTGAAGTTGAGCGTTCACAAGAATGTTCTAGTGGAGAATAGCAACTTTTTCGCTGACAAACTTGCTGAACAACAGTCTAGTTCGTCGTGCCTTGAAATTGAAGAGTGCGAGGATGTTGAGATATATGTTGAAACTGTTGGGCTGATGTACTGCAAAGAAATGAGGCAACGCCTGATGAAGCAAAGCGTCTCCCGTGTACTCCGAATTCTGAAGGTAAAATGCAGAGCTGTGTAAGGCATTAGTTATCTCATTTCTTTGTTGACTGCAAATGTTTTGTTGTTGGTTGTGCTTCAAGGCCATGTAATGTTCAACTGCTGTATCTGTTTCTTAATATTTATTTTTCTATCAGAAGATGAAATTCTCATTCAAAACTTTGGTCTAAGAAAACCTAAAAAGAAAATAAGGTATAGTGGCCACATTAAAACCTTAGTCAGTAAGAAATAACTGAAATAAGGGGAAAAGACATAGCTGGGTAGGGTAGTTCTTACTGCTGTATTGTTTTTATGAAATATTTTCAAGTTTTGCCGACTATTGGGCTATTTCAGAAATTGCAGTTTCAGAAGCTCTAGTATGGAACTCCTCCTATTTGGACAGATATTTTTCACAAATCCTTTTGTTTTGCAGAGTATGTATGCTAGCTGACAACTATCAGACTGACATGTAGTTGATATAAGCTTGTTGCCCTATCTAGTACCATTATAGAAGACTCTCTCTAAATTGACTCTTATTTCTAATCATGCCATTTCTCCTATTGTTTTTCCTGTTATTTGTACATCTCATCTAGCTTCTCTGTAATATCATTCTTACAGACAAAAAGGACCCAAAAAAATGGAGCAAATATAATAAAAGTTTACTCTTTTTTCAGCAATCGCATTAAATAAATATGCAATGCACCTCCCATAAAAGGCTTCTGGTAATTTGCATAGATTGTTCTTTGTCCATTATGATTGGGAATGAAAAGAGAGATCCCGATGGGGGTGTGCTTTATAGTTGGTGACTACTTATAGATATCTATGTACAAACTTTGTAATTGCTATTTTTGATGGAGATTCTCATAGTCCTGGTGATAATGGTTACTGAGACATGATTAGTCTGGATTAAAGCGATGGTGCTTCAACTATGTACAGTCATGTGTAGGTTGAAGTGGCCAATTGCAAACTTTTTTGTTATTTCAGCTCTAGTTAGTGTCTGAGGAACAATTTCCCAGGTAAATGTGTCTTTGGATTTAAGCAAGTAATGCAAGTCGCATGCTCCATCTTATTGGAGCTTTCAGCACCCTACTTCCTAATTGCAGAATATGATAAATCATTAGTAGAGTATTGGCACTTCTGATAGGCATCATACTTTTTTATTTGTTGCAAGTGATTGCTCTCTTGCATTTTATACCTATGGAGCTAGAAAGTTTGGCTTGATTATGCTCATTGATATATTAAACTACTATGTATCTTTTTCTTTGGTCTGAGTTTTATACATATTGGGTATGTGCATGTTGTTGTGTTTCAAGTCATTTTAGCCAACGGGCATTATCCACACAACGTATATCAAATTCATTCGTGACAATGTGAAATGGTTATAATGATTTGACATATACACTACAAATATAGTGAAGTTGAATCTCTAGTTATAGAGTTGCTAAGTAGGCTTTCTATATCTTATCAGTCTACCTTTGTTTCCTTCTACATGTATAGAAGGGTTTATATATTCTCTGTGTGTGTGTGTGTGTGTTTATATGTAGCTCTATCAAACCTAACCTAAATCTAAATTGCATGTTCTTTCAGATTGCAGAAGTGCTTGGCTTCAACTCGTGCATGCAGTCATGTTTAGAATACTTGGAAGCAGTCCCGTGGGTTGGAGATGAAGAAGAAGAAAAGGTGGTCTCATCGGTTTTGCGCCTCCAGAATGAAGGTATTGGGGTCAGTCCAGTATTAAAACGAGTCTCGTCCGACATTTCTAAAGCCCCAAAGGACACACTTTCCCACATAATTGGACTTGTTCTTGGAAGCAATGAGGAGAGAGGCAGGCGCGAAATGAAATCTGTAGTGCTCAAGCTCCTTAGGGAGAATAACAGTGTCTCAAGCTCTTCCAGTCCATCCGATGTCTGCAATCAAACACTCTATGACTCCAGCAGAAACTGTTCAAGTTTACTACTGTTTCTGTTCAAGCAGGCAGCAGAACCAGAGTCTCCCGAAAAATCTGTGGACAACAAAGACCCTCTGGTAAAGCAAATAGCTTTGGCGTCTGATAACCTCTCATGGTTGCTTGATATCTTGGCTGACAGGCAAGCGGCAGATGAATTTGCAGTAATGTGGGCTGGCCAGCAAGAATTGGCAGCCTTGCATATGAAGCTACCTATTGTGTCTCGTTACCATGTTAGCATTATTACAGCAAGGCTGTTTGTTGGAATTGGAAAAGGGGAGCTGCTACCGTCGAAGGATACGCGTCAACTGTTGCTACAAACATGGTTACAGCCACTGATCAATGACTACAATTGGCTGCAACATGGATGTCGGTCATTTGACCGAAAGGTTGTGGAAGAAGGGATTGGTAGGACAATTCTCACTCTGCCTCTAGAGGACCAGCAAAGTATTATGCTTTCTTGGTTGGGAAGTTTTCTCAAGTCTGGTGATAGCTGCCCAAATCTTCAGAAGGCCTTTGAAGTCTGGTGGAGGAGAACTTTTGTTAGACCATATGTGGAAGGACAACAAGGTAATTCACTCCAGTCAGATAGCTCAATGACATCCTAGTAGACCTACTAAAGACTAAGCAAATACCATAAGAATGTATGTAAAATTAGCGGGTGTTGTTTTCCACAAGTATGTGGGTTCACTTCAAATTGAAAATAGAGACTTGGTATGTTTCTCATTTTGTGAAGGCTAACATGGCAGATTTTTGTGAAGGGGGCAAAAGAGTGACCTGGTAGCGGGTGGACTTGTACTGAGAAATTTGTAGAATTGAATGCTTTATGTGATGTAAGATACTGCTTCTGTTAATGATGAATGTGGATTGATTTGTTTATGCAGAAAATCTGGAGAAAGAAAATTTAACTGAACTTGTTGCCTCATGTGAGTTTATTCATTTAACTGTGAGTTTATTCATTTGTTTCTAGCTCATGATATATACTTGTAAAGTGCCAAATATGATTTTATTAAAGGTAATATATCACTTAAAATTTTGATTTGCTGGTGAAATTATTTCTGGTATATCACAAGATCAAACTAGATGACTGAGCTGATTTACTGTACAATTTCCTCAATCCATGTGTCATGCTCTATTGTGTGGATGTAACTTGTCATCAAGTTCAGGTACGTGCATAAAATTGACTCTTCCTGTGCAACTAGGGTTGCAAATTGTGCTTACTTTGCAAGTAAATGTGCATCAAACTTTCCATCAGCTTTTAACACAGACATTGATTTCGATATAAGTGACTGGTTTATAATTGGTCAATTCTAAAACCATACTTTTTTTTTTTGAACGTATTCTGAAACCATACTTGAACTTGACCAAAAGGTTTACTGACTTGTACAGAATTTGTCATTGGAGCCTTGTTATATATAGCTGCTTTCTCAAATTCCCAAGTCGGTACAAAACTAATTAAAAGGTCACAATCACGTCATGTACAATTATAAAATTAACTTGTTAGAGCAAGTTCACCCGTTGGATCATCAAATCACCCATTATTCACTACTTTTTAGTGTTAATTTCACCTATGGGTTATGGACACAGTGTATTTCATGCCCTGAGTCACGTAGAGTCACTTTCTGGGTCACCATCGTGACCTGCAAAGTGACCTGGTGACTTAAGTCACTATGAAAACTGTGCCCGTAACCCAAAGTGTGAAAATTAACACTAAAAAGTAGTGAATAGTGGGTGATTTGCCAGACGGACAAGAACATAGGAAAAGTTTGGTTAGACACTACAGCCAAACATAGCTGTGGTCATTTTTTGTTTTTTGTTTTTGTTTTTATATACATTTTTCATATATATATATATATATATATATATATATATATATATATATATATATAGTGATGAGAGAGAGAGAAGAGGAGGATTCTCTCTATCACTCTATGAGATTAAAGGAAAAAGGAATACAAAGGAGGGGGACCAAAAACCAAAACCTCTCAATTCAAAGTACAAGCATAATGAAATTCTAGCTAATTATCGAAAATAAAATTGCGATCATTCTCGTAGTGTGAAAGGATAAATGAAGGAGGTGAATCCTGCCACACCATTTCAGAAAAAGATGAACCATTTAAAAAAAAAAATCCCATCCCATTCCCACCCTTGATGGGGCCTGAAGAAGATGAACCATAGTTTGCTAAAACATCTGCAATTTTATTCTCTTTATGGAAGATGTGAGAAGACCGAAATGTCATCATAGAGATCTTGATTAGTCGATTGGAGCTCAATTGTACTTCCAGATACTAGACAAATATTTCTTCAAGTTGATTTTGGTTACACTGATGGAAATGCTCTTGGTTCAGAAATTTAGTCGTCCAGTTGGATTGCAATCTTTGGAGTCACATAACTAGAGGAGGTTGTTTTTTTGAGATGTTGTTAATCTCCATTGCGGTAATCACACTCTAAATTCATGCAATCACTTGAATATACCACATGCGGTATAGAGTAAACCTGTATTTGCTTATGCTAGAAAAGTTTTGAATGAGATAACTTGTTTACCCAGTTCTCCTGTTGGATTCACCAAGATGGTAGAAGAAAATGATATCCCATTGTTTTCCTTATCCACTTCTAGTTCTAGCAAAATAAGAAAAAAGCCATTATTGCACCATAACAATGGCAGCAGTGGTCCAACGTGTGCATGTACACACTGCTGGATCAGGATTGAATGTTCGCCTGTAATTCGTATCCTCTGTGCATACAATGCCCTGCTGTGGTGGTGGAGGTGGTGATGAGCTAGGGTCCCGTAGTAAAGGCCACCATATCATGCACATTTAAATCCAACTGGGAAATCATAATGTCTCCAACAAAGAAATTTGCACCTAGATCAATCTGCTTATTGTTTGTTTCCTATTATCACATTAAATTACAAGCTCAGTACTGATCGATCAGTATCTTGCATACATATGATTCAGCATATTCCTACCCTACCATACCATGTGGGTTGGGGCAACAAAAAATTTGAAGTCCATTCATAGAGTCGACTGTCGACACGCCCCATTCGCGCTTTGTGTTGATATTGTGTTTGTGTTCAATCATAGACATTAGATATGTAGATGATAGATCAAAATGTATTATTCTTTTGTGGTAGTTCGTATCATGTTTCTAGTGTTCATATTTTTGTTGTAATGGTTTGAATGCTTTTAATGGTAACTGAAAACATCTGTATCCTACAGACTGTTGCATAAAGATTGATGAACGTACGCTAACATAATTTGGATTTACAGTTGGGTCAATTGGATTCATAGATAGACATGCCTTAGATTTAGATTTGTTTATATTACATCTCCAATTACCGTTCAAATTTATATAGCTACTCAACAGGATGAGGTATCCCTAAACCATATTTTCACTGAGCCATCGCAGTTTCAATCCACGACCCCATTGATGCCCTGCGAAATGCAGTATTGTAGCTGGAAAAACAAATGGGGCCTTCTTTAATTGACATAGAAAGATTGAAATACAATTAAGTAGCTACATAGAATTTTCGTCTGTTTGTTCACATTAATTTCTGTAACTTGATTATGTGACCATACAAGACAAATATTTGATTCTGGAACACTGTGCTGCAAAACCCTTATAATTAAGGGATATCTTCACAAATGGTGTATGAACTTTAGGCCATTCTACACTTTGGTGTACAAACTTTCATAACTATCAGAATGGTGTATCAAGTTTGCTCCAATCTTTCATTTTGGTGTACGTCGTTAAATTTTCCGTTATCTTTGTAAAAAAAAAAAAATCCGTTATTTTTCCTTTAGTTTTGTCAATTTTTTTTTTAAAGATAACGGAAAGATAACAGAAAATTTAACGGCGTACACTAAAATGAAATATTGGAGCAAACTTGATACACTATTCTGATAGTTATGAAAGTTGATACACCAAAGTGTAGAATGACCTAAAGTTCATACACCATTTGTGATGTTTTCCCTATAATTAATTGAGTGCCTAGTATAGTTGAATCTTGAATTGATTTGGCCTTAACGTCTCTCTCTCTCTGTCGGTCCGGATGTTAATGAACAGTGTCACAGACTCACAGGAAAGGAGCCCCCCACCCCGGTTAGAAAGCAACCTTTATACATTGGATATTTGCATGAATTCAAGAGAGTGAAAAACTTAAATTTGAATATTCAACTTCTTCCAGATTCTGATTCAGACTTTAATTTTTTCAATTCTACTAATATGAGCACGCCAATTGCTAAATTATAGATTTCAGCGACCCCCCTCGTAGAGTCATAGGATTCAATATGGTCATATGGAACGTGTAACTTACATATAACTACCTGTCGATCTGCAGAGAGACAAAATCCATAAGTGAATAGTTTACTTGCACAACTAAATAACTAATTCATTTTTTTAAGTAAGTTTGAGTTTAATTATCTTCTAGGAACTGTTATTCACTTAATTATTATATCATTTCAAGCTCTTTTTCGGAGCTAATGTAACAAATTCAAAGTGCAGATAGCATATATTTCGTTCTTTCGTCTGTCATTTGTTTTTCTAAATATGAGAGTGAAATCGAATATGACAACAAACAAATGAGCTTGTGTTTGCTTCCTTGAATCTTGATTCTAACAAATATCTTCCTTGAATCTATACATAGTAAGATTCTCCATAGCTTTCTCACATGCATGGAATCATATGGGTGGATTACAATAGGTACTTGGTCGTTGCAGCAGAACAACTAATTAGGAAATCCAACGTATTGTTTTCAGTTGGTTATGTATCTTTCTCAAAGAAAAAGCAACACATGCATTAGGTAAACAGTACTTGTTGCTTAGCATGTTCTTGTTTAGGATTTAAGGAAACCATTCTGGTGCTTGTTATTAGGTAGATAGCAAAACCTATCAATATTTCACATCTATAAGTTATCGCAATGTTTAATTGCGTTGATATCCACCAATAAAACAAAAAGTCATCGCAATGTTTTCATTGACATCCACCACCAAAACAAAGACCATTTGCTAGCTACGCGTACTCTTCGCAACTCTTCTCCATCAAATTAACCAAAACTACAGCATCAATCATTAATCGAACGATTATTACCTCTCTATCCCCCCGGCGCAAAATTCTTAGATAGGGGCAAACGTACCAGCCACGTGGTACGCCCAGCCAATCACATCTCTCTATTTTTTTAATTGTATTCCAAAACAACCCATGTTTAATTATAATGAAATATCCAAAACACCTCCCTGTATAGACAATGATTGGTTGGGCATACCGCCACGTGGCGTGCCAGCCCTACTTAAGAATCTCTCAATTATAATGATCCAACATTCCAACAGCATAATTACATGTTGACATTTCTTAAGTCCACCCTAGGGTGAATAATCATATTCATCCTATTGTCGATTGAGAAATTTTATTAACACATCCCTAAATACTTAATACACATTCAACTTTTTCTACATTTAAAATCAGATTATATGAGTAAATGAAATGACTAAAAAGACATCCATATTAGAAAAGAAACTATAGTTGGAATATGTTTAATAGCTTTTAATATTGTTATAAATTCAAGTTTAAATCTTTGTCATGAGTTCATAGCAAGATTGATTATTAGCATTATGCATTACAAAATTCTTATTATTGTTCATATTGTTTATGGTAATAAATAGAAAGAGAATGAAAACTAGTATGATATATATAAACCCTAATTGGAATCTTCTTCTACAAGCTTGACTACTAGCAATTTTGCATTACAAAATCCTTATGATTGTATATGTTGTTTCATGATAATTAATAGAGAAAAAATAACAATAATGTAGTTATAAACCTAGTTGGGATCCTCTTCACGTGTTCTTGATTATTTTTCAACAATCTTGATTGTGAATAACAAAATCGTTAAGATTGTATAGGTCTCATGATAATAATTGAAAGAAAATTAAAATTATTATGATGATCTTGATAATTAAACGCATTTAAATTCATTATTATATGTTTATGTGTATAGAATGTTGTGGTTATGATAAAGTTTAGCATGGTGATTTTAGTATTGATTTATATATAGTGTTTTATATAGAATTTTGAGATTTGAGGATAATTTAGGTAGTTTGAGTGGGGTATTTAATAAAATGATAGAATGAGAAATCAAATGGTGGTGTATTAAGCAAGAGGTGTGTATTAAGTATTTAGGAATGTGAGAATAAAATTTCCCTTGTTGATTAACATATTTTTACTTAATAAATTTATAATCCAACGGTTCATATCTTAAATTAACTTTTAAAGATTATCTTTGTAAAAAAATCAATTGAATTGAAAATCGTTTAATTATCTAATTGGATCAAACAAATGGATAGATCTAACAACACTTAATACTATTATGATGAACTATCCATGTATTTCATAGAAATTAATAACTGAAGGTCTTAAATTTGATTGATTTTTTTACAGAACTAATATCTGTATTACATTATACAACATGAATGGTTGGATTGGAAATTTATTAAGTAAAAATATGTTAATCGACAATAGGGTGAATATGCTAATTCACTCTAGAGATGATGAACCTAAGAATTGTCCTTACATGTTTATTCTGAAAGTCGTTGAAGTAATTAATAACAACCAAGCTCTATTAAACATGACTAATGAACTTCATTAAGTAAATAATGACTGCATCATATAATTAGGAAACCCTAAAATCAATGTCCTAACAATCGCATACTCTAGAAAAATCAATTATATAAGTTTTGTAACCATAACCACATGGTCCCAATTCATCAAATACACTGCTTAGTATTACCACATAATTTTTGTCCATCTTCATATCAAGGCAATAAATTTTCTGGTTGCCCAATGAAAGAGAAATGACTCGATGAAACAAATAGTCTCAAATTTGGAGCTATATCTTTATAGCCAAAGACACTGCTATAGTCCACATGTTGACCTCGTCGACAAACTTAGACATGCCTTAAATTCAGATCTTTACACCTATGGTCTCCACCATGTGATTCTATAGAGGTACAATTTCTTTTTCTAGCTAAGCATATCAATTACCATCAATCATAAATTGTTTCTTGTCAATACTCAATCATAAACATAATGATTCATGTTAGATGTACAAGTAAAACAAAGAGACACATTAACAAACCGACCTCCATGGCCTTCTCATTCATTATTCAAAAATAACAAATATTATGATCATAATACCATAATCTCGACCCTCAAATTATAATTTCCATGATATTGTTATAGTAAATTTTAGAATGAAAAAAGAAAAATAACAAAAAACGATATCTACTATACAATTACAATATTGTACCCCATAAAGCTAAGCTACTCGTAATGCTAGGTTTAATTCTCATCACCATGTATCTTTCTTCATAGAATGGAAGGTACGTAAAAATAATTTTTTTGTTTTGTTTAAACTACTTATACTATAGAGAGAATTAAGTTTAATTAGGAGGCTAAATAATTAACTAGTTATACTAATCAATTAACAGCCCCCAAAGTCTCTAATGGAGAAGGAAGAAGTGTTCTTCTCGGGAATGTTTGCTCCTCCGGCATGGCGGAGCCCTAGTGTGAGAGACACATCACCCGCCGTGGTGGTCCCGAACGTTATAAGCGTAGACCCTGCATGATGATGAAGACTTTGATGATCTCCTGCAACTGCTGATGATGATGCGTTGCCCGAGGTGGTCCCGTAGTCCATGCTGCCGTGGCGACACGTGTCGTCAGCGGTGGCGGCGTAAGGCACAGGCTGCGCCACCAGAGCGGTGGCGGTGGTGCTGGTGGACATGTTGATTGGGTAAGTAGGAGTAGTGGATTGGTTTTCCGAGAAGGATCGTTGCCTATTGAATGCGAGGAGTGAAGGGTCACTTTCGGAGGCATTGATATCGGATCTTGTAGCTGCTGTTGTTGTCGTTGTGGCTGACATGGCAGTTGTCGTTGTTGTTGTTGAGGGAGGCGTTGGAGTCTGTGCGTGGTGGTCACTAGTGTTGTTGTTTTGGTTGTTGCGTTGTTCTGATCTCTGATCTTGATCTACTGATACTGCTGCTGCTGCTGCAGCTGCACCACCACCTTCTTCATTGGCTTCTTGCTGGTACATCTCTTCCACCATGGGTTTCCACAATCGAACCCTAGCATTGATGAACCAGTTTGAGACCTGCAGATCCAATTAAACAAAACATACTGTTTGATTAAAGTCTCTGCACAAATCAAATCATCAAAGTCATAAATAGGACACCCCCTTTAATATTATAGATGTACGTGTATTCATTAATCATGTTTGCTAATCTGGACCACTGATGCATGCAATCACCATTATCCAGGTAAATCGCGGCTTGAATGTGCCATCTGTGTACTATAAATCAGACTCTAGCAACCGAACACTACAATGTGCTGATACGTGCATAAATGTCGTAATTAACTGCATACTTCAGCAATACTATAGTATCTAAGGGTAGCTAAATGAGACGACAACTTCGCGTTCCTAATTGTCAGAATCGCCGAATTATAGTTATTATAGATTTATCTTCAGAACTTTTAGATGGACACCTAACCTAGGAAGAAAACTATGCAACACGAAATAATCTCCAGTGACTCATAAAGGTTAGGCACATAACTCATAAAGATGAGAGATGTAGTAGACAAATTTTATGATATGGCTTTTCATGCAAAGGTACAATAAAAAAAACGCACATGAGATGGAAACAGGAATAGTCAATGCAGATGCAAGGTTAATGGCCCAACTAATGAAACAGTAGATGAAGCTACTATATTATTTAAAGGCATAATCTCAGTGGTAACAATAATTTAAGTACTGAAGTACAGAAAGTTTAATTATTTTCATCAATCTTTACTAGTTTATGGGTGTGATAGGAAGGTTTCATTTTATATGAGAGAGAGAGAGATTCAAAGCTGCAAACTCTTATGTCTCATCTACTGTGTACTCTGCATGGCACAGATCTTTTATTATTGTCTGTGGGGTTTCCCTTCACACTGTTATCAGAATTTATGTCAAGGAGTAATTAAAGAATCCAAAGTCTAACAAAGGAAAAAAGAACGGAAAGGACATGCGGGGGCAGAAAAAACACATTGTCTTTATCTCCCAGCCAGCAGAAAAGCCTTGAGAAGAAACCAGAGAAATACATATAATCCAAAACAATGTTAACTGCTGGTCCCTTCCTTCCTTCTCATCACTCGCGGCTTCATCTCTCTCTCTCTCTCTCTCTCTCTCTCTCTCTCTCTCTCTCTATATATATATATATATATATATATATATATATATGGAATATATACACATACACATAACATATGTGTGTGCGTGTGTGTGTGTGTTGCTGCGTGTATATATGTATATGAAGCTAGCTAGGTAGAGATAGATAGAGAACAAGTATAGAGAAAGATAGAGTGATAGAGAGAGTACCAACCTGGTTTCTGGAGAGACCAGTCTGTCGTGCCAACAGATGCTTATCTGCATCGCTTGGGTACCTGAGAAAGAGACCAGAAGAGAAAATGACTTTAGAGTCCTTGCCCCTTAACTGTATAAAGCTATTTCGTACCCTCTATGCTGCCCTTAGTCTACACATATATCAGATATTATTATTGCCTAGCTTCAAAACCTTTTCTTCTTTTACTATCTCTGCATGGGCGTGAGAATCTAAGACACGATAGCTAGAAAGATCACTTGCTAGCTCAGCAATGCAGGAGCTAGCAGACTAGAACTGCACAAAGTTACAAAAATTTTTCACTCATATCTCTCTGGTAGCTAGTTTTAATGATACAAGTTTTTTTTTTTCTGATATATATATATATATATATAAGAAAAAAAAGAAAAAAAAAAGAACTTAGAAAATGAATATCATATACACATGCATGCTTTAATAAATGCACTATTTTTTATCCCAGAGGTTTCGGTTGGTCAGCCAAAGGACATTGCACATTAATTTACAAGTCCTTTTAAGTCCTTTTAGGCAGTAATCAGAACTTGGAAAATGAATGAACTAACTTATTACTGTCTATCTATTTCTTTTTCTTGTAATCAGAAGGACTTCTATTTCCTTTTCTTGCTTCTTTTATTTAAAGGGAAATGTGATCAGAAACTCTATATTGTATGTTATTATACTTTGAATCTTATTAGCTGTTTATGACCACAACCTAACATATGAAATATCTGGCTAAAAAATAATACCCTAAACCTTTTAAGATGTTTAGGGTGGAGTCAATAGTTAATATAATGATTAGGTCTAATTATGATTATGATTGTGATAATGAAACGCAAATAGATCAAAAAAGGAGAAGTAAAAAGGCAACGCACGGGTGGAGAAAATGCTCAAAAAGCCAGGCTCTCAAGATGTTGACAGATCGTTCAGGAAGGCCTCTTTGGGGTCTCCAAGCTTCTTGTTCCATCATGCCCATCTGATGAAATGCTCTTTGCTGTCTCAGGCTTTGCTCTAGCATCTTTAGCCTCGGCGTCTCTCCTTTGGTTATACCTGAGTTCCCCGCACCATCTTTCTCTCCGAGCAATTCACAGCTGTGCTTCAACTGCGCTGTTACCGCGTCTTTCAGGCACCGGAAATGCCGTGACATTGCCTTCTGAGCTAGGGCTGTGTACGGCACCGCGGCCCCGAAACCCATCACCAGATCAAATGCATTAACCACCATTTGCATTTGCTCGCAGTAGTGGTTGTATCTTCGATCCACCTGCATTAGTATAGCCATGCATATACATTAAATGTTATGTTCGTTAATTAATTAATTAATTAGTCACAATCACTTAATTAAGGCTTAGACGCCCACATTTTTGGTGATTTTTTTTTTCAGAAATATTGATATAGCTAGCGTGGAATACAATTAAAAGGAGGCCGCATTTTGATAAGCAACCATAGAAACAGATAAAATGTCAAGGTCATGTTAGATTAGATCGAGAAGGTACGTAGTTAATAAAAGTAAAACAGAAGAAAAGGAGAAGGTGACTAAAACCAGAAAGATCAAGTAAGAGAGAAAATTGCAACATACGAAATGGGTGTGACAGAAAAGCCAGCAAGCAGACCGATAGAGACTGAGAGAGAGAGAGAGAGAGAGAGAGAGAGAGAGAGAGAGAGAGAGAGAGAGAGAGAGAGAGAGAGAGAGAGAGAGCTCCATCTTCCTCCTTTTTCAGTTTATTAAAATCCTCCGTAAATTTTGAGAAGAATGTGCGGTTCTTAAAAGGGAGCCCAAAGTAGAAGAGTAAATGCATATATCAAATGGTGCTGCTGGGTACAGTGAAATGATTGTTAATGGCTGGCAATGAATGGAAATATATATCAGTTTTCTTGGGTCCATGTAGAGCCAACACGCTTGAGTTCAAAAACTAAAAACAAAAAGAACAGAAAGATATCAAATTAATGAATTAGCCCACAGGAGGTCAACTAACTTCTCTGCAATTTTACAATGATGGTGTATAGGGAGATGATCAGCCTAATACAAAGAAAATAAATTATGTTGCTTATTGCGATGACACTACTACGATAGTACTATTACGTACCTTGGCACTTCACCCATCACCAATCGAAGCCAATCAATGAAATAAAATAGAATTGAATAGAATAATGCTTAAACCAAAAGCCTAGCAACCAAACTACAGGTCCTGTGAGGAAAAAAGAACCCTATTATCACCAGCCGGCTTTTCCCTATTTTAGACTGCCAAGTTTTAAAATAGTTAAATAAAAAATCATTGTGTAATGTAAGCGGCCGGAATTTTCTGTTTGTGACTTGGGAAAAACAAAAAAACCCAATGGAGCTTTTAATAAGAAACTTTGACTCTTGAGGAAGAGAGGGGTGTTCGCAGAGAGAGAAAGTAGAGTAGAGAGAGAGTATACATGCCTCATCAAGCATGGACAACAGTTTGACCTTCCTTCTCTGATGTTCGATCCTATCAGCCGCTGACAAAGTAGGAGGCGCATCCTTTGATGAAGATGAAGAGGCGCCACCGCCAGCACCACCGCCGCTGGTGCCAGCTGGATTGGAGCTAGGGTTTAATGAGCTATTCTGTCTACCCAATTTGTTCTTCTTCAATTGACCCCTACCAACACTGCAAAACTCTTCCAACAATTCTTGGGCGGCCTTGACATACTTTGAATTCCTCAAGACATTCACAACCCCGAAAGATGACGACCCAAAACCGACATGAACCTGCTGGCTTTGATGACCAACGAGATTCTTGTACTGGTTGTAATGTGCACTGCTGGAAGACCCTTCCCACAACAATCTGGAACCATCTCCCATTCGTAGTTCTTCGGCTTTTGCTGCCTCTAAGTGTTGCAATGAAGTGGATAAAGATAATGAAAGACCTTGCTGGTGGTGATCACTAGGGTTAATGTTGCTAGTGTTGAGTTGGTGGGCAGGACCAGTTGTGGAACCACCTTCATGGCCATGAGTATCTGAACTCACCCATGAGAATTGACCAAAAGCCCCTCCTCCTCCTCCTGCCCCAGGAAAAGTAGTGGATGAAGGATTAGGGAGCAACATGTGAAGAGTAGAAGAAGTTGAGTGAGCTGGAGGAGAAGGCGATCTTGGTTGTGGATTCATTAGAAAAAGCTGCATGGCAGCAGCTGAATCCGCATTAATGGTCGAAATCTGATGCTGATGAGCTGCTAAGTTGTCGCGGCCACTCTGATTCTTATTTGAATCCCCCACTTGACCCAATCCGCCCACCATGTTTTGTCTGCTTCCATACCACTCGGCCTGCGGCCGAGCCATCCGATAGCCGGCAGTCATCGGATGTTCAAGCAGTTCTGCAGGTGGTGCGACTCCTGCAGGATAATTAAACATCTCCGACAACATCCCAGCTGTTTCATACACCGGATTGAGGCCTCCGGATTCTTCCTCGTCTAACCCGACCAATGGCGGAGGAGGTGGCTCGAACCCTTGCACCCTCAGCTTTTCCCTCCGGATCTGCTGTGCTAAGTGGTGTTGCTGCTGCTGTTGCTGCTGCTGCTCTTGGTGGGTGGTCATCGCCGATCTTTCGAAGCCATTGGGGAAGCTGTAGATGCTTTGATGGTAGTCTTGGGACATAGAGTTACCTGAATTGGAGTACTTTTCCGAGATTGAATTATTGTCAGTACCCTTTGATGAGTTTGATGAGAAGAATATTGGTGAGAGTGGTTGTACTGTTGCTATTCCCATATCAAACTCGTGATGATCTTGTTCTTCATCATATCTCCTCCCCCTTGTTAGCTTTGTACCACCCACTTACTGTTCAATTGAGCACGGATCGGGTCAGAGACAAACAAAACAAACATTACCCATCATGGGCTTTGAGTCTTTCATTTCATTCATGAAGCTAGCTGGTTATAAAAATAAGAGAATTAAAAATGAAAAGGGAGAGAGAAAGAGAGAAAAAAAACAATGGGGTTAGTACTAGTACTAATACTACTACTATTACTACTCTTTGTTGTTGGTGATATATGTGCTTTTTTAATTTCTTCTTTTCATCCTGCCTTTATCATTTTCAGCTTTGTTCATATTCATATACCATGATGAATATATATTTATATGTATACCTCTTGGAGTTGCAGAGTATGAAAGGATGTAAAGCTCTCAGACATCGTTTTCCCTTCTGTGGTATTGAAAGCTTCTTCAATTCCCTTTCCTTTTTCTCTCTCTCTCTTTCTTTCTCACTACTCTCTGTGCTGTCGCTCTGGACTCTCTGTCGTCTCTTTCTTTCTCTTTCTCTCCTTTTCTTTCTCCTTTTGCAGGAATGAGTAGTGTTTTTTTCTCTTCTGCAGCTTAGAGATGGAACTCAGCAAATATAAATTGAAAAATGGTGGCTTTCTTTTTGGGTTTGGGAGAGTAGGAGTAGTACTAATATCTCTCTCAAGCCAACAACGCAGCTAAGCTTCAAGAGAGAGAGAGAGAGAGAGAGCAAGAAAGAGAAAGAGAAAGAGAAGCGGTCGCTGTTCTTCATCTATTTATTTTCAGGCTCCTCTTTTTTCCACCCCATTATTTTATTTTATTTTATTCTTCAAATTGCCAGAAGATTTTATATTTTTAAACAAATTTGCATACCAAACAAAATTGGAAAAAAGATGTTGAAAATATATTTAATGTTCTTTTTATCAAATGACCCTTTCATACCCGGCCTAGAGTATACGGACTAAGGGTATTCTCGTCCATATATTTTAGAAAAGTCTTGGTCCTCATTTGTGTGGAATTGCATGGTTGCATCTTACATTTATTGTGTTGGGTAAATACATCTAATGTCTGAGGATAAATATATAATTTTAAAATATTATAATTTTAGTATTTAAATTAAATATATGTGATTGTGATTTACTTGTCTTTTTACAGTCTTTTAAAACTGTTCTTCAAGCAATTCTTTTGATTTACTTGAGTTTTCAAATTTGGCATTTACTAAGATGAAATGACCGAAATACCCTTTTGGGATGGTGGCTATTATTGTAATTTACTGTTGTCCTCTGGAAACCAACGCAAACTACGGAATAAAATAAGAGATAAGGTGAGTACGGAGTCATCTCGATGATCCAAACTACCACCATCCTTTGATGTGTGCAAATGACCATGAGACTCATGCCAATGATTATGTTGAGGGAGCAAGACCATAAAGTTTGGTAAGAGCATTTTGGTCATTTTGAGATGGCTCAATGGCATTTATAACCCAACCATAGTAAGATGGAGATCATAGAGGAGGATATGAAAAATAAAAAGATTTATTTAATGAGGAAAGCGTGCACGCAAAGGATGGGTGGCACGTGCGAGAGGTTGGGCTTGAAGAGGAGTTGGGTAAATTTCTGGGTCTGAAAATCACACTTAACCGCCTGTGTGGGATTGGCAATGTCAAGATGGGGAAATTCCATTACTGGTTTTTGGTATGACTTTTGATCTCCAAAGATATTATTTGTGGTTTCTATCTTTTTGGTTTAGAGGGGTTGTTACCTTGTCTTTATATATGCCTTCTTTGTCGGATTTAAACACAGGCGGTATTGGTTAAATATTTTAGCGAGTATTTTGTATATATGCTTGATGAGTTGCTCGATCATCTTGTGTAGATATCGAGAAAAAACATCTCCCTTCACTCGGCTCCATTGCATCTTTTAGGTCTAGCATCCTTACCAATAAGGCAACAATCGAGATTGGTAAAGAGCATTTCCCCTGAAATCCTTCGAAATAACAAATAGTTGTGTCTGAAAATGACCTAGAATATGTTCTCCAACAGATTAATGGAGTTATAGCTACAACTTAGTTAAATTAGCTTTAAAAATGACATATAAATATTATTTTATGGGTTTGTAGTGTAGAATGTTCTTTATATAGTAAAGTAATGTACTAGCGTATTCAATCACATAAAATTGTTTGATAGAGAAATATTTTAGGGTCGTTGAAGTTGAAGATGTTCGCATGTCAGAGCCAAAAGCAAATATAAATTTTCGCGTTTCTCTCAATATCAACTTAACAAAGCATGGAGCTTCGATTTGGCCATGTGAGTATGCTTTCCGATCGTCTGATGTTGCCCTCCAAAACGTGCATGTGTGTATTATTGCGGCTGCATATTTTCTATTAACCAAACCCTATAGTTTATTTTAATCCCAAATAATCCAATACCTTTGTTTGTGCCCTTCAATCTGGGAGTTTCTGTTCACAAGTGCCTTCCATGCATATGATCAGTGATCATTGGCTGAAGTAGGGCATAATAAACTTGGTTAGTTTAGACAAATATATAAGCACGTACTTGTGCTTAAGCTTGTGCCCCATGACCAAACATCCATTTCCAATCAAATATTTTAACGAAATCCACTTAATTAGTGACTTGTATGAGTTGTATTAGTGACTTGTGTATGTTGTATACATAATACAACTCATTAGACTGTTACGTAAAATTTTGGGTTAATTACATATAAGTGCATATTTGAATGTTATTTTAGCCATAAGGTCAGCAACTAGTTTTTTCCCCTCATAAGGCCACTAGATTAAAAAAGATGTTATATTTTAAATATAAAAACCAACATATTTACATAAATGCTACTAGAGTAAAAAGTCAACAATCATTCTCTCTCTCCTCTCCGGTGAGGTCTCCGGTCAACTCAGGCCGACCTCTAACCAACTCCAGCGAGTCTTCGGCCGACTACCTGCCAACTTCGATGAGTCTCTGGCCGACTTCTGACGGGTCTCTGGCAAACTCCGGCCACCACAAAAGCTACTGTCACTAACACCAAAAGCTACTGTGGCTAGCAACAAAAACTACTATGATGACATTTCCGGCAACCTCCAGCGAGGTCACAAAAGCTACTATCACCAGCAACAAAAGTTACTGTCACAAAACAAAAGCTACGCTCCCCAAAATCAAAAGTTACTGACATACGTACAAAAAGCTACTATAACACACGTACAAAGTTACTAGACCTGTAATAAAAAAAACTACTGACATAGGTACAAAAAGCTATTATAAAACATGTACAAAGCTACTGGACTAATAATAAAACACTACTGACATAGGTACAGAAAACTACTATCACACATGTACAAAGTTACTAGACCAGTAATAAAAAACTACTGACATAGATACTGATTGCACAAAACCAACTGATTGTACATGTTGATAGTATAACACAAATTCCAAACAAGAAATGCTAGAGATACGAAATCACAACAAGAAGAAAATTGAATTTCATTAAGAATCACGCTTTTCCAATTTGATAAGCCATTAACAAAAGACAACTAATCAAAATGAAAACAGAGAACCTACTGACATTAGCTTGAAAAGATACTAACATAAGCATAGAAAGTTACTATCACAGTGTTGAAAAACCACTATAACAATTATTGAGAGCTACTGATTTGAAATTAATCAAAACAATAATAGAAAAGCTACTGTTATCAGCTTGAAAAGATACTAATGTAACCATAGAAAGCTAATTTCTCTGTATTAAAAAGATACTATAACAATTGTAGAGAGTTACTGACTTGAAATCAATCAAAATGAAACAGAAAAGCTACTGACATCCGCTTAAAAATATACTAAAATAGGCATAAAAAGCTACTATAATTGTGTTGAAAACCCATTATAACAATTATAGAGAGAACTAAACAAAATATGCACAACTGAAGGAAATTGAAAGAATTGGATAAGTGATTTCTACATCTTCGTTAACAAAATGCACAAACCACATAATTTGAACACTTAATGTTGTCAATTAATCTAAGCTCAGGAACTTCTTGACCAAAAACACGAATAATTGAAGTTGATACATCAGTTTATTTGCAAAAGCAACAAATGAGTTTTATGAATCATATCACAAGCAAAGTGCAAGATCAGAAATCAAACAACTACTTTTTACTTGACCATCAAACTTTGCACAATTTATAACTGCTAGAGATACAAAATCACACAACAAGAAAATTGAAATTCAATTTGTAAGCTCCCTAATCATGCTTTCCCAAGGCCTGGAGATCCAAGCGGGAGCACGATAACGAAAGGCAACGTCAACGACGCTCGAATCTACACCGAGAACACAATTCGGAAGCACACCAACACCAGATTCAAAGGGCAGCAGCGTCGGCCTTGCACATGACGAAGAGATCAAAGACGCTTTCTTCACCGCCAGAGAGATTTGAGTTGGAATCCAGTGAGAGAATCACAGATGAGTAGAGAATAAGAGAGATATGAGTTGGACTCCAATGAGGTAGCTCCGATCGGAGCTTCTTCGTCTTCGTCGACATCGTCTTCAGGCATGGCGGTGCCGTTTCGAGGTTTTGCAAGCTTGGATCCATTGGAATCTCACCAGATCGGAGGCAATGGTCATCGGAATCGGGGCTGGGTGGGGGTGGATGGAGAGAGCGTCGTGCCTTAATCGGCGATGGGGTGGCTGGGCTTTGGTGTGGTTTGTGTTGTGGTTCAATTGATGGTGACGGTGATAAGAGATGGTGGCCGGAATTAATTCTTTCCGGTGATTGCAGAGGGAAGAGAAGAAGAAGAGAGATCGGGGAGAGAGAGAAAGAGAGAGAGAGAGAGAGAGAGAGAGAGAGAGAGAGAGAGAGGAAATTAATTTCTTTTCGTTTTGGTCGGATGATCATGGAGTTAGTGGAAGAGTAAAATTGTCAGGTTGAAAATAATTTAAAGCTACAAGTGGCCTTATGTATACAATAAAACTTTAATGGCCTTATCGCTAATTTAAGTTTCAAACTGACACTTGTATGTAATTTTCTATAAAATTTACTGGTCTAAAGATTGGGGTCACATCCCTACTTCTACCCTTGATCAATTTCCTTGTAACAAAAAGTAAAGCAGACCGTGTATGGCATAGCTTTCAAGTAATCAGTGTTTCCGACGAAGCATAATAACCCAAAAACGTTCTCCTCTGCGTTTAGAATTGCAATTGTATAGCTTTGTTAAACTTTTCAATGATCTGTGAGTTCTGTTGACTTAATGTTACACATATGCATCGAAGATTTGATGCAAATGCTACATGCGTCATCTATATAAAAGATCTGTGAGATAAGCACAATGAATTCTAGTCAGGCAACCCCAGATGGAAATGTTTTAACTGCCATCCCACTAGCACCATCTCAATCTAATATATATATATAGACGAAAAATTGAAAAAACTCAATACTTACTGATTTAGGATAATCATATTTAACACTCTAAACATGTTATATTATTAGGCTGCTAAGCAATACATAATCATATTCAAGTAAGGTTCACTTAACAAAATGTTACGATGGACATAATCATCTATTTTAAATCATTTAATCCCCTCCCATTAAATTTTGTTTGCTTCGGATGCAAGCAACTTGTATTATAAATCAAACAAATGGGTAAAGGTTGGAAATTTTCTCTGAATTTTCCGACTTAATAAAAATCGTAGACCTCTTTTTAAATTCATCAAATTCTGGATTGAGAAGAAGATTTCAAACTTTCTTTTTCCAACTGCAAACGGGATTGATAATTGACAGCCCAACCAGCTTCATCTCTACCATCTGTCGTCTTTTGGGATATGATGTCACGTGAATCCATCAAATTAAGCTCTTAGTCCCTTACACGCTTGTTACAGTTTAATTATTATTCACTTTCCAGTCACGTGCCAAAGTCGGTCGTGCACGTGTGCTTTACTACCACCATCGACCTCATGCTGCTGCAGCAGCTACCTTAGTCTGGTACTCGAATGGAGCATGTTTAATGTTTCGGAGAAGTTGCCAATTGCCTTACCTACACACTACTTGTGTTCTCTCTTTTGCTTGCTTTCTTCTTTTATGGAGATCACGTTGGATCAAAGTGGGAAAGGGTGAGAGGAAGACGGGGAGAGAATAGAAGCCACCCTTTGTATAGGTGGTTGTGGAGAGTTTATGTGTTTCGGCTTTGGCTTTACAAATAAATAGAGATATGACAAAAAACTTCTAGATCCCTCCGATGTATGTTCAATGAGTGTAATGAAGGAAGAATAGCAAGTCCGACTTGTAGTTAATATAAGTAAGCGTATCCGCATAATTATTAAGGGTTTTTGTCCATTTACTCAATTTTTAGAGATTTTTTTCCAACTGACCTCATTAAGTTTTTTTAATTCTCTCTTATTTAAAACACTCTAAGGAGGTCTTCCCTAATACCCTATTAATATTTTTTAAAAAATACCATTTTACCCTCACTCCTTTGTTACTTTGAGAGAGAGAGAGAGAGAGAGAGAATGGAAGAGAGAGAAACCATAAGAGACATCGCCATAGCCCGGTCACCGGCCGCGGGAATCTAGCCAACTTTTGCTGGATTCCGGTCACCGGTCACGGGCCTCCCCACCAGAATTTGCTGAAAATCTCACCGGAAAGGTTTTTTTTGCCCCCAATAAACATCTATTGCCCCCCAAATAGACTACTATCAACCATGTATTGCCCCCCAATAGGATTTTCAGTCACCAAAATAGGAATTAATCTCTCTAAATTTAGACAAATAAAACTTTGATTACAAAAAAAAAAAAAAAGTTTACATCAATTCAGACGTCTATTGCCCCCCAGTAGACATTTAAAACTTTTTTTCTTTCCTTCTATCCCATTACTTAAAAAAAAATTGATTTGGGCACCCAGAAAAAGCTCTGGACACCAAATCATCGTTCTAGTAAGAAGGAGCCTCCGGCTGTAGCGAAATCGAGCTTGAGATGGTCGCCGAAGAGGACGGTGGCGGAGGCGAGGGCCTGAAGAGCGCCCTGGGAGACTCGGAAGTTGCTATCCTTGAGAAGATTTGTGCAGTAATCGATGAGCGCAATGACCTCCAGGCTCCGGTGAAGTGAGGCTCTCCTAGAAGCTTTGAGAAGTTGGTGAAGGCGGTCCACTCCGGCCATGAGCTCCTTGGTGTCTTTGGTGCGTGCGAGTTCAAGCACTTCCTCCCTCAGGGCTTGATCTGGTGCTGGCCTGTTCAGATCTTGCTGGTTCCGGCGTCAGAGTTAGGGCATGCGATTGGTTGCTGCGGTGAGTCAGTGAGTGAGAGAGACACTGGTGTGGCTAAATTTACAGAGGGGGATCCTCATCTCCGAGCCTCAAGCTTAGAGCGGGGGCTTGCTTCCTGGTTTAGATTTTGAGAGAGAGAGAGAGAAAGAAAGATGATCGGATAGGGATGAGAGAGAAGAGAGAGGGATAGATGTAATTTATTAATTAGGTCGAAGGTAAAGTTGTTATTTTACTTTAAATCGGGTAAATGTGAATAAAAATCTGTTGGTGGGACAAGTGAGATAATTTTGACTCATTTTGGTGCTTTTGGTCAAGGACCTAAATAATTATTAAATTATCCATTGTATCAAAAATTTGTTTGGTGACAACTAGAAAGGAAGAAAAAAAAATGTTATGTATGAAACTGTAGGAATCAATTAAATGCATTTGCTATTTAATTAATCACTCGGAGAATATGACAATGTTATATATTTGTAACTATTGACAATAAGAGAAGCATGTCAAGTTCGAATTACAAAATTAATTTCTGTATCAATATAAGAAAACTAACTACAGATCAGTATAAACAATATCTAGGTAAATGACATCTCCTATAAGATATCGAGAATATATATTGGCTTTAACATGGGTTCAACCCATTCGAAGCAACAACCTATATGACTACCACCCCTTTTCCCACAACGCACATCATGTACTAGTGTACTAGCACGATAACATCGATCAAGATCAAGCACCTTTCAGATGGAGAAAAGCCAGCATCAATTGATAGATCTCCTCCATCTACGCTCTACCATCTTCTCCTACATATTAAACTTTCGACCTACTTAGTTATGTAGGGGACCTATTAAACAACTTTAATTGTGATGCATGGCTAGCTACAAGTTTCGATCAAGCACATTCTCTCATAAATAAACTAATACTACCCGACATCAATCTTTATCATAAGCAATAGGCATGCATATATCCATCGCTCCCTGGCTCCTAGCCTAGCTCTACGAACTAGTGAATTCATTTTGATAATGAAAAGAATGATGGGGTCTATTGGACAAGTTACAATTATGTGATAGTTCATGATCATAATGAGGGCGATATTTATCATAATATAACATGCATACATTTTCTCCTTTTTTTTCTAATTTTTTTTAGAGCAAGATCTAATTTATCTATCACATTGACAGTATTTACTAGCTTGTCGGGCACCAATGCATCTGTTGTTTTCATCAACTTGGTTTTATCAAAAATCGAGCGAGATCTAATTCATCAATTAATTGGTTCTCAATAATGTTGCGATAATTTTTGCCGCATTCTTTTCAAATCCAATGAGTTGATTTAATCTTTGTAGGCAGTGGCAGAGCCAGAGCTAGAGCCCAAAAGCTAATCTCAAGTGGAGCACTCGGAAATTTTGGTTTTTTTTTTTTATAAAAAAAATATATATTAAAACTTTAATAACAAATAATAAATTAGAATAAGGTTATGGAAAGATCAATATTATTTTTAAATGACATATTTTATTAGTCAAATTTATAGGTTTAGATTTTAGATAATTTTCTATGATAGGAATAAAAGTCATATTTGAATTTTAAAACTATAAGAAAGAATAGTATTAGTGTTAATAAACAAAAAAACAAAAAAAGTCATAACATATAAACAAGCTTTACCACTAGAACAAGTTAGGTTTTTGGTTATAAGAAACTCTAAATATTTTATAAACATAATTCTATCCAAAAATTTAAGAAAAAAAAATTTAAAATATCACAGTGGGGCACAATGTGGTTCCGCTCTCGTTGCAGGGTTGCAATATAGGAATATTGATATTACTTTTTGGGAAAATATCTATTTATCCAAATTTGAGCTACACTAACTCTATTTACCCAAACATCTTATAAGATTACTCACTTACCCAACAAATTACATATTTTCTACTTTAATACTCAATTAAGTTATTTTTTAAGTTAAATTCATTTTACCACCCTAAACTTTACACCTAAAATCATTTATGTCCCCAAACTTCTAATTTGACCACATATGTTCTTATACTCTCCAATATGATCAACCAAAGCCATTAGTAAACTAATTCATCAATTTCTTCATAAATTGGTGATAATGAGAGTCCATTTAGGACCGGTTTTTAGCTTTTGACATGTAAATGGTGTGTTTCTTGCATGATTGAAGGCCAAAATCTAGTTTGAGTGGGCAACACTATATGAAGAAAATTAATGGGATTAGTTAAGGATTGACTATAATCAATCACAGTGGAGAGTACAGGGGTACAAACGATCACATTAGAAGTATATGGGCACAAATGATTTTAGGTATAAAGTTCAGAGTGGTAAAATGATTTTAGCTCTTGTTTTTTTTATTATTTTAAGTTTATTTTTGAGACAATTTTGCCCTCTCTCCCTTTATCATTGAGAGAGAGAGAGACTTCGCGGGACTCCGATCGTTGGAATTCGGTGACCTGTTGCTGGACTCCTATGACCAGTAGCCGGAATCCGACCACCGGCCGCTGGAATCCTGCGACCAATTTTATTGCCTCCCAATAATACACAGTAGCCTTTTTATTGCCATCCAACAAAAATTTATTGAGTTTGGTTGGAGGGTAATAAAAGTCTCTGACGACCTCTTCAACAACTTCCGGACAGGTGATCGGAGTCCTGCATTCTGTTTTATTGTCCCCCAATAAACTTTTTATTGTCCTCCAATAATACCCAATAAAATTTTTATTACCGCCAAAAAAAATTTATTGGGGGTCATAAAAGTCTCCAGCGACCACTTTAGGAACCTCCGGCCGATGACTGGATTCCGGCGAAGTCTCTAATGATATTTTAATTATTTGAAGGGCAAACTTATCTTTTGACATTTAAATTAGGTAAGTGGGTACACAAATCTTTTGGTAGAGTAAGTGGGCATTTGTTGAGCCCAAATTGGGTAAATGGTCAAGAGCCCTTACTTTTTTAGTGAGGTGCTTTTAGAAACTATATTTTAGGTCTAATTTAGATTAAACATCATTGTTCATATGTACGAGAGAGTATTTAGTGCACCAACGTACACATGTGCTAGAAATAATAATATGAGATCATAGCAAACGATGTTTTTGTTATAGTTTAAATATCTTTGTGGATTAGTAAATATTTCTGTTCCTATCTCAGGAGGAGAGGAAACCTGTCACACCCCCAAATCCAAGGCCAATATTGTACTGAAATATGGCTCATGAATTTGTGACGTGAGTCAAAACAAATAAAATTTCTTCTTGAATAGATCAATAGGAAGTAAAAGAAATTATATACATGTCTGAATAGTACTTTTATTAGAAAACGAAATCATTACTATATTTACAAAATCAAAGTTAAGCAAGAAAACTCGAACATTACACATATTCACTAGAGATAGTAGTAGAAAAACATTATTTTATCTAATAAGTTCATCCCGTTTCCCCAAGCATTTATTCAATACCTGAAAACAAGAAGATGTATCATCATGAGCAACACAAGCCCAGTAAGTACACAACCTACATTCTTATATTAATTTGTCTAATAAGAAACCAAATATGAACAACCAAATAAAAATGTACAGAGAACCATTTATATGTTCACATCAAATCTTAAGTATGTATTTGTATACACGCAACAGACACATATATAAACATTTATAAAACTGATAATAAATCACATAGTCACATCTCTTTATCGAATCAACAACTACTGCAGCATTAATAGATGCAATTAACCTCAAACCAATGGATGCTTGATTCTCTTTTCACTTAACACCATAACATATTAATAATATATTGCAAAAAGATATTTGATCAAAATAATATACAGATACTTCTTTTCTCAGTGAATATTTCGGATTAACTGGTAACAATTCATAAATCCACATGCTACGGTCTATAATACCAAAACACGGGTAAGCAGCAGTGAATATTTTAGATTAACTGGTAACAATTCATAAATCCATGTGCTAGGGTCCATAATACCAAAACACGAGAATCCACATGTTAGGGTCCATAATACCAAAGCATGAGTAAGCCGCAGCATACTGAGAATACTACCAAAGTATGTATACTCAAGGTCGGCACTTCCTTCCTATGAGTATAATAGTGCACTATCTGTAGGGACTAGAGCCCAGGCTAACTTCTCATATCACAAAACACTTTTACCAGTAATTCACTTAAACACGGGATAGTACTAATCACCCGGCTTCACTTCTCCGAATATAATCACGTCAACAGTATAGTAAGCTTTAAGTAGTGAATAAAACAACTACATAAATAGCAACAAAGCATATAAACAAGTTTACATAAGTAAATATAACTGAAATAGTGTGGACAATTTAATATATACATAGTTACATACATATGCATATATATAAATAAACTTGAAAGTAAATGTGCAATAAAATAAAAGTACTGTAAATTAGAAGTAGTAAAAGAATATTAGTTAGTAGTCAAGAGTTAGTAGTCATTTGTTCATAGTATTAGAAATCTTAGTCCGAAGTGTCCATTCGTCAATCAAAATGAAGAACCGTCAATTTTCCTTTATTATAACTTGTTCAATTTATGTCCGAAAATAGTCAATGAGGACACTGTGTCATAGGATTTTCACAAGGTATTCAATGGAATAAGTCATATAGTCCATATCAAAGTGATATAGTCCAGAAATGGTAAAATACTAGAAATGCGTAGAAACGGATTTTCTTATTATTGACCTTTGATGTCTAAGTCTTTACGTACTGTATATTTCACCATTAATTCTCAAACTTTTTAGAATAAAAGTAGAGGTACTAAGCTTCAAATTGATATAAATTTTGTAGAAAATGAATAAGAAATGAGAGAGATATGAATTTTTGAAGTTGTGATTACTGTATGAGATTTTCAGCGAGTTTACTAAATGAAAACTTCGATTAGCCATAATTTCTTCATTTCTTAACATTTTTTAGTAATTCAAAAGCCTAAACTGAAGGATTTTTCATAAGGAAACTGAAAATATAATTAGTTTTGTCAAGATTAACTCTTATTAAACACGAAAATATATGGCTGTAGCAAAACAGATTCTTTTCCATTTTATCTTCGGTTATGCACTTTGATAAATCTTAAAGGCAAAAGAATATAGGAATGTAATCATGTACTTACTTAAGAAACTCAGAGATGGAGTGAATATTTTGGTCTTGGATCCAAGCTTGGACTTCTTTGAGAAAAAAAAAGGGAGCTTCTTAAGAGAAAAAATGTGAAGGATTAGTGAGGTGAGTTTTCTCTACAACTAAGGCTTCCAAATCAGTTTTGCACTTGATCTTAAGGCTTGAAGGAAGAAGAGTGATTCAGATCCATGTTTATATAGGCTATAAAAATGCATTAAAAATCAAGTCTTACTTGATTTCTAAGACAAAAGTGAGGTGGAAGTCTACATAGTTAGGCTAAAAGCATTTACAAGGAAAATTTCCTTGGAAATTTCCTATAATGTTATGGTTGTTAGAAAGAAAAATCAGATTAACTCTTCTAGATGTAATGGCATTTGAATTGTGTATACATATACACACACATATATAGATATACACATAGATATATATTTACTCAAACCAATACGAAAATTGATATGCTTTCTTAAGGTTCAAAATATGTGTTAGCAATAACTAGTACTAAAATGACATGCATCATACAAATAATATAGATGAAAGTTTTGAGATCAATAATAAATATTAAGTGTGTACAAGAAATAAAAACTAAGGTATTTTAGAGTGTTCTACAATGATACTAAGTTTCGGATTATTACAAAACCTAATTGAGACCTTATACCATATCGCGTGGTGAGAAGACCGAGAGGTTGGTATGTAGTTGATTTTGATCCTCCCGGAGAGGATATCCTTAAGATAGATCACGATTCAACATCTTAGATTGTTTTTAAAGTTCTTTAGTGTTAATGCTCATTAATCAAAGTGTTTTGAACTTTTTATTCTTCTTATAATCTAGATCAATTAATGGACCAAATTAACATCCTTCCACGATTTCATGATTTCATCACATTTAATCATGTGATCATCATTGCATTCGGCGGCTCTCTGAGATATATTGGGTAAAAATCATCTTGCAAGTGACATGCATAATAGATTATCTAGATTACGTGATTGATTACTAATTCTGAATTATTATAGTTAAGTAGTTCAATATCCACGCTATATACAAATAAGAAGACTCCTAACTTTTCTAACGCAACTTTCATCTTTGTTTTTTTTTTTTAAGGTCAATCAATAGAACACTTGCGTACATTCACTATTTTCTGCAACTATTGAATTTAGGTAATGCCTGTGGAAAATTTGGAGTCTTTGCAATCGTATTTCAGATATCAATGATCAGTGCATAGATAGCTAGCCAGATATTATGTCACCTGACTAAAACAATTTTGAAGCCTAATACATGGCCGAGCCTGATGAAGGTGTCGGTATGATGGTGGCGGCAGCTCCTGCTAATTAATTTATAATTTATGCAATTGAATAAAAACACGGTGATAATAATTTAGAATCTAGAATTCCAATTAATATTATTGTTTTTTATAAAGAAGAAAGATTAAACATGTGATGACCAATGTATAGACTTGATTTGCATATACCTAGGGCTGTAAATATAGGCTATATAAAGCACTTATTACCATATATAAGTATTAAGTATAAGGCATCTAAATCATGGAATACACCATCATACTTGCCGACCGTGCATGAAAGGGGGAGGGTTCAAAGCACCCACATGTATTTGTACAAATTCAAATAGACAGTTAGATATATAACATTAAATACTGTTTTTGGTTATTAAAAAGAATGTTCACTATAAATATCTAGAGTTGAAATTATCTAATAAGTGTTAGATCATTTGCACCGCCGGTACATAGAATAATTTCTAGATAAACAATATATGTCAATATATGTGCATGCGTTGGAGTAGGTATCTAAATTCAAAATTTGTCAATCAAAGATAGCAACTCTATTCTGCATAGAAATGAATTCTCAAGAAATTCGATAGTCTCATAGCATGTTCATTCACAGCAACTGAAAAATGTCACCACTTCTGGAGAAAGACATGCATCATGTGTCATTCTTTCTTTTATCATTGCAGGTTTGCAATTTGCAAGTTGCTAATTGAAAATTTAATTAGATGGTGACTTGCGAGTTGCAAATTTAATTGGTGACATCGATGCATTGCTGTCCAGTACTAGTACTGGATATGGCATCTGGTGTCACGAAGACATAGTACTGCTAGCTAGCTAGCTACATCCAATTTTAGGGCTGATCTAGAGGACGTATAATAAAAGGTGTTTACATCATGTTAAAAACTAGTTTGTTGCTTATTGTACATGCATGTCGTGTTGAGGTCACATCATTCAGCCCTGACTTTGCACCAAGATATATCGGGTATAGTTTAATACCATTTTGTTACCAGACGATGTGCAAGTATGGTTGTAAATCAACTCGAAATAGTTTGAGTTAGCTCCTGTTTGACTTGTTTATTGTTCCTTCAGCTCGTTATTTGTAAAAAAAAAAAAAAAAAAAAAAAAAAAAGGCATATCCCAAACTTAATATCAAGCTCGATAATTTGAGTGTATATTTGACTCATACAGCTTATGATCAGTATATGTTTTACAAACATGCAAATTCAAATGAGGAATTAAGTTCATATGCAGTTAACCACGTGGTATGGTGTGTTGGTCGAGCAGTCTAGTCTGGAACCCCCAGGTTTAGCGTTTGATTCCCAGCTCCATGTCGTGGTCAGTATATTTGAGGGACATTTGTTTGTTAACATGAGGGTTCGTGCGTCTGCGGTGCAGTGATTAGTCCGGTAAAACTGGGATACACTGCATGAAGGATATGTGTGTGGTTCTATTGACGTCTTCCCCATAAAAAAAAAAATCATATACAGTTATTAGTATTGGTTTAGGTAATTAGCTGCAAATGCACTAATTTATTGTGACTTTTACACATGAATGCTGCACAATTTTAATCCTAAACAAGCTAAATTAGTTTATTTTTTTAATTTTTTTTGGAAGTATATAGTTTTCTGCTTTAAATAACTGTGCATTAATAGACATATTCATTTACTTACCAATTATACTACATCACTAAATTTGAGTGTTGTCAGTTTTGTGATTATTGTTAACTGTGGTCCGGCCTGTGAGTATCTGATTGCAACTATTTAGGAACGTGTAGTTTTTGCGAGAACTATATATATGAGAACTGTATATATATAGCACTTATTATAAAACCATCCCAGTCACATTACAGACACTGTTTGCTAATATGTCTACTCCCTTTAATAGCTCAGTTTCAGAATTTATCAATCAAAGAAAGCAACTATACTGCCTCGACATTAAATCCTCAAGAATTCCCTCTCAATAATATCGCTCATTACAGAAACTGAAGTGTCACAAATATTCGAAAAAAATGTACATCAGTCTTTATAATACAATTGTACCTAACGATTTCTATTGTAATTATTTAAGAAAATCTATGCAAATATAGAAGTTAATAGTAAGACTAAATCCAGTTTACTCTATAACTAAGGATAGATTTGTTTCCACAAACTTGTTTAACATTCTATTCTCAAAAGAGACGACTATGAGAGCAGAGCCGCTCTCCCTCAACTCTAGCCCACCGAGGCTAGGCCATCTACCTTCGGCCACCAACAGCCGATCTCTATGCCAGCTATGTCTCTGGCCATTACACAGGAACAAAGGATGGTTTGTGATGGTGAGGGTTCCGACTCCACACCAAGGAAACGCAGAGAAACCTGATTTCCCTCTGCCTATTGCTTTACCTAATCTGGGGAACCTAGTCTTCTCCGGCGAGGGAAGGAACAAGATTGACCAACCTCAAATCAAGGCACTCCTTCTCAAGATGATCTCGATCAGTTTTGGCGCGTGGTGTTGGGGTATGGGCAATCACATTGGAGGTCGTCTCCTCGAATATGGTGTGGTTAGTCAGCGCTCCACGGGATGGCGCGATACCTCTCGACAAGGTCTCAGCGGTGCCGGTGACACAGGGGCACGACGACGTAGCTTCTGGTGGCTGCTTGATGCGTGGTCGCTGCTGGGTTGCAACTGCTCTGCTTCAAGGTTGCCTGGGCCTGCTGGGCTAGCTTTCTCCTTCTGGGGCTGGGATGAGGTCTTTGGGCCTTATCTTGGGCCTCACGAGGAGTGGGTCAGCCTTCCAGGGCTGGGTCTTATTTAGGTTTTTTTTTCCTTAGCCTATTTACTTGCCTTTGGTAGCATAGTTTATAAGTGAGCATGGATACCGTCAAATGATCGGACCTAATCTATGTATCGATGTGGTTTACCACAAACTCTTTATCTATCCATAAATGGTAGAGGGAGGATATGTAATGGTTCTTTCTGGCATGAGTATTAATATATCGACATGATGTTCTTCAAAAATTCAGTTTATTCTCTCAAACTTTGGGGCAAACATAAGTTTTGTCCATAATATTTTTTTTGTTTAATCATGATCATCCATGCGATTTCAAATTGCATCAGCGTCATCCAAATTTCATCTTCATTTGTGATGTTACGTACTAAGTTGGAGCCAACATGGGGCCCAACTTTTAAGTCATTAACCCTCTTAGAAGGGTAGAATGGTATGTCCCCTTCATCCCCTAATTTTAAACCCACTCCAAACCCTAGATCCAATTCACAATTCTGCAAAAGGACTCTCACTTCGTTTTACGACAAGAACTCACTTCCATTGTGGCTGGATTCACAATCATTACAACTCAGTAAACTCAGCTTACGAATCTATCAAATGTTTCCTCAAATCAATGCCACTACAACCAAAACTCCACTCCAAATCCTTATTCTCCAGAAGCCTCTCAAGCAGATACAGATACTTACAGTAAACCAACTTCACATTCCCACCTAAACTCGAACCCAACCCACACTCTCTAGCACCCAAATCACACACCATGGAATCCAAAACATAATCAAACCCACCCTTCTTTCTCACATCCCAAACAACTTAATTAAATCTACCTTCTCCCTATTTTCAAGTATCGGAGGCAGAGGCCGGAGTGAGTTTTGAGTACATATTTCTCTCAGAAAAACCACAAGAAATTGATCAAACCAACATTGGAGCTTATTGGGTAACCCCGAAACGCTGTGTTTTGAAGCTTCCGAGAAGCAATCCGGCTCTTCCTTCTTCTCACAATCTAAAACAAACCCATCAACTATCTTCTCTCACTTTGTAATCTAGATTTTTCTTATACTGACAAAAAAAAAAAAAACAAATAGAAGAACATAAAAAAATGGGGAAATGACAAAAATACCTAGGCAATGTAAACACCGAAAGGGTACTCATTAAGGAAGAAGAAGAAGGGGTGAGAAAGTAATAAAAAGAGGCAGCGGAGGCAGTTGATGCTGCAGAGAAGGTGGAGGAGCCTTGTCTCACTCATTGGAATCAAAGAAGTTTGGGATTGAGAGAGTCAGAGACGAAAACGAAGTCTGGGATCAAGAGATTTACCGAAATCGAAGATGAAGACTAGTTGGGATTATGATTGGGATCGGAAGAGGAGGAGAGATTGTGAAGCAACTTTTTCTTCTGGGTTTTTGTATGAGAGAGAGAGAGAGAGAGAGAGAGAGAGAGAGAGAGAGAGAGAGAGAGAGAGAGAGAGAGAGAGAGAGAGAGAGAGAGAGAGAGAGAGTAAATTAGAAATTCTCTCTCCCCTTCCCTACTTGTTTCAATTTAAGAGAGTAATCATCTTCAATATGTTTTTTTTTCCTGAATATAGCTCCAAATGTTATTTTGAGAATTTAGCATTTTTGTATGGTCAAAGGCTGAAAAGTGAGGCCTCATGTTGGCTTCAACTTAGCAAGTGGCATCACAAATGGAGGAGAACTTGAAATTTAGACGCGGCTGATGCAATTTTGTTGCACAAAGATGATCGTGATTAAAAAAAGTGATGAAGGACTAAATATTTACTCTAAAAGTTGAGAGAATAAACTGAATTTAATTAGTCCAGTAACTTGTGAGATAGATATTCATATATCATGTTAATTGAGAGATTTGCTTAATTGACCTAATGCTAGGGCCCACCCAGTTCCGCCATTGACGTCATGTCCTTCCGATATCTCAAACCCTCCATATTCTTTTTTCGTATTCAAGACCAATAATGATCGATAAGGATAACACTTATGCACGTACCCTCTTGTGTAAAAAATTGTGGAAGAAGAGTTGCAAAATATATTCATAACCCGGTAAGGTTAATTGAAGTGTCAACTAGCTACTGCCCTAGAGCAGAATGAGAACTACAGGAAGGGAAAAGGAGTGGTAAAGAAAGTAGTGGTGAGGTGATTGATGTACAAGGAAGCGTCAACGCCAATTTCTAACTGTCTCATTTGCCCAGTAGACTGAGTTAGAGAGAGATATAGAGATTGAAAAAGGAAACATTATTGAGGCAAAGTAAAGAAGCAAAGAGTAAAGCCAGCAAAGCAAAAGGGTAGGGTTGGGTTGGGTTTGGGACACTAGGAGAGACAGACAGAACAGATCGAGCTCATCCTCAAAACGACATGATCGACCAACTCGATCTCTTTCTGATTTCTAGACACCAACTATTCATGGCTACTATTCATAATGCATGGATGGTCCCTCGATTCCCTTTGTCCTTTTTATGGCAATCAATTTATTCTCCTCTTTCTTTTTCTTGGATGATGCTTCCCACCCTTTTTTCTTCTCTACTTTTGAACGCACTGGCAATCGCAAAGGGCTATAGCTAGTTTTGGGGCTGACCACAACCTCACTCGGTGATGATCCAGATTAATCACTTTTCATTTTTGCACCATTGTTTACAGTATAAAATAATAATAATAATAATAATAATAATAATAATAATAATAATAATAATAATTTATAATGACGTACAACAGATTATTAGAATGTTCGTTTGGGTAGTTGTATACATGTGCAGAGAGGTAATCCGAATGGTTTTTGAGATGAATTTTACTCAATCTTGGGGTTAACATGGTATCAGAATAGCGCATCATATGGAAAAATTAGGTTAACTACACATCACACTTTTTAATTGTATCATTGCATGGAGAGGGAGAGCATGATGCCTGCTCATTTAGATGGACAATATGTTGTTTGGAAGGGAACAATGACATTTACAAAGACTCCTTGTAACCAATAAGTGGTAGTTAAGTTATAGTTAAGTATGCGTTGCGAGGGCCAAATCTTGTTGTTTGATTTCTAGAAAATTCATATTGTTTATAATTTTTTTCTTTTCGTTTCACATTACTATTTTCTGTTTACTTTCTTTTGAATTGAAGCCAATGTGAACACTTTTTCTAGTCGTTTCCATTAGATCTTATAATTTATGATATTTTTTTCTTTGCTGGAAGACTCCGGTGTTTATCAATCGTTTGGGGTTTAATGTTTATCTTATCCTTTCGTCTTAATTATTATTATTATTATTATTATTATTATTATTATTATTTTTTGTGTGTGAATTTGTCTCAATGCTCGTATTTATTTGCATATCTATGTGCGGAAGTTTTACCATACTCTCGGGGAGAGTGGTGAACTCCAAGTCCTTTCACTAAAAGAGTAAGTTTAAGGGAAAAATGAAAACCCAAAAAATGTCATACTCTTCAGCATGACAAACTACAGGATGTTTCATTAAAACAAGTACGTAGACATAAGGTTTGGAAACCTAAATTGTGCCATATTCTGGAGTATAGTCGAAGGTCTCCTCTACAAAAGAATGAAGAAATGAGCAACTTTTAGTTGATAACTCAATCAATCAAGTTGCAGGTTAGAATGATGCTAATTTATTATTAGCTCCGGTCCAAATTAAACAAATTGTATCCTCAAATATCAGTATATTCCTAGAACTAGATGCCATGATCACTTTAAATTAACCCAAACCGCAATTAAAATTAGAACATGTGATTCTCATTTCTTGATTTCAAACCCAGCCAAGTTGCATGAAGATAAAAATATACCGCTGCTATCATCGATCCAGTTCAGATTTCCACAGTATTTGTCAAAGGAGAATATAACACATACTTTTGCATTAATATGTAGGGTAATTCATGGGGTTACATATAGACTTTTTGAAGCAGGTTTAAGAACAGTGACTTATCGAAGAAAGTTATAAACAAAACTTGCTTGGTTTTATACTGTATAAACTGAGTCAATGATGCTTACAGCCGGGGGCCCTTTTTCCCCAGCTTAATTTCACCTCAGCTGTGCCAGAAACTATACATACAAGTCTCTCTGTGGTGCTTCAAGTCGATGATGGCGATTTTATAGGAGTGAAAATGGACCCTACGTACAAATCATGTCACAACTTTGTTCATATTCTGGTTCTCATACATCACTGACACTTGAGACCGAAAACACATAGCTCAGTTTTAATAGTATGGCACTGCATGTTTATATATATTTGACACGACATATTATCCGGATAAAGTAATTATTTGATCCTCAATTGGATAAGGATTCATATTTTTTAGACGTAACCTGTATATATATGTTTGGTAAAGGAAACTATGATTGAAGCTCCTGTGGATGTAGTGAACAATCCTAACCCTAGAAGTTTTTTCATTAATTACTCTTTTTCTTAGCTTCCTGTTGTTTAAAGACATGAAGGTTCTCTTTCCTCTCCTATCCTCCATGATTCAGCCAAAAAAAAAAAAAACAAAGACATGAAGGCTCCAAATCATGTGGTGTGGCATATATTCTAGTGTCATTTAGTTATAATAGTAAAAATGTCATACTGTTTGAGAAAAGAGAAAAGAGAGAAAGAGAAGAACCAACTCCCTAATTTATGGCTCTCAATTCTTATCTGTATATTGTGGAATTTATTTGACCTGAAACAATCATTTGCTGCCACAATAAGTGCAAGAAATTAATCTCCATGAAGCCAATGTCGAATTAGCATATTATAGAGGATGAGCACGACAAAAAGGTCTTCTTTTGTTTTTTTTTTTGTCCTGGGCTCCTGGCTTAGGCAAGGTGACTTACGCCACTGATAGATTCCAATTGTATCCAAATGAAGATGACAGAAAGCCCTTAACCTACCTAATATCTAATGAGCTCCATGAGATGGCAACGCCATTGTTCTGTATAGTCTGTCTCATATTTTGGAAGTCCTGATCCTCACCCACGAAAAGTTATTTTATGTTTGAAAAATGATGTTTAGTTATTTTATAACACTTACAAAATAAGTGTAAAATGACATTTTAGAAGGGATTGTAATATTTTCCTACATTTAGCATGTCATATATAATTTTTTTTCTTGAGGAATGTCATGTTGAACAACGAGCTAATGTAAGAAGAAAGTTGCATACAACAATTGCGTGTAATATATATATATATATTTTTTATTTGGTCAGTAACAATACGTGTGCTGCCAAAAGAAAAACATTTTTTCTATATTTTTAGTACATTCACACTGAACTTGTAACCTAATTGCTTGTTTACTTCATGTCCATTCAAAACAAAAATGGCTTTAATTAAAAAAAAAAGGGCAACCCATGCCTAATGATGTTAAGCACCAACAAACCATCTTCCTTAATCCCCTATACCCTTGATAGTTTTGCTTAAAAATTCAGCCTCGTGACTCACTCACTCCACCAAACCCTAGTATTTTTAAAGTTCACTCCTCCTCCCATTGGTCCAATAAGTTGAATCAACTTAATTGAGACGTATTTTACGATTAGAGTAGTGCAACACGCTATCCATTTCAAAGGGTGGCATTCATTTCAGACGTAAGTTTCTTGAAGATTTGTTGTTATTTTAGAGAAACAAACAAACAAATAGTATTTGCAGAAACAAACTAGCAACATAAGAAAATGCTAGGTCTTCTATATACGGGGGACGGGGGACAGGTCAGAGAGATATTAAACTATTAAATCACCTTTTTATAGTCCCAAAAGTTTCCCGAGCTATTAAACAACATCGTATGTAATAATTAAGTAATGAGTATGATTGTGGACTGAGTAAATCAATTAGCGCTAAAGTTTAATTGAAATGAAGAGATGGAGACACATTAGAGGTGCACTTTTTTCTACTTTCCTAGTCACTAGAGATAGGAAACCTATTTAGTCCATTAATTTTTATATAGTATGCAATTCATTTTTATTAATTTAGCAAAGGCAATAGCCAAGTGAATTGGACAAGTTGAGAAGGCTGCATGTAAACTTGGATGTCACTAAATGTGAACTAGGTAGCTCCTCTGTATTATACATCACAAATGATGAGAAGTAACACCAAGCTCAATTTAAAAGTTCTATATATCTGTCAATTTTGATAGAGCCTAGAGCAGAAAAGCCAAAGCACCATTTATAGTGGTGACTATGTATAATATCTCCAACAGAGATGAACTAACCAAGATTAGGAAACCCTAAGCCTTATGCCCTTATCAATAAAAAAGGAGAAAAAGAAAAACCCTAATCAAACAAGTAGAGGCTGTATGGCTGTAAGGGTATGGCAGAATCTTAAGAGGTTTGGTGGTTTTTCCTTGGGATTTGAGAAGGAAATAAAAAATGTCCTTCTCAAGTGGGTCACTTCGCTAAAGGGACCAACATTCTCATGGTATAGCTCCACCCTTTTCGAGATAATAGTTTTAGTAGTCCCTTTTTGATTTTATTACTTTCCTCTTTTAATCATTTTCACATGCTTTTGTTTGCTTATGTATTAATGATGATAACTATATATATAGAGATATGAAAAATAACTATTATAGATATGCATTTCTCATAGGATTAATCTGAAATATCACTACTCTGAGATATTATAGAAATTTTGATATAGGTACTTTTAAGTTCTAAATAGGCATTTGTAAGGAACAATGCAAATGTCTACCCTTATCGGCCAGCCGATAGTTTTGTTTAATGATAGAAGATGTTCATTTATTTCTTATGTCTCTTTGCAAGGGGTGGTTCTTCTTGCAACAATTAGTCAAATCAAACAGTGTTTAGTTATCTTACTTGTGCTGCTAAAGAGAGTTTGCTCACCTGCCAAATAAAATTATGTCAATGCTTGAAAGAGGATTGAGTAAATAAATGGTGGTGAACTGGCAATAGCTACTACTTAAATTGCATGGTAGAAACTAGATGCCGCATTTTTCTGATTTACGGACGCGCATTTGAAACTAGTGAAGAAGAAAAGATGGAGAAAGCATTAGCATTATTGGTTGGCAATAGCCTTGGGCTTGGCGGCCTTTTGGGCATGATGGGGGTTGGCCCCATGGAGAAAACGACCTGAAATTATTGAAGGCATAAGATGATAGAGCAGCAGCTAGCCCGGTAGCCCCAGTACTCTACTACATCTGAGAACAAAAATGGGGGTGCTCCTCTACAGGGTGGTCCTTTACGGCGCATCTGGTTGGAGGTGGGGCGTCCACGTGGCACTTCCGGCAGGGGATGGCCACAGCCACGTGGGCCGGGTGGTCCAAAGCGACGGAGCTGGGTTTCGGACGGGACACGTGTTGGAAAAAGATAGGGTGACAGGCTAGCTGTAGGGTAAGGGAGATGCATGGGTGAGAGAGAGAGAGAGAGAGGTCCTTTGGGAGGGTCGGTCTTGTTTTGGTTTAGGACTAAAGAGTGAGACAAAAACTCTTTTTCAATCTTGGAGTTTTCCTCATTTAACTGTCTACTTTTGTACGCTTTTCTCGATTGTTCACCCAAAGCCATTGTCTCCGGCTATTTTGTGAAAGTAATGGAAGAAATTTGGAGCATCTATATGATAGTCCAAGATGGTTTTGATTCGAGTTATGATGTAGAAATGTTACTATAGCTTGTGTTTTTTGTTTTTTTTTAAAGTACAGACTGATGCTGGTGCCCCTGAGCATCAATCAATAAAACTGTAAAATACAATAACTTATGGTTTGCGGAAACAAAAGTTGACTAATTAAGCTCAAAGAAAATGTTTAGGAATTACAATTAAGTTTAAGTTGTCACTTGGTTTGGTTACAAGGGAACAAGAATTTCAACACGTTATGATTGTATTATGTTGATTTACCTATAATGAAAAAAAATAAAAAATATTTTAACTCATGAATTCTCATGTGTTTACTATAACAATGGAAATGAAAATTTAAGTGATATTCTGATCTAAAAGATTATATAAGCTTCCCATTCTCATTCATTTGACGGTGTCCTCGATTCATCTTTATTCCATTAAGTAAACATTATAGGAAGAAATGAAAGAGTTATAGCGGATCAGACACTAAGTTTTGAATTATATGTAACAGTGCTAAGTAGGCTTATAGTCCAATACCCCAAAGTTTTGAGTTATATGGGTTGAATCATATGTAACAATGCTAAGTAGGTTTAGATAAATTGGGCCTTGCAATATCAGTTCATTGGGCTTTCCCCACAATACAGGTCAATGCATTGCAATTAGAGATTGTTCTGGATTAGTCCAATATATCTACCATAAGAACTGTCTCTCACGCTGCTATATATAGCCTCCGCACATGGAAGGTTGGATGCTTCTTACTTCAAAGAGAAACACCATTACAATATCGTAATATTCTTCAACAGGGAAATCTGGTTAAATCATTAACAACAATTCAATTTACTATCGGGGTATTTCGTGTAATTAACTCTAATTATATTTACTATCGAGTTACTATCGGGAAACACCATTACAACTTATAATTAAGTCGAAAGCTAGTCGTCATCTCTGTCCTTGCGGGAAACACCAGAAAGAAAATCAAGAAATGGTTCAAGGCCAGCGTGGAGAAGGCTAAGACTACTGAATCTAAAGCTAGTCGTCATCTCTGTCCTTGTGGGAAGAATCTTTTTAAGCACTTCTTCTTCTAGCTTGTCGATCACAGCTCAAACCTGCCATTAGAACTCAACCAGATACATCGCTACTTCTTCTCCGTCATACAATAAGGTTGAGATGTTGTAAAACTATTTAGGGTGTAACTATTGTTGAAATAGGGGATATATCCCTAACGATGAACCTAACTCCAATTTTAATGTTGCAATATAGATAAAAACTCATTACTATTACATCGAGTTGTGTGACTTGTGTCGGTTTTTCTTGTTTCATGTTTAGATATGCGATGATCTTTTAATCAACATAGTGAATTTTATTCAGTTTAATTTTGTTGGATTCCTTTGCTCTAACTTGAATTGTACGTTTATTATTTGTCATGAAATAATTAGAGTTTATTTCGTTTTGGTGCGAAATAACTCGATAGTAAATATAATTAGAGTTTCTTTCCTGAATAAAATTATAATTCAATAGTAAACAATTCAATTACTATCGGGATATTTCGTTTTATTCAATTTACTTGAAACTTCTCCACGTTGGCCTTGAACCATTTCTTGATTTTCTGTCTTGCCGTTATCTCTTCTTTCCTGGTAAAGGGGTAGCTTCTGAGGAATCTCTGTCTGGAAGTGTTAAGGTCACAGCCTTAACCACCAGAGAGAAGATAACGAAAACGAAAGAAGAAAAGAAATAACAAACTGGGTTTTCATCGATAGATCATAACGTTTACATCATGGAATTTATATATCCCTCATACTGATCACATGTGCAGCGACACGTGTCAGCCATATAGAAGAGATAGGGGATTAACCTTAATAACACTTAATTAACCCTAACGACTAATTAAGCTTAACTGGTAATTAATTAAGCATGCACACAGCACGTGCATGAGCTAGTAAACTAATTCTGCTAATTGGCTTAGGAAACTGATACGAAGATCAATTTCATAACAGTCCATCCCTCTAGAAATCAAGCTTGCCTTCAAGCTTGAAAATCTGGAAAACGTTGTAGCAAATCTTCAGCCTCTTCCCACGTGGCTTCTTCTACAGAAGAACCAAGCCACTGGATTAACCATTTGGTTACTGCAACATTACCCTTTTTAAACATCCTTCTCTCAAGAACCTTGGCAGGGTACCATCTCGGATTGTGAGGATCCACATGAGGTGGGAGGTGAGCCGAAACCACAGCTGCATCCCCAATTTTCTTTTTTAATAGAGATACATGAAACACTGGGTGTACCTTGGCTGAACTTGGAAGTCTAAGCTTGTAGGCAACTATTCCAACTCTTTTTTCTACCTGATAAGGTCCATAATATCTAAGAGCCAGCTTGTGCACCAATCTTTTTTCTATCGATTGCTGCCTGTATGGTTGGAGTTTCAAGTAGACCCAACCCCCTTCAGCAAACTCCCTCTCAGTATGCTTCTTGTCATAAAATTGTTTCATCCTAGCCTGAGCAATCTGCAGATTTCGCTTAAGGAGTGCCAGTAACTCATCTCGTGTTCGGAGTTGGTGATCTACTGCATCTACAGCTGTAGAACCAGGTGTATATAGGGTAATGGCAGGAGGTTCATACCCATACAAAGCTTGAAATGGTGTCATGCCTATAGCGGAATGGTAAGCTGTGTTATACCACCATTCTGCCCAGGGTAGAGTCTCCACCCATGAATGAGATTTTTCACCAACTACACACCTCAAATACTGTTCCAGAGTCCGGTTGAGATTCTCAGTTTATCCATCAGTCTGAGGATGGTAAGCTGATCTTTTGTTAAGTGCAGTACCTTGAACCTTGAAAAATGCCTCCCAAAAGTTGCTTAAGAAAATGGGATCCCTGTCAGAGATAATAGACTCAAGTATACCGTGTAGCTTGAAGATGTTGTTAACAAACTATTGAACCACCATGGAGCTGTATACGGGTGAGCCAATGCAATGAAGTGACCATACTTGGTCAATCGATCAACAACCACCAGTATGACCGTTTTTCCAGAAGAGCTAGGTAAGCCATCAATGAAATCCATGGAGATATTGGTCCAGGCTTTATCCGGAATGATGTTAGGTTGCAAAAGACCAGGTGGATGTATGGTCTCATAGTGATTTTGCTGGCAAACGTGACAAGCAGCCACAAACCTCTTGATGTCTTGGTGCATGCCTGGCCAAGCAAAAGACCTCAAAACTCTTTTAAGTGTCCTGTGCCTACCAGCATGGCCCCCACTTAACCCATTATGGAGCTCCTGTAGGATTTTATCTCTCCAACTATCATGCTTTGGGACAAAAATCTTGTTCCTGTACAGTAGTTGGGAATTTAGTACAGAATATTGAGGATGAGAGTGAGGGTCTTGTGTAACTTGCTGCAAAATAAGAGTAACTTCAGGATCACGCAAACAAGCAGCTTGAATGTCTTTAATGAACCCATTGATTGGTGAAGAGACACCAGTGCTAGAGTTTAAAGCTCCAAACTTATATATGACCTCAGTATCCAAGTTGGTTAACTCCTCATTCCTAGATAACGCGTCAGGAGCAACATTAGCCTTACCAGCTTTATAGTGTATGGAATAATCATAACCAGCCAGCTTGAGTAGCCATTTTTGTTGTGTAGGAGTATAAATTTTTTGATCCAAAAAGAATTGGATAGTCTTGTGGTCCGTATAGATCTTGAAATACTTCCCCAACAAATAAGGCCTCCAGTGGTGCACTGCAAAAACTACGGCCAACATCTCTTTATCATAAACTGAAAGTGTAGCATGCCTAGGTGCCAAGGCTTTGTTAAGAAAAGCAATAGGGTGCCCTTCCTGTGACAGGATAGCCCCTATTCCAATACCTGAAGCATCACACTCAAGAATGAATTCTTTTGTAAAGTCTGGAAATGCCAATACAGGTGTACTCGTAAGAGCATGCTTGAGAGCTTCAAATGCTGCCTCAGATTGGTGAGTCCACTGAAAACCTCCAATTTTCAACATATCCATCAAAGGCTTAGCAATTAAACCAAAGTTTCTCACATACTTCCTGTAATAGCCAGCTAGCCCCAAAAAACCCCTCAGCCCTTTGACCGTCTTAGGTTTGCTCTAACTCTTAATACACTCAATTTTTGCAGGGTCCACGGCTACACCATCTGCACTGATCACATGTCCTAAGTACTCAACACTTGGGACTCCAAAGCTACACTTACTCTTCTTTACTTTCAGAGAGTGTTGTTGCAGTTTCACAAAGACTTTTTCCAAGTGTTCTAAATGAGATTCAATAGAGGAACTGTAAACCAAGATGTCATAAAAAAAAAACTAAGGCAAACTTTCTTAGATAGTCCCTCAAAACATCATTCATCACCGACTGAAATGTAGAAGGGGCATTGGTGAGTCCAAATGGCATGACCAAAAATTCATAATGGCCATTGTGTGTCCTGAAGGCCTTCTGCTCACATCGGCAGCATTCATTCTAATATGATGGTATCCCGATCTTAAGTCAAGTTTTGTGAAAATGGTGGAACCATGAACTTCATCCAGTAGCTCATCCACCATAGGAATTGGATATTTATCCTTAACTGTAACAGCATTCAAGGATTGATAATCTACACACATTCTCCATGTACCATCTTTTTTTTAAACTAAAAGCACAGGTGAGGATAAGGGACTGACACTAGGCTTAATTACTCCATTGTCAAGCAGTTCTTGAACAATCTTTTCTATTTCAGCCTTTTGAAAATGAGGGTACCTGTAAGGCCTCATACTTACTGGAGGTGTGTTTGGGAGTAATTCAACCTTGTGATCATGTTTCCTGCTTGGTGGGAGAGTTGTGGGTGTGCTAAATAATTCTTCATACTTGCTAATTAAGCTCTGAATCTGAGCATTTTCAGTGGCAACAATTTGATGCATTAAGGTTGGCTATACCTGGACCAGCAGGGCCTCGTTCTCCTTCTTGAGAAGTTTGGTCATAGCCTTGCAGCTGATGACAGATGCAACAGTAGATGTCTCACCTTGAAGTTGGTACTCTAACCCTTGTACACAAAACCGCATTTTCATTGTCTCAAAATTCCACACTATATCTCCCAAAGACCTGAGCCAACCTGCACCTAGAACTATTTTACAGCCAGTCACAGGTAAAATATAAAAGTCATCAGAAAAAGTGTAATGCTGAAGTTGTAGATCAACTGTGACTTCCCCTCTAGTTTTCATTTTAGCACCACTAGCTAAAATGACATTTAAGGGAGAGAGTTGATGAATCGGAGTCTTGGTTCCTTTCAACAATTGTGGATGAATAAAATTGTGAGTAGCCCCGGAATCAATGAGCACATGTACCAACTTTTTATTGAACACACCATTCAATTGCATGGTGGCTGGATTGGAATTGCTGTCATTCATAACTTGCAATCTAATCAAGGGTTCTTCAATGTCAGTGATAGGGGAACATCATCCTCCACCATTTCTGGTGCATTGATAGGCTCACTCTCATCTTGAACTACTTCCATGATCATCAACTGTCCTTTCATGCAATTGTGGCCTGGTTTAAATGTTTCCTCGCAAAAGAAACATTGATTTTTGGCCCTTCTTTCTTGATATTCAGCCTGGGATAACAGCCTGTTCCCCGTATGGGGATGCGGCCCTGTAAGCCCTTGAGCATTTCTGGGTGAGAAAGGTATTGGAGCCTTAGCATTACCACCATGGGAAGCGAACTTTGGTGTTAAAGTGAATTGAGTCCTAGCCTGGCCTGAATGTCTTGCATAGCTCTTGTAACTTTCACTTCTAGTTTCATAAACCCTTGCTAATTCACACGCCTCATAAAGGGATCGAGGTTTTTGTGCTTGCACATCCACTCGAATATCATCCTTCAAGCCACCAATGAAGCAAGAGAGTAATACCTCAGGGGGAAAGCCAGGAGCCCTCCGTGATAGTTTGGTGAATTGTTCCATGTAATGTTCAACACTGGTAGTTTGAGACATCCTTGCCAAAGCTGCTTGATACTCCGATCTATTATAGCTACTAAACTCCCTCATAAGTAAATCAGCAAGACCTTACCAAGTGTGGGGAAATTCATTCCGAAACATGTACCATCGATCAGAGGCTTTGTCTGAAAGGTGCATAGTAGCGAGAGAGTTTTCTATCCTTTGGGATCTGGTAAAACTCAAAATATTGCTCAGCTTTATTAAGCCATTCCACAGGGTCACCTCCACTGAAAACACTAAACTCAAGTCTCATCTGCTTCATGGTTAGAAGATTGGGATCAACATAAGGTGTGTGGAATAGATGCTGAGGCATATAAGGTACTGGGCCGATTTTGGAGTGAAACGATGGGCATAGGATGTGCTGGGATGTCAATGGAAAGCTGGAAGTAGGTGGTGTCACACTGGTAGTGGTAGTGGTGGCAAACGTTGGAGGTACAGTGTGCCACTGAGCAGTGCTCCTGGCCTGTGAGTAAGTGGGTACTGCAAATGGTAGCGAAGGCTGGACCGTATAAGGACCAGAATAGGTCATGGCCAATGAGTGAGGACCCAATGGAAATAATTGTGAACCTCCAGTAGGAAAATTTGTTCCCATAAACGCAGCGAAGGGTTGTGATCCATATTGTGAAGGATGAAAATACTGAGGGTGAGGCTGTGCGCCTCCCCCATGCCCCATCGGAAGAGGAAAATTAGTAGAACCACTGCTCATGGAACCCATAGAGCTACCAATACTAGCAGGAAGGGGCTGAGACCCAGCAAAAGGCATACCCTCAGAAGATTTAGGCAAATGATCTAAATTAACAAGCTGAGAAGCAATAGAGGTCACATGTTTTGGACTAGTCACAGTCTCACTAATAAATCCGAGCAACACATCATCATTACCCAGATTCAAAATAGGAGAGGGAGACATATTACCCTCAGATCTATCTGGTGTAGACGAAGAACCCACCAAAGTAGGTGGAAAGTGTGGTGGAGGTGAGATCGATCCAAATCGGACCGAGCCATCCGGATGAGGAATGGCGGTGTCGCCTGGTTTGGGGAGATGGAGCTGTTGCAGATCCGCCAAGACCACCTCCTTGAAACCGGCAAGAGAAGTGGCTATGGAGGCCTGCAAGGAAGCCTGCAGAGTGGCCTGAATCTCATCCAAGCGAGCATTGGTCTCATCACGGTGGATCTGGAGCTCAAACTCCATGTGAGAAAGCTCACCTGAGATGTGAGGCGGAGAAGGCGGCTTCGACCCGGTGCCCTTAAGCTTGACCATTGCTGGCTCTGGATACCAATTGTTAAGGTCACAGCCTTAACCACAGAGAGAAGATAACGAAAACAAAAGAAGAAAAGAAATAACAAACAGGGTTTTCGTCGATAGATCATAACGTTTACATCATGGAATTTATATATCCTTCATACTGATCACATGTGCAGCGACACGTGTCAGCCATATAGAAGAGATAAGGGATTAACCTTAATATCACTTAATTAACCCTAACGACTAATTAAGCTTAACTGGTAATTAATTAAGCATGCACACAGCACGTGCATGAGCTAGTAAACTAATTCTGCTAATTGGCTTAGGAAACTGATACGAAGATCAATTTCATAACAGGAAACATAGTATTCCAGTGCGGAGACGTCATTACAAAGAGGAGGGAAAGACAAAGAACCAGAAGCAATCTTATTCTCTTGAGTATTATCAATCATACATACTCATCTTTGATCTTAGCTTCTTGATCTGCCTCTTTTCTTTTTAATCTTCCCTTTCTTCTACACCTTCTCCGAAATCAAAGAGATTCTGGTCCAAAGTGCTTGTAAGGGTTTGCGTTTGCCCGTTTAAGTGAAAAATAGATGCCAAAAAAAATCTAGGTGTCACATTCCCATACGGATTGTGTTTCTAAATTAGAAGCAAAGAGGGAGTAAATATATTGTAACTAAACATTATGGAAACTACAGCTCTTCTCCACTACAGACGTCCGCAGTTTTTCTTAGATACGGATTTCCAGTTTTGACCCATTTTTCGATCATATTTTCACATCTTAACCGTTCAGTTTTTAGGTCCTAATGTATAGATCACCTCTGCAAAATTTCAGCCAAATTGGTGATCGTTAAGGCATCCAAAACTGTAATTTACAACAATGTACACGAACGGTTCCAGTTCGGCAGATTCGGTTATTTCGTGTAAATTGCAGTTTTGGATGTCTTAACGATCACCAATTTGGCTGAAATTTTACAGAGGTGATCTATACATTAGGATCTCAAAACAGAACGATTAAGATGTGAAAATATGATCGAAAAGTGGGTCAAAACTGGAAATCCATACATTTTTTCTTAGGTGCAGATATCAGCACCTGAGCAAACTTAATGGAAACTATATATTGACATATGTATTTATGTTTTCCCAAGAATGCTATTTTATATATATAGCTAAAGAACGGACGTCCGTTCATAAGATGTGAAAATGTGATCGAAAAGTGGTCAAAACATAAATACATACTCAATATATAGTTTCCATAATGTTTAGTTACAATATATTTACTCCCTCTTTGATCTTATTGTCCTAGTAGCCCAAATTTCAGTGTTTCAAGAGCCAACCAAGACTCCAAAATGGAGGGAAATCTATTGCTAAATTTTTTAAGACTCAGACGACAGACATTACTTCACTTCCGTTGAGCAATGTAGTTCTGATAAAAAAGTTTTCACTTTGTTGGCATTCACACAACATAATATAACAAGTACCGTTGTGCAATAAAGTTTACTTAAACACACAACAGATGATTTATGTCCCGTTGTGTAATTAGTGTTGTGTGAACTTTTTGTAGTAGTGAGACAAAATCAGTTTCAACCTATTGGCTATTACCTTAAAGCTGATTCTGTATAGGATATATGTTGCATAATGTAATAGGTTGAAACTGATTTGCTCCTGTTGCTTCAGAAATTTTTGGGATGAGACATAGATGGGTGAAGTTTACTGAATACTCCAATTCTGCAGTCTCTAAAAATTTTTCACCCCCAAACAAACATCAGCAGATAGAATGTTCCAATATTTTTGAAAGAAAGAAGGGACATGCCATCCGGTCCAGGACTTTTGGATGGATGCATTTGGAAGAGTGCATCCTTTATTTCCTTGTCAACATAGGGTTTGGTGAGCTCCCAATTCATATATGCATTAACTTTGACATCAACTGCTTATAGAACTTGAAAGATAGCATTTAAGTTTGTTCCTGAAGAGGTATAGATACCTTTGAAATACTGCAATAGAATGCGTTGCACTGCTTCAGGTTCAATTTGCCACATACCTACCTCATCCTTTAAGCCTTTTATTCTGTTCTTGCTTCTCCTCTTTGATGCCTTGCGATGGAAGAAGGCTATATTTTTATCCCCATCCTTCATCCAAAACGTCTTTGATCGATGTAGCCAATAGGTTTCTTCATGTGCAAGTAACGTACTGTATCGAACATGAAGCTGCTTTTGTTCATCATATTTGTTGAGGAGTGTATGGATGAGACATAATGTCTTTCATTTTCTCTTGCAGTACTCTCATCTCAACTTTGTTTTGTGATACATCCCTCTTGTGCCACTCAAGCAACTGAGTTCCAGTGGTGGTGAGTTTTGTCTCCATTGCTTCATTGCATTTCCTGTTAGAGGTTGTGCCTAACATTGTCCAATAATGTCAATACACTTGGGATATTGGTGCCAAAATTCCTCGAAACAAAATCTTGATGGAGCTTTCCAGGACGTCGGTCGTTTTGAACAAACATCTATTATTAGTGGACAATGGTCCGATTCATATGGAGGGAGAGTAAAGACTCTAGGGAAAGGGAAGCATTCCCTCCACTGCATAGAATGAAAGGCTCTGTCTAACCTTTCTTTTGTATGTCTATTGGACCATGTATACTTGCTGCCTATGAACCCCACATCATACAAACCACAACTGGTCATTGTTCTTTGAAAATCTTCCATCAGTTTGGCAGCCCTAGGTGGTCCTCCAAATTTGTTGAGGTTGCTCCATATTTCATTAAAGTCTCATGCCTTGAGCCAAGGCAAGTCACATGGCTATGATGCAAGAGTTCGAATCAAGTTCCAAGTTCGGTGTCTTTGAGAGCAAGATGCAAAGCCATTTAGACCTATAAATCTCCACAGATAGTTTTTTCCTCTCTTGCCTACTTCTACATCAATGTGATGGGGAGAATAGGTTCTGAGATTGACCGGAGTGTCTGCTTTACAGAGTAATTAAGGCAACTCCTTGTGAGCCTTCTGTTTCCTCGTAACAGATACTACCCTCAAACTCTAATCGACTTTTGAGAGATGTGATCTAATCTGGTTGTGTTAGGGTTTCCGCCAGAAAGATGAGGCTTGGATTTTTTGCTTGCACCATGTTTACCAGGGCTCTTTGTGTTTCATGATTAACAAGTCCTCGACAATTCCATGCAAGTATCTTGCATTGAAGCATGTTGAAGATGATGGCAGCGCACGGCGGCGCAGTGGCTGCAATAGACGCTCTTAGGGTTTCTTTTTCCTATATGTTAAAATTTAATATGAAAATATAGTTAAATCATTAATTTCTACTCATAATTATTATATTAACAATAATTTTGTCAGGTTATTTTGTGCCAAATACGAAGTAAACCCTAATTGATTCACGACAAAATAAACACACAATTCAAGTTATTATCAAAGAATCCGACAAGATCGAATTATCTGAATTTTATTGATTATAAGATCATCATGCTCCAAGAATGACACAAGAAAACCAGACAAGACTCGATGTAACTTTAATGAGTTTATTGCAAAGTTAAAATCGGAGTTAGGGCTCATCGATCATTAGGGGGCAGAAACCATATCACAACGCGAGTTACACCCTACATATTTTTGCAACATCTCAACCTTGTTGTATGACGGAGAAGAAGCGATGTATTTGGTTGAGTCTAATGGCCGTCCTGAACTGTGATCGACAAGCTAAAGGAAGAAGTGCTTAAAAAGATTCTTCCCACAAGGACAGAGATGACGACTAGCTTTCGATTTAATAGTCTTGGCCTTCTCCACGTTGGTCTTGAACCATTTCTTGATTTTCTTTCCGGCCGACATCTCTTCTTTCCTAGTAAAGGGGTAGCTTTTGAGGAATCTCTGTCTGGAAGCATAGTGTTCCCGGAGGAAGACGTCGCTACAAGGAGGAGGGAAAGACAAAGAACCAGAAGTAATCTTCTTCTCTTGAGTATTGTCAATCATACTCATCTTTGATTTTAGCTTCTTGATTTGCTTCTTTTCTTTTTTCTCCTCCCTTTCTTCTACACCTTCTCCGAATTTTGATTTCTGGTCTGAAGGAATTTGTAGTGGGACGATAACGGTTGGCGTTAAGTAACAAATGAAGCCGGTTAAAACACAAATCTAAGTGTCATAATCCCATGGGGAATGGGTTTCCAAATTAAACGCAAACTTAAACTTATAAATCCAAGAGGAAGTCGGCAAAGGAAATCCTTCTAAAGTTGTAACTAAACATTTTGGAAATTATTATTGAGCATCTAATTATGCTTTTCCAAGAATGCACTGATTAGTAATTTTAATAATATTTTTTCTTTTTCCTTTTACCCAGTTCATTGTGTTTTCGTTAGTGCATTTGATATAGTGATACTCTATATTACATGACATTATCTTAGTCATTGGTTGTGATCTCTTAACATGTTATTAAGCAATAATTAGTAATTTATAATATTAAATCATTGTTTATTTATTGTCAAGGTGAGAAGAGAAACAAAAATCAAAGACCATAAACAAATGAACAAACCAACTCCTATGTGAATTGAAACTTAACTATCTCAAGAAAAAAGAAAAGAAATATTCTCGAAGACTATGATTGTTATCCAAAATTATGGACTATAGCACAGGATTTTTGACCAAAATTGCATTTTTTTCTTTTTGTTCTAATTAATTTTTTTTTTCAACGACAAATAATCATTTTTAACACTTCTTAAGTTGACATAACTCAAAAATTACGAATCAATTTTGTTTTTTTTTTTACATTTTTTCAAGTTCTAAAAACAGTAAATTCATAAAAAAAAATATATTGAAATTTTAGTGTTATGTCAATTGGAACAAGTATTAAAAATCATCCTCTACGAATAGTGAGCTTATGGTACAAGAGAATCTCTGAAAACAGAAACTCTAACAAAGTAGTGTTAACTAAGTACTACAAAGTCTGACTTACATTTTAAATCAGATTTGAACACAGTTAATAAACCATAAAAACAAGGTCATTTAGGTTGATGATAAGCCGAACAAAACGATGACGTACGTCACTTATGATCAGCCAAATGAATTACTGAATTAGCTAGTATTACCTATACATCAATCTTATTGTATGAATCTCCTGATTAAGTTTAATAGTACACTGTGGACTTGGATTTAGTACTCATACTCTTATTGTTCATGTTGAGCATGTTGGCCTTAAACCACTTGGCTAGTTTCCTTGCGACGGTCTCTTTCTTGGTGCCTTTTGTAGTGAAGGTGTAGCTCCTAAGGAATTGGGACCTACTTTTAGAGCGCATGTCATTGTTTGGAAAATTATAGCAATTGAAACTATTACTCCTCTTGAGCAGCCGATGATTTGCCTCTTTCTTGGTGAAGGTGTAACTTCTGAGGAATTGATCTGTACTTACGGGTTGAACGCGTCGACAACTCGTACTGCGCAAGTCATAGTTTCTAGGAGGAGAAAACAAAGAAGCAAGAGTAGTTCTCGTCCTGTGCTCCTGAGAATTACTAGGATTAGTACTAATACTCCTCGTGAGCATTACATTTTTCTCTGTATCGGGTTCTTGGAATATATGGTCGAGCTCGAGCTGCGGCATAGTGCAGGTAGGTCTCATTTTCGAAGTTTCGTTTTCCATGAAGTAATTATGTTTTGGGTTTTGATTAATGGGCTTTTTAGTTATATATAGAATTATAGGTGCAGCTTTTGCCTGTTTAAATTAGGAGTCCTTGTAGTCCTTTTCCTACAAGGAATATATCTTCTTTTCAGATTAGGAGAAAAAAGAAATGGAAAGCTTTCCAGTCATGGAATTATTGAGTCTCACTTATTAGGCCTTGAGGGCTGCAGCCTGAGGCCGCCGGGTCACGGCTACGGGTCTCCGGCGGGCCTCCGACAGTTTTTATTTTGGGACCTTGACTCGATGCACAAAATTGAGTTAAGGTATTCCCACTTACACCACCAACATATTTTTGTTCCCACTCATCCCATTTAAATGTTAAATAATAATTTTACCTCAGCCTAATTAAATAACTACAAAACGCCACTCCCTCATCTCATATACAAACACACCCTATGGGTGTGGATAACTACGTAGGAAGTTATTTAACAAAATGTGGAGAAAACTGCTCCACCTTTTTTGTTTTTATTTTTATTTTTTGTTAAATTTCTTTATATTTTATTTTATTTTATTTTATTTTGTGAATTGGCATTTTTGTCCTTCTTGAATATTTTAGTTCAAAGGTTTTTTAATATTTGAGGGATAATTTGGTAAAATATTTTTGTTTTGGTTGACAAGCTCTCTTCTCTTAATAACAATATATATATATATATATATATATATAGCCCTTCTCCGGTGCGGACGTCCGCACTTTTTGCTTAGGTGCGGATTTCCGGTTTTGACCCACTTTCCGATCACATTTTTACATCTTAGCCGTTCAGTTTTTAGATCATAATGTATAGATCATCTCTGCAAAATTTCAGCCAAATTAATGATCGTTAAGACATTCAAAACTGCAATTTACAACAATTAACATGAGCGGTTCCGGTTCAACAGATTCGGTTCGTTCGTGTAAATTGCAATTTTGGATGCCTTAACGATCATCAAATTGGCTGAAATTTTGTAGAGATGATCTATACATTAGGATCTAAAAACTAAACGGCTAAGATATGAAAATGTGATCGAAAAGTGGGTCAAAACCGGAAATCTGCACCTTTTTCTTAGGTGCGGATATTCGTACCTGAGCAAAGTTATATATATATATATATATATATATATACAGTCCTTCTTGGCTAAGGACTTCCTTAGTTTTTCTTAGATACGGATTTCCGGTTTTAACTCACTTTCCGATCACATTTTCACATCTTAACCGTTCAGTTTTTAGGTCATAATGTATAGATCACCTCTGAAAATTTTCAGCCAATTTGGTGATCGTTAAGGTATCCAAAACTGCAATTTACCATTATAAATACGAACGGTTCCGGTTCGACAGATTCGGTCCGTTCGTGTAAATTGCAGTTTTGGATGTCTTAACGATCACCAAATTGGCTGAAATTTTGCTGGGGGGATCTATACATTAGGCTCTAAAAACAGAACGGTTAAGATGTGAAAATATGATCGGAAAGTGGGTGAAAACACCAAATCCGCACCTAAGAAAAACTAAGGACATCCTTACCTGAGAAAAATCCTATATATATATATATATATATATAGGATCAAGAGCGGACGTCCGCAATCCAGAAAAAGTGCGGACGTCACTCCTCCGGCCTCGATCCAGCTTCGGCAGCTCAGCGCGGCTTACTGGAGGGAAGCCCGGGGTCTGCGGAGCCGGTCTGCGGTTCGGTGGAGTCGCTGGCCACCGTTTTGCAACGCTGCATAGAACCTGCAACTGCAGGTGAGGTGACTGCCCAGAAACCGGCAACCCCGACCTCCTCCGACCTCGATAGCCGCCCAGAAGAGGTATGGGACGCCTCCGGCCTCCCTCTGGCCAGCCCCGCGCCACCACTGCAGCCTGGAATCGTCTGCTGCGTCAACGTCTGCACTTTAGCGAAAGTGCGAACGTCCGCTTCAGATCCTTCTCGTATATATATACAGTCCGGCTACACTAAGGATGTCCTTAGTTTTTCTTAGGTACGGATTTCCGGTTTTCACTCACTTTCCGATCACATTTTCACATCTTAACCGTTTAGTTTTTAGGTCCTAATGTATAGATCACCTCTGCAAATTTTCAGCCAATTTGGTGATCATTAGGACATCCAAAACTGTAATTTACCATTATAAATATGAACGGTTCCGGTTTGACATATTCGGTCTGTTCGTGTAAATTGCAGTTTTGGATGCCTTAACGATCACCAAATTGGCTGAAATTTTACAGGGGGGATCTATACATTAGGCTCTAAAAACTGAATTGTTAAGATGTGAAAATGTGATCGGAAAGTGGATGAAAATACCAAATCCGTACCTAAACCTTAGGTAAGGACATCCTTACCTGAGAAAAATCATATATATATATATATATATATATATATATATATATGTATATATATCTCTTGCAGATTCCGACAATCTCATGAACGTCGTGATCTCCATCTCGCCGGTCTCCTCACCTTCCACAGCATTCAAACATCTGCGTGCTCCGATTTCGATCAATCAGGACTAGGCCGATCCCGTCGCGAAGCAGTTTGGTCAAAGGCGACGTAAGTAGAAGGCATCGTTTGGGAGCGGAGAAGAGAAGCGTGAAGTGGGGAGGGAGACCCAATTAGAGGTTGGAGAGTACAATTCGGCTGGAGATCGTGCAATACGGATTTGGATCTGGGTCGATTGACCTTGGATGAGCCTCGTGCTTCATGGGACGGGTACAAGCTCATATCCAAAGCAAAGGTTTGGGTTCTTCTGTGATTTATGTTTACGTGTTTTTGACGCTTAGTTTGAATCAGTATGTGCTTAATTGGATATTGATATACGAGCTCTAATTAGTTTTTGAGCATGGTGGTGTTATTGAAACAAGGGTGTATAGTAGTGGTGGTGACTTGGTGATTTTGTTTGTACATTATCAAATGAGAGAAAAGAATATAGGTGTTGTCAATATTATGCATTCTTTGCAACCAAGTTTGCTGTACTCTTTGAAGTTAGTACTTTACTATCGACGGAATTAAGGGGTTCATGGGGTTTATTTGTCAATGTGCTGCTATGATGTAGCTCTTTAGGTTATGGATCACATACTACTATTAATTCCTTATTAGTCCAAGTATTGCCTCATTATTATTCCATATGTAAGTGTATATGTGCACTGAAGAAATGACAGCTTCAAATCATTTTTAGTTGTAATTGATATATTTTTGTACTTTACAACAATGCAAGAGCAATTACGTGGGTCAATAAAAGGTCTATTAGTGGAAAATAAATGTTGATTGGGGGGCAATAGACGTCTATTGAAAGACAATAAATGTTTTGAATTGATATAATCTTTTTTTTTTAATCAAAGTTTTATTTGTTTAAGGAGATTAGTTCCAATAACGGCGACTGAAAGTTTTATTGGGGAGCAATAGATGTCTATTAGGAGGCAATACAAGTTTATTCAGGGAGCAATAAACCTCTCCGGCCCCATATGAGATACCGACAATCTCTTTGGAGACTTCCGGCGAGGTTTCACAAACGTCTATTACCCCCAATAAAGGTCTATTGGGGGGCGATAGAGGTCTATTGGGGGTAACAGACGACTATTTGAGGACAATAATCCTTTCTGGTGACCTATGAGATCTCCGACGATCTCTTTAGGGATCTTCGGCAGGATTTTCAAAGATCTCAAATGGGTAGTGGCCGGCGAACGGACTCCGGCAAAGTCTCCTATGATCTCTCTCTCTCTCTCTCTCTCTCTATATATATATATATATATATATATATATTTACACAGTCCGGCTATACTAAGGAAGTCCTTACCTAGCCTTAGGTACAGATTTCCAGTTTTCACTCACTTTCGATCATATTTTCACATCTTAATCGTTCAGTTTTTAGATCTTAATGTATAGATCACCTCTACAAAATTTCAGCCAAATTGGTGATTGTTAAGGCGTCTAAAACTGCAATTTACAACAATGTACACGAACGGTTCCGGTTTGACAGATTCGGTTCGTTTGTGTAAATTACAGCTTTGGATGCCTTAACGATTACTAATTTGGCTGAAATTTTGCAGAGGCGATTTATACGTTAGGACCTAATAACTGAACGGTTAAGATATGAAAATGTGATCGGAAAGTGGGTGAAAACACCAAATCTGTATCTAAACCTTAGGTAAGGATGTCCTTACCTAAGAAAAATCATATATATATATATATATATATAAAACAAAGGGATGATGGTAAAATAGTCTCAAAAATAAACAAAAAACAAACAGAAAAAAATAATTGAGTTTAGGGAAGACCTTATTAGAGTCTTTATAAGTACAGGGGAATCAAAAAAACTTAATGTGGTAAGTGAGAAAAAAATCCTTAGAATTAGGGTAAATGGACAAAAACCCTTTCATTTATTTTTTATATGTATTTGTAGTTCAGTAATACTTTATATATATTCTCTGCCATTATGGTAGGAAGTTGCTACCCTACAGGTTAGAGGCAAAACTATTACATTTTATGTCAGGTTAGAGGCAACTCTCTCTCTCTCTCTCTCTCTCTCTCTCTCTCTTCATTCTTTTTCTGGTTTCTTTTGTATTAAACACCTATTTTTCTCATTGCTACAAAACAGTTTCATTTTATATTCTCTCACTTTCTTTTATCCTGGTTTCTTTTGGTATTAAACATTTTTTTTTCCATTTCTACTAATGTCCTTTCTAATTTAAGAATATAATATAGATTTTTTTGTTCCATTTTTTACATTGCTAGTAGTGTATTTGGGTTCAATTTATTATAGGAGAAAAAATCATATGAATGTTCGCTTCATGCCTCCAAAATATCTGGACCGGCCATATATATATATATATGTATATTCTCATGCATCTTCAACAATGGATATGATTGTTGATCACTGTGGAAAGAAAAAAAAATACATGCAGTGGACTTGTATGAATCTTTGTTTCTTTTCCAGCAAGTTAGGTTAGCTGGTGTAGGGTTCAATAATTTTTGTGGGCCTTCAAGAATGGCATGTTGGCTGGCTCCTTGATTAAAATCTTACGGTTTTGGGTATTAGGGAACTAGCTATTTATTGGTACACTTATTCTGAAAACCCTATCTAATCTTTTAATTTTATCAAAGTAGAAAACCCTATAAAATGTCCAGACAAGCAAGTATGGTGAATAAAGAATATAGTATGTGACAAATAAAAAAAACATTTAATGGAGAGAAACCATATTCTCTCTCTAACGACGCTCCTCATTGCGCTCACCCTAACGCTGCAACCTTGTTGTTGCATCGATCACAGCAGCTCCGGCCTTGTTGACATATCAGGAAGCGTGTGTTCGGTCGTGCCCATTATCCAATCCTCATCATCAATTTCTTCTCAACTTTAATCCCAACAGCCTCGATCTACTACTGTTGGTACTGGACATGGTAGAGCATCTGGCCTACCTTGGGATGGTGGGCTCCATCAGTTTACCTGGTCGCCGCTGATCTTTGGCGATGTCCTAATGCAGAACTGGATTATACCCGGGTTGGATATGTTTGCTGCAATTTGGAAGGGAATTACGGTGATTAGGCCGGCTCTTAATAGCGGTAGTTATGATGGCATGAAGGCGATCCATAGTGGCGGTGGCGTTGAACCTGTTGCAGCGGTAAAGATGTTTGAGATGCAGGTAGTTGTCGATCCGGCATCCTGACTAATAGCATGGGTGACCCTTTTTGGGGTTCCCATAGTAATTTGGAATGCTTTTTTGGGCTCCTGGCGTTCCACCCTCACAGGCCATCGATCACTTATTGAGTAGTGGGTGGGTCTGACTTTCTTGAGTAAATGGTTTCTTCGATTTGCGCATCATAAGGGGATCCGCAGCGGAGGTCGGCATAGATTGCTGTAGGGTCAGATTGGATTCTTTAGCCTCTTTTTTTTCTTTGCTGGCTTGGAAAACTTGATCCCGCTTCGGCAGTGCAACGGCACAACGCCGGCGAATTTGGCTATGCCAACAAAGCCTCAAAATGGGCTAGGGCTCATCAATCAAGAATCTGGGATTTGGGTTTGGGATTGGGCCTGTCTTGGGCCTGGTTCTAAACTTGGTGTGTATAATTCTCCTAGCCCTAGTTCTAAGGGCAAGGAAAAGATATAGGTAATTGTGGTAGGGGCCTATTTACTATGTCTTGCTATTCTTCATAGTTTATAGGCTCACTTTTAAATAAGTGAGCGGTTAGTTCCAATATAGGTGGTCTGTTCCTATGTTTCACAGTAATTCTCTTACTACAACTTATTGTTCTGTATAGTCGAAGACAACATAATGATATATAATAGCCATCTTGACATGAGTTAATGAAATCCACATTCTTTCAAAAAAAAAAAAAAGTAGAAAACTCTATTTATTTGATATTATTTGTTTTAGGCCTCATCATATGGCCTTTGGGCCCTAAGCCCGCCCGGCCCGTAGGGCCGAAACCAGGCCCGGCCCTTCCATTAGGGCGGGCCGGCCCGACCCTTTCTCAAATAGGGTAGGGTAAGGGTCATGCAAATGAAACCCGGCCCGGCCCTAAAATTTATATTTTATTTTTATTATTTTTCTATATTACATATTTACATAAAAAAAAAATAAGAAATATGTTATTTTAGAGAATGGGTATTAGATCGAACATTTGAACCCAATTAATTTATGTAAATCTAATTTTTATATCATACACTCCAAAGGGAATGGACACTAATTTTTTTATAAATCTATATTTATATATCATACACTCCAAAGAGCAACCTCTATCAATTCAAAGAAAATGAGAAAATCAACCGTTGGATGTGATTATTACAATAAATTATGCGTGTGGTTAAAAATTTAGTCAATTTCACCATAGTTTCGAACCCGATCGGATTGGTCAACCATATTCACTTGTATGTTTTCTTGGTTGACCAATGGCGTGACAACCGCAAAACGTGCTAATTTTTTTACATCACATTTTTAAATATTTCATCAATGGATGTGCGTAGATATAAGATAAAAAAATTCAAATTTAATTACAAATATGTTGGTCTATACCAATTTGCCTCCTAAAGTTGTATAACTTATACATTGCATTTAAATGATTGAGGTTACCCTCCATGAGCAAAATGGGGGACGAAATGGAATTTTTTTAAATGAACCGCTGGATGTTGTTTTCATATGAATATATGTTAGTGATAGAAATTTCAGCAATTTCCGCCTTTGGTTGGACCTCGATCTACCCGGTCAACTCAATACCCTAAATAGAACATAAAACAAATATGCTCTCAACCGGTCCTTGGCAATTCACTTTTTTCGATCTTTCAGCTCCCACACTCTCATGGGTAGGGGGTCTACTTACGGATTTCAAAATTCTGCAACGTTTGTCCGCGCATGGTGCCGCTCCCCTTAGGGAAGTTTGCTTGTGCAAAGCGTTGACCGCTACGTTGGACGCCTTATTCACGGCATATCAGCCTAATTTCTTTACACAATACCTATCAATGTTGTATAAACATATGAGAATTTTCAGATTGGTCGATTTTCATTTCAAAATTTTTGGATCGCACATAATCCTTATATGTCTTGTAATGTAGTATAACTAGTTTATTAGGCTTGTTACCCTCCATGAGCAAAATGGGGGACGAAATGGAATTTTTTAAAATGAACCGCTGGATGTTGTTTTCATATGAATATATGTTAGTGGTAGAAATTTCAGCAATTTCCGCCTTCGGTTGGACCTCGATCTATCCGGTCAACTCAATACCCTAAATAGAACATAAAACAAATATGCTCTTAACCGGTCCTTGACAATTCACTTTTTTCGATCTTTCAGCTCCCACACTCTCATGGGTAGGGGGTCTACTTACGGATGTCAAAATTCCGCAACGTTTGTCCACGCATGGTGCCGCTCCCCTTAGGGAAGTTTGTTTGTGCAAAGCGTTGACTGCTACGTTGGACGCCTTATTCACGGTAGATCGGCCTAATTTCTTTACACAATACCTATCAATGTTGTATAAACATATGAGAATTTTCAGATTGGTCGATTTTCATTTCAAAATTTTTGGATTACACATAATCCTTATATGCCTTGTAATGTAGTATAACTAGTTTATTAGGCTTGTTACCCTCCATGAGTATTGTCAGATTGATTAATTTCCATTTTGAAATTTTTGGCCCGCCTGAATAAGCAATAATTTTTTTTTTCTATTTTTTAATTACGTTTCTCTTTTTTCTATAATATGCAATTTATCTCTTTCTTTGTAATTGATTTCATAAGTTTTGTTTTCTTTAATTTCTATTTTCTTTGTTACACAACAATTAATATTGAGAGATTTATATAGATAGTTAATTGAATATAACCACCTTAAGTAATATTAATAAATGTTATAAGTTACAAGTATTATATGAATATAAAATATGTTCAATAAAAAACAATGAGTCTTTTATCACCAATATATACCATTAAGCCATATTTTGAGAAAAAAAAATAATGTTTTTTTTTTGTTAAACAAAATAAGGCCCTTTTCGGCCCTATTTGAGGGCCGGCCCGACCCGGCCCTTTCGGCCCTAACAGATCGGGCTTTTCGGGCGGTTAAGGGTTAGCATATTTAAGTCCCGGCCCGACCCTACCCGACCCTAAATTTTGTTGACTTTGACTAGGCCCGGCCCGGCCCGACCCTAAGCCCTAAAATTTAGGGTAGGGCCGGCCCTAGCCCGGCCCATGATAACCCCTAATTTGTTTCTATAAATAAACTTTAATCAAGTGAAATGGAATGGCAATTGGCAAACCAAACGGGAAAAATGAGAAGAAATGGAAAATATCTAACCTTTTGCCTATTTTTCAGAAGATGCCCATGCATTATATATTAAGCTTGATTATGTACTTGCAAACAACCATGATCCACCAAACATCATCATTCATTCATTCATGATGCTTTTTGACATGGTAACGAATCTAAATTACCAAAAGAAACTGTACCTAATAATAGTCGTGGCTCTAAATGGATGTGGATGTGCATGTGCATATAAAGCCATGAAACGCACACAAGTGACATAACGACTAAGCTTAGAAAGACATTAGTGCCCGCCATCACAAAAATTGTAATATTCTTAACAGATGAAGCAGATAGTGATGCTTCACCCTGCTCTTCTTACTCAAAATCTTAAAAGAATATTAATTATATATGCACGAGTTACGGGAATTATAAATGTCTAGGCCTCTATATGCACTTCACGAAAGAGATCTTCTTTTAGGATCATGTTTGCCCTTTTTGGTGGATGAATTGTATTAACTTAACACAATCTTTCAATCTTGTTTAGATCTTGGAATATTGGCTTTATGTTTATCTCAGGGTGTTTTTTCCTCTAAAAATATCTCAGGCATAATGACGTAGCCTGCCATTTGAATTATTGAATATCAAGAAAAGGCTATCGCATATACATTTTCTTCTTCTATCATCATTAACTGCATGACCTATATATCATCACCAAAATTATAAAATAAAACAGTTGAATCCGTGGGTAAGGTTTCTAGTACACTATTGTCAGCTGAGCTATGTCAGGATTCATGGAGGTTCTAAACCTAATTAATTATCCTAGCTAGATACATCAGCATCTAACTGTTCCAAAGTTCAAAAGTAAAAACCAAACTGTTCCCTGATCAATGATGTACGTTGAAAATACCCTAACACTATGAGCTGGGCCAGCAAGACTGACATGTCAGTGCACCCAGCATAAGAAGAGATCATGTGTTAGTGAAATTATATTTTGTATCGCGAAACTTAATTCATTATGGTATTATCCTAAAAATATCTTTATGATGATTCTATCATGTAGAATTTTTAATCAATGAATCTACAATAAAATGAAAAACAATGATATTTGGATAACAAAATGTATAGAGTATAAGAAAAAAAAAATTATGTTGCTTCAGATTCAAACAATTTGCATAGAATTAGTCATGGGATGAACATGGTAACATGGTGACCCCATGAACCAAGGATGCCATTTTCATTAAAGATGTCATCATGTCAAGGCATTGAAAAAGGACTAGTAATAGGAATATAAAAACACACCATGAATAGATAATTGCATTTAACTATAAAGAATTTCTTTCACACTAAATAAATTATTAGTAGTTGCATTGCATGGCTGAGACGTATACTGAATTATGAATCAAGTTCGGTAAAGTGTCTTGATATGATGATATAGTGTTTCTTCACGTCCTCGAAGGGATCTGAAATTTTGAAAAATCAAATTGTAAAAGCGAGGAAGTTCTATAAAACTGTCGAGTATTAAAATTTTAGAGTCGGAGATCGTTGCATTAGTTAAAGCGGCAAAAATGCCAGAGTAGCTTAAAAAACGAGCAATATGAATGGCTGGCTAAGTTGTGGCTCTGAGCCTTGAAGATTGAGAGAGAAGAAAGAGAGCCACTTTCACATTGAGCGCAGAGTGGGTCACTAAAAGTAGAAAACAATGGAGGATCAACCATCAGCTTCTTTGAGTCATTGTCAACCAGAAAAGGGTTCATGGGTTTTTGACATTTAGTGGAGTGCGGTGGAGAATTGGTAGAGGACCCACGTTGAGAGAAACAAACGCACAAAGAGTTTTGAGCATTAAATTCAATGCAATTCGATTATTGAATACAACAGCCTCATCCAAAATTGGGTCTGCGTTTTGATTCCTCCTATCTCCAAAAATCTGTCTTTTTTGGTGGCCTTTAAGGAAAAAAGCAAGGTAAATAAGAAAAAAAACCAATTTTTCTGTTACCCTTTTGGGATTTGGACCTGAATTTTGCTTCAGATTGAAGTAGTTGGTGTCCTTTTTACTCTTCTTTACTGAAATGGTTGGTTGTATGACTTGGTTCAAACAAAGGTCGAGGCTTTGAGCGATTTGCAGGGTGGCAGAATATATTTTCTGGGTCCTCATAAAAGTCATAGGTGGCCATGCATCTTGGGAATTGGGAATTTTATCTGATCTGTGATTTATCAGATTCCACTACTGTCTCTGCAGATTCTTAAATCTATTTCAGGTACAGTTTCTCAGAGACTTGATGTTGCTGTTGTTCCTCTATGTTTTTCTTCATTTCATTCTCATATTTTGCTTATTGGGATGCTCCAGTTGCTTTAATTCTTTTGTCTTTATTGATGTTGGTGATGAAGTGAATATGTGGTTGATGATATTTGATTCATTTGCTGTTTGGATTGGATTTTGATTGCCCTGTGATATTGGAACTTTGGTAAAGGTGGAAGCTTTTTTTTTTTTTTGGTTACAAAAGGTGGAAGCTTTTTGGGCTAGTGTTCATCTGGGGTGGGTGATGCACTGATAGGTTCATTTATTTGTTGCTTTTAGTTTTTGAGTGAGTATAGGTATACTAATTTGGTCAAATTGGATTGAGCTTATTGGCTGCCACAGATTGAATTTCAGAAGAATCATGATTTTAAGTTTGCAGGATGATTTTGTGGTTTCTCCTCTGTTCTGTAATCGAGTTTCCTAGAATGTAACGTGTAGTTAACTAGAAATTCTGTATCTGTCCCTTCCAGTTTTTGAACCTTCTCTTTCTGAGTTCTGACTAACTCATTTGCTCATCTTTTCATGGCGTGCTCAATGAATTTGGAAGCTGTGCCATGATTAAAACCTATGAATTTGGAAGGTGTGCCATGATTAAAACTTACTGATTGAATTCCTCTATGCGACAAATCTCACTTGATCTTGTTCTTGCTTTGTGAACGTCATTGCCTTAACATTGCGATAAAAATTCAATGTTAGTTTCCTTTCTTCACTTTCACTGAAAGTTAGTGTTGTTCATACTGTTCATCATCTTTATAATTGATTTCTCCAGTCTTTACTGGACCTGCTATTCATTAATGTTTTCTCAGTTGATCTTTGTATAAATTGTGGAATGATCTAATGTAGTCCTGTTATAGTTAGTGGGATTAAACATGCAAATCAGTCAGTCAACGTCTTTTCCTGTGTTCTGTGTTTGCTATCTATTTGGAGTTATTTTGGGTAAATGAGATTTTTCTTTTTTTCTTTTTAGTAACAGGAAATTTTTTTGCCAGCCCTGGCAAGTAAGACTTCTTGTATGGGTTGGCTGACTAAGATTCTTAAAGGTTCTAGTCATAAAGGGCACTATCATGGTAAATATGGACATGAAAGAACATGGGATGAGCCTCGAAATTCAGTGGTAATTACTGTTTTCACTTCTACATAGTTTTTTTCTTTACCCTTTACATTTATTTACATGGTGAGCTAGCTTTTTTCCAGAGTAGGTAGATTGAAACTAACCCATCACAAGTTAATTGATTAAAATAGCTCTGGCAATTAAAATTCATGCAGACTGATTTTGCTAGACGTACTGTATTACTGTATTGTGCTAACTCTTTTGAATTGCAGGAAGAAGACATAGATTGTGCTATTGCATTGTCCCTTTCGGAACTAGATCAGAAAGGAAAAAGAGTAATTGGTAAGTTTCACCAGTGTAGGAAAGATTCTGCAAAATTTATTTAAGTGTACTAATGCTTTTAGAAGACCTTAATGAATTGTGACATTTTCTGCCAAGCATTGGAAGCAACTTATCTATAACTTTACTAAAGGGGCATAATAATCAATATGTTTTCAGTGAATTTTATTTTATAACTTACGTAATTTTTTGTTTTCCTATTTAATTCTAGAGGATGAATCTCAATCAGAGGATGAAGAACAACCTGCTAAAATTGAATCCGATGATGATGAATCACCTACCAAAGTTGAATCAGAGGATGATGAGCCACCTGCTAAAGTTGAATCAGACCATGATGAACCACCTGCCAAAATTTCATATGAGGAAGATGATCAAAGTGCTAAAATTCAATTGGAGGAAGATGAACAGCTTGCAATGGCTATTCAGGAAAGTTTGAACGTGGATTCTCCTCCTCGACATGACACTGGCAGTATTTTTCGACCATTGCCATTATTCAATCCAGCTGGTAACAGGTAAATGTGATCCTTTTGCTATCTCTTGCATCGAGTCTTGTAAACTAACTGCTACAATATGCCAAGTCCTGTTATGTGGGACAATTGCGTAAAACGAAGTCTCTTGAGAGTTTGATCTTGAATTTCATGTCATCTGAGAACTGTTTTCACAGATACCAATTATACCTCACAAGGTTGTTGAAAAATTGTTGTGGCAGGATATGTGCTGGCTGTAAACGGGGGATCGGCCATGGCCGATACTTGAGTTGTGTTGGCGCTGTTTGGCATCCAGATTGTTTTTGTTGCCATGCTTGCAATCTTCCAATTACTGATTATGAGGTCCAAATCTATATCTTGTTCAGTAAGACTTTTCTTTGGAATTGGCATTCAGAATTCTTGATGGCCCAGCTCATTTGCTAGTATATACTAGAAAATTTGTATATATGGTCTACTTTAAGATCTGCTTTCTGTTACAGTTTTCTATGTCTGGGAATCACCCTTACCACAAATCCTGCTACAAGGAGAAGCATCATCCAAGATGTGATGTTTGCAAGAGTTTTGTAAGTGTCTCTCATGTTTGGTTCTTAATAATATGGCAATTCTATTTTGGTGAATTGATATGTTTGTTTTTAGTTGATGAGGAAGAGATGGAATAAATTAATTGTGTATAGCTTTCTCACTCTTTTGTGGTTGTGCTTAATATAAAAGCGCATAGAATTTAAATGTCTAGGCTAACAGGAAGTCCTTGAGCTTTTTGATTTTCTTTGTTTATTTTAAGGAACTCCTGGAGCTGGTAATGAGCCCTATTAATCTCCTCCAGGTTTGAAGGGGATATTTGGGAGAGATTTTACTATGTTGTTTGATTGCTTAGAGTTGACATGTTCCCATTTGATAAGCCAAACATAAAAGTCATCTGTATTATGGAATAAAAGACTTGATCAATAGTTCTTTGATTTCTGTTTCTTTTGTTTTGATGTGAAAGTTTCAAACCAAGTTTTTCTTTTTCTCTTTTCCTACTAGTTTGGTGAGGTGGTCTCAAATACGGGACTTCTTTAATGTCCTTTTTGATGGGTCTGTGACTATTTCTTTTTAAATCGGCCATTTGGCCGGTTGAAGGCATTACAGATGTTTTATCATTCTATTTGTTCAATCGTTTTAGGACTCTTTGTTTTCTGTACAGTAGATCATACACATATATGGTTTGGTGGTCTTGAAACTGTTTTGTATTTTTTTTCCTCTTTCTGTACAGATCCCAACAAACTCAGCTGGTCTTATCGAGTATAGGGCACATCCTTTCTGGCTACAGAAGTACTGCCCCTCTCATGAGCGTGATAGGACTCCTCGGTGTTGTAGCTGTGAAAGAATGGAGGTGAGCGAATGACAATATAACCTCTCTACATTTTTGCCTGCATAATTCCTGCATAGAATTTAAAAGGATATAGGAATCCATACTGCAGTCACTAGCCGCAGGACATTTTTGTAGCTTTTCCAAGATACATCTGCATCTCTCAAATTTAAATTATTCTAGGTAATTAAAGATATGGCTCCCAATCTTGCAGCCAAGGGACACAAAATATTTGTTGCTTGATGATGGTCGAAAGTTATGTCTGGAGTGTCTAGACTCAGCCATTATGGATACTCACGAATGCCAACCCCTTTACCTTGAAATACAAGAATTTTACGAAGGTTTAAATATGAAAGTGGAACAGCAAGTTCCAATGCTCTTGGTGGAGAGACAAGCACTAAACGAGGCCATGGAGGGAGAAAAGAATGTAATGCCGATGTTTTAAAATTCTCTCTCTTTTGAAAAGCAATTGCCTTTTCATTTCTTCCATCTAATGTTTATTTGAATTTTCTTCCCTGTGGGCAGGGTCATCATCACTTGCCAGAGACTAGAGGACTCTGCTTATCAGAAGAACAGACTGTTACCACTGTAGGGATTTCTTCCCCCTAAATATATCTGTACAAGTGTCGTTTATATTTACTTAATTATCAGTTCATTGGATAAGAGCTTTCCCTATTTCTCTGTGTTATAGATTTTAAGGAGGCCCAAGATTGGAGCGGGCTACCGGATGGTAGACATGATAACTGGGCCTCATACACTGGTTCGTCTCTGCGAAGTGACAGCAATTCTTGTATTGTATGGCCTTCCTAGGTAATATTACTCTCGTTCCTTCTTTGTTTTGATTCCAGCTCTAATTCGTATTAACAATTATATATAACCTAAACCTTCTATAAACTCAGGTTACTGACAGGGTCTATTCTTGCTCATGAGATGATGCATGCATGGCTGCGACTCAAAGGTGTTTTGTCTGCGCTTCACTCGAGTGTTATTTATTTATCATGTTGAAAGCATTTTGTTTTGACTAATAGTGTACTGAATGGTTGTTTGTCAGGTTATCCAAATTTGAGCCCAGAGGTTGAAGAAGGTATCTGCCAAGTGCTGGCACATATGTGGCTGGAGGCAGAGACGTATTCTGCACCTGGTAGTGATGTTGGAACATCATCGTCGTCTTCCTCTTCCTCCTCAGTGTCCTCTTCTAGTTCGGGATCATCTAAGAAAGGTAAACGGTCCGACTTTGAGAAGAAACTTGGTGACTTTTTTAAACACCAAATCGAGTCAGATTCATCCACAGCTTATGGAGAAGGATTCAGACAGGGTAACCAAGCAGTGCTCAAGTATGGCCTAAGGAGGACCCTTGACCATATTCGAATCACAGGAAGCTTCCCCTGACTTGTAGAAAGCGAAGATATAAAGAGTTGTTACCACATAAAACCCATACCCTGGCCTTGGCATATTGATTTTATAGGACTAAAATCCATATACATATTAAGAGAACGAGAAAGCAAAAGAAAAGGCTCATGTCATCTCCTTAACAGTTTGGACAACATAGAAATGTTTAAAGGAGAAAGGCTCATTTCTACACATCACGTTTACAAGCCAAGCTGTTCAGGAGAAATTGTATCAAAAGGGAATGTTTCAGAGACCAAATGTTACATTATCAATAGTTCTATATTATATATATATATATATATATATATATATGGGAAATAGTGTTCATATATGTATATATAGGAAAATGCAAACTTGGGGCCCTGATCAGTCATCAAATATCTAAAATTATAGATGAATGGAATATCTGATAATCTGAATCCAATAGTTACCCTCTGTAAACAATGGTGATTATAAGAACAAAATTTGTTATGAATTCCAACAAATTCAAACCAACAAAATTGTTAAATCATTATACGGTTATAGTTTGCACATAAAATCTATATGATCCAATTCTTAACACTATGTAAGTGGCATTGTTCATTCATTGCCATGATGTATTCAGGATTGAGAACTTGGAGTAGATTTTGTAGTGGTAAGTTCTGTTTGTTTTGAAGTTTCCTTGATTGCCTGAATCTGCTCCAATGCATCCACAACTTCTTTCATCGAAGGACGACCTTCAGGATCTGATGCTAGACATTTTAGGGCAATCTTATGCTGTCTGTAATGCTTCCTTGGAGGAATATTGGCCATTTATCTTAGCATCCATGAAGGTTTTCATTTTTTTTTCCTGAGAGAGAAGTGGTTTGGCCCATTTGACTAAATTCTGTTTCGAAGAAGAACGGTTCCTATCAATGGCCCTGAAACCTGTCAGAATTTCGAGCAGCACAACACCGAAGCTGTACACATCACTCTTCACATACAAATGACTTGTTAGACATAGCAGCTGAGTATATTACTTTACCAACAAGGATAAAGATGCACTTTCTATATTTGTGAAATTGTCAAAACCAACGAAGACATGCTTCACATATAGAACTTTCCACAACATCCCAATTTGCAACAAAGATATACATCATTACCTGTTGCAACATATTCTGGATCAGCATAACCATATGTGCCCATAATTTTAGTCTCTAAATATGATTCCCTATCAGTTGGCCCCAATATTGCCAAGCCAAAATCCGAGAGTTTTACATTTAACTCTGTAGAAGATAAATGCGAAAGAGGGTTTAATCATGATTCATGTACCACAGAATCCTATATGGTTACCAGCACAGAGAAAATAACAAAATAAAGCATAATGCACAAAACCAAATGAGAGATAGAAAGAGAGAAATAGAACAAACCTCATCAAGCAAAATATTAGAGGTTTGGACACCTCTGTGTAAGATTTGTTTTGGTAAAATGTGTAAGAAAGCCAAGGCCCGAGCTACTCCGATAGCTATTTTGAGTCTGTTGTCCCAAGACAGTACTGCTTCAATGTCCAGGTTTCCTACTCGAAAATTGCAGACAATGTATTAATAAACTTGGTGTTTTTTTTTTTTTTTTTAACACTCCATAAACTTGTATAAAAGCAGCAAAATTAACTTGTATTTTCAGTTCTGTTTTCATCATTAGTTTGGGTTTTCATACTTTTGAAAAGAAGTAACTCCAAGCTTCCTTTCTGCATGAATTCATAGACAAGGAGTAGCTCATTGTCCGCTGAGCAGTGTCCCAATAGTTTAACAAGGTTGGGATGAGAAAGCATTCCTAGAAAGTCCACCTCTGCCTGCATTATTAAGTATAACAAAGAAACGTATAATTATTTAGTATTCTGCAGAGGAAGAAGAGTAAAAGTGGATACCTGCACATTCAAGAAAAAGTATTTCTCAAGGTAAAAATATTGTCGTTAGGTAAAATAGTTGAGTTCTCGTTTGAGTGATTGAATCCAGAAAAGTGGTAATTGCATACATTTATGTCTTATCTGCACATATTATAAAATTACCCTACTATATACGAATGGTCATAAGCTAAAAGACGTTCAGCAGTATACTTGAGTAACGAAAAATAGTACCTGCCACTCTTCAAGGCCTTGGAAGCTATATGGGTTCCATTTCTTAACAGCAATGATCATTCCGGTGCCAACATTTGAAGGTACAAGCGTCTTCTCATCCACCCAACCCTTGAAAATCCTTCCAAAACCTCCCTCACCAAGTATTCCTTCTGACCGAAAATTCCTACAAGCAGTCTTCAACTCTCTGAAACTGAAAACTCTGGAATTGGACGCCTCTAAAACTTGGCCCTCAGTATGCGACTCATACATCCTTGAACTTGCTGCCTCCGAAAATCGACTTCTTCCTCCCCTTTTGTTTGCGCTTGAAACTCTATTCCTGGTCTGATTTCTTGACTTCCCTAAAGAATGACACAGAATACGCACAAATCATACATGAATTTTGATGATCGGAGAAAAGGAGAAAAATAGATGCTTGAAACTGCATGCAAAACTATGAAGTGTTATATTGGATAAAAAAGAGCACAAGATGAAGACTAAAAATAGTGTGAATGCGAATATAATAGATTGGACGTTTAGTGACAAAAAATTTACGGTCACCTTTGTGAGGACAAACGTTTACCAAACGTTCAATTCGCTTGACCAACTTGTTTATTTTCCTTGCCAAAGCCAAAGTCTCCTTCCCATCCCTTGCCGATTCAACAGTCACCGTTTTTCCTTGCCAAAACCAGAGTCTCCTTCACATCCCTCACTCCTTGCACCTTCAATACATCAAGCAGTCTTCTCAAAGACCCATCTAGTTCCACAAGTTGGTCCGTGTACTGAAACTTCATGCAGTTCCACTTACTAACCTTTGATGACCTACGAACGAGCTCTACGCCCTCCTCCATTTGTTGTATGAGATACTTTATCTCCTCCTCCGGGATGCCCAATTCCATGTTCTGCTGTGCTATCTTTTCTATCACCGGTTTTAAAAAGTCTAGAGTGGATTTTGTTGTAGTATAAATTGTATATATACCGTATATGTCTATATCATGTAACAAAATACGTAAAAGTATTTAGATAGGTACTTGAGTGTATAATCATAGGTACTTGAGTGTATGAAGACTTATGTAAACATGCTTTACCAAAGGGCAACAAGCATGGCAGAAAATCATCATCAAGATGGTTATCATTTTGAGTTTCTCTTTGAGCATTCACACTTCAATGTAATCCTATAAATACCCCCTTTGTATGAGATGAATAAACACATTGAAATCCCCATTCTCTCTGAAATTTTACTCTCCTATTCTGTTTATCAATTCCTCTAGTTCTTAAACACGTTATCAGCACGAAGTTGCTCTAGAATTAGAATCGAAAAATTGACGAAAGAAGAGTTCTTCATCGATAGAAGTCATTTTTCAAAACCTACAAAAAATCCCCAAACCCTAGCTCAGATTAAAGCCCTTGATTCCAGGAGCCCGGAACCGGTCTCAGATTCACCGGAACCGGCCGGAAACGGCCTGAACCGGCCACCGGAAGCCGAAAAACCGAACTGGACCGCTGCCGGACCGCTGCCGAGACCTGCCGAGGTGCTGCCGAGACCTGCCGAGCAGCTGCCGAGGTGCTGTCGAGACCTGCCGAGCAGTTGCCGAGAGCTGCGCAGCAGCTGCCGAGGTGCTGCCGAGTCCTGCCGAGACCTGCCGAGACCTGCCGAGAGCCCTGCGCAGCAGCTGCCGAGAAGCTGCCGAGAGCCCCTGCGCAGCAGCTGCCGAGAAGCTGCCGAGGCCCTGCGCAGCAGCTGCCGAGACGCTGCCGAGGCACCTGCGCAGCAGCTGCCGAGACGCTGCGCAGCAGCTGCCGAGCCATCTGCCGAGCAGCTGTCGACACATCTGTCGACAGATTTGCGCGGCGACTTTCCGACGACTTTTTCGACACTTTTCCGGCGACTTTTCCGGCGACTTTTAGGACGATTTTTCTCGACTTTTTCCAACGATCTTTCCGGTCAACTCCGATAATTTTTCCGGTCAAAAATTTCCGGCAACACTATTCCAAGGTATTCTTTACTAAAAGTTCCCGTTTTTGAGTTTTTATTTATTTTCTCTCCTTTTTCCTTTTTCTCGGGAACTTACAATCAAAAGCGGAATTAGAGCAATTCACGCCAAATGAACTAAGAGTGTTCACAATGATTCTTGGAAATTGATTTCTTGGTAGCATAGCTTGGAAATCTTATTATTTTTCGTGGAAGTTTTAACTCCGAAACTAATATTTTCTTCTTATCTTCAAGGATGTCGAATGAACCTAGACTCGATTTTCAAATCCTTGACTCAACAGGTTCGGAGTACCATAGTTGGAAAACCGACGTTGAGAACCATCTCACATCCAAAGGGATATTGCCCATCATCCATGAACCAAATCCGGCTCTTGTGTTCCCTCGATCACCCAAGAAGCATGCAGAAGCAATCAACTTGATGCGACGTCATATGGACAAAGCACTCAGGCTAGAGTACATGTCCATCAAAGATGCAAATGATTTATGGGAAGCACTACAAGAGCGCTTTAACAATATCCAAGATTCTCTCCTCCCTGACTTGAAGGTTCAGTGGAACGATGTACGCTTCTCAGACTTCAAGTCTATTGCTGAGTACAATTCAGAAGCTCTTCGTCTTAAATCCATGTTGAGGTTCTGTCAAAGACCCCTCACAGAAGAAGAGCTAATTGAGAAAACTCTCTCCACCTTCCCTGTTGCAGCAATTTTGCTATCAAAGCAGTATCGCACTGAAGTAAATGCTGGACGAATTACGAGGTTCAATGAACTCATAAATATTTTGTCGGTAGCCGAAAAGCACGACAACATTCTTGTAAAGAATTATAATTCAAGACCCATTGGAACCAAGAGCGTTCGTGAGGCAAATTATAATGCACCCAAGAGAGGGCACAGGGAGCGGTACCCCAGCAATAGGGGACATGTGTACCCTAATAATAGGGGACATGAAGGACGAACAGGTCCATATAACCGCCCTAACAGGGAAGGAAACCGCAACTTTAGAGCGGGCGCACGTGATGGTAACTCCACACGTGGAAGAGGGAGATATGGCAACACCGGCCGTGGAAATAGCACCATGAACCGTGGAGGTCGCACCATGCGCCGTGGTAGTAGCAGCAACCCTCCTAGGGGATATCCACAACGTGCACAACCTGTACAAACTGTACAACCTGCACAACCTATACCTCAAATGAAGGGAGGGAACCATAATGACATGTGTCATAGATGTGGATCAATCGAGCATTGGTTTAAACAATGTCATGCAAGTACCCAATTAGCTGCACGCTACAAGGAGTACAGGGAAGCAAGAGAGCAAGAAGCTAACCTTGCCGAAGATGAAAATAGTGAAGATGTCAATCTCACTGTTGAGGACTTCAAAGCTGTAGATGAAGAGCACGAGGATGCCACAGACTTTGATTAGAATAATCCTCTTTCTATTTTCCAAGAAAGGCAAATGTGCCTTAGTCAATAAATAACAATTGTATTAAACTCCTTCTTATGTGGCGTACCCAATGAAGTATGATGTCTAGGAAAGCAATTGAGATCGGGGTATTTAAGCGAGCCTCGCTCCACCAACATCTCTCTACTTTCCTGGTCATATTCCATTGGAATTACCAAACGGATTGAGTGATAGCAATTTGTCTAAAGTTTGATATTTGAAATAGACTTATGAATAACTTTGATGTGATCATTGGCTATTTCCCCATTAATAAAGTATCGCATTCAATGTCATGGACATGTGTTAATATTCCGAACTTTATTCCTTTCAGTATGTTTTCCGGAGAATTGGAATGCCTTCTTGATAGTGGCACCACACATACGATATTGCGACATAGGCAATTATTTTTATGGATGACACCCAGTCGATCCTCAGTAACTACGATGGCAGGACCATCACAATTGATTCATGGTCGAGGACCAGCTCAATTTTTGTTACCAAATGGCACAAATATTAATGTCGCCGAAGCTCTATATGCTCCAAGGGCCGGAAGGACCCTATTAAGCTTTAAAGACATAAGAGCCAATGATTTTCATGTGGAAACACATTGTGAGAATGGACAAGAGTTCCTTTGCATCACCTCTAAAAACTACGGAAATACACGAGTTTTAGAGAAACTTATGTGTCGCTCTAGTGGATTGTATGCAACCACTATTAGAGTCATTGAATCCAACCATGTCATGAATGACAAATTATGGGATCCTGACACATACAAGCTTTGGCACGACCGTTAGGGACATCCAGGTCGTGACATGATGCTCCGTATATTAAAAACTTCACACGGACATCCATTCTTCAAAACGAAAAGAAATACGAACCAAACATTGGTCCAAAGAGTTACTTCTAAAGTGTATCATTCGTTTTGCAAAGCTTGCTCTTTAGCAAAGGTAGGATCAAGATCATCCTATGCAAAGGACACTAAAAAAAATATACCATTCTTACAAAGAATACAAGGTGATATTTGTGGACCTATCCAACCAACTTGCGGACCATTTAGATATTTTATGGTGTTGGTTGATGCATCGACACGTTGGTCACATGTCATGCTCTTATCCACAAGAAATGCTGCATTTGCTAAACTCCTAGCACAAATCATTAAATTAAGGGCTCACCACCCCGATCATCCTATTAAGTCAATTCGTCTTGACAATGCTGGAGAATTTACATCAAGAACCTTTGATGATTATTGCATGTCCATTGGGATTGAGGTGGAACATCCTGTCCCTCATGTACACACCCAAAATGGACTCGCAGAAGCTGCCATTAAAAGACTTCAAATGGTTGCCAGGGCATTGGTTATGCGCACCAATCTCCCTATTTCTGCTTGGGGCTATGCAATATTACATGCAGCTGTGCTCATTCGTCTGAGACCCACTGCCACCCAACCCTTTTCTGCGTCCCAACTGGTGACTGGGTATGAGCCTAATGTCTCACACTTACGCATATTTGGGTGTGCAGTCTATGTGCCAATTGCGCCGCCACAGCGCACCAAAATGGGTCCTCAAAGACGCTTAGGCTTTTATGTTGGATATGATACTCCAAGCATTATCCGCTACATAGAACCCTTGACAGGTGATCTATTTACCGCTAGATTTGCGGATTGTCACTTTGATGAGACAGTCTTCCCGTCATTAGGGGGAGACAAGAACATTAATGTTCAACAGAAAAGACAGGAATTGTCGTGGTCTGTCCCCACTTTGTCTCATCTTGATCCCCGAACCACACAGTCTGAAATAGAGGTGCGGAGGATTCTCGATCTTCAGAACGTAGCAGAATCAATGCCTGATGCGTTTTCTGATATCGCTAAAGTGACAAGATCACACATACCTGCTGCAAACGTACCTGCAAGGATTGATGTTCCTAAAAATAAAGGACATGACATCCCCTCTATGGGTGATGCAGTGGCTAGACCCATGGCTCCTGCTAGAAAGCGCGGGAGGCCTATAGGTTCGATGGATTCTCGCCCAAGAAAGAAAGCGAGCTTGACACAAAATAATCCATTAATCATCGATATAAATAATCCATCTCATGAAAAAATTCCGGATTATGGTTATGTCCAAGAGATATCATTGGAGGACGCTCCAATAATAGAACCAATTCCAGAGAATAGAGAGATCTCCATGAATTACACTAGTATACATGTAATTATGGACAGAAATTCTATGGCTATTGATGATGCGTTTGCATATCATATTGCAAAAGGAATTATAGAATACGATGATATCGAACCTCGCTCCGTTGAAGAATGCCAACGTAGAGCAGATTGGTCAAAATGAAAAATGCGATCCAGACTGAATTGGATTCACTAACAAAGAGACAGGTATTTGGGTCTATAACACTGACACCACTAAATATAAAACCTGTTGGCCATAAATGGGTCTTTGTTAGAAAGCGTAATGAGAAAAATGAGGTTGTTAGATACAAAGCCCGCCTTGTGGCGCAAGGTTTCTCACAACGTCCTGGAATCGACTACGAGGAGACATATTCTCCCGTAATGGACGTTATAACGTTCCGCTACCTTGTCAGTTTGGTAGTTTCCGAAAAACTTGACATGCAGCTCATGGATGTGGTTACAGCATATCTCTATGGGGATCTAGATTCAGAGATATATATGAAGGTTCCAGATGGACTTCAATTACCCAAATCAAGTGGCTCTAAACCACGGAGCGCGTTTTCAATAAAATTAAGACGCTCACTATATGGATTGAAACAATCCGGACGGATGTGGTATAACCGTCCAAGTGACTACTTGATTGGGAAGGGATATGTTAACAATGAAATATGCCCTTGCGTGTTCATTAAGAGAACAAGATCCGGATTTGCAATTGTAGCAGTTTATGTTGATGACATGAACTTAATTGGAACTCTAGATGAGTTAAAAGAAACTGCTACATATTTGAAATCTGAATTTGAGATGAAAGATCTCGGGAAAACACGGTTTTGTCTCGGAATAGAACTCGAGCACCGTAATGATGGGATTATGATCCATCAATCAGCATATACTCAAAAGTTACTAAGGCGCTTTAATGAAGATAAAGCAAAGCCTGTGAGTACTCCCATGATCAACCGTAGTCTTGAGCCCATGAAAGATCCGTTTCGTCTAAGGGATGAGGACGAAGATTTATTAGAAGCTGAAATACCATACCTAAGTGCGATAGGCTTGTATTTAGCTCAATGCACAAGACCGGATATCTCATTTGCAGTAAACTTGTTAGCTCGACACAGTTCTGCGCCAACACGCCGCCATTGGATTGGTATAAAGACAATCCTTCGATACCTAAAAGGTACGATCGATATGGGCTTGTTCTATCCCTACAGAGAGAAAAGAAATGTGAGCGCCGGCAACACTATCCATAGTGACCGACGTTCTCCTCCTCCCCTCCATCAAAATGATGTTTTGACGGGTTTTGCTGATGCAGGGTATCTCTCTGACCCTCACAAAGGTCGCTCCCAAACAGGTTATGTCTTTACCATGGGAAATACCGCGATATCTTGGAGATCTACAAAACAGACTCTTGTTGCTACTTCCTCAAATCATGCAGAAATAATTGCACTACATGAAGCCGTGCGTGAGTGCATATGGCTAAGGTCTATAAATAGACACATTCGAGGAACTTGTGGTTTGAAATTCACCACAAATGAACCTACATGCATTTACGAGGACAATGCAGCTTGTATTGAGCAAATGAAATTAGGTTTCATCAAAGGCGACAATACCAAGTATATATCGCCGAAATTCTTCTACAATCAGCAACAGCAAACACTTCTAAATATTGAAGTAAATCAAATCCGATCAGAAGATAATGTAGCTGACTTATTTACTAAGTCACTACCAAAATCTCCTTTCGAGAAACATGTAAGGAGTATCGGATTGAGGAGGATATCCGAACTCCCACAATCTTCAAGAGGAGTCTAAATCAGGGGGAGTATCCAGAAACATACTTCACACTCAACGCGCGTTGTGCTCTTTTTCCCTTTCGACCAAGGTTGTTTTTTCCCACAGGGTTTTATTACTTGGCAAGGTTTTTAACGAGGCAACTTCGATGCGCACCATCTACACAATACTATTGAACATGAAATATCCAAGGGGGAGTGTTGTAGTATAAATCGTATATATACCGTATATGTCTATATCATGTAACAAAATACGTAAAAGTATTTAGATAGGTACTTGAGTGTATAATCATAGGTACTTGAGTGTATGAAGACTTATGTAAACATGCTTTACCAAAGGGCAACAAGCATGGCAGAAAATCATCATCAAGATGGTTATCATTTTGAGTTTCTCTTTGAGCATTCACACTTCAATGTAATCCTATAAATACCCCCTTTGTATGAGATGAATAAACACATTGAAATCCCCATTCTCTCTGAAATTTTACTCTCCTATTCTGTTTATCAATTCCTCTAGTTCTTAAACAGATTTGATGTTATTAAGGAGGGAATTAAAGGTCGTAGACTTGTCAATCGCTTCCTTAACCACATCAAACAGCACCCCGAATGCTGCTCCGAGAGCAGCCCCGCCTAGAAACTCCCCTAGCATAACCATTCTCTTGGCTGCATAAGAAAAAAGAATGTGAAAACAGTTGGGAGACTACTGAAGTTGAAATCGATCCAATAACTCAAGTGTTAGGAACATTAATTGGCCTATTAAAAGAAGCAAAATCAATCACTCACAGAAACTTAGCTGCTCCTCAGGGGTCACTTGGGTAGCTCTTAGTTCTTAGTTTTTATCATAGAAGACGAAGGAGCACATACAAGGATACATTGGTTTTTCTCACTTTCCTATAATCTAATTCTTGTTAACAAAGATAGCATTTGTTTTGTGATTAGTCCAAGTCCACGGTCCACGCACTGACTGGTCAACAAATATACGGATCGGAGATAACTCAGAAAAAGATTGTTCTTTTTTTTTTTTTTAAATTTTTTTTAATTTTTTTAAATTTTTTTTATGTAAAAAAAAAGACTCAGAAGAGGATGGTGCATGACAGTTTCCGGGATAAAGCTTTCAAGGAAGGTAAGGAAATCAAGTAATAAACCATAGCACGTACGACATTGAAAGATACTGGAGGATCGACCCAGTGTTTTTCTTTTTACTGAGACTAGCTAATTCAAATAATCCAACTATATATATATATATATATATATATAGTATTTATGCTCCTTAGAATATTAATTGTAGTTTGATTTTTCAAATATAATTTTATATACGAGATGGAGATGGTACGTATAAAACATACTATTACGTGACACGTGATTAAGTATAACTCTGAAGTCAAAAGAGCAAAAGTTAAGTATCTTTTAATTTCTCGATTAAAACTGTGAATGTCACTGTGAAAATTAATCTAGATTCTAGCACACCGTGCTTGAAACCTTTAGCTGAGAAACAGGCCGGTCCACATTTTGGTATAAAAACTATCAACTTTTTCTTTCTTTCGTTATTTTGAATTATGAAGGAAAGTTTGTTATCTTTAAAAGAAAAAAAAAAGGAAAAGGAAAAATGATTTAAAGTAAAAACGGGTCCAGCACCACAGAACCTGAAAAGAAAAGAAAGAGAAGAGTCTTTTAATTTTATTTATTATGCAACCTGTCAATTTAAGCGATGAAATTTCTCAAGAAAAGTGACCCATTTAATAATTTATTTTTTTTTATACAAAATTGCTGATGAAAGGAGGGCCGAAAGAAGTAAAATGCACAAAAAATTCGTCGGCAAAAGTTAACAAACGAATTTGACACTGTTGCCGATTATTTTGTTTGGAGGTGGTGGGGAGGTTAAGTAGAAGTAGAGGGGCTAAGTAGAAGTAGAGGACTAGAGGGACAAATAAACATCTTGGGAGATAAAAAATTAAAAAGTTTATGCATTACAAATTTATAAAATTCCAGTGATAATCCACGGCTAAAAGGGGTCACATACTGTCACGTCCCAAATTTTAGAATAAAAAATTTAAAATCCGAAACATGAAAATATCACAACTCAAAATAATCATCCTGAAAATTTTCCTTTCTTAACAACCTTACCACACGAAGTAAAATCAAAACCGAATTTAGTCTCAGTTAATTATTACAACTCAAATACAAAATAAACTGTAAAGCTCTAAATGAGCATCCACACCTCACAACTAAATGAAATAACAATAACTGCTGTAACACCTAAGCAGCTCAGTCACCTCCCTAGTTATCCTGATCTGCAGGAATATACGCTACACCATTTGAATAGTGTACCGGGATTGCAACAACACAAAACCCGGTAAGCTTATGAAAGCTCGTATGAGTAAAAAGAAAGGACTGTTGTTTAATTAAATCAAGATTAATTCCACTCAACCAACACTCTACACTTTCCACAAGAAACCAACCATCCAATAATCAACAAATCAACATCAAACTCTAACTCACATCTTTCTTTACAAAACCTCAACATCGTATTTATAAAAATACGGTATTTGACAGACTAGAGCTCTAACTGAATCGTAGCCCGTCACCTGGCCTAGGTTATGACATCCGACATATTTATCATTATCGTATTTCATCAATATGTATACTTATATACATATTTAGAACGTCCGATAATTGCACACACTCCACCAATCATATCCCATCATCCACCCAGGATTAGAGCGTCCGATTACTCTACACCGGTCACTACGTTGACCCTAAATCCATAAATGAGCACAACATGTATTATCACATAATGAAATCAACCCAACCAAGATACACAATATTATTATGAAATTAAGCATCTGAAATATAATTCAAATCATTAATTCAACTCAATCATATCATCACTCAACAATCCACCCATCAATATATATTTTCCACGTAAATATATATATATATATATATATATATATACACACACGTAATCATCCACTCATGAATAACCACTAATACCATCCATAGTTCACCCAAGAAAATCGTGAAATTCATTTGTATAATTTAAAAGCCATTTTACTTACCTATGGACCGTAGTGATCAAGTCCATGTAATTTTAAAAACAAATGTTTAATCCAAAAATATTTTTCACACAATTACCAAAAATAAATAAATTTAAAGCACTCGGTTCGTAATATGAACCACGTGAGTTTTACTCACCTCGATACTCCCGCTGCGTCTTCAAATAAACTATAACCCACACCGAAACAGCTCACCCAAATATAATCCGTCAATCACCTAATCAAATGTGATTTGAATTTAGCCAATAATTCAGAAACATAACTGAACTACCATTTAACGGCCGGATTCTAATTATAAGAAAATCCGACGGGTGGATTCTCACGAATCGCTTCCCTAATTACCGTTTTGCACTTATACGAAGATCCAACGGTCGGATCTTCACCCATGACTACACAAAGCCACTGGGACAGTCATATGATCATCATATCAAAATTACAAGTTTATCGGACGGTTCTAATTTCACAGATCATAAATCTAACGATCGAAATCGATCGAAATCACAAAATTCATAACTAATTTATACGATATCCAAAAAATGCGTATAATACGCCGAAATGATCGTATTGAAACGTAGAATCATAAAATGGACATAAACTAAATTTTAGACCTCTGGAGGTGGCCGGAAAGGGCAGCCGGAGTTAGGGGTAGAGCCGCCGTCGATCAACACCAATGGTGTCGGGGCTGAGCTTCTCCCATTCGTTTCATCATTCTGAGCAACTTTCATAACTAGCACAAGACCAAAAAACGGCAGGAAGGGATCGAAAAGTGCCAATTACAGTTAGCGGCCGAAAATTTTCCAGAAACCGGCAAGCATGAAAACCGACGTAAAAACTGCAACCTCACGCCTCGATCCCTTTTGAAAACTTGTTCAGAACTTCCTTGCGAACTCACCTGGCCAAGAATCACAAGAAACGATCCAGCCGCCGCCTCAGGGCGCGCCGCCTTGTAAAACTGCTTCTGGGAGCTTCAGGAGGTTGAGTTGACGTAGAGGGAGGAGTTTCGCCTGGTTTGTGGGCCGAAAATGCAAGGAGCTTGGTTTGGTTTGTTTTCGGGTCCGACTGTTTTGGATGATTTTGCCGGAGCTGGGGGCCGTGCCGGTGGAAGCAACGCCGTCCAGGAGGTAGAGCAGCTCGAGACGAAGGCCTGGGACTTGGTTTGAGGTTGAGAGGTGGTCTGTGGAGGGAGAACAATCTTGGAGAACTTGCTCTCTCTCTCTCTCTCTCTCTCGGTCGTTTTCGGATGAAGGAAACGGAGGAAGGAGATGATGAATAATGCCTTCTGAAAATGAAAGGAGGCCGGACCAAAATGGAAAGCTTCTGAAAATAACTAGGGTTTTTTTTCCTATTTATACCAAAATAGAAATAATTTCTAAATTCTATAACTAATTAAAAAAACATCCGTCCGCATACGCACGGACTCGTATCGACGAGCTCTACAACTTTCATGAAGGAAGTTTTCCCAAATTTTACACGTACAAAAAGTCGATTTCTCAAATCGAGCATTTCGAGCTTTTCCGTAAAAATAATCGTTTCATACCTTCGATAATTCAAAAAAATGAAATATTATCGCACAACATTCGTGAAATCGTACAATAATCGTCCAACACAATTACTCGAATTTAAAATTAAAATTACGGGTATTACACATACCATCGAAAACTCAAGACACTCGGAACCATGTTCTTCCGCCACAACTTAATTCAATTGTTACGTCTGCTTAATGTCAATTCTCAAGCCCAGTCGCCAATCCCAATCTCGCAATCTGTCACGGGCTTATTTTTTCGCTATTGACGGTAATGTAGACCACCAGTTCGACGTATTGACATGCATTTCAAGCACCACTTCCGTGGCCTAAAACCTCATCAAAACCCTTCCCCATCACCAGACTCGCCACTATGCCCGCCACCCATTTCCCAACATGATCTCCCACTACCTCTACCGCGCCAAACTCATCGATTCGATTCGTCTCAAGCTTCGAAGCAATGCCCCAAAGTCTCTTGCTCCTCTTGCAAATGACAGACTCCTGGATTCTCTTGCAGTCACTCATGCCTGTTAACAGGACTGTTGGTTCTAAACAGAATTTGTTATTAGACTTGATAAGATTTGAAAGCTTAATAGAATATGTGAAGCTTAATAGAATCTGTGAAGCTTAACAGAATCGGGAAGATTCCAGTAAGGACACGTTGCAACATTTTCATCATTTCCAGCTGTATTAGTTAGTCAGCTTCATTTAGTTAGTGGCTGGATTAGTTAGTTAGTTAGCTATGTAGTATAAATAGCCGAGCTCTCTCATTTTCCTGTAACGAAGCTTTTGATCAAAATCAAAACAGTTAGTAGATTCCTTTTCTCTCAACATCTTTTCCTTTTTTCTTCTTCCTCTCTACGAAACGCTAGTTCATCTTTGATGCCATGGCTATCAATGCCCTCCGCTCTGCTCCCTCAGCAGACTCTGCACTCTTGCTTAATGAATTACTCGAGTCAAACCCCGACTTCATTGCATACCCATTCTTTGATATAGAAATTGGTACCTAGCTAGCTAATTCGTGTTGACTAGCTCTTAATGCCGCAGGTGGCAGCTTATTGGAGTTATGTGATTTCTTAGAAAATTAATTGTAGTTTGATTTTTGAAGTATAATTTTGTATACGAGATGGAGATGGTCCGTATATAATAAACTGTTACTGTGAAGATAATCTAGCATAATCATGGTAGAAACCTCTTGCTGAGAATCAGCTGGTGATGATGATGTGAGAAAGGCGAGAAAGAGATTCTGGCCATTTATGGTTCAACTAAAAGAATGTAGGAATTAGCAGGAAACTGCAAACTTGGGCCCCTGATCAGTCATCAAATATCTAAAATTATGGATGAATAGAATATCTGAATCCAATGTTTACCCTCCGTAAGTGAGTATTAGAATAAAATTTGTTACAATTTCTAACAAATTCTAAACCATGAATAACTGTTAAAAACATTTTACACTCAGTTTGCACGCAAAATCTACAGTATCCATTCTCAACACTTCGTAAGTGGCATTGTTCATTCTTTTATTAATTCATAGCCATGATATACTCATGATTAAGAACTAGAAGTAGATTTCGTGGTGGTAAGTTCTTTTTGTTTTGGTTTTTCCTTCATTGCCTGGATCTGTTCCAATGTATCAGCAACTTCTTTCATCGAAGGACGACTTTCAGGATCCCGTGCTAGACATTTTCGGGTAATCTTTGCTGTCTGTAATGCTTCCTTGGAGGAATATTGGCCCTTTATCCGTGCATCCATGAAGGTTTTCATATGTCTCTTACAAGAGAGAAGTGGCTTAGCCCATTGAACCAAATTCTGTTTCGGAACAGAACGATCTTTATCAAGGACCCTTAAACCTGTCAGAAGTTCGAGCAACACAGCACCAAAGCTATACACATCGCTCTTCACATACAAATGACCTGTTAGACATAGCAGCCAAGTATATTATTTCACCATGCCAACAAGGATAAAGATGCACTTTCTATATTTGTGAGATTGTCAAAACCAACCAAGACATACTTCATATATAGAACTTTCCAAAGCATCCCAATTTGCAACAACGATATATATCATTACCTGTTGCAACATATGCTGGAGCAGCATAACCAAATGTGCCGATAATTTCAGTCTCTATATATGATTCTCCATCAGTTGGCCCCAATATTGCCAAGCCAAAATCTGAGAGTTTTACATTGTAATTCTGTAGAAGATAAATGCGAAAGAGGGTTTAATCATGATTCATGTACCATACAATCCTATATGGTTACCAGCACAGAGATAATAACAAAATAAAGCATAATGCACAAAACCAAATAAGAGATAGAAAGAGAGAAATAGAACAAACCTCATCAAGCAATATATTAGAGGATTTGACATCTCTGTGTATGATTTGTTTTGGTAAACTGTGTAAGAAAGTCAAGGCCCGAGCTACTCCGATAGCTAATTTGAGTCTGTTGTCCCAAGACAGTACTGCTTCAATGTCTGGGTTCCCTACTGGAAGATTGCAGAGTCAATGTATTAATAAACTTGGTGATTTTTTTATTTTATTTTTGAACATTCCATAAACTTGTATAAAAGCAACAAAATTAACTTGTATTTTCAGTTCTGTTTTCATCACTAGTTTCGGGTTTCATACTTTTGAAAAGATGGCCCTCCAAGCTTCCTTTCTGCATGAATTCATAGACAAGGAGTAGCTCCTTGTCCGCGGAGCAGTGTTCTACTTCTAATAGCTCAACAGGGTTGTTGAATTCACAGACAAGGAGCCTTCCTGGGAGGTCCTTATCCTCTGAGCAGTGTCCTAATAGCTTAACAAGGTTGGGATGAGAAAGCCTTCCTAGAAAGTCCACCTCTGCCTGCATTATTAAATATAACAAAGAAACGTATAATTATTTATCTTAGTATTCCGCAATTATATAGGAAGTAATAGTGGATAAAATATGAAGCAAGGTTGTGGTACATGCACATTCAAGTTGTGGTACATTTCCTCGTTAGGTACAATAGTTGAGTTTTCGTTTGAGTAATTGAATCCCGATAGATTTTAGAAGGTTTAGGACAAGTAGGACTTTAGAAAATACGAGATGTTTTTAAAAAGAGGAAGTTTTTAAAAAGTCATCAGGTACGCTTACTGCGTGCTAAGGAAGCTTTTAATTTCTTAAGGCCCAAACTTGCTTCGATTGAGTGGTGCAAAATAATATGGTGCAAATATGTTGCTCCGCGTATGTCTCTTTTGGTATGGAAAGTGTTGCGAGGCCGGGTCCTTTGTGATGATTTTCTCCAAAAACGTGGAGTCTCTCTTGGTTCAATTTGCTTACTTTGTAGGAAGCATGGTGAGTCATTAGAGCACATATTTCTTAGTTGTCCTTTTGCAGCATCAGTATGGACTTGCATGGTAGAAAAATTTGAATTGGGTAGTTTTCCTGGCACTTTATTGGAGTTTTTATTCAAATGCCACAGAGTTGGTCGTAGCCCTCAGCTAAAGGAGTTATGGACAGCTTGTTTTTGCTCCTCTTTGTGGTTCATTTGGCGAACAAGAAGTAGGTACGTGTAAGTTTGAGAGTATTGAGCCTAATGTCATGCATGCTTGTAGGATGATCTCAGGTTATGTCACTACTTCCAGTCGCATAGCCACTGGTTGCATGTTCAATTCTACCCAGGATCATTGTGTGGTGAAGAGATTTGGGGTTTCTTGTAAACCTTGTCGTGCACCCCATATCATAGAGGTTAATTGGCATCCTCCTTTAATTGGTTGGGATAAAATTAATACGGATGGGGCATGGAAAAAGAACTCACCGAGTGTGGGTTATGGTGGAGTTTTTCGAGACTATAAGGGGGAGGTTCTTGGTGCTTTCTCCTCTAATATGGATATCCCAGGTGCCGTTGCAGCTGAAGATGGTCGTAATCAAAGCTATAGAGTTGGCCTGGGTTCGAGATTGGAAGTATGTATGGCTAGAAGTTGATTCATCCTTGTTCTCACTTTCCTTCGCTCTCCTCATATGGTACCTTGGCAACTCCAAGTAGAATGGGCGAATTGTCTTCATTGGATTTCAAATGCACTTTCGTTCTTCACATATTTATAGAGAAGGAAATCAGGTGGCTGATGCTTGAGCAAATTTTGGTGCTTCATTGTCTGATTTGATTTGGTGGGATTCGATACCACACTTTGCTTCTTCTTTTTTGTGTTAGAGATCATTTAGGTCTTCCTAATTTTCGATTAAGCTAGTTTGTAGTTTTATTGTTCTTGAAGAGGCATGCCTCTTCAATTTCCGAGGGGCTACGTTGATGTCTTCCCCTTGCCAGTTGTGATGTACTCTTTTTTCTTTTCATTTCAATAAATTATCCTCATTTCGTCGAGGTTTGCAAAAAAAAAAAAAGAAAAAAAAATTAGGACTTTCTTCATGTCTCAAGATCTATGGGATATAGTAGACAAAGGGTTCTCAACTCCAGAAAATCCGACGGTGGAGCAATTGAGGCAAGAAAAGAAAGAAAAACAAAGAGATGCAAGTGCACTTTTAGCCATTCAACAAGCGGTGGACGATGCAAATTTTTCAAGAATCATGGGAGCTACTACATCAAAGAAAGCTTGGGATCATTAAAGGATGAGTTTCAAGGAATTGCAAAGGTACATTCCATTAAACTACAAACAATGAGGAGAGATCTAGAAAACTTGAAAATGAAAGAACATGAGATCGTTAAAGATTATTATTCCTGACTCAAGGACATAGTGAATCAATTAAGAGCCTATGGTGGAAATATTAGTGAGACTAGAGTGGTCGAAAAAATACTTATTAGTCTCACTGAAAAATATGACCCAATAGTTATTAGCCATCGAAAATTTCAAAGACATGTCAACTCTTTCGGTGACAGAACTAATAGACTCTCTAGAAGCTTATGAAACAAAATTGAGTAGTCGGAATGAAAATCCTATAGAGAATGCATTCCAGTCTAAACTCAATCCACGATCTCAGAAATATAAAAAAGATACAAAGTTGAATGAAGTTTCTAGAGGAGAAAGACCAAAAAATTGGGAAAATAAAAAAGAGACTAAGGAAAAAGGAAATTATTCTCCGTGTGGGATTTGCAAAAAGAATAATCATCGAGAAATAGATTGTTAGTTTCGAATAAAACCGAAATGCTGAATGCAAATGCATGATGCTATAGAAATATATGTGGAGCAACCACAAGGTTTCATCAAGAAAGGAGGACTAGACAAAGTGTTCAGATTGAAGAAAGCTCTATATGGACTTAAGCAAGTGCCACGAGCATGGAACAGTTGCATCAACAAATACTTCATCAATGCCGGATTCAAGAGGAGCAAGAGTGAGCCAACATTGTACACTAAAACTCAAAAGTAACTCTATCCTCATTATCTCTTTATACGTGGATAATCTAGAGAAATCTAGAGCAATCAAGAGAATTCTAAAGCCGCTGGATTAATCTAGAACATGATCTAGAATTAATGATCATGTTAGTTAGTGTAAGAAGTTTATAGACTTATTATGTTAATTAAGTGTAGATGTATCTAGAATTATCATTTAATTGTAATAAGGTCTAGAAATGTTAACAAGGTCGGTGGTTGTAGTGGAGGTTGGTAAACAACCTCTATAAACATGTAATGTTTTTTTTTTTGCTCTATAAACATGTAATGTAGTCAAGTTATGAAGGAAGGAAAGAAGAGAGTTAAGCAAACTCGAGCAGCTCTCTTTCTCTCCTCTATTTCAAATTGCTCTCCTCCGAATCATCTTCTCCTAACTGTAGATATCTCTACTAGCAAGCTTGTTTTATATGTCACCAAGCATAAGTAGCACCCTCTTGGAGGAGGGGGGCCCACAAGCCATAGTGGGACCCAATCGAGACATGCATTCCTTAACTCGACATTCAACCTATTTTGTGGTAGTCGGAAGCTGCCAAGACCTCGCTGGGAAGCAACCTTCTCGGCCTTACCAAGTTGCCCTTACAACATGCTTTTGAAGACTAGAAATGGCTCTTTTGTCCCACATTGAAGAAAATGTAAAGGAGATGGGCTCCCTTACCTATAAAAGGGGCCCCTCCTCCACTTAAAACCACTCCATTACATCCTTATGTAATCCTCTTGGGTCGGAAGGCCCAACACACATAGTTAAAGCTTTCAAAACGTTGTCTCTCACTAAGGCGGGAGACGAACCACTATACTTCTTGTGTCTCACTTCTCTCTCTCTCTAATATTAACTAAGACCCTCGGTCACACACGTTAACACAAACATAATTGTCCTAATAACATTTAGTCTCAACTTCTTGCTCCTAAATACTTTCTCCTAAACACATTATTTTAGCCCATCACTACCAAACGCTTCCGCACTACATTTCAATAGTGGTATCAAAACCACAAATTCTAACAAATCTGAAAAAAATGGTAATTGCATGTATGTAGTGTGTCCATGTATTGTACAATTAGTTCTCCTAATATACCATGGTGATATGATAAGCTATCAAAGAGGTTCAAAAATGAAAAATACGCTAGAGTAATGAAATTATATAGTACCTGCCACTGTTGAAGGCCTTGGAAGCATTCTGGGTTACATTTCTTGATAGCATTGATAATTCCGGTGTCAACACTTAAAGGTAAAAGTGTTTTCTCATCCACCCAACCCTTGAAAACCATTCCAAAGCCTCCCTCACCAAGTAATCTGTCTGGCCGAAAATTCCTACAAGCAGTCTTCAACTCTTTGAAACTGAAAACTCTTGAATTGGATGTCTCCAAAACTTGGCCCTCAGTATGTGACTGGGCTGCCTCCGACAATGGACTTCTTCCTCCCCTTTTGTTTGCGATTGAAACTCTATTCCTGGTCTGATTTCTTGACTTCCCTAAAAAAGAATATGCACCAATCATACATGAATATTGATGATTGGAGAAAAGGAGAAAGAAAGATGCTTGAAACTGCATGTGAAAAATATGGAGTGTTATCCCATATTGGAATAAAGTAAAGCACTACATGAAAACTCATAACCCGTAACCAATGCGTTTTAACTTTTGGATTAGATTTCTAGATTTCTTAGTTCTTGTTTAAGAATAAGAGAAATTGACACGCAGAAAGAGAAAGTAATATTTCAGAGAGAATGGAGATTTCAAGTGTGTTTATTCATCTCATACAAAGGGGTATTTATAGGAATACATTTGAAGTGTGAAACCTCAAAGAGAAAACCAAAATGATAACCATCTTGATGATGATTTTCTGCCATGCTTGTTGCCCTTTGGTAAAGCATGTTACATAAGTCTTCATACACTCAAGTACCTATCCAAATACTTTACGTATTTGTTACATGATATAGACATACATAGTATTATACATTTATACTACAACACTCCTCCTTGGATATTTCATGTTCAATAATGTTGTGTTGGTGGTGCGCTTCGAAGTTGCCTCGTTAAAAACCTTGTCAAGTAATAAAACCCTGTGGGAAAAAACAACTTTGGTCGAAAGGGAAAAAGAGCACAACGCGCGTTGAGTGTGAAGTATGTTTCTGGATACTCCCCTTGATTTAGACTCCCCTTAAAGATCGTGGGAGTTCGGATATCCTCCTCAATCCGATGCTCCTAACATGTTTCTCGAAAGGGGATTTTGGTAGTGACTTAGTAAATATGTCAGCTACATTATCTTCTGATCGGATTTGATTTACTTCAATATTTAGAAGTGTTTGTTGTTGCTGACTGTAGAAGAATTTCGGCGATATATGCTTGGTATTGTCGCCCTTGAAGAAACCTAATTTCATTTGCTTAATACAAGCTGCATTATCCCCGTAAATGCATGTAAGTTCATTTGTGGTAAATTTTAAACCACAAGTTCCTCGAATGTGTCTATTTACAGACCTTAGCCATATGCACTCACGCACGGCTTCATGTAGTGCAATAATCTCTGCATGATTTGAGGAAATAGCAACAAAAGTCTGTTTTGTAGATCTCCAAGATATCGCGGTGCTTCCCATGGTAAAGACATAATCTGTTTGGGAGCGACCTTTGTGAGGGTCAGAGAGATACCCTGCATCAGCAAAGCCCGTAAGAACATCATTATCATTTTAATGGAGGGGAGGAGGAGAACGTCGGTCACTATGGATAGTGTTGCCGGCGTTAACATTTCTTTTCTCTCTGTAGGGATAGAACAAGCCCATATCGATCGTACCTTTTAGGTATCGAAGGATTGTCTTTATACCAATCCAATGGTGGCGTGTTGGCGCAGAACTATGTCGAGCTAACAAGTTTACTGCAAATGAGATATCCAGTCTTGTGTATTGAGCTAAATACAATAATGTGCCTATCACACTTAAAATATGGTATTTCAGCCTCTAATAAATCTTCGTCCTCATCCCTTGGACGAAACAGATCTTTCATGGGCTCAAGACTACGGTTGATCATGGGAGTACTCACAGGCTTTGCTTTATCTTCATTAAAGCGCCTTAGTAACTTTTGAGTATATGCTGACTGATGGATCATAATCTCATCATTACGGTGCTCGAGTTCTATTCCGAGACAAAACCGTGTTTTTCCCGAGATCTTTCATCTCAAATTCAGATTTCAAATATGTAGCAGTTTCTTTTAACTCATCTAGAGTTCCAATTAGGTTCATGTCATCAACATAAACTGCTACAATTGCAAATCTGGATCTTGTTCTTTTAATGAACACGCAAGGGCATATTTCATTGTTAACATATCCCTTCCCAATCAAGTAGTCACTTAGACGGTTATACCACATCCGTCTGGATTGTTTCAATCCATATAGTGAGCGTCTTAATTTTATTGAAAACGCGCTCCGTGGTTTAGAGCCACTTGATTTGGGTAATTGAAGTCCATCTGGAACCTTCATATATATATATATATATATATATATATATATATATATATATATATATATATCTCTCTCTCTGAATCTAGATCCCCATAGAGATATGCTGTAACCACATCCATGAGCTACATGTCAAGTTTTTCAGAAATTACCAAACTGACAAGGTAGCGGAACGTTATAACGTCAATTACGGGAGAATATGTCTCCTCGTAGTCGATTCCAGGGCGTTGTGAGAAACCTTGCGCCACAAGGCGGGCTTTGTATCTAACAACCTCATTTTTCTCATTACGCTTTCTAACAAAGACCCATTTATGGCCAACAAGTTTTATATTTGGTGGTGTCAGTGTTATTGACCCAAATACCTGTCTCTTTGTTAGTGAATCCAATTCAGTCTGGATCGCATTTTTCCATTTGGACCAATCTGCTCTTCGTTGGCATTCTTCAACGGAGCGAGGTTCGATATCATCGTATTCTATAACTCCTTTTGCAATATGATATGCAATAGAATTTCTGTCCATAATTACATGTATATTAGTGTAATTCATGGAGATCTCTCTATTCTCCGGAATTAGTTCTACCATTGGAGCGTCCTCCAATGATGTCTCTTGGACATAACCATAATCCGAAATTTTTTTATGAGATGGATTATTTGTATCGATGATTAATGGATTATTTTGTGTCAAGCTCGCTTTCTTTCTTAGGCGAGAATCCATCAAACATATCGGCCTCCCGCGCTTCCTGGCAGGAGCCAAGGGTCTAGCCACTGCATCACCCATAGAGGAGATGTCATGTCCTTTAGTTTTAGGGACATCAATCCTTGCAGGTACGTTTGCAGCTGGTATGTGTGATCTTCTCACTTTAGCGATATCAGAAAACGCATCAGGCATTGATTCTGCTACGTTCTGAAGATCGAGAATCCTCCGCACTTCTATTTCAGACTGTGTGGTTCGGGGATTAAGATGAGACAAAGTGGGGATAGACCACAACAATTCCTGTCTTTTCCATTGAACATTAGTGTTCATGTCTCCCCCTAATGATGGGAAGACTGTCTCATCAAAGTGACAATCCGCAAATCTAGCGGTAAATAGATCACCTATCAAAGGTTCTATGTAGCAGATAATGCTTGGAGAATCATATCCAACATAAAGGCCTAAGCGTCTTTGAGGACCCATTTTGGTGCGCTGTGGCGGCGCAATTGGCACATAGACTGCACACCCAAATATGCGTAAGTGTGAGACATCAGGCTCATACCCAGTTACCATCTGGGACGTAGAAAAGGGTTGGGTGGCAGTGGGTCTCAGACGAATAAGCACAGCTGCATGTAATATTGCATAACCCTAAGCAGAAATAGGGACATTGGTGCGCATAACCAATGCCCTGGCAACCATTTGAAGTCTTTTAATGGCAGCTTCTGCGAGTCCATTTTGGGTGTGTACATGAGGGATAGGGTATTCGACCTCAATCCCAATGGACATGCAATAAAAATCAAAGGTTCTTGATGTAAACTCTCCAACATTGTCAAGACGAATTGACTTAATAGGATAATCAGGGTGGTGAGCCCTTAAATTAATGATTTGTGCTAGGAGTTTAGCAAATGCAGCATTTCTTGTGGATAAGAGCATGGCATGTGACCAACGTGTCGATGCATCAACCAACACCATAAAATATCTAAATGGTCCGCAAGTTGGTTGGATAGGTCCACAAATATCACCTTGTATTCTTTGTAAGAATGATATATTTTCTTTAGTGTCCTTTGCATAGGATGGCCTTGATCCTACCTTTGCTAAAGAGCAAGCTTTGCAAAACGAATGATATGCTTTAAAAGTAGCTCTTTGGACCAATGTTTGGTTCGTACTTCTCTTCGTTTTGAAGAATAGATGTCTGTGTGAAGTTTTTAATATACGGAGCATCATGTCACGACCTGGATGTCCCAAACGGTCGTGCCAAAGCTTGTATGTGTCAGGATCCCATAAATTGTCATTCATGACATGGTTGGATTCAATGACTCTAATAGTAGTTGCATACAATCCACTAGAGCGACACATAAGTTTCTCTAAAACTCGTATATTTCCGTAGTTTTTAGAGGTGATGCAAATGAACTCTTGTCCATTCTCACAATGTGTTTCCACATGAAAATCATTGGCTCTTATGTCTTTAAAGCTTAATAGGGTTCTTCCAGCCCTTTGAGCATATAGAGCTTCAGCGACATTAATATTTGTGCCCTTTGGTAACAAAAATTGAGCTGGTCCTCGACCATGAATCAATTGTGATGGTCCTACCATCGTAGTTACTGAAGATCGACTAGGTGTCATCCATAAAAATAATTGCCTATGTCGCAATATAGTATGTGTGGTGCCACTATCAAGAAGACATTCCAATTCTCCGGAAAACATACTGAAAAAGGATAAAGTTTGGAATATTAACACATGTCCATGACATTGAATGATAATGCGATACTTTATTAATAGGGAAAATAGCCAATAATTATATCAAAGTTGTTCATAAGTCTATTCCAAAAATCAAACTTTAGATAAATTGTTGTCACTCAATCCGTTTGGTAATTCCAATAAAATATGAAAAGGAAAGTAGAGAGATGTTGGTGGAGCGAGGCTCGCTTAAATACCCCGATCTCAATTACTTTCCTAGACATCATACTTCATTGGGTACACCACATGAGAATGAGTTAATACATTGTGAGATGGTCTTGATCCTACCTTTGCAAAAGAGCAAGCTTTGCAAAATGAATGATATGCTTTAGAAGTAACTCTTTGGACCAATGTTTGGTTCGTACTTCTTTTCGTTTTGAAGAATAGATGTCTGTGTGAAGTTTTTAATATACGGAGCATCATGTCACGACCTGGATGTCCCAAATGGTCGTGCCAAAGCTTGTATGTGTCAGGATCCCATAAATTGTCATTCATGACATGGTTGGATTCAATGACTCTAATAGTGGTTGGATACAATCCACTAGAGCGACACATAAGTTTATGTAATACTCGTGTATTTCCGTAGTTTTTAGAGGTGATGCAAAGGAACTCTTGTCCTTTCTCATAATGTGTTTCCACATGAAAATCATTGGCTCTTATGTCTTTAAAGCTTAATAGGGTCCTTCCGGCCCTTGGAGCATATAGAGCTTCGGCGACATTAACATTTGTGCCATTTGGTAACAAAAATTGAGCTGGTCCTCGACCATGAATCAATTGTGATGGTCCTACCATCGTAGTTACTAAGGATCGACTAGGTGTCATCCATAAAAATAATTGCCTATGTCGCAATATAGTATGTGTGGTGCCACTATCAAGAAGGCATTCCAATTCTCAGGAAAACATACTGAAAAGTAATAAAGTTCAGAATATTAACACATGTCCATGACATTGAATGCGATACTTTATTAATAGGGAAAATAGCCAATGATTACATCAAAGTTTTTCATAAGTCTATTCCAAATATCAAACTTTAGACAAATTGTTATCACTCAATCTGTTTGGTAATTCCAATGAAATATGACCAGGAAAGTAGAGAGATGTTGGTGGAGCGAGGCTCGCTTAAATACACCGATCTCAATTGCTTTCCTAGACATCATACTTCATTGGGTACGCAACATAAGAAGCAGTTTAATACAATTGTTATTTATTGACTAAGGCACATTTGTCATTCTTGGAAATAGAAAGAGGATTATTCTAATCAAAGTCTGTGGCATCCTCGTGTTCTTCATTTACAGCTTTGAAGTCCTCAATGGTGAGATTGACATCTTCACTATTTTCATCTTCGGCAAGGTTAGCTTCTTGCTCTCTTGCTTCCCTGTACTCCTTGTAGCGTGCAGCTAATTGGGTACTTGCATGACATTGTTTAAACCAATGCTCGATTGATCCACATCGATGACAGATGTCATTGTGGTTCCCTCCCTTCATTTGAGGTGCAGGTTGTGCAGGCTGTGCACGTTGTGGATATTCTCTAGGAGGGTTGCTGCTACTATCACGGCGCATGGTGCGACTTTCACGGCTCATGGTGCTATTTCCACGGCCGTTGTTGCCATATCTCCCTCTTCCACGTGTGGAGTTGCCATCACGTGTGCCCGCTCTAAAGTTGCGGTTTCCTTCTTTATTGGGGCGGTTATATGGACCTGTTCGTCCTTCATGTACCCTATTATTAGGGTACACATGTCCCCTATTGCTAGGGTACCTCTCCTTGTGCCCTCTCTTGGGTGCATTATAATTTGCCTCACTAACGCTCTTGGTTCCAATGGGTCTTGAATTATAATTCTTTACGAGAATGTTGTCGTGTTTTTCGGCTACCGACAAAACATTTATGAGCTCATTGAACCTCGTAATTCGTCCAACATTTACTTCAGTGCGATACTGTTTTGATAGTAAGATTGCTGCAATGGGGAAGGTGGAGAGAGTTTTCTCAATTAGCTCTTCTTCTGTGAGGGGTTTTTGACAGAACATCAACATGGATTTGAGACGAAGAGCTTCTGAATTGTACTCAGCAATAGACTTGAAGTCGGAGAAGCGTACATCGTTCCACTGAACCTTCAAGTCAGGGAGGAGGGAATCTTGGATATTGTTAAAGCGCTCTTGTAGCGCCTCGCATAAATCCTTTGCATCTTTGATGGACATGTACTCTAATCTGAGTGCTTTGTCCATATGACGTCGCATCAAGATGATTGCTTGTGCATGCCTCTTGGGTGTTCGAGGGAACGCAAGGGCCGGGTCTGGTGCATGGATGATTGACAATATCCCTTTCGATGTGAGATGGTTCTCAACGTCGGTTTTCCAGCTATGGTAATCCTAACCTGTTGAGTCAAGGATTTGAAAATCGAGTCTAGGTTCATTCAACATCCTTGAAGATAAGAAGAAAATATTAGTTTCGGAGTTTAAACTTCCACGAAAAATAATAAGATTTCCGAGCTATGCTACCAAGAAATCAATTTCCAAGAGTCATTGTGAACACTCTTAGTTCATTGATTACGAACACTTTTAGTTCGTTTGGCGTGAATTTTCATAATTTCGCTTTTGATTGTAAGTTCCCGAGAAAAAAGAAAAGGAGAGAAAATAAATAAAAACTCAAAAACGGGAACTTTTAGTAAAGAATACCTTGAAATAGTGTTGTCGGAAATTTTGACCGGAAAAATTATCGGAGGTGATCGGAAGGATCGTTGGGAAAAGTCGAGAAAAATCGTCCGAAAAGTCGCCGGAAAAGTTGTCGGAAAGTCGCCCCGCAAATCTGTCGACAGATGTGTCAGCAGCTGCTCGGCAGCTTTTTGCCAGCTGCTGCGCAGCGTCTCAGCAGATGTTGTAGGCAGCTGCTGCGCAGCTCTCGGCAAGTCCCGGCATCACCTCTCGGCAGCTGCTGCGCAGCTCGGCAGATCCTCGGCAGCACCCGACAGCGGTCCTGTTCGTGCTCTCAGATTACGACGGCCGGTTCAGGCCTTTTCTGGCCGGTTCCGGCGATTCTGAGACCTGTTCCGAGCTTCTGGAATCAAGGTCTTTGATATGAGCTAGGGTTTGGGGATTTTTTGTAGGTTTGGAAAAATGACTTCAATCGATGATGAACTCTCCTCTTGTCAATTTTCGATTCTAATTCTAGAGCAACTTCGTGCTGATAACGTGTTTAAGAACAAGAGAAATTGACACACAGAAAGAGAGTAATATTTCAGAGAGAATGGAGATTTCAAGTGTGTTTATTCATCTCATACAAATGGGTATTTATAGGTATACATTTGAAGTGTGAAAGCTCAAAGAGAAAACCAAAATGATAACCATCTTGATGATGATTTTCTGCCATGCTTGTTGCCCTTTGGTAAAGCATGTTACATAAGTCTTCATACACTCAAGTACATATGATTATACACTCAAGTATCTATGATTATACACACAAGTACCTATCCAAATACTTTACGTATTTATTACATGATATAGACATACATAATATTATACATTTATACTAGAACAGTTTTTACAGTTTGCTATTGTAATAGTGTGAATGCCAATATAATAGAATACTGGAAGGCAACCTCTAAGGTAAGTCACCTTTAGGGACAAAAAATTTACGGTCACCTTTGTGAGGATAAACGTTTACCAAACGTTCAATTCGTTTGACCAACTTGTTTATTTTCCTTGCCAAAGCCAAGGTCTCCTTCCCATCCCTCGCCGATTCAACAAGTTGGTCACCGTTTTGCCTTACCAAAACCAGAGTCTCCTTCACATCCCTCACTCCTTGCACATTCAATACATCAAGCAGTCTTCTCAAAGACCCATCTAGTTCCACAAGTTGGTCCGTGTACTGAAACTTCATGCAGTTCCACTTACTAACCTTTGATGACCCACGAACGAGCTCTACGCCCTTCTCCATTTGTTGTCTGAGATACTTTATCTCCTCCTCCGGGATGCCCAATTCCATGTTCTGCTGTGCTATCTTTTCGATCACCGGTTTTAAAAAGTCTAGAGTGGATTTGATGCTCTTAAGGAGGGAATTAAAGGTCGTAGACTTGTCAATCGCTTCCTTAACCACATCGAACAGCACCCCGAATGCTGCTCCGAGAGCAGCCCCGCCTAGAAACTCCCCTACCATAACCACTCTCTTGGCTGCATAAGAAAAAAGAATGTGAAAACAGTTGGGAGACTACTGAACTTGAAATCGATCCAATAACTCAAGTGTTAGGAACATTAATTGGCCTATTTCTTACAGATTAAAGAAGCAAAATCAATCACTTACAGAAGGTTACTTGGGGCAGTTCTTAGTTCTTACTATAGACACTTAGACAGGGCCGTCCTGATGTGAAAAATGAGGCTTGAGGCGAATTTTGAAGAACTGTTGCTAATTTTGAACAAAGTTACCAACTTACATGCAGAAGTTGACCCGAACAAAGTTACCAACTCACATGCATTGAGATATGCAGAAGTTGACCCCATGTCAGAAGCCCAAGAACACCCACCAAAAGACAGGGCGTGCTCTCTTCTCAGAGTACATCAGAGCATCAGACAAGTCTTGTAACCACGTAACCACATTACAGAGCAAGACCAATCCTACCCACATCCTCAATTGTACATCAGTAGCTTCACATGTGATTCTTTGTCTCTTAGTTTCTACTATTGTTGTATAAAAGTTACGTACTGTACAAAGCAATTCAATGCAATACAAACACGTTTTCAGCCTCCAGCTTTTCAAAGCTCTTTAACTTATCAATTCTCTTTAGACGTATGAAGAGATCTTAGAAGATGATTTTATTAACATTAGTTCATTGAATTTTAGATAAAACAACAAAAATTAAATACTACCATTTGAGGGACCGACAGTAGAGAGAGACAGAGACTAAATCAGTGTATATAGATGAAAAATCTGCAGCATAGGTTTGCAAAGCTTAGTAAGAGTACTATTCATATTGTCGAGTTCCTTTTCATCAGCTTTCTTCTCTATTTGTGGGTATAATCATATATTTATATGTTGAATTAGAAAATACGAGGCCTCCCGGAATCCGAGGCCTAAGGCGACCACCTTAGCTGTTAGGCAGTTGTCTTGGCCAAAGGACTACCTTGATTATAAAGAAGAAGCATATACGTACAAAGACATATTAGTTTTTCTATTCATCTGATTTCTGCTATGCTATCACTGTTTTGCACCAACTAATCAAAAAATAGAAGAGAGGGAATGGAGAAATGATATTTAGTGCATGACAGTTTTCCGAGAAGCTTTGATGAATGTTAAGGAAATGCCCAGTTTGGGATTGTTGTGCTGTGAGAAGAAACACTTCTGATATTGCTGTGAGAAGAAGCAGCTGACGTGTTTGATAAACTGTTTTTAAAAGTGCTTTGATTGGGTATAATTATCAAAATGGACATAGATGAGAAAAGATGCTACTAAAATACATGACTTTGTTTTCTGATTATGTAACTATACCAAATTAAAAAATTTCTCATGTATTGTCCTTGTACACTAGTTCAAGTTATCAATGCATCACTTTCATCTCAATATATATGTATATTAATTCTACAAATTATATAAGCAATTTTAGTTTTTTGTAATTTGTTTGGTTATATATTGCTTGGACCAAATAAAAGATTACCTTAAATCCTTAAATATTATACAAATGAGTTGAGAATATTACAGAAAACATTCCCCACCATGGTCAATGAGAAACATTACACAAAATGTATTAAGGTCAATACAAATTTGCAACTAAATGCTAAGTAGATGCATTCATTAGACTTTGTGTAATTGTATTTCTTAACACCTCCATTTCTTGTCTTCCCGGACCATCTTCTTCATGTGCATTGTCTTCCATCTCTTCATTAATCTCTTCAATTGAGTAGTTTTCACTTTCATCAAAATCATGATCTTGTTGAGCATATCTTCTTATGTAGTTATGAAGAGCGATTGTAGCAATAACTATTTTAACTTGTTTATCATAAGGAAAGCTTGGCATATCACGTAAAATATTCAACTTTTTTTTTCCACACCCCAAAAGTGCGCTCAATAACACTCCTAAGTGAAGAATGTGCATGATTAAATATTTCTTTATGACCCGATGGTTCATCACCTCTACGAAAATGTGGAAGGTGATACCGCTCACCTTTATAAGGTCCTAAAAAAACTTTCATTTGTGGGTATCCGGCATCCACCACATAATATTTTCCTAAAATGAAAAATTATAAATGATTCATTATGATATAATTGAGGATTATTATTTGTACAATTTAGGTATAAAACGTACCATTTGGGGGTGTGGAAAATTCGATCGAGGATTGCGGAAAGCTGATAAGAATACTCTACTATCATGGGCAGTGCCTTCCCACCCTGCACATGCAAATGTGAATTGCATGTTGAAGTTGCATATAGCCAAAATATTCTGGGTCGGTGTTCCTTTTCGACCAATGTATGGCACTTGATTACATGGAGAAATTGAAGCTTGAACTTGAACACCATCAATAGCGCCAATACAATCCTACAAATTATTTGTAATAAGTATTAAAAAAAGACTAGTAATTGAGTTTATATAAATGGAGCAAAAAAGCGTATAAATTAAAACATTATACATACCTTAAAATGAGGCATGTATCTTGAGTCATTTAGAATTTCATTTGGGATGCTCGTAAATTCAGGATCCTCTGGTTTTATGAGTACTTTCGCCATATTATAGAAAATCTTGAGCATTATATCAAAATATCTACCAACCGTCTCACTGGAACGTTGAAAACATTCTTGTGTATTCCTATTGGTTTGACCTTGTCCCAAAATATAGAGAAACATAGCTAACATTTCAGCGGTACTTATGTTTTTTGAACCCTTCAACACCTTTTGAACATCATTCAATAACATTAAGAAGCAATACTTATCCATCCTAAATTGGTTATAACACCTACTTTCATTGCCTTCTAACACTTCAATTAACCAAATATAACATGTTTGAGAGCTCGTCATGCATGACATTTTCAAAATGTACTTTTCGAGATAGACTTGGATAAGATGACCACATACACATATAATTTGGTCTATCTCCTCCTCATCTCCGGAAGTGTCCATACTTTACGGAACAAACCTGCAATGACATTAATAAGGACAAACAAGCATGACTAATTAAATTTGTTAACTTATTAAGTAGAACAGCAAGCAAACATATTAAGGGAAACTTCATTAATAAAAAGAATAAACATCTTATCCAAGTAGCAGTAACAAAGAAACATCATTATTGATAAAGTACCAGTAACACAAGAAACAGCAAACAAACATAAAAAGGAAAAAGAAAAAACAAAGATGAAGAAGCAAACTTAACAAAGTACCATCAGCCCTACTAAAGAACAGCTTATTATCTCTTTTTTTTACAAAGTGGAATCAGCCTTTTCTGATTAAGAATCAAAAACTGCAGCTTAAGATCAAGATCTGTCATAACTAAAAACATCTCTCGCTTCTCTTGAGAGCAAAACAACTCCGTTGCAAACCACCACAGTTTGGTACCAGTTTCTGCTCCTGGTAAACTTGCAACAACTCGCATTACCTCCTGAATACTAGTTCCTTGTGAACTTGTATAAACTGATGTCGCTATACTCCTACTCTCAACTACCTCAACAAGACGATCAATTTGTTTAGATAATTTCACTGCACCTCCCACCTTTCCTTTCCTTTCTTCCCCTTTGGCTCTCTCGTAACTCCTTTGTCCTTATTAGCTTTTGTTGGTCTGTCCTCATTTGTTCTCTTTTTCCCCCTATCTTCATTACCTAGCTCGGGATCCTCCTCATCAACGACAGAAAAACATTAAACTCAGAATCCTCCACAACCTCTTCAACATCTATACTAGCTGTTTCAGAGATGGAATACAATTCTGATGGGGCATGGTAATAAAATATAATAATATATAGATGACTCACAAAATTTCAGGACACTTGTCAAGTAATAAAACTTCTTAATGTAGTTTTCTTCGAACTGGAAATCTGCACTAAATTGTCTGGCCTTAAGTAGTAGCTATGCCGAGGAATTCTTTATTTTAAGGCCCAGAACACAAATCAAGCAAGACACATATAATCATTGTGTAATACTCTGTGCAACCACCAATTTTGCCTTTGAACCTAAATATTTATATGCAAAGAGCAACTGAGCATCAACTCTAAGGGATTGAAAACTCATCAATTCAATGAAATTGATAAAGAGGGCACTCCACTTATTAATGCCTCCCTGGCTCCAGCAACAACACCCGAGTACAACCTGGTAAAAATTAACATACAAAGTAAACATTAGCCTCCAAATACAGGCTATTCATTGCTAGCAAGGTAACCAAAAAAAGAAAAAAGAAAAAATAACAGAGCCATTACTCATGTTTACTGGACCACATACAAGTGTCTATCAATACAAATTTCACATACTGAGTATAAGCAAAATTGAAGACATTAGTACATTACTGAGGTGCATCAACAAATCAAGTAAATTGGATTGCTTACAGGCATTATGATACCCCGGTTCACTCTTTCAATGAATACAAATACTAACAAGGTTAGCAAAGGAAACAAGAGTTCAGCCAAGTTGTTTTTAGTGGTTCACCAGTTTGATTTCGTGATTACAACAAGCCAAAAATTGAAACCCACCCCCCAAAAGAAACAGCAGTAAACACAAAAAGACTAATAAATTAATATTCTTTCTCTATTTGTAACACATGAAACAAACACATATATACTGACGCCAACGAAAGGTCCACAATTATATGAGCATGCTTCTGAATAATAGGATACAATAATTGGTAGTATTCATGTTAACTAGCTCAATAATGGTACGTACAGGTGGCAGCTTGGAGTTATGTGATTTCTTGAAAATTGATTGTAGTTTGATTTTTGAAGTGTAATTTTGTATATGAGATGCAGATGTTCTGTATATAATAAATTGTTACCGTAAAGATAATTTATTCGTTTACTAACATAACCAATTTGTGAGTCCCACATCATTATCAGAAATCGATTTCTAATAACTCTTAATTTGATAACCAAGAGGGTATGAGTTTATGAATGATTCTCATACCGATTCTTGAGTTGTCTCTAATTCATGACTTCTTCCATTCTAATTGTTTTCGATTCATAATTTTTTCCATTTCAAGTAAGTAAACTTGTCATTTTTTTTTTAAGAATATCATGTCGATATATATTAATACTCAGACAAAAAGGGACCATTACATATCCTCCCTCTACCATCTCTGGGTAAAGAGTTTGTGGAAAAACCACAGCGATACATAGATTAAGTCCGATCATTTGACGGTATCCATGCTCACTTATTCAAGAAAGCCTATAAACTATGAAACAAACCACGGCAAATAGGCACCATACTAACACAAGAGTGCATAGTTTCCTAAAAAAAGTAAATTATTTAGAAAGAAAAAACTAACTAAATAGGAGCCCAAATGGTAGGCCTAGGACTCACCCTAGACCCAATTCACTCAGGCCCATTTGACAACAGCCTAAAGAGTAGTCCCACTCAAACCCTAGCAAAAGGCCCAGACCCGCCCAATGCTTCATCTCCTTCGCATGGTGGCGACTACCACGACCACGTTGATGCCGTATCAGCGCCACCATGACCACGTCGTTTCCGATCCCAGATGCCTCCAACAAAACAACTCCGACCACCCACGAGTCTCACATGCTGATATCCAAGAAAACTCGAAACCAAAACGATTTGAATCCACCTAGATTCCAGATCGATGTCGCCCCCAAACGCTGGCGTCGCCGCTTGGGAACGAAGCGGATCGAAATCCAGTCCCTCCCAAGTTGCCATTGACATCCCCAGAATCAAAACTGCGACCACCTTGCTTCAGAGGTTTTGCACCAAATCCGTCGTCGAAGCCCATCCTGCCAGACTTCAAGTAGCAACATACCTCCTCGAGCCCCTTATTGAAAAAACCACCCGTCCGACAGCACACCATGAAAAGAGGGAAAAGCCGGTGGCTCGCCCCGACGTCATGCGCCATCGGACGAGAGCAATTGTACAGAAACCGGACTCTGGGTTTAGAGCGCGTGCAAGCGCGTTGTATTATTCGTATCTAAACAAAAGAATTATGTAAGTAAACTTATCATTAATTTTATGGAAACTGTGTTATTTCATCGAGAATAATTACCGATGAATATTTGTAAGAAAAATTAAGTGATCAAATTTTATCAAAAACTCATTATTATTGAAAAATATGAAATATTGTAAAAACTAAAACCCAACGAAATTTAATCGGCAAACATTGGACAAGAGTTTATCGGCAATAGTGTGACGTGATCATATTGGTAGGAGGGGCAAATAATAGCACCTACAATGCTCCGCGGCTAAAAGGGAAGTCACATACCATCAACAACCCACACCCTGCAACCCTTACACCACATATTCTCCCGCCACAACTTCAATTCAATTGTTCCTTCCGCTTAATGTTGAGCCCAATCTCAAATCCCAAACTGGCAATCCAAACCGGGGTCAATAAATTTTTCGCTACTCACAGTATGCACACCACCTGCTCGACGAATTGACATGCATTTCAAGCACCTCTTCCGTGGCCTAAACCTCATCAAAACCCTCACCCATCACCAAACTCGCCACTACGCTCGCAACCCATTTCCCAACAAGCTCTCCCACTACCTCTACCGCGCCAAACTCATCGATTCCATTCGCCTCAAGCTCCGCAGCAATGCCCCAAAGTCTCTTGCTCCTCTCGCAAATGACAGACTCCTGGATTCTTTTGTAGTCACTCAAGCCCTCCGCTCTGCTCCATCAGCTGACTCTGCACTCTTGCTTAATGAAATGCTTGAGTCGAACCCGGTCTTCATGCATACCCAGAACACGGTTCATGCGTTGGCTACGGTTCTGGCCAAGTCAGGAAGAGCCGGGGAGCTCAAGTACCTCATTGAGGCTGTCAATGCCGGGAGGTTTCGGAACGTTAGGCTGAGTTTTATGAACGTTATGCAGTGGCAAGCTGCTGTTGGGGACGTGGAGGCGGTTCTTCAAGTGTGGGAGGAGTATAGAGGGTCGGAGAAGCGTGTGTGCGCTGAGTCTTATAACATTGTCATGAGGGTTTATGCGCAAATGGGGAAGGACTGTGAGGCGGTGCGGGTTTTTTCTAGGATGATTGAAGAAGGGGCGCTTCCGAATTGTAGGACTTATACGGTGATGATTGAGCATATGGTGAATTGTGGGAAGTGGAAGTCTGCAATGGAGGTTTTTAAGGTGTTGCCTTTTATGAGGGTGAAGCGCACTTTGAGCCAGTATTCACTTTTGGTGGAGGCGTGCGTTGGTGCGAAAAAGTTTGAGGAAGTTAAGGCTTTACTTGAGGAAATGCGGGTTGATGGACTGTTGCCTGGCCGAGCTATGCATTTATCTTTGGAACAAATTCAAGAGGCGGGGTTTATTGAGGAGACTGAAGAGTTTCTGAGGGAAATGCTGCCTAATGAGGGAATCAAGAGTATAGGGTACTGTGATGATAGTAGTGATGATGATGATGAAGATGAGGATAGGGATGAGAAGGATGCTGACGGTGATGATGATGATTCTGCTGGTGAAGGTAAGGAGGCTAGTGGGGTTCAGTTAAAACCGTGGTTAGACCCGAGATCACTGGCAAATGCGTTGCAAAGTTGGAGCCCTGATGAGGTATCAGCATTAGAGGAGGCAAAATTCGTGTGGACTACTCGGTTAGTATGCAAGATTCTTAGGAGTTTTAAATCAGCCGAAACGGCTTGGAAATTCTTTTGTTGGGTTGCTTGTCAGCCAGGTTTTACCCATGATATTTATACAGTGCAAAGGATGATGACCCTTTTAGCACGCCATGGACATGCTGAATTGGTTGATAAACTTTTATCCAAAGTAAGGATGGAGCAAATGAGATTGCCCTTTTCAACAATCAGGCTGATCATTGACTTTTATGGTATCTCGAAGAATGCCGACGCTGCTCTGAAGGTCTTTCACAATGATAGAAACCTGTGTGGCCCTATATCAACTTTCAATCTGATGCTTCTGTATTCATCTCTATTACGAACATTGACCAAATGCGGGAGGGATTCTGATGCATTGGATGTACTTGAAGAGATGAGCTTGAGTGGGATTTGCCCTGATATCCAGACATTTTCTGGGTTGATGCATCATTTTGCACTAAATGGGGACATCAAAACTGTGCAGAAACTATTTGCAATGGTTAGGCAGAGTGGAGTCCATCCAGATGCTTATATGTTTAAAGTACTGATTCAAGCATATTGTAAGTGTGAGAGAGCTGCTCATGCATGGAGAGCTTTTGAAGACTTGAGGAATTTGAATTTGCTGCCGGATGCTGCCACAAAAGAGTTGCTTGTAAAGAGTCTTTGGAAGGAAGGCAAGCGGAGAGAGGCTGCCGCTGTAGAAGAGAGTTGCGAGGAAACAAGTGATGTTCTTCCACTCACATTGCGTGGTCACATATGGACGGTTAGCTCTGCTGATCTCTCAAAAGTTTTTTCTATTTACTCCAGTAGCTTTACATCAGCTGGTGAATAGTATTTTAGGTTAATATTGGAAAAGAGCAATGATGCAGTTTTGTAGCCAAATATTCAAGACTTACGTCTTGAGTTAGAGCAGTACTTTTGGAAGATGTTTGTGATTGTATTTTTCTGTAATGTGTACTGGCATTTTCCCCCTTCATGGTGGATTAAAATGAAATCAAGTCTAATGTCTTTTTCTGGACATTAATCAAGTTTCATTCGTTTCTTTGATGCCTGGTTATGTGTTTGTATGCCATATAGTCACTCTGGTAATGTATTTTCTTCTTAATTGCCTGCTATTTGCTAGTATATAAAATGGAACTACGGAAGTATAGCTACTGCAGTTATCTACCATGGTTGGCCTTTTATCTTCATATGTATCCCTCTCGAGTAGCTGTTTAACACCTAATCTGTGGATATTAATAAACAAGGAGTTTCCTGATTTCAAAACTCTTTTGTTTGGAACCTCCATTTGTATGTTTTGTTTATTTACACAGAGGTACCAGATTTTTCAGATTGGCCTTTTCCAACAGGCAACTATTGCCTATGGGCGTTTTACAGGCCTAAAAACCCTTTCTGAGGTCCTATTTTTGTTTCACATTATGATCGAATTCCATGGTTAAAAGGAAATGAATTAGTCTTGCGTCTTTTATTCTTGATAAAACTGGATTGCGCCTAAAAGTTTTGCTTGTGTGTTGTACATAGGTTAAGTTTGTGCTTTATGCTTCATAGCCTGAGCAACTGAGCTTCTTCTTTCGGGGAGTAAAAGCCCTTTTATCAGTTCCTATACTTTTTGTCTCATATTGTATCTGATGCCTTCGTTACATGGAAATGAATTCGAGTCTCGTGTTTAATTATTAATAAAAATGGATTGCCTGATCATTTGCTTCTGTACGTTACATAGGCTCAGCACTTGAGCTAATCAGGCTTTGTATGCTAATTGGCTCTCTCCACCTATTAGCTTAAGCTTTTAGATTGAAATATTCAATATGGTCTCAAAGGCACCAAGTGTAGGTTAACTAAACAGAGACAACACGAAAGCTAGGATCACCTATTCAACTTACTTACCCATCAAAACAACACAAGCATCTTAGAAATTATACACATGTAACTTCCATATTCCACTGTGGCAAAAATGTGTTTCCTCGTGAGTTGCCTGGTTATTTGTTTGTTTCGAAGACGGTAACACAGCTGGTTTCATTAAACTACTAGAAGCCAGCGCCAGCCCGCCCCGCCGCCGCCCCCCCCCCCCCCCCCAATTTATCTCATGTAAATCCCTCTTGCAGCCGCTTAGCATCTAATGTGTGGTTATTTTGATTAAAATAATCAGTTGTCTGTTTTTGTTCTCTTGACATCAAAGTACTAGTGTCAACAGATTGGCTTTTTCCAACAGGCCAACCTATAACTTGAGGGCAGTTCCTATCTCGAAATGGTTTCATGATTTTGATGCCAATGGTTCACTGCTAATCGGAACTATCAGGATATTCTCTTGCTGTATGATTTCAGCTCTGGTGGACCATCAAATAATTGGTTTTCAGATGTTGCATTGTTGACTTTGTAAATAGAAATGGTAGTAGGGACGGACAAGCTGCCGGTCTAACTTGGTTTTGTGCTTTAGATTAATCTGATATGTCTGTATGTTTCTTAGCAGGAAGAAATTTTATAGTGCAGAAAATGGTCAAGTGCGGGAAGGCTGCTAGCATTTGGATGTATTTTATGTCTGAAAGCGTAAGAGTGACATGAAAGATAATTCTGCAAATTTTTTATGATGACCAATGCGAGAACAGGAGAAACATGACTTGTTCAAATTGAAGCTACATTCAGGGGTCCCTTGGATTATACATATCAGATTTTAAATCTTTTTAATTTGGGAGTGAAAGCTCCTTTTTAGCTTACGTAGTGAACTTTTTAGCAAATATTACAATAACTACTTGATAGCCTCCTTAACCCATAGTAGCTTGTGGCAATGGCAGTCTCCTTCTTATGTTCATCAATGGTCTGTATTCTGCTACTGTTCTTCACCACCACCCAAATTTTAGCCCAGCCAGTACCACAATTGAACTCGACCACAAACTTTTCATGTGCAGTAGATGCACCATCTTCATGCGAAACATATGTAACTTATTTTGCACAGTCTCTAGGGTATATGAACCTGGAAAACATATCTGATCTATTTGGGGTCAGTGTCTCATCAATTGCCAAGGCCAGTAATCTAGCTTCCGGTTACACAGGTCAGACCCGATTGGTTGCAGGCCAACTCTTACTAGTACCTATCACCTGCGGTTGCACTGGAAACCAGTCTTTTGCGAACATCACCTATCCGATCAAGAGTGGAGATAGCTACTACGTGGTTTCGATCAATACATTTGAGAATCTCACCAAATGGCAGTTAGTGCAAGAGATGAATCCAGCTCTGATTCCCACCCACTTGCAGATTAGTGACAAAGTGATTTTTCCTTTGTTCTGCAAATGCCCCTCGAAGACGAACTCAGATTTAATTCAGTATCTCATCACTTATGTCTGGCAGACTGATGATGACATCTTTAGAGTGGGTGCCAAGTTTAGTGTTAAAGAATCTGAGATCTCAGACGCAAATAACCAGCGGGACTTCAGCAATTCAAGTGCAGTAGTGGGACAACCGGTGCTGATACCACTGACAGAGTTGCCTGCTCTATTCCAACCACTACCCCCTCATGGAAAACACAACTACCGGTTGACGCTTATTTTCATCATATGCTTGGGAGTTGCTCTATGTGTTGCTTCTCTTTTGGCAATTTTCGTGGTTTACACTCGTCGTCTGTGCAAGAGACAGAAGCTTTTGAATGGTAAGAGTTTGTCTCTGGAAAGCGCTGAATGGTTCCGAATGAAAGAAGCAAAAAGTGAAGAGAAGATTGAGCTGAGGTTTGTACAGGACAAGCTTCTTCCTGGAGTTTCAAGCTATCTAGGAAAGGCAATCCTCTATGATATCAAAACAATTATGGAGGCAACCATGAATCTCAACGACCACCGTAGGATTGGAGGGTCTGTATACAGGGCTGTAATTGATGGGAAGGTCTTGGCTGTGAAGAAATCCAAAGAAGATGTCACTGAGGAACTAAATATCCTGCAGAAGGTAAATCATGCAAATCTGGTGAAACTTATGGGCATCTCATCTGAGATCGATGGGGATCGCTTCTTGGTTTATGAATATGCTGAAAATGGATCACTTGATAAATGGTTGCACTATAAATCTTCAACCAGTTCAAGTTCTGGGGCATTCCTCACATGGAGTCAGAGATTAAGCATAGCTCTAGATGTTGCCAATGGCCTGCAATACATGCATGAACACACGCAACCGAGCATCGTTCACATGGATATAAGGACAAGTAACATACTTCTTGACTCCAAATACAAGGCCAAGATAGCAAACTTCTCCATGGCTAGAACTGCTGCAAACAGTGTTACACCAAAGGCAGATGTTTTCTCTTTCGGTGTTGTTCTGTTGTCTTTGCTTTCAGGGAAGAAAGGCATGGAAACAAAAGAGAATGGCGAGGTCATCATGTTGTGGAAGGATGTTAGGGGGGTTTTGGAAGCTGAAGAGAAAAAACAGGAGAGGTTGAGAGCATGGATGGATCCAGCTTTGGAGAGTTTCTATCCCATTGATGGTGCTTTGAGCTTGACAGCCTTGGCAAGCGCATGCACACAGGAAAAGTCATCAGCAAGACCAAGCATGGCAGAAGTTGTCTTCAACCTCTCTGTTCTTACTCATTCATCGTCTGAGTCGACACTGGAGAGGTCTTGGAATTCTGCATTGGAAGCAGAAGAAGTTCTTCAAACTATCACTTCTATCAGAGCTCGCTGATTCGGTGATCAAGAATCTTTTAGTGCAATTTGATGTATACTTTTATGTTCATAATCCTGTACTAAACAACTTGCATTCTGTTCCTTTTCTATTTTTTGTGCAATGGGAGTGTTATACTGTATAGTATTTAAAAATCTGAACTTTTCATTCACGGTGATGGAATTCACTCAATTCAGTGCATATTTAACGGTTTAACCTCATATATATTACTGGAGCATAGTAAGATTGCTGTTTAGCGATCGAACTGCATAATAATTTGTACATCAGAAACTTCTTAGCGAGAACGGGTTATGTGAAGATTGGCAAAACCATGAAGAAGTTCCTTGTATAGAAAGTTTTCAAGACTGGTTTAAATTAGGAAATAAGATATGAAAGTTAGTTGCTGCCGGCAGAGGTCGTTCCTAATTAAGCATTGACAAGTGCCGGCGACGAACTTTTGTTGGGAATGTTGAAAAGGCGACTTTTCCCATGAGTTCTATCTGATTCCTATCACCACGCTTGAAAATAAAGGTTGCAGCCAGAGGGGAGACCTAGACTTGTTTCAATTAGTCATATTACAACTCATCATGTTCATGTTCAACTATTGGGGTACTAATTTCCGGCCATAGCTACAGTACTGCTTCAACGATCACAGCATCGTCTTGACCTTTGGGAACAATTTGAAGCCATGGACTTGGATTAGTTTATAGTTTTATACATGTTGACTAAATGAGTTGGTAGTAATGAAACGGTTTTGAAGCTACTTGCCATTTTCCATCTCTTCATGTATTAACTTACTGTCTAATTATTTCCTTGTTTGTTTTCAAAGATTCAATATATTGGGGTGGTATCTTAGCCTGCCCAGAATATGAATAGTATCTAAGCCCTGGAGCCAAGGACTAATTCTTTTTTAAGGTATGAATTAATCCTATGAAAGTTTTGAATAAAGGCTATTTTATACTGTATTTTTTTTTAGTGTTCTTTGTTCCCCCTTAGCTTGTGATTGGTTTGAGGTGAATGGCATGTATAACAAATAATAATCTTTCATTTGATAAAATAAAGTATTAAGGTTTATACTTCTCTTCCTCTCCCTTCCCAGCCCTTCACCTTTTTCATGTCATTCACAAGAAATCCAGAGAGAAATGCCCCTTCAATGCTCCTAGGAACGAAACCTGATTTTCCTCTAGTCTTTTCAGCCCCATCATCATCCTAGCTTGTTTACTGCATATCCCTAAATTAAGAAACTTTGATCAATTAGTAATGACCATACTGTTTTTCCTATCCTCATCACTAACATTTTTCTCAAATTTCTTGTATTGTTTTCCAGCAACGACATAGCATATTCTCAATTCCTAGCATCATAAGTTTAAGGCCAAGATATCAATTTTCAAAATGGCTAGACCTGCTACAAATGCTATGATGCCAAAAAGTGGATGTTTTTGCATTTGGAGTCATTCTGTTGGAGTTGCTTTCAGGAAAGAGAGGCATGGCAACAAAAGATGGTGGTGAAGTTGTTAAGTTGTGCAAAAATATAAGGGAGGTGTTGAAGGATGAAGATGAGAAATTGGAGAGATTAAGTCAATGGATGGACCCAAAATTGGAGGACTTACCTTGATGACGCGTTGAGTATGGCAGACTTGGCAATAACATGCACTCAGAAAGAGGCTGCTCTAGGGCCAACAATGGCAGAAGTAGTCTTCAACATCTCTACACTTGCTCGGTCGATTCCAAATAATTAAGCTGTATAGATCTTCATCGTTCGTGATAGAAGCAGAAAGTGCTGTTCATGCTGTCGTGACTCCAGTTAAAGCTCGCTGACGCTGACTTGAGTGAAGAGAGTACTATGATTTACAGTTCTTAATTCTCGAACTTTCAGGCCTCTAGAGATCCATGTATGGATCTTTCTTTTCAATAACTTGCTGTAAAATTCATCTCTATTTCTTTTTGCTTGTTTGAATTCGATGACAATTAGGTTGTTATTTTCTAAATGGCAATAGTAGTTGACAAAAAATTGAGTATTAGTATCTTGCAAAATTTACACATGCATGATGCATAAGAAGAGTACTTACTGAGATACATAATTATATGAATTTGCTACGAGATCTATTTTACATGGAAGTTCTGCATTTTTCTGTTTGCATCCAATTGTATTTTCAGCACAGATGAGAGTACTTGAGGCATTCTGGGTCTGTCTTCTGGTTCTTCAGCCAAGCAGGCTAGACTTAACTTTATCAATCTCATTGCAAACTCCATCAAGTGCTCTACATTCAAATTGGGATCTACTAGTCCAACAGGCTCAACTTCTCCATTTCCTCCTTCCAATACTGAAAAAATAGCTTCTGAAAGAAATACTTCAACTCCATCCTCGGTAAAAACAGCTTCTTTTCCTGTGACTAATTCCAGCATAACAACCCCAAAAGCATATACATCCATTGCAGGTGTCACCAAGCCATATTCTATATATTCTGGTGCCATGTAGCCTTTTGATACCTGTGCAAACTTCCGAGATGAAAAGCCATATGTTTCCTTCTCCGCTGATCTTGCGAGACTAAAATTTGCAATCTTTGCCCTTAAATCTCTATTGAGAAGAACATTGGTACTTTTAATATCCTTGTGCACACAGGCAGGACTGGTGAAGTTGTGAAGATAGTGAAGCCCATTGGCAATGTCCAAAGCAATCTGAACCCTGTGCTTCCATCCCAAAACTTGGGGACAACTTAGCCAATCTCTTAATGAACCATTCTCCATGAACTCATAAACAAGGTAGAAATCCTTACAGTGTCCGCACGCACCCAAAAGACTTATCAGATTGAAGTGGTTGATCTTTTGCAGTAACTTCACCTCCTCACTCACATCTTTGGTCATCTTTTTTATGGCTACTAGCACATTTCCACTGAGAAAACCACTATAAACAGAGCCACCCAACCAGTTCTTGTTGCTGAAATCCTCTGTAGCACTTTCCAGTTCTTCATATCTATAGAGTTTTAAACCTGCATCAGCTTTAGCAATGGAAACATACAATTCTTCTTGCAAATCCAATTTCTTTTTGGATTTTCCTTCAGTATTCTTTTGACAACCCTTTTTCCGGCGGCGATAGAAAAGGACCATAAAGATAATCAAGCAAAGGACTAGTACAAGAACTCCAATTCCTGCCATCCAAACATATACTTTCCTTGACCTTGCCTTTCCATGAATAGGACTAACCGGTGGAGATTTCAGTGGCGGTGGGTAGTGGATTCTGGTTTGAGAGCTTGAAGGCTCTACTGGAAGTGGAATGAGAATTGTTGTAAAGGGAAACAAAGTAGGATCATCTTCTGTAAACCCATTGGCATCAAGGACGCTCTTTTCACTGACATTAAATCTCTCACTAACTTTGGAGACAGAGTCATCCCAGCTGACCAAGTAAGTCAACAGAAATTTAGTACCATTCAAAGTTTGGTTTCTTGTGGGACAAGCACACCTAAGTGGTACCTGTAACTTCAAGCCAGGTTCCACGCTAAATTCACTGTAATTGTTCTGGCTCATCAGAGCATCACAAGTAGACAAACCTTGATATGTGCTGTTTGCTATTGTAAAATAAGTGTCATCGATGCTTGGAACTGAAAAAGAGGTTTTGGCCTCACAGTACTGACCTGAGCAAGAACAGACCACAGGAACAATCACCTCTTTGCCTGGAGGCAACACCAGTGTGTTATCGGAGATCATGTTGATTCGGGCAAGCTCAGATGGGTCTGAAGATGTGAGGTTTGAGATGGCGGAGATCGAATTGTAAGGCAGTTGAGACTTGAAGATCAAGAAAGACTTGCAGGACTGCGTCTGACCATTGCAGGTGTAAAGAAAAGCTGCGGATGGCCCTGCATCATCAGTGTTATTACAGTCCAGAACGGAGTTTCCGGCATAGCTTTGTTGAGCTTTGAGCTTTGAAGTGAATAGCAAGAAAAGTACGAAAACAAGTATAGAGCACTCCATCATCAGCTTAATTTCTTTGTTGCCGAGAATACTAAAACTTGAACAAGTACTAATAAATAGTCTTTTACCAATGATAATGTCTGCAACATGCCAACATCAGCATAACCGCGTCCATGTATTGAATAATAGTTTCGTGCTTTTGTTGACTAGTTCATCAGTTAGGGAAACTCTCCAAATTCAACCCTGATAGGACCCAAATTTAGCTTATTTCCTGGATTTTATTCTTCTTTATAGAGGATATTAGTTAACAGCGTCTAGAGTAGATATAGGAGGAATCGTGCAAATTCATAACAGTGCTCTTAGACCAAATCTATATTAATATGATTCAAGAACCGCTTCTAGAATTCTTAAAGACGTCCCGACTAATCCATAGAATATGGTTCAATGCCTCTTGAGATTTGCAGTTTAAACTTTTAAGTGCAAGGATTAGTTAAGGCAATGCTATTTTTGATCGATGAATATCAAGTCACTATACGTGTTGAGGCATATACAGCAGAACTAATTGTATAACATACTAGGTGAACTAGAAATTATTGATTGTTAATGTGTTGTGAACATCATATTCATAAAAGGCAAAACTTTTATGAAAAATTGTCTATCTAATACTCGATCGCATTGATTCTATATTATTAGAAATAAATGTTGTACGTTTTACCTTTTTCTTGTGAATTTAGAATGTATTTAATTATCAGTGTATGATGAAACATCATATCATGTCTAGTTTCAAGCATTGTTGAAATTAACCGTGTATCATATCTAGTTTCAAACTAATTGTTGAAATTAGTATGTATGAGCGGCGTACAACTGCTATCCTAAATAAAATATGGGAGAAAACTAAAAAGACCAGCCAATTAGAGTTCATCCTTATCATGTTAAATTGAAGAATTGTAGCATTGATCAGTCAGTGTGGACCATTGACGTATCCTTATATGGCATGTCGTAAATTAGCTACACTAATCAACTCACGAATTAATAACTTATGTGGTTGAATCGCCGGAGAGCAATATTACCGATTGAAGTAATTGATTTGATTCATCATCAAAGAGATGGTTTTTAATACAAAGATTTTGAAATCTAATGTTTTCTATTTGTAGGCTAGTTTTCTGGTGGATTGTTCAGTTGAGTGAGTGGGAGATTTAGTAGCAATACACTAAAGCTTTGAACTATATGTTTTTTTTTTCTTTCAATTTCAGTTGTTTGATTTCAGCTTTGAGAACTATATGTGATGTTGTCGGTGTCTTCATGCTGTCAAATTTTCAAAGTAAGGAAAATTTATATGCAAACAGAAAATGAAAATGTGTGTTTGTGATTCGTGCATGTATTTTTGACTTCATTTCTATGTAATAAAATATAAAATCTCCAAAAAAAAAAAAAAATCTCTATCGCCTCTAAGTAGTAAATACTATGGTTAATGTAATTGTTCCATCAAAGAACCTCATCTTTTACCAAACCAATCTTAAATAGTAAATACAATGGGTCAAAATAAAGTAAATAAAAATCCGTAGCCCGTTTAAGTTCGGGTCAGAAGACCGAGCCTTTATTATATGTATTCCCTCCAATATTTAGGACATGATTCACTCTCTGCATTTCAAAGTGCCGCTTTCACTTCTCTTCATAACGATGGAGGTGAAGAGTAGCTAGGGCTTTCAGAGTGAAAGATCTAAGTACAGAGCTGAAGATCGAAGTTCAAAATGGAGAACTCTAATAGTATTCTAGACTATACAGTACTAAAAAAATTTAAACTTTTTTTCGCTGCGATGGAATTCGGTGTACATTTGGCATCATCTATATTACTAAGTTAAGCATAATAAGATTGTTGTTTATGATTGCATCTAATGATTTACACAAATATAGATCGACTTCTATGATAAGGGAGGTATTGCTATGTTCCATAATTTGTACTCTCATCATTTTGGAATGAAAACAAATAGGTAAACGGATTTCACTAAAAGATGTATAATTAAGTTTTAACGTCAATGGTATGGAGACTTGAAGATCATGGAGTTGCAGAATGTTGCACAAGTCCAATTGATTGATATAGAAAGTGTAATGAGACAGTTATTTCCACTTGCTTGACGAAGGGGAGAACTTTGCACCGAAGACTAAAAGTTTACCATAATTACTTCGATTGAAACGGCATTGTTGTCACGCCCCGAATTTTAGAATAACAATTCAAAATCCGAAACATGAAAATACTACAAACTCAAAATAATCATCCTGAAAATTTCTTTTCATAACATCCTCACCACACGAAATAAAATCAAACCGAATTTAGTCTCGGTTAATTATTACAACTCAAATCCAAAATGAAATGTAAAGCTCTAAATGAGCATACACACCTCACAACTAAATGAAATAACAAAAACTGCTGTAACACCTAAGCAGCTCGGTCACCTCCCTGGTTATCCTGACCTGTAGGAATATCCGCTACACCATTTGAATAGTGTACCGGGATTGCAACAACACAAAACCCAGTAAGCTTACGAAAGCTCGTATAAGTAAAAGGAAAGAACTATTACTTAATTTAATCACATTTATTCCCACACAGAACAACACCCAACAATTTCCACATCTGCAAGTACTAACAATCTAAATCACACACCAATTCAATATATCAAGACAATCCAACTCACAACTTTCTTCACAACTCTCATCATCGTATTTATAAAAATACGGTACTTGACAGACTAGAGCTCTAACTGAATCGTAGCCCGTCACCTGACCTAGGTTATGGCATCCGACATATTTATCATTATCGTATTTCATCAATATGTATACCTATATACATATTTAGAACGTCTGATAATTCCACATACTCAACTAATCGTATCCCATCATCCACCCAGGATTAGAGCGTCCGATTACCCCACACCGGTCACTACGTCGACCCAAAACCCATAAATGAGCACAACATATAATATCACATACTGAAATCAACCCAACCAAGATACACCATATTATTATGGAATTACACAATTGCAATATAATTAATTCATCAATTCACTCAATCATATCATCACTCAACAATATATATTTTCCACGTAAATATATATATACGTAATCATCCACTCAGGAATGACCACTAATACCATCTATAGTTCACACAAGAAAATCATGAAATTCATTTGTATAATAAAAATTCATTTTACTCACCTATGGACCGTGGTGATTCAAGTCCATGAAATTTTAAAACAAATATTTAATCCGCAAATATTTTTCACACAATTACTAAAAATAAATAAACTTAAAGTACTCGGTTCGTAAGATGAACCACGTGAGTTTTGCTCACCTCGAAATTCCCGCTGCGTCTTCAATATAATTATAATTAACGCCGAAATAGCCCACTCAAATAAAATCCGTCAATCACCTAATCAGATGTGATTCGAATTTAGCCAACAATTTCAACACATAAATTAACTACCATTTAACGGCCGGATTCTAATTTACATTAAAATCCGACGAGCGGTTTCTCACAAATCGCTCCCCTAATTACCGTTTTGCATATATACGAAGATCCAACGGTCGGATCTTCGCCCATGACCACACAAAGCCTCTGGGACAGTCATATGATCATCATAACAAATTTACAAGTTCATCCGATGGTCCTAATTTCACAGATCAAAAATCTAACGATCGAAATCACAAAATTCATAACTAATTCATACGATAACCGAAAAATGCGTATAATACGCCAAAATGATCGTATCGAAACATAGAATCATAAAATGGACAGAAACCAAATTTTAGACCTCCGGAGGTGGCCGAAAGGGCCGCCGGAGTTAGGGACAGAGCCACCACCGACCACCGCCAATGGTGTCGGGGCCGAGCTTGTCCCCTTCGTTTCATCATTCTGAGCAACTTTCACAACTAGCACAAGACCAAAAAATGACGGGAAGGGATCGAAAAGTACCAATTACAGTTGGCGGCCAGAAAAATTCCAGAAACCGGCGAGCTTAAAAACCGACGTGAAAACTGCAACCTCAGGCCTCGATCCCTTCTGAAACTTGTTCAGAACTTCCTTGCGAACTCAACAAGCCAAGAATCACAAGAAACGATCGTGTATAGCTCGAGATATCTTGATCGAAAGTTTGGTTGTTTCGATCCGTTCGGGTCGAGCTCCGACGAACGTGAAAACGTTCGACCCAGTTCCAGTCATTCTTGGTGCTTGTAGAGGAAGTTGAGGCGAGCTCAATGAGCCAAGAATCAAGTGAAATGGTAGTGTGTAGCTCGAGATATCAAGATCGAACCGAAATCGACGCTTTTCGGTTCGGGCCGTGCCGCCGCCGCTACAGGCCGTGTCGCGGCGCAAGGCCGCCTCTGGCAGCTGCGCAAGGTCGAGACGAAGCTCTTGGAAGTAGTTGCAGCTCGAGTGGTGGCTGGAGGAGGAGATGGGAGCTCGGCGAAATTGTGCCCTGTTTTTGCGTCTCGGCCGCGCGGAGGAAGAGAGAGAAAATGCAGTTTTCTTTCCAAAAACAGAAAGAGAGGCCGGTGAAGAATAGGGTTTCCTAAAAAAAAAAACTAGGGTTTTATCTATATATACCCGTTGAAAATCTTCTAAATTCGATAACTAAATTAGAAAAAATCCGATCTTCGTGTTCTGCACGTGTATGAACTCGTATCGACGAGCTCTACAACTTTCATGAAGGAAGTTTCTCCAAATTTTGTACGTAGAAAAAGTCGATTTCTCAAACTGAGTATTTCGAGCTTTTCGTTAAAATAAACGTTTCGAAACTTCGATAATTGTAAAAGTGCATTATTATCGAACAATAATTGTGAAATCGCATAATAATCGTTCAACACAATTTCTCGAATTTAAAATGATAATTGCGGGTATTACAATTGTACTGATGTTGCAGCCAATGTAAAAGAATTTTTTTTTTTATCGAAACGTGATTCATTCATAAAAAAACTACATCAAGGAGTATATAGTGGCCTCATTAAACCCACCACAACTGGTTGGGAAGAGTCCCACATTCCATTTTGACAAAGATTACAAAGACTCATCAACTAGAATGGGATAAAGCCAGTCCGGCTCCATTCTCCACAAATATGTAGGAAAAGGTAGAGTTACACTATGAGCAGCTTTATTACACTCTCTAGGGATATAACCCCAACAACAAGACTGAAAAGAACTTAAAAGTACTTTGTCTTCATCAACTAGAGCTCCATCCGGACTGAGAACTTCTTGATCAGAATTTAAAGCCAAGAAAATGTTTAGAGCATCTCCTTCAATTTCTACTTGGGTAAACCCAGCTTGAAGACAAAAATGCAAACCATTTACCAAGGCTATAAACTCACAGGTTTGTGCACTCACAAATCCCACACCTGGCACCGCCACAACCCCAACACAAACCCCATTTTCGTCTCTACAAACCGCTCCCGTACCATAGACCCCGTTATTCCCCTCCAGCGCTCCATCTATATTGAGTTTGACTACCCCCGCCCTTGGCTTCTCCCATCTGCGTTGTCTCATGCTAAACACCCCTTGTGGTTGCATCATGTCCCCACCCACCGCTCTGCGACTACTCACCCCATTATGGCATTATCACACACCAACATATCACAATTAATAAAGAAATCCCACCATGCAGCAGCCTTCGTAATGAGTTCAACACCACATAATGCTTGCTGTCCATGATTTCTCTTATTCCTTTCATGTCATAATTGCCATACTACCACTCCAAACCACTCCAGATCGTTCTCTCGAGCCACCATAGCAACATGTAAAAAAAAATCAAAGAAACTTCTCTCATGCCACACCTTATAAACCTCCACCAGAAAGGTATGCTTCCATGCCTTACGGGCTATAGAACATTCCCATAATGCATGGAGCACACTTTCCTCACTGCAACCATAACCTTCACACCATCCAGTCCTGCATATCCTTCTTCTAACCAAGTTTGCGACACATGAGAAAGTTATTACAAGCTCTCCAGTGGAACACTTTGATCTTATTGGGTAGTTTTAACCCCCACAACAATCTCCAGCCCTTATAGTTACCACCTGAGCCACTTCCTGACATAAGCCTTCCCTCTTTCCTTAACTTCTCCTGATCAGCGACCCAATAACCAGACTTCACCGAGAATCTTCCATTCTTGTTATAATGCCAAACTAACTTATCTGTGCCCCCATTCTTGTTATAATGTAAAAGAATTTTATTGCAGCAAATAAATCGAATAAATATAATTATAAGTTTCATATTCGCTCAATTAATCTTAACCTATGTATATCAAAATGTCTTGAAAATAGATCCAGTGGAGTCCGGGTGGGACATGTAGCTCAGGGCTCGCACCGGAGCAAATGGAAATCCCTTCCTAAAAGTGAAGTGAGATTCGTACAAGTTTTGCCCCTCCAAGAAGTGAAGAGGAATTTGCACCAGAGCGAAAATACTCTTAATCAAAACTGTGTGATATATTACTAATAAATTTATCTTCAAATTCAATTATAATATATATATATATATATATATATATATTTAAGGTTGTGCTATTCACACACCATTTTTCTCTATTCACACACCTCTTCTAATTTTCTATTACTTTAATTCAATCTTTTTATAAATTACCCTAACTACCCTCCCTTCTAAATCTGTGTTTTTTTTTTCTATTTGACAATTCAATCATCAATCAAACATCTGTATACAATAAATCAAATTTTTTTTACCTATAAATAAAGAAAAAATAATACGTTTATTAAGTGGAATGACCTATATTATTAGACAGAGAATATGTTTCCTAGGTAATCACTTTCACCCAACCAAATCCAAATTGTAAAGTTTGTCCTCATACTTTGCAAAGTACCAAACTCAATGTTTGTTTGTTTATGACTCTTAATCCAGGTGCATCATCTTCAAATAAAATAAAATAAAATATGGAATCAGCGTTTTATCCACTTCAGCCACAAGCTTCTACATTGCAGCTGATGATGTACACAAAATTTGGAGATGCTCTACATAATATTGAATGCAATAAGTTGCAATCTTCGTGTGGGGACAAAATTATGTTCTACTAGCGTAATACAGGAAAACAAATCATGTTTATAATCATAAGGCCATAATTATTAGGCTGTTATAAAGTTCTATAGTTGCTCGATGGATTCAAATACACCAAATAATTTCAGTTAAAATCTTACTAGGAATAATGGATTCAAATCAAAGGGGCTCGAATGATCATTAAACTCATATATATTTTTTTCCATGTCTCCATTGCAAATCAAATGTAAAATTTTCTCAAAAGATGGTTCTAAAGTTTCTTGTTCTATCATGATTAAACTTCAAAGCATCATATTAGAGAGATAGAATGACTATACTAGAGAAGTTTTTGATGAAAAAGAAAAGAGGGAATCGAAAAGAGTTTTGAAGTCCTCTGTATCTGCGGGAAAATAAGGATTTATGATTTCAAGATGATTGAGTTGCTAAATAGAAAAAAGAAAACGAAAAACATAATCATAAGGAAGGGTATTCAGGGTAAGTTTTAAAAGAAAATTGAATTAAAGTAATAGAAAAATAGAATGTGTGTGAATAGAGAAAAAAGATGTGTGAATAGCACCACCCTATATTTATTAGTAATAAATTTTCTATTTGATATTTGCGTATAAACTAGTGTCACAGAATGACAAAAATTTCAAAAAATTTCTATTGATGTTTCCCAATCTATATCTTAGTGATGTTAATGTAGACTACTAGAAAATGCTTCATCCACCAAAAAAAAAAAAAAACTTAGGATTGAAATTGAAGGTGATGGGCATTGCTGAAGATTTTCTATGTGTAATCTTGTACTAAAAAGGTAATGAGAGGGCATAACTCTCTTTTGAATTAGAATTTTTAACAAAAACTTAGGAAATTGATTATGAACTTCTAATGTAATTCCATTTAAGAACCAAAGACAGATCTTAATCATCTTATAACTCATAAGAAGAACAACCATAATTATACCCCTTCAGTTTCACCTTATAACCAAACCCAAAGCCAACCTTTTTTAGAGACAGAACTCACATAAGCGAGTTGGGAAACCAAATCCAGCTCACATAATTCTACCCCTTCACTTCAATCGGAAAATGCTGCTTCCGGGGGTTACGTTTTGGGGGATCGTTGTCAAGGCTGGGTATTATGCCCATTTGAAACTGAGCAGGATTTGGTTGCCCAAAATGGGCTTAATGCAATGAGCTAGCTCCCAAGGCTTCGTTGCTCTGTGTCACGGGCCGACTTATACGCAGCGGAATTTAGCCCGTGCGGCGCCAAGGTTCCTCTGAACCGAGGCCAGCCTATCTTCCTTACTTCCTTTATACTCTATTACTCCATTTTTCTTTTCCTTTCTGTGTGCTTCTCTTGTCAACTTGACCCTTTCGACAACATCCCCTTACTTGTTGGGGTTTACCAACGAAAGCTACTCACACATGAGTCTCACTTCTTATGACTAACCGATCGCTTCCTTGTGTCGTGGTTGTCTTCCAAGACACTCGCCCAACCGATAGGCTTTCGTGTCGTCTCGGCTTGCGCCAGCCCATTACTGACTCGCGTGCGTCTCGCACGTCGATAGCAAGTAGCATGATCGTGCACCGAGACTAAGTTGGCATTCACGTTTCTTCCTTGAGTCATTTCTTAGCAGCTTGCACACCTTGTCGCTTCGTGGGCATCTCTTATGCCGCCCACTCAGCTCCCAGACAACACATGTCTGCATACTCCCCCTCGGGCATCACTTATCTACCCACTAGGATCATGGTCAACATATGTCCGCATACTTCACTTCGTGGGTATTGCTTCTCCGACTCACTCGGCTTTCATCTCAAGGGCAACCCATGCCCGCATACTTTAACCTTGTGCGCGTCCCTTGCGCACCTTGCTTGACTCATGGATGGCACGTTCCCGCTTACTTCCCCTTGTGGCATCACTTACACAACCCCCAAGGCTTATATAGAATACTTGTTCTTGTTCTGTAACTCATGGATGCCACTAGTATGACTCACTCGTCTTGCGGGCAACACCTGCCGTCTTGTCTTGCCTCGTGAGCATCTCTTTTGCAACTCACTTGGCTCTTGGGCAACACATGCCCTCATACTTCGCCTCATGGGCATCACCTAGATAGCCCATTCGGCTCTTGGGTAACACTTGCCCATCTGCTAGTACCTTGAGTGCCAACCTGACAAGTCACCTAGGCCTTATGGCCTTCCCTCTCTGATGAGGCTGTCTTGTTCTCTTCTTGATGACCGTCATGGCTCCAAGGCATATTATAACCCGTGGACAATCCTCAAGCTGGCATGCCCTCTTGCTTGTTGGCATGCCGCCCAAGTGAGCAACTCATCCTTGATGCCCCTCTTAAGCTTCCTTCAATCTAGCACGGAGTCGCCCCTCCCGTGCTTGCTGGCATCACTTTGCTTTAGGCAAGGTTGAACCCTAACACATGCCCACGTCGCTTACTCCGTGGCCAATGAGCACCACGAGGTCCCGACATATCCTCCGTAAGCCCACATGTTTGTCTAACGCCGATGGCATAAGGATCGCCCTCTTACGAACCTCGCCTCCGACGTCGACCCGCAATATTGGCCTTTCGGCCAATACCGTCCACGAGACGTCCTGACTCGTGGAAACATATGCCGCCCCTTTCTGACGACACATGCCCGGCTCCTAGGCCCCCAAGGGTGCCCGGGAGAAGCTCACTTAGTGCCCCATGAAGGCCAGCACCGGGGGTGGTAGAAGCTCAACACCATGTCTCCCCCTATAGAGCATATTTTGCTTACATGCACAAGGTGGGAGGAAACATCAAAATAGCCGAGGAGAATAATCTTCCATAACTAATTCCTAGAAAATCCGAATGACATGCCGTCAAGTGCATTGAACTCTTTTCGACGTTCCGGACATTTCTCGTGTTCGGAGTTTTCCCAAATTCCAAGCCGAAATACCTCGAACCAGAACTTCCACTTAATTACGACAATGCCACTCATCTTCACTTTAGCTTCAAGTTCACCTTTGGGGCTCCCAAGGCTCGCTCCTCTCGCTTCACCTTGTCCCAAGGCTCACCCCACTCGGCATCTCCTTACAACATGTCACGATAGCACAACTCTTAAGTGCGGCTCGTGACATCCTCCCCCACTTATAATGTCAATGCCCTCATTGACGTGCGCTCCTTCCTTTCATCAAGATGCTCTATAGGCTTGCAACCACAGATGCTTCATCCCTTATCTTCTGTCCCTCCATTCTTGGAATCACTTCTCGTGATGACCTTCTCGCGCCCACACATGAACTTGGCAAATGACACTCTCATCATAACCTTCTCGCGCTCATTTGTGAACTTGGCCAGGAACAACAAACTCGCCACTCGCGTGCTCAACACCAATTCTGCAACAGCCATCTAGAGTAAACATTCCACCCCGCACGTGTTCTTACCTTCTTCCCTAATCATGCTGGTTCCTCTCTCGAACTCCCAGCTTCACTTTCTCACTTCTTTCAAACTCATCTTTGGATCAGACACCCTGCACTCTCTCGGTTGCATCTTATGGGTCATCTGTCTTCTTGAACCATCTTTGACTTCAGACCTCTTTGCGCACACGCAGTTGCTCGAAGTCTTCTTCTCTTCCTGTCTTGTGGCCCTTATGGCCTTTGTGGTCTCCCCCACTTTTCTTCGACATTCTCATCTTGAAACCTGTTTGAACAACACCATCCAGGTCACAGTATCATTCTTCCTTTCAATGTCCATGCAGTATTCTCACAATCTTTGATGGGAGTGCGTTCCTCTAGTCGAGGCTTTCTGGCTCCCCGCATTTCTGCGGCACCCTACTTACAAATTCCGGCCGGGTCGGGTGTGTCCCTTTCGGACAAAAGACTTTAATCAATTAAGCACAATACACTCCGCTTACACTTGCGATCGTCCCGCATGTCCATTCAAGACTTACGACCACTATGGTCTTCAATCTTCAATCTCACTGTGGACTTAACACCATCCACGTCTCAACAAGGCTTTCTCCTGCCTTCATCACATGCCCTTTTTGCATATTCGGCCATCGTGGCCTCTGATCTTCACTTGCTCGACCCACCTTGGTCGTTGTTTAAGCTCACTTGAAACCAGAAGGAAGGTTACTTAACTCACTTTCTCTTGATATGATAGTTGACAACTCATGTTAACTGTTGTGGCTTACGTGAACTCGACTATCTCAAAAATCTTAACCGAAATTGTTATCATTTTACATACAAAAGCGGGTGTGTTAACAGAAGAATGGAACTACGACTAATATTCTCTTTGCAAGTAAGGATGAGTTGTAACAAAAGAATGCATCGATATCTACCAATTAACAAAAGAAGTCAAGCTATGGAGAAAAAAGCAGGTTCATTAGTCCTTGCGGATTTCTTGCCTCAGATAGTGATAAGAGGAATCCTATTTCCGCCTAAAATAGTGATATATTTGTTGGGGGGTCGATACACGTACAGTTGTCCAAGAAAATGGAATAAGTGTTGTAGTATAAATGTATTATACTATATATGTCTATATCATGTAAATACTTAAATGTATAGATAGGTACTTGAGTGTATAAACATAGGTACTTGAGTGTATGAAGACTTATGTAACATGCTTTACCAAGGGGCAACAAGCATGGCAGAATTCATCATTGAGATTGTTATCATTTTGGTTTTCTCTTTGAACTTTCACACTACAATGTATTCCTATAAATACCCCTTTGTATGAGATGAATAAACACACTTGAAATCTCCATTCAATGAGCTCATTAATGTTTTGTCTGTAGCTGAAAAGCACGACAACATTCTCGTAAAGAATTATAATTTAAGACCTCTTGGAACCAAGAGCGTTCGTGAGGCAAATTATAATGTACCCAAGAGAAGGCGCAATGAGCGGTACCCTAACAATAGGGGACATGTGTACCCTAATAATAGGGGACATGAAGGACGAACAGATCCATATAACCACCCCAATAAAGAAGGAAACCACAACTTTAGAGCGGGTACATGTGATGGCAACTCCACACGTGAAAGAGGGAGATATAGCAACACCGGCAGTGGAAATAGCACCATGAGCCGTGGAGGTCGCACCATGCGCCGTGGTAGTAGCAGTAACCCTCCTAGAGAATATCCACAACGTGCACAACCTGCACAACTTGCACCTCAAATGAAGGGAGGTAACCACAATGACATGTGTTATCGATGTGGATCAATCGAGCATTGGTTTAAGCAATGTCATGCAAGTACCCAACTAGCTGCACACTACAAGGAGTACAGGGAAGCAAGAGTGCAAGAAGCTAACCTTATTGAAGATGAAGATGGTGAAGATGTCAATCTCACCGTTGAGGACTTCAAAGCTGTAAATGAAGAGCACGAGGATGTCACGGACTTTGATTAGAATAGTCCTTTTTCTATTTTCCAAAAACTGCAAATGTGTCTTAGTCAATAAATAAACAATTGTATTAACTCATTCTCATGTGGCGTACCCAATGAAGTATGATGTCTAGGAAAGTAATTGAGATGGAGGTATTTAAGCGAGTCTCGCTCCACCAACATCTTTCTACTTTCCTGGTCATATTTTATTGGAATTACCAAACGGATTGAGTGACAACAATTTGTCTAAAGTTTGATTTTTGGAATAGACTTATGAACAACTTTGATGTAATCATTGGCTATTTTCCCTATTAATAAAGTATCGCATTATCATTCAATGTCATGGACATGTGTTAATATTCCGAACTTTATTCTTTTTCAGTATGTTTTCTGGAGAATTGGAATGCCTTCTTGATAGTGGCACAACACATACTATATTGCGACATAGGCAATTATTTTTATGGATGACACCTAATCGATCTTCAGTAACTACGATGGCAGGACCATCACAATTGATTCATGGTCGAGGACTAGTTCAATTTTTGTTACCAAATGGCACAAATATTAATGTCACCGAAGCTCTATATGCTCCAAGGACTGGAAGTACCCTATTAAGCTTTAAAGACATAAGAGCCAATGATTTTCATGTGGAAACATATTGTGAGAATGGACAAGAGTTCCTTTGCATCACCTCTAAAAACTACGGAAATACACGAGTATTAGAGAAACTTATGTATCGCTCTAGTGGATTGTATGCAACCACTATTAGAGTCATTGAATCCAACCATGTTATGAATGAAAATTTATGGGATCCTAACACATACAGGCTTTGGCACGACTGTTTGGGACATCCAGGTCGTGATATGATGCTCCGTATATTAAAAACTTCACACGGACATCCATTCTTCAAAACGAAAAGAAGTACGAACCAAACATTGGTCCAAAGAGTTACTTTTAAAACATATCATTCGTTTTGCAAAGCTTGCTCTTTAGCAAAGGTAAGATGGAGACCATCCTATGCAAAGGTCACTAAAGAAAATATACCATTTTTACAAAGAATACAAGGTGATATTTGTGGACTTATCCAACCAACTTGCGGACCATTTAGATATTTTATGGTGTTAGTTGATGCATCGACACGTTGGTCACATGTCATGCTCTTATTCACAAGAAATGCTGCATTTGCTAAACTTCTAGCACAAATCATTAAGTTAAGGGCTCACCACCCTGATCATCCTATTAAGTCAATTCATCTTGACAATGCTGGAGAGTTTACATCCAAAACTTTTGATGATTATTGCATATCCATTGGGATTGAGGTTGAACACCCTATCCCTCATGTACACATCCAAAATGGTCTCGCAGAAGCTGCTATTAAAAGACTTCAAATGGTTGCTAGGGCATTGGTTATGCTCACCAATTTCCCTATTTCTGCTTGGGGCTATGCAATAATGTATGCAGCTGTGCTTATTCGTCTGAGACTCACTACCACCCAACCCTTTTCTGCGTCCCAGATGGTGACTGGGTATGAGCCTGATGTCTCACACTTACGCATATTTGGGCGTGCCGTCTATGTGCCAATTGCGCCACCACAGCGCACTAAAATGGGCCCTCAAAGACGCTTAGGCCTTTATGTTGGATATGATTCTCCAACAATTATCCGCTACATAGAACCCTTGACAGGTGATCTATTTACCGCTAGATTTGCGGATTGTCACTTTGATGAGACAGTCTTCCCATCATTAGGGGGAGATATGAACACTAATGTTCAACAGAAAAGACAGGAATTATCGTGGTCTGTCCCCACTTTGTCTCATCTTGATCCCCGAACCACACAGTCTGAAATAGAAGTGCGGAGGATTCTCGATTTTCAGAACGTAGCAGAATGAATGCCTGATGTGTTTTCTGATATCGCTAAAGTGACAAGATCACACATACCTGCTGCAAACGTACCTGCAAGGATTGATGTCCCTAAAACTAAAGGACATGACGTCCCCTATATGGGTGACGCAGTGGCTAGGCCCACGGCTCCTGCCAGGAAGCACGGGAGGCCCATAAGTTCGATGAATTCTTGCCCAAGAAAGAAAGCGAGTTTGACACAAAATAATCCATTAATCATCGATACAAATAATCCATCTCATGAGAAAATTCCGGATTATGGTTATTTCCAAGAGACATCATTGGAGGACGCTCCAATGGTAGAACCAATTCCAGAGAATAGAGAGATCTTCATGAATTACATTAGTATACATGTAATTATGGACAAAAATTCTATGGCTATTGATGATGCATTTGCATATCATATTGAAAAAGGAATTATAGAATACGATGATATCGAACCTCGTTCCGTTGAAGAATGTCAACGAAGAGCAGATTGGTCCAAATGGAAAGATGCGATCCAGACTGAATTGGATTCACTAACAAAGAGACAGGTATTTGGGTCTATAACACTGACACCACCAAATATAAAACCTGTTGGCCATAAATGGGTCTTTGTTAGAAAGCGTAATGAGAAAAATGAGGTTGTTAGATACAAACCCCGCCTTGTGGCGTAAGGTTTCTCACAACGCCCTAGAATCGACTACGAGGAGACATATTCTCCCATAATGGACGTCATAACGTTCCGTTACCTTGTCAGTTTGGTATTTTCCGAAAAACTTGACATGCAGCTCATGGATGTGGTTACAACATATCTCTATGGGAATCTAGATTTAGATATATATATATATGTATATATATATATATGAAGGTTCCAGATGGACTTCAATTACCCAAATCAAGTGGCTCTAAACCACGGAGCGCGTTTTCAATAAGATTAAGACGCTCACTATATGGATTGAAACAATCCGGACTGATGTTGTATAACCATCTAAGTGACTATTTGATTGGGAAGGGATATGGTAACAATGAAATATGCCCTTGCGTGTTCATTAAAAGGACAAGATCCGGATTTGTAATTGTAGCAGTTTATGTCGATGACATGAACCTAATTGGAACTTTAGATGGGTTAAAAGAAACTGCTAAATAGTTGAAATCTGAATTTGAGATGAAAGATCTCGGGAAAACACGGTTTTGCCTCGGAATAAAACTCGAGCACCGTAATGATGGGATTATGATCCATCAGTCAGCATATACTCAAAAGTTACTAAGGCGCTTTAATGAAGATAAAGCAAAGCCTGTGAGTACTCCCATGATCAACCATAGTCTTGAACCCATGAAAGATCCGTTTCATCCAAGGAATGAGGACGAAGATTTATTAGAGGCTGAAATACCATATCTAAGTGCGATAGACGCATTATTATATTTAGGTCAATGCACAAGACCGGATATCTCATTCGCAGTAAACTTGTTAGCTCGACATAGTTCTGCACCGACACGCCGTCATTGGGTTGGTATAAAGACAATCTTTCGATACCTGAAAGGTACGATTGATATGAGCTTGTTTTATCCCTACAGAGAGAAAAGAAATGTGAACGCTGGCAACACTATCCATAGTGACCGACGTTCTCCTCCTCCTCTCCATCAAAATGTAATGATGTTTTGATGGGTTTTGCTGATGCAAGGTATCTCTCTGACCCTCACAAAGGTCGCTCCCATACAGGTTATGTCTTTACCATGGGAAGCACCGCGATATCTTGGAGATCTACAAAACAAACCCTTGTTGCTACTTCCTCAAATCATGCAGAGATTATTGCCCTACATGAAGCCGTGCGTGAGTGCATATGACTAAGGTCTGTAAATAGACACATTCGAGGAACTTGTGGTTTGAAATTTACCACAAATGAACCTACATACATTTACGAGGATAATGCAGCTTGTATTGAGCAAATGAAATTAGGTTTCATCAAGGGCGACAATACCAAACATATATTGCCAAAATTCTTCTACAGTCAGCAACAACAAACACTTCTGAATATTGAAGTAAATCAAATCCGATCAGAAGATAATGTAGCTGACTTATTTACTAAGTCATTACTAAAATCCTCTTTCGAGAAACATGTAAAGAGCATCGGATTGAGAAGGATATCCGAACTCCCACGATCTTCAAGGGGAATCTAAATCAGGGGGAGTATCCAGGAATATACTCCACACTCAACGCGCGTTGTGCTCTTTTTCTCCTTCGACCAAGGTTGTTTTTTCCCACAGGGTTTTATTACTTGGCAAGGTTTTTAACGAGGTAACTTCGAAGTGCACCACCAACACAATACTATTGACATGAAATATCCAAGGGGGAGTGTTGTAGTATAAATGTATTATACTATATATGTCTATATTATGTAAATACTTAAATGTATAGATAGGTATTTGAGTGTATAAACATAGGTACTTGAGTGTATGAAGACTTATGTAACATGCTTTACCAAGGTGCAACAAGCATTGCAGAATTCATCATTGAGATTGTTATCATTTTGGTTTTCTCTTTGAGTTTTCACGCTACAATGTATTCCTATAAATACCCTCTTGTATGAGATGAATAAACACACTTGAAATCTCCATTCTCTTTGAAACATTACTCTCTCTCTCTCTCTCTGTGTTAATTTAGCTTGTTCTTAAACAATAAGCCAATTATCATTACTGTTGCCTGCACAAAGCGGTAGCAACAGATGTGTATATCACTAACCAAAATCATGATTCACATTAAAGTTCAAAACGTGGAGAAGGAAGAATAGAACTATTTGAAACAATATTTAGGGTTTTGGAAAAGTACCAAAACAAATAACTAAAAGAGTGACTGAATCACTCTAATGTTGCAAGAATGCAACCTGTGATGCTGAAGAATTAATGAAATGAAAAATTAGGTTACAAGAGCATTTCTTGGTTTGAGTTGTATGAATGTTAGTATCACTAATTCTCCTATATGTGTGATACAAATAACAGAAAGTCAGGGCCATCATTGAACTACTTTTTTCACCTAAGCTACCTGATCTAATCATTATTAAGCTCCCGTTATATTCAATTAATTGCTTCTTCAAACTATGTGGTTCCCAGTTTATGGCAAACAAAACCAAATTATTGTGAGCTGCTTTTGAGAATCGGAGTATTGACAGTGAACATTATATAGTTTTCTATTGTATTTAATGTCCTGTTCTTTCTGAACTGGCCGGTGGTACTGAAAATCTATGGAATTTAAATACAAAACTTAAAAGAGAAGGTGGAACAGAAGCTAAACTGAAATCTGGAATAACTAATAGCAATTCATTTCCTCTGAATCAGAAACTTCATTTGTTGAATATCAAAGTAGGAGACCAACCCTTCCCTTTGTAAGAGTATGCAAGTAGGTGCTCACTCTCACATTTTGCAATCTCCTTCTCCATAACTACAACTTTCCTTCCTCAGATTTGAAGATTCAAACCCTTAAGTCTATGTTCCACTACTATATGTCAGGTGAAACGCACAACAAAATCAAACAGTACATGAGTAATAGCCAATTATCACGGAAGATGAACTACCAGAGGTAAAGAAAGAATGGTAGAAAGTGACCTAGAAGTACCAAAGTGAATTCAGAAGATAAAGGATATTCCAAGATATGCTGCTAATGTAAAAACAAAAGAGGATACTGTAGAAAGTACTGAAGCTGAAATATGAGGCAGGAAAGAACAGTGTTTAGTTGTAAATTTGTAATTGTAATTTGCTTCATATTATGTTAATAACCTTAGAATGTATATATATTTGATATATACACGTTGTTATCAACCTATAGGAACTGGTGCATGGATTTCCGCTATTCTTCTATTGCTTACTTCTGTTTAATCTCATAGTCAATATTGTTACTAAATTCTGCTACCATAGCTTCACAAATGCCAATAACACTATGAAGGACAGACAATATGCACTGAGACACAGGTTGAAGAAACCACCTGAATCTTTTCCAAGGCTTATCAAGTGAAGGGCCGGCATCCCCCCATCCCTCCCACTCCCCCCACCCACATTGATCACTAAACTTGACAAACCTCTATTAAGGGGCTGGAGAATTTCCCTTGCTATCTCCTTTACTTATTGCATCTAAGACAATCCCACAGTTTAAATCTTGGTTTTTACTTGTAACTTTCATGAAAATCTTATGAACAGCTCATTTCATGGTTGAATAACATGACCTAAAAACTTTGACAAATATATTTCACCATTTCCAAAAGTCGTAGTGCCTTGAGATTCCAAGGTCTCTTTTCGCCTCCCTACTCTACTCTCTTCAAAACTACCCAAAACTACAACACTATCTTTTTCTCCTCTCTAAACACCTCTTTCCATTACTAAAGTTTCTACACGATCAAAGGCTCGATCAGCACAATTATAGGCAATAACCTACCTTGTCCTGTCCTGCATCATGCTTGTTATCTCAAAAGCCACAGAAAATTCACCATTATCATTCTCAAACATTGCAACCCAGGCTGTTCCTAGATGGACTTTAACCATGCCTAACATTGTTCTACAGACCAGTACAACCTTGAAGTAGAAAAGCAGAATATGATTGCAACCTCTCCCTCTTGCTAAAAAAATTAACAGTAGGAGTACATAGTACTGAATTTTCAAAGCCACAAACTGTAAAGGCAGTTCATATTTTTTTTTTTTATAATTAGATCATGCATGAGCAGGTGTGCTATATATACATCACAGGGTGAATGTATCTCCAATTTTCTGGTGCAGCATTGCAACTAAACCATTTATATCTAAAAGAGCTCAGAGAAGAATTGCACTCAAAGGCATCAAAATTTATGGTCTATGTAGTTACAGGATTTCATAGTTCTATATATCATGGTATTGCAGAACATAACTTAAATAATACGCATAATGGATTAAAAATAGAGTTTTGCTTATTTATAGATATAAATATTGAAACAAACTGTAAATTAATAATGTTATGCAGTTTGCTTTGCATTCATCATTCCATCTTTCATGATAGTTATAAAATTGAAGACATCAATTTGAATGTTGGATTGCGTTACCTGCAAAGTGGCTGCTGCATTACATGATATATGTGGCAGATTAGTAGTTGACTTTGTGGCTTTTTCCTCATTTGCTTTGAGCATGAGGGGCAGCCGGGCAAGCTGCTGCATAGTGTAGTTTAGTGGCTCAATTTTCCAATGTCTTGTATGTTATTTGTGTATTGGTTTAAGGGCATTCTTGTAAAAGATATTATTGATGGGCAGTCCCTCCTTAATGGAGGAGGAAATCATGTGGTGATCTACCACATGTGGAAAGCATGGGTACGTTGGAAAATTCAAAGAAGGTAGATAACAAGTCATCTTGGAAAGTAGGTAGCAAGCCATCTTTGAAGTTAGACATGCCAAATTTAGAAGAAAACTTGACTTTGCTTCCAATTGCATGCCATATCCATGAACCCAATTGCCTATAAATAGGCATGGAAGGTTGTAGCAAAAACAACCAAGGCAAGAGTCATCCAAAGTAATAGAGTTTGAGATAGTAGTGAGATCATCACTTGAGAGATTAGTGAGAAGAAAATTCCTCTTGAGAGATAGAGTGTATGTTACCACTTTGGTGAAAGTCACCAAAGTGAGATTACCTTCTAATCCCATTATTTATATAGTGGAGGAGAATATTACTACTGCCCCGAGGACGTAAGCACATTTGCCGAACCTCGTCAAATATTGTGTCTTCTTTTGTTTATTTGTTGCTATTCTGCAAATCATATGAGAGGTGGGAAAAGTTAAATCCTGGGATAACCAATTATCCATTGGTCTTGTATTAAGGCAGCCCTTCTTTCCCAACAAGTGATATCAGAGCCCAGCACTCATTGTTCGTGGCATTTCGTGGTGATCAAGATGGCGGAGTCGTCGTCATCAGTAGCAACAATGGTTAAGTTGACATCGTCGAATTACTCCATTTGGAATCCCAGAATGGAAGACATCATTTACTACAAGGATATGTACGAGCCTCTTCAAAATGGTGGAGAGAAGCCAGCAAGCAAGACTGACAAAGACTGGAGTATCCTGAACAGAAAAACTGTTACAGGAATTCGTCAATAAGTTGATGAAAGTGTTTTTCATCACGTGGCACAGGAAACAAATGCCTACTCAATGTGTACAAAGTTGGAGTCCATGTACGAGAGAAAGACCGCACAAAACAAAGTCTCGTTCATTCGGCGGTTGGTGAACACAAAGTACAGGGATGGTCAAAGTTTTTCGGAACACTTGAGTGACTTCCAAGACATGGAGAATCAATTGACGAATATGAAGATGGTGCTTGATGATGAGTTGCAAGCACTATTATTACTAAGCTCGTTGCTAGATAGCTGGGACACGTTGGTGGTGTCCTTAAGCAACTCAGCTCCTCAAGGCGTTCTCACATTGAGCACTGTAAAAGACAGCATGTTATCACACTGAGCAAGGAATATCGATCGAGTTAGAAACCCTCGTCACCAGTAACCATGGAAGCAGTAGAAAATTCTACAACCGAGACAAAGGGAAAAATCGATCAAAAGACAAGTTCAGCCAAAGAAGGACATCGCATATTTTCACTGTGGTGGAAAAGGCCACATAAAGAAGGATTGCAGGAGGCTCAAGAGAGAGCAGGCTGAGAAAGGTGGTGCCAGAGACACAGCCTTTACTACGACATACGATGAAGAGGTACTCATCATTTATGGAGAGCGTCATGTTAATCTGACATCTCAAGATACATGTTGGATCATCGATTTTGGTGCATCATTTCATGTAACCTCAAGAAGCCTCATGAAGGGAGTTCTTTACATCCTACAATACTGGAAATTTTGGTAATGTCAGGATGGGAAATGATAAGCGGTCCAAGATTGTGGAAGGGGAGATATTTCCCTTGAAACCAACATAGGCCACTGCTTGGTTCTCAAGGATGTGAGACACGTTCCAGACATGCATCTCAACCTGACCTCCACAGGATTACTTGATGATGAAGGCTGCGCAAGTGTCTTTGGTAATAGAAAGTGGAGGCTCAGTAATGGTCCAAAAATTCTAGCCCGAGGAAGGAAAGAGAACACTCTCTATATGACTTATGCAAAAATCTGTAGTGGGTATGCAGTTACACTCGGAGAAGATTCGCTGGTCGAGCTATGGCACAAGCGGCTCGGTCATATCAGCGAGAAGGGACATACTTGTGGCTAGAATAGAGAGATTTAAAGATATGCCTCCAAAACCATGTACGCATTGCTTGGCTGGAAAGCAACATAGAGCTTTATTCCGTTGTTCTCCTGCACTAAGGAAATCCAATGCTTTGAAAGTTATATATTCTGATGTGTGTGGTCCCATGACCACCACTACTCTAGGAGGTGCAAGATACTTCGTCACCTTCATTGATGATCATTCCAGGAAGATATGGGTTTATGCACTGAAAACTAAAGATCAAGTGCTCGAAGTACTTAAGCAATTTCATGCCAAAGTTGAACGAGAAACCGATAGGACATTGAAATGCATTCGTACCGACAACGGGGGAGAATACATGGGAGCGTTCAGACACTATTGCAAAAGTAATGGAATCAGGCATGAACGATCTGTTCCAAAGAACTCCTCAGCATAATGGGGTGGTCGAAAGGATGAACAGAACTATTGTTAAAAGAATCAGAACAATGTTATCTCATGCTAAGCTGCCTCAGAGCTTTTGGGGTACAGCTCTAATGATTGCGGTTGATGTGATCAACTTTTCTCCCTCAGCTCCACTAAATGGTGATGTGCCAAACAGGTTTTAGACCGGAAAGGACGTCTTATAGAATCATTTGAAGGTATTTGAGTGCAAAGCATTTGTTCATATTCCCAAAGATGAAAGATAAAAAATTGATAGCAAGTCAAAAGAATGCATATTTCTGGGATATGGAAATGAAGAATATGGGTACGGGCTGTGGGATCCTGTCAATAAGAAGATTTTCAGAAGCAGAGATGTTGTCTTCTTCGAATACCTAAACATCGAAGATACTTAGAAGACTAAGAAGCCTAAACAACCCAAAGAATATCCGATGAACCCGGATAAAGTTCCTCCGCCAACAAACCAGGATGGCTGGAGAGATACCGAAGATGTGGGTGATGTAGCAAATGACTCGATGATTAACGATCCAGTTGATGATGCAACTAATGATGAGGAAGAGGCACCGACCCCTTGAAGATCAGTCAGGGAAAGCAGACCCTCAAACAGATATCCTCTACATGAGTTCGTTACTCTCACAGATGAAGGTGAGCCAGAGTCTTATGAAGAAGCTCTGACAGATGACCACAATGGGGAGTGGTTGGAAGCCATGCAAGAAGAAATTAAGTCCTTGCATGAGAACCGACTTATGAGTTGGTGGAGTTACCAAAAGGTAAGAGAGCACTCAGAAACAAATGGGTGTATAGATTGAAGACTGAGGAGAATAACTCACGACCCAGATTCAAGGCAAGATTGGTCGTTAAAGGTTTCAATCAGAAAAAGGGAATTGACTTTGAAGAAATTTTCTCGCCCGTGGTGAAGATGACATCTATCCTGGTGGTACTTGGTTTGGCTGCAAGTTTAAATTTGGAGATTGAACAACTTGATGTGAAGACGGCTTTCCTTCACGGTGACCTTGAAGAGGAAATCTACATGGAGTTGCCAGAAGGATTCAAAGTCAAAAGCAAGGAAGATCTAGTCTGCAAACTGAAAAAGAGTTTGTATGGACTAAAGCAGGCGCCGCGACAATGGTACAAGAAGTTCGATTCCTTCATGATTGAGAAGGATATCAGAGGACAACTTCAGACCATTGCTTATTTGTGAAGAATTTCTTAGGATGTGATTTTATCATACTACTCTTGTATGTTGATGACATGTTGATCGTAGGACAAGATGGTGACAAGGTTAGCAAACTGAAGAAAGAGCTCATTAAGTCTTTTGCTATGAAGGACTTGGGACCAGCAAAGCAGATTCTTGGTATGAATATTACCTGTGATAGACAGAATGGGAAGCTGTGGTTATCACAAGAAAAATATATCAAGAAGGTATTAGAGCGGTTCCACATGGAGAAAGCAAAGCCAGTTGCTACTCCATTTGCTAGTCACTTCGAGCTTAGCTCGAAGCAGAGTCCTACAAGTGAGAAAGAGGAGGAAGAAATGGCAAAGGTGCCATATGCCTCAGCGGTAGGAAGCCTGATGTATGCAATGGTGTGTACAAGACCAGACATAACACATGCGGTTAGTGTTGTTAGCAGATTTTTGTCTAATCCAGGCAAAGAGCATTGGAATGCTGTAAAGTGTGGATTCTTAAATATCTCAAAGGTACTTCCAAAATGGGTTTATGCTTTGGAAGTAGGAAGCCTGAACTAATAGGCTACACAAATGCAGATATGGCCGGAGATGTTGACTCAAGAAAGTCTACATCAGGATACCTGATTACATTTTCAGGGGAACTTTCTCATGGAAATCAAAGCTACAAAAATGTGTTGCTTTGTCAACTACAGAAGTAGAGTTCATAGTAGCTACGGAAGCCTACAAAGAAATTTTATGGATGAAGAAATTCCTACAGGAATTGGGCCATAAGCAACAAAAGTATGTTCTGCATTGTGATAGTCAAAGCGCAATTCATCTGAGTAAGAATTCGAGTTTTCACTCGAAGTCAAAGCACATTGATGTGAGGTATCACTGGATACGTGATGTGCTGGAAGCCAAGCAACTACAGCTTGAGAAGATTCACACAGATGAGAATAGTTTAGATATGATGACAAAGTCCTTACCAAAGGACAAGTTTGAATTTTGTAGAAGCGTGTCAGGATTGGCGCATCCCTCCATCTAAGTCGGGAGGGGGAGATTGATGGGCAGTCCCTCCTTAATGGAGGAGGAAATCTGTGTGGTTATTTACCACATGTGGAAAGCATGGGTTGGAAAATTCAAAAAAGGTTGATAGCAAGCCATCTTGGAATGTAGGTAGCAAGCCATCTTTGAAGTTAGGCATACCAAACTTGGAAGAAAACTTGACTTTGCTTCCAATTGCATGTCATATCCATAAACCCAATTGCCTATAAATAGGCATGAAAGGTTGTAGCAAAAACAACCAAAGCAAAAGTCATCCAAACTAATAGAGTTTGAGATAGTAGTGAGATCATCACTTGAGAGATTAGTGAGAAGAAAATTTCTCTTGAGAGATAGAGTGTGTGTTATGACTTTAGTGAAGTTTAGTCACCAAAGTGAGATTACATTGTAATCCCATTATTTATATAGTGGAGGAGAGTATTACTATTGCCCCGAGGACGTAGGCACATTTGCCGAACCTCGTTAATATTGTGTCTTCTTTTGTTTATTTGTTGCTATTCCGCAAATCACACAAGAGGTGAGAAAAGTTAGATCCTGGGATAACCAATTATCCATTGACCTTGTATTAAGGTAGCCCTTCTTTCCTAACAATTATAAGGCTATAAAAGGGTAGCAATAGGGTTTCTCAAGAAAGAGAGTTGTTGTGAGTTAAAGCTGCCGTCAAACCCTTTGGGAGCTGTTGTGACAATAGACCTACTGTAATCCTTTGTAAACCCTCATTTGATAGTGGATACCTTTCTCCCTACTGCTCTGCGGACACAGGATTTTTCTGAACCGCATTAACAATCCTTTGTGTTCTTTAGTTTATTGTTCTTGCATATATTCGGTCACTATGGGATTTTTCCCGCAGCGATTCTCTATCATTTATGTCGTTGGTATTTGGTGCGGTGAGGACAACACATAGAACGATGCATCTTCAGGCACAAATCTGGTAAATGTAGCTGAGCAAAATACTAGCTTGTCCTGAAATGCAAAGCAACTTATATTTAGTGTTGATATATATTAGGGATATGAATAGATTTCTGAGGAAAAAAATATAATTAAAAGTTACATAATTCGTTAACTTTGTTAGGCGATGATGCAAATGATTCAGCAATTCGGGTCACGTACAGAAGGATGCTCCAAAACCTACAGTGATAACAAAGCGCAAATCCTCAATGGAACAAAAACTGCTCATGATGGCTATTAACTTTGAAACTCAGAAAAGTAGTACCTCAGCATCATGATATTGCAGAAAATTTGTCAATAATGGGACAGATTCCATCACAAAGTCAGTTGCATCTGAAGGAAGTTTCTTGCACATATTCGATAATGCCACATGCTGAAACATATAAATAGTTAATGAAGATCCCAAGTGAAAAGATGACGTCCTTTCAGCTACCAAAAAGGGCCGCAAAATAATAAGTAATAATTAGATGGATTACCTGGACTCCTGTGGAGAAGAAATCCAGATAAGAAACCACTGCCATAAGAGCACCAGCTCGTAGACAGGCAGTTGGGCGTTCCTGAGACATTTTCTTCAAAGCTTGCAGTGACTGTTCACATCATAATAACTCACAAATATCAGAATGCAGGATTCCAGAAGTACATCTGAAAGAATTTAGACTGCCTATTGCTTCTAAGAAAGTAGCATTTAGCACAATCAGTTCCGAAACGTCTTAATTTATATCATTATTTTCATTTTTTTTTTTTTGTTTCATTTGATACCCACCAAATCATTTATGTGTTCGACCAAGTCCATGTACTCTAGTGGTTAACAATCCCGCTAAACTCTCTCCAAATAACAATTGGTAACCAAAGTAAATGGTGTATGTTGTTACAACAAATTTGTTTTTAGTTCAGCTTTTTGACATTCTCCTCCAGCCACTCACGGTACATCGAGAAGAGTTCCAATAGCACTTTTGGATCCATATATCTATATATATAGACAATTCAAAACAAACTAATGAATAATCAGCGTCATCACCAAACAATCTCGACATGGAGTCTATTTCTTGAAACAATGTTTGGGAACCATGTTTGGTTGGTGACTAGTTGCCATATTTGTTTGTTAATTTTACCCGCCCTATTGACCTACCAATGCTGTTTATCCCACTCCTTCTACAGCCCTCTTCTAATATTAAATACAACTTTGCTATATTATTACTGAGCGGGGGCAACTTTGCAACCTCTTTCCCTTGAGATCTAAATATAGTGTCAGACTTAAAGATCGAAAAACGAAAAAGAAAGAGGAGTATTCCAAATTCAGATTTCTTTGTGGGTGATGATGGCATAGTGCAAGCTTGGCCTCGTTTCTTCTCTGCAGCTTCTTTTCAACTAAGTCACCATCTCTCTCTATATATGTATATCTTTCTTGCTCTTTTTCTTATTATATTCGATCTGAGGTGCTTCAAGTATATGTGGAACTTTATTCTGTCCGGTCCCTAATTTACACTTATTGTTTGATATCGAATCATTAAACTTGGACTTTGGGGGTTTTTAGTTCTGCTTGTCATTCGATTGATCAAAGTTTGATCTTCTTTTTCCCCTTTTAACATCTATTTGGAGCACTCAACAAGCAACAGGTGGACATCTTTTTTATACTCTTATGGACCATTTGGTCAGAGACAAATAGGATGGTTTGGAATGGGGGAAGCTTCAACTTACCCCATGCATGTAGTCACGTGGCCACTGAATATGTTGGAAGAGTACCATCGTTTACACCCAGTCAAGAATACACACAAGGTGAAACGGGGTACGACTCCAAATGAAGTCTTCCAACCTCGTGGAAGGCTTTCGATCAATTTTGATGGAGCATTTGGTGCTAACAGTGGGAGCGGTTGTATAGGAGTTGTCATACGGGATGAAAGGGGCAGTTTCAAGGGATCTTGGTCGAGTTTTATGCCCTACATGGTCTCAGCGTTCCACGGTAAAGCAGAAGCTTGCTCTGTGTCACGGGCCGACTTTATACGTCTCAGAATTTAGCCCATGCGGTGCCAAAGTTCCTCTGAATTGAGGCCAGCCTATCTTTCTTACTTCCTTGATACTCCATTACCCCATTTTTCTTTTCATTTTTGTGTGCTTCTCTTGTCAACTTGACTCTTTCGACAACATCCCCTTACTTGTTGGGGTTTACCAACGAAACCTATTCACACCTGAGTCTCACTTCTTGTGACTAACTGATCGCTTCCTTGTGTCATGGTTGTCTTCCAAGACACTCGCCCAACCGATAGGCTTTCGTGTCATCTCGGCTTACGCCAGTCCATTACTGACTTGCGTGCATCCCGCATGTCGATAGCAAGTAGCATGATCATGTAACGAGATTAAGTTGGCATTCACGTTTCTTCCTTGAGTCATTTCTTAGCAGCTTGCACACTTTATCGCTTTGTGGGCATCTCTTATGCCACCCACTCAGCTCCCAGACAACACATGTATGCATACTCCCCCTCGGGCATCACTTATCTAACCCACTAGGCTCATGGACAACATATGTCCGCGTACTTCACTTCGTGGGTATTGCTTATCCGACCCACTCGGCTTCCACCTCAAGGGCAACCCATGACCGCGTACTTTATCCTTGGACGCGTCACTTACGCACCTTACTTGACTCATGGACAACACATTCTCGCTTACTTCATCTTGTGGCATCACTTGCACAACGTAATAGGCATACATGGAACACTTGTTGTTGTTCTGCGAATCATGGACACCACTATTATGACTCGCTCGACTCGCGGGCAACACCTGCCGTCGTGTCTCGCCTCGTGAGCATCTCTTTTGCAGCTCACTTGGCTCTTGGGCAACACATGCCCTCATACTTCGCCTCATGGGCATCACCTAGATAGTCCATTCGGCTCTTGGGTAACACCTGCCCATCTACTCGTACCTTGAGTACCAACCCGATAGTCACCTAGGCCTCGTGGCCTTTCCTCTCTGACGAGACTATCTTGTTCTCCTTTCGATGACTGACACGGCCCCAAGGCATATTCTAACCCATGGGTCAATCCTCAAGTAGTCGTGTCATCTTGCTTGTTAGCACGCCACTCAAGTGAGCAACTCATCCTCAATGCCCCTCTTAGGCTTCCTTCAGTCTAGCACGGAGTTGCCCCTCCCGTGCTTGCTGGCATCACTTTACTTTGGGCAAGGTCGAACCCTAAAACATGTCCCCTCGCTTGCTCCGCGACCAATGAGCACCACAGGGTCCCGACATATCTTCCGTAAGCCACATGTTTGTCTAACGCCGATGGCATAAGGATCGCCCTCATACGAACCTCGCCCCCGACGTCGACCCGCAATATTGGTCTTTCAGCCAATACCTCCATGAGACGTCCTGACTCGTGGAAACATATGCGTCCCCTTTCTAACGACACATGCCCGGCTCCCAAGGCCCCCAGGGGTGCTAGGGAGAAGCTCACTTAGTGCCCCATAAAGGCCAACACTGGGGGTGGTGGAGAGCTTGACACCATGTCTCCCCCTATAGAGCATATTTTGCTTACACGCACAAGGTGGGAGGAAACATCAAAATAGCTTAGGAGAATAATCTTCCATAACTAATTCCCAGAAAATCCAAATGACATGTCGTCAAGTGCGTTGAAATCTTTTCGATGTTCCGGACATTTCTCGTGTTCAGAGTTTTCCCAAATTCCAAGCCGAAGTACCTGGAACTAGAACTTCCACTTAATTATGACAATGTCACTCGTCTTCACTTTAGCTTCAAGTTCGTCTTTGGGCTCCCAAAGCTCGCTCCTCTCGCTTCACCTTGTCCCAAAGCTCGCCCCTCTCGGCATCTCCTTTACAAAGTGTCACGATAGCACAACTCTTAAGTGCGGCTCATGACACTCTGCAAGCTTGTTAGTAGCTATTCACCAGGGATGGAAGGAGTCGAGGTTGTCTTGGTTACTGCTTTAAATCATAATGCGGAGGATAATTCTGAGGTGAGTTGAATTCTTGATGATTGTAGAGATTACTCGCAACGTTTTGATTATTTTAGAATTCGTCACATATATCGTGAAGCAAATAGTCTAGCTCATACGTTGCTCATTTTGCTAGTTTAGATCATGTTGTGAATCTTTCTTAAGTTGAGGCTCCTAAATTCCTTACAAGATGTCCTCTACAAAATTATGCAAGTAATGGCGGACGCAGAAACTTTTAGACGTGGGGGCGAAAAAAAAAATTAACAACAACAAGATCAAACTTTGATGAATGAAACAAAATTTTACTTGGTATATTTTCTAGCAAATATAAAGATGGATTTTCAATTAGCATATTTCTTTAAAATACAAAACATTTACATTCAATTCTCCTCATATAAAAAACACTGCTAATATTTCCATAACAAAACAATAATAATTAAATCTCTCATATCAGTAAAATACTAGAATGTATATTAGTACAAGCCACAATGTGACATTAGGTTGCTTTCTAGGTTGATGAGCTCTTGAAAACTGGGCTTCTTGTCTTGATTTTCCTCAATAGATTATTATATGCATATTTATTATCCACTAACATTAATGTACAAAACTGAAACTGAAAAGTAAAGATTGAATGAGACGTGGGACATGATTGTAGGGGTAAAACAATGAAATAATATTAAAATAAGAGACTCAGCTAAACAAAAGTAAAAGATCATTGGGGGACACAGCCCCCACTCGCCTCTACGTGTGTTCACCATTGTATGCAAGCTTGGGATATAGGTATTACGTCCCCTTAATGCGACAAAATATAATGAATAATAATATGGACATAGGGATGTGCCTCCTAACTTGATTGGGTTCCAAAATCCATTTATCAAATATATATATATATATATATATTTGATCAATTAATTGCTTCTAGTTTGCAATACTAATGGAGATTGAGGTTGTTTTTAATTGAAATTAAAATTCTAATATGTTGTTCATATACTTTAGATTGGAGTACAGTTGGAGTGGCATGCAATTGAAACTCCTAATATTCTTGATTGATTATCTGTTTGATTGTTAAGTATTAAATTTTAAAAATGTGCATTGTTTCACCAATCTCATAAGTTCTATTTTCTGTTGAATATGGAATTCTCTATAATGCTTGTGGATAATTTTCAGCTGCCTTATAATAATCTTATGTCATTCATCTTCTCTTATATCTATTAAATTTTTCCGTGCCTTACTTTCCAAGTCATCAAGCCTGCTTACCACTAACTTGATAGGATAAATCGTTAATCTCAAGTTTAATTTTCTCTGATCCCTTTCTATTACTTATATTCAACTACTAACTTATGCATGGCAAGGTTATACCAGTATATGTTTCAAATATAGCTATTATTCAAATTTGATCATGACTAATGGTTAGTGTCACTTTTTTGAATAGAAGTTGATATCATTAGATCAACAGTAAAGAGGTTGTAGTTTACTAAAACTTACATAAGAAATCTGGCAGGAAAATCTTGTATTACCTACCTAAGCTAAAGCAAACCATTCAAGATCTCTGAGACGCTCATAATTAAGCAAGCCTATACAAGAATGCCTTCCTCCTATGGAAAGAAATCATTCAATTAACCCTCACTTGCCAATCACGTAATTGTGATACAAGCAAACATTAGAAACATCATAGAAGACTCATAGAAGTTTATCCAACCTCACATAGGCTTAATACCCTAATACATTAGGACCCAGCTTTCCTCGACTTGAGCCCAAGCCCACAGGCCCAAGTCCAAATCGAATCTTGTCTAACAGGAAGGCTTTCTTGCCTAACCAGCCCAAGGTGGAGCCCAGGCCCACAGAGTTGAACCCACAAATTTAAGCTCAACAACCCAAGCTTGAACCCAGGCCCAAAGGCCCAAGCCCAAACTCGAGCTAATACAGCAGAAACCCTCGGCCACTGCTGTCATATCGCCTCAGCTGCTATTAGGCCCTCCGGCAGCGAGCCTATCCTCCATTGCATCAACACTTCGATCAAAACCACCAGCGGCCTGTCAAACCGATGTGATTCTCGACCGAAGCTTAAAATTAGGAGACCCAAGCCGGTGCAAAACTTTCTTAACAACCCGGTAATCTGACCCAGATCCACCACATCGGCCCCCTGATGCTCTGCCTCCCTGGACCACCACCGATCTAATCCCGTCGCCGAAAAGTGTCTCGCCTCCAAACAAGACAGAATACTTTGACCTTCGCCAGACACCAGACACAAAGATCTACTTTTCACAACCAACACGACCACCGCTTGTTGAACCTCACACAACCCTTCGACACCGTACAGGGCTTTCCTCCACAAATCGAGAACCAGTATAGTCTCACCAAGCCGTGGCCAATGCTGGACGAAATTGGATCTGACGGCCGTCGCTTTGCACGTCACCCTAGGCTTAGGTTTTCGACTTACTTATGTAGAGTGTGTGTGAATTGAAAATATATATATATATATATATGGATTTTTTCCAGTTCGATCTTGTTCTTAATTAGTTTATGTTTTTGGCTTTTAATATGTGATCTCTTTTCTGTTTTTGGTGATAGCTACATGTTCATTTCGGTATTATTGTTTCAAGCTAAATTTAAGGATATAAACTCTGTGATGATGATGTGTGTTTGGCTCCAATTTTGTTGTAGCTGGTCAACAGTCTCTTTTCTTGCGTGGACGTGCCAGTACCATTTGGGTTCAGTCGTCGGGGGTGTCCCTTGACCTGACTTCTATCAAGCGATTGTGGACGAGGAGAGCACTAACCTCGTCGTGGGATTCTTTCTGCCTCGTGCTGAGGACTTTGCTAACGTTTCTTCTAATCATATATAATCGATACTCAATGTTGCAGATTGAGCAGAGCGAAATCACCAGGAAGTATCGAGATTTTGCTAAAGCTTGACTTTAGCTTCGCTGGGTTGCGAGGGCGTTACCCTTGCTTGGAATGTTCTGTAACCGTTGTGGTCGCGGCACTACCGTCGACTCCCGAGGAGGCTAGGACAGATGTACGTTGATGGAGGATTCGGTGACACTACCAGTCAGCTCCTGTGGAGACTAGGACTGGAGTGTGGTCAACTGTAAGAGAAGAAGGATTGTTTGCTCCGGAGAGGCTTGGATAATCGTAGAGATTAGTTGATGAATTGACTTCCATTGTTTTCTCGTGCTAGCCTCAGATATAGGTTATTCTGTGAATTCTCAGTCCTCAGAAAAGTGTAGAATATTCTATTCTTGACCAAGAGTATCTAATCTGCAAGAGCATTATCTTGGGAATCGCAATGGATATTGTATATTAATTGTTAATTAATCTAGATATAGCTAAAATAGGAGCAAAGCTGACTCCTCGCTGGCTGCGGGCAGCTGGGATATGGTTGTTTAATTGAGTCATCGCAAGCGCATCACATTAATGGTGCACTAATATAGTCATGATGCTATATTCCTGATTCTCTGCAAAAGTGATCAGATCCTATAGCACGCCTAGCATCCCTCTTTCACTGCGAGCTAAGCTGTACTACACTCTCTGACCTCCACGTGGGTGAAGAATATAATGATTACTCCACGTGGATTCCCGAGAGTGAGCTCCACTGGACCACTGCGGGGCTTCGTGGGGACTCCGCCCGGATTCCCTCACTGGGCCTGCTTCTTGTTCCCTATATGGGCCGCTATATCGGCCCACACTGTCTACCACTCTAAGGGTTCAGCCAAAAATATTTTTTGGACTCAAACTATGTGGACATTTGTGGATTGAATTAGGTGCAGTGTTTTTATCTTGGATTGTTGTATCTACTCTTAAACCTGTTTGGGGTTGGTAGGTTGTAATAGGAAAGATTCTTCCCTTAAGGTGATTAACAACATTTTATATATATATACGGTGATTAACAACTTCCAACAACAATTATGAAGAAATATGGTGGTATGGGTTATGAAAGAAATATTTAAAAGTAGCAGCCATGAATAAGAGCAATTAAAATAATGGTATGTATCCACTACTGGATCTCGTGGGTCCCACTGTGGGAACTGCATATGAAGCCACAAACACAATTAATTGAAGCAAATATGTAGAAAGCCACGCCCCTAGAGGACACTGGCTGCAGCATTGCTATGGCTGTTGGACACCAACATGGCAACATAAGTGTTTTTTAAGGTCTTTTTGCCACCAATATTGAACGTGGGTTTTGTCTATAATTGTTGTAGTGAGAAGAATAAAACTAGAGGTTAACAAATATGAACTTTAAAAAATATGATTTTAGTTGAAACTAGGTTTGAGGTGGTTGAAATTCTAGCAAACACTGGTGCACCCGAAACAAACATGATATAAATCTTATATGAAATGTACAGCTCCAGGGGTGGCATTAACCCATTTGAACAATTTGAAAAGTATTAATCATATTTAAATAGAACTAACTAGAATAGTTAAGACAAGAAAACCTTAATACTTAAATCCTAAACTCAATTTCAATAGCCGAGAAATCCTAATGGGTGAGATTAGAAACAAAAGAAAACAAATCCAAACAATGCAAGGAAATAAGACAACTCGCAAATTTGCACAACAAAGGTCACCTACTTGATTTTCCTCCTTTTCCTCATACTCCCTACAAGACCTTCAAGCTGATCTACGACATGTTCATCATCACTAGAGGTGTCGTCATGGATTTGCTCAAGCTCTAGATGCATTTCCATGATTTCACTGGGATAAACGAATGACGGTGATGGATCTTTTTGCATACTATCATATAACTTCACATCTATTACCTTCACTGACTCACCATCTTTTTGTTTGTCATTTGGTACTTCCACACTCAAAATGTTTCTGCCCTCAGAACTCATTGCTTCCATTTCTCTGTTTAATAGGAAAAACATGACAAAAGAAGTCGACAGTGATTGCTCAGTAACATACGAGAAAAATACACGAAATAAAAATAAACACAACTCGATCTAAACAAGCTTTTCTATATATATATATATATATATCAATCTTAACTAACAGAGAAGGAAGAGTGTACTTACAATGAAATGGAGACGTGGTTCCTCTTACGCAATTGAGTGTGGAGAGGTACGAAGCAAGCACGTAATGTCAAGAAACAAGCAGGTGTATCCATTTGACAGCACGCTTCACAAACGAATTTCATCTTTTCGCTTTTAAGGTGGATACAGAAAATCAAGGTGGGAGTGCCAAAGAACAAGAGATCCGAACTTGGGCTTATTGCATAGGGTTCCATGGTGTCATCGTAGTCATAGCCTAGATTATCCAATATTCCTTCTGCCAACAACTGACAACGTACACTAAATCGGGGAATCCACTCACCTTTTTCATAAGACCAAACTACCAGATTGTGAAACCGACTTGATTTATCAGTCATACGCTTCATATAGCAAAGAAGGTCCCTTGACACCCCAAGACATCCCATGGCTCCGGTCCTATCCGCCTCCGGGACAGGAAGTTCAAGGGCACAAGCTTCGATAGTCTTGAGGTCAATGCATAGGAGGTTCCACGACATGGTTATGCTGTATAACTTCCCCCGCAAGTAAAAAAATTGCCTGCACAACTTGCACTCTTTGAACCCGTCAGTGAGACTCGAATCAAGTCGCAACCTATGTCGAATCCAATGTCCATATTCTGACGAAAATATGTCTAGCAAGGATGAGGAGTCTGAGGCTGATGAAGCGGATTCCGGAGAATAATCAATTCTCACAATTCTGTAGTGATGAGGAGATTCAGTAGGGTCAAAAGCCAAGGCAGCGCAAAAATGCTGGTCATCATGGTTTTTGTGCACACAGGCTTTAGGTATGGCGACTTGTTGTCTTGTGATGGGATTGCAAACGTAAAATTGATGAGTTGCTGATTTCAATAACAAAAGTAACCCATTACAACCGTTTAGGTACTGATCATGATCAGCGGGTTTATAAGCATCATCAAGAACACCATCATCCTCGTCATCATCATAATAACCCGGATAATGCCATTCTCGACCAAAAATCTGCAAAATCATCTTTTGGTCACTATAATCTTCTATTTCATAATATGGTTGTCCGAAAACGAAAACACGGGTGCTTTCCAGGTTATCTTCCATGTCATGATAATTATATAAAGAAATATAATTCATGCGATGATATTTTAAATTGCTCACGGTGGTGTTGGCGGCGGTGCGGAAGAAAAGACCCAAAGGAGGGGACTGCACCCAAAATTTTCTCACCCAAAGATCCGATGTTATTCGGTGCCATAACTTGGACACACTCATGCATGGCACCAAGTCCTTCTCCGAGGATAACCTACTCAATATCTCAATCCACAAATTTTCACACAAATTCCCCATACCCAAATCAATTCTGATGTTAAAAAAACACTTACATTCAAAAGAAGGGAAGAGAGAGGCCTAATAGATTTGCATCCCTCATATATAGAGATCTCCACCGCCAAAAAAAAAAAAGATCGAGAACCCCTTTGGTAGTAGGAAAATGACCCTTAACCCTAAGCAACAAGGAGGTCGGAATCAATAATATGTTTATTCTAAATTTTTTTTTTTTTTTTGAGGATTTCTATTGGGACCTCTAAATTTACTCATTTGACCTCTATATCTTTTAAATTAATGAATTACATATATATCCTCTTATAAAATGACAATTATAGACAATGAATTATAATCAACCAGTATATATTTTCTTTACAAACCTCTCTCCCTAGTTTTAACACAAATTAAAGACTAAGAAATTGTTGCAGAACTTTTATTGAGTTCCTAATTTAGACTTTGTTCAAGGTTTGATTGGAGGATGAGCTTTGGGTGGGAGATGGTGGTTTTTAGTTTATATATATATATATATATATATATATTTTATATATTTTCTGCCTCCAAGAGCTGTGTGTTTCTTTCTTTAATTTCTTGGTTTTTTTTTTTTTGTGTTCTAGGTTTTTCTTTATTTATATCAGTAACATTTCATTTTTATTTTTGAATAACCTTTCATTTTTTATAAGGGTTAGAAACATAGGAATCATGTCTAACCGTTTGATTTATGACTGCTTGATCAGTTTCTGTGTTATGACTGTTTGATTCATGATTTAAAGTTCTAGAAATTTATTTTGGGCATTTTTTAGGTTTGCATGCAAAAAATAACAAAAAAAAAAGGAATGGAGGTGTAGTTAGTGAATTAGAGGTATAATGAGTATTTTATTTTTTTGTATGTGAATAATATAACTAAGGTTATTTGAGGAATTCAAAAGGAGGTTTAGTGAGCAAATATTTGTTTTTAAAAGCACAAAGGAGGTGTCAAGAGTATGAGAGGTCAAATGTGTAAATTTAGAGGTCTCACTATAAACTTTTTTTTTTTTTTTTTGGGTAAGAAACATAAAGCTAGATTACAAATAAGTGCCCCTAGGACACCCAGAACCTATTATATCAAAGAGCACAGCTAATAAACTTTATTTTATTTATTTTAAAGAGAATCAAAGGGTTTCACTCCTACCCCTATGGTGACTCGAATCCTAGATAGTGTACGCTTTAACCACTAAACTGTTTCTTTGAAATTGAACTCTATCTACATGTCCTTAAACCAAAGCTCCAAAATGAGCAAAAATAATCCCACTTTCTGTTGCTGAGGTTTTTTGTTCCAACTTAGACAATCTAACAAAAAATGACTGCTTTGCCCTTAACTCTATTAAAGAATTACAACCACTGCCATTGTCCACTCTCTCTGTCCAGCAAGCCGGCACGTTCTCTCTCCTCTTTCTCTCTCTCTAGCACACCGACACAAAATACCTTCGGTTTTTCCACACCGGCTTTTCAACGCGGCAAGATTCTCTAGAACGATGTCGTCGGAGGCGATGAAGAACGCGAGGATGTGAGTGATGGTCGAGATCAACCTCCTTGGCGATCCAGAACAACCTCACCGGCGACGAAAGTTTCCGATCCCCCTGGTTCCTTGCCCTTCGGTTTCTCTCTCTCCCTCTCTCTCTCTCTACGTTATGAAAGCTCCGTCACTCCCTCCTTGTCGGAGTCTGACAGACAACGGCACTGATCCGTGCTCGCCGACGGCGGCTTCTTTGATCAGAAGGTTGGGATTGGAGAGCCTGGTCGTCGATCTCCTTCGCCTTGATTCCACTGCAGCCACTGCAAATCAATCATCTCCTGTGAGATTCAGGTTCGATTTCAGGGGATTTTGAAGCAGGAATATCCGGACTCGATCCGCTCTGGCCCATTCTCTTCATTTCAGGCTAGATATTCCCCGAAGTCCCGAGCCAGTCTCCTTTTTTCAAAAGCTTTTATTTTTATTTTTTTATATTTGGATGGAACTTCTTGGTTGCAAATGGTTCAATTTCTCTTCTTTTTTTTTTTTTTTTGGTAAATGGTTCTACTTCAGTTACAAAATAGAAGGTCTAGAAGGAAAAAAAATAAAAAATAAAAAATGTTTTATTGTCTCCTAATAAACATCTATTGGGGGGTAATAGACGGATCATGGGAGGCAAATCAGGCAATAAACATTTTGAATTGATATAATTTCTTCGTTTTTTTTTAATCAAAGTTTTATTTGTCTAAGTTTAGAAAGATTAGTTCTCATTCTACAACTAAAAGTTCTATTAAGGGGCAACAGACGTTTATTAGGGGGACTATTGGGACAATAGACATTATTGAGAGGTAATAGATGTCTATTAGGGGCAATAAACATTTCCGATGAGGTTTTCAGAAACGTCCGGTGGGCGGCAGCTGGTGACCAGAATCCAACGACCAGTGACCAGGCTCCAGCGAAGTCTCCTATTGTTTCTCTCTCTTCCATTTCTCTCTCTCTCTCCAAGTTACAAAGAAATGAGGGTAAAATAGCATTAAAAAAAATCTTAATGGAGTATTAGGGAAGATCTCCTTAGAGTGTTTTAGATAAGAGAGAATTAAAAAAACTTAATGGGGTAAGTGGGAAAAAAATTCTTTAGGACAAAAACTCTTACAGTTTATGTTTTTCCTTATTTTTCGGTTAAAATCTTAACAAAAAGACAAAGTTTAATATATTTTAAACTAAAAGATAGTCTGATTTATAAATTATAAATTGCAAATATTCTCTCTTAAACGTTTTCTCTAGGGTTTCCTGGTTGGACTTTTCGTTTCGAGTCTAAATTGTAAACTAGCGGCTTTGTTCGTTGGCGCCCCCTTATCATCGGTGGCTTTTGGCCTTCCTATTTTGGTTTGCGTTCTTTTTGGGGCTGTGGTTGGTGGGAACGTGAATCTCAACGGTTTCTTGGAGACATGGGCGGTACTGCAGTACTGCTTTGGTTTAGGTTCCACGCTTTCCCTATTGGTTTGGTTTCGTTTGTGGCTACCTCTGTTAGTTGTATATGCTTGAATGGGATTGGTTGGAGGTGTGGTCACACTATGAAGTTTGAGAATTTCCCCCTCCTTTGATGAGAGCCCTTGACTATATATAGTCTTCATCACTGTAACTCAAATGCTTCAGTACAATGATGACATCCTTAACAATTGTTAGGAGCTATTACAATTCATCATCGTTGTGTATAGTTCAGAAATTGTAGCACATGTTTCACTAGCTTTGTCATGACCATTATTGAGCTTCTAAATAGGGTTCAACATGCACAGATCCTTATATATCACGTTAGAATGGCATAATTTTCTTGTTCAAGCGTTCTCTTTGAATTCTCAACCAAGATGTAACGAATGAATGTACATTTTTTCATAGAGTTTTCAACACTTCCATAGCACACTCTTGTGGAGATGGAGTTAGTTCTCTCAACATCATCTCTTGGTCATCTAAGTTCTCTCATTGCGTGGTTCTTCAACCAAGGTTGAATAGTGCATCTTGATTATATGCATCTGTATGTTAAGCTCATTTTTACATGTAAGATATCGAAGGTGCATGTTTAGTATTGCAACCAATCTGTTACCTATAAGAGCATCTCCCATGGTAGGCTATAAGCCAAATGGTTTTAGCCTACCAAAAACAGAATATTCTCTATAATATGCTTTTTTAGCCTACCAATAAAAAACAGTGCTGCCACCGTAGGCCAAATTCTGTAGGCCAAAATCAAATATCATCACATCTAACGACTATAATTTAATTTGATAATGACAAAAAAAACAGCTATTTTTCTAATCAATGATATAATGATAGTTGTAAATAACGGTAATAAACGGCTATAATTTGAAAATGACAAAAAAAAGGGTTATTTTTCCAATCAATGATATAATGATAGTTGTCAGTAACGGCTATAATTTGAAAATGACAAAAAAAGGGCTAGTTTTTTAATCAATGATATAATGATAGTTGTCAATAACGGCTATAAACGGCTCTATTTGATGCACAAAAATTTCTATAAAAACTTGGACTGTTGTAGTATAAATGTATAAATACAATATACGTCTATATCATGTAACAAAATACGTAAAAGTATTTAGATAGGTACTTGAGTGTATAATCATATGTACTTGAGTGTATGAAGACTTATGTAAACATGCTTTGCCAAAGGGCAACAAGCATGGCAGAAAATCATCATCAAGATGGTTATCATTTTGGTTTTCTCTTTGAGCTTTCACACTTCAAATGTATTCCTATAAATACCCCTTTGTATGAGATGAATAAACACATTGAAATCTCCATTCTCTCTGAAATATTACTCTCCCTTTTTGTTTGTCAATTCCTCTTGTTCTAAAACACGTTATCAGCACGAAGTTGCTCTAGAATTAGAATCGAAAATTGACGAAAGAAGAGTTCATCATCGATCGAAGTCATTTTTCCAAACCTACAAAAAATCCTCAAACCCTAGCTCAGATCAAAGCCCTTGATTCCAGGAGCCCGGAACCGGTCTCAGAATAGCAGGAACCGGTCGGAAACTGCCTGAACCGGCCGCCGGAAGCAGAAAAACCGAACTGGGGCAGCTGCTGAGCAGCTTCCGAGACGCTGCGCAGCAGCTGCTGAGCAGCTGTCGACACATCTGTCGACAGATTTGCGCGGTGACTTTCCGACAACTTTTCCGGCGACTTTTTCGACACTTTTCGAACGATTTTTCTCAACTTTTTCCAACGATCCTTCCGGTCACCTCCGATAATTTTTCCGGTCAAAAATTTCGGCAACACTATTCCAAGGTATTCTTTACTAAAAGTTCCCGTTTTTGAGTTTTTATTTATTTTCTCTCCTTTTTCCTTTTTCTCGGGAACTTACAATCAAAAGCGGAATTATAGAAATTCATGCCAAACGAACTAAGAGCGTTCGTAATGAATGAACTAAGAGTGTTCACAATGATTCTTGGAAATTGATTTCTTGGTAGCATAGCTCGGAAATCTTATTATTTTTTGTGGAAGTTTTAACTCCGAAACTAATATTTTCTTCTTATCTTTAAGGATGTCGAATGAACCTAGACTCGATTTTCAAATCCTTGACTCAACAGGTTCGGATTACCATAGCTGGAAAACCGACGTTGAGAACCATCTCACATCAAAGGGGATATTGCCCATTATCCATGAACCAAACCCGGCCCTTGTGTTCCCTCGAACACCCAAGAGGAATGCACAAGCAATCATCTTGATGCGACGTCATATGGACAAAGCACTCAGACTAGAGTACATGTCCATCAAAGATGCAAAGGATTTATGGGAGGCGCTACAAGAGCGCTTTAACAATATCCAAGATTCTCTCCTCCCTGACTTGAAGGTTCAGTGGAACGATGTACGCTTCTCAGACTTCAAGTCTATTGCTGAGTACAATTCAGAAGCTCTTCGTTTCAAGTCCATGTTGAGGTTCTGTCAAAGACCCCTCACAGAAGAAGAGCTAATTGAGAAAACTCTCTCCACCTTCCCCGTTGCAGCAATTTTGCTATCAAAGAAGTATCGTACTGAAGTAAATACTGGACGAATTACGAGGTTTAATGAACTAATAAATATTTTGTCGGTAGCCGAAAAGCACGACAACATTCTCGTAAAGAATTATAATTCAAGACCAATTGGAACCAAAAGCGTTCCTGAGGTAAATTATAATGCACCCAAGAGAGGGCACAAGGAGCGGTACCCCAGCAATAGGGGACATGTGTACCCTAATAATAGGGGACATGAAGGATGAACAGGTCCATATAACCGCCCCAATAGAGAAGGAAACCGCAACTTTAGAGCGGGCACACGTGATGGCAACTCCACACGTGGAAGAGGGAGATATGGCAACACCGGTCGTGGAAATAGCACCATGAGCCATGGAGGTCGCACCATGCGCCGTGGTAGTAGCAGCAACCCTCCTAGGAGATATCCACAACGTGCACAACGTGCACAACCTGCACCTCAAATGAAGGGAGGGAACCACAATGACATGTGTCATAGATGTGGATCAATGAGCATTGGTTTAAACAATGTCATGCAAGTACCCAATTAGCTGCACGCTACAAGGAGTACAGGGAAGCAAGAGAGCAAGAAGCTAACCTTGCCGAAGATGAAAATAGTGAAGATGTCAATCTCACTGTTGAGGACTTCAAAACTGTAGATGAAGAGCACGAGGATGCCACAGAGTTTGATTAGAATAATCCTCTTTCTATTTTCCAAGAATGGCAAATGTGCCTTAGTCAATAAAAAAAAACAATTGTATTAAACTCCTTCTTATGTGGCGTACCCAATGAATTATGATGTCTAGGAAAGCAATTGAGATCGGGGTATTTAAGCGAGTCTCGCTCCACCAACATCTTTCTACTTTCCTGGTCATATTTTATTGGAATTACCAAACAGATTGAGTGATAACAATTTGTCTAAAGTTTGATATTTGGAATAGACTTATGAATAACTTTGATGTAATCATTGGCTATTTTCCCTATTAATAAAGTATCGCATTTAATGTTATGGACATGTATTAATATTCCGAACTTTATCCCTTTCAGTATGTTTTCCGTAGAATTGGAATGCCTTCTTGATAGTGACACCACACATACTATATTGCGACATAGGCAATTATTTTTATGGATGACACCCAGTCGATCCTCAGTAACTACAATGGCAGGACCATCACAATTGATTCATGGTCGAGGACCAGCTCAATTTTTGTTACCAAATGGTACAAATGTTAATGTCGTCGAAGCTCTATATGCTCCAAGGGCCGGAAGGACCCTATTAAGCTTTAAAGACATAAGAGCCAATGATTTTCATGTGGAAACACATTGTGAGAATGGACAAGAGTTCATTTGCATCACCTCTAAAAACTACGGAAATACACGAGTTTTAGAGAAACTTATGTGTCGCTCTAGTGGATTGTATGCAACCACTATTAGAGTTATTGAATCCAACATTGTCATGAATGACAATTTATGGGATCCTGACACATACAAGCTTTGGCACGACCGTTTGGGACATCCAGGTCTTGACATGATGCTCCGTATATTAAAAACTTCACACGGACATCCATTCTTCAAAACGAAAAGAAGTACGAACCAAACATTGGTCCAAAGAGTTACTTCTAAAGCATATCATTCGTTTTGCAAAGCTTGCTCTTTAGCAAAGGTAGGATCAAGACCATCCTATGTAAAGGACACTAAAGAAAATATACCATTCTTACAAAGAATACAAGGTGATATTTGTGGACCTATCCAACCAACTTGCGGACCATTTAGATATTTTATGGTGTTGGTTGATGCATCGACACGTTGGTCACATGTCATGCTCTTATCCACAAGAAATGCTGCATTTGCTAAACTCCTAACACAAATCATTAAATTAAGGGTTCACCACCCTGATCATCCTATTAAGTCAATTCGTCTTGACAATGCTGGAGAATTTACATTAAGAACCTTTGATGATTATTGCAAGTCCATTGGGATTGAGGTCGAACACCCTGTCCCTCATGTACACACCCAAAATAGACTCGCAGAAGCTGCCATTAAACGACTTCAAATGGTTGCCAGGGCATTGGTTATGCGCACCAATCTCCCTATTTCTGCTTGGGGCTATGCAATATTACATGCAGCTGTGCTTATTCGTCTGAGACCCACTGCCACCCAACCCTTTTCTGCGTCCCAAATGGTGACTGGGTATGAGGCTAATGTCTCACACTTAAGCATATTTGGGTGTGCAGTCTATGTGCCAATTGCGCCGCCACAGTGCACCAAAATGGGTCCTCAAAGACGCTTCGGCCTTTATGTTGGATATGATACTCCAAGCATTATCCGCTACATAGAACCCTTGACAGGTGATCTATTTACCGCTAGATTTCTAGATTGTCACTTTGATGAGACAGTCTTCCCGTCATTAGGGGGAGACAAGAACATTAATGTTCAACAGAAAAGATAGGAATTTTCGTGGTCTGTCCCCACTTTGTCTCATCTTGATCCCCGAACCACACAGTCTGAAATAGAAGTGCGGAGGATTCTCGATCTTCAGAACGTAGCAGAATCAATGCCTGATGTGTTTTCTGATATCTCTAAAGTGACAAGATCACACATACCTGCTGCAAACATACCTGCAAGGATTGATGTTCCTAAAACTAAAGGACATGACATCCCCTCTATGGGTGATGCAGTGGCTAGACCCATGGCTCCTGCTAGAAAGCGCGGGAGGCCTATAGGTTCGATGGATTCTCGCCCAAGAAAGAAAGCGAGCTTGACACAAAATAATCCATTAATCATCGATACAAATAATCCATCTCATGAGAAAATTCCGGATTATGGTTATGTCCAAGAGACATCATTGGAGGACGCTCCAATAGTAGAACAAATTCCAGAGAATAGAGAGATCTCCATGAATTACACTAGTATACATGTAATTATGGACAGAAATTCTATGGCTATTGATGATGCGTTTGCATATCATATTGCAAAAGGAATTATAGAATACGATGATATCGAACCTCGCTCTGTTGAAAAATGTCAACGAAGAGCAGATTGGTCCAAATGGAAAAATGCGATCTAAACTGAATTGGATTCACTAACAAAGAGGCAGGTATTTGGGTCTATATCACTGACACCACCAAATATAAAACCTGTTGGCCATAAATGGGTCTTTGTTAGAAAGCGTAATGAGAAAAATGAGGTTGTTAGATACAAAGCCCGCCTTGTGGTGCAAGGTTTCTCACAACGCCCTAGAATCTACTACGAGGAGACATACTCTCCCGTAATGGACGTTATAACGTTCCGCTACCTTGTCAGTTTGGTAGTTTCCGAAAAACTTGACATGCAGTTCATGGATGTGGTTACAGCATATCTCTATGGGGATCTAGATTCAGAGATATATATGAAGGTTCCAGATGGACTTCAGTTACCCAAATCAAGTGGCTCTAAACCACGGAGCGCGTTTTCAATAAAATTAAGACGCTCACTATATGGATTGAAACAATCCGGACGGATGTGGTATAACCGTCTAAGTGACTACTTGATTGGGAAGGGATATGTTAACAATGAAATTTGCCCTTGCGTGTTCATTAAGAGAACAAGATCCGGATTTGCAATTGTAGCAGTTTATGTCGATGACATGAACCTAATTGGAACTCTAGATTAGTTAAAAGAAACTGCTACATATTTGAAATCTGAATTTGAGATGAAAGATCTCGGGAAAACACGGTTTTGTCTCGGAATAGAACTCGAGCACCGTAATGATGAGATTATGATCCATCAGTCAGCATATACTCAAAAGTTACTAAGGCGCTTTAATGAAGATAAAGCAAAGCCTGTGAGTACTCCCATGATCAACCGTAGTCTTGAGCCCATGAAAGATCCGTTTCGTCCAAGGGATGAGGACGAAGATTTACTAGAAGCTGAAATACCATACCTAAGTGCGATAGGCGCATTATTGTATTTAGCTCAATGCACAAGACTGGATATCTCATTTGCAGTAAACTTGTTAGCTCGACACAGTTCTGCGCCAACACGCCGCCATTGGATTGGTATAAAGACAATCCTTCGATACCTAAAAGGTACGATCGATATGGGCTTGTTCTATCCCTACAGAGAGAAAAGAAATGTGAACGCCGGCAACACTATCCATAGTGACCGACGTTCTCCTCCTCCCCTCCATCAAAATGATAATGATGTTCTGATGGGTTTTGCTGATGCAGGGTATCTCTCTGACCCTCACAAAGGTCACTCCCAAACAGGTTATGTCTTTACCATGGGAAGCCCCGCGATATCTTGGAGATCTACAAAACAGACTCTTGTTGCTACTTCCTCAAATCATGCAGAGATTATTGCACTACATGAAGCCGTGCGTGAGTGCATATGGCTAAGGTCTATAAATAGACACATTCGAGGAACTTGTGGTTTGAAATTTACCACAAATGAACCTACATGCATTTACGAGGATAATGCAGCTTGTATTGAGCAAATGAAATTAGGTTTCATCAAAGGCGACAATACCAAGCATATATCGCCGAAATTCTTCTACAATCAGCAACAACAAACACTTCTAAATATTGAAGTAAATCAAATCCGATCAGAAGATAATGTAGCTGACTTATTTACTAAGTCACTACCAAAATCCCCTTTCGAGAAACATGTAAGGAGCATCGGATTAAGGAGGATATCCGAACTCCCACGATCTTCAAAAGGAGTTTAAATCAGGGGGAGTATCCAGAAACATACTTCACACTCAACGCGCGTTATGCTCTTTTTTCCCTTTCGACCAAGGTTGTTTTTTCCCACAGGGTTTTATTACTTGGCAAGGTTTTTAACGAGGCAACTTCGATGCGCACCATCTACACAATACTACTAAACATGAAATATTCAAGGGGGAGTGTTGTTGTATAAATGTATAAATACCGTATATGTCTATATCATATAACAAAATACGTAAAAGTATTTAGATATGTACTTGAGTGTATAATCATAGGTACTTGAGTGTATGAAGACTTATGTAAACATGCTTTGCCAAAGGGCAACAAGCATGGTAGAAAATCATCATCAAGATGGTTATCATTTTGGTTTTCTCTTTGAGCTTTCACACTTCAAATGTATTCCTATAAATATCCCTTTGTATGAGATGAATAAACACATTAAAATCTCCATTCTCTCTGAAATATCACTCTCTCTTTCTGTTTGTCAATTCCTCTTGTTCTAAAACATGGACATTATTATTGTTTTCATCACAACAATTTTCACTCAACTTTCTTCAATCTCTCTCTCTCTCAAATTAGTCACTACAATGGATTCATCCCAAATATCATCATCCTCTCTTTCTTCAAATGGAACCGTTGAGTATTGCAATTCTGTCTTGGCCGCATTTGATCGGGAACAAGATTTGTTACTTCGTATGTGTGCTAACAACAATCTCCTCTTAGCAGAAAATCTCGATGGCGAAGAAGATGATGCTCAATCATGCCGGAGAGGTGCAATTCCTGGTCACATAGTTGTTTATCGTGATCGAGAAGTTGCTGCTCACAATTTTTTTACAGATTATTTTGCAGAGGTCCCCCGATTTGGTAAGCTAAAATTTCACAGACGTTTTCGAATGAGTAAAAGTTTATTTTATCGGATTGCTGATGCGGTCAAAAATCATGACAATTTCTTTATGCAACAATGCGATAGAATTGGTAGTCTCGGATTGTCATCCTTTGTAAAAATCACAGCTGTTTTTCGAATGCTTGCATATGGTGTACTAGCTGATTCTCTCGATGGATACTTAAAAATTGGTGAGTCCACAGCAATTAGATGCATGAAAAATTTTTGTCGGGCTATTGTAGAAATATTTGGAGAGCAATATCTCATAAAACCAACAGCTATTGATGTTGCAAGACTCCTTCATATTGGTGAAGAACGTGGGTTTCCAGGAATGTTAGGAAGCTTAGACTGCATGCACTGGAGGTGGAAAAATTGTCCAGCAGCTTGGGCATATGCGTATGCAGGGCGTAGTGGATCGCCAACAATTATTCTAGAAGCAGTTGCTGATTATGATCTTTGGATATGGCATGCATATTTTAGTTTACCAGGCTCCAAGAATGACATCAATGTTTTGGAAGCATCCTACTTATTTATGAAGCTTGCTGCAGGTAAATCACCTCCATGTCATTATTTTATTAAGGATAAGGCATATGATGTCGGTTGTTACTTAGCTGATGGCATATATCCCAAGTGGTCCACACTTGTTCAAACAATTCATGATCCTCAAGGACGAAAAAAACAATTTTTTGCCACAAAGCAAGAATCATGTAGGAAAGATGTTGAACGTGCTTTTGGAGTACTTCAATCACATTGGGCAATTGTTAAAGGTGCAGCAAGTTTTTGGGATAAACGTGTTTTACATGATATAATGACTACATGCATCACTATGCACAATATGATCATTGAGGATGAGCGTGATTTGACAGCTTCGATTAGAGAATTTAATCAGGCGCCAGCCCCTACTGTTGAGATGGTCGTTGATGAAGATGCACGATTTAATCAATTTCTTGCTTGAAATAGGCAAATCAAAGACAAGACGACTCATTTTGAACTTCGGGATGCATTGATTGATCATCTATGGGATCGTCATGGTAGAGATGAAGCTTGAAGTAGTTGATTAATGTTTTCTTTTGCGTTAATTTTCTTTTAATGATGTCTATTTCTCTTAGTTCTCGTGCATTACATTTATTACTTAATTGTATTTTCTAATTGTAATGAAATAAATAATTGTATTGCCTTTCTAAACAAATTCTACATGATTCATTTTGCACACATTTCAAAATTATGTAATGGACGACAATTATTGTACTTCAAACAGAATCAAAATAATGAACTACATAACATTATTTCACATTGTCCAATATGGTCAGATAAGATATGAATGAATTATTTTGCACATATTTCAAAATTATGTATTAGACGACAATTCTTGTACTTCAAACAGAATCAAAATAATGAACTACATAACATTATTTCACATTGTCCAATATGGTCAGATAAGATACGATTACCTTCGATGACAACCATTGGATTAGATTATGTAAATGCATCAACACCGTTAGATTCATTTATTTAAAATGACTATTTATCTACATGAAGACCATAAATACACTACTTCTCCCACAATACACAACACACCAATTCTTCTACTACTTCAATGTCTTCTTCTAAGCGTGGGTTGAATTTTACCATAGAAGAAGATCTACAATTGTGCCATGTTTATCTTGATATTTCTCAATGTCCAATTAATGGTATTAACCAGAAAAAGGATGCACTATAGGAGAGGATTGTTGTTATCTACAATGAAGGCAAGTCTAAGGAAAGGAGTCGATCTGGTGGGTCGCTTCAAAGTCGATTTTCTGATCTATGCTTACCGGTCAGTAAACTTCGTGGTCATATTCGACAAATTGAGCACCAAAATCCAAGTGGTGCATCAGAGTCCTATATTGTAAGTATCGCATAACCATAAGTTGTAGTATAATTAGATCTTAGACTATCTGAATCTTAACGGTTTTTTACATTTTTTTTGTTTCTTCTTTAACTTTGTAGTTCAAGAAAGCTAAGGAATCTCTCATAGATGATTAAACTTATAAGAAGAAAAAGTTTCAATTTGACCATGTGTGGCCCATTCTAAAAAATGCTGAGAAATGGCTTGATAATGCTGCCATGACCGTTCCTAAACCTCGTAGAAGGAAGAAGTCATCTGAAGGATCTCAATCAGGTTCTCGCACATCAAGGACATCTGATACTCCATCATTTTCTGTTGATTTAAATGCATATGGAGATGAGCAAGAGTACATCAACGATGAAGTTGCTTCACATGATCGTCCCATGGGAACGAGGATGGCAAAGATGAAAAGGAAAGCCACCGATGAGAAGGAAAAGAATTATGAGAAGATTATGGCCGATAACCAAGCAATAAAAGAGTTACTTGAAAAAAGTATGATGGAGAGATCAAGCTTCGCTTCCAAGTTTGACCATTACACGTCAAGCAAATTGGATATTCAACGTCAGCGTGAAGAGAATAAAATCATGCTGACCAATTTGGATTCCATAACAGATCCAACAGACCGTGAATTCTTGAAGATGAGGAAGGCAGAAGTTATGCAAAGAAGAGCTCGTGAGTCTCAATCACAAGGATCACCACCTACTACATTTAGCTATGGTAACATTAGTAACCTGAACCAGTTTCAAAGTGGTTCTGAAGCTACATTTCATTCTGGAAATTTTGGTAGTCCTTTACAATTTTCAAGTAGATTCGGAGGAAGTGGTGGGAGTGGAGGAGTACCACATGCTGGAGGAAGTAGTGGGTTTAGAACAAGTAGCGGTGGAGGAGTGCCTCAGTACAATGAAAGTGGTGGATTCGGAACAAGCGATGGTTATGGAGGAAGTGATGCTATTCTACCGGAATACTAGCTACTTTTAGTTTTTTATGTGTAATTCAATAATTGTTAGTTTAGTTGTTTTACTTTATGTTGTTGTTTATGTTTTAGTATTTCACATTCTAGTACTTTTTTCCCAGCTCAGAATATATTTCCGAGTATGGTTTTGACGAGACTATCAATAAAACTAGTCGATTTGGTTAAATGAAAATAAGTATATCATAAAAATTAATGGTTACACATTTATTTTAAAAATTCTAAACATATCAAATATTGGGCTCATATTAAAGATCTCAACAAGATATTTACAATGATGTAATTTTAATATTTAGTAACATTATAAATAACCCATGTATATAGGAAAAATGATTTTTCTTAAATGTAAAATTTATGTTCTTAATGAAAAAAAAAAAGGCAGCAGGGCTCACAATTTGGCTTGAAGATGTGACGGTTCTGATCTGTCACCAATATATTTTTGTTTATTCCTTCTAAAAATACAATTTCAGTATTTTCATGAACCGTATAGTTTTCATAAAGAGCCCATAAGCTTTGTATGAATTTGGTATTGTGTTTAGACCTCTATTTTCATGAAGAACCTAAAAGTACTTACATCTCATTTTTGCAGTAATCTGGGTCATTAAAAACTCATAAGCATTTTGGAATGCGAGGTTTTTTTTTTAATAAAGGGCTGGTGCGGCTGCCTTCAAGCCTTGATCAATGAAATTGTAGAACACAAGGGGGTACATTGAGCCTGCATCCCTGATTACAATAAGCATTTAGAGAACATCCTAAAATGATATCGGGAGTCTCTACTAAAGAAATGTATTCAACCAGGCACCAATTAGCAAAGAGTGCTCTACTGGAATGCGAGGTTCTAGGACAAAAGCAATTAGAGTACTTTTCATAGCAAATCATCACCAAAATGATTTTGGATTTTAAAAATGAAATATTCCTTGAATCTTCCATCTCTAAAACTCGTTCACCTTCATCGCAGATTATTTCTAAGACTTCAAAATATAAGATATTATGTTTTAGTTATAGTTCCCCTTTTCTACATGCTTATCATGTTGTTAGCCAAGGGAGGATACCACAGAACATCCACATATAGTGTCCCACTATGTTAGTAAACCATATGACATGCTACACTTCTTTTTTATTGAAAAAGGTTAGCCCATTGATTAAGTTCAGCAAGCAGTACCAAAAAAAAAAAAACAAATCTATGGGGTCGATAGAAAGAATCGTTCCTCAGAGCACCCTAAAGTCCTATTCTAAACAAGAATAAGAAACCAGCATACACCCACCTTTTAGAAAGTCCATGCACCATTATTCTAACAAAAACCTTGGAGCTCCGAAGAGGAAATAAAATAAACATCAGAGCACCTAGTCTTTGCGACCTAATCTCTTAGAGACAAATAGACTTAACAACCTTTCATAAAAATGAAGAAAGTCCATTAGAAATATAAAGCTAAAAATAAAAAAATAAGAGCCTAAGTAGAAGTCCACCCCAGGCCCAACAAACATGGAACCCAGCAGCAAACCCTAACATCTCTAACAGCAAAGCAGCCGCTACCGTCAATACCAGGAGAAAAGCATCACCGGCCTTGTGCAACACCGCCTCCTTTGAGGCCACATTAAGACCCAGCCGCACAGTCATCTTCAAGATACCATCTGGAGCCGCTATAGCAACGCTCAAACCAGAAAACATCGACCAAGATAGGCCAACGCCATTCGCACCACCACCACCAATGGGGACAGAGATACAGCGCACACACTTAGCTCCATCCTCAATTGCAAAAACTGATCCAGACCCCAACTAGTTGTAGTCTGAGACAGAAGTTCCACTCAGCCAAGTCGGAGCCCACCAGCCTCCTCCATGAGCATCTGACTTCCAAGCACCTCGAGGCACCAAAGTCGCCCCAAAAGTCACCAACCGCGATTGGAAACCACCTGTCTCCAACAATGAAAACGCAGAGGAACTCAACAAACACGAAGACACGGCATAAGCCGACCTTGATTTACCTGACATCAAAGAAGATATCATGATAGTTCGCCATCGAGGATGGAGAATGATGCAGAGACGTCGTCAACCCTAGCATAGCTCTGCTAGGCATTTTTATTGACATGCTACACTTATTGCCAAAGATGCAAGTCAAAATATTTTCATCTTTGCCTTATAAAAACAGTACATCAAAAATTGAACTAGTACTTTTGGATACAAAATTGTAATAATATTTTCACAAACTTTTGTTTGGACTTAACTCTCTAGATTTTCTTTTTCTTTTTTTTAGACAAATTAACTCTCTCTAGATAGTTAAATAAAATTCAAGACATTATATCTTCAAATTAAGATATTATTATTATTATTTGGTATTAGGTAACAATAATTTACTCTATTTTGTTCCTCAAAATGGTTGCATTGCAGTAGGGGGGGCTGATTAGAAATAGTGATGGAGACTAGGTTTGTGGTTTTTTTGCCAATCTTGGACTCTTGGTGTAGGAGAAATGTTTGTAGCTAAACTATGAGCTTTGTATATTTAGGGCTGGGCATTTAGCCCAAAAACCTGAAACCCGAACAGGAACAGGCCCGAGACCGACCCCAATGGTTCGGGCTCTTTAAAAAAATTCGACAGTTTTATGAAGCCCGGCCCGAAAACCTTATACAACGGTCCAGACCCAGGCCTTAAAAATAAAAAGCCCGAAGGCCCCAAGTCAGGTGTAAATGCCCATACTTTTTTCTTCCTCTCTCTTCTTTCTTCATTCTCTTCTTCTTTTTCCTTTTTTTTCCCGTCCCTTCTTGTTCCTCTCTCCTTTTTTTTTTTTTTCCTTCTCTCTTCTTATCTGCTCCTCATACACCTCTTTTCTCTCTTTTTTCCTTTCCCTTCTCAACCTGGTCCTCCCTCCCCATTAGATCAACTCCAGATCAAGGCCTACCTTTTTTTTTTTCTTCTCTCGAAAGCTGCTTGAACAAAAGTGAAGGCGATACGACGACACGATGACACAGTGAAGCAAGGCTGAGAGAGTGAGAGGCTATCAAGGAGAGGTATTGAAGCGAGTTAAGAGGCTACGGTTAGACTTTATTATTTAAGTTGGGTTCATATTGCTCCACTGTGTAAGTAAAAGCCTTTGTACTTCATTGTTGGGATAGTTGAATTCATAGACAATCTATCACTGATTTGAAACCACCTCTTCCAAAATCCCATCTCTGATGCAATTTATTTTCATGGCATTGAGATTGCTAAAAAATTTGCCAAATTTGGGCCCGAAAACCGGGAAAACCCGGCCCTAAAAAAGGGCTGATCCTAACTCAATCCCACAACTTGAAACACACAGTTTGAGCCCGGCCAGAAAATTTTGGTTCGGGTTCGGGTTCGGGCTCGAGCCTTCCAAGTTTTGCATGGGTTGAGCCTGTGCTCAAACCTATGTATATTGGTTTGAAAATGGCTTTAGGACGCAATGCTACCCATATTATGGTTGAGTCTGATTCTTCCCTTATAGTTAATTTAGTTAAAATGGGAGTGGGATGATGCCCATCCCCTCCATGGCATCATCACAGTTTGCAAAGCTCTTTGGTTGGGGAATTGGAATTGCACGATAATGCATATCTACCGGGAATCTAAAATGTCTACAGATGGTTTAGCACAGTTTGGACATACTTAGAATTTGGGACAACACTTTTTTGAGGAACCGCCTAATTGTATCAAGCGAAGACTCCAAGAAGATAAAGATTAAAGAGGGTCTTCTAAATGTGCACTTGTGGGCTGATCATAGATCCTGAACGCCTCATGATGCCAAACTTAACTACATAAAAGGATTCATCTCTTTTCATTTCAACGTGGATATCAATATTCATCACATTCTTCCACAAACACCACTTTCAAATGCATACTCTCAAGTCTCAATGCTTCTCTGTGCATTATGCACGCCATAATATAATATCCAGCACATGCCATTTAAAGAAAGTGATAACATTTCAACAAGTCACTCCGAGACTTGTTCTTGCTTAGTTAGTTGTTCAGGCTTTTAGCCCTCCTTGTAACTGGAAAAAAAAAAAAAAAACGAATCATTTTAGTAACTTCACAATCCATGTAGTTGATGCATTATTCCAAATGTGAAATATTGGTAATGTGTATCTCTGCCCTATTTAACATTTTTTTTTCTAGTAGCAGTTGATAGACACTGTTCCAATGGCCTAAATAGAGATGTATAACACAAAACTAGACTTAATAATTTGTCACTATAAGATGAAAAGAATAGTTGTAGTCGAAATTTTAACTGAGTTGAATGAGATCTTATCCAGTTTCTGTACCATCAAGAACTCCCGCTGAACCTTGGTAGCCTGAGGTGTTGCTTGACAATTCCCAAGTCAGTGAATTACTCATGGTTCTTGAGAGAAACTGCACCATCTCATTCATGTCTGGGCGAGATCCTGGGTTTTTCTTCAAGCAACTATCAATCAACCTGATCACAAAAATAGCAAACTCTTGAGGATAATTCTCTTGCAGAGCAGGATCCATAAGCTGCCTCAAACTCTGTCCTCCATCTTCATTGTTAAGCAAAGAGTTCAGTATATCAGACAGGTGCCCATTTTGTTCAAAAAGCACCGCAACCTCTTTTCCGGTGAGTAATTCCAACATGAGTGCCCCAAATGCGTAGACATCAAGCTTTGTGGAGATCAAACCATTTTCTAAGTACTCAGGAGCCATGTACCCTATCGTTCCGACAATGTGATTCGTTAAAGAACAGTGACCTTCTCGCGCATCAGCTGACCTTGCTAGACCAAAATTCGCAATCTTGGCCCTGAAATCACTGCCAAGAAGAATTTATATCCTTGTGGACATGAGGAGGAGTGGTGAAGCTGTGCAGATAATTAAGCCCTGAGGCCACATCCAACATAATCTGCACTCTTTGTGTCCAACTCAAAAGCTTCCCATCATTACCTTCAAAGTAGATCCAATTACTCAAGGGTCCATTGACAGCATACTCATATATCAGATACCAATGACCATCATTAAAGCAAACCCCGGATAGACGAATCAGATTAGAATGGTTGATTTTGTTTAGCAAATTGATTTGTTTGGACACATTCCCATTCATTTTCTTGATTGCAGCCACATCCCCATCAAATATGCCGCGAAAAACAGATCCTTTGATCAAACAACTGGAGCTGAAGTTCTCTGTTGCACTTTGCAGTTCCTCAAATTTGTAAACTTTGAGGGATAGAGCCATGTGAGCTATGTCTCTAGATATAGACTCTAAAAGGTCCTGAGATTCAGAATCTTCATCCCCTATTTTCTGTAGTGGTTTCTCAAGCGCCTCAAAGCTTTCCGATACAACAACTGTATCAGTCTTCTTCTTACTTCTTCTGCGGAAGAATGTGAAGAAGATGAGGAACCCTACTACAAAAACAACACCACCTCCTCCAATAGCCCCGGCAACTACATAAACCCATGTTTTCTTTGAGTTCTTCGAGGAAGCTGGAGGGACAGCCGGAGGTGATGGCGGTGATGATGAAGGTGGCTCTATGGTTTGAGAACTAGATGGAGGGTTTTCTAAAGGAACTAAAATTGTGGTGAAGGGATAAATGTTAGGGAATTGCTCTGAAAGCTCATTGGCTTCAAGAGTCCTCCCTGTATCTGCATCAAATCTGTCACTAATCTTTGAAACATAATCACCGGTTGTTACCAAGTAACTCATGAGATAATTGATTCCTAAATCAGTTTGGTTCTTAGTGGGACAAGCACATCTAAGAGGAACGCTGAGTGTAGTACCAGTATACAAGTTCTTTGTGGTGAGATTACTGTTCTGCTGCATCACAGCTTGACATGTTGAGAGGCCTTGAAATGTATTGTTTCCAATTACTAAAAATGTATCACCATGAACAACAACATGAGATGTGTTTAGCTGATAGTACTGACCTGAGCAAGAACAGGTGACTGGAACAAGCACCAACTGGTTTGTCGCAAATGTTGCGGACTCAGAAACCGAGTTGATTTCTGCAAGCTGAGATGGGTCAGAAGCCAACATATTGGCGATGGAAGAAACAGTGGTGTAAGGAGGCTGTGATCTGAAGGTGAGGTAAGTTTGGCAACTTCTGTTGAAGCCATTGCAGGTGTAACCAAAAACAGATTTCGACACGTTTGGATTGTAACAATCTGTGAAGGCTTGTCCTTCATAAGGCTGCTGAGCAAGGATCACAGAAATGCAAAAAAAATTGGCGAGAATGATGATAGATGAAATGAGAGGAAGGAAACTCATTTTGCTTGATTTGAAAGAGTGTATGGAGGTTGATCAGCATGGAATATATTCTGAGGTTGATTGGGTCTCATGAAAAGGACTAATCTAAAATGGAAGCTATGAATTCCTGGTAAGCAAATCATGTTGAATTCATGGCATTATGTTATACAAACAAAGCAGAGTGGGTTTGGCTAGTTGACTTTGTCTCGTTGGTTGGCAAGGTTCCCATCTTTAGTGTTCCTTGTATAAAGTATGAGCAGAATGGGATTTGAATAATAGATTTGGTACATCATGGATTGGATTCGTGAAATAAAAATATGTGATCAGAAAATTTAATTTTTGAGCAGTGCTGATCAAGTTACAATAGATATATTTCTTTATAAGAGTGAGTTTGTTTGAAACGCAACCAATAAATAAGAACTTGGTGACAACATTACGGCGCCCCCTGTCATCGGCAGAGGGTTGGCTGAACTTGAACGAAAACGGTCATCATTTTCACGATTTATATTAACCTAAAAATTACAGTCTTGTCTTTTTTCACGCCCTGCAAAAGTTACAGCTTATTATAGGCCCAATGGCAATTAGAGTGCCTCATTCAAATTGACAGTAGTCGCAAGATAACTAATATATGTGGCAATGTTCTCCAGCGAGACAATTGGAAACATAAGTTGCATTGTAATTCGATAGTCTAAACAATATTAACATGTTTATGTTGCTAGAGTAATCAGACAAAAGATCAACCTAATAAATAGTCCACATTAACATTTTGGCAATATAAGCTTCTTATGATTCACAGAAACTAGGGAAGAGAACCTTTCCGAGCCACTAGCCTACTCTAGGCTCAAGTGTCAAAGCAAAGTTGTCGGTGGAAGTCTGCAAACGAGTTCATACCACAAAGTTTCAGCTCAGAAGTTTATTAACTACTGGAGCTTCAGAATAAGCAAGGATTAGGATAGGCATTCTCTAAAGGCTGCTTCTTTGAGCCTCTGACCCAGCATGGGGTATAAGTCCTCAAAGAATACATTCTTTTGCTAGTAAATAACATATATTAACATTACTGAGTCCTCACATGCACCAGAAACGATTTAGAATGTACTGATTGTTTCAATTTGAACTCCATTTTCTACCAAGTTTCTGAGCACAGATACAAAATTGTAAAGAAGAAGATAAATCCTATACTAAGACAGTATGCAAAGCAATGACAATTGCATTCACAATTACTAAAACAATCACTAAAACCTCCAAGTCCTTGAATCGCTGTTATGACAACTAGAACTCCAATAATTAGGCAAAAGATGCCACCCACAACACTATCACGCAGTCCATTAGCCACCCAAGTAGGTGTGACCACAAATAGGAGAAAACGAGAAACTGCATATATATACATATTTATCAGAAAGTGAAAGTCTAACATAGCAGTACATTCATATAATAGGAATAAAATGAGAACAAGATAAAAGTACCTGGAAATGTTTGCGGAAAGAATAGGTTTGCAGAAACAGCAAGAAATGAAACCCAATAGCCGAACTGTCCCCTGCGTACTTTGATTCGTAAGCTTAGTGGATATGTGGTCATATACATAAAACAGGATATCTAAAAGGAATATAGCAAGCACCTCAGAATCTTAAACAACACTGTCGGGAAGCTTGCAAACAAATACATTACAAGAAGATTACTTTGCATGCCTGATCTGCGCCCTATTCGGTTCAAGATTAGCAAAATTCTGCATAAAAGTGTAAGATTCACAAAACGAGTGAAGTCAGAGATGTATTCAAAAAAGAGAAACTGCATTTGAATATTGAGGGCAACACAAATGCTAGTCTATCTAAAGGTCCTAATCAATCAAACTGAGAAGCACAACAGTTTGAAGACAACAAAATTGCGCAAAAAGGGATCAAGTGAACAATGTGCACTGCCAACCAACACACCATCATCATTAGCACTTCCAATGAACAATTGAGGATGTTGCAACAACAGTCAAATCCGTTATACACACTACAAATCATACGAATTTCACAGCTTGGATACACAAACTAGTATGCCTTTTAAGATGTGGGTTTCCACTATGTTTATTGTACCATTTTAATCTCAATAACTAGTGCTTCAGAGTGTTTGATGCAGTCAGCAGTAGTCTACAAATTCAATTAGTACACTGCACTCAAATCATCATACAGGAAGCTGATCACGAAGATAAGTTCAAATCTCATGATTCAGCCATGCATGGGTCATTCTAATAAGAAACAAGACCTAGCAAATCAACAAAAACCCAACATATTGAACTGAATTTAGCAGTAAAACAAAACTTCATGAGGTGGGCACTAAATTTAACCAGCTAGAAGGCATAAAGTAAAAATAAAAATGAATAATTGGGTGGTGAGTGAGAGTGACTAACAAGGCAAAGATGGTTCCACCCCATTGAAAGCTATCACGAGCTCCACTGGATCCAAGTCCTCCTTCTTCAAACCCCATGAACTCAGCAAAACCCATTTCCAGATACAGACCCTTCAAAGATTAAAACTTCGGTTCACTTTTTTCTTGGCTTTGTGCTTTGTTGAGTGTGCTCTGGATTATTCTATTCCCCAAATTCTCCCCAACAGTGTACGAGGTTGGGTCTACGGAAGGACTGGAAGGTCAGAGTTCGGCTTTCGAGGTCCCCATTTGTCACGTGTTTTCTTACCTTACACATGGCCAAACCACACGTGCCGGTCATGCCTGCAAGCCATGTTTAACTGTTTTCGGCTCTGAGGTGAAAGTGAAAGGGGGCGATTTACTTGTCAATGGGCCTTTTCTCGCGTCCCATTTTGGGCCTCATTTTATTTTGATCCGATTGCAAACTCAAATCTTTTGTTTACTCTATATCGTTCTAAGTTTATCAGGATGTCTTCAAACAAATTATGTTTTTGTTCAAAGGGTTTAGGAGCCTCTTGAGCCTTTCGGAGCGATCTCGAGCGGTGAAACCCACCTAGGGTTTCGTGTTTCGTGTAGTGGCGGCGACAACCTAGAGGTCCCCAGACCACGTAGTAAGGACAGCGACGGCGAGGGGACGGAGTGCAGACTTCTTGTTCGGCAGAAAACAGGTTGAGACAGTAAGGCTCCAATCGCGGTGGCTCTCGAGTACTGCTGTTGAGGGTGTGTTGCGGCGGATCGTGCATGGATTTGGGGGCAGCGATCTGATCGTGTTTATTTGAGAGGTCAGGGTCTCGGAGTTTTCTCTCTAGAACAAAGCAATGGCGGAGGATCGAGGTCGACCTCCTGAATGGTGATAGGTTGCTATCTCCGATGGCTTGCAGCAGGTTGATCCGGAGGGAGAAGGAAGGTTTCGTGGCAGTCTGGGCCGGTGACGGTGATGGAGTTGGCTCAGGCGGCGTCGAAGGGGCACCGGATTGGGTTGAACCTGCTGCTCGATTTTCTCGACGAAAATCCTAGCTTCATACTCGGGTTTGGGCTCGGCCTAGGGCGGCGGGTTAGTGGGCCAATTAGGTCCATTGAGCTGGCCTCACCTTTTCGTCTTCTTTTGGATTGGGCCTGTTATGGGCTGGTGTGAGGTAGCTGAGTTTTTTTCCTGCTTTCAATAAGTACTCTAAACCTACCTGGATTTCACCATGAAATCCGAAGTAACCCTATGGGACTTACCTTAGAAGAAATTTTATCAAAAATTTGACGGAATTTTCCTTAAAAAGTGGACTACCTAAAAAACCTGTAAAAACATTATAACACTCCTCAATAATCAAATCATCTTCATCTCCTGGAGTCTATCTGCTCCCCACAATTCATAAACAACTTCCCAATAAGTAATATAAAACAATTTTGAAACTCAAATCTTAAATACCAAACTATCTTTCTTATAACATAATTGAAAGATAGTCATCAGAGCAATCTAAACAGTGAATTGAAATAAAGTACAAGTATATCAAACACGCAACACATAGGAAGTCGGAAGTCGGATGCGGATGAACACTATATCTCGATGCCTACGCATGCTCGATCTCAACCTATTGGTATAATGGGCACAAGAAACCGAAAAGTCCAGGGAAAAATATTTAAAAAACTTTTAGAGTTAGTGGATAGAAAATAAATGATTTCAAAGGAAATAAAAAAAGATTTAATGCTTTTCCATGTATTATCTTAAAAACCAAGTAAAATCTCGTGAAATACTCTTAATCCTTCTCTTTCATGCCATCTCAAAAATGTACAATAAATCATATCGAAAATAGTCTCAAAATCTCATTAAAATATTCATATACTGAATATCTCAAAATCATTCAAAAATCTCAGAAATCTCATTAAAATACTCATAACATAAAATAGGCAATGACTAGAGGGAACTGCCGACTAGTCTACTCATACCACCTGGAGGGAACTGCCGACCAGGGACGCATCGAAGAGTACTATCGATCGGACGATAAGGTGATGAGGTACTGCCGACTAACCATAGATAGTTAAAGGGTACTGCCGACTAACTACCTGATGCCATCTTAAGGGTACTTTCGAGCCGACCAGAATTATATTCTTGAGGGTACTGCCGACCAGGTAGTGCATGCATAAGCTAACATATTTACCTCCTCGAATAAACTGAAATCAGTTAATTATAATATAGCTTGTGATAAAGCCATACTCAATATCATCATCAATAAATCATCGAAACCATAAATCAAATACTCGATAAGTCAAAGCTCAATAGAAATCATCATAAAATCTCAATAATTCACAAACTTTCCAAAAGAGATCATAATAGCTCGAAATTCAATTAACTCGATAATTAAATAAAAGCTTTCAGAAAGTGAAACTCAATCTCAACTTAATTGACCTCGTAAATCATCAAAAACGTAAATCACGAAATCTCGATAAATCAAAACTCATAATAACTCAATATATCAATAAATCATAAATGCATAAAATCTCAATATAAATAAATGCTTGAAAGTACTGCATGCATAATTTATATTAAAATCAAATGTCAACTCACAAGATTATGCTATGACGTCCGTCCGACAATTTCATCATCAAACTCGATCTACACATCAACCTGAACAAATTAATATTATGAATAACTGTTCCCGAGAATCGGAACTAAATTGATGATAATAAAATTGAAGCTCTAAAACGATAATTAGTCGAATGCTCAAGATCAAATGGAACGAGCTCAAATTCCATAGATTACAGTGACTCAATAATTATTACAACTTATCGAAAAATGCGGTCAATCCAACGATTGAATCTTCCCCAATCGAAACCTGAAACATCAAAAATTCCTATCGATCCCAAAGTTCATCGTATGGCTACCAAATCACGCCCACAAGCTCGTGACACTAGGCTTTACCCAACACACCAAACTAAGACACAAGAAACAGCCGAAAGCGTTGCCACAAGTGGCTACGCGTGAGCTCCATGCGCCGCCGACTCCAACCCCAAATTGGGTCACCATATTACATCAACATGTTCCTCTCATCATCCCCATCAACTTTCTCAACTAACACCAAGTCCAATTTTATTTCTAAAAGTGGGAATTTACCTCCAAAGCTTGGATTGCCGGAAATCTAGATTCAATTGTTCAATTCCTCTTCCTCACGTTGAATTGAGCTATGAAACTTGGAGAGCTTGTAGAGAATCTCCATACGAAAAAGAAGGCCAATTGGTCTGCCCTCCTAATTTGGCCGGAGTCGGCCGAAATTGAAGAAAACGCTAGAAAAATGGGTCTGACCTCATTTGCTTCAATTCATCGTGTATGGTGGATGAGAGGATGCAAGACATATATGGATGGAAATCTTGTTTCAAGACGAAGAGATTGGTACTAATTTCATGGCCATATGTGGCCGAACGAAGCAAAGGTGACACCGCCAAGTTTCAACGTTAGGGAAGAAATTTCTAGAATTTTGGGTCACTTTCCATTAATGGAAAGTCTGACCTGCTAATTCAGCTTAATTACAAAACTACCACTGAATTGAAACCCTTATAACTTCTTCGTTACAGATTCAATTTTAACGTACCACGTGTCCACGGACTCGGATAACATCCTCTATAACTTTCTAGAAGGAAGTTTTCTAAAAAACTAAATCAAACAAAAAGTCAACTTTTGGTCGCTTAAATGCTTTAGACAGAAGTAAAAAGTAAGAAACTTAATTATTTACCGTCCAAATGATTGGTAAATGGGTAAGTTTTGGGATGAGGCATAACATACTCTCACTTTATTCTGCCCTTGGTCATTGCTGTATGCTGGTTGATCAGTGGTGATGTACACCAGGAACGTCTTGTTGGCTGCTTTGATTTAGGATTAATAGGTGTTGCCTTTTACTTTCTGTTTTTTTTTTTAGTTTTGGTTAGTTTCTTGTTTTCTGTTTGATCTGCTTTTCACAATCTGAATTGTACCTTGAGATGTATTATGAAGGATTTTCGAATCCTTCTAGCTTGACGCAGAGACGTCATTAATATATTGAACCCTAATTTTATTCCCCTTAAAAAAATTATATTTGTGTTCACTCTCTTTTAGATTTAACACCGGAATTTCTATGTTCGCTCTAGGTGACAATGGAAATTTAGTGAAGTCTTTTTATAATTTGAACCATTAATAATATTACCCCTCAAAAATCAATCAAATTGAATACACATTTAACAAAAGAAGATGCATCAATAATCTAATTGTATCAAACAAATGAATACTTTGGCAACAATTAGAATAGCATAACAACGGTCTATTTATTTAATAAATGATTTGATATCTCAAATTTAGTTGATACGTATCTTTTTTGTTCTAACTTTTGCTCAATTATGTAAGTTATTGATGGGATGTTAAGGAAAATGAAACATGTGCTCCATTCCCATGCAACATGTGCTTTTTCCTTCAACTCTTTTATCGGTAAGGCATTATACTTGAATCTTAAATCTTTAGATACAATTACATCGGCAAGCTAACAAAAACTACATAAACCTAAATTGAACATCGCCTAAGAGCAGAGGGATCATTCAAAATTGGGCCTAATTCTTTTACATGATGTTTCGACGAAGCTTAATCACATGACTTTGTTAAGTAGCAAACCCCACTTGTTTTGTGTTAGGCTTGAGTTTGGTTTGCTCGTTCAAGTTGGTTTCTTTCGGTCTCATTGTGTTTCCTCTCCAAATTTGAGTGGAAATTAGGCTTGCACACTTTTGCGGTAGGACAGCGTAATACTGCCTTTGTTCCTATCAGTTTGCCTCCTCTCCAGTATGACCTTCCTAACATATCGACATGGCCGACATGCATACGAACTCCATAATATTAGATATCCATCTCAATTGTGTTTGTGCCTCACGTTTTGTAAACCATTTGCCGAGGCTCATAGACTAAATGATCTAGTGGATGTACTTTTGGTTGAGGACCTTACATATTGCTTTTATAAGTTAGCAAATCGAACTGAATGGTATATATATAGTTATCGATTGTTCTAGTGGTAATATCAAATTCAAGAGCCTAGTGTATTCAAAATAAGGATATCCTTTATATCCTCAACTTGATTTTCATACCACATATCTTGAATTTTCTAAGATGTATGTCAAATTCTGAAATCTAAGCACTGCATGCATCGCCATCTTCTACTTAGGCCTTATTTGAGATTGCTTCACTTTAAAAAAAAAAAATTAGCTTTTGTTTGAAATTTTAGATTTTATTGTGTTTGGTAAATAAATAAAAACAGTTTTAATTGAAAATTATAGGTCACTGGCAATAGATTTTAGAAGCAGTCCAAATATTGCTTTTAGAAGTTGTTGTGGAACAAAACACACTCTGAAATTGTTTTATGTACTGACAGCACTTTTAAAAATATTATTTACCAAACACGAAACTATTTTAATTCCACAGCTGATTATTTTTACAACACATCAGCAACAATTTTTTTTCAAAGTCACAGTAATCTCAAACTAACTCAACTGCCAACTTTAAAAAGCAAATAGCAATAGTCTTTTGAATTGTTCAAAAGAAATTAAACAAGTCTTTTGAAAAAGAAAAGAGAAATTTTTACAAACATGCTGATAATTAAGCTTCCATAAATTTCAGAAATAGCAAATTAATTAGTACTTGTACTAACAGACCCAACCTAATTATAGTACATGTTGTCAATAGTACCGTTAACTTTATGTCATTATTCATTTTTCAGGGGATAGTTTGGTATTTTCATAGTTCCTCTACTCTCTCTCTCTCTCTCTCTCCACATTTACAGTCTTTGACACTGTTCTGAAATCGAATTGTGATTCATACAACGCTACTCAACAATCATAATGGTGGCCGGCAAGGTTGTTATCCCGAACCTCTTGATCTCTTGCGTCCAAATCCTCCTCCTTCAACCAGAAGTCTAGTCATCACATACCTATCTCTGCTTCTTCTTTTTCCTTACTAATCACACTAAACCATCACAAAAGGAGCCCATTTTTTTTCCTTTTCATCATCTCGCACCTTTACTACTTAGCCCAATAGTACTTGTATCAGGTTCTTCAGCTCTAAACCCAACAAAGCTGTGACCTTGGAGAGAATCTCTTACTCTTCCTTTCTCTCACTAATGCTCGCCGTATTCCATTTCCTGGCAAAGTATTTCCAGTTGGGGCCCGTCGAAATGCAGTCACCAGCCTCGGATCGACATTAGTGGGTAACAGAAGCGCCTGGCAACCCGAGGCGGCCATGGAATCGCCCAAGGGGTGAAGACTAAGAGGAAGAAGAGGACTAATATGCCGAAAAAGGCCGCCATGCCAAGACCAAGTCGAAGAGGTGCCATTGCCTAAGGATTCACTTTGATGCAGGCAGATTCATGTGACCCATTTCAGATTTCAGTTCATATCAAATTGGCATGAAGCATTACAAATCGGAGGGGATTGGGTTCCTGGGTCGTGGAAAAGATTGGACTTTCAGGGGAAGATGCATGGGGGAGATTGGGTGGGTTTATGGGTTGGAGGTGAAGAAGCTTTTAGCTAGTTCTTGTCGCTTCCATCACCATCTCTCTCTGATTTTTTGGAAAATGGAATAGTGAGAACTGACAATGTGTAGAGAGAAGAGAAGAGAAAAGTTTACCTTTGAAAATATGTCAAGGTGGCATGCCAATTAACGGAGTCATTAAAAGCAGGTATCATAATTGGGTCGGGTTTATTAATCAAGGTACTAATTTGCTGTTTCTGAAACTTAAGGAAACTTAATTTTCAGTGGCGAAAACTTTATACTGTTTCTGAAATTTTCCCAAAAGAAAAACCGTAACCTTTATTCAAAAAAAAAAAAAACCATACCATTGAATTGGAATTGTCAAATAAGAGCAAACTAAGGGGCAAAACATGTAGAATTTGATTGGAGAAATTAACGGCATTCAAATTACAAGATCACACCAAATGTGTAAGTTTTGCACAGTTGCATGTTTAGTGATTTCTTTTATGTGCACTACTAGAAAAACAAGTACTTTCACACGGATGAATTCTGTGTAAATACATTGAAATACACACGGAAATCTGTGTCTATGAATAGTTTCACACAGTACAGTCACGAATTCAGAATTTATCGTGTTGCGAGTGTTGCTAAATCACTTTCACACGGAAAACTCGTCTGTGTGAGCTATATTAGGTGGGTCCCGTATGAATCTCAATTATATTAACTTCCAAATTTACAAACATCTGAATTTTTGTAAATTCCAGATTATGCAAATATTTAGATATTTATCTTTAGGTCCTCCATTTATTTTCATGTTGTTTTAGGTCCTTCATTGAAGTTCTACAAATCTGGAGATCTTTCCTTCATCGTTCTTCATTAGATCTTGCAAATCTGGAAATTTTCCTTCATCGTTCTTCATTGAAATTTTGCAAATCTGGGAATTTTTCCTTCAGCGTTCTTCATTGAGATTTTACAAATCTGGGAATTTTCCTTCATCATACTTCATTGAAAGTTTCCAAATCTGGGATCTTATTGTAGTAAATCATACACAAGTATTGGTGCAAATAAGATCCAGTTTCAGCTATTCAATCTCTGACGCAATATAGATCAGTAAGTTTGAATCCAAATAAACAACACACCAAAAGTGATTATATATACCTTTATGAATCTCTATTTGTTTGCCGCGATCAATAGTGTCGATTTGTATGCTGTGAGAAAGAATCACAGGAATCACAAGTGACTCAATCTTGCGTCAATCTTCAGCAGATTTTAAACGAGCTGCCCGCAAGAACCCTCTGTATAGACCAAGTACTTGCCTCTGCATTCCAAAAAGCCTTGGCCCACCGGAGGCTTCCATCTCACCATCTTCTTATTGTTGATGTTTAATATTCAGCGGTAGCTAAACTATGATTAACGCATGTCCGGTGGGCAGACCGTTACTTGATTTTATCAGTATCCCGCTACCTGTCAAGTGAAATACAAAGGGGGCGTCAGAGGGAGACCGTGTCGGGTGGTCTTCTCTTCTCCGATGCCTAAGTTAGTCAATGTATTTATGTTAACATAATAACAGTAGACAAGTAGTAGATGCGTAATTAATGAGGGGAGAGGAGAGAACCTTTTATAGGTGGGGAGGGAGCTGAACTTCTCCATGTTTTCGATGTGGGACTGATATGCTTTAGTTCCCAGTTTCTAGAGTTTCTGATGCTATGTTGGCGCGGCGCGTCAGTGATGATCTGGGGGTAAGCCGGGGCCTAGGTAGTAGCCTGCTTGGCTGTGTTCCTATATGTGACTCTTATGGCGGAAGCTGGTATTTCTGACGATAGTATGAGCGTAGCTCATTATAGCTAATTATGCTAGGCAAATCCTCATGTAAGTACAAGTCCCCCAAGTCCCCAGTCAAGGAGGGCCATCTTGGTTGGGGAGTTGCCTAACGGTTTGAAACGTTACTCCCACTAGACTTGCAAAGCATAATTAGCTTCAGTGCATTGTCAACCATGGACTTATTGAGCAAACGCTTTATACCCTTTTGGGTGGGCCCCTGATAGGCCCCCTAGGGAGTCCCCCACTCCCCGGCTAAGATAGACCTCCGTTTGGTCTGTATATTGTTTGTTGAGGGGATCTATGTTGAACAGAGGGTGTTGGGTAGCGAGCCCAAACTTTGATACCCAAGTGGCGAGGGTCAAAGTGCCTGATCAGGGCCGTCGAAGACTGTTGACGTGTCCCCATATTTGTCCCAGAGGACCATGGTTTTACTGCAACGCCGCATGGCAGTCGTTGTCCATATGAGGCGTAGCCTGAAAAATCGGAGGTGGCGGGAATATCTCCGCCGATGGTAAGGGGGCGGTAGCGTCGCGAGGACTGATGTTTGTGAGACATTTGCTAGCGGTATTGTGTTAGCGGCGACTGTCGATTCTTTAGGTAAGAGGGAGAAGTTCCACGTAGCGGTGTCTCGCTTGCAGGCTAAGTGGGAGAAGTTCAGCTAGCGGTGTTGCCCATAGCGGAGACTCGCTTGCAAGATAAGGAGAGAGAACTTCTGCTAGCGGTGTTGCACGTAGCGAAGACTCACTTGCTAGATAAGGAGAGAAGTTCCTCTAGCGGTGTTGCGCGTAGCGGAGACTCGCTTGTAAGATAATGAGAGAGAAGTTCCGCTAGCGGTGTTGCACGTAGCGGAGACTCGCTTGCAAGATAAGGAGAGAGAAGTTTCGCTAGCGGTGTTGCGCGTAGTGGAGACTCGCTTGCAAGATAATGAGAGAGAACTTCCGCTAGTGGGGTGTTACGCGTAGCGGAGACTCGCTTGCAAGATAAGAAGAGAAGTTCCGCTAGCGATATTGCACGTAGCGGAAACTCGCTTGCAAGATAAGGAGAGAAAAGTTCCGCTAGCAGTAGCGGAGACTGGCTTGCAAGAGAAGGAGAGAGAAGCTCCCTTTGGCGTAGGGTGCATTGAACCTAGACGATTGGTATACTCACCCCCTTTGATGGCTTCTGCCACGTAGCCGTCATGCGTCGATCTAACGTTTGGATTGTAAGTTCTGAGCACGCCCGTCTCTTAGTCATTAATGATAGTAATTATAGACTCAGTCTCCGAGGTGACGCCTCAATTATTCCAGAAACTAAATGCGATCGTGGGACACGTGTGCGGCTGGAGAGTGATGTCGCTTTTTGGTGGACGGCCTAGATTTGATTGATGTTGACGTTAAAAGTGGGGAAAACCAGATGTTGTCGCCATTAGCTCTACTTCAAACTTTCTCGTCGTCCTCAAGCTCTGTTCTCTGGCACTCGAGAAGTGACTTTTGCCATTCGAGCGAAAGATCGGTGTTTTGGTGCAAGGGATCCCCGGAAGTGAAGGCGTAGAGTTCGAACGCTCCTGAATTCTCACACTAGTAAGTTAGTGATTCTGAGCCTGTTCATATTTTTTTTTGTTTATGTTTTGCTCTGCCACTTTCTGGGTTTTCAATTAGAGTGGTTTTTGTGTCTCTCTGGTGTGCCCTGAGGGTGCAACACGCGTTTTGAGGGGTCTCTTCTGGTGTTTTTGACAGAGATGAGGTTTACGGATTTTTGCTAGATAGTCGAATCTGGGTTAGTGTGGGTTGGTGTTCGTGTTTTGGTCAAATCTGGGTAACTGTTCTTGACGTTCCTGGATGAAAATTGTCATAGGGGTAGCTTAGATCTTGTGTGAACTAACTGGTTTGGGTTTTAGCGTTTATGATGGCTAGCGTCGTAGAGATTTCGAGCAGTGAGGATTCCGTGTCTGAAGTGTCATTCAGCGAGGCAAATTGGATATTTATTAATTCGTTGCGTCCGTCTGCCCCTGCAGGAACCATACTGTCGGAACAGCTAGACATCGAACCCTTACAAACCCTACCCGAGGACGTGGCCATGGCTCGAGGTGGGCGACCGGCGAGTTCTATGACCATGGAGGATGATGGCGGACGCGAGCGGAGTGAGGAGTGGCTAGCAAGCAATAGCGCAGCTAGTGATTCCGCTGATGGGGAGACGTTGGTGGAGAGGAAGTGGAGTCTGCATGGTTCCTATCTGAAGGAACCGCAGTTGATGAGGCAGGAGGGGCAATGACCAAGGCCGCCGTCAGCCTCCTGAAGCGGGTGTTCCACTTACCTGGAGTGGTGAAGTTGTGCCCGCCAGCCGCTAATGAGAAAACATCCATTTTGCCAGCAGGCTACGCTGCTGTTCATGAGGCCATCTTCCGCCAAGGTGTGACTCTTCCGCTACTCCCCAATCTGCAGATTTTGGTTTGCGAGTTTGGCCTTGCCTTTGGGCAGATTTTCCCAACATGTGGCGGTTGATGATGGCGCTGAACTCGTTATAGCGCCTGTCCGGTTATGAGGGTCCAACCGTAGCAGAGGTGCTACATTTCTTTGAGTTGGTGTACGTGAGGCGTCGAGGTTGTAGCGGTCAAGTGAATTTGAGTCGGCTGTAAGGGGCTCCCAAGTTAATCGAGAACATTAAGGATTCCATGTCGCAGTGGCGGGGGACCTTCTGTATTGCCACAGACGGGTGAGAATACCAAGCGGGGCCGAATGTGGGGCCGCCGACCTTTCGGATTAAGTCAGAGTTTCAGCCCAGATTTTGGCCTTGCTTGTCGACTCTTTTAATTCTAATCGCATCTCACTTTTTTTTTTGTAGCGGGCTTGCATTACAACCTGACTTGCGAAGAGGAGTGACGCGTGGCGAGGATTAGAGGGTGTTGGCATAACCGCAACCTGTTTGACCTTAGGCTTCTAACTGGTTTGGGAATTGTTGGTCGCCCAAGAGTTGACTCGCGCCCTTGGTAGGTAACTTTCGGTGATTTGTGTTCTAGTCTAGTTTGCGGCGGGCTAACTTGTTATTTGTTTTTGTAGAATCTCCGCCGGGAAATAGAAGGAGCCAAGAAGCTTTTGCAGGCAATGTACTGTGCAGAGATGAACGATTTTTTTGAGAGCATGTACGCTCAAGGGCTGGCGGCATCGGACACACTGGCTTTGAGCCAATCCGAGGTGCCCGTGGTGTTGCCGATGCCTCACCACTCCTATCTTGGTGCTGACGGTTTGCCAGCCGTTCACGCGGGGGCTGTAGTCGGTCGCAGCGTTGCTGGAGGGAGGGCTGCTCCTGCATCCGCTGTGCAGACGAGGGAGAGAGTGGCCGCCACCCGGTGTGGGTCCCAAAAGGAGAAAACGGTGGCCACGAAGGCACCAGTTACGATTGCGGGGTTGGAGCAGCAAGCGGCCTCAAGGTCTGTATCCGTAAGTGTTGCAAAAGAAGTGGCGTCAAAATGACGAGACGGAAGGGGCGAAGACCATAAAGGCCTGCCAACAAAAGAAGTCGAAGCAGGCTGTGCCAGAGGCGACCGTCTCCGCTGGAAGGGAGGCTCGGACTAGTGACCTGGATTCGTTCGCCGCCTATACAGAGTTTCCCAAGTTGGGCAGAGTGCCGTTGGTTGTGGGATGACCTCCTTCATTACCCAGTCCCCCAGTTGGAGGTTCCGGGCCTTGACCTTGGCGTTGTAGAAACGCGATACCCGCTGTTTGTTTTGTAAATTGTGCAAATGGGTCTTGTGTCATTTTTCCTTGGAGGTCCTTATCTAGGTTGACACATTAGCCGTTGGTCTCAGGGCAGTAGCCTTCGACTCTAGCGGTGGGTTGAGTGACCTCAATCGGTAGGAGAACTTCTGTTCCGAACATCATGCAGAATGGTGTTTCACCAGTGGCGGAAGTTGGGGTAGTCCTGATAGCCCACAGGACTTCAGGCAGCTTTTTCGCCCATAAACCTTAGGCGTCGTCGAGTTTCTTTTTTAGCAGCTTTTTAATTATCTTGTTTGCTGCCTTGACCTGGCCATTGGTTTGGGGGTGAGCGATATATGTAAAACTCATCCTTGTGTGCAAGTTAGAGGTGAAGGATATGAGCTCCTTGTTGTTGAACTGCGTGTCGTTGTCTGTGATGATTGTATGGGGGACGCCATAGCGACAGTAGATGTTCTTCCAGAGGAAGTGAATTACCTTGGCGGTAGTTATTGCTGTCAGAGGTTCCGCCTCTATCCACTTGCTATTGTAGTCGATGGCGACGATGATGTACTTGAACTGTCCTTTTGAGGTTGGGAACTTTCCTATTAAGTCCAAGCCCCAAGTTGAGTGTATCCATAGGCCAATGATGATTGAAAGGGGTTCCGCCGGGGCATGTGGGAGGTCAGCATATTGTTGACATTTGTGGCAGGACTTCGATATCTTTCTGGCATCGTTGCTGACTGTAGGCCAAAAGTAGACCTGTCGCATTGTGTGGTTAGCCAGGGATCTGGTCCCCGAGTGATTTCCACATTCCCCGCCGTGTATTTTTACAAGTACGACCTTTCCTTCCTCTGGGGTTAGACACCGGAGGTTGGGGTGAGTGAAACCCTGCCTGTAAAGTTTGCCATTCTGGATGTTGTAGCGGGTTGCTCTCTGCTGGAGTTGTCGTGCTTCGACTTTATCCGCTGGCAGAGTCCCATTGCGTTTATACTCGATGATTTCGTCTATCCAACTAGGGCTGACTTCAATGTTAAAAATCTCCGCTAGGGTTTTTGTGATGCTTGGTCTGTCAAGACTCTCCACCCTTGTGTCCGCCGGACTTTGGCGTGGTTGAGCGGTTGCCAGTCTTGCCAATGAATCAGCCTTGGCGTTCTTTTCCCTGGGGATCTGTGTAATTGTGTGGAATCTGAATTTTTTGAGAAGCGTCTTGACGTATCCCAAGTATGCCGCTAGCTGTTGATCTTTGGCTTGAAAACTATCGTTGACTTGGTTAACGACTAGCTGGGAGTCGCTGAATATGTTGACGCTATCAGCCCCCGAATTGATGGCGAGGAGTAAGCTGGCAATGAGTGCTTCGTACTCCGCCATGTTGTTAGAGGCTTTGAAATTGAGCTTCAGTGCGTATTCCACGTTCAGTCCCCCCAGCCCCGTCAAGATGACGCCGGCGCCGCTGGCCTTTGCGTAAGCCGAGCCGTCGACGTGTAGGTTCCAGTCTGAGTGCTGGGGGCTGGGTCGTCAGCGGTTATTATTTCTGCGCCTGGCTCAGCCTCTCTGCCAGTTTCAACCTGACGCTCTGTGAGCTCAGCAATGAAGTCCGCCACCGCCTGGCCTTTCATGGTTGTCCTAGGCTTGTAGTCGATGTCAAACTCACTGAGCTCGATGGTCCACTTGCTGAGGCATCCCGAGTGTTTAGGGTTCTGCATTACCTATCTTAGCTGCTGATTTGTTAGGACATGGATTGTTTGGGCCTAAAAGTATTGGCGGAGGCATCTGGCGGCGACGATGAGTGCGAGAATGAGTTGCTCCAGTAGGGGATATCTTGTTTCTGCCCAGTTCATGCCTCTGTCGGCGTGGAATACGGGGAGCTTCTCGTGTCCGTCCCGCCGGACAATGGCATAGCTTACCGCTGATTGTGATACCGCTAGGTATATATATAATGTCTCCCCTTGTACAGGAATAGAAAGGAGTGGGACCGCTGCCAGGTACTCTTTCAAGCTTTGGAACGCTGCTTCACAGTCTGTGTTCCAGTCGATGACTTTCTTGTAAGTTGTCTTTATAACTTTGAAGAATGGGAGACATCTGTCAGTAAGTCTGGAGATAAACCGAGAAAGGGCAGTTAGTTTGCCCTGGAGGCTTTGAACATGCTTCTTCCACTCTGGAGCCTTCATGTTGAGGATGGCCTGCACCTTGTCAGGATTGGCTTCTATGCCCCGTTCACTGACTATGTAACCAAGAAATTTGCTGGCGGTGACGCCAAAGAAACATTTTTCTGGGTTGAAGCGCATGCCATAAGCCAAGAGAATGGTGAATATAATTCTGAGGTTTGCCACGTGCCCGCTAGCCTTGATGCTTTTTACCAACATGGTGTCCACGTAGACCTCGATGATTCTTCCCAGATGTTCAGCGAACATGGCATTCATCAACCGCTAGTAAGTTGCCCCGACGTTCTTCAGACCGAAAGGCATGACATTGTAGTAGTGTAGGCCCTTGTCGGTGGTGAAGGAGGTGCACTCTTGGTCGTCGGGGTGCATCTTAATCTGGTTGTAGCCGGAGAATGTGTCCATCATACTGAGCAGCTCGTGTCCAGCGGTTGCATCGACCAGTTGGTCTATGCGAGGTAGCGGGAAGCTGTCCTTGGGGCAGGCCTTATTGAGGCTCTTGAAATCAACACACATCCTCCACTTTCCACTACGCTTTTTGACCATGACCAAGTTGGATATCCACTGGGGGTAATTGACTTGGCGGATGAAACCAATGTTCTGGAGCTTGGCAACCTCTTCCCCTATTGCACTATATATTTCCTTATCAAAGGCCCTTCGCTGCTGCTTGACAAGGTAGGAGGATGGTTTAATGCTCAATTTGTGCGTTATGATCTTAAGGGAGATGTCTGGCATATCAGCGTAGGACCATGCAAAGATGGCTGCATTGTCACGCATAAATTGGGTGAGCTCATCCGCTATCGTTTGGTCAAGCTGAGCACCGATGCGGACTGTCCGCTCAGGGTGTTCGTCTGAGATGCTGATGATCATCAAGGAAGTTTATGGGTTGACAGGCTTTTTTTTGACATATTTCTTCTCGTCCTCCCTAGGGTCCCTTGACCTGGATTCCTCTGAGAAGGTAATGGGTTCCCAACCAGCCTTTGGAAATTTAGCGGACATCTCATAGCGGATGTTGAAAATTTCATTGGGGTGGTTAGCACGTGCATAGCGCTTCTTTGCCCTTGGAGACATGTTGGTGACTGGGGCACCACCGTCGATGTTGTTGATACGGCCCATTGGTTCGATGTTGGCGATCACGGGTGGCGGTTGGCCCACTTTGAATTGCTCCATCTTACCATCTCGGTATAAAGTTTCGATGGATGTTTTGAGAGCGTGGCAATTGTTGGTATTGTGTCCGCTGTTCTCATGGTATTTACACCATTTGCCAGTGCTTCTGGGCTTTCCCACCCTTGGATACTTTCTTAGGGGTGGTGGCGGTATCTGATCTTTGCAATGGTTGAATATATACTCGTATGATGCCTTGAGGACTGTAAATTTCGTATTCTTTCCGAGAGCGCATTCGCACGACGGGCACGTTCCAAGATCTCTCGAAACGAGAACCTAACACATGGTTTATTGATAGTAAGCTGATTAAATAAATGGATCATAGGTTGGTTGAATATTGAGTTCTGCTTCAGCTACGTGTTCTGTTAACGCGCTACTAAGCCGCACACAAGATCTTAGACAGGTTTCATCTATTTATTACGGTTATCCCCCTGAGATGAGCGGCTGCCCCTATTGTAATGTTGGTCCCTCTGCCGTTTGCTCTGGTAGTTGCCTTGTTACCACTCTCTCTTCTTGTCAATTGGTGGCGTAGCGATGGTCTTGCTAGCAGTTTCCTGATGGCTGGCAGAGGGCTGGGCTGCCTTTACAGGTGTTGGTGGTGGTGGTGGGCTTTCTCCGTACGTGATGAATTCTGCCTGTGCATGGATGACAGCCTCGCTCATGACATGGTCGTAAGCGGTATTTGGATGAATGTAATTGAGGTGATAGAGGAATGGCCCTTTGAGGAGTCCCTGCTTAAAGGTTGCTAGTGTCATTATCTTATCAAGATCGCGGCACTAAGACGTTATCGCCCGCCATCTGGTGACAAACGCCTTCAATGATTCCTTTGTCCCCTGCTTGAGGTTGAACAACTGAGTTGTGTTGTGATATCCGGCGGCCAACAGGATGAACCGAGCAAGGAAAGCATTTGACAGTCCTTGAAATGAGTCGATGGATCCTGGTGGGCATTCAAAGAACCAGCTCATTGCCTCACCGTCCAATGTTTCACTGAACAAGTGGCAGAGGGAGGCGTCATCAAATCCCTTATTGTTGGTGACCTTTTTGAAGGTGTCCATGTTGACGAATGGGTCAGACGTGCTGCTATAATGTGACATCTTTGGTGTCTTTGCGTGTGCTGGTTTGACGGCCTGCAAGATCCTAGCAGTGAATGGCCCTGGTTTGGATGTGAAAAGCGGATTTGGTATTGGTGCTAGGGCACCTGCTTCCGCCAGGACTAGCCTCTGCTCTAACTGCTGCATCCTTTCCAGTATTAGGGCGGTGGCATCGCCAACTGGCCCCGCTTGGAGGTTCTGCAGGATTGACCCTTGCCTGGCGGCAGGTAACCAGGGTTACCTTCGGTCCTAGCTCTGACTGCCGAGCAGTTGGTATTTGGCTGTGATTCCGCTTCTTGCTCCATAATTAGGCGGGGCGGAGGAGGTGGCCCCCTTAATTCTGGCGGGTTCAGGGGTACTTGCATCTGTATGATTGGTACAGGTATAATTCCACCGATGTTGGGTCGACTGCGTCTAGTGCTCCATGACTGTTCGCTCTGTGCTGTATTAGAGTTTGCCTCCAGCGCCTTTTTCAATTCGTCGAACCTTGACATTAGCGTAGCCATTTGTTTTTGGGCTTCCACCTTCTCCTGGCGCTCTTGTTCGCGCTCCCTGTTTGCTTTGTGGAGGTTCATCAGTGCCAGCTCGTACATAGCGGCAAGGTCCTGGACAGTTGGGCGATTGCTGCAGTTTGGGTCTACTGGACCTGGGATGAGCCCTGGGGACCCATACTAGGGTTGGTTGAAGTGTTGAACAGTGCTCGGTTAACGTTGATTGCTGGGTCAACGCTGGCCGCGGGGTTGGCGGACTGGTCCGCTTGCTTCTTAACGTTTTCACCGCTATCGTTAGCCATGGTGGTGGTGGGGTGACTTTTTGTTCAAAAGATTCCCACAGACGGCGCCAATGTTGATGTTTAATATTCAGCGGTAGCTAAACTATGATCAACACAGGTCCGGTGAGCTGACCGTTACTTGATATTATCAGTATTCCCGCTACCTGTCAAGTGAAATACAAAGGGGGTGTCAGAGAGAGACCGCGTCGGGCGGTCATCTCTTCTCCGATGTCTAAGTTAGTCAATGTATTTATGTTGACATGATAACATTAGACAAATAGTAGATGCGTAATTAATGAGGAGAGAGGAGAGAACCTTTTATAGGTGGGGAGGGAGCTGATCTTCTCCATGTTTTCGATGTGGGACTGATATGCTTCAGTTCCCAGTTTTTGGAGCTTCTGATGCTGTGTTGGCGCGGCGCGTGACGGCGCGTCAGTGATGATCTGGGGGTAAGCCGGGGCCTAGGCAGTAGCCTGCTTGGCTGTGTTCCCATAGGTGACTCTTATGGCAGAAGCTGGTATTTCTGACAATAGTATGAGTGTGGCTCATTATAGCTAATTATGCTAGACAAATGCTCATGTAAGTACACTTATGGTCCGCACCATATTCAATTCTGAAGAGAGCTTCAAAAAAAACACAAATCTGCAGCAAATGCAACACAAATGAGTACCTTTCTTAGACCCAAACCCAATAATACAAATTAAGAGAGCATTCAAATTCCAAGAGAATTTGTAAATAGTATTAGATTTTGAAAAATGGGATAAACATAGAAATAATATCATCTTTTGAATCGTGCATTCCCACAGAGGACATTTCTCATACACATGGTGGGCATCACAGAAAATATGGATGTTAGCGATTCCGACTCCAGATACATTTTATGTAAGTGACTACCAACGAAATTGATATGCAGATGCAATGAGGACGAAGATGAAAACCCATCAACGTAGACTAAAATGAAAACCCATCAACGCAGCCTTCTTGCTTCTCTATCAGACTCAAGCAGGGGGAGGGCGACTTGAGGATGTCGCCCTCCCGAACAGACCTTTGACGTTTCTCATGATGAACCGGTTCTGGTCGTCGAGAAACTTGACTCAGACTTGGGTCACCTGACCTCTAGATCCGGTCCGGCCCATCACCTTCACCACCAGGGTGTGCTTCACAGTCAAGTCCATGTTGAGATTTGGGAGCTCGAGATGAGGGTTTCTGGAGGAGGAGGAGGAGGAGGTGGCTTGGCTTGGAGGTTGGAGGTTGGAGGCGGCTTCACTAGGTGTCTGGGTATGTATGTTAACATCCCAGCTCGCTATCCATTCTTGAGAGAGAAAATCAGAGGGAGATGAGAGATCTGTGAGAATGAGGGAGATGGAGAGAATAGTCTATATTCTTTCGATCGGAGATGTAGAATTAGAATTTTTTTATTTATATTTTTACACAAATATCCGTGTATAATATTAAGCTGGTAAAATTTTATTCTTTATATTTTTTACACAGATATCCGTGTGAACTAATATTTCACACTGAAAACTATTTGGATTTTTAATTTACCATCTGACAACCCTATAGGAATTTCTAAATTTGAGTTTATTTTACACGGACTCCGTGTGTAAACTGACTTGTAAAATATTGGGTCCCAATCTGAATCCTATGTGACCACAATAGTCGGTGTGAAAAATATATACACACGGATTTCCGTGTGTACTATAACACTTATACACGGATATTCGTTCGTGTGAAGCTCGGTGACAATACCATCAGTGTGAAAGAACCTATTTTTCTAGTAGTGGTGGTATCTAGAAAGAAATGTAAGATGTTTGACAAAATGCTTTAAAGAGTTAAAAGTATGAAGATTAGACCAATAAACTAACTTAATGTAGCTTCTTCTTTTTAGTTTTCTAGTTAAATCGATTATGCAAACAAAACAAATAGGAATCGACTCGTTATGGATGTGCAACCTTCTTCATCGTATCCCTACATATAATTTTTTTTCTGGATTCGTTCACATGTTATTTCATCTTTTGAACCCAAAAGGTCAATGTTTTTAACTCATGTGACCTGATCGAGGGTACAACCATGTCTTCTACGTCAAGTTTTAATAACTTCACAGTTCTGATATAATGTTAATGGATTATCACGGACCGACTGTGCTTCTCAGCTTCATCATTTGTGTCACACAAAGAGTGCTAACCGAAGGTTGTTTTACAGTCAAACCTACACCACGCTAAAGCTTATCTTTATTCTTTATTTTCCTTACTTTCCCCCTTAAATCCTCCTCACTTAGCTTCATCTTTAAGCATTTGACAGATGGCATTATGGGGCTCCTCAACCTTGAATATATGCCTCTCCCACAATTGCACTACAATATATCTGTCAATCTTGGAAAACATATATGCTCAAAAAAAAAAAAAAAAACTTTTCTTCAAAGCAAAGCAAAACCGAATCATAATTTGGGTTCATTGATTACCATATCAAGATCATGAAGAACCACACAACCAAGCGCTTACGTACATACATATTCTGTGATTCGTTAATTTGGTAATCTTTTTCGCAAAATTAAAGCCGTTTAAGCCATCATTCGATGAAACTCGTTAAAATCAAGCACCCCATTCCCATCAGTATCATAAACTTGGATCATAGTCGCACACTCATCATAGGACTTGGTGTCTCCGAGTCTGTGCAACATCCTCTGCAAGCTTCTTGGTGTTATGAACCCTTTCTCCAGTTCAAACATCTCGAAAGCCCTCTTCAGATCCTCGTCTTCGGCGCCTTCCTTCTTCATCAGCTGAAGAAAATCCTCAAAGTTTAACAGACTGTCCCCATCGGAATCGAGCTCCTTGATCACAGTCTCGGCCTCTTCATACGACATGTACTCCCCTATGGACCCAAAATAAGCTCTCAGCTCCGTGGCCGAAATTTTCCCATCTCCATCTCCGTCGAAATAGCGAAACACTTCTCTGAACTCATCTTCCCTGTGAGAAATTAGGGTATCAGATACCAAGTCTGAAAATATGCCCTGGGAATATTGATGTATCGGAAAAACCTAACATTTGAAATTACAGACGAGACATATAGATATACCTGTTGGTTTGTCTTGGAGTGGTAGTGGCAGTTAATGGAGACAAAGGGGAGGTGGGAGAGGTTGAAGGCGATGAGGTTGACTTCGACGATGATCGGCGACGAGGGAAGCTGAGCTTGAGACTCTTGCTAGCAAACCATTTGGAAGATTTGGAGTTTCTCTGAATATCATTGGCTATTGCTGCCATTGTGAACAGGGTTGTTAATTTGGTACAAGAAATTTGTGTGGAAGTGGAAGAGGTTATATAGGGGGAGGAGTAAAAGCCAGAATAAATTATCTTTATGGGACTTGCTGTGAAATTTCAAGGGGGGTTAACTGGTTAGAAATGGGGAAATGTACGTTAGCTTAGACTTTTTAGGTGGGGAGGAAGCTGCCATGCAGCTTCCTGCGGACCCGAAAATTGATTGTTCAGTGACGTGTAGAGAGTTCTGGTAGGATGCTGTAAAGTGTGATCCAAGTTATACCAAAAACAAAAATGTTTTATGTTGGTATATATTCATTTTGGACTGGGAGATAGATATGTGTTCCATAATTTCCTCAAAGTCGAGCTTGACTGAGTTTCAGTCTGGCTTTTTGACCTAGCTCCTTGGCATATAGTTCATGGACAAGCATCTGATCTATAGAAAATTTTTAGTTTTTTCAGACGAATGGAGCACCGCAACATTCACTAAATTTGAATCATCAAAAGACGTAATAGTGTTTTATTTATTCAATAATTTTCACTCTCAATAAAAAAAATTAATTGAGATAAAATTTCAGCCCTCATGTTAAATGGATCGTTATAAACGCTAAGTAACAATGAATAATAAAACAATAGATCTCAAAACTGTTATGCAGTGAGAAATGATACTGAATATGATGTCAACAACACCTTATACTAGCAGATGTCACTCCCCGAATATCAGTAAATACTATATATGATTTCAATATATTTCACTCCTCTCAGGTCAATAAATACTAAATATGATGTCAACAACACCCCTATAAGATTAGTAGAATGTATACAATATTTAGAGAAAGCCTAATTAATTTGGTCCAATAATTGTGCAGACTTTCCAGCGTGGGGGAGGGTGGAGGGAAATTATTGATCAAATTGTGGGTCTATTAATTAATAGTTATCAAGCTTTGCAGTTTGCAGGTGAAGTGGGGAAATTGACTGGAAATTGGTACGTCTTTGGACCTACGTGGCTACGATCGAGAAGACTTGAACAAAAGCAAAAAACAAAAAGAAAAAAAAGTTACCAGTAAATGGTACTGCAACTAGTTTCTGAAGGCCAAGCAGCATCTGAATCGCCAAAACTATCTCTGGCCATTTGTGTGTGATACAATGTCACAGTTCCGAAAATCCAACACAGACATCATCCATATTGGACGTTATCTGTCTATAAATATCGGTGTGTATATTGACATGATTGGAGTTGCACCCTTGCACAGGACTAAAGCTCCGATGTATCATATATGATTCTCGATTAATGCATTTTCCATTTGATATTCATAGAGGAAGAAAAAAAAAAAACCTTGGTCCTACTCCTACTGATCTTTGTCCTCTCTTTCATTCAGTATCTCACCACAGAACTATATATGGGTTTTGAGGGTATGACCTGGCCTTGTGAAGCAGTAACCCAGGGCCCTCAAAACTCATTCAATAAGGCTCTGTATGTCTGGCCTATGGGCCTTCTCAAAAATTAGCATTAAAGGACAATTTTGAGATCCAGCACAGCCATTCACCTTAGTCCTAGCTAACAGGTTTTTGCCTTAAACTTTTATGATTGAAAACGGGTTCAGTTTCTAAATCATTATTTAAAGAGATCACTAAAAAAGAACTAAATTCGACCAAGGTATGGTGGAGGAGCGTGGCCGACCACCAGAGTGGTGACGGGCGGCTGCTCTTGATGGACAGTGCTAGCAGATCTTGGGGTTGAGATGGGGATGTTGGGGTTTGGGCCTTGGGCCTTAGCCTGCCTGGGTTGCAGTAATGCAACCTAGCTGGGCTAGCCCACTATCTTTATTTTTCCTTTTGGATCGGGTTTAGGATGGGCTATTGAGGTGTGACTTGGTCCTATGCTATCTTTAATTAAAGCTAGTCATGTGTTGGATGCTGTGATGTACATCCTTGAGGTCTCTAGGCGTCAAAGTTCCAAAATAGTGCTTTGATCTAAGATTGTGCAGGTGTAGAGTTTTTTCAGTTTTCTTTTGAAATAAGTGAGCTTTGCTCTACTCTTAACCCTATTTTGTTCTTAGATCAGTTATTCTGATTTAGGACGAGATAGGTGGAGGAGTTTTACTTTTGTTTTTTAGTCTTTTGTTTTCTTTTGTCCATTCTGCTTTGTGCAGGTTGCTTTTGTGCATTGAATTGTAATATGAGAGATTTTCGAATCCCTCTAGATTGACCGAGTGAGGTCGTTGATATTATTAATGGAACAAGATTCTGTTTCCCTTAAAAAAACTATAATCTATTTATTTCATCGTTCAGTTATATCAAGTAAATCAACCTAATGTTAATACTTGAGATTCTCATTCTGAGATTGTGAGTCCCGGAAAAATGTACCAAGCTTATTGGAGGTCATACGATAAATTATTTAATGATATCGATACACGGCAAGGTGCTTGAGAATATTTTCAGAAATTTTTACAAACTAAAATCCTCAATTTAGGAGGTGGATAGTAAAGTATACGACACAACGAGTTCGTGGAAATTTTCGGGGAATTTTTCGGATACACGAGCTATTTATAACAATTTTCTGAAGTTGTGAGATTTTCAAAAATAAAAAGGAAATATTGCGGTACGATCTCAACCGTCCAAACTTCCACCGCTTGATCATGGCCATCCATTGTTAATTGGACAAATCTGTATATAGGTGTTTGATAAGTTGGAAGATCCAGAATGATGGAGAGAGGGAGAGAACTAGAGTTCTCCGACCTGAGATGTGGCGCGACCCGACCATGTGGCCCGACCGGAAATCGCTCCTCCGGTTATTATTTTAAGCTCTGTTACGAACTTTTAGGGGCCTAAAAGATGACTTTTTGTTCGGGTCAAAATTTGAGAAAAATTTCTTCATGGAAGTTATAGAGGAAGTTAAACCGAGCGTTTTCATATGTGGTACGCTTAAATCGGAGTTCATATGAGAAAATTATGGCCAAAATATCAAAATTACTGTTTATGGTAATTTGTCTTTAAATAACCGAGTTACTGTGGGAATGGAAACTTACTGAGCTCTCTCTTTCTCTCTCCCCGATTCTCTCTTCCTCTTCGACCTCTTCACCTTATTCCAGCCATAACTCCTTCATCTGTGGACGGATTTTGACTAATGAGATATCATTGGAAAGCTCTCTTCCTCCTCTTCATTTCTATGGTAGTTTAGTAATTTATTTTGAACTGTAGAAAGTGCAGCAAGGAGAAGAATTCAGTGCAGCGTCATGCTCTTCAGGTTTTTCTAGTTTTTCCGTCGATTCGTCGTCATCCGACCACCAATCGGCATGCCACTGGACATTTTGGAACCATCTCTTCTTCTTCTACATGCCCATAGCTGTGGAAGAACTACTATAGCAATTAGAGTTTTTCACCGATTTCTTCCAAATCCGGCCATCTCCGGCAACAAAACTAAATTCTTTGGAAGCACCTTGGAGTGTACTTGAATCCCTTTAAGTTTCATAACCCAGATCTAAGCGTGGGAGGAGAAATCACGTCGGGAAATTTTTCTGCACTATTCACCATTGCGTTTTTCGGGTTTGCATGGTTTCCGGCTACTTCAAGATATTTTCTGACTTTATCATAGTTATAAACGTTGTTCAGAATGTTGAGATAATGATGTTGGTGAAATTTGGTAGCCTGAGGAGAAGTTGGCCACCATGTGAACAGTGTCACCGCATGAATAGCGACAGTGCGTGAACAGCGATTAATTTATGTTTTAATTGACTAAATCACATAATTGTTGTAGAGTTTATATATGTGATTTTGATGAAGATTTGAGAAATTTGAATGGATTATGAATTTCTGAAGATTTAGAATTTCGATTATCGATTTATGAGAATCCGACAGTCGGATCTCTTTCGGATTTGCTTTAGAAATTATAATCGATGAATATACCTTATTGGTGAAGTTTGGATGGATATCAACGAGAATTGAAGAATTTAATATTAAGGAGACGTTTAGAAATTCGATTTTAATTATCGTAAATTAAATTTCCACCCTATATTTATTCATTTATGGATTATATTTGGACAGAGTAATATATTGAGCTACTGCTCAATGAAGGAGGCTTGTATGCGCGATCACCTAAATAGTACTACGAGTGGACTTTTATTTTAAAATGGAATGCATGCATTTATTTCTTGAATTAATGCTCTATTTAATTATCATATTATATTTCGAACGTATGATTTGATTTCAGAATTTGATATCGATTTACCTCATCGATTTATTTGAAATAATGATTTTTGAAAATTGATTATAATCCATCTCGATTATGAGTTGGGAAATGAATTTGTGATTTGAGGATTTTGTTTAAATAATAGAGCATATTAATCAAATTTAAATATTTAGTGTTATATCGATTGGACTTTTGAATTGAAGTTTGTTATACTCGATTTTGAATTTGTGATTTAAGTAATTGTTGATGAATATATTTTCCGAGGTGAATTCCAGATTAATACTATATCTTTACGTCGACTTTTCTGGATTAATATTTATGTTTATTATTTCTCGTCTGTTTGTTTATGAATTTGAGAATATTTTAACATGCGGGGTCACGTCGGTTTGAATTAATCAATTACTTTCTGATGAGATATATTTGGGGAAGCTTTATGGAATTTTTGGATTTATGAGTTTTTGGATTATTTTCTTCACCATACTTGAGTCGGTTATTGTGTCTCCTTCTCACTTATTTTGTGTTTGTGGGCGATAGTAAAGGTGATTTATTCTCCTCCTCACGTGAGTGTAGTAGAGGTTGTTAGTTCTCCTCCTCACATAATTTATATGTGAGTGAGTCGAGGGTAGAGCCTAAGGGGCTCCTTTATACTCGTATGGTAATAATCATTCTTCCCCGTATTTTTCTTGATATTATTATTTGACCAACAAGGCTAGCCCGATTTCTTCTAACCAGTAAGGCTGGTGTGTTTTCACGAGTTTTTCATGTGGCGAGAAATATATTTTATAAATGTGGCATGCACCGAGATTTTGTAAATATTTCAAATTGTGAGAAAGTATTAATGTTTTGTTCAATTAAATTATACTGTTAATTATTTTGTCCACTCACTCTAACGTGTGTTTTAAATTACTTTCCTCTGAACCCTTTGGTTTCAAACTCCCAGTTTGCAGGTGAGACTAGTCGAGGTCGGGCGTACATGGAGTTAAGGCATAGCTAGCACTACTTCCGCATTAGAGGTGGCAAACGGGTCGGCCCGGCCCATTTTAAGCGGACCTAGTCGTGCTTCGTGCCGTGCCTGGGCCGGCCCATTTATTATCGTGTCGGGCCTGTGCTGGTCCATTTACTTAAACATTAAGCCCGATCCGGCCCATGGCCCGAGCCCATATCGTGCCGGGTCGATAAACGGGCCATGCTCGTGCCTACTCACTAAAAGCACGATTTTCAAATCTTAATTTGAACAAATAAAAATTAATTTTATTTAACTATTTATAAAATTAAAATAAATTAAGTTCTACAACGTCTTTCTTAATCTTAACTTTTTAAGATTAGTTTTCTAATAATTTTTTATATTCCACTATAAGAAAGAAGGAAGAAAATAACTCAAAATATATTGTTTTTAGTATATTATTGTTTTATTAATATAATGACACTATGTCAATAAACTCATCAGACAACAGCCGAGGACTGTTGTCTGATTCAGAAAATTTATGTTGTCTAGTAGCCTGATATCTCTTAGGCCTTCAGACGACAGATATAGCCCGTGATTTGTATTTCACTCAAACAACATAGACTGGCCAATAATCTGTTGTCTGATTGTGTCTAGATATACCGAATTATGATTTTCTGAGGTTGAATATGTAATCAAACGATAGAAATATGTTGTTATAAAAGATTCTGGACAACATTCACTCATAAAACTCTATCGTATGTATTTTGTTAACACGACAGAAATCTGTGGTGTGAATATATAGAGTTCTGACATCTTGGTTATTTTCTGTTGTGTGAATCAATTATGGACGACATATATTTATTACGTTCTATTGTTTCTTTTCTATTCAAACAACATAATTAAATCGTGTGATTGAAGAGATTCTTGAGCTGGCTTGTTGTCTGACTGTGTTTCACACCACAGATATATGTCGATATACAACACTATAAACAATAGTTTGAAAAGTCATTGTCGTTCTGAGTTTGCTTTAACAACATTGGTTTGTACATTTTGTTGTCGTAATTGACTTTGAGCAATGGATTTTGTGGTTTTCTGTTGTCTGGTTATCATGAGGAATATAGATGGCCCATTTTTTCTATGGTCTTCTGTTGTTTCAGACAACAGTGATTTGGTTAAATTCTGTTGTCTGATTTCAGGTTTAGTATCAGTTTTTGGGTTATTTTTGTTGTCTGAGTTCTCTTATAACCACAGATGTCTGTTGTCTGGTTATCATAAGAAGTATAGATCGCTTGCTTCTTCTGTGGTCTTCTGTTGTTTCAGACAACAGATATTTGGTTAAATTCTGTTGTTTGATGTCAGGTTTAGTATCAGTTTTTTCGTTATTTATGTTGTCTCAGCTGTCTTATAACCACAAATATCTGTTGTTTGATGTTTTGTTCAACGTCAACTTGATTTGGTTTTTATGTTGTATGAGTTGTCTTATAACTATTCATTTCTGTTGTCTGATGTTTGGTGCAATGTCAGCCTTTTTCTTTATTTATGTTGTATGAGTTGTATTATAACCACAACATATATTGAAAAATCTGTGTTAACTGGTAAGTGCAATAACAACATCCAACTCTAACAAGTCAAAAGTCATTTCATTTAAATCAGCCAGCAAACTACATCAATATTCCACATTACCATCCAAAAAGTTAGGAGGTCAAAATATGATCGATAAAGGCAAAAGTCGATCATATTAATTAGGACAAAAAACCCTCCATAATCTAGCTATGCATTCAATGTCAATATGCACAAAAATAGCTAGCCCTAACTACGCATATACCACAGACCCTCTTTGTGCGCACTATACTTGTGCAAACTTCATAACATGCTTCGCCCATTCAGCCCGAACTTCATTAATATCATTTGCTGTGTAAACAAGATTTGTTCTTCTTTCCCACTGCAGAAAAAAAAAACATAGTGTATATATGATATATGAAGATTATATTCATGAAATCATGAAAAAGTATATTATGGTATTGGAAGCTGCTGAAATACCTTAGTAACAAACTCCAAATTCGTGTCTTCCACTATCTCCTTCATGTAACGCATGATCCAATAACCACAACTCTTGTCACCATTTTGCTCAGGAATGCCCTGAAAATAACACATGGCACCATATTAGAAGAACTCCTTACTACATAAAACATTAAGAGGCTATGATACTTCAAATTTCTCTATCAACTTACAGCAAGATTTTTCCACTGGATTAACTTCCTCCCTTTCTTATTCTTGTTCGCATTGTAGATTTTAATGGAGCTTCAAAATGAATAGCAAAACACCAACATAAGTAAAGCATTTATATAATGTGCTATTAACATCAAATACTGATCAACTTGTATAGTGGAAAAGAAACGTACTTGTCCAAAATTGTTTTCCATTCACCAGTTATGAGGCATCTCTTTAACGGATCCATGAAGTAAATGATCTCTTCATCGGGATTCACAACAGACAACATCCAATGAGAACTATGCCACAATAAAACTCATTTTCAGTTTAACATAATTTATATAAAGTAGCTACCTAAAAACAATATAACATAACAATCCTAATGTTGTAATCCAGTTTACATACCCTGAGTTATACGGCACCAAATAAATCTGGCCAGGTTTTCCATTTTGGAACCGATTAGACAAAGTCCGAGCTCGTTCAGTAGGATTTCCACAGCCAAGTGCACCCGTATGATTAGGATCGACAAAGGCTACCATGTCAGTCATCTTAGACCTCTTCAAAACATCATGAAGGTAGCTACATAAACATTTCAAATTCATAATATTAACACTGATTCACATAAGATAAATCATAAACATGTAAACAACAATGCAGCTACCTACAATATATTGATTACCTCATGACCACATAAACATCATGATTGTTACGATCGAATGATAAACAATTGGTAGTTAGTAATGTATTTTTTACCTCATGAAAAAAACAATGCAGCCTCCTGATAGTTCAAACATGTTTGCCATGGCATAGATGTCACTTCTAAAGACAACAACTTTGCTTCGATGACCAAAAATTTCAGCATCAAAAGTGGTGTAGATGGTGGCCCCATCTCGCAGTTGATGGTTGGCCCAAATGCACAGGGCACTTACAGCTGTTGGGAGATTTGGTGGCAGGTTTTGGGAAATCTTCATTATCTTCCAACATATCCATTGTTGTCCTCTTTTGTTTTGTACGCTTTAGTTTTTTCTATTGTTTCAAAAAATAAGTTAGTATAAACTGCCATATCACATTATCAGTTTAGTTGTCCAAGTGACATCCATTTTGAAGTAAAGATTAATAAACTGAGTTACCTTGACATCTGCTGCAGAGGTAATGACTAGGTTCTTTGGCCAAGCAACACAAGTCCCAATGGCATCCTTAACCGTCATTATCTCATCTTTGATGGGAAATGGTAGCAAAGCTTCATGAACCAAAGTCCGAATGATAGAGATGCGTACATTATCCACTCCCAATGAAACGCCATGAACAGTTTGCTGGTTGGTCTCAAGGTCGACATTAATTATTGTTCCAATGGCTACAATATTTTCCACCGAATCAATGGCCAGTTTGCACTCGTTCTGACCTAATGAGTCCTATACCAGCATAACATAACCGTGTTTAGCATAAACATGACAAGTTCAACTTTATATAAGTAATTATTAAATTTACCTCTTCACCATTCATATAATGAAAGCTATATCAGCATAACATGTCTAAATCAACTTTGTGTCAGAAAACTATGAAATTACCTCTACATTATTCACTCTTGCCTTTGGTACAGCAAAGACACCTCTTGACTTATCTTCTAATATTGTGGTTGGTTTTGCCTTCTCATCAATGGCATGCACAAGTTCCTTTTCAGGTAAGATATTGTTCACATCGTCTCTTAAATCCAACTTCTTCTTTGCAGCTGTCACTATCTCAGTTTCCCCATTACAATTTAGACCTTTTTCACCTGGCCGGGAGCAGCTCCCTTGTCCTGAACCAACTTCATTGATTGGTGTGGCAGATTTAGGTGTATCAACAGCCAACTCCTTCCTGTCAATCTTAGCCTCTATCCTTGCAATCTTCTCACTCCAATAAGCTCTTTCCTCAGCTAACTGTCTATCTCTCTCCTCCTCCCATTTAGCTCTTTCCTTAGCTATTAAACAATCCTTCTCCTCATCCAATATCTTCTTTACTGATGACCTCACTGTCTCTTCCACACTCTTTCTTTGCCTTTTTGGCAAATGAAAATATGCAGCCGGCTTTACAGTCCCACCAACACCTTTAACCCTTCCATGATGCTCGGGATTCCCCAACGCAATAGTCAACACATCATCGGACCCAGATGTGGTGATCTCCCCTTCAGCCTCCCTTTTCTTTAAGTTTTCCTGATTGAAAATAATATGAATACACGACCATAAATGTTCAAGAGTTTATGAAAAGTTGAAGCAAAATACAGTTAACCAACTCAAGCAGTAGTTATCCTACATGTACTTACAATTTTTTTTGCTGTCTCCTCTACCTCAGCTTGTTTGAACTGACCATTCTTATCTTGCCTTGCCTTAATCCACATTGTAGCTCGATCAAGTTGTTCTAACGGCATACTTTCAGACTAAATGGCCACAAGCAAAAAACATTAATTAGATAATCAACTATAGATATTTCCACTGATAATTAAAAACATTTAGCAAGTTAGTAGCCATGTAATTAAAACTCACCAGTTCTTCTTGCAAATTTGCATACCCTTTGCGTGCCATACGGTGAGGGTATTTATTCTCCTTTCGTTTCATAATTTGAGCCTCACGTACTTCCTGCAAACCAAACCAAAAGAAAATTACATATTGCAGTGACTGCTGTAGGACTTAACTTCCACCAAAAAACAATATTCATTAATTGAACAACAAACCAGAAAACTAGCTGAAAGCCTATTAGCAACAAAGGTTTGCCAATTGTCCTTCGTTATGCTTCGGTAATCATCCGGCGGAAATTTCAAGAGATCAGGTTCATCCATGTAAGGGATAATATATAAATTAGTCAACTTGCTCTTGAACTCTCTCCATTTATTTGCAGCCGATGTGATCACCATTTTCCGACATTCTTTAGGTATGACAAATGCATCCTAAACACATAGCAAAAATCAATTTCAAATCAGAGTACTAATAACAGTCCAATAACATTAAAACCATGTGTTTTTCAATGTAATTTGTACAAATTGAGCTCTATGATGAGTAGTAAGTACCGTTATTGATTCCCAAATTTTTTCCTTTTCATCTGGATCAACGTCTCTCCAATCTGGTATTGAGATTGGGATCTTTGTACGAGCCAACACTCCTATGTAAGACTGCATCTCGTTTGCCACCTTACCAACAGGTTCCCCTTTATCATTGAATTTGACAGTTAGCTTCTTTCCTCGGATAAGTCTATTTGTGATGCGGCTCATAGTTACCATCCCTCGCTTCAACAGCTTTAATCCACCGGTTTTGTTTTCATCATCATCATCATCATGACCAGCGACCTTGTTGTTTATGGAACTTGACTTCTTGGATGACTTACTTGATGATGCACCTTTCTTCAGCTTCACTTTTCTTGATGTAGTTTGACACTTCTTGGGGGAGGAAGCTTTTCTAGGTGTTTTAGACTTCTTTTGGGCAGCAGCTTTTTTTTGTGGAGTCACCTGCTTCGTAAGGGAGGCAGCTACTGCTGAAATACTTGCATTTATTGGTGTGGCAGATGTTGATCTTGACCGTTTCATCACTGCATTCCTAAGCCTTAGTGCTATGGATCTTGCAGATGCTGATGATCTTGTAGATGGCGACATTATCTAAAAAAAATAGCAAATATAGTTAGCTACATGTTAAATAACATGATAAGTATTTAGATCAAGAGAAATTAATTATTAAACAAGAAACAAATACTTGGGCAAAAATCAACAAAAGCAATAGTGAAGCAGGAAATGTGAGAAACAAAGTAGTCTTTATATAACAAAAACTTTATTGCAACTTAACAAAGTAAAAAAAAAAAAACAAAAAAAACAAAACAAAGAAACCCAACCTATAGTAATATGCATACATTCATATTACTTATCTTTTCCTAATCATTAATCCACCCATATTCCTTCATTGCCATCTCGAACGTAGGAGCTTCGCTCTTCACCAAGTACATCATCAAATGTCTCGATCGATGGCATTATGGGAATAAATGGGTACTGCGTCACTTCAATATCTTCTTGCTCTTCATCATTACCAGCCCCTTGGTAGTCTCTATCAGGACATCGTACTACCACTGGCCATTGATCATCAAGGGGATCATCTATGTAGAAAATTTGTTTGACATGCGTGGCTAAGACAAATGGATCATTTAAATGCCCTACTCTATTCAGTTTAACCAAAGTAAAGCCAAGTTCATCTACTTTAATGCCCCTGACTGACTCAACCCAATCACACAAAAATATCGGTACCCTAAACTTATAGTAGTCCACCTCCCAGATTTGCTGTATCCTACCGTAGAAGTCCATATCATCAGTTTTGGGATAATTATCCTTTGCACTAGCAACTTGCATTGCATCCGCAACTAAAAAAACCCCACTGTTTTGAACTGATCTGACTTTGTCACGCGCAATAGTGTTGAAATCAACCCCATTAACACGATATCCACAAAAAGTAGGGACCTCCTTTTTCGGTCCACCTGCGAGCCACCTAATACTTTCTGAAACAGCATTATCAGCAAATCTCATTTCATTTGCAACCTGCAAATTACATCATATATATGTCAAAGAACATACGATACAAGTTTTGTTGGACTCAAAACTTATAATTTACTTCCTAAACCCTAAATAAAATAAGTAGAGGATAAGCTATATACCCTCTCCTTTAACCAACCAGCAAAGGTAAGATTCTGTTTTTTCTTCAACCACTTTTCATTTTTCATGAACCTCGGGAAACTTAACTTCAATAATTCCATATGCTCACTGCAAAGGAGGAAATGCATGAAATGAGCAGAAAAACCTAAACAAATGTGTACGTTAATATAGTACAACATTAAAATTGAAACAGAAGAATAAATATCACTTACGTGAAATATGGGATTGCATCTTCTGTGTTCTGCAATACACAAAGGTGAGCTAGGTCTAGCTGCTTCTGATTCACACTAATGATGGTGGCGCCTGACAAGGGCTTGCAGCCATTTAAAAGCCCAGATTTTGTTCTCAAAGGGATCCCAACAGTGGTTACATCTTCAGGAAGTATACGTTCTGAGCAAAACTCAATTGCCTCTTCGACAATATAACACTCTGCAATGCAGCCCCTCAGGAAATTTTCGATTCCTCACCCATCCTTTGAACACCTTCATGTACCTCTCGAAAGGGTACATCCATCTAAAAAAGACTGGACCGCATAACTCGACTTCCCTAACAAGATGAACAGTTAGGTGAATCATTATGTCAAAAAATGAGGGTGGAAAGAACTTCTCAAGTAGGCAAACTGTATCAACCAGGTCTGCTTGCATTTGTTCCAGCTTTGAAACATCGATCACCTTGCTACATATTGCTTTGAAAAATAGGCAGAACCGGATAATTGCATACCGAACTGGTTTCTCTAAAACTGAACGTAGTGCGATTGGGAGGAGAAGTTGCATTATAGTGTGGCAATCATGTGATTTAAGATCGGCGAGTCTTAAATCCTCCATTGACACCAGATTTCGTACATTGGATGAAAACCTAACCGGAACAGTCATATTGAAAAATGAACTACAAACGATCTTTCTCTCATCTAGGAACAAGTTCCAACTAGCCAAAGGCAACTTCTCCCTTTTTCCAGTGCTTATAGCCTTCAAATCAGTGCGTATACCCATATCATCCATGTCTAAACGAGCAGCAGCCCCATCCTTAGTCTTCCCAGGAATATTCAACAACGTACCAAGGATAGCATCGCAACAATTCTTCTCAATGTGCATCACATCAAGATTATATCTTACCGGAAGATGTTTCCAGTATGCAAGTTCAAAGAAAACAGACTTTTTCTTCCAACAAGGTCTGTTTTGATCGTCAAGACCCTTATAAGGGGGAGGAGGATTTTTTTTGCCGAATGGCCGATCAAGACCTTGAACTCTTGTCAAAACCTCCTCTCCACTTAATGCTTTAGGAGCTTCGCCCTCCTCTACAGTGTTGTCAAAAGCAGCAGCTTGCTTTCGATATGGATGATGTCGTGGCAGGAATCTTCGGTGCCTCATGAATGCCATTTTTTTAGACTTCTTCAACCTTACAGGTTTGGTCTCTTCAACACATACTGGACAAGCATTGTATCCTTTGACAATGCTTCCCGATAAGTTCTCATATGCGGGAAAATCGTTAATTGTCCAAAACAATGCTGCCCTTAATGTAAAATACTCTCCTCTTACAGCATCATATACTCTCTCAACCCCATCCCACAATACTTTCAGATCATCAATCAATGGCTGCAGATAGACATCGATATCATTTCCAGGCTGTTTGGGTCCAGAAATTAACAATGTCAACATCATGTACTTCCTCTTCATGCACAACCATGGAGGAAGGTTATATGTGATAAGTATAACAGGCCAGCATGAGTATTTGCTACTTAAAGAACTATGTGGGTTAAACCCGTCCGATGAAAGAGCTAGTCTAAGGTTCCTAGGCTCTTCACCAAAATCTGGCCATTTTGTGTCAATCATTTTCCAAGTCGGGGAATCCGCTGGATGCCTCATCATTCCATCCTTCTTTCTATCCTTATCATGCCAAGTAAGCTCCTTTGCTGAAACAGTCGATTGGAACATCCTTTTGAACCTTGGGATCGGTGGAAAGTACCACAACACCTTCCCGGGTACCCCTTCTTTCTCGGATTTGTCCTTGCCTAGTTTCCACCTTGATTCACCACAAGTGGGGCAGCTTGTCGCATCAGCATGCTGCAACCTATATAAGATGCAGTCATTTGGACAAGCATGAATCTTTTCATACTCCATCCCCAATGCGCAAAGGGTTCTTTTGGCCTCATAAACTGACCCTGGTAACTCATTCCCTTCGAGAAGCAAGAGCCCAATCATAATTAACATGTCTGAATAGCAAGCATCAGTCATGCCGTGTTTAGCTTTCAGATTGAATGTTTGTATCAAGCCATTCAACTTGGTTGTCTTGGTACAACCAGGATATAGGGGTTTATTTCCATCCTCTATAAACTTCATAAACTCATTCGAGTCTTCCGAAATCCCCTCATCCTCACTACCCTTCATACCTTCTTCATCCTCTTCTATCCCAAAATCAGGATTCATCTCAACTGTTTCAGATTCCCCTCTAGCAACATTCAAGGCAGAAATTGATGGTTCTCCATGCCACTTCCAATGCCTATAGCTGACATCTATACCATTAAAAAATATATGGTCCTTAATCACCCCTATGGATCAAAAATCATTGTGACAACACTTCAAGCAAGGGCAACATATGCTATTTGTGTCCCTTGCATTAGCCGACGCAAACTTAAGAAATTCTTCAAGTCCTATCTGAAACTTTAGTGATCTTCTATCTTCTTTCATCCATGATTTATCCATCTTATATATACGAACATATAAAACAATTAGAATTCTAACATTTTATCTACCTATGATCATGATATATACTTAAACTAAGAGGCAAAATACAGATCTGAATTCATTTTAGACAAAGTCAATTTATGAGGAAAGATTGTAGGTAGATCAAATAATCTCACCTTCTTTTTTGTTTCTTGAAGCTCTCTAGCAAGATGGAATTTGTCAAGTATCAAATACACCTGCATACGAGAGCATGTTAACATATATCGGATGACCAATAATTTGGGAAGAAAGCTTTAAATATTTGCATGATAATTAAATTGGTAATGTCAGAACGAACTTGTACCCACTTAATTATTATAATATAAGGCAAGCTAGCTTTTCTCTTTGCCTCTTTTATTAGACATGTAGCAAAGTATTTCGACTCAGACTGTACATATTATATATGGTGTGTGTGGAAGTAAATATACATATGTTGTCTAGCCAACGTTGAATAGCAGTATTGTACTGGTTCTATAATACATGTCAAAGACAGTCAAAACTGAAGTAAAACAGTTATGAAACTTTAAGCACACCTCTAAGAGAATCAAGTTTAATTAATCTTCAAACTTAATTTTAACATTATAATCTTTACACATCAGAGAACTTTTTAAAACTTGCTTGGGTTACCTGAAGAGGTGATAGAAGCTGTTGGTACCAAATAGAGTATGGTGCCAAGAAACGATCAGAGCTGCATTCCTTTCAAGTCACCCTAGCAAGCAAATTCCTCCCCAGCATTTATCTGGCTAAAACAGGAGAAAATATAGCAAATTAATTAACATTCAAACAAGAACAAGACTAGTCTTTGAAAGTATCTGAAACTTTTTGTGCCTTAGATACAATAGATTCAGAACTTTAGGTATAGATTAGAGATATTAAATGTCAAAAGGAGATCAGCTTACTTTTTTGGCATGGTCTCATCAATTAAAGCTCCAATCTATTCCTTTATGTGCAGCCTTTCCAAGAGGATCACCAACCTACATGCAGTTGTGAAAGATTACTTAGAAATGAGAAATTCAAGAAGAAAAATATTGTCAGAAAAAGGAATGTCAATTGTAACCCAAATTTGATTTACAGCAGACTACAACTACAATTTTGTTTTGTTTGTAGGAATATAATATCATTGATAGGAAAAAATACACTACAAAGCAGAGGAAATTGTTCCATGGACTAATTATCATAACCTACAGTTGCAAACAAGACTAAGCATTATCAGAAATGATTAAGAAAATTAAAAAAAGACTAAATAATTCAATCACACAAAAATTCTTGAAAAAAACATCCTGGGATTCCATCAATACTAATACACAAGAATCATTAAATAATCCACCTCTTTATCCCTGGCTCCATCTAAGGTCCTTATACTCCCTCTTCTTTCCACCAAAGAATCATTAGTTTCACCATTCAGTCAACATAGATATATATATAATGTAAAGTTAGACAACTTTATCCAACATATTCCTACTAAATTTCTTGCAAATTTTAACAGTTTAATTGCCCAAATCCTCATAAATAATTATGCATAATTGATGAGTTAGTTGAAGAGAGAAGTTGGGAAATATTGACCCAAAAAAAAAACTAAAGTAACATTATCATCACAACTAAATATTTAATCGAAACCTGTTAAAGTTTGATGAATGCCAAACATTTGCCTACAAGCATACTGCATACGGTAAAAGTCTCAGCCCTAACCTCTTTGCTTTCTAGCTTGGGGAGCTGAGTTGGACAAGACAGGAATCAGTTTTCTTTCGTGCTTACAATTATATAGAAATTAGTATAAACGTTCTCTAGTTCCAGTTCTACCTAATCAACTAATATCAACAATTATCTTTTTTGAAAATGAAGCTAATTATAAGATAATGATTCATTGTGTTATTATTATGATCATCATATACATAAGCAACTAAACTCTGTCCAAACCAATTCAGTTGGCATGCAGAAAACTCCAACTATAAACTGTGTTTAGACTGTTTAGTGTGGCCCAAACATCATATATAAATATAGAATGCACATATTTATCCTCCACCATTTTCAAGTAGCACTACAAATACACTAATACTCCTGCCATCAAATTAAACAACAGCATATATCCCTGCAGGTGCCTCCATGGCATTGACGGATAAGCCAGCTGACTCGGAAGCCGGTAAGGAAGAAATTACCACCATACTGCAATTTTGCCTAAGCTTAAACTTAAAAGTTTTCAAGCTTCCAATTCCAACTGGCAACTTACAAATTAAAAATCTAATCATGCAAACACAAACCAAGGTCAGTGTTGCATTAAAAGAATGGGATTTGACCATCATGTGCATGATTTGAATGTCTCTAATAATTAAGAAGCCAACCGAGACTGACTTTCTGCAATATCATGTAGCTAAACTAATCTCTAGGCTACTGCATATGATTATGTATTATAGTTCTGTACTAATGAAGCAACAAATTAATTCAACATAATATTCAAGAGAGAATAGAACTCAGCATTCCAGTTCTCCTTATCAGAATTTTTTAAATTTCTCTCTAACACATCAACATATAAAAAAAATTAAAAAAAAAAACATATATTCCCTTCAAAAACAGAAGAATGAGAACAGCAAAGCTTCTTCTTGTTTGATATACAAATGGGACAAGATTTTAAACAAAGCCACAAATAACCATTCGAATATATAGCAGAACTGATTAAGTGATAATCAAAACCCATGCTAGCAATAATCAAAATTGATTCAATGCAAAACCCATTCAATGCCGATTCAAATCAAGCAATCTTTAAACAAAAAAGTAAATCAAATCGAGCTCACCAGAGAGAGACAGATCTAGATTGACTGATTGATAGTGTGATGTTGAGAGAACTTGATGAGGTCGTCGCCGGGACTGGGTCGTCGCCAAGAGAAGTAGATGAGGTAGTCGCCACTGCCTAATGCAATCGAAAAAAACCTGAGCAGAACACTTAATTGAAAAACACCTAAATCCCCAATCTTGGAGAAACCCTAAATCTATTAACACTTAACCAAGGAGAGATTGATGTTGGGTTAGGACTGAAAGAGAGGATTTCATTTGATAATTTGGGTTTAAGACTCAGAAGAGAGGAGATCTGTGTGTGCCATGAAGTAGAGAGAATAGCACGCGCGTTCATAGTTTGAGAGAGTGCTGAGTGTTAGGTTTTGTTTCAGTTTCATAAATTTTTCGGGCCAATTTCATCTAAGTGTTAGACCAATAGGTCTTCACGTTGTGCCAAAAAAAGGAGTGGTGCCTTTCAAAAAAAAAAAATACAAACAACCAACTGAATCAAACTTAGTTTAATGCACAACAGATTTCTGTTGTCTGAGAACATTGTGTCTTTCAAACAAAAAAAAAAAAACCCAACCAACCAAAACTATATCAATCTCAATGTAATGCACAACAGAAATCTGTTGTTTGAAACAAAACATTTATCAGAAAACTGATTTACCATGGTATATCACTATGTTCAGACAACAGAATTTTTTCATTCTGCCGTTAAAATTATTCAGACAACAGAAAACAATCATTATGTCGTCTGAGCTCTGTCGTCTGATGAGTTTATTGACGTAGTGTGAAGATTTAATATCATATTATCCTTTCCTTCATTCTATAGTTGTATTATGATGAGATTAGTCTTTATTAATAAACATATATTTAATATTTAGAAAAAATATTTATGTTAAGACAAAGATATAATATTATATTTCACTATTTTGACCACATAAAAGAAATAGTATTAGTGGAATTTTCATGAGATTTTAAATAAAGAGGTCTAATATTCAAATTTGTAGTTTTTTAATATTTTTAAAAACAAAATGAAATTTTGTGTTTGTAACGGGTCGGCCCATAATATGTCGTGCTCGGGCCGTACCGGGCCCATTACGGGCTCGGGCCGGGCCAATGGGTCAATATTCCTAGGCCCAACCCGGCCCGTTATTCTAACATGCTCAGGTCGTGTCGGGCCACTAACGTGCTTAGCGGCCCGTTTGCCACCTCTATTCCGCATTGTAGGATCTATCGATCATTTATCCTTTTTTCGTTGTTTTAGGATTGCTCTGATAACCTATGAATTTTGCTTAATGTGAAAATGGAGTTGTTGGTATTTGGGAAGCATGATGGCTCTAGAAGCATAAGGATGACATGCTTTGAAGTGTGATTTGATTTCTTTGCAGGTTATGGTTGTTCATTTTTTAGGAAAGTTCTGTTGAACGTTTCTCGAAAAGTGAACCCCGCAGGGCTACCTGGAATTTTAGGAGGAAATTCTGGGTCGGGTCCTGTCAAAGCTTCTTCTCGTCGTCGCCTACGTCCCTGCGATCTCAGATTATACATGCATCGACTGTGAACAGAGAATCGACGATTGGAAGCTCCGAGACTTCTCCAGCGATTCCTGTAATTTTCGGCGACTCCGGTCACCGTATGATTCATCCTCACTCCATTCTCTACATGCTAGACTAATTGGCTTTTGAAATTAATGGATTTTTGTCAATTTGGTTTATGGGTTAGCTCGGGTTTGACGTTGTTGCTGACGCCGACGACTCGTCCGTCACTTCTGGGCTTTGTTTCTAACTTGACAACATCTATAGGTCGAGCATCAAGGATCACGCTAGGTTGTACGTAGCACCAAAAATCATCAGTTCTCCTCAAGCCATCTTCGGTAGTGTGCGGGAAACTGGGTTTGGCTGAAGTCGATTCTTGAAGGTATAATTCGAACCTTATTGTCTTTTTTGTGATAGTCGGAACTTGATGAACTGAGTTGGTTCTTTGGTTGAGATTGTAATACGCTGGTTATAAGTTTGGTTGCTCAAGGTTGGGTTTGAATCGGATAGAGAATCCAAATGAGTTGATAATCTGTTATTGTGACCTTGAAGTGGATATTTGGTTGATTGAATGTTGTATAAGCTTGATTGCATGTGCAGAATGGGTTGTGTGTCGACTTAAATGGATTATGATTGTGGATGCATGGCTGACTAGTAAAGGTTTGGATGCTGATGTTCTGCTCGTGTTGGTTAAGATGGTTGATAATATTGTTGGTGAATTTGGCAAGGAATAAATATTTCAACGAAAGATATTAGTTGTGTATATGATTGTGAAAAGATTGAAAAAAAATGGTCAAGTTTTGAGGTCTGGGTATCCTTAGTAGTTTTGGGTACACCTTGTACGGAAATTGGAAAGTATTGGGTGTCCATAGTAAATTGTGACAAAACTGTTAAGTAAATTTGAGATCTTTCGTTGGTGAAGTCGTTATTGGTTTGCTTGTGTATTTTGTGGTTTGATAATAAATAAAGGAAAGAAATTATATATATATATATATTGAATGGCCTTGGTAAATCGGGTGCACTTAATATATATTTGGTCGATATCGTAAACTTCAAGTGAATGTTCGGTAATTTGGGTTAATTATCGAACTAGTTGTGATTGGTCAAACGTGGTCAAATTGGTCAACACTGGTCAAACTAAGAAATGTCAGTCAAACAATAGTCAAAGTGGCCAATCCTGGTCAAACTAGGAAAACTTGATTGTATGGTTTGTAATTGTCGAGATTTCAATTATTAGTCAATGAGATATTAACTATCGAAATGTCGGAACTTAGGACTCCAGTTACCCGAGGAACGGAAGGTGTGCGACTCTCGGAGTACATGAGAGAAAACATCAGAATCCAGGTAGGGATTCAGGACTCTCCTCAGTTAGTGGTTTTCTTATATTTTATTAAAGTGATGCATGTTAAGTGGTATGGTTTGGTTATGTTAAAATGCAATGCATACTAACTAAATCGTGAAAAATGGGATAGCTTGAGAGCGAAATGGGCACTGACTTCCTTGGGTTTGATTTCCTAAACCTCCGGAGGGTTAGTTATATCGGTCGTTCGTGTATCCCGATTGTAATATCGGGCCCGTACGTGTGTGTAGCTAGGTAGTGGACGCTCTAGCTACGCTTACCTGAATATAAACTAATTTGAGGTAAGGTCGTGTAGTGGGTCTATGGGATCGACCATCATGTAACATTTGGATTTGGTGCCGTATTTATTTAAGCATCATGCATTAGTTTTCAAATTAAAAAATATTACAAAGTTTGTCGTTCTTTTAAAATATTAGGTTTAAGTATGTTTTCATACTGGAGCTCCAAAATCTATTTATCGGTTTCAAACCTAGTCGAGTTAGAGTTCTTATAGAGCAGCGAGGACGAAAGCTCACCTATACAATAGTATGGATGCAGGTATTGTGCACAGATGACATGTAGCGGACAGAGCTGGGTGTGCAGAACAAGTTCGGTAAGCTATCATCTAGAGTTTGATCTAAATATTTTTCCTTGAACTCCGTATTCCAAAATTTGTTGATAATTCGCTTTGTGTCTAATTCGATCAAATTCTCATTTCCCAAGTTTGTACTTTCGTGTGTACATTCATTTCAAGTTCCGGACGAACGAAATAAGTTTTAGTGATTTAAAAATTTTCACCTCAAAAGTACTTGTAGCTTCCGCTGTGTTTTTCAAAAAGTATTTGAACAAAATGTCTAACGGTTCTCTAGGATGTAAATCGAGCGTTCGGTTTATGTTTTAGAGACTCGCGGCATTGTAATGATTTTAGGCTGGTGAGGTGCAGCTTAGGGCATTACAGAGATATATCAATTATATTTTGTAGAGACTCGTAATATCATTTCGATGTTCTCAAGATACTTATTGTAACAAAAGGTTTAGGCTCAATGTCCCCAATTTTGTATTCTACAGTTTCATTAATCAAGACTTGAGGGTAGCCACACTGGTCTTTTTTCTCAAAAATAAAATAATAATAATAATAATAATAATAATAATTTGTTGTAGAGAAACCGAAATTAAGAGGAATTTGCTATGTATTCTCATTGATAATAGGGGCCTCTTTATATAGAAGATTACGATGCATAGAATCTGAATATACAAGGAAAGTAATTCTACATTGAATAAGATTCTAAATCCTTCTATTATAACCCTATTACCACTAGGTCAAGTAACTTAGCGTTTGGGCCAAACACAAAATAGAGATTTTCTTAAACATTCCCCCTTGTGTTGCCCAAACGCGGTGCTTCTCTCGTTGCTTCGTTAAAAAACTTACCGAGTAACAAAAACTCAGTGGGACATAAATAACCTCGGTCGAAGGGGAAAAAGAGCATAACACACCATTCACATTTCAAGACCATACATGTAGACATCTTCCCCTGATGACTACGGTCATGGGAGTTAGGATAACTTCCGCAAACGATGCTACCAACATGTTTCTCGAAAGTGGAATTTAGGCAATGACTTAGTGATCAAGTCTGCCACACTGTCGTCAGATCGAATCTAGTTCATTTTGATGTTGAGGGGAGAGTCTGTTATTGCTGATTATCTTTAGTGTTGTCGCTTTTGATACAGTCTTGCTTCATTTATTCAAAACAAGCAGCATTATCCTAAATGCTCATAGGCTCATCTATGGTGGACTTCAAACCATAATTGTTCGAACATGCATAACCATGGATCCAATCCATATACATTCACAAACCACTCGTGAAAAGAAATAATCTCTGCATTGTTCGAAGATATAACGATTAGAGTTTATTCTGTAGACCTCTAAGATATCACGGTCTTACCCATGGTGAACACTTAACCATTTTGGAAAGACTTTTATGTAGGTAAGAGAGATACCCAACATCAGCAAAACCTTCCAAAACACATGTTGTTTTGGGATGGGGATATATGACGCAGGCCAGTGTTCGCGGCGTTCCTGGTATGTGATGGGTCTGAATCCATCATTTCTCTATAGGAATAGAACAAGCCCATATCAATCGTACATCTCAAGTACCGAAAGATATGTTTTACACCAATCCAATGGCATCGCGTTGGCGCAAAGCTATACCTTAACTAACAAGTTCACAACATATGAGATGTCTGATCTTGTGTATGGAGCTAAGTATAATAATGCGCCTATTGTACTTATGTATGACACTTCCGCCTCTAGCACATCTTCGCCATCATCATTCGGACGAAGAGGATTCTTTTCAGGATCAAGACTACTGACGATCATGGGGGTCCTTGAAGGCTTGACCTTGTCAAAACGCTTAAGCATCTCTCAACACTATGCTCAAGTTCCAAACCGAGACATAATCGTGTTCTCCCAAAAATCCTTCATCTCAAAATCGGATTTCAAGTGTTCAGCCATTTCCCTTAACTGTTTAAGGGCTTCTAATGAAGGTCATGTCCAACATGAACCGCGATAGAATCAGAAACTTGTTATGGAAACCCGTGGACATATCCCTTTCCAATCAAGTAGTCACTTTAGTGAGCGTTTCAACTTTATTGCAAACGCGTTCTGTGGTCTAGAGCCACTTGACTTGGGTAAATGAAGTTCACCATGAATCTTCATGTATATTCCGTATCTAAATCCCCATAGAGATACGTAGTAAGCACATTTATAAGCTGCATGTTCAGTTATTCGGAAACTACCAAATTGACAGGGTAGTGGAGTGTAATAACATCCATTACGAGAGAATATATCTCAACGTAGTCGATTCTAGGGTGTTTTGTGAGAAGCCTTGCACCATAAGGCGAGATTAACATCTCTTTTTCTCATCACGCTTTCAAATGAAGACCCATTAGGCAATAGATTTTATGTCATGAAGTGTTGGCATCACTGGCACAAAAACCTTCCTCTTCGTTAGAGAATCCATCTTAACCTGGATCACATCTTTCCATTTAGGTCAGATTTCTCTACGTTGGTATTCATTCATCAACGGAGCGTGGTTCGATATCATCAGGCTCAACAAACCCATGCGCAATGAAATGTTTGACTACATCATCAATTATGATAGAGTTTCTATCCTACGTCTCATGTATACTAGTGTAATTTTCATAGAGCTCTGTATTCTCAGGAATAGGTTCTGACGTTGAGGCGTCCCCCAACGATAACCATAACCCGGAAGATTCTCATGAGACGGATTTTGAGTGTCGATGATCTAAGGATTAGGTTGTGCCAAAGCATCATTCGAACCCACGGGCCTCCCACGCATCCTAGCTGGGGCCATGACATGTAACGCCAGAGTGCCACTCTTTATGGCATTGGCGCTCTGCCAACCTCTGTTTAGGGTGGTGCTACGTCCTCCCGTGGGGACGTACTTTCTTGCAAGCATATTTGCAGCACATGTGTGATCTCGTCACTTTAGTAGGGATCGAGATGAGACATAGTGGGGACAAACCACGACAATTGCTATCGTTTCTGCCGAACATTCGTGTTCTTATCTCCCCCTAACTACGGGAAGATTGTCTCATCAAAGTGACATCCACAAATCTAGCGGTAAGGAGATCGCCTTGCAAGGGCATGAAGTGGGGAACGATTGTTGGAATCTCAAATCCAACTGAGTTACCCACTCGTCTGTAAGGACCTATCATAGTGCGCTGTGGCGGCGCACTTGGCACATAAATAGCTCACTCAAATGCGCGTAAGTACTGTTTTGACCTAAAATGAGCATTTTGGCCTGACAAGGCACGTCTTGGAGAAATCGAGCCAATATCAGTGGCTCAAGCTATATATTGTCGACAAGTTCGAAATATATATTTAGATGCTAAATAAAGCCTACTATGGAAGCGTGGAAATGAAAAGTCAACTTTAGCACATTTTCTTACTTCGGCTAGGAGAAACCGAGCTAAACAAAGAAGGAGGGGCGGCAAACTAACCATCCGAACTTCAAATGAGTTGAAACTTTCCAGATTCATTTTAGACATCCCAATGATCATTTCTTATGAAGAGTGCTAGAGCTTGTTCGAAGTGGAAAACCTTCAAACAATCAGTCCAATTTTCTGCAGAAGCAAAACTGGAAAACTGGACCTGTAAGGAGTCCAGTAGCATTTTCGGCCCAACCACATGGACATAAATTCTGAAATTTTACCACAATAATCTACATCCATGGTGGATCATTTCATATGAAGAAGTCGAAAGTTAAATATGAATTCTTAGTGGAGATAAAAATTAAAGAAATAAAGAAGTGTTAGTGCTCTCACCTAACAAAATCCACTAAGTGTTAGTGAATTTTACCTAACAAATCCACTAAGTGTTTGTGTACTCAAACCTAACCCACTATGATTTGTTTAAAGGCCAAATAGTGTTGCTTGGAAGCCTATATATAGAGGCTACAACAAGTATCATCTCACCAATTCACTCATCATCTATAAGATGATCTAAGTTCTCTCTAGAGCAACCTCTCTAAGAGCAATTCCTCTCATTCTCTTATCGGTGATCACACTCCAAGTTCTAGTCTCCTTAGGAGCCAACTTTCAGTACCACCAAACCCTCTGTCAAAGTGCTTTGGTCCTAGTCTCCTTGGGAGCCGACTGTAGTACCACGACCACAACGGTTACGGAACCAGCCAAGCAAGGGTAACGCCCTCACAAACCAGCCAAGCTAGAGTCACGCTTTAGCAAGTTCTCCTCACTTCCCAGTGGTTTTCGCTCTGCTCGATCTACAACATCGAGTATCGATTGTAATTTTGAAAAGGCTCAGCAAAAGTCCTCGCCACGAGGCACAAAGAATCCCACGACGAGGTTGGTGCTCTCCTCGTCCACAATCGCTCAGAAGAAGTCAGGTCAAGGGACACCCCCGACGACCGCACCCAAACGGTGCTGGCACGCCCACGCAAGAAAAGAGACTGTTGACCAGCTCAAGAAAAAACTGGAGCCAAACATTTTGGCACGCCCAGTGGGACCTACTGTGAGCTGTAAACCACACCACTATTAAGAAGATGAGGTTGGTAAGGGGTTGTGAATCATAACGGAATAGGTGAAGTCTCTTTTGTTAATATTGACCTAAACTCCTTATTGGTGCCTAGTTCAGGTCCATTAAGGTTAAGGGTGGTTTTTATTAACACTTGTTGAACTGTCTTCACACTTATGATCTTTCTCATCTTAGTAAGTATATCCTATGTGAAATGGTGTCTAGAAAGGGGACAACGTTCATAACAGGCTATTGAATCCAGAAGTGCGTGCAAATGGGCCTAAACCACTATGTGGGAGTAGTTCATGCCAAAATGGATTCTGCCTCTTTTGTTCGCCCTCCCCCACCTGGCCATTTCAGTAAGGTTGCCCAAAGGATTTGAAAGAAAGTTTGCGTCTAGGCGACTATACTTGGGCCGCAGGTCTAAACCTTGATTCACAGTGTCTTATTGAATTCAGCTACTTATTGAATTCAGACTTCCAGAAGCCATTGGGAAGTTAAGCATAAACCCTTATCAAAAGGTTTACGTTAACTGCCCGAAACATAAGACCTCCAGTTACAAACCGCACTCGTGTGCAGACTGTCGTGGTCTTTCCGAAGAACAGGTAATCCAAAGATTTTCTTCCCACCCTCCATCGACAGAGATGTCAACTGAACGAGGAGGAAATAGACATCCTACTACTGAAGGCGAGCAAGTTCCTGCCGCCCAGCCTAATCAGGCTAGCAATACATCTAGCATCACCCAGGAAGCCGCGAGCGCAGTTACAACTATTGACTTTGTGCCTATTCTCATTCCAGAAAATGCGACCATAGAAGAGCGGCTTAATATCATTCAACAGAATTCTGCCGCATACCATGAGAAGATGGAAAAAGCCTTTGCGGAGGACCGTCGACGGCTTGATGAGTTCACGATCTCGATCAAGAGGCTTGAGCTAGAGGCACAACAAACACAAGGGCAATTGGATGGCATGAACCAAAAAATGCAGAAGAACCACGAAGAGCTGTTGGTCGCAAGCAAACACATTGCTTCGGAAGTCGCAACGATTCGCAAAGAAGGATCCAACGTCGTAACCCAGGTGGCCATGCAGAAGGCTGACCTCGATCAGGCCAGAGAGGTTCTACATAAAACACTGGGAGATCCTAGTGCCATTCTAGGCTCTCTAGGTCAGTCCCCCTTATCTGCTAAGTACATACCACCAAATGCTCGCGGCAGTAGTACATCCACATCCGCTACTGCCGCATCAGTCAGAGGTAAAGAGACTACTCTGGCAACTGGTGGGAAGAACAACGCCGCGTCATCAGTCACGCAAGGGACCAGGACTTTGAAAATCAATGAAGGGGCCTTTGTTGATCATAGCCCGTTTCCCCAATATGATAGTGACAGAGTTGAATACGTGCACCACGATCCACCTCTAGCAAGCCATTATGGTATCGACCGGGTTGAAAGTCCAGCGAAGGTCACCGTAACCACAAAGGGTCAGCCAGTAGTGGGTTTTGCGTCGCAGACGTCAACCCGACATAAAATGACCCACGGAGGCGGCATGTCTTTGGTTAATCAAGCTTCACAGGCACCACCGTTGATCTGGTCAGTTGAAGATACAATGGTTCACCCACCTCCTCCTGATCCAAGATATGTAAGGAGAGAGGAGGTAGAAGCAATGATCAGGGCCGCAAACTAGAGGCCTAACTTGGAGGAGGCCTACCAGGGGCCCTTCCCACCGCATATTACACAGACACCTTATCCTAGGGGATATAAGAACATTACGTTCTCTACTTTCTCGGGAGAGGAAGTCGAAAATGTCGCAGCCCATTTGGTTAGGTTTCGAGTACAGTGTGGCCAGTATCAGAACGATGACAATCTGAAGTGTAATATCTTCGCTACTTCTCTATCGGGGTCTGCCTTCACCTGGTTCACTAAGCTGTAACCAGGATCAGTTACGAGTTGGCCAGCGATGGAGAAGCTGTTCAAGGAAACATTCGGGACTATCGAGCCGGAAGTAGATCTGGCTTCACTCACTCAGATGGCTCAGTAGCCAACTGAATCTGCTGTCATGTACCTTCAGCGCTTTCAGATCCAGAAAGGAAAGTTGAACGTGATTCTGCCGGAGAAAGAACTGGTGAAGTTGGCAATCAAAGGCTTAGAGCCCCGCCAACGCAAAAAACAGCATGGAAGCATGTTCAATTCCATGGGGGAACTGATCACAGAAGTAGGAAGTTTCGAGCACTTGCTCAGGGAGATGGACGCTATGAAAAATGCCTCAAAAGGGACATACATCCCAGGGAAATGCCGAATAGTGGCTGCGCTCAGCCATCAATCCAGTCCCTTTGATCCTTACTACAAGAGTGAGGAATCTAGTACAGTAGAGGCTGACGAGTTTGAAGAAGACGAGATTGCTGCGCTGGAACTCACCGGAAAAAAAGCTTCAACACTAAAGCAACTGAAGCTGTGCAAAGAACCGGTGAAGCTCAAGTCAGTGGTTTTCACCAAACCAGAGTTCGCAAGTTATACTTACGACGCGAACAAAGCGCATGAAATCTTGGATGAAATGATCGCCGCGAAGATGGTGAAAACCGACTTCGGCCCATTTCCTAAACCAGAGTAGCTAAGGGGGAAGAAATACTGCAAACTCCATAATATGTGGAATCATAATACAGTCGATTGTGTTAAGCTAAAAGATCAGATCCAAATCTGGTTAAATAATGGTAGTTTGCAAGTAGAGGCACCAACAACATCAGCAGCGTTGGTGGACCTAGATCCCTTCCCAGATACCGGCATCAACATGGTGGACGTGGCATGGGGTGAAAAAGATCAGCAGAATCAAAGTCCAGACAATGCGGTTAAGGATTTGATAAGGGCTGGAAACAAAGCCGTGAAGCGGGAATCCAAGACTCGTTTACCCATTGTCCTATGCTCGCGGTGCAAAGAAGAATGTGACACTCAAGCCCTGCATGAGGAAACATCCCAGACTGTCCAGTTTGGATCTCTGCCGCCAATACGGTTAGTATCATCCTCTAGAAACTTCCAACCATGCAGCCCAAGAGTACACAGTGGTTTAGAAACTCCTTCTCCAAGGGACTCAAACTTATTCAAAAAGTTGAAGACTGCGAGGGAAGAAGGGCAAGCAGATAAGCGGCAAGGGGTTTTTACCAGACCTTACATTCCGCCAGTGTCAACATCCTCCATCAAAGAAGGGAGATGGTATACCCAAAAGAATGGCAAGGCGGTGGAGATGAGCTCTTCAAAGAAGAGAAAACTCCAACGAAGGTTTGGAGAAGCAAAGCGAACTTTGGAAGCACTAGATCAAGGACTAATCAAACCATCGCAATTACTGAAACCTCCAGAAGAGTATCAAAGACAATTGGAGGTACTGGCCTCCGAGAGATTCGTTTCCCCGCAAGTTCAGAAACCGCAGCCCAAAGTATTACGCCAAGGGCAAAAGCCATGTGCCCCCAAGATCAGCGCTCAGGAGAAATCCCTAGTTCCAGCGAGGCAAGAACCGCCGCCAGCTTGTAAAGTCAATGTTTGGCGGAGAATATCTCGCGAAGGAAGAAATAGCGAGCCTTCCATCTTCGACAAGCTGGGGGGCAAAGACAATCAGTCTGCGATTGTGCAGAAAGTTCAAAACTTGGTGGTCATTCTCCCAGAGGAAGTGCCAGGGACGAAACAAATTTCAGAGTCACTGAACCAGATTCCTATAGTACAGGAGCACGAACAAGCCAAAGCGGTGGTCGCCGGAGAGGAATCCTTGGTTGCTTTCATGGTTAAACAGTTTAATGCTGATATCCCAGCAGATGAACCCAAGCTCAATCTTGATGATGACATGGACGAAACAGAAATGGTGGATATCTCTTGCAATATGGTTTATGTGCTCCCTGCTAAGTATGCCTTACCAGTCGCTGCGCAGGAATGCATAGAAGCTGACGCAATTGGAGAACAGCAGTTGCAGATCACTTCAGCCGCAACAACGCCGGTGAAAGAAGCAGTGTTCCTTGAGACTGAAGATGCTAACAGCAAGAGTTTCTTCATGAGCTTCACAAGACCCACACCCGCCATGGTGCAACACATGCGACCTTTGTATATCACAGCAGAAATTAATGGGACTAAGGTCAGCAAGATAATGGTTGATACTGGCGCGGCTGTGAATGTCATTACTACAAGGACCATGCAGCTTTTGGGAATCAAGAAGGAGAAGATCCAGTCTACCTCTCTCACATTGAAGAACTTCGCAGGCACAGTAACTAAGACGTTCGGTTTACTGTTCCTAAAAATCAAGGTGGGTCCCTCAAAAAGCATTTATGCGTTCTTTGTTACGGATTGTTACGCGGCTTATAGTGCCATCCTGGGAAGAGATTGGATTCACCGAAGCTATTGTGTTCCATCAACACTCCACCAAGAGCTGATTATGTAGAATAGGGTGACAAATAAGGCTGAGATAATTAAAGCAGACCCCCGCCCTTTTACTGTTTCCTTGAATTACGTAGATGCCAAGTACTACTTGGAGCCAATTACTCCATTGCAAGTCGGTAGCATCGACAATAAGGGCCGCCCCACAGGGGTGACGGTTTCTGAGTTGGCACAGTGGGGACTCACGCTTGCAAAAGAAGACCTAGCGAGGCCGGGCCATGCTGTGCCCCGCACAATGGGTAATTAATGGATTACGACCTTCCAGAGGAAGGGATAGAGGCCTTCCATTCCTTGTACGAGAGGCTATCCTCATACTTGGTGGAAAAAAAGGCCTATGATCGAGTTGCGACCTTAGAAATTGTTTATGAAGAGTTCATGGACCAAGAAGAGGAGGAAGAAGAGATTCAGCTTGCTCCAGCGGCATTGGATGACACACCTCCGAAGGTTAGGGACCCTACTGCAAAGGTCAATCTGGGAAAAATTGATGAGCCTATAGAAGTGGCTATCAGCACTTACTTAGAGCCTAGCGAGAAACAGAGGCTCATCGACTTATTACTAGAATTCAAGGACTGCTTCGCGAAAAAATACGAGGACATGCCAGGCTTATCACCAGACTTGGTATGCCACCAACTACCAACGCTACCTGATAAGAGGCCTTTGAAGCAAGAGCCGCGAAGAATGAACTCAGAGACCCAAGTACTGGTCAAAGAGGAAGTTGAAAAGATGCACAAGTCGGGCATTATCAGGGTAGCCAAGTACAATCAGTGGCTGTCCAATATAGTGCCTGTTCGCAAGAAGAATGGCAAGATGAGGGTCTGCGTGGATTACAGAGACCTTAATTTAGCTACACCTAAAGACGTCTACCCCATGCCGGTGGCGGACATGTTGGTAGATGCAGTTGCAGGGCACGAACTGTTGTCTTTCATGGATGGCACAGCGGGATATCACCAGATACCGATTGCGGAGGAAGATAGACACAAGACTGCATTCCGCTGCCCTGGGTTCACGGGAGTTTTTGAATATGTGGTCATGCCTTTTGGACTGAAGAATGCCGGAGCAACATATCAGAGAGCCATGAACCTGATCTTCTACGACATACTTGGGAAGATCTTAGAAGTTTACATTGATGACGTCGTCGTGAAGTCTAAGAAGAGTGGAGATCACTTCACGGATCTCAGAAAAGTTTTCGAGCGCATGCGACTACACAAGCTCAAAATGAATCCTGCCAAGTGCGTTTTTGGAGTTCAGGCAGGCGATTTCCTGGGATTCATTGTCCATCAAATGGGCATTGAGGTCCCTGAGGATAAGGCAAACGCGGTCATCAACGCATCTTCCCCGCGAACGAAGAAAGAATTGCAGCGACTACTGGGTAAGATCAACTTTTTGCGACGTTTCATTTCTAACTCTGCGGGCAAAATCCAGCCCTTTTCCCCACTGCTGAAGTTGCAAGGACAGAACTAGTTTGTGTGGGAACCTAAACATCAAGAGGCTTTTGACAAAATCAAGGCCTATCTGGCGAGCCCGCCAGTGCTTGTTCCTCCCAGAGCTGGATTTCCATTAAAGTTGTATGTTTCAGCAGTTGAGGCTTCCATTGGCAGCCTCCTCGCTCAAGATGATGAAGAGGGTGTCGAACATGCCATCTTTTACCTCAGTAGGACACTCACAGATTGCGAAACAAGGTACACTCTAATGGAAAAGCTGTGTCTTACATTATACTTCTCAGCATGCAAGTTGCGGCATTACATGTTGTCCTTTACTACTTGCATCATTGCTCAAACCGATCTAGTCAAGTATATGTTATCGCGACCTATCTTGAGAGGCCGTATTGGCAAGTGGGTGCTCGCCTTATCAGAATTCTCATTACAGTATGTCCCACAGAAAGCAGTAAAGGGGCAAGCCATTGCGGACTTTCTAGCACATCACCCTATGCTAGATCTCCCCGCGGTTAGAGATTTAGAGGTCGCTGTCACAAATTTAGATCGCCCAGAGTATGCCACACTGTATCAAGCCACAGTCTCACTCCAGCCCTGGGTTTTATATTTTGACGGGTCAAGAACGGATACGCTAGCAGGAGCAGGAATTACACTGGAGAATCCGGCTGGAGATCACTTTTCGTACTCATTCCAGTTGGAGTTTCAATGTACCAACAACCAAGCAGAATATGAGTCCTTAATCATAGCCCTAGAAGTACTGTTGGAAATGGGAATTAGAGATGTACAAATACTTGGCGATTCTCTCTTGGTTATCAATCAGTTGTGCAATGAGTTCAGATGCAATAGCTTCACATTGGTCCCTTATTGGAACAAGACATTAGAACTGTTGGACCAATTTGATAACGTACATCTTGAGCACATTCCTCGCGAGAGAAATTTTGCCGCGAACGAGTTGGCCCAGCTGGCAACAGGGGTAACATTGAGATATGGCATGCGGGAGAGAATCCTTAAAGTCGAGCATCGCACCCTTCCTTCTTGGATGGCAAGAAGAGATCCTCCAGATGATACGTCAGACGCAACCCTGGAATCCATTGACGTGGATTGGCGCATCCCTTTGATCAATTATCTCAAGCATCTTGATCAGACCACAGATAGAAGGATTCGTTATCTTGCCCTCAACTACTTCCTCAGAGGTGATGAACTTCGCAGACGAGGAGAAGATGGCATGGATTTCAGATGTGTTTATGGCCACGAAGCCAAACAACTCATGCGCCAAGTTCATTTTGGCATTTGTGGAGCTCACCAAGCAGGTCCAAAGATGCGATGGTTGCTCAGACGACATGGATATTTTTGGCCCAGTATCTTGAAGGATTGTATCGCGTTCGCTAAAGGTTGTTTGGACTGCCAAGCTCATGGGCCGGTCCAGCATGTTCCTAATAATCCAATGCAGCCCATTATACAGCCTTGGCCTGCAAGAGGATGGGCGCTGGATTTAATTGGGATGATTCACCCACATTCATCACTTCAACATAAGTTCATCATCGTTGCGACTGATTTCTTTACAAAGTGGGTTGAAGCAGAACCTTTGAAGGAAGCATCTGGTGGCACGTTGCGACAATTCCTATTCAGAAACATCATCTGCAGATTTGGGATCCCAGAAGTTTTTGTTTCGGACCAGGGGGCAGCTTTCATGGGTGGTGAAGTTGATAAACTGGCAAGAGAATGGGGAATACAGTTCATCCATTCCAGTCCGTATTATGCTCAGTCTAACGGTCAAGCGGAGGCCAGCAATAAGATCATTATCAATTTGCTGGAGAAAATGTTGGAAGCTAATCCACGACAGTGGCATGAGACACTTTATGAAACTCTTTGGGCCTACCGCACCTCTAAGAGGAATCCCACTGCGACAACACCTTATGCTTTGATGTTTGGCCATGATGCAGTCCTGCCATTGGAAGTCAACGTCCTGTCATTACGAGTTCAAGAGCAACATCATCTCATTGGAGAAGACTACGTTCAGGCTATGTGGCAGGAACATGAAGACCTTAGCGAAAAGCGCTTGGAGGCTTTAGATAATTTGGTCATGGAAAAGCAACGAGTCGCTCGTGCCTATGACAAGCGGACGCGGGGAAGGAGTTACAGCGAAGGAGAGTTGGTTTGGAAAGCAGTTCTCCCCCTTGGCGAAAAATTAGATGGTCGCGGCAAATGGACTCCAAGATGGGAAGGCCCGTACATCATCTATAAAATCTTAGAGAAAGGAGCTTTTCATCTCAAGGACCTAGATGGAGATGTCCATCATAACCCTATCAATGGGAGATACTTGAAGAAATACTTTCCCAATGTTTGGGACTCGGAGGAGTCGTAGACAATTTATTCGCATGAGACATGGGGGACAATTCTAGTGTTCCTACACTCGCAAAGCCCTTTTATGAAGGCCTATTTTTAAGGCCCATAATCATTTCTTCGCTATGCCTAGCAACACTAGGGGGGCAACACTATACCATACTAAGCCTAAACCCGCCCACTGGGCAACTTTGTATATAAATATTCATGCTATTTTATTAAAAAAAAAATAATTATAGATACAACTCTTAGGGGACAATTCTAAGTGTTCCTACACTCACGAAGCTACTAAACCGAGTTCACTAACCGAAAGGTTTTTCCAGCTTTGCCTTGCAGGAAAGGCTGAGCTCAAGGGAAGTGTAAGAGCCACCACCGTGACCCCCACCTCCATCGGAAGTAGTTTTCATTTTGCTAAAGATGTCCTCACCATGCACGGGAAATAGTGAAAGGGTTTCAATCTCCTGGTGATCTTCTCCTCTTTGTTCCATGAAAGTTTGTTCTACATTCATGTCAAAGAAAGTAGAACTAGTTCCTGCTCCAGCTGAGATTGAACAATCCCTAGCACTATTCTCCATGTTCATAGATCCATAACAGCCATAGTTCCCCATCTGCCTGTTAAAAGCAATCATCACACCAGCGGAAGAAGCAGAAGCAGGTGCAGAAGATCCAAAGTTAATATACTAATCCTCATGTTTCCAATTGGTAACATTATCAGCACCAACAAGCCCTGATCTTTGCATGGGCACATGAACATCCGAAGTGGACCTCTTCTTCTGCTTCTCCCGAGCCCTTTGGTTCACTAACCAATAATAGACGTTCTTGACCTCGATCTTGCCATACCATTTCAGCTGGAGATAGATCCTCTGAATCTGCTCTATAGTTGGGGATCTTTCGCCCTTGTTGTAGAAAAGCTCCTTGAGGATTCTTATCTGATCTGTAGTAGGAATCCACCTAGTACTGCTCCTCCTGCGAAGCATGTTAGCACTACTCCCAGCTGCTTTGTTACTTCCTCCATCCTTGGTTGGATGCCGGTTTTGTGGTTCCATTGGTGATGGATTGAGAGAATGCAAAAATTGAAGAGTGGTGATGATGAGTAATTAAGAAAGATTGCTGTTAGAAATATTCGAGTTGATGAAACGATTTTGGGATTGGAAATTTGGGTTTATAATGTGGAGGAAGATATAGGCATGCAAATATCCGCCCTTGGATGGACGGTCAAAGAGAAGAGTCAAACTAAGTGTCAGTAAAGCGTGATTAAAGTTGCCATAAATTTCAGAAAGAATGGATTAGCAGCATGTGAGGGAACCGAACGGTTTTCGAGGAGGTAACTGTTCTTTTTACGAGATTATTTTTTCACGGTGGAATTTTCAACAGCTAATTAATGCAACTTGAGTTAGGGCCAGCAAGTGGATCCAAAAGATAAATATTTTCTCAAAACCCTCATCGCGAGGCTCGTTTTAACGCAGAACATATTTTAAAAGTTCATATTATTTTCAATATACAACTATGGGGGCCTATATTTGAGGCCTTGCGAGACACAATTCTTGGCTTCTCACGGATATTGGAATATCAGGATAAAAAATATTATTGTATTCATAAAGTGGCTTTGCGGCCAAAAGTAGTACGTTCATTACAAAGCCAAAGGTGGCTAAAATACAAAAACAGGAATCCTCGGATATCTTTTGAATCTTTCCTCAAGTGGAAGCAGCTATGAAATCCAATGTCGAGTTAAACAACGCCATTATACCAAGGAGAGGCAAACTTCAGGGAAGGAAAAGGAGAAGTAACGGAGCCTCCGCGCCCCATTTACATGGAAGCGGTAGAGGAATACAACATAGGCTTGGCCAACACCATTATCCATGAGAAATAGAGACTCTAGTGAGAGAAAATGGAGCATCCAAGCCCCCTCAATTGGAAGCAACTATGGAATCCAACGTCGGTTGAGCCGCGCCATTATCTCCGGGAAGGGCAGAGAGTGAATGAACCGAATATCAGCTTGAGTCTCTACACCCCCTCTAGCCATGGTAACCACCATTAGTTAGACGTGAAGTATAGGAACAGCCATTCTGTAGCTTGAACCCATTCCTTCAAAGAGCCCATCCCTTCTCATCCCTCTAAGATTCTTTCAAGAAGAGAAAGGGGGAGAAGGAGGTGAGAACCAAAGCCCATTCCATCAGGAGGGCACAACATGGGCCGGGTCCAGAAGGAAGGAAACAGAGGAGGAAAGATGAACCACAAACTGGCCTTCCTCCCTTTCTCGGTTTCGCTCCGCGTGTGGGATCCTAACAAAAATGATCTCGCATGATCGTGGATCCCACACTCGGAGCCCCCTCGCGTTTCTAAACCAATCTGAAGCCTGGCATTGTTATTGCAAAATTCCAGAAGGGCGAAACAAGGGGTTGCCTAAGATTACGCCATAAGGCCTAACCCAGGCTTAAGATTACGCCATAAAGCCTAAAAATTTAGAGGCTAAAGGTCATTTCATGAGGGGAAGATTTGTGAAGAAGGAGAAAAAGAAGCATGAACTGAAAGAACATTTCTTGAATATTTCAGAAAAGTTGTTGTGAGTATTCCCTTCCCAAAATACAACTATTTATAGGGACTTCAGGCAAATCCCCACCCTTGGATGAAGCTCAATTTCAAAACTGATGAAAGTAAATCGAGATTAGTGATTCCAAATCACAAGAAAAAAAGGGACTAGCAGCATGTGAGGAGACCGAACGGTTTTCGAGGAGGCAACTGTTCTTTTCACGAGATTATTTTTTTTACGATCGTTGTTTTTCAACGAGTGATTAATGCCTTAAATCTCGGAAAAGAAGAGATTAATAGCATGTGGGAAACCGAACGGTTTTCGAGGGGGCCTATAGAGATTGACTCGCAAAGCTCAATTTCAAACAAAGTTCTTCCACGTGGCGTTTCGCCGCAATGGCACTAGCTTCGGCCTGAGTGGCCCGTTCTCTGATACGGGCCAGGTTACGGCCCATTTCTTCAGAAGCAGCCAAAGGTTCATCGAGTTGAGCTTCTTCTGCAATAATCGCATTCTCAACAAAGGCTAAATGGGCTTGGAGGTTCTCGATTTGAAGTTTGAAGTCGGACCTTTGGATTTGTAGTTCCCGTAGGCGGATGGCTCGCTCATTTAAAATATCGCGGGAGAGGTCCATTTCTTGAGAGACACTATTCAAAGCCTCTTGAGCGTTGTGAGCTTGGGTGTTCGTGGCCGATTGACGTCGGCAGGCCATATCAAGTTCATTCAGCAGAGAGTCGATAGCACTAAATTGCCATGAAGTCAAAGCTTTCTCCTGGCGGAGATACCTTAGAGCTTCTAAGACTCGCGGGAGGATGTCAGTCTCCAATACCCAAGGACCTAGATGTTCACGAAGCACCAACTTAGCCTCATCCACAGTAGAAGGAGGAGTTACCTCCAACACCCTCATCAATCTCTCGAATCTGGTAGGAGGAGGAGGCGGGGGAGGCGCCACAGGATCACGAACCACCACTGCAAATGGGTGGACAGCTTCCTCAATTTCTTCGTCTTCAACAGGTTGGTCTGTCCCTTCAGCCGCAGGAGAATCTGGAAATTCAACTAGCGGCTCACCATAGGCAAGTGGAGCAGATTCAAGCATAGAGCCCTCAGCTTCGACGGTTGTCTCATTTATTCGCAAGACTTGGGGGGCACCACCTCTGTCAGTATCATTTTCCATCTCTGGGGCGACTGTCCCACCGATAGAACCCTCAACTTTTGCAGCCACCTCCTCGGTACAAATAGAATCCTGGTCAGATTCAGAAATGTCAGAGAGCGAGGTTGGATCAGAAAGGGAAATAGAAAACATTGGCCAACAGTGGCTTACGTCTCGAGTTGTCGGGTCAATATCTGGTATGTGGTCTCCAAGAGGAAGAGGCCTCACCTCATTCACCTCTTGGACCTCTAGTGCCATGAGAATCTCTGTCGTCATCAGTTCCTCGTAAGCGGCAGAAGCCTCAGAGTGGCTTTCCACGCTTTCATGCTCCGAGGACTCATCATCGGAGATCGTTATTAAAATGGTAGGACCTTGCAGATGCTCTTTAGATGTGGAAGACAGAAGAGGCGCCACGGGGTTAGTTGATGCTTGAACTAGCGAGAGAGTTGACTCTTCTGCAACGGCTGAGGATCTAGCCTCGCTCAGGCGAGAGGGATCAGTGGTCCTCTGACGAACCTGTCAAAAGATACATAATGAAGATCCTGCACAGATTCTAAAATTTAAATAGAATAAGACGGGGCCGGAGTTTACCAATCGCATTCCCAGAGTTTCGTCATCTTCAAAAATCTCTTCGACGGATTGAGCTCGATCGCGTTTGCAAGCAAAGATAGCAGTGGCCTGCACGACAAAAGAATCACAACTCAAAAAGGGGGAAAGCACCAAAAATGAAAGTTTGGGATCGTTCTTAACCAAATTACCTCAGCAGAATCTTCATCATGAGAAGATTCTCCCTCAGGAGTCTCCTCTGCTATTGCCTTTTGTTTCCCGGCCTGAACAGAGGTTGTCTTGCTCTGGGTAGTTTGCTGCAAAACACACTCAGGAATAAGAGCGGGAAAATCAAGACAAGGAAAAGGAATGGTGAAGAAAGACAAAAACTTACTGTTGCCCTAGGCTCATGGATTTGTATCCCTGCACGCGATGAGCGAGAAGGTAGAGTAAGTCGCCGAGGTTGTGCTGTAGGGTTGGAGAAGCGCTCAAAAATCTTGCGGTCCTCCGGACCAGGACTACTCGTTCCACGAAAGATCTGGACGAAGAGTTCGTCATGTGGCAGGTCCCAACAGTTCACATACACTTCTTTCCACCAATCAACATAATCATTGTCGACATCGTTGAGGGGATACAGCGCTCTGACCCAAGGGGGAATCACTATCAAAGTAAACTGACTCTGAAAGGAGGCAGACCCAGGTGGGGCTAATCTCCGCCAAGAGGTGTAGTAATTGGCAGAATCAACCAGAGGCCAGGGTACCAACTGGGCCAACCCAAATTGGCGAGCAAAGTGGTTAGGGGCATAGAGCTCATAACTTACGCGGTCGGTGGTAAGACGAATATCCGAGCAGGAGATGGCTCGACGAAAGGCCAAGAGGGCTCTTTCGCTATGATCGCGTCCACTGGGCAGAAAGCCATCATCAAGGGGAGGAGGGAATCGCCTAGAAAGGACTATTTTTGGGTCCGGCATCTCTCCCAACAAGTACAAGTAAATAAAACACTCGGAGTAGGGTGGAGCTCGATGCCTTATGTTGCCACAAAGCCAGTTCCCCAAAAGGGAATCTACTGGAGGTTCCTTTGGAATATCACCGCGACGGAAGCTAGGGAAATAAATCTGCAACCAAAAGGCAAGGATCCAGAATGGACCACTAATGTCGGTATCAAAGGGGCGCATTACAGCTCTATAAAGGGTGCGATATAACGAACCCAATACAGGTTGCTCAAGGCCAATGCAAATACCATTGTAGAGAGCAGTGGCCAGAGAATTCCAGCGCCCAGTAGGTTTGTTGGAAGAAGTGCAAAAGATAAATTTGCAAAGCCAGAATTCCAGGAATGCGATACCTCCTGTATGGTCACACTGGGTGCGATAATAATCACGCCAGACAGGGTAGGATTTACTGTGATGCCCCCGACCAGCCATATCCATTCTCAAAGGAAATTGAATACCATCAAACTGACCATGCACATAGGGGTCAAAATCAATGGGCAACCCCGTGATGGTAAGAACATCCAGCAGAGTTATGCTCATCTGCCCAAACCGGAAATCGAATGTATTGCTGGAAGTGTTCCAGAAGCAAAGAGCAGCGGCAAGCGGTGCAGGGCTAGTATTATGGGGAAGACAGAAGCATAGATCGATGGTTTGGGTGATACCCACCGCATCCCATCGAGCCAAATCTCTCACTCGGACCTCCTGATACCAAACCTTTTCCTCGAGAGTGATGGTAGGCCAGAAGCCCACTTTCCTCCTTGGTCCCCAACTGCTAAAATCACCAGGCACCTGCAGAAGAGCCACTATGGGACGGCGGATGGGAAGCCCATAATAGGCCATAGCATCATCTGGCAAACGATCGCGAGGTGTGGGACCCAAACCCGCTTGACTATCACCTCTACCAAAGCTCATCAGTTGACTTCTCTCCTCTCTGGTCTGACTTCTACATCGAACACTCATGTTAGTCCGCCATGTGAATGTGGCTTTCTCAGTGATTTCATCTGCCTGATCGATAACGAATGGTTTCTTGGATGTCATTTCTGGGTCACAAAGAACACTTCTCCATTACACCTTGATTTATAACTCAAGTGTTTTTGGAGATTAATTTATTAGCTGGGCCAGTGAGTGGCCCTAGTTGATACTTAATGAATCACTATTCCATCTTGAGAATCGCATCTAAGGCGACAGTGAAGATATTCCACCTTTTCCTACCACCGCAGGGCCAACATAATGGCCTGATATTTTTTTTTTTAATAAAACATGATTAAAACCAATGCGGTTTTAGATGCTAAAGTTGTAGCAAATATGGTGGTTTCACTTCGTCACATGTCATGATGACGATAGCCATGATTCAATCATCCTCTTCAGCATAAGATTCGCGAAGGATTAAATGGCAGCAAACAGTTTGCTATTCAACATCTTATTTTGCCAAGTACTATAGGCCTTGATCAAACTTGATCTAGCCAGCAAAAAGGCTCCAAACACCTACATTTGAGAAAATCAACAGAGAGCCAGCGATCAAGGCAGATATTTGCTGCTATACACATGGCGAAGCTACCACCAAAGAAAAGAATGATCCTCATTCGCAATCAAAAGCAGTCTCCTTCGCATGGGGGCACGCTAAAATTCTGATATCCTACAACCTGCCTAAGTTTCGCCAATTCACTGCATACCAGACATCAGATACGGGGGCAATAAAGTTGGCAAAGAAAGCATCAGTTTATGACAAATGCAATTCAGATTGTGGCATCCAAGCTTTATGGCCTATTTAGAGGCCTATATGGAATCAATCAAGTAATTTCAGTCAAGCCAATACAAGTGGCTTCAGAGCAACGATATTATACGAGTGGTACTGATTCAAGACCTCTTCAATCAAGACGAAGACCTTTGACTTCGAGGTCTGGGGGGCAATGTTTGGACCCAAAATGAGCATTTTGGCCTGACAAGGCACGTCTTGGAGAAATCAAGCCAATATCAGTGGCTCAAGCTATATATTGTCGACAAGTTCGAAATATATATTTAGAGGCTAAATAAAGCCTACTATGGAAGCGTGGAAATGAAAAGTCAACTTTAGCACATTTTCCTACTTCGGCTCGGAGAAACCGAGCTAAACAAGGAAGGAGGGGCGGCAGACTAACCATCTAAACTTCAAATGAGTTGAAACTTTTCAGATTCATTCTAGACATCCCAAGGACCATTTCTTATGAAGAGTGCTAGAGTATCGATTGTGATTTTGAAAAGGCTCAGAAAAAGTCCTCGCCACGAGGCACAAAGAATCCCACGACGAGGTTGGTGCTCTCCTCGTCCACAATCGCTCAGAAGAAGTCAGGTCAAGGGACACCCCCGACGACCGCACCCGAACGGTGCTAGCACGCCCACGCAAGAAAAGAGACTGTTGACCAGCTCAAGAAAAAACTGGAGCCAAACAAGTACAAAATACTTGTACCTAGTCACTAGCTATAATGCAGAGATTCATTGAGTGGCGGTAGGTCATAGATGAATTAGCATAGCTGTATGCGATATTGCATCATCCCAAGCAAATATAAAGAGATTGGTGCGCATTACCAATGTCCGGACTACCATCATAGTCGTTTCCGCAAGACCATTTGGGTGTGTTCATTGGAATGTGATGTCCAACATCAATCTCATTGCAATAACCATCGGAAGTCTTCGATCTAAACTCTCTAGTATAGTCAAATCCAACTGACTGAATAGGATAATACGAGGAGTGAGCCCGTTGTCATATGATATGTGCTAGGAGTGTAGTAGAAACAGCATTTACAGGTAGACAATGGCACCACACGTGACCATCGTGTTTGCGTGTCAACCAACATCATGAGATATTTAACCTTCCGTAAGTTGGTTGAATCAATCCACAAAATCCCCACAGATTCGATGGAAGAACAGAATGAGTATTTTCATATCCTTTGCATAGGACATTCTCAGTCCTAACTTCCCTTAAGAAACTGGCTTTGTAAAATGAGCGAGAAGCCTTAGAATCAACCAATGAGGATTTTGGTTGGGCCTGAGCGTCTATAGCGCTACTAGAAACAGTTGTTGAGGTCTTGTTAAGTCCGGCAATCAATTTTCGAATCTTGCTTCGTTTCACTCAAAAGGATGGATGTCCGTGTGAAGTCTTCAATAGACGGATCATCGTATCATGACTAGGATGATCTATCATGTCGTGACAAAGCCAATATGTGTCTAAATCCAATAGATCTTCTCTCAAGATATTATTGGATTTAATAGCTCGAATAGTGACATAGAGTCCACTAGAGAGACACATAAACTTCTCTAAGATGCGCATTTGTTCGTAATCGTTAGAGGTATTGCAAAGGAACACAATTTCGTTCTCTACATGCATTTTCACATGGAATCCGTTGGCTATTCATAGGTACAATTTGCCCTATGAGCATGGAGAGTTTTCGTGACAGTAATCAATGTGTCATTTGGCAAGGGAAACTTGGGCTATTCCATGTCCTTGAATTAATACTGATGGCTCAGCCATTGTAGTCACAAAGTCATATGCTCAGAATCAAAATGGAGTCATAATGAAAAGAACTCGTACATCATTGTCTCATTGACCAAAGAAAATCTAATCCAAAATGCTAGATAATGCAAAACAATGGTAGTCGTCTAACTTCTTTTGGTAATTCCAAAATAAATGTGACCATGTGAGTAGGGAGATGTCGGTGAAGCAAGGCTCGTTTAAGTACCACTAATCTCACAACCTTCCTAAACATCACACTTACTTTTGGTGGGCCTACTTTGAAGAATGGCTAAACCATTGGCATTTACTACAAAAATATATGGCAATTGCCTATTATATCTCTTGGAAAAATAAAGACTTAAACAGAATTTGCGATCTATTGATCCCAGCCAGATTTGTAGTCTTCAACCCTTCACTCTAGATCATCTTCTTGATCTTCTTGTTCCACATAGTGAGCTTCTCTTGCTTCACAATATGCTTTGTAGGCTGTGACAATTTCTTCACGAGCTCTACAAGTGTGTGCCCAATGACCGGATACTCCACATTGAGAACATTCATCTCTTTGCTCAGACTTCATTGATTGAGGCGCTTTGAAAGCGTCATTTAGATGGCTCTTAGTGTTGGTGGCGCCACCAACATGACCAGAGGCTTTGCCTCCCTCTCTCTCTCTCTCCACGTTGAGCTCTTTGGTTCCGTGTTCGCTTATTTTGGCAGTTACCTTCCCAATTAGAGCGATTATATGGACCAGACCGTCCAGAAATATCCCTAAGGTTAGGGTTTTGCTCTTGGCACCCTCTTTTAGGGGCATGACTATAATTGGATTCCGGAATATGCTCTGTTTCCCCAGATCTCGAATTATAGTTCTTCACAAGGATGTTGTCATGCTTTTCAGAGACATTCATAGCTCCAATAAGCTCATGAAACCTTGTGATTCATTTTGCAGTAACATCGATTTGATAATTCTTAGCAACCATCAATACAGAGACGGGGAAGGTAGATAGAGTCCTCTCAATCAACATCGCATATGTGATATCTTTTCCACAGACGTCCATTAAGGATTTAATGCGAAGTGCTTCTGAGTTGTAGTCAATAACTGACTTGAAATCACAGAAGCGGAGTTTATGTCATCTCACTTCTAGATCAGGAAGCAAGGAGTCACGGACGTTGCCAAATCTTTCTTCGAGTGAGACCCATAACCTTCTGGGGTCTTCTTCATTCATATACTCGTACTGGAGCGAATCATTCATATAATGAGTCATTAGAATGATGGTTTTCGCCTTATTTGCCTCTAAGGCTGCTCTATTTTCTTCCAAAGCTTGAGCTTGCTCAACAGTTAGCACGTCCTGCCGAGGCTCGAGAATCATTTCCAAGATTCCATCGGCCTTAAAATGCTAGCGAACATCACGAACCCACTTGTGATATCCAGAGCCAGTTATTCCCAATGGAGCGAATTCCAGTTTGTTCATGTTACTCATCCTGAAAGAGAACAAGAAATTAGGGTTAGTTTCGGAGCGTGAAAGACTACCACGAAAACAATAGAAATTTCTGAGCATAGTCGCTTCCAAGAAATTTAGGGATTTCTGAGCGTAGTCGCTTCCAAGAAATTCGATTCCAAGAGGAATTAGATTAGATCGAAACAATGATGTGTTTGTGGTTGATCATAACATCTCAACAAACTCTAAGTTTGGAGGATTCTACAAGCTTCAAGCTTGGGGTGAGCACGAACCCCCACGGTTCGGCTTAATTAGGTCTCCCCTATAATGAAGAAAGGGGGGTAGAAGAATGGAGCTTGCAAGTCCCCGAGAAAAAGAAGAGAAATTGAATAAAAACTCAAAAACAGGAACTTTTAGTAAAAAATACCTCGAAATAGGTCGCCGGAAAAATTGGCCAGAAATGTTGCCAGGAAAGTGGTCGGAAAAGTTGTCGGAATAGTGCCCGGAAGTCGTCGGAATGGTGCCCGGGAAGTTGATCAGAAATGGTCAACGGCGTTGACCTGGTGTTGATCGTGAACTGACGTGGTAGTGTGGTCCCTATGCTGACGTGGCAGGCTGATGTCAGTGGGCCTGAGGGCTAGGCTTTGACTTCTTCTAGTTTTGACTTCCTTTGGGCCTCTCCTTCTTCTGGGCTTCTGGCTTCCCTGGGCCGAGAACTTCTTCTGGGCTTCTGACTTCCTCCCTTTTTTTTTCTTTCCTTATGTCGGTTTTCTACCGGACGATTCAGTCTGGCAGTTCAGTTAGTTTTAGGCCGGTTCCGGGGAGATTTTTTCCTATTCCCGGATTCTAGGATCGAGACACTACTTGTGGAAAGTTTTAGTAGCAATTGGAGGTATTGAAAGTGGTGAACCGGTTGAATATTTGTTGCGGGTGGTTTGGAGCTTCCGGTGGCCGGTTCAGTAGGTTTCCGGTCGGTTCTTGGGGTGGCGCCGTCGGTTTTGGAATCCTGGTAAGGAGGGCTTCAAGATATGCGGTGAGGGCCGAAAGGGTTTCAAGGTTTTGTATTCGGATTTAGGGTTTTGGCTAATTGGTTTTAGGGTTAGAGCGTCGTGCTGATAACGTGTTGTAGAAAACTGAAATTAAGAGGAATTTGTTGTGTATTCTCATTGATAATATGAGCCTCTTTATATAGAGAATTACAATGCATAGAATTTGAATATACAAGGAAAGTAATTCTATATGGAATATGATTCTAAATCCTTATATTATAATCATATTACCATTAGGTCAAGTAATCTATAGTTTGGGTCAAACACAAAATAGAGATTTCCTTAAATATAATTAAGATTCTGATTGTAAACCACCTGTTTATTTGATGCATATTGTTGAATGATTATATAGAGACCAATTTGGTCGATTTCTATAAAGATTGTGACTGTAATGATTCATTAATCACAACTCGAGTGAATTAAAAAGTTCACCTGGGAAAATTTTGTCTTATAATGGATACGTAACAATATATGCACTCAAATTAAAATAATCTTCTCCATGCACTCGGCACTCCTTGTCTCCATCGTGTGAGTGTTGAATAGTTATCTAGCTCGAGAAAAAAGTTAATGATACTAATCTATATTATTGAGTTTTTATAAAGATCAGTATGTAGTTATATTTATCATCCAATTTCAACTCTCCGCATGCATATTCTATGTTACAAGGGTAAAAAAATTGTTGGATATCATGTTTAAAGCACATTATACTCTATAGTTCTAGATATACTAAAGCTGATCGCACTGTTTATCGTTGTTCATCACTGTTCATAGGACGGTAAACTGACGGTTTCGGCCTGCTTTTTTCTTCTATTGTTGTATAAGCTTCTCGTACGATTTTGCCCTCTTACAGGCGGCTCTCTTCTCTCCCGTCAGACTCTTCAGAAACCTGTCTCGAACACTCTTCACAAAACTTACGGTAATATTTAGTGAGCTAGATTATCGGGTTTACTTATGGATCAAAGCTTGATAGAGTTTGGGTTCTTTTTCCTAAGGTTGATTCTTGCAGATTATCAGGTTTAGTTATGGATCCAACCTTGATAGAGTTTGAGTTTCTTTTGATGAGGTTTGTGTTTTTATTTCATATCAGACCTGATAAAATCTTTTTTCTTTTGGGATTTTGATGTTCGTGGAACACACAGAGAAAGAGAGGGAGACGAGAACAGAGAGACGAGAAGTTCTTGCTTGCTTGAGAGAAAACAGGTGGAAGGTATTTGTTTTATTCTGAAATTTTCTGATTGAAATGGTTTATGGGTATTGTATTTGATAAGTCAAGGATTGGATGCTTCAAGATTAAATACTTGATCATATATAGAGAGTGAGGTTTTGAATTATAGCAGATATCCAGGCTTGATAGAGTTTGGGTTTCTATTTCGTATTAGACCTGATAAAATCTTTTTTGTTTTGGGATTTTGTTGTTCGTGGAACACACAGAGAAATAGAGGGAGGAGAACGGGGGAGTAAGGAAAAGAAGGAGAACAGAGAAACGAGAAGCTCTTGCTTGCTTGAGAGAGAAAAAGTGGAAGGTATTTTTTTAATGTCAAATTTTCTGATAGAAATTGTTTCTGGAAACCATGATAGCAGTCTGATCTGTAAATTTATTTGTCTATGGTTGGTGAATGTATACATTTTGTGTTTGTTCAGCTGTTAGTATACTTCCATATAGATTTTGTTCAGCTGTTATAATTCAAACATGGCTATAGTATCTACTTCATATTGCAGTTCGTTGAACCTTTCGTTTCATCTCTAAAGAAACTATTTATTTTATTTTTGTTTTAATTCTATTGCTATTCTTTAATTTTAGTGGAATTTACAGAAGATTAATGATTGGGTGAAGCAGAAGAGGACTGCTTTAGCTTTGGATGTCTTTAAGGTTGATCAAGTATTTAAATTTCTGCTTTTGTTTAATTTGTGCTTTTCTTTCCAACTTCAAATGAATTTGTTCTTTGATATTCAATCATTTTGAAAGACAGGTTTTGTTGTATATAATTTTGTGCAATTCGTCCTTAGTTTCTTACAGCATTCTTCATGTTCTTTCATTCTAGATCTGTTTGTTAAGAATTAATAGTTCTTTCTTCCATATTTAATTTATGAATTTGCTTCTGAAATTTGAACAATTCTTAATACTAAAGCTATATTAACCTATATGGCTCCATATCACAACTTTCTCCCACCATTCTAATAAACATTTTTGCTCCAGACTCAGTTAACTTCTTTAACAGATTACATGCAGCAAAGGAATTTGCTTATATACTGGATATCAGGACATCTGAAATGTCAATGCCATTTTGAAATGATATCATCTACACCGTACATGGTGGATCCCCTGAAAATGGAGAGTTACCATAAACAAACTGAAATTAAATGTTTCAGTCTGACGACTGATCTACTTAAGGAAATATAATCTACAAGCTTATAAGCTGTAGGCTGCAACATGAGTTATATGGACAGCCATCTGACTTTGAAGCTTTTTTGAAGTATATCATTGACTGTCTTTGCTAATCTGCAAAGATTCAGTCTGAGCATAATTAAGCTGTTGTCACTGTTTCCTTTCCTCTTTCATGTGTCTTTATGCATTGAAAATTTGATTCATTGTTTCCTGTGCAGTTGGAGCTTGAAGGCTCGATATATTCAGGAAGTTCGGAAAACATTTGAAGATTTGAGGATCCTATTATGAGGTAAGTACAAACAATAATATTAGCTCAAATAATATTAACTTTTTGACATTGCAATCTTCTTACTATGACATAATGATCATGTCTAGGTTCATAGACTCTGATAGTGTCATAGATTTTGATTTATTACATACAATACGCAGTGTTCTGTTTTTTAGGATAATAATATATTTTGCTTTTCTTTTGCAGATTTTATGCAAAAGCACAGAACCTCAAATTTTCAACCGAACATCCATCAGATACTTCTCATTATTGTATAGCTTCACTAAATTATACATATCAAATTTGATTGAAGTTATTGATTCCGGTGGAGAAATTTTAATCACGCAGTTAAAAAATTCAAAAGGTGTATGTATTTGATAAGTCAAGGATTGGATGCTTCACAAGGTTAACATAAACATAAAATCAATCATATAATCATCTATTAAAGCAATTACTCTCTTAATCAAAAAGTTCAAACCAAACCAATTCTGTATATTTAGACAATGTAATGTTATAAAACTAACAATATTCTTATATATAGAAAAAGCAAGCACTGTTCATTTAACAGTGAACTGACGTCTTTGCCCTCGAGTGTAATAATGCATAAAGAAAACGCTTGATTGTTTGAATGCCGGTTTTGCCCTTGAGTTTGGTGAACAAAGAAAACGCCCGATATTGGAGCGGGTTCGGGAAGCCTCTATTGATCGTAGCCGTGGAACCCAGATAACTGTCTTCACTGTTTCAGTATCAGGTGCATCGATCAAGCTCGCAGATACGAAGGTTGGGCTGATAACAAGTTGTAAAGGTTTGGTTTGCAGAGTTTATGTGCTGTATTTGATATACGATTTGGGATTTTGAATGATGGATTTGATGTGGATTTTGATCATAGATCGCTGGCGTGGGAAGAAGAAGAGGAGATATTCAAGATTTTGGTGGACTTTTGGAGCAAGGTTTGGGTTTGTTTCGGAAGTGGTTGCTGCCAGAATTTTGATCGAGTTTGGGAGGAAGCTTTCAATAGGTATGTGTTTGATTTGGGTTTTTTTCTCAGTTGTGGAAAATTGTGGTTTTCAGTGAGTTTTTTGTGTATTTGTATATTAAAATGTGAATGAAGGTGATTTCGGTTTAAGCTTTGGTTTGAATGGAGATGAGAGTGATGATGGAAACTCGATGAATCATCAAATGTAATGCACTTGAATCAGCAAATTTCTCTTGCTCTCCTCACATAGAAATCCAAATTCAAACAAATAAAAATACATTTGATGCTCAAAAGCTCAAACTTGCTACTGCTCAGTTTATTATTTTCAGGTATAGTTGTTAAGTCTGGATCTTTTCTTTGAAATGCATGTTGTGCTTGATTTACATGTATGAAATTGGGCTTTATTCCATTGTTTTGATAATGTATATGAGATCTTTAAAGATTTTCAGTTTCAGTATTAACCTGTCCTAATCAATAACAGATTTTTAGTGATTTTGTTTGTTCGTTTTCACGATTTTGTATACTCCATTTCCGTTTTTTTTCAAATTGATTATCTTACATACATGTTGCGTCATTTGTTAATGCTTTTTGTCATACTAAGTTGCTTTTTCTACTCCTCTGTTCAGAGGTTCTTTACTATTACAGTCTGTTTAAATTATTTCCCTTATTTCAATTTGTTATTAATTGTATAGGTAATTGCAGAAGCCAAGAGCAGCTAGGCTAAATCTTACAAGTAAGTTTAAAATCCCATTTAGGACAAATACATTCTGGCGAAATCTACTTTATTTTTATGAAAAATTGAAATGCAATATTTGTTTCCTTCACTCTGTTTTGCTTCAATCAATTGATAGGTCATCGTTTTTTTCCCCCATTTTTGGTCACTTAAGTTCAATTACATATTGATTAATAGAGACTCAATCTGGTTACTCATACCTTCACACTCATACCTTCACACACTCAGAAGCTATAAAATCAGTAACGAAATAATCCAACATTGTTTTTGTCTGTACAGTTAACAAAGTCAAATATATATCATTTTGGATACCAATTTGGATAGAACAATCAGATTTCAATCTTATTCGAGTGAGTTGTTGATAGGTATAATTTGGCTCAGTCTCAATTGGTGCTTGGATATGGTGTGAGGCTAGCCAAATTGGCTCAGCATGTTACCAATTTGTTCTTATTTTACCTCTCTCTTTGCTAAAACGAAATGCTGATGGGCGTTGTTTTATTGGAAGAGTAGGTCGACTGCTTGCCTTCTCAATTTTGGTGGCTGAGAGGGAAGAGTGTTGGTTCAGCCTGTTCAGGGAGAGCGACTGGAGCGAGTAAAAAGAAAGCAATCCTTGACAGCCGCAGAGAGAGAGAGAGAGAGAGAGGCGAAAATCTGGGTGCTCTGTATATGATCGATTCTGGGTTTTCATTGCATTTGCTTTGTAATCTCTGTATTATTTGATTTCTGGGTTCTTAGAGTGATTTACCGTAAATTTTGGTTCTCTGTATAGGAAATTTTGATGATACAGCATACTATGTATGAATGGACAAAATGCTCAACTTCATCTCTATGAAGAACTTCCACAATGAAATGGTTCTAATCTCATTTTTTCTCCCGTCATGCCTGTACTATTATTCTAATCAAATTGTAAAGAACTTCCCCCCTCCACTTTCCATGAGTACTTTACTCATAATTTCCCTTGAAAAGACACTTCTTTCATGAAAACATTCCCAGTTCCTAAAGTGTTCAAGGGTATACCAAACCAGAAATATACTCTTTTAGAGTCATCTAAAACTCATGTGCTGCTCTAAAAAATTGAACATTTTTCTGATAAGTAAAAATGATCTGCTTAGCTATTGGTTATGCCTTCTCTGGGTTTTGCATATGTTGTACATATGGACCTGCAGCAATTACTATTTTGAAATTTGAAGGAGTACCAGCATGGCATTTTTATTGGCGAATTAAATCATTTAGCTTTTATCCTAATTTGACATTCTTATTTATGTTTTTCAGTTTTGTTGGTTAAATTTCTGAATTGGTTGGTTCTGCAATCGGTGTCCTATGCTTGAGTTAATTCCAAATTGATGCACTTCTTTTCTGTCCCTGTATATATCAGTATAGCCTATCCACTATGGTTCTAAGTAGTGACAGATATGCATGATTTGTTGACAAAAAGTTGACAGATGAAATTTTGGACTCCTCACTTTGTTTGCTGGAACAACGTTATCCTTTTTGCTCCTTGCTCACTTATTAGATCTCATTACCTTTTCTCACTGCTTACAACTGGTCCTATAACTGATATGTTAATGCTTTTTTCACTGTGTATTTGGTAGATCATAACTGGTCCTCTAACTTTATTTTTATTCTTTTTTGCCAATTTTCCAACCTGACTATACAAAAATTTTGATTTCAGGCATTAGAAACATTCAAAGACAGTAGGCAGTACAACCTCATTAAAATTGGGGACTTATGCTCAAAATATGTAATCCATATGGTAGATGTTACAAGAATTTGCTTCCTTTCTTTTTAGACACCAAGTCTCTTCAACTTAATTTAAACTCATGTTGAATTGGAATCTGTTTGAGCGAAGTCTCACACTTGCTTTGCTGGTATCTTCTATCATGTGCAGGAGGAATGTGTTAAATGGTTAGAACATGGAGAAGACTGTAAAAGTACTTGGGCTCCCTCCCCTTTGTGAACTAGATAACTTCACTTGATTACTATTAGTTGTTAGTTCAGTTAGAAAGCAATTCATAATTGTTATACAACTTGAACGAAGTGATACTAACCGCAGCAAGGCGCGGGATTTGTAACTAGTACATACATCTAAAGCCGAAACACTGTTTATTCAACTGTTCATTTAACAGTGAAATTACGTTTTTGCCTTTTTGTTTCTCTCATTTACGGGATGCCATCCTTCTATAGTGAAATCAAATATGTGTAGATTTCGTTCGTGGTTTCTAGAGAAAGCACGGTCGAAACACAGAGAGAGAGAGAGAGAGCCAGAGAGTGGTGACTCCGTTTTTCTGTGAGGAGGAAGGAGATCTGCATCTTGGGTAGCTTTGCCGTCTACCTTTTGGGCTGGTTTCTGATTCGCGTCTTTGGTTTATAGTTTTGATTGGTTTTTTTTTTTTTTTTTTTTTTTTTTTTTGCTGTGGTTGGTTTTGAATTGAATTGGCTTTCGATTTTGTAAGGGTATTGTTCGGTTTTGCTGTGAGGAGGAAGAGGACCTGCGTTTTGGATAACTCTGAATCTTGAGCCAAGGAGAAGATGAGGGATTTGGGTGTAGGGTCGTGATCGATACTTAGTTTTTGGGGTAAGTTCAGGTAATTTTGATTTTGATTGAAATTCTGGTTTTGATTTCAATATGGGGTCTGTTTGATTGCTGGGTAAGTGAACAATTTTGAGAGTGGTTATACAATCTCTGTGTTGTGTTAAACCATAAGCATAGAATTGATTAAAAGATTTGAGCTTCACTCTGAAAATGATTGAATAGGAATTGAGCTTAAGACGAGTATTTGATTTTCTAATTCTGGGTATTGATTGCAGAGATCAGTTCAGCCCAACCCAGTATCTGGCATTTGAGAAGTTAACCATTGGGAAAATCAACTTCAAGGCTTTTGATTTGGATGGGCATCAGATTGCTTGCAGATTTTGGACAGATTTTGTAAGATTTTGATCAAAGGTCTCTTGCTGTTATTGGCTGAGTTGATTGAATGAGTTGCTAGAAAAAGATTGGTAGAATAAGATGAGTGTTCTGTCTTATTTCGATGAGGTCAAGTTAGATATTCTCTGCTAAAAAGATAATTCCCTTTGCTTTTCTCTGCTTTGGGTTATGGTTGGAGGTCCTATGATTTTTATTTTATTTTCCTGCAAATTTGGTTGGTTAAAGTGGCCACTGTGTTATTGGGATTGTGAGAAGTGGGTACACAGGGTCTTCTTTGTTTATTAGAAGAACTGGCACCAATACTTGGGAGCCCTTCTTTGTTTATTAGTTTGGTCCTTTAATTCGAGTAGTTTGGCTGCTAGAGTCTTCAAATATTTTATTACCTCCACCGTAAAGAAAGGACAAGAAAGTCTGAAAATAAGTTTGAATATGTAATTCAATAGCACATATGTGAATCTCAAATTTCTATATATGAGTGTTATCTTCCGGAAATTCTACCATGCTCCGAGCATGGAGTGCTCGTCCACATCAGCACTATTTCTGTCCGTCCAATTAATTGCAGCAATCATGGCCACCCATTTGTGTCAACCGGTTACCTGCAAGAGTTTTCAAAGTTAAGGAAGAGATATGGGTAAAAAAGTGAAGAAACAAAACCTGGCTTTACTGTAGAGACACGCTTGACGACTTTTGTGAAATTTCATACCCTGTCCTATTGCACGGCCTCGCAGCGGCGTCGTCGTCGTCATCGGACGGGCCCGAGGGGATCGGTGATCCGTTGGTACGTGGCTCGGCCGGTGTAGACGCTGCAGGGGGAGGAAGATTCTGTCCAGATTGGCTGGAGGGGCTGACGGAAAAGGGCGACGAAGGGTGAATGGCCGGCAGGAGTGGCGGGGGTCGTTTTACCCCAGAGTGGTGCACGGACTGCTCGCAGGGTGGTTCGAGTGGTTGTTGTCAGATTGGAGGTCACCGGGTGGTGATTACAGTGTGGCTGCGTGGCTGGGATTCACCATGCTCAGATCGGGTCGATTGAATCCGTTCTGGGTTGCGCGGTTCGTATCTGTTCTGGAGGTGGGCGGTGTTCCTCGCTAGCCCGACGGAGATGATGGGAGATTTGCGGGACGGCTAGCGCTTTGGGGTGTAGGAGGTGGCAGTGGTGTTGCCGGTGGAGGAAAGGCAGGGGTCCTGCCGTCGGGGTGGCAAATGTTCTTGTGTTAGTGATCGTAAGTTTGGTATGGTTTGATTGTATTGGACAGCTCTCTGGTTATCGATTCTGTTAAGTTGTTGAATTATGGTGTTAAGATTAGGAAGTAAGTTGGAGCCGTGATAAATCTGTTTGGAGTAATCGTGTTTTGGTTGGTTTCGGATGCCGAAGCGGCTGTTGTCACCGGCGGCTTTTATCCGATGATGATCCTCGTCCTAGAACACTTATCAGTGCTTGGTCAAGTTAATTCCACGACTTGGGCAGTGGGATACAAACCTGGGCATTATCGATTTTGACTGATATTAGGTATGCCTTCATGTCCCCTCTGTTGTTTCTAAAGCTCCTTTTCTGATGTACAGGAATTATTTCTGCCTTCCATCAGTATACTTCCATAGCTGAAGGAGTAGGTTCACTCTGGATCAGGCCATTAAGAAGAAACTTGATGGAGATTATGAATCAATACTTGGTTGGATACTATGAAATACTTGTGGTCTTTGTCATGTACTATGAGAATGCATTACAATTTGGGATTGGAGCTTCTGTTAATCATGAGAGACTATCTTGTTTGCATGTTTCAAGAATATTGGAGCAGTTGCTGGGAAAATTTCTTCTTGTGAAGAAGATTCAATTCTTGTATTCAGTGACGGTAAATACGGGGATTCTGTTAATTTCTTCTAGTTACTCTCGCTTCAAGAAAATACCTTAAGTCATAGAGCAATTTGGTTGTTTGTGTTCCTCCTGAGTCCTGTCTAATCATGCTGCGCCAAACATGGCTTAAACTAGCTCCTTTTTTTTAAGATGTGCATCAATAACTTCATAATATGTACAACAGTAAAAAATTTTGGTCTCTGAGAGACTGAGATACATCAACACATTGTCATAGTTTTACTTCCCATATAAACATGGGTATAGTGTAAGAAACACTAATACACTACGGCCAGCTGTTATTCATCTTCTTTTTTTTTCTCCTTTTATACAAAAGTATATTCATCCACATACAAAGGACAATCAAACAAGAGAAATTCAGCATGTGCCGTAAAGAAACCAAGAGTTAGACAGAGGTAGCCTCAAAAAATGAAATCTCAGAAAACCTCATGATCACTAAGATGGCATCTTGCAACGATACTCTAGCTTGCTTGAGAATGCAGTCATTTCATCTGGCACATATACTTGCTCTTCTCTTCCTTCTGTACTAGCAGCAACTGAAACAGAATACAAAAGAACAAATGTTTCTTGAACTCAACTCTTTTAACTAACAACAATTTTCTACGTACAATATTCCAATTCTAAACCAAATATAAGATAGTTCAAATAAATTCAGCTTTCTACATTGTGATGTAACGAAAAAGAATGAAGGAAAAATGCTCATATACGCCATCTTTCATATTAGGTTTGCAACTTGTCAACTCTAGGGAAGGCCGCTTTCAGAGACTCAGGTTTATGGTTGTAAAACTTGAAAGCAAACACAAACAATTAGGCATGAACATATCTCAGTCTACCATTAATTTCCTCCTGTTAACAATAATCACAGAACTTTCTATAAGCAAGATTAGCATGAAATAATTCATTGGAAGCCAATTAAAGTGATTCTTCCCTATCCCCAACAAGAACAAACTGAAAAAAGAAAAGCTCAGAAAACCAGTTCCAACCAAAAAGATACATGTTTTTAATATCTGCATATTCACAACTTGCTTTTCATACACTATTTTACCTATGGTGACAAACAAATCTACCCAAACTTGAAAGAGAAATGGGGTCTAACCTCAAACATGTTCTTCAGCAGCTCATCAACTGTAAAGTTAAAAAGCCAAAAAAGACTAACAAAAAACAGAGATAAAATTTCAGATCAAATAAAAGGATGATCCATTTACATATTTGAAACGGGTTGTTCAAATTCTACCTTCCTCCATTGTCAATTGAAACTGCTTGATCGCTTCTGGATTAGGAATACCCATCTTCTTTTCTGTCAGTTCCCTTTGCAGATACTTAAACATAAAGAAAGACTGCAAAATTTAGTTCAACTACCGTAAACCCGAAGCAAATTGCAGAAGCATTTCAATTCCGTATTAATAAAATTCATAGACATCCCAAATTCAATCAATCTAATGCTTTCATACATCAATTCCATATATTCATCTCCACCACAAAATTACAGATTTAATTAATCTCAATATCCCAACAGATTGAACTGAAACACATTCACAACTGAAAGGCTTGGAATGCTTACCTTGTACCATTTCTGCCGAGACAATAGTCTCAATGTCCTGCTGCGTCATGCAATCCTCCTTAGTTCCTCATCATCCCTTTAAAAATCAATCGAAATCAAGACCAGAAGCTCCCCTTTACATTTCAATTTCCCTGTTTCCTCCAAGTACGAAATTCAAAACAACCAAACGAACTGAACATTAATAATTCCATTAGAGTGAAATTGAAACTCAGCATATTAACGAATGAGAGGCTTGGGAGAATGGGTTACCAGAACGAAGAGGATAATCCGGCGGCATCTGCGGCGGCTCTGGTTGAAATCAGAAGTCGGGCCCTTGGTTTTGATAAAAGGAGAGGCACTGACTCCATTCTTGGAGGTACTGGAGCTCGATTCGATTTTGGAGAAGGAAGACTGGAGAAACCCAGGGTCTAGGATACCGGCGATGGAACTTGATGAGAGCTAGGGAGCAGCGCCGTCGCGAATTTGATGATCGCGTGATTAGGCTGCCGGCGGTGGATGGCAGGGATCTTCTGGGGTTTTGATCGGAATTGGACCCAGAATTGATTGACGGTGACGGTGACGGTGGCAGTGGCGGTGTTGTGAATTGGTGGCGGAAATGGTGGTCTCCGATGATGGCAGAGATAAGTGGAAAGGAGAGGAGAGAATTTGATGCGCGGCCGAAAGAGAGATTGTGTTAAGAGTTTCTAGGGTTAGTTTCTATAAATACTAGTGGACATAAAGGTAAAATTTGTCCGGTGGAGGGAAAGAATGAAAATTGAAAATTGAAAAACGCCGCCGTTTTATATTTATTTTTCTGGATAAATTAATATATTACTGTTAAATAATGCACGGTTTGCGTCCACAATCAAATCGAAATTAGACAATTTATTCATGTCATACTAATTTAATACTAACGATATAAATAAAATTAAAAATAAAGACATGGTACATCTAAATCCTCTTTAGCAATTTAAGTATAACTTGTTCATTAGGGTTATTCAAAGCTAAAATTCTCCATGAGCAAAATGGAGGTGGAAATGGAATTTTTCAAAAATGCACCATTAGATATTGTCCGCATACTAATGTATGGTAGTGGTAGAAATTTCAGTGATTTCCGCCTTCGGTTGGGTCTCTATCTACCCGGTCAACTCGATAACTTAAATAGAACATAACACAAATATGCTCTTAACCGGTCTTTGGCAATTCAATTTTTTCGATCTTTCAGCTCCCACCCTCTCGTGGGTAAGGGGTATACTTATGGATGTAAAAATTCCAGGATGTTTGTCCTCGCATGGTGCCGCTCACCTTAGGGGAGTTTGCTTATGCAAAGCGTTGACCGCTCCGTTGGGTGCTTTATTCGCAGCGGATAGGCCTAATTTTTTGACACAATACCTCCCACTGTTATATAAACATATGGAAATTTTCGGATTGATCGATTTCTATTTCAGAATTTTTGTATCGCACATATTCCATATATACCTAGTAGTGTAGTATGACTTGTTTATTAGGGTTGTTACTTTCCATGAGCAAAATGGGGGACGAAATTGAATTTTTAAAATTTCACTGTTGGATGGTGTCCGCATGTGAATATATGGTGGTGGTAGAAATTTCACCAATTTCCGCATTCGGTTGGGTCTCTATCTACTCGGTCAACTCGATACCCTAAATAGAACATAAAACAAATATGCTCATAACTTGTCTTTGGCAATTCAATTTTTTGATCTTTCAGCTCCCACCCTCTCGTGGGTAAGGGATATGCTTATGGATGTAAATATTCCGGGATGTTTGTCCTCGCATGGTGCCGCTCTCCTTAGGAGAGGTTGCTTGTGCAAAGCGTTGACCGCTCCATTGGGTGCTTTATTCACTGCGGATCGGCCTAAATTTTTGACACAATACCTCCCACTAACCAACAAAACTTACAATAGCTACCATGAGCAGTAAAATTAAAAACCCAACTCGGCGGAGGCCGACTCCCCCCACACACCAACTCGTCCAAAACTACAATAAAATTGAAAACCAAATTTACCAAGACATAGAGTTCGATGAGAAAGCTAAATGTCATACCTCATTACTGCGACAAGTGACCCTTATACACCATCATTTTAGATGTCAAATAAAGCGGTCAGCCACTTATACACTTCTAACTCCCCAAGGGGAGCTTACCCACGAGTTGATAAACTTTATGAAATTTTTACATTAATTGTTATAGGTCATAGTCATGAGAGTGTGAGAGCTGACAAATCGAAAAAATAAGTTGCGAGTGATCGGTTATGAGCATATTAGTTTTATGTGGTATTTAGGGTTGAGGGTTGACCCAGTAGATCGAGACTCAAACATCTTCGAAAATAGCTGAAAATTTGACCACAATTATATCTTCTTATAATAATGACATCCAACGGTCGATTTTGATAAAGTCTATTTTCTTCATATTGTTCTTCATGGAAGGTGTATTTTTTAATACAACTCATAAACAAAAACCAAATTAGTAGGCATGTAACGATTTTGTGCGATCTAAACAATCGAACTAAAAATTGATAAAGTTGACATTACCCATATATTTATAGCGTATTAGTAGGTATTGTGTAAAAATATTAACCCGATCCACTATCATTTAGATGTCAAATAAAGCGGTCAACCACTTATACATTTCTAACTCCCCAAGGGGAGCTTACCCACGAGTTGATAAACTTTCTGAAGTTTTTACATTAATTGATATAGGTCATAGCCACGAGAGTATGAAAGCTGACAGATCGAAAAAAGAAGTTGCGAGTGATCGGTTATGAGCATATTAGTTTTATGTGGTGTTTAGGGTTTATGGTTGACATAGAAGATCGAGACCCAAACAACTTTGGAAATAGCTGAAAATTTGACCACAATTATATCTTCTTATCATAATGACATCCAACGGTCGATTTTGATAAAATATATTTCCTTCATATTGTTCCTCATGGAAGGTGTATTTTTTAATACAACTCATAAACAAAAACCAAATTAGTAGGCATGTAACTATTTTGTGCGATCTAAACAATCGAAACTGAAAATCGATAAATTTTAAATTAACCATATATTTATAGCGTATTAATAGGTATTGTATAAAAAAATTAACTCGATCCGCCGTCATTTAGATGTCAAATAAGCAGTTAACCATTTACACACTCCTAACTCCCTAAGGGAAGCTTACCTACAAGTAGATAAACTTTCTGAAATTTTTACATTAATTGATATAGGTAATAGCCATGAGAGTGTGAGAACTGACAGATAAAAAAAAAAAAATTGCGAGTAATGGGTTATGAGCATATTTGTTTTATGTGGTAATTTGGGTTTAGGGTTGACCTAGTAGATGGAGACCCAAACAACGACGAAAATAGCTAAAATTTTGACCATAACAATTTTTTCTTATCATGATAATATCCAACGGTCAATTTTGATAAAGTTTATTTCATACACATTGTTGCTCAGGAATGTATACTTTTCATTATAACTAATAAACTAGTTATACCACATTAGTAGACATATAACAATTTTGTGTGATCCAAAAAATTGAAATTGAAGATTGATAAATTTGACATTATTCATCTATTTATAGGATATTACTAGGTATTGTGTAAAAAAATTAACCCGATCCGTCATCATTTCGACATTAAATAAACCGGTCAACCCTTTAAAAGGTTCTACTTCCCTAAAGGGAGCCGACTCTTGATGAGATAAAATTCCTGAAATTTTTACATTAGTTCATACAGCTCCTGCCCATGAGAGCGTGAGAGCTGACAGATCAAAAAAATAAGTTACGAGTGAGCGGTTATGAGCATATTAGTTTTATTTGGTATTTAAGGCTTAAGTTTGATTTAGTAGATCGAGACCTAAACGATGACGAAAATAGTTGAAATTTTGATCAAAACTGTTTCTTCTTGTCATGATAACATCCTACGGTCGATTTTAATAAAGTCTATTTCTTACACATTGTTGTTCATGGAAGGTACACTTTTCATTACAACTAATAAGCTAGTTATACTACATTAGCGGACATATAAGAATTTTGTGCTATCCAAAAAATTAAAATAAAAAATAGATAAATTTGGTATTACCCATCTATTTACAGAGTATTAATAGGTATTGTGTAAAAAAATTAACCCGATCCACGGTCATTTCGATATGAAATAAACCGGTCAACCTTTTAAAATATTGTAATTCCCTAGGGAGAGCTTACCCATAAGTAGATAAATTTTCTGAAATTTTGACATTAATTCTCATACCCACGAGATTGTGAGAGCTGACAGATCGAAAAATGAAGTTAGGAGTGAGCGGTTATGAGCATAGTAGTTTTATGTAGTATTTAGGATTTAGAGTTGACCTATTAGATCGAGCCCTAAACGACGACGAAAATAACTGAAATTTTAACCATAACCATTTTTTTTTTATCGTGATAACATCATACGGTCGATTTTGATAAAGTCTATTTTTCACACATTGTTGCTCATGGAATGTGTACTTTTCATTACAACTAATAAACATGTTATACCACATTAGTAGACATATAAAAACTTTATGCGATCCAAAAAATTGAAATTGAAATTTCATAAATTTGACATCATCTGTGAGCCTCGGAAAATTTTATTATGCTTAATTGAGATAGTTTGATAATTTACTTATCGATCTTGGGCTTTAGAAAAGGTGTTCAATAATATTTTTTTTTTAAAATTTTTCACAAGTGAAATCTTCAATTTAAGGATTGGATAATAAAATAAGCGACACGACTAGTTTGTTGGAATTTTCGGGAAATTTTCCGGGCTTACAAGCTATATTTGGTGATTTTTGGAAGTTTCAGATTAAAGAAAAATTTGTTGGAAAAGGAAAGATCAACCTGGCGCTATCCTAGCCTCCATAAATCCACCGACTAATCACAGCCATCGAATATTAATTGAAAATGCCCGTAAGTAGGCCTGTGATCAGATGATCCATCCAGAAGGATTGAGAGAGAGAGGACTAAAGTTCTATGACCTGACTCGACCCGGCGACCCGTAAAGAGGATCCGACGGGCGCTACTTCGTCCGGCCACAGAACATCGTTGGACCACCGGCATTCTCTCCGTCTCGCCATCTTCGTAACGCCCATGGCCTCTGATTGTCCATGCATTGAACGGAGAAGGAGAATCGAAGACACGTCCTCTGGCGAGTTTCAACTAATTCCGACGACTCCGGTCACCGATTAAGCTGCATGTGGTAGGAAAACTCATCCTCTCGTCAATCTCTATACGTTGGACAAATTATGTTTTCAATTCGAACGATTTTGACTGATTGGGTTTCTGGGTTATCTTCTGCTCCGCTGTGTTCTTCAACGCCGGCAACTTCTTCGGCCTTTCTGGGCTTCGTTTCTTGCTCGGCTGCACTCATAGGCTAACAATCAAAATTATTTCTGGTTGTTGGCATCACACTCACCAGTTCATCTTCGACAGTGGCACTGGGAAATTGGGTTTTCGTCATCAGGCTTGTCCTAGGAACTGAGTTAGGTTGATTACAGTTGATTTCTGATTTCGAATCACGTTTTGTTCTCGTGATATGAAGTCATGGAACTGAGTTTGGTTTGATATGGTGAAATTGAAGACTCTGTTATGTCTGTTATCGAATTGGTTATGTTGTCTTGTTTATGGTGTTTTAAGTTGTTGCAAGTAAATCTGGGAATTGATATTTGAATTGAGATTATGGACTGAAATTGGCTGGCATGTTGTTGCTTGTGCTTACGGTGAATCTGTGTTTATGAGAATGGTGAATTGGATTGGAATGGGTTGCTCGTATGAAGTTGTTGATATGTAATCGGGTTCTATATAATGGTTGTGAAGTAGTTGATATGCTCGTGTGAAGTTGTTGATATGTAATGAGATTCTGTAAACTCGAAATTGTGTTTTTGGGTGACGTTGGATTTCATTGTGATTTTGGTTTCCGGCAGCAGTTCTGGAGTTTTTAATTCGTCTCTGATAGCTATTGTTGGCTATTGTTGCTTGCGTTCCTTCTGAGTCCTATCTGATGCTGCTGCACCAAACGAAGTCGATCACTTGATTGCGCCAGTAGCTAATCAATTGCCACAGGTCGGAGTGTCGGACCTGGAAACCAGAATTCCTAATCTTCCTCGGGCCATGTTCTTCCTCTCGTAGGGAAAAGGAGATGAACGCAAGTATGGGTCCTCAGGCTTCAAAGGAACCCAACAGTCTCGGCTTAAGAGAATGGGGTTGTCCCTTCTTCGTAGAAATCTTTTCACCCAACGTCAACCGGGAACAGGCTAAACCTTTCCCATTAACATTTCCTCTTTATGTGTTTGACATGTGAGGTGCACGTGTCTGGGCCCAAAGATCCGAGCATGCAAAGCTCCGAGCATGGAAGACGTTCTCGTTATCTTCTATCAAATCTGCAGTTTTGTTCTTTAATTAATTGTGATTAAATGAATGCTTTGTCAATTTATTAGCATTGAATTTCTTAACTTCTCTGTTGTATGCAATGTTGGGAATTTAGCATTTGGGAACAATAGGAGGGAGAGTGAGTGCTTATTTAAAGTGTTGCTTTTGCAGCATTACGTATTAGCACATAGAGAACTTGGACAACAACTTCAACTTCAGCTGTTACTTGGTAAGCTTTATGAATCATTTTCTTTTGTATTTTTTGTTTGAGTTGGATCTTTGATAAGCTTTGCATCTTTTGTTTTAACTGAAGTCAAGTTTAAATAAGCTTAGTAAATCAATAAACAAATACTTTGAATGGGAAAAAATGATTGGAATTTGGAGGATTGTTCTGTATACAGCCTGAAAGTAACCAAATTTCTTAACCAACATTGATAATTTACTGTCTGTTCCTGTAACGTTTAATTTCTCTTTTCTCCACTGTACTTATTTGACTTCTTCGGACACAATTTGTTTTCTGAATTTGATCTTTTTGTATAATAATGTAAAATCCTCTGAATTGTTTTTTTATTTATTTTTAAATTGAATTAACCTTTGTTATGAAAATCAGATCACATTTGATCGTCTTATTGTTTTGGGAAATTGTTAATGGTTTGAATAGGTAAAATTTAGAATAAGCCTTAATTTCATTGATTTTCAAATTATCTTCAGAATGAAGGAATGAACTCATTTTTCTTCTAAATTCACAGGTATAGATATTGGTCTACTGTATTCAGTTTCATCACTGAAATAGTAGTGCTGAGAATTCCAGGCATGTTGGCTAGCATGAGACTAAAATTCCAAGACTCCTTAGAAACTGTTATTACTATAATCAATGAATTTAATATGTCCGCCCAAATCTCATATTATATGCAGTTAATTATTCTAAGCTGTGTGAATGTTATCCGTCAATAGCTCCATCAGGCTCACATGAAGAATCTGGGGGTCTATTACCTTAGATTTTCTTCAACTATATACCATTCTTATTTATTTGATTTGAAGCAGAAAACTAAATATTTTAATAAGTTAGAGTCATAAATATGAATTGAATTTGGTCAGTTTGAATTTTTTTTTTTGGCTTATTTATTTGATAATTGTCAGTTATAGCAAAAGCCAATTGGTAACTAGTGCTCGATAAAAGAAATGCAGAGTTTACACACAAAAACTCTACTGATGAGACCCATTCTCTTCAATTTATTTGTCTTTTGGGCAATCCCCAACTAAATTTAAGTGCTAGAGAGGAGGTCGTGAAAAATGGTGAAGGCTGTGCATTATTGTAATTGTTGTGACCAATTAGATTTAGTCCTTTCTGTTTTCTGTCTGTGGATTGATTACTTTAGGCACTATCCTTATAAACACTAAAGTTTTAGATCAGTTACTAGTTCTGTTGCATTCATTATTATGTTTCTATGTTGTTTCAAGTTGGTTTGGGAACTTGATTTTAATTCTTTTGATTGTTTAGGGACTACACTTCCAACAATCCAATATATTGAGGTTATAGTTTGCACAGTTATGGTAACGTCAAATTCTCCAAGTGCTTCTCTTTCATTCTGCAGATCTTGGGAACAGTGTGTTGTCAGATTCTTGAACCGTTTCAGATTCAGGTACAAAGAGAAGACAAGCTGCCATTGTGTATACATATATAGGTATACCCTTTACATTCCATTAGTAACAGAAAAATGAAAGTTCAGTTTGTATGGTGTATTGATGAAATTTTTGTCTGTCATTGTTTGGTGACAGGCTAACAAATTGAAAATGGAGCAATCTAAGCTCTACTTGAGGAAAAATGGGTTGAGACTGACTGGCAATAAGGACAACCTCATTTAATGGATTATTGAGCATCTAGAGTAACCTAATTTTTTTTTTTTTTATTTGTCAAGGTTGTTTATATGGTTCAGGATTTTGAATGGTGCAGGTGAGAGGTGAGAAAAAAGAGGAGAAAGTTGATACAAGCAAGAAAAGAACTCCCCAGCCAAAGGACGTTGTTGACAAGGAACGGTTGCAGGTATATATTCAGATACATTCTTGCAAATATTTTTTTTTTTTTAATAATTCTGGAATATCATCATCAATATATCTGCTGTGAGAAAGAATTTACTCATTGAAAAGGTTGTTTGAGTTTTTGTAATTGTGGATTTTGTACTTGAATTACTACAACCAATAGTGTATACTTTTTATTACTTATCTTTTTGTAAATATGGATTAGTAATAGCTTTCACTTCTCATTTACAATCAGAGAATCTTATAGAGTTTTGATAGAAGTTCCTAAACTTCCATGTGGAACAGTAAGATACAAGAGTAAACTTAGCCTATGTATCACAATAGTGCTAGAGCCAGTAAGATATAAGGGTCGAAATCAATCTCTACAATTCACAATTGTGGTTGTCTTAGGCCCATGCATTTTTTATCACCCTGTGGAAAATTGAATTTTCGACCAACTCTTTAGCTGATGATCTGCAGACTGCATTTGGATCCAACATGGCCTGATAAATTCAAACAATATGATGCAGTCAGCAACTCCATCCCAGCGTTCTTTTTATTAGACCAAACCAACTTAAGAATAATGGGATACTAAATGCATCTTTCCTTTGAAACAGATTTCTTATGAAATAAGCTTTACTGGATCCAACATTACTACTTATGAAGCACATATGCAGATTTTCTTATCAATTTTTTCTGTTTTGTAGCTACTTGCAATTTTCAGAAAACCATACTACATGAAAGATATTATTGTGAAATGTGAATCTATGATAAGGGGTAGTTTTTATTAACAAACTGCATTTTTATATCTCATTTGAAGATTTGGAGCAGAAGTTATAAGGAAAGAGAAGCTGAAAACTGTTGTTTATGCATTTCCTCATTTCACACGTACTGTAAGAATACGCTCATTCCGAAGCAGAAGAGTGCATCGTTTTCTGCCCTGTTCCTCAATCTCTTTAGCTTTTGAAATCCCTGACTTTACAATGTGATATGATTAATGGATGTGTATAATTCTGCTGTTGTTTGAAAAGTCTGCTATTGTTTGTTTATATAGAATGATGCTATTTAAGGATCTGTAAAACAAGCACACTATGCAATTGTGGAACCACGACTCATTCAAGGGAAAGCATATGAGATCAGACCGTTCTACTTAAGAGTTTCCACTTTTGTAATATATATATACACACACACACACAAACCTGGTAAAAACAACAGCTTTTGAAATATATAAATGTACAATAATTGTATAAAAACTTTAGTAAGCAAACAAGCCCAAACCTGGTAAAAACAACAGCTTTTGAAATATATAAATGTACAATAATTGTATAAAAACTTTAGTAAGCAAACAAGCCCAGCATCGCGTGAGACTTTATCTAGTCTATACTAAAAGGCAATTCCTAAAACACTGTTTATTACTGTTCAATGAATGGTGATGGGATGATTTTGCCCGTCTGTTGCAGATACCCGCAACAACGCGGGGGGCTTAGTAACTAGTCAACACTAAAATTGGAGTGCCTTTGTCAGTAATCTTTGTAAATAATGCAATGTAAGAAATACACACTGATGTGCATAGATCCCAACCCTCAATATCCACATACATGTACGATTAGAAAACACTCGCACCATCTTTAACATGCATGTCAATACTTTGTTCAACGGATAATTCTTAAGTTCACTCCTTGGGTGAATGAACATATTCACCCTCTTTTGTGATTAACGTATAATAATTTTATAATTTATAATCTAATCATTCATGTTGTATAACATAATATAAATATTAGCTCTATAAAAAATCAATCAAATTGAAGACGTTTTAGTTATTTATTTCTATAAAATACTTGGACGGTTCATCATAATAGTAGTGAGTGTTGTTAGAATCATCTATTTGTTTGATTCAATTAGATATTTAAACGATTTCTGATTCGATTGATTTTTTACAGAGATGATCTTTAAAAGCTAATTTAAGATATGAACCATTTAATTATAAATCTATTAAGTAAAAGTATGTTAATCGACGATAGGATGAATATACTTGTTCACCATTAACCCTAAGGGTGAACCTGTGAATTGTCCTTATTCAACCTTGAGCTCAAGTTTACCTCTCGTCTCGTGACTATTGCGGCAGAGTGCGAAACAAACAGGAGCTTGAAACAAGATTACTTATAGTAAAACACTACTTTTCTCTACTTGGGGTATGTGGCATAAGCAAATCATCTCATATTACCCAAAAAAGAAACCAATGCAACGATAGGTAACAAGAACAGAATGCCGTGATCAGGCTACACTATATGGGATATCAGAAACTGATTAGCACAGAGTGACATGATCGATATATTCAAATCGATGCCGACTAAACACATACACAAATTATTGACACAAAATAATGCACCATATATATATATATATATATATATATATATATATATATATATATATATATATATATATATATAAGAATTGCCAGTATGAATATGCATAAGGATTTGATGCATCCTAATCCTACACAAACGTATAAGGTTAGAAGTCAGTCACGCATGCGGACAATTATCCTAATCTTCGGCCTCCTAACCCTACACATATACGTATATTTACATATTCTAATCTTCAGCCAACCTAGGCGTAAGTTTAGCTCTTGCCTCTTCTGAGTATAGCTGGACAAAGATACAACAATAATTAATTTGATGAAGAGTTAAAAACGAACAAGATTATTTATAGTAAACACGTCTTACTTCTCTTCAACTTGGTGTATAACATAAACTAAGAAACAACGACAGCAGCAAACGATAGGTAACGAAAACAAAAAATATCGTGATCAGGCTCCACTAGATCGAGAAATCAGAAACAGACTAGCACAAAGTTTATGATATAATTGATATCGACCGAACACTATCTTAGACAAAAATTAAACCCCTGCTGTGTAAACCTCGCAAGTGGCATCATTACACATCGCATTCAACCGACTATCCGATACGAGTTGCCTCGTACAGAAAGCACCAGAAGCCAAGTTGATCAAGTAGGAAATCGAGAAAACCCTAATCGTTATCTCATATCAGAATCAGAAACATAGTAGTCAACAATATACAGGAGGATGACCGATGGAATGGATAAACCACGAAATCAGATACGTACACGTGTGCCACATGCTTAAATATAGTCCAAGTTGCAGCGTACCGTCGTCGCTGTGCTTTCGTCGTTTTGGCAGCTAGCTCTGCCTGAAAGGATCAGATCGAAATGGTTCTCATCCTCATGATGAAAAAGAAAAAGGGTTTCAGCTGTTACGGCTATATTGATGGCTATCGTACACGTAGCAACTTAATTAAACACCGTTTATGTATGTAGAGAGGTTCTTCCGTGGGGCACCCACACCACACCACGGAGATTTAGGGCTGACCAATAAAAGGCTTAACAGAGGAGTATTTTAGGTATTTTACTTTAATAGGTATGGACAGTTTTGAAAAAGGAAGAAAAATTTCTGGTTTTTTATTGGAGGGCCGCACCGCCACATGGTGTGGAAGTCCCTATGCAAGTATTTTTCATGTATGTAACTAAAAGGGCAGCTACTCGTCAGAATTAACATCAGTGCCCCTCCTAGGTACCCTGCATCATAAAGTCTAAGGTGATCGGTAGGCCAACGTATTAGCGGTACTCTTGTCCTAACTTAGCTAGGAACAATCAATATGTTGCGACCAGATTAAGGTTTCATGAAATGAGAGAATACTTGGAGTTTCGGTTGTGATATGTGAGGGATGAACCTAGACCGGTATGGAGACCAGGTTCGAGTGGGATGACTTAGAAGAATGTACATGCCCAACTTATTGATTTCCTGTTACTGGTTTTGTCTCTTTTGTGCTTTGAATTTGGCCATTATAATGGGTCTTGTTCAGTGTTTATTCTTATCGTTGGCTGGGGTTCTTAATCCTAATGCATGCATGTGCTCCCTGCCATATAAACCAGTCTTCATATGGATTGTATATATGACAGCCATAATATGGTTTCAATTCAAACTGTGTTTAACATACTAGATACCAAAATGAACCTTTACGGTTAAAGGTTGAACTCCAAAACCACTTATGACACATTTACTTACTTGGAATGAAAAATTATCATGAATTGGAGACAAGTGGAATGAGAGAGGAAATGAATCCGTATTGATTCCGAATGATTGATTCCTAAACTCATCTTCTCCCTTCGTAATCAAATTCCTGAATATCCAAGAATTGATTCTTGATAAAGAGGTGAGACCTACACCCATTCCGATTCCTTCATGTGTTAGTAAACGCATGGATTCTTTTACTCGGAATCATTCCGATTCTTTTATGTGTTAGTAAACACAAGAATGTTTTTACTCCGTAATCATTCCCTCTCATTCCAAGTAAGTAAACGTGCTCTTACTTCCTGGGTTATGATATCTCATATGAGGTATTAACATGTCGCATGTCATATCGTTTGTTAACTTATAATATTAATTGTTCGAGTACGTAAGTGTATGTTTATTATTACTATGAATGGTGAAGCAAATGGTGCCCGTGTAAAATGAGGTTGATGGTGTTTATGTAAAATGAGGCTAGCAGTGTCCATGTAAGTGAGATTGAGCACATCGAAAGACATGGTATGACATCCCAATTCTATGGAAACCAATCCCAGAACTTCTTCACAATTGTGTTTATTATTATTTTTTTCTTTTCAAAATCATGATTTTCACCTAAAACTGAGCTATAACATAAACACGGTTTTATTTTTGCCATAATTGTATGTTCTTATTTTTTCACCAAAATTTTTTCATCCCCAAATCATGATGTTTAAGCAATTATAAATCTAAGCCGATTTTTTTTATATAATTTTTCAAAGTCAAAAAATCCTAGAAAATTATTAAAAAAATATTGGGTCGAGATTTTTTAGGTTCTTCACTTCTAAAAATAATGTTTTATTAATCGCGAGATTATAACACGAGAGAGTTTTAAGAAATGCTAACAAGGTTTTGGCATTCCACGAATGCCCTCATTTCTTGAAATTTTTCATGTCATAATATCTCCATTTTTACAGTATGATTTTTTGATTGAGCTCCACTTGAAGGACCTCAAAAATCTCAATTTTTTTTAAAACAATTTTTCATGTTTTTAAGGGATCTATTGCTATTTTTCTACACAGCCATAACTCATAAGTGTTAAAGATTCCGAGTTGCATTCAAATCAAACCAACTACTCGAACATGATATATATATATATATATAGTGATGACAGATGAGGAATTAACATGTTGCATGTCACATTGTTTCTTAACCTCTAATATTATTGTTTTGGTTACATATGTGCAGTTTGCCACTACTAAATTTCAGCCTTTGCAGAATGTAAAAGGAGAAACAAACGGAGAAGATGAATACGAAGTTCCGAATAAAAGGGGGAGAGAGATTTGATGGTGGTGGACTGGTGACATGGAGCTTTACATATTATATATAGAATAACTAGATCCTAATATAACATTCATAGTCTTAATCATTGTTAATTAGCATTTGACAATAAAGTAAGTTCAACTTGCAAGAAAGTGGAGCTGATCAGTTCACTCAAGTATCTTCGTTGGATCCCAATTAGATACCAAAAGGGTGCCATTCACATAACACCTCAAACAGAAGAAACCCGAACACGAATATAAGATGACCAATGTTCCTAGCTAGACAAAGTTGGTCTTAAATCGATACGGAGCTGATCTAGAATGAAGCAGATTACAATAATAGACAGAGAGTTGTGAAAATTTACGAGAAAGAAATCAAAATGCATGCATAAGCCAAATGAGCTTCGATCTTTAATTGAAGTATCTGCCTTATGAAGTAATAAACCGTACCGAAACATGAAGTGTATATGTTCACATGTTGTTGACATGTTTTGTAGCTATCTGCATTATTAACTTTGTCCAGTACTACTACTCATGAGTACGCTATCAACGCCATTAAGTCGGGTCGGCTATGGCATGGCTAGCTTTGCAAGCATGAGGGGAAGCATAAGTAAAAGCTTCGCATTGGAGGCCACCCTAAATTTGTTAATCGTTGTGGTTAATTTCAGTTGAAGTTACATATTTGGTTGACTTCAACATTGTAACAATGTTAGTGTCATTAAAAAAATGTTCAGTCATCTCATTAATTGTCTATAAGACAACTATGTCTCTATCTATTATAATAATTTAATCGCTTGATTTAAGTACATATTATCATTGTGTAATTAATTGTAAATTGCTTCAAATTAGGATTTAAGTTCCTTTAAATGTTGTAATCATGAGTAGATTCATATAGAGGCTAGATTAGGCACTTGCCTAAACTGGGGTTTTGAGTTTAAATAGATTTGGTATAGTCAAGCTATGTGAAAATGATAGAAATAGGACAAAACCAGGTGAATTGGGGAAGAAGATGAGCTGCAGCGCGTCTTGTTTTTTTGTTTCCTCTCTTTGATAACAACTTGAAACGACGTCTTTTTGAGCTAATGATTTAATAATAATGATAGGCCAAACAACCTCGTTTTATAACAAGATATCAAAAAAAAAAAAACGCATAATAGAGTTCAAATAGAACAAGGACATTTCCGATGATTAAAAAGAGACTTTAGACAGTTAGAAGTCTGTATTCGTTAGGAGGAGGGAGAGGTTCATACGATTGTTCATTTCTATCAAATTCCCAATTAAAGGACAACATAGCTGATATGAAAGGCTCCAACAATTAAAAGTCCATTATTCACAGCCATTATACAATTGTTCTCTCAAATTCCCAATTATAGAGAAGAATTTTCAGATCTCTCTCTATTACTATTCATTGGATTCGTTTGGCAACTGAAGAACTGAAGATTGAAAATTTAAAAGCTTTTTTGTTGTTCAATTGATCAATTGAGTCTTCCTTCACAAGTTCACGGTAAGTTCCAACTCATTTTAATATATTCAAAACTCATAAAATGTAGATTAATTTAATAATCTTTTCTTATAAATTTTAGGGTTTGTTGATTTTTGTGATTGTTGTGATCCTTGAAATTGACCCATTCACAATCCAGTAAGGTTTCTTCTTCATTTTTTTCTCTTTGCTATGTGTGTTCTATAACCTAAATTAAATAACTCAAAACACAACAATATAAACTAAGAAACAACAAAATTACGTTAAATATGAATGATTGATTTTGTAATTGTGCATTTGTATTCAGCCAGTAGAGAACTTTTTTCCATATGTGTAATTTGATGATGTGTTGATTCCTACAACAACATAATTGTTGATCTGCTGAATATATCCTTACTACTTAGTTTGAGCATGCCTTATTTGAGAAAAATTTCTAGATCCGCCGACTATTGTAATTAGTTATGTCAAGAAATATGTTTCATTTTCGATATCATATTTTCTTTAATCTATAAACAAAGAAAGTGAAACGATACGTCGAAACACCTGGACACTACTATCAATTGGTTTCAATGTAAATCGATTCTTTTCGGGAAGATAAAAGAAAGTATCATGTGTTCAGGTGGAAGAATATGCCTACCACACAATACTCTATGCCTCAGCACCTACAGTTCCCTTTCCCTCTTGGCAAGAGACACATATACTCCCAGACGAAAGCATAGGCGTGCCACATGTTCATCCCTCGCTATTTCACATATATTTACACTTCACCCAACAAAAGACGACACTCTGTTTAGTACTCCATGACTCCTTTAAAACCACCTTCACCACCTCACAAAAACACGACTCGGGCTCATCGGCCAGTCTTTGGAAGCTTAGCCCCAGCCCTTAGAGATAGAGAGAGAATGCCACTGTCTTATTGTATAGCAGAGAGAAAGCCCTGTGTGCGTTGGGTTGAGAAGTACTTCAAGGACTGCCTCTGCAACCTCCGCGACGACTTCTCCTTCGGTTTCGGGCTTGTCAGCTTAGTCTGTTGGGGAGTTGCAGAAATCCCTCAGATAATCACCAACTTTCAGACTAAGTCGAGCCATGGAGTCTCTCTTGCTTTTCTCCTCACTTGGGTTGCCGGGTACGTAACTACTTAATCGCCTAATTAAATTCTATCTTCACCACCCCAAAAAGGTTAATTGTTTTGTTCTTCTTGTTTTGTTGATGCAGGGATGTGTTTAATCTGGTGGGTTGTCTTCTGGAACCAGCAACTGTGAGTTCTCCTGTGCCCATAGTTTTGTTGTTTGCTAGCATTGTGGTCCAGAAAATTACCACCAGACTCTGGTTGGTTCTGGTTAATCACTATCTTTTTATTTTTCTCAGAAAGTTTTCCGGTCAGCTTTTAGCAACTTCTGATTTACTTGTTTCCTTGTAATTGGATGCAGTTGCCTACCCAGTACTACACAGCTCTGGTAATTCCGCTATCTGAACTTTGGTTTATGCTTCTCTGGGAAATAAACTATTGAAATAACCCTTATACAGCCACATCTCGAAGGCTGTATACTTCAGTTGCGCGTGAGAATTTCCTCATTCGTTATTTCGTTATTGCGCTATTACTACTTCGTAATTTTACTGTTACAGAAGATTCTGGTTCAAGTCTTCAAGAGATAAATTATTTACCGAATTACCTCATACCCTAAGAAACTATTTGGCATTCTAGATAGGGCCTGTGAAATCTATTGTAGGTCTGCTTTTTATATCCCTAACATGTTCAAGTATGTCCAAGTGACTAGGAATGGAGATTTTGGTCATTACATTATGACAGATAACACTATATTTTTTTTGTTTTGGACAGCTTTACACAGCAAGCACTGTAGTGTTGGTGTTGCAGAGCGTGTACTATGATTACTTCTATACATGGTGGAAACGTGGCAAAGTCACAGTTAACCAAGTGGCACAAGTACATCATTTTCTCTGCATCATCTGAAGAACTATTAACAAGTGGGGCTATTGAGTTAATATGTTTGCATCATAAATATTGTTACAGGATGAAGAAGAAGATTGCAGAAAACCATTGAATCCAAAGTTGGTTGATTCAGGCGTCCCAATACCGAGTGCTTCACCCAAAGCCACTCCTAGAAGGGAGTTTTACTATACGTACGTATAGCTTCTTTTCCTATCTACGAGCTATTATTGGATCCAAAAGCTTAATATCTCCGAAAACAGAGTCTAACAATGTTGACATATACATGCGACCCGCTTAATTTTGACAGGTCTGCTAGATCGATGGCGGGTAGTGGGACTCCGCCGTTTCGAACGTATATGAGGGTAGCCAGAAGTGGTCCTTCTACATTGGCAGTAGACAGTGACTCATCTTCGGAGGACGAGTCGGCTCCAGTTACATCCAAAAAATCTGATAGGACTTCCCAACCCAGGCCAATTCCAAGATCGGTGAGCCTTAACCACCACCCATATCATATGAATCTAATTTTAATAATGATCACAACATATAACTAACCCCAAATGTTTCCTGTTTTACATTATATGAGTTTGATTTGACGGTGCATGTATATGTATGTTTACAATGTCTTTCAGGTAGGTTATGGGGCATTTTTAGCTACATCACTTAACTTGCCGTTCGGAAGCAAGGGAATGACACAAGTATTATACATGGGAATTACTGGGAGGAAGCTATTGCAGGTATATTGGTGACTGGAAAATATACATAATTACCATACAAACAGTAAGATATGTAGTTGCTATTGACAATCTCAAAACGCATTCCGTAGTCGTATATATGCAGGTTTATTTGCGCTCACTCTTTCTAGAAAGCTAGATGTCGTACATTTCTCCAGAGGAGTGCAAATGACGACTCAATTATGGGAATGTTGTTATTTGTTAGTGTATTTTCTCTCGTGTGAATAACATTCTGCTGTCTTGTATAAATATGTTCTTCCCAAGACATCAACCGGCCTTATAGTACTATGGTCTGTGCAGGAACACTCGGTGGAGCATAGTGTTTATGGGCAATGGTTGGGGTGGCTGATGGCTGCTATATACATGGGCGGTCGACTACCTCAGATTTGGTTAAACGTATGTATATACTTCAATAATCTAAAAGCTAGATTCCGTGATCAACTTGGCTCTGTCAAAAGTGAATGCAGTAGCTTAATAACTATATTTCACGGTCAGATAAACTCAACTTTTTCCCTATTTTCTGTTTGGTTTTGTTTCTAACTTTGTTATTGTGTATGTTGGCCAGATTAAAAGAGGGAGTGTGGAGGTGACGCTTTTATCCTTTGCTTGCTTCATGAATCATAGGCATTGGGCTTGTTAATAATTATTCACCAGAGTCAATTTTAACACAACAATTTTGTATAAACTGCAGGGCTTGAATCCTTTAATGTTCGTCTTTGCATTGATTGCAAATGTTACTTATGTGGCTAGGTATTTAAAGCCCTCTCTATTTTACCATGTTTCTATCGATAATGACGTCTTAGTTCAATACTTGGGCTTAACTATTTGTTTAAATATTGCAGCATACTTGTAAGAACAATCGAGTGGAATAACATTAGAGCCAATATGCCATGGTTGCTCGATGCTGCAGTTTGCGTGGTGCTCGACTTATTTGTATCCTTTTGCTGGCTCCCTAGCACACGAAGAAACATCGTTTCCATTACATCTAGCTAGCAATGCTTTACTCTAATTACTGGTCACATTGTTTATCACATCTTTATACAAAAGCAACACAAAAAAACTCCATAAATGGTTAGAGATCTGATCAACAGTGTGATCTGTAAATGTGATATATCATTTGCACATTTAGTGAATGGTAGCGATAACTAAGTAGACCTTAACAGACGTACGTACTTACAGATAATACTGCAGTACATGTATTACAGATACTGGAGGAAGAGGACTACAAGTGGTGATAAGGAAGACAACACATACTACAAGTAACGAGACAAAGCTGTAGGTACTTGGTGGGTTGGACATTGCGAACAGTGTATATCCCAGCTGAAAATCCAGAGCTCGAGTTTAGACCGATCGTTATTAATCATAACCTTTGTATCATGCAAATCCTTTCTACTATTGCTTGGGGATTTCTTCTAGAATGAACTTTAATTAATTTGTATTATATATTTCTTTTGGGTTTGGCAACCGCCAACAGCCACCGTCCGCCATCACCAGTTCACCACCACTACGTACAATATATACAAGCTTTTGAATTCCTCCAACTTGTGGTCAAGTTATAACTTTTGACCACAAATAAGGGAAAACCGGTGTTTAGAATATCTTTCTTCGCCTGAGCTCCTACCTAGGTTAAGAACTGAACTGAGCCATTAGCTTGTCATGTCGATCAAGCAGACTCGAAGTCTTCTCTCCGCCGTTGCTTGTAGTCGCACTAGTGCATGATTGCCAAAGCCATTTTCATCAACTTTATTCCACGGTGGCCTGATCAAGATTTGACCAGAGTGCGAAAGCTGATATTTCTAAAATGTTCGGTGGGTACTGGGTATGACTAAATTGTGCTGATACTACTGGCTCAAACTTCCGGAAAATCGTACTTTAGGATTTTCGTCGGTTATGATCATTATTAGGCCTATTAGGGAAGATATACTATTTTTAAGACATTTTCCTTTCATTAATAACTACACAACCTTTTTTTAAGCAAAGGCCGACCAAGAAAATGGTCACATGACCCACCATATCCATCCACACTCTTGTTTCTTTAGAAAAGGCATTGCAACTTGGAATAGAGATTGCATAGTATTTGAGATAGTGATATAATCTCAAAATTAACCCTAGAACATTGTGAAACCCCTGCAATGGCTCTAATAACACACATCCATCCAAAACCTTTGCCGCTACTCTGACTCCATCTCCTTCCAACACATCTTCAGAGATGCAAATAGGGTAGCGGATAAACAATGAACACAAGATTGGTGAAGTTGAATTTGATTGCCTATTGGTGGTGCTGCTAGTGGTGGTGGTGGTTCTTTTTTACATTTGTATTTCAACAAAAAGTAAACAGCACCAAAAAACAAGGTAACTGCCCAATTGGATCGGATTCTAGCCCCTTAGATGCGTACAGAACTTAGCTTGGGGTATATAAAAAAAAAGTATAAAAAAAAAATGCAGCCACCCTTGAAAGAGTGTGTATAGCTTACTGATCGAGCACTCGTCGTTTCTCGAAAAGTATCTTTTTTTTCTAGGAATATGGTCAACCAAAATTGTTATGTTCGCGATTCTCTCAGTCTAAGAATAAATCATCCCCCAATCCTAGAGAAAGATAGGTAAGCGGTAAGCTGCAAAGGAATTCTCTGCTATGCTGCCCCAGCCTGGCTGAGGAAGAATTATGGGGCGTAAAACATACGCTGATTCGCGCCGGACATACTATACTTAATTAACCCACATTAACGATGGATTGTAAAAGAAATAATCATGATTGGATCTGGTTAATTAGTCCATCGGGTAGTGCCAAGATTAGGCTCATGGCCCTTGTCTGTTATCTACCATGACCTGGCCCAATGGGTTGTGATCTGACCGGGTTCAAACCTCAATGTCATATCTCTTTTCGACCTGCAATCCTTCTGATAGGACTATAGGAAAAACATTTTATCGGCAGCCCATTCTCTTTATAACAACGAAGACCAATGGAGGAGTCATGTTTGATGATCTCTCTGTTTATGAAACTGGTTGGAACATCTAAAAGAAGTTATTATAGTGAAACAAAAAAATGCAGAAAAGACAACTGTTTGGGTGACGAGGAAGTTTTCACGCGTCTTCTTCCACCATTTATCAGTCGTGCATCATACGGATATAAGACTAGAATAAGAATAATCTCATTCGTCTTTTGCCAGTATATACAACAGAATCAGTTAGTATTATATAACAAACAAGCAACCATTAATCATCGATCTGCTAGAATCTAAAAAAATTCAGGCAGCTTGCATAGTTGCATGTGGTACTGGATCAATGCAACGAAGTACGTAGCAACTCAGTTGCTGTGTTTCGATAGTTGATCAATCATCATGTGGTCCGTCTTCCATGTTCGATCAAATGCTTCCTGCCATTTTAAATTCCTCCATGTTCGATCTGCTTAGATTATTCCATTCCACTCTTTGATTAACTTTTACTCAAACCTTGCAAAGGCTTTGACTATCCTACGATCTATCTGCAATATTCTGCACATATCTGTCAGTTATGTAATTTTAACACATGCATGGTTAGTTTTATACGTGGAGACTAATCATACATGCATGGTTAGTTTATATCAAAACACGATCCAAATTAATAAACTAAGCAGTTGATTAAGACATTAAGTGGACCTAATTAATAGCCTCGTGCAGCAAGGCTACAACTTCAAAAACATACAGCAATATTGGAGCCGGAGAAACTGGATTCTAGCTTCTCGATCGGGTTTAATTTGCTTCAGGGGTGCCTAAGATTGCTCCTGGAATCAAGAAGATGGAATACCATTGTTATATTTGTGATCTAATAATGTTAAGGTAACTCCAATTTAGTAGCTAGTCGCTCCAAATGTTTGAGTTGATAATTGTTGAGGTTACTAAATACTTATATATGATAAATAGTGTACGTACATTTATGTCACTGCATATAAAATTTCAGGTAGGGAAATGTTATATTCTGCACTTTGCTAAACTTCATCACACAATGTCCTCTATGATAAAACATAGGGTTTAAGTACTCACAAGCAAACCCAACCAAGGGTTTGAGTAGAACGGCAGCGGGCTTCCTTCGGTGGCCAGCTGATGTAATATCGGCGATATTACTAGTCAGGGCGAGGGTTGGGGAGGGCGGCACACGTGTTGGACAGATTGGCGGCGGTGATTAGGAGGTGTCGAGGATCCAGCTTTCTTCTCGGAGCCTTGATCGATTTATGGGATAGGGGACTGCAGCTTGTCGTCGGCAAGGCTCTGGTTTGCAGATCTGTGCTGCTTCTCTGTTTGATCACTGATCGAAGCAGTTGTTATGGGTGCTTCAGGTTGAATTTGGTTGGAGTGGTTCTTGTTTCCGACCGACTTCTCTTTTGCGGGCTTGGATTGGACGCCCTGATGTCCGATTGGAAGGGTCGGCCGCCAGAAAGCTGGCCGGCAGCGGCGATGGCATGGCAGGAGATGATTAGGGCTTCTACCCACTTTGCTTGGGTATGGGCTTGAGCTTTTGGGCCTGGGCTCCAACTTGGGCTTATGGGCTCTGTTTTGGGGGCCTTCAAGGAGGGTGTCTTGTCACCCTCACTTATCACTTAATGTTCAAGGTGGACCTAGCCTGAGATAGGGACCTTCTTGGGTATTTGAGTTGATATGTGGTCCATGACCAATCAATTTCGGATCATGGCTGCTACGAGAGTTGATAATTATCTGGAATATGATCGGCGTTTTTTTTTATAGCGGCTTATAAATAAGGAGGTGGTCCTATTTGTTTGCTAGGAAGTAACTTTCTGTTGGTACCGCAATTGCGCGCTTGGCCAATAGGAATGCCAGTCAATGATTTTGCGTTAGAAGACACGGGGTTTCTTTGTTTATAAGTTCGCTAATTTTAGCGAGCTTATCATCGCCTTGTAATGATTATGTTTTGCTTAAAATAGGATTTTCGGATTTTCTTGCCGGCTATCTTGTTGTAAGTACAGTTAGACTCTAGTCATTAGCAGTTTGCCGGCTATTGATTTTAATGATATCAATTTCTATTCAAAAAAAAAAAAATTTCTTCTATGATAAATTGCACTCCGTATAATGCTTAACCAAAATTTATATATAAAAAAAATAGATATAAACCCAAAAATATCAAGCTTGTATTAAGAAAAACCCATCCATATATATATTTTTTAATTTACATCCAATTCACATAATTGAACCTTTTTTTATAGGGTTTATATCAATAGTTATGATGTTTGTATGTTTTCAACTGATTATTTTACCCTTCTTATTAAATAGGATGTTAATTTAAAAAAAAAACTTCATTAAATGTAGCATTTTTGAATTTGAATTATAAGACGAAAAAGAAAATCTTCCTTAAATCTTCGTAAACTCTAGGTGGGAGTACACTTTAGCCATCCATAACTTGTAGAATCTATTGAGAACAAGAAGAAAAAAAAAACAAAAATTAAAAATGCCAGTTATTGAAATCCGTATATTGTTCAACAACATAAACCCTAAAAATGAAAATACAAATACCTCTTGAGGAGGAATTAACCAAACGACACATACCTATTGAACAAGAAGCTTCAATATGTATGTTTGGGGCTTGTGGCATCTTTAGTCATTTTTAACAAAAACAGGTTTTATTTTTTATTCTAGTTAATATGTCTTTTTTGAAATGGGTCTGGCTGGTTGCCCTTAAGGCTTGATTAATGAAATTGCAGAATACTTTGGGGGGAGGGGGGGACATAGAGCCTGAACCTCATATTACAAATAAGTATAAAGAGAACATCTTGAAATAATACAAAGATTCTCCATAAAATCTATGTTATTTTTTATTCTAGTTAATAGGTCATTTTGTTTTTAGATGAACCTAATTGATAGATTTGGGTGTATATTAAAATTTTTTTGGTGAGTTTAATCTAATAAGTGAATGACAATTTGGGTGTGTAATAACCTCAAAATTTATCATGAGAATCACTATAAGCAGAAGCACAATAAACATTAAGTTCAAATGTTAATCGTTGCAGCAAAAGCCATTGTGTAGTTTACTAGAAAAATTGAGCGGTATTTATTGAATGAAGAGATTGAACTAATGATATGTCGTTTATTTATATTATTCAAACATGACTCCACCTGAATACCTAAAGCTCAAGTGTTACATCTCTTGGCCTTCTCTGACTTTAACATGTTTTGCGCTAGAAGCCGTGGATGCGCTTGTGTATATTTGTCTCAATTAGTCTTTTTTTATCCAAGAAAAAAAAAAGTTCGTAACAGATGCATTAATGTTCAAATAAATCTCTATTCTGTGTCTGGCTCAAACTCTAGGTTATTTGACCTAATGGTAATAGAGTTACATTAGAATGATCTAGATTCTTATTCAATGTACAATTACTCTCCTTGTACAATTTGGATTTTATGCATTGTAATTCTCTATATAAATAGGGCCCTATTATCAATGAGAATACACAGCAAATTCCTCTCAATTTCTGATTCCCTAAAACAATTAACAAATTATAGTCACTCCTTGTACCATGCTCTCAAGTTTGGAATAAGGAAATTCCTATCTGAACCTTCTTTAACTTCGACATGTCTTCACAAACCCTTGCATCCACTATCTAGTTCTCTCCTATAGTATTTTAATTTCATATCAAAAATTTGAAAATATAAAAGAATTTCGTTCGTCTATTTCCCACTTGAGAAGTAAATAGTTTTTGTGATTTTCACAAGGGAGACAAGACTAGAGGAGATCACGCGTTCATGGATTTTACTCCAATTTGTTAAAGTAACTACTCTTCTTGACTTTATGCATATTGGCTCAATTCCATGATACAAACTTGTCGTTCTCCGCAGTATGCAACTCAGCAATGCAAGTATTTTAGCAACATAAGCAGTAAAAACCGATTGAGGTGACGACAACATGTCCTGGAATTTTGCAACTTCAGAGTTTGTTTAGAATACATAGAAAAATCATCATTGGTACTTGAAATTGAAACAAAAATTAAGAAAGAAAGAGAGTACTGAAACAATTACAGTGTACCTGGTAGGTCAATTTGGTTTAATGGGATTGACATTAGCTGTCCAAGCATTGATACTCAACATTACAAATTCACGAGGACTCCAAACGATGCTCTCATCCTCTTTTTCTTCGTGATGAAAATTGTGTAGTCAAGTTCTAAGAATTATAAAACATGCATTACATTTCTTTTCTTTTCTAATTCATACACATGAATTCGATGAAAATATATGCACATTTTAGGTGTCAAATTATCTTTCAATTAAAATGGGAAGTATAATAATCATGTAAGCATGACCACAGCATCTCATCATATTTTGGGTCCCCAGAATAATAACAAATGACACCAATATTTTTTCCTTCAGGGTCTGGCTGTACTGGCCTATAAACACAGCCTGTACTTCTCCTCCTTCAACAAATGGCTTATGCTTTTAAATCACCAAACCTCCCCACTAGTCCCATACATAACTGTATCCCATTAAGGCCAATTCTAAATATCCAAGCAAACAAAAAAGAATATAACTCTTATCATTCTAAATATCCAAGCAAACAAAAAAGAATATAACTCTTATCAATTTGCTGATGTATTCATATAAACTCAGAAGGACAAATACAAAAATTGTATTAAATTTTCTTGTTCAGGTAACCGCACATTGAATTCGCCAAACTTCAATGAGAAGCTCCTTAATTCGAGCAGAGAATCAGACTAAAAAGGCAAAATATTACATCATGATCGTAAAAAAGAAGGGTCTGTTAATTTGCCTCTGTATAAAATGTACAAAAATGGTCACCTCAAAAAAGGGGAGAAAAGAAAAAAAAAGAAAAGGAAAAAGAATAATAACACTTTTTTATTATTTTGGAGTAATTTGTGGCGTTAATTAATAATTGAATTAATTTCTAAGACTCTAGCGCGAAAGGTGTCTGTAACAGATCATAAGGGGCCCACAGAGCATCCAAAGGGCAAGGCCGGTTCGAGTCGAGCCGGACCCACGGTTTCCCTTTGCCGCTCCAATGGAGCAGGCTGACCGGACCGGCATGCAAATCCCGACACAACCCTCGGAAGTTGTCGCCGCCGAGGCCGTGCTGGTTCCAGCGGTGGTCCACGGAGGCGATGTTTCCGGCGAAAACTAGGAGAAAAGGAGGTAAAGACCCGAGTTCGTAGATCCGCATTCGCTTCTGGAGCTCCATCCACTCGACTATCCGGTTCGTGTAGCCGCCGGCCCGCCACCGGTCGAGGTCGATGACCATGACGCCGGTGTTAAAGTAGCAAGCGTCGCGGCCCTCGAAGGTTAAGGAGAGAGTTGGGTTGGCCCAAAACGACGGCGTGAAGTAGGTGGTGAAGTTGGCGTTGCAGTACTCCGGCGCGGCGAGGACGGCGTGGGGCCCGAGAGGGGTGGCGGCCAGCTTGGCAATGTCGTCGACGAGTACGAGGTCGGAGTCGAGGTAGACCACGAGGCGGACACATGGAGGGAGGAGAGTGGCCAGGTAGTTGCGCGCGTAGTTGAGAGGGCAGTCGAGGGCTGACCGGATAGAGGTGGAGATCAGCCCCGCCACGGCGGAGTCGCCGAAGGGGTAGACTCGGAATTTCAAGTACGGGAACGACCTCGACAGGGTTTGTGTTAGAAGTATCGAGTTCGAAGAAGAAGCGGCCGCGACGAAATGGAAGATGACATTTTCCGGGCATGAAGAGTGTTGAAGGACGGAGAGGATCGCCGCCATTGAGCCGCGGAGGTAGGCGGCGTCGAGGGTCATCGCTACGTGGACCGCCACGTCGGAGCAGACGGTGGAGTCGTTTTGGAGCGAAGGGCAGCTGGGGGAGTTGTAAAACTTTGGCGCTTCTTTGAAAACATGAGTTGTTGTTGTTGCTGTTGTTAGGGCGGCCGCATTGGTGGTTGTTAAGATGAAGAGGAAAAACCAAAGCGGCTTTAGCGGCGGTGGCGATTCCAGAGGCATGTTGTGGTGTGGAAGGAGAAAGTGTTTTGGGTTTGAGAAAAGAGGGAAAGTGAGAGGGAGGGTTAATGAAGCTGTGAGAGTTGTGCGTGGCTTTGAAACCACGTTGTGGATTCAAACTGAGGAAGAAGAAGGAAGACAAGTCTACAAGTCAAGAGTCTTCAACTATGTCTCTCTCTAGAGCTCTCAGACTCTCTCTCTCTCTCTCACCCACAACCAGACCAACAGCAAATTGTAATAATGGAATGGGAACAAAATAAAATGAATGGAGTCAGAGATGAAATTTATATATTTGTGAGTAAAGAAAAAACAATGGGATTGTTATTCCTTTTTAAGTGATTTTTGACCAAATCATTGCTGATTTATGTATTTGGTAATATACCATCAAAGACTGTGACTACTACAGCTAATCTGCCGTCTTAATATTGGCTCATATACACAATATAGGTCTCTGTAAATTTACTGTTGCTTTATAGCAACGGATCAACCTCATTGTTAAGTTGTATTGATTAATGGAAAGTAACATATTCAAATTAGTTAATGGCATCTTTAATTTGGTTGCGATTTAGATACATGTGCCTTTACGTATTTTGCTTAAGGATAATGATCATTTACACAATTTAGACCGAAAACTAAGAGATTTTTAACTCCATTTATTCAATTCAGTGTTAAATGACAATTTCAACCTTCAACTAATTAACAAATTACAGATTCACTCTCTCTCCTCTATCTCTCTCTACAGCTGCAGACTCTCTCTCTCCCCCCTCTGCTTCACCATCCCAGTCAGCAACGACTCTCCTCCTTCGCGGCAGTTCATGGCTATGTTTCCTCGTGGTTCGATTGCATGAATCGAGGGAAAGCAAATGCAGTCGTCGTGCTGGTGCCCCGAGAATGAGGATCTGGATCGGAAATTTCCAGTCGTCCAAAGAACGTGACCGGGTTCAATTGGTCCGGATTGAGGGAGAGCCGGGGCAGGTAGTCGTGCTCATGCCCCGAGGATGAGGACGAAAGAGAGAGGCGCGAGGAGATGGAGACGGACTCGGGCCGTCACTTCTATGAAGGAAGTGCTTCAGTGAATTGGGCGAGCGTTTGCGGAGGTGCTGGACGATGTCGTTTTCTGACCACTGTCGGCCTTCGCGCCGCCGTTATTGTCTATAGCCCGATTCTGCACCTTTTTTTTTTGGATCTGAGTCCTAACTCCCAATTACCTATATTTTTCACTGCCTCTCTCTCTCTCTCTCTCTCTCTCTCTCTCTCTCTCTCAGGCGGAGTTGATGGCGACGTCACTTTTTTTTTTTTGTAAATTTGGCAGAAGACTTATACATGTCTAAGGAAAGAAGAAAGAAGAATGTCTATTGTGGGTCAATAATATGATTATTGGGGCAATGATAAGATTATTACGGAGCAATAATAAGATTATTTATTTGATAAAACTACAAAAAATTTCAAAATTATTAACATTTTCATTTTCTATTAATATTGATCCCTAATAAACTTGTTACTGGGGGCAATAATATGATCCGGTAGCGGGATTCGGGATTCAAGATTCCGGTGATCGGTTGCCAGAGTCTGTCACCAGTCGCTAGAGTCTCGTGATTTCTCTCTCTAAGTGACAAAGAAGGAGAGGGCAAAAATGTCCCAAAAATAAATAAAAAGAAATTAAAAAATAATTAATTTAGTATTAGGGAAATGATCTCTTCGAGTGTTTGGGTAAATGGGTAATCTCTTAAAGTGTTTGTGTAAATGAGCAATTTAGGATAATTGTGTAAATGGTCATTATCCCTTTTGTTTACTAGTCATTTTATCAAGGTGAAGTCTTTTGATGGAATGTATTTGTTGTAGCTTTGGATTTAAGATTTAAAATATTAAGTTGTCGTGATGATCAAGATATAATTTTTTGTTCGATTATACACGAGTCTAAATTTCGAACGTAATTATGGAAACAATATGCTAGTTAGCTAGCTAAAAAAGAGTGAATAGGACATCGTAACTCTAAGGTGGACTACCATTTGAAGCAAAATGTGTACCAAACTAAACATCATAGTGTACGAATTAAGAAACTAGCTACCTCTGGCTACCCTTCTCATATTCATATATAGGTGAGCCATCTACTTCAGGAAATGACTCCAAAGGAAAGGCCAGCCCCAGCAGATAGCTAGCGTTTGTGTTTCTCTAGCTGCAAAGTCTTCATGCTTCTAATTGTCTAGTATGCTGGTATGGTAAGGTAGGTCAAGCTGCTTAGTATGGAACCTTCATATCTTGAGTTCGAATCCCAACTCCCATCAATTGTGGCCAGCAGGTTTGAGAGACATTCGGGTTCGTACACCTGTGGTGCCCGAGATTAGTCTGGCTTTGTTGGAATATTCTCGTGGATCTCGGTCCGAATACTAATTTGGTGGGTGTGTTACTAACTCGCTAACGTATCAAGGTGGCTTGTTACCTCACTCTCGATAAAAAAAAAATTAAGAATATGAAACAAAACAAATGGGAGAGTCTTCTTAATTTATTTTTAGAAATTTCTACCATCAAAGTAGCTCGTCTAATATATATTAATATATAGTTTATACTGGTTCTGATCAAATAGCAAGAGAAAGGGCAGAAGTGCATGCATCTCCATTGTATTATAAGTAGTCCTTTATTTAATATCATTAGCTGGTGTAACTGGTGTTACTATTTTCCTTAAAATAAAATATACAAGTCTCATTAGCAACCCTTTTATTTTTTATTTTTTTAAATAAGCAACCCTTTTATTGTTGGTCATAAAATTCAAATTAAGTGTACTTATACTTAAAAAATTTCGTCAAGAATTATCAAATATTTGAATGAAAAAACAAAATTTGCATATAGAAACAAATCTTGTAAACTCATATTAGTACTAAAACGAAAGAAAACCGTATTAGTTATTAAAAGTGCTTTCAACACCCCGAATCACATGGTAAATGACAAACCATTAGATTGTGGCCCTAGCTAATTTACTAATAAATGTGAACACTCACCGGTACTACTTGATCGATTTTGGAGAAAGACTTATGTACGGCATCCGCACCACGTGGTAGTGCGGCTGCCCAATCAGTGTCTAAAGAGAGGATATTTTTGGTATTTCACATTAAAACGAGGAGCATTTTAAGAAAGAGGGAAAATTTTCTTTCTTCTGATTGGGCGGTCGCACTATCACGTGGTGCGGCTGCCTGTACTTAAGAACTTTTCTCAATTTTGATGTCATTATCAGTGCCAATAAATAAGTTGGCAGTCAATGTAAACTCATATAACGGTGACCATATCATAGAATCATCAACTTTTTAAATATTAACTGTTGAAATGATTGTTGTCATAAAAAAAACCGTTGAAATGATTGTGCAATAATATTCAACAATATACATATATGCTTGATTTATTATACAGTTTCGAATCACCATAGACTCTTAATCTCAGTCAATTGTTTTTATTCATTTTTATATGATATCATTATTGTGTTAAATCCGACTATTTGATAATGTTATGTGATAGTCTAAAATTATTGAAAAATTAGTTCATTCTTAAATTTTGATGCCCCTTCATTAAAGGAATTCGATTCAGAAGTGTGAGAGCGGAAACCCCACACAAACAAGCCATGTCTCCTGATGGGGGCACCTGGTAAAGTTAGGTCCTAAATTTGTGTATACAACCTGAGACACCTCACTAGATTGTAAGGCAGATATTTCGTAGCCTTAATTGGCTGACGATTATACAAAAGGACTGGCCACGTAGCCCTATGATTGGGACCCAATGGCAGCCACCTGGACAGTAGCCTTTATTGGCATGAGAAAATTCGTTGGTTTTGGTTTTGGTTGTATTAAATTTGAAAATGGATAGAGACATTCAAACTAGAAAATTAGTAGTAGAAACTGATTTTTTTGCTTGTGATCCCTTTTAACACTTTTTTGTTTCCCTAATTAGCTAAGAGAAAAAGATGATGACAAAGACTAGTGTGATATTTATATAGCTAGGCTTGATAGGAAAACGAAAGGGGGAAAGTCTAAGGTGAAGAGATCCTTCATGATTTGTTCCCGGTTCTTTTGTACATTAGTCATTTGACATTGTTCCTCATGCACGCTTACCTCTGCACTTAAACAAAATCACAATTTGAATCTCTGCAGGATAGAGGTTAGAGAAGTCTTGGTACCAGAAAAGAAAAATCTTTCAAAGTCAAACGAGAAGAAGAAAAAAGTATTGAATCCTAATATGTGTAATAATAGGGCTACAACACTAGCGGTTATTTTCGTATATATTCATTATGTGTACAACAGTATAAGAGAATGATGAACATGAATTTCAATTATTTTCCAATATATTGAACATGGGGTTGGCAAGTTTGATTATTTAGTTAACATGATTGGTCCATATGCTTATCAAAGATTTTACTTGCAATTAAATTAAACTTTTAGTTTCTGATCGACACATAAGTATTAATTCCAAAGTTAGGTTTTTCTTTTTTGTTGTTTTTGTTATTTTGTTTTCGGGAGATAACATCCAAATAATTAAGTTAGGTTAATTAACTTGTCCATTAGTCTATACGCCATAGAACTTATACAATATTCGAAACTCAATCCTTGATTGACTGCATAGGTTGCCAATCATAACTTGTAAGAAGAAAACACTGTACTAATCAAGGAAGAAGTGGATGGACAAGTAGGCTAGGCTTTGTTTTATTGTAATTGTTATATGCATGCTTAGATTAATTTGAATTTCCATTCCTTTTGGGGATAAACTAATTAACTGCAACTATATCATTGAATGGCATGTGTACCTCACATGCCCTCCTTAGCTGCTTACTTTTTTAACAGAAAAGATGGGAGAAAAATCCCCCCTCCCTTATTAGGGTTTTGTTGCGGACTTGCAGCCTTGTTTGAATAAAAACCAAACCATGTGCAAGCCACAGCCAACATGGCGAACCCACAAAACATATAAAGTGTACTTCCCAATTATGAGCAAAATCTTCTTCTTCTTCAACCTTCAAGTCTCTTATCTAATTAATTATATTCCTTTCCCGAGTATCCGAATTTTACTGTGCCGGAGTTACAGTAGAGTGCCACCGACAGAAATGGTGGGGTCCGACGAGGTCGGCGGAAAAGTCAGCCTTGTGGCCAATGCAGCGAGCTCGTTGTGTTGTCTGTTTGTGAGGCCAATATATAATACTTACTATTCGATTACCATGCAAATTCAAACTATATATATATATATATATATATATATATGACTAGTTGTCGACGACTTGGAATGAAACGCGTTTACATTATCCGGTCGGGGCAATGGACCCGGATTCTCTGACAAAACCTAGTGATATCCGAGTCGATCTTCTCAATTCGTAGAGCTGGTTGCAGGTATACGAAGACCAAGTGATGAAATATAATGATGCCAGAAACGTCTAGGATAGTAGTCAGCACATATATGTATATATTGATCGATCTGCTTGGTTACTTAATTAGTGAAACTTGGGTTTGTTTATCCGTTAGTGATATTTTAGCTATAGTTAAACTGGTTTGGCAGACTAGCATAAGATTTGTCAACTAGCAAATTGTGGGCACTTACCTAAACTCGAAGATTATTTATTTGTTCAGAGGAGCTGGAAATTGACTGAGGCATTTGTTTTCAAAATCCTGTAGCTTATTATGAGTAGGGTTCATCTGTAATGGTGTAGATGATCTTGATCCTCAAGTTCTTACAAAGATTCAAGGAAATAGTAGAATAAACAGTTATGTACAAAGACTCAGTGCTTACTGATGGGTGGGTGTGTACCTAGCTAGCTAGCTAGGTCAAAGATATCGAGGAAGAAGATGAATCCAGAGAAACCTACCAAATCAAGTACAATGCAATACGCAATGCTAATTAGATTAATGTGGTCAATTAGATGAGTCATTAGACTATCTCGTACTCATAGTACTCTGAGTCACCGACGCGGTTGGTTTGGTAGATTTGATGGCAATAAGCCAATAAGTTGGTCCAAGTCTCTTTCTGAAAGTTATGAGAACGAATGATTCGTACAGATTGATAGGCATGTAACGTTAATATCTGCTCTCTTACACTTTTGCACATTGTTTTCACTCGTTTCATACCTCATTTGAGTCTTCCCCCGTTGGAAGCATTAGATCTAGATCTTTGAGGGAAAAATCTTTTAATTGTTTAATTTCGGGATTAATTAGATTAGGTCATTTGGATAGTGATCGAGTAGCTAGAGGCATCTTGAAAGCACTCATTTGTGTGGAGAGTGCTTTTAATCTGCGGGAAAGCACATGAAAAAAGCCCCTAATCCCTTAAATATTGTCTCTCAATGAAGTGCATTACATCCAGCTATATGGCGAGAGCTTATATCTGACCCCAAATGGTCGCAGAAGAGTAGAAGAGTAGAAAAGTACTGGCCACATGAGGAATACTCTTGAGCTCTGGCTTTTTTACCGACCAAGGTCAGAGTTAGAATCTTTATTACTCCTTTCGACGGGGCCAAAATTCAAATCACCCTACAAGGCAAATCAATAATGGAGATAGGAATAACTGAATACTACCACCCTGTCGTCCGTTAACTCCAAGGAAGACTAATAATATGCTTCTTAGCTAGGCCACACCAAAGGGTTGTAATGGAGATAGGAAGACCACCCTGTCCTCTGTCCTCATTCTCATATGGTTCCATTAATCATTTCAAGAACAAGACACAAAGAGTTTGCAGGCATAGTTGGTTAATAACATGGATGTTTTCCGAGCATTATTGTGTGAAATAGCTGCATAATGCTTATGGTCATGAAAAGACAAAAACATGTCACCAGCCAACCAAATCCAATTGTTAGTAATGCAATATCAGATTATCAACCACTCTTATAATGCAAGAATGGAGCACCATCTTATTGAGAATATATACATTCCACATAAGAAAAATGAGACATTGCCTATGAGTTTATAAGGGTGTAGGCCACTCCATCCATTGTCAATTGGTTTTGGATGTGAACCCCAAATTACTTTATCATGGTATCAGAGCGGGTTACCCACGTGTGCATGTTTAACGGCCACACGAGCTCCACATCCCCAAAACTTTGTTCACATGTATGACTTAAAAATTCGTCACACATGATTACTTTATCATGAAAAAAATGGGAATACATTTTTTATGAGAGTTTCTATTAAGACCTCCAAATTTGCTCATTTGATCTCTCATACTCTCTATACCTCGTTTTTGCTTTTAAATAGAATTATTTGCTCACTAGTTTGAATTCTTCAGATAACCTTAGTTATACTATTCACATACAAGACAAAAAAAAATACTCATTATACCTCTAATTCACTCACTACACCTCTATTCTTTGTTTTTTTTTTCATGCAAACCTCAAAAATGCCCAAAATAAATTTCTAGAACTTTACATCATGAAAACGGTCATAACACATAATTGATCAAAAGGTCATAAATCAGACGATTAGACAATGATTCCTATGTTTCCAACCCTTCTAAAAAATGAAACGTTACAGAAATAGATATAAATACAAAAACCCAGAACACAACAAAAAAAAAAACAAAAAACTACCGTCTCCCACCCAAAACTATCATCCTCCAACCAAACCTTAAATGAAGTCTAGATTAGAAACTCAATAAAAGTTTTAGAACAATTTCTTGGTCTTTAATTTGTGTTAAAACTAAGTGGAAAGGGTTGTAAAGAAAATACTAATTGATTATAATTCATGTCTATAGTTGTTATTTTGCAAAAAGAAATATATATATATATATATATATATATAATTTAATAGTTCAAAAGATATAGAGATCAAATGAGCAAATTTAAAGGTCTCAATAGAAATCTTCATCCTCTCTTTGATTTGGTGTTGAAGATGATTGATATGTTTCCTTTCTGATAGCCATGCGAAGAGTACTACTGTCAGCATTCAAATCCAGCTTAAAGCAAAAGAATTATTAGCATTGCTTGCACACTACTCACAAAGACAGGACATCTCAGATCTCAAGGCAGCTCATATTCTGAGGGTTGCATTAGTTACAACGCCAAGTACAGGTCGCATTCAAAAATTCAAATTTGAAACCAAGCCAGACTTCAGTTGTGCTTCTAAATCACAACACCAATATCAAACTAGGCAAGGAAACTACTTTACAAACATCTATCACTTCACTTCAGAATGCAATGTATGCTCTTCCCCAACTGTTAGGGACCTGACCTTGTTCCGGCAGCATCCATGAGAGAGAAGTTTCCCTTCCATTTAAGGGTATAACCAGATAACCAGATAAACTAAGAACCAGAAATAAAAACGAGTTTATGCCACAGGAGCAACTCCTAATGTACCATCCTCTATACCGTCAACAATGCCAATACAAACAGCAGCTAGAGAATAATAAATAAAAATGTAACTTGCACACCTAGTTTCTTTCAGTATTCTATCCTTACACAAGCAAAAGCAAATTATCGGGGAACATATTATCTTGATCACCAAAAGTCATGCTTCAGCAATATCAAATCAACACAACCAACATTACAGACTAATGAACCATTCAACAGTGTTTTTCCAGTTTCACTACCTAAAATCCCTCACACCCCCTCCATAGCTAACTTTGAAGTCATAGTTTCCAAATAAGACACTAATAAGTAAGCCAAGCTAGGAAGTACTGCTTCCATCCACCCGGTACAGAAGATAAAGAGAAAGGTATACTCCCACATTCATGCGAGTAAATACATGTAATGTTGAAGTCACTAAATCTCAAAACAATCATATTCACAAATGCAAGCCATTTATTAAGAAATTTATGTCCGTTGCAGATGTTTTTGAAAGGTAACAGAACTGACCAAGAGTCTAACCGCCGAACATTCTCAAGCAGGAATACAACTAATGTATATACAGATATAAGAGCAGCAACACTAAACAACCATGCTGATTTCAAAGTTCAGTCTTGGACTAACAAAAAATCAGCGCAGCAATCACAAATACACCAATCAACAAAAACAGATTCTTCAACACATTATCAACCTGCTGCCTTTGAGTTGCTGGCTGAGGGAACCCATGAGCATGGCCCCCATGAAATGAACTGCTGAACCCATAAGGAAAACCAGAAGTTGTTCCATATACAGTAGCATCTGGAAACCCATGATAATGAATATTAAGCAATGAGGGTATCAGACCACCAAATGCAGTGGCCAATGTGAAGTTACCAATCCTGGCAGTTGCCGTCGGCATGAATCCTCCCATAAACCCAAAGCCGTAATTGGGAAACTGATTGTTCTCCAGGGGAGGAGCAGTCTCAGGCCTCTGCCCAGCAGGGCGATTAGGAATATTGACACCCGGATACGATTTTGATCTTGGATCAGTCTGTGTCTTGCCCCTGCCGTAAAGAGGAACCAACTTGTCTTCCTGTACGAGGGCCTTGCACACCGGGCATTCTTGGCAATGTGAGTGATGGTGGAGCCATCTGTAGAGACAAGGCCAGCAGAAGAGATGACCGCAAAGAGTTATGATCGGATCTTGCGCCAATTCGAAGCAGATGTTGCACTCGAAATCCCCTGCGTCATTGGCATTATTCCCCGAGCAAGACTGGCTTTGGGGCGGCACGCTCGTTGATTCCCCAAAACCACTTGCCATCCCTGCACCCACAAAACTTCAAAATAGCAAACCTGTAGTCCATTCAAACCCATCATTAACTCTTCCCTTGTTCCCCGCAACATCGAAAACAAATTCTAAACCCAACAAAATCCACATTATTCGTCAAATTACTCAAACTACTCCAACACAATCACAACTAAATTCACAATAACAGGTTCCAAATACTAAATTTTCAATCCACTAATCACAAAGATCCTAAAGAAAATCCTCATCAAAATAAGATCACATCACAAAACAATCATATCTTGCCCAAATTTCCCACAGATCACAAAAATTAAGCACAACAATACACAGATCAGAACAAAATTAAGCAAGAATTCATCCAAACACCTAATTACAGCTAACGGAATCAATCAACCCTAAATTAACCACAGTTGACCGAGAGAGTAAATAAAAAAATTAAAATTAAATTACAGATCGGAGAAGTTACCTTGAAATTTGATTGGGACGCAGCAGAGAAGGAGGGAGGAGGATAGCAGTAGAAAAGCCTGGGCTGCTAAAAATAGAAGCGAGAAAGTCTCTGTAATGGTGGGAAGTCGAAGAAGGAAGGAAGGAAGAAGAAGATTCCAGGTTTTTCCGAATTGAATTTGTAGATCCTAATTCCACGCTGGCGGGCTGGTGTTGTTATATATATATATATATATATTCTCTCTCTGTCTGCGTACGTTGTATTTCCCACTAAAATTGTCGTCGCATCGTACGGGCTTTTTGAGTCCAGATGTCTGAAACGGACGGTTGGGATTGCGATTGGGGATGGTTGTTATCTGTGTTTGGTTTTGACTAGGTTTAGGGCTAATAACGATGATGAGCCCAAGAAAGGTTTATGAGCCCGGCCCGTTAGTCAAAAGTGTCGGCTTTCGAAAGAAAAATTAAGGGTCTTGTACCGATTAGGAGAAACGTCGTAATACCGTCTGATTCGTTTAATGTTCGGTAGCGTTGAATCTTATGATAAAGGTTTCGTAATTTATGACGAGCGTTGTTGTCATATGAGTTGTTTAAAATTCGATTCTCTTTTCTCTTTTAATTAAAAAATAATCAAATTACATAACTGACACATAAAGATAAGAAAATGGACATGTTAATAACAATCTTCAATGCATGTGGTAGTGCCGCATTGGGTAGTGATACATCATGCACCTATTGCGTATTTGGGGTAGAGTCTATGAAAGAACATACAAGAACACAAACCACATACTTTGATTAATTAGGATCATTTTCAGACCCACATTATGAGTGTAGTTGGGTCCTTCTGTCCTTCTTTAACTTAATCGAATGTACTTGGGTCATGGCTGGTATAAGTTATATGGTACATGGATTTTTCTTTAAGGTAGATCAACTATAAACGAGTCCAAGTGATCGATCCACAAGAAAAGCACTTCTTTATTTTGGTTTCTTGAGTCATCCAAGCTAGCTTGCCCTTAGGGATTAGGTTCATTTTCAGACCCGCATTATGAGTGTAGTTGAGTCCTTTAAATCGCTATATAAGATGGGAGCAGATCCTCTCCTAAGCTTCTTTTTAACCTGAGCTTCCTAAGCTTTTGATCATAAGCTGACACGTGTCTAAAAATTCTAATGGCTCATATATTTCATTGCTATTATTCTATCTGCTAAAATAGAAGCAAAACATTATCGTTCTATTCTTCTTCTTCTGCTGCGGTTCTGCCTCTCTCTCTCCATCTCAGTTTTCTTAATTTTCCAAGTCTCTATCGATAATGTTTCATTCTCCTTGGCTGACTTCAATTCCTCTCCTCTCACAATGGTTTTGATATTTTAAGGTCCAGCAATCTTTCATCTTCAATTTGGGTTTGAAATTCATAATTTAGGGATGGGTGTTCCATTAATTCTCTCAGATAGACGGAATCAACCACACCCATCAATCAATTGGCCTTCTTTCAAAACTTGAATGATCGTCAGTAAAGGAAACGAAGAACAAAATGGTTCTCAATCGGGCATTGACATCTATTGATTTGGATTAATGGTCTTTATTCAAATGTTGGGGTTTATCACTCCTCAAATAATCTATAAACCTCAAACGAGTTTTATTTTTTCAAAAAAATAAAAAAATGGTGAAGTTGCAGATTAAGAGTGGCTATTTGTTCATTCTCTCTGATCGTGTGTATTTGCGATGATTTGGGGAGTGATCTTAATCACTATGATGAGATTTCATCCATCATTGGTATTAATTGGCAAACTCTTTTGCATCATCATATTGCCAACCTTATTTTTTTTTGTTTGAATCATATTGCCAACCTGATCGGCAGAGAATGAGAAAGAACAGCAGAAAGAAAAGAAAAGGAGAAAGGGGTCAGAGTTTCAGAGAGGAAAAGAATAACATATTGGGAAAAACACAAAACTCAAAAGAGATGGAAACCATCTTCAAAGAGATTGAAACATGTCAAATGAGTTGTAGACCATTAGATTTGATATTGCCACGTGTTTTAATATCTTGAAAAGCTGAGGAAGCTCACGAGAGGATCCTCTCCCGTAAAAGATTGTTGCTTTGTTGCTTCGGGACTCAGCTTGTAGGAATCGTGATTGATCCCTACACTCGAACTTCCAAAGTTTAGGGTTTAGGTTACCTACACTCGAATTTCTGAATATAAATCCAAAGATCATGCTCCGATATAAGGTAATGCTGCACTTGCTTTCTGAATCAATTGTGTGTTGGTTGTGCCTAGTGGCAGATCTAGGATCTAAAAATGGGGTGGACTACATTTTTAGATCTCTTTTTTTGGGCGAAGTCCAAAATTTTTTTTTAATACAACTATACACAAGTGTAGGAATTATGTATCATTGAAATTGGCGTAGCAATCACAATCCCAACAACTAGTGCAGTAAGAGTAGGGTTGATTAGTGTGTGTATATTGTGGAAATCATAGAAGAGTAGGGTTGATTTGTCTTCTCAACCATAATTCATTTCCACCAATACGTTAAAACTTCAAACCAAATTACTCATTTTTGTTCCATCTAAACCAACCCAGGTAAAGAATCAGAACAACGGAAGACGAAGACTGTGAAGACCCAGATTTTCATACAATAAATTTATGTAATTCAATAATTGAATTATGATATTTGAGATTATTTGGATTGTCGTGGGTTGAGAAAATTTGTTTCGAATGATTTTATTTTCGAAAATGAACGTGAAAATCGACTTTTTATACCTTCAAAATTTGGGAAAACTTCCTTGATGAAAGTTGTAGAGCTCGTCGATACAAGTCCGTGCATATGTGGAACGTCTTATTCGGAGTTCGTATGAATAAGTTATGAATATTTGAAAATCAGAATTTTTTTATAAATAGTAGAAAAATCTGAGTTTGTCATGAAGGAAGAAAAAATTCATTTTTTGCACATCAGCCCCTGTCTCTCTCTCTGCCTAGTCACTGTGCTTGCAGACCCGCCGACCAGACCCGACTGGAAGTCGGCCTTCTCGGCTGCGCCGTCGCCAGACCCGGCCCCCATCCGCTTCGCCGCCTCACGCCGAGTAGATCTCCGCCGTCGCCACACCCAGTCGCCGCTCTTAGGATTGGATCGAAGCCTCTATCCGAAGCCCAAACCCGATCCGGCCGGAAAACCATTTTTCCGGCTGTGCACGGGCCGATCAATCCTATTTTCGTGACGTGCTCTTCCTCCTGATCATCCCCATATGTGGCTTGCATCACGATTTTGAGTGTAGAGTGGTAGATCAAGAGTTGAAAATTTTGACGTCCCTGATTCGATCTGGAGACTGATCAGAGGGCCGAGATTAACCCAACTTCAAAGCCCGATCTAGGACGATCTAGACCTCATCTCCGAAAAAGTCAGGTATTAAAGTTGTTCACAATTTCATTTTGAAGAAGTTTGTAGTTGACGACTTTTGCATTGGAGGTGGTTGACCGGCGTTGAACGTCACGTTGACCACCGTCTCACCGCCGCGTGTGGCGGCGCGTCGGACCAAATTTTGAGTTTTTATTATCTGGACGATGATCTATGCATCCATACGAGCGTTTTGAGATATAATTTGGTCATGTTAGAAAAAGTTGATAAATAGTCAATTTCTGTTTTGACGTTACTATTTACGGTTTTACAATTTACCTTCGGTTTGAGATTTACGGAGATCAGACCATCGGTTTTACTTCAAATTTTAATATGATGTTCATATGACTGTCCCGATGACTTTGTGTGGTCACGGGCGAAGATCCGACCGTTGGATCTTCGTATAATTGTAAAATAGTGATTCGGGAGGCGATTAGTGAAGATCCGTCCATCGGATTTTCGTATAATTTTGATATGATGTTTCCAAGGGCAATCCGTGAGGATCTAACCGTTGGATCATCTTTTAAATTCAATCCGACTGTCGGATTGTCTTTATTTTAGAATCCGACCGTTGGATTGTCGTTATTTTGAAATCCGACCGTTGGATCATCATTTAGGTTTATTTCATGCTTCGTTGCTAAGTAAAGATCGTACTTGATTAGGTACTTGACGGCTTGAGTTGACGAGTATTTGGATTATTGTGAGTTATATTTATTGAAGACGCAGCGGGAACTTCGAGGTGCGTAAAACTCACGTGGTTCATATTACGAACCGAGCGTTTTAAATTTATTTATTTTTGGTAATTGTGTGAAAAATATATGCGGATTAAATATTTGTTTTAAAATTTCATGGACTTGAATCACTACGGTCCATAGGTAAGTAAAATGAATTTTAATTATACAAATGAATTTCACGATTTTCTTGTGTGAAGTATAGATGGTATTAGTAGTCATTCCTGATTTGATGATTACATACATATATATATATATATATATATATATATATTTACGTGGAATATATATATTGATTGGTGTGATTTTAGTGACGATATGATTGAGGTAGAATGATGATTTGGATTTTATTCAAGTGCTTTAATTTCATGATAATATCATACATGTTGGTTGAGTTGATTTAATTATGTGAAAACATACGATTGTACGTATTGTGGATTTAGGATCAACATAGTGACCAGTATGGGGTAATCGGATGCTCTGATCCAAGGTGGATGATGGGATACGATTGGTTGAGTATGTACAATTATCGGACGTTCTAACTATGTATATAAGTATACATATTGATGAAATACGATAAAGATGGATATGTCGGATGCTATAACCTAGGCCAGGTGACGGGCTACGATTTAGTTAGAGCTCTAGTCTGTCGAATACCGTATTTTTATAAATACGATGATGGGGTATTTTGGAGAAAGATGTGAGCAAGGGTTGGTGTTGAGTAGTTGATTGTTTGTGATTGTTGTTTTTTTTGTAGTTGTAGAATCGTTGCATGTTAACTTAAGTAGAAATAAATGTGATTAAATTAAATAACCGTTCGTTCTTTTACTCATACGAGCTTTCATAAGCTTACCGGGTTTTGTATTGTTGCAATCCCGGTACACTATTCAAATGGTGTAGCGGATATTCCTGCAGGTCAGGATAACCAGGGAGGTGACCGAGCTGCTTAGGTGTTACAGCAGTTACATTTTATTTCTTTGAGTTGTGAGGTGTGTATGCTCATTTAGAGCTTTACAATTATTGCGTATTTGTGTTGTAATAATTAACCGAAACAAGATTCGGTTTGATTTGATTTCGTGTTGTGAGGTTGTTATGAAAAGAAATTTTCAGGATGATTATTTTGAGTTGTGTTAATTTTCATGTTTTAGATTTTGAATTTTATTCTAAAATTCGGGGCGTGACAATAGGTCTACGAAGAAGCTTCGTAGGAAGGAGGTTGACCTTGTGAAGGTGTTGTTGAGTCATCATGATGAGGGTGATGTATCATGAGAATTGGAGTCTGACATGAGGAAGAGATATCCTCAGCTTTTTGTGGACGAACATGCTTGAATTTCGGGACGAAATTCTTTTAAGGAGGGTAGACTGTGAAGACCCAGATTTTCATACAATAAATTTATGTAATTCAATAATTGAATTATGATATTTGGGATTATTTGGATTGTCGTGGGTTGAGAAAATTGGTTTCGAATGATTTTATTTTAGAAAACGAACGTTATTTAAGGGGTCGTGAAAATTGAATTTTTATACGTTCAAAATTTGGGAAAATTTCATTCATGAAACTTGTAGAGCTCGTCGATACGAATCCGTGCATATGTGGAACGTATTATTCGGAGTTTGTATGAATAAGTTATGAATATTTGAAAATCGAAATTTTTCTATAAATAGTGGAAAATATGAGTTTGTCATGAAGGACGAAAAAATTCATTTTTTGCACATCAGCCCCCGTCTCTCTCTCTCTCGGCCTGGTCACTGTGCTTGCAGACCCGCCGACCTGACCCGACTGGAAGTCGGCCTTCCCGGCCGCGCCGCCGCCAGATCCGGCCCCCATCCGCTTCGCCACCTCACGCCCAGTCGATCCCCGCCGTCGCCACACCCAGCAGCCGCTCCTAGGATTGGATCGAAGCCTCTATCCGAAGCCCAAACCCGACCTAGCCGGAAAACCATTTTTCCTGCGGTGCATGGGCCGATCAATCCTAGTTTCGTGACGTGCTCTTCCTCCTGATCATCCCCATATGTGGCTTGCATCACGATTTTGAGTGTAGAGTAGTAGATCAAGAGTTGAAGATTTCGACGTTCCTGATTCGATCTGGAGACTAATCAGAGGACCGAGATTAATCCAACTTCAAAACCCGATCTAGGACGATCTAAACCTCATCTCCGAAAAAGTCAGGTATTAAAGTTGTTCACAATTTCATTTTGAATAAGTTTGTAGTTGACGACTTTTGCATCGGAGGTGTTTGACCGGCGTTGACCACCGTCTGACCGCCGCGTGTGGCGGCGCGTCGGACCAAATTTTGAGTTTTTATTATCTGGACGATGATCTATGCATCCATACGAGCGTTTTGATATATAACATGGTCATGTTAGAAAAAGTTGACAAATGGTCAATTTCTGTTTTGACGTTATTATTTACGGTTTTACAATTTACCTTCGGTTTGAGATTTACGGAGATCAGACCATCGGTTTTACTTCAAATTTTAATATGATGTTCATACGACTGTCCCGATGACTTTTTGTGTTCACGGGCGAAGATCCGACCGTTGGATCTTCGTATAATTGTAAAATAGTGATTCGGGAGGCCATTAGTGAAGATCCGTCCATCGGATTTTCGTATAATTTTGATAGGATGTTTTCAAGGGCAATCTGTGAGGATCTAACCGTTGGATCATCATTTAAATTCAATCCGACCGTCAGATTGTCTTTATTTTAGAATCCAACCGTTGGATTGTCGTTATTTTGAAATCCGACCGTTGGATCATCATTTAGGTTTATTTCATGCTTCATTGCTAAGGAAAGACCGTACTTGATTAGGTACTTGACGGCTTGAGTTGACGAGCATTTGGATTATTGTGAGTTATATTTATTGAAGATGCAGCGGGAATTTCGAGGTGAGTAAATCTCACGTGGTTCATATTATGAACCGAGTACTTAAATTAATTATTTTTGGTAATTGTGTGAAAAATATTTGTGGATTAAATATTTGTTTTTTTTAAAAAAAATCACATGGACTTGATCACTACGGTCCATAGGTAAGTAAAATGAATTTTAATTATACAAATGAATTTCATGAATTTTCTTGTGTGAACTATAGATGGTATTTGTGGTCATTCCTGAGTGAATGATTATATATATATATATATATATATATATACGTGGAATATATATACATTGATTGGCGTGATTTTGAATGACGATATTATTGAGTTAGAATGATGATTTGGATTATATTCAAATGCTTTAATTTCATGATAATATCATATATGTTGGTTGAGTTGATTTATTTATGTGAAAACATACGGTTGTACATGTTGTGGATTTAGGGTCAACGTAGTGACTAGTATGGGGTAATCGGACGCTCTAATCCAAGGTGGATGATGGGATACGATTGGTTGAGTATGTACAATTATCGGACGTTCTAAATATGTATATAAATATATATATTGATGAAATACGATAAAGATAATATGTCGGATGCCATAACCTAGGCCAGGTGACGGGCTACGATTCAGTTAGAGCTCTAGTCTGTTGAATACCGTATTTTTATAAATACGATGATGGGGTATTATGGAGAAAGATGTGAGCAAGGGTTGGTGTTGAGTAGTTGATTGATTGTGATTGTTGGTTTTTGTAGTTGTAGAATCGTTGCATGTTGACTAAGGTAGAAATAAATGTGATTAAATTAAGTAACCGTTCTTTCTTTTAATCATATGAGCTTTCATAAGCTTACCGAGTTTTGTATTATTGCAATCCCGGTACACTATTCAAATGGTGTAGCGGATATTCCTGCAGGTCAGGATAACCAGGGAGGTGACCGAGCTGCTTAGGTGTTACATCAGTTACATTTTATTTCTTTGAGTTGTGAGGTGTGTATGCTCATTTAGAGCTTTATAAATTATTACGTATTTGTGTTGTAATAATTAACCGAAACAAGATTCGGTTTGATTTGATTTCGTGTGGTGAGGTTGTTAAGAAAAGAAATTTTCAGGATGATTATTTTGAGTTGTGGTAATTTTCATGTTTCGGATTTTGAATTTTATTCTAAAATTCGGGGCGTAACAAAGACGAAAGACGAAGGCTGATTCACGCAACAATTTTTCCTTTCTCGAAGTAACCTGATTTGGCTGAGTATGGGACTTTGCTATAGGTATACTTGAGATATTTTCGACCAAAATTAACCCAATCAAACCTTGACTTAGTTACGCCCCTGGTTGTGCCTCTCGTTTTCTTCATCTCGTAGGGTTTTCCCGAGTTTCTTTTGCCTGCCAACCATCAAGTTTGAATGAACCAAACTACACGGCGACTCACACCAGATTGTATGCATCAAGTCAAGTCATTACCCACCATTTTAGTGTAGGTCATCTATAAACTTTTCAGTCAGTTTTGGTTGCTACACTAAGCGATCACATTACTAATTACTTGGACGTACCCCTAAACAAAGACATATCTTTAAAGATTAGGGCAATTATGGTTGAAATGGAAAAAGCGGTTCGAAGACAATGATGGTTGAAACGATAAAGTTGGATATTTCTGTTGCACATATATCACATCAATGCTTTACTAATTGAGTACATAATTTGCATATTACGTCCCAAATTAACTAGATCGATGGCTAAATACCAGCCATATTGTTTATTTCTATGTAAGTTGATTTTAATGTTTAACATAATCTTAATGTATGATCATGTTTCATATAATGAGGTGCTAATGTTATCACTCAAGTGTATACAAATAATATGTTTTTTGCCTATACGTATTTCATAAATGGGCAGATCAATGTCATTTTCTTATAGTTACATGTAAACATTGAGTATAGCTATAATCTAGTTGTACTGTGTTATTGTTTTAGTTCTCTCGACGGTGAGAGAATGTCAAATTAAGTTTCCACATCAAGGAATACCTGGCCTATATTTTTTACCGGTCTGCAATTCATAATGATCCCGATTGAAAGAAATCATTGATGTTATTATCAGTCTTAATTCCAAATCAATAACCAACAATGCAATCAATATCTAACGCATTCGATTATGGAATCTTGTTTACTGGTTTTAGATGGTTTTTTGTTATAGGCTTAAGAGCATATTTGATGTCAAGAACGTGAACCCTGATCCCAAGATTAACATATCATTAGCATATGATCTTATTCCTTACGAAGAACGACTTTTTAAGTATTAGACACAACGGCCGCATATGCTCCACTCTCAATATAAACATTTCATGGGTATTATAAAATCTCGCTTTACAATTCTCTCATTGTCGATTGAATTTATGTTAGATGTTGATAACATACAGATACAGGAGTAGGTATCGGAAGAAATATCTTCTATGCTACCAATCCATTTAAACAGGATTTTGCAGAATTAATTAGTTCTGTTGAATGACATACAGTAGTGTTAGGCAGGATGTAGACAACACTGTGAGTCCCATGAAATCACAGTACATATCTGTGAGTTTCCTTCGTCTTCTTGTAAACATTTAAACGCACTAGTACAAATATCAAGTATCAAGAATCTGTATAACACAATTTCTTAATCTGAAGCTGGTATCTATAGTATCTGGTCTTTATGGTCATCGATCAGATTATGACCTGCAGAACTTAGAATTGAGAGTACACCCATAATATTAATTCCTATGCAGATTATTCAAACTTTTGAATTTGAGTCATCGAGTGAATTAATAATCACCGACTGCAACTTTGGAAAAGTAAGTATGGACATATATGCGCGGGCGTGGAACACATGCAAGCCATGCATTGCAGTATGATCCTCTACTGATCTTAAGCATATCCTCAGTAAAGATGCTTTTGTGTGTTTTTTCCTAAACCCTAAGTTGATTCAGACCCTACTTGTCATATGGCCCAATAATTTTACCAAGAAAATAAGGAGCACAGATGTGACCCAAATGAATAAACCCATCGAGCTGGATGGGATAGTTTACCAACTATTCAATTCTGAAGTCTATGCCTTATACTCTTGCCAAAAAAAAAAAAAAAAGAGTCTATGCTTTATACAAGACACTCTCTTGTTAGTACTAACCAATAACATTTTAGATAAACTAATCAACAAGGATATGATTAAACCAAGTTTCTTGAAAAAAAAAAAACAAAAAGTTTTTTTCCTCTATCTAACATTCAAACTTTTGGTATTGTTTAGTGAGGGAAGATTTAGAGTACCAAAGTACACTTGCACCAACAAGATTTGATGATTGGATGACATCGAATTGACATTTTGGTTATTAGAAAAAATATTAATTAAGAATATCAAGAGTTGAGATCATCTAATAAGTACTGAGGGGGAGGGATGTATTGTATTTGGATTTGTGTAGATTTTTTTAAATGACAGACTTTTTGAAAAGTCTATAAACTCTTTAAAAAAATCTATAAACTCTTTGAAAAATTGATGACTCCTTTTGATTTCTGAAGACCATTGATTTAGCCATAAACTTTTTATTGATTTATGAAATCTATATACTTTTATTATGAATGACTTCTATAGATTTCCCAACACATAAAAAAATAAAAAATACAATCAATCCAACCCAAACAAATCAAGATAATAGCTTGTTGTCTCTTCAATGGTCAAGTATTTTTTTGGTAGACATTGACTCAAATAAATGATTATTGCTCTGTCTAGCTAGCATGCTCTCATTCCTAATCTCCTAACGAACATAAAGATACAATATGAATCGATCACTTGATGTTTATAGTTAATTATTCTCACCAATCTTGTTTTCGCCGATTAACATATATCATAACAAGATATATATTGGTCACTGTCTTTATATATATATATATATATATATATATATATATATATATATACACACACACACACACACACACAGATTTTATCCAGAGAGGAGCTCTGCTTTCGTGTGAAGTTCGAGTTTTGGGTCACTTTTCTGTCGCATATCCAGTTATCCACATCTCGACCGTTCAGTTTTTATATACTAGTGTATAGATCATCTCTATAAATTTTTAGTCAAATTGATGACCGTTAAGGTATCTAACTTGCTTAAACCAATGGATGGACTAAATCTGTCAACCTGAACCATACTAGCTTTAAGGCAGTTATCAATGCCTTAACGATTATATATATATATATATATATATATATATATATATATATATATATATATATATATATATATATATATATATATATATATATATATACAGCTCTTCTCCATTGCGGACGTCCGCAGTTTTCTTAGGTACGGATTTTCAGTTTTGACCCATTTTTCGATCATATTTTCACATATTAACCGTTCAGTTTTTAGGTCCTAATGTATAGATCACCTCTGCAAAATTTCAGCTAAATTGGTGATCGTTAAGGCATCCAAAACTGTAATTTACAACAATGTACACGAACGGTTCCGGTTCGGCAGATTCGGTTCGTTCGTGTAAATTGCAGTTTTGGATGCCTTAACGATCACCAATTTGGCTGAAATTTTGCAGAGGTGATTTATACATTAGGACCTAACGAAACGGTTAAGATGTGAAAATATGATCGAAAAGTTGGTCAAAACTGGAAATCCGTACTTTTTTTCTTAGGTGCGGATATCTGCACCTGAGCAAACTTATATATATATATATATATATATATATATATACACACACACACACACACACACGAAATGGTTCCAAAGAGGACGTCCGCACTGTTGCTAAAGTGCAGACGTCGACGCAGCAGCCTCGATCGAGCTTCGACGGAGCAGCGGAGCTTGTTGGACGGATGCAAGGGTCGAACGGAGCTGTCTGCATTTGGTAGAGTCGTCGGCGACTGGGTTGTAGCTCACTGGAGAAAACCTATAGTTACAGGTCGGGTTGCTGCCCAGAACCTGCAACCCCGACCTCCTCCGACCTCGAACGCTGCCCAGAACCATCTAGGAAGCCTCCGGCCTCTCTTCGTATAAATTGCAGTTTTGGACGCCTTAACGATCACCAAATTGGCTGAAATTTTACAGAAATGATCTATATATTAGTATCTAAAAACTGAACGGTTAAGATGTAAAAATGTAATCGGAAAGTGGGTGAAAACACCAAATCCGTTTCATAAGCTTAGGTAAGGACATCCTTACCTGAGAAAAATCCTATATATATATATATATTCAATCAATTGAAGTTCAATTTTTCAAGCTTCATTTGAACCGTAAATATAAACTAGAATAAATGAGAATAACTAAAAAGACACAATCCAATATTTTATAGCAACACTATTCTAGGTTTTTGGGGTATACCATAATATTTGGGTATTAGTGAACATGTTGGGTATCCAAAAACATTGATATCATAAACGATTAAAGAAAAGACACAAAAAAAAAAACACAAGAATGAGAGATGATGGAAGATCAACCCCTTTCCCCGCAAAAAGAAAGTCCATAATAGACTTTTTCAAATATTTGGTCTGGTGGCTGGAAAATGATTGGAGTTTGGTGTGTATAATTAACACTACAAAGTCCATAATTATCCATGAGTTTCTAAGTCCTTAAGTATGAATGATATTTTGAATACCTCTGTACTTTCATTCATTTTTAAAAGTCATAATTGAATATACCTAGATTTTGGTGGAATTCATAAAGTATTTTAAAATCCTGATTGAATAACCCGAGACTTTCATGGACTGTTAAAAGTCTATATTGAATACACCTGGGCTTTTAAATTCCATAGATTTACTAAAAAGTTTCAGTAATTCCATATACAATACATCCCCCTGAGTCACTTACACTGTCGGTGTATAAAAGAATTTCCATTGATTTATCCAAGTGTATGAAACTTAAAGATTTGTAACTATGATGTTTGATAGAGTAAAAGAAAACTATGATGTTGATGGTATTTTCCCCCAAACTTTATGTAAGCGTCTCATATTATAATTACGTGCATTGGCAAGTGCGTTTACAGATAATCACAAATGATGAAGAAGCATTCACTTTAGGACATTTAGGTTTCTTCTTTACTCACTTTTAAATACTTGTGCAACAAAGTCCGCCATAGATCTTCTTTGGTAAATTTCCTTCTCATTTAGACCGAAAATGCATGTCAATTTATTGTTATGAGCGTTCTAAACTCTAGCGTACCTAATTTTCTGATCGTTGGTTCGTCACTCAGTGTAGTCGTGCAAACATATGATATCCATTTTCGGACCCTAGTGTAGAAATGTAAATTATAATTTTATCCCTAAGAAACACCACAAATCAAAACCTTCCACGTACCATTCCGAAAATGCAGTTTCCAATACGTCCTCCTGGGCTTTATACCCACCAGCCATTTTCACCCCCGGCTCTTCTTCACTACCTCTCGTTCTTTCTCCCCCTGCGAATTCCCAAACCACCTTTGAATGAACGACTCCCACTGAACCACCTCCACCGGAGCCACCCTATCTTGACCTAGCCCCTCACCCCAGACATCCCTCCCACCCAGACCAGCCCCTGCCGTACGTCTTGATCCATCACCGGCAACGTTGATGGGTCGGTCCGTGATCCAGACCCTCACGTTCTGGCTCTCGGAGCACCCATCAATCGTCGGGTTCCGGTGGTCTCACGCCAACTCCTGGGGCTCCACATGGTCCTTCCTCTTCACCGCCATCGCCCTCTACCTAACTATCTCCGTCCTCCTCCACCTCCTCCTCGCCCTCCTCCGCCGCCAGGGTCGACCCGTCCCTCTCGGACCCATCCCCGCCCTCCACTCCCTCTTCATGACCCTCCTCTCCTTCACCATCTTCGCCGGCATCACACTCTCCTCCGCCGCCGAAATCAAAGAAACCAAATGGTTCTGGCGGCGCTCCAAAACCCCCTTCCAGTGGCTCCTCTGCTTCCCCCTCGGAACCCGCCCCTCGGGTCGGGTCTTCTTCTGGTCCTACATCTACTACCTCTCCAGATTCTTCCACATGATCCGCACATTCTTCACCATCCTCCGCCGCGGCAAGTTAGTCCCCTTCCAGCTCTTCAACCACTCCATCCTCACCTTCATCTCCTTCATGTGGCTAGAATTCTCGCAGTCTTTCCAAGTGCTTGCCATACTTTCGACTACGTTGGTGTATTCTGTTGTTTATGCTTATCGGTTCTGGGTCGCAATCGGGCTGCCGCGGGCCTGCTTCGCCTTCGTGGTGAACTGCCAGATTCTGCTGCTGGGATGCAATGTGGCCTGCCACGTTGGGGTTCTGCTGATGCATTTCATGAAAGGAGGGTGTAATGGAATCGGGGCGTGGGGGTTCAATTCGGTGCTCAATGCGGTGATTCTGTTGCTGTTTTTGAACTTCTACGTGAAGATACATTGGGGTTATGGGAGGAGGGTCGCGTTGGCTGCGGTGGAGGAGGCGAAGGCGGAGGCGGCGGAGGAGGAGGTGGTTAGAGTGAAGGACAATTAGCTTTGAGGGGAGGGGGTTTTACTGTTTATGATGTAAGTAATATCAGTGGGTAAAATTTTTTTTTGGGGGAATGGGGTGTCAAAGTTTTGGTTTTGTACAAGGTCTTTTGAGTTTTATACATGGGTCTAGAAGGGTGGTGAGGTTGAGTTGAGTTGAGTTGAATTACATGTCTCGGAAGGTAGAATTTTGTTAATGGTTATGGATGTTGCATGTGATTCAGGAGTAAAAATCTTAGTGGGAATTCGAATCAAATTGTTCTTTTTTTTTTTTTTTTCCTTCCTTTTCCTGGGTTTGAGCAGTGCTGAGAGTAGTAGAGTGTGTTCTTAGCTACACCTGTTCTTCTTTTTTTCTTTTCCTTTTTATTAGTTTTTACTGTGTGCTAATAGAGGGAATGTCAATAGAGTGCTGCTCATGTTGTGTATGTAATATGATCATAGTCCTAGGTTGTGAGATGAATCTTTTCTGTGATTGTTTATGTGTCAACATTAAGTTTACAAACACAACCTAGTGTCTTCCGAAACTCATAACTGTTAAACTCTTGATACCGGTGGACTGCTGTGTCGAATAAGTTGCTCTTGAGCACGCTCAGAATCTCTACGAATCGTGGAATGAGAGTTCGCTAATGTCAAATATCGTTTGTAACATCATTGTCTCTCGATCGCCCAACTGTTTTGAGTGACTGAATGAAATCGATCCTATAAGCCGAGCACCTAACCTTAACCAACCGGTCCAACACTCCAACCTACTAGGTACGCGGTCAACTGAGGTGGGGAGGACGCATTCACAAGGTGAATGCAGAAGTGAACCCAAGTGTTGCCATGCATTCTCCCCTCAACTCATAGAAAGGTCAGTACAGGCTGTATATGTGGTTCTGAGCAGATTGCGGAGATGTTGCAACTAGTGACAGACCAATTCACTTGCAAATCGTGTTGTATTATTGTTGGGTGTAATTGAGTGGACCTTGTATACGATTTGCAGGGAAAAAAAAAACCAACTAAATCTTTTTATAGGGGTAGCACTGATGTGTTATCATCATATACAAGAAATATACAAGAAATTTGATGCCACAATCTAATAATTAAATCAACAAGAAAACCAAAGTATGGCATTTGGTGCAGTAGTTAGGATTTGATACCTCATATGAGGCATGCGAATGATTTGGCTTATGACTGCTTTTAGATTAGGGCTTATGTAGCAAACGTGTGCCCTTTAAAGGGAATTATAATGTGTTGGCCTTTGAGATCATAAAATTTTGGAGTCCATGCTTTAGTACAATCTTTTGGCATTTATAGCTTTCAAATTTTCAATAGACTTTCGTAATGATTTGTAGATTCAGTCTTATCCACCTGCTCAGTTATGCTTAATTATCATTAGATAAATTACACGGTGGAGAATAATAAAGTAATTTAAAATTACTTTATTTCTTTGCTATTATCTAACGATAAATCTAAATTATGCACAACTGACTGAATTGAGCATGAAATTCATTGAATATGTGAACATGCAATTAAACATATTGGAATGCCCATTCATATCATCATATGTATGTTTTGAATAATGGGCTTGGGTGATAAAAGAGTATAAGGAGGAGCTCCTTTTTGGTGTGAGGCTGTCCGCCATATATTGGGTAGAGGACTCCAACCTATGCAGTCTAATAAGTAGGCCAGATTAACAAACTATACAAATACATGAGTGGACCGGTTAATAGATTTGATAAAAGATAAACTGGGATACGCCCAATTAACAAACTATACAAATACATGAGTGGACCGGTTAATCCAAAAGGTCTACTGATAAAGGTCCATTGAAGTTAGTGGCACACTAAACAGTAAACACAGGCAAGACTGTGATCCTAGCCTATCCAGACCAATATGCGCATGTTCTGTGATGTCCTAAACCATCTTTCAAAGGAAGACCCATATTACTTCAAATCTATTTTCCAACATCTCTCCCTACTTGGAGTCTTGGACTAATCCCAAAAGTTTATGATGCTCCGCATTTTGTGTTAAACTACACCAAAACCATTGAAAGTACTGGATTATATATACCACAATCATTTGCTGCCAAGAACACATAAGAAAATCAAACTTTTCCTTTCAATGAGAAACGAAGTCATAGGCACGTAGGTTCAAGGCCAGACCGACTACTCCAAGAGCACTCGTCCATAAACCGGTTACTGGTACAAATAACATAAAGAAATGTAACCAATGTTTATTGGAAAAAGCAAACCCAAAGATTTGGGACCAAAAGCGGTTAGCGGTGACCATGGAATAAGTTTCTTCAGCAGGCAGGACTGCAACTCCAGATCAATCCTAGCCTATCCAGACCAATATGCGTATGTTCTATGATGTCCTAAACCATCTTTCAAAGAAAGACCCTTATTACTTCAAATCTATTTTCCAACATCTCTCGCTACTTGGACTAATCCCAAAAGTTTATGATGCTACACATTTTGTGTTAAACTACACCAAAACCATTGAAAGTAGTGGATTATATATACCACAAGCATTTGCTGCCAAGAACACATAAGAAAATCAAATTTTTCCTTTCAATGAGAAACGAAGTCATAGGTATGTAGGTTCAGGGCCAGACCGACTACTCCAAGAGCACTCATCCATAAACCGGTTACTGGTACAAATAACATAAAAAAAATGTAACCAATGTTTATTGGAAAAAGCAACCCCAAAGATTTGGACCAAAAGCGGTTAGTGATGACCATGGAATAAGTTTCTTCAGCAGGCAGGACTGCAACTCCAGATCAATCCTAGCCTATCCAGACCCATATGCGTATGTTCTGTGATGTCCTAAACCATCTTTCAAAGAAAGACCCATATTACTTCAAATCTATTTTCCAACATCTCTAGCTACTTGGACTAATCCCAAAAGTTTATGATGCTCCATATTTTGTGTTAAACTACACCAAACCCATTGAAAGTACTGGATTATATATACCACAAGCATTTGCTGCCAAGAACACATAAGAAAATCAAACTTTTCCTTTCAATGAGATCAAATTCCTAGAGACTTGAGCTTAAGCCTTCTAAGTTCTGATGACTAGAAACTACTATCCATCTCTCGAATACCCTTATGTTTGTATCGAGAAAGCTATGAAGATAGAGCGGCCAACAAGACAAGAATAGTGCCAAAGAGGAATCCGATAATCGATCTTGCACTTATAGAATGCCCTAATCAAAGAAGATTCTCTTGTCCGATGAAAGAATAAAGAAAGGATTCTTTCTAAAAGCAATTGTCCTGTATTAAAGCTAATGATTACCTCGATTATCATCTCGGGGCCATAACCTGTGATGCATGGAAACGTCAAATAGCCACCGTATCCCGTACCGATACGGGATACGGGTACGAAACGTGTCGGAAACGCTCGGAAACGTCTGGAAACGCGTATCCTGATTTGGATACGTACGTATCCTATTCGGATACGTGAGAATGTAAATAAAATGGATACGTGGGGGTAATCCTGACCTTTTACCCCTGAAAAATCGAAAAAAAAAAAGAATCCTAAACTCCGATCGAGAGACAGAGAAGAAACAAATTGCAGAAGAAGCAGACATACCCAGATCAAGAGAGAGAGAGAGAAGAAAAAATTACAGACCCATACCCAAATCGAGAGAGAGAGAGAGAGAGAGAAGAAAAATTGCAGACCGACCCAGACCGAGAGTCGCTTTAGAGTTCCTTTGATTCTCGTATGGTCTTCTTTGGAAGTCGGACCGAATCTCAGCCGCTTTGGTTGCTGCTCGGAGTTCCTCTGCTACTCGTATGGTCTTCTAGTTTCGTCGGACCTTTTCTGCTCGTCTGCTCTTCTTTGCAAGACGGAATATTTTCTGCTTGAGACTTCTCCTCATCTTCAATTCGCTTGGATCTTGAAGCTTGGAGCTTGGAGCTTCAATTTCTAGCTGCTTCGGGTACGTTTGTTCTGCTCTTCTTCTCATATTTGATATTTGTTATTCGTTGTAGGAGTGTGGAGCTGTGCTAGTAGTTATGATTGTAGATTTGTGGGTCAATTATATGTGATAACAGCTGCTGGGTCGGGTATGATTAGAACAACATATGTGTCAATTTGTAATCAATTATTGTGATAATGTATAAACTATTCTTATGGCATGAGTGAATTGTGAATTTGTGATCAATTGTGTATCTTCCAGGAACTATGAGTGATGGAGGAACACCTCCTATTAGTTCTAGTGTCGGGTCTGTTAACGTCGGTGCTAGTAGTGGAGCTGCTGATCCTGAAAATGAGACAATTGATGATAAAGCACGTTGTGGAAATTTTTGAGGAAGATTAAAAAACAGCCAGGTGGAGGAAGTTGGAGGTGGCAGTGCAATTTATGCAAAATGTTCTATAACGGTTCGTATACTAGAGTTCGTTGTCATTTGTTGAAAGAAGGAACATGGGGGTGGCAATTTGCAGCAAGGTTACTCCTCATGCATTAACTCAGATGTCCAAGTTAGTGAGAGAATGCAAGGAGAGATTAATGAATGCAGGTCCTAGACAAGTTCCTCTACCATCATCAGGAGAGCAAGGGGGAGTTCCACCACAAGTAGCTATGGGTTGAGTTACCATGCCTATACACAAGCACAAACAACAAGTGATGGTGGAAAGAAGAGGAAAACAGCTGCTGGTTCGGTTGAAAAGGCCTTCCAAAACTCAACTAGGGAGCAATGCGATGGTGAGGTTGCAAAGATGTACTACATCAGTGGCTTATCTTTCAATCTAGCTAGAAATCCACACTATTGGAACTCCTACATTCGTGCTTCTACACTTCCAGGCTACATTCCACCAGGCTACAATGCTCTAAGGACCACTCTTCTTGCAAAAGAAAGGAAAAATATCGAGCATCATTTGGAGCCAATCAAGATTACATGGAAAGACAAATGTGTGAGTCTTTGTAGTGATGGTTAGTCTAATGCACAAAGAAGGCCATTGATTAATGTGATAGCCACTTGTGAGAGTGGTCCGATGATGTTGAGGGCTATAAACTGTGATGGGGGATTCAAGGATCATGCTTTGATTGTAGACTTGATTATAGATTCCATCAAGGAAGTGGGTTGGGAAAATGTAGTGCAAGTGAATACCAACAATGCTCCTGTCTGTTCCAAAGTCGGTGCTTGATAGCAAGCAAGTATCCTACTATTTTTTGGACACCATGTGTAGTGCATACTTTGAATCTTGCTGTCAAGAATATTTGCACACCTTCATTAGTTGCAAGCAATGCGGATGTGTTTGATGCATGTTCTTGGATACAGCAAGTTTCTGAGGATGTTATGTTTATCAATAACTTCATTATGAATCATGGAATGAGATTAGTCATGTTTAATGACCATTGCAATTTGAAGTTGCTTTCGGTTGCTCTTACAAGGTTTGCATATACTTTAATCATGCTGAATAGGTTTAAGCAAATCAAAAATGGTTTGCAACAGATGGTCATCAGTCCAAAGTGGGATGATTACAAAGAAGATGATGTTAGGAAGGTAGCTTCTGTGAAGGAGAAATTATTAGATGAGTTGTTGTGGGATGACATTGATTACATCCTTTCTTTTACTGAGCCTATCTATGAGATGCTCAGGAAGACAGACACGGATAGGCTTTCCCTTCATTTGGTGTATGAATGGTGGGATAGTATGATTGAGCAAGTGAAGAAGAGTATCTATAGGAAAGAAAGGAAGCAACTTCATCAAGAGCCTCTATTTTGGGATGCGGTGTATAAGGTTTTAGTGGCTCGTTGGTCCAAGAGCAATACTTCTCTCAATTGCTTGGCACATTCATTGAATCCCAAGTAAGTATAACATGTGTTTTTCTTTTTTGCTTGTTTGTTTAATCTTTCATAGATTGTAATGTGAATTAAATTTATTTTTATTTTATATCTAGGTATTATAGTTTGGAATGGCTTAGTGAAGATACTAATCGGGTTGCTCCCCATAAAGGCTTAGAGATTACAAGGGAGCGGAAAAATTGTATCCTTAGATACTTTGCCAATGAAGATGATCGAAGGAAAGTTAACATAGAATTTGCCAATTTTTCTAGGTGTATGCAAGAGTTTGGAAATGGAGATGCTATGAAGGATAAGTTTATTATGCAGCCTATAACATGCTGAGCTATCCATGGAGCTTCGGCACCATCTCTCCAAGCCATAGCATTTAAGGTTCTAGGTCAACCTTGTTCTTTTTCATGTTGTGAAAGAAATTGGAGTACTTATAATTTCATTCATTCTGTGAGGAGGAACAAGATAACACCAGAAAGAACGGAAGATTTGGTGTTTGTGCATGCCAATCTTCGCATTTTAGTTAGGAGAAGCCCAAATTACAATGAAAGTGCAACTCAAATATGGGATGTTGGAGGTGATGAGTTTGATTCCTTGGAAGAGTCTAATGTTGGAAGGCTTGAGATTGCTAACCTTTCACTTGATGAACCGCAATTAGAGGGGGTTTTGTTTAATGTTGATCATGAAGATGAAGACCTTGAGGATGTTGTCCAAGTTGAATGAAGTTGATAGTTGTTATAGTTGTGTTAACCTTTTATTTGAACCTTTGGATTTATAATGTATGATTGTGATAAACTAGTACTTTGTTTATGTTTCACATTTTTTTTCTAGTTATATATATATATATATATATATTATTTTTTTAATTGGCTTATCCTTCACGTACCCGTATCCAGTTACATTTAAAGTTTACCGTTTTCACGTATCCGATCGTATCGTATCCAGGTACGCGTACCCGTATCGGTGCTTCTTAGGCCATAACATACAAATTTCAATCTTCTTATTTTTCTCATTGTTCACTTGTTTGTAAGTCAATTATTCACTTCTAGTTCTTCCTACACATCGCGGCCAGCTATACGCCAAGTTTCAATATACCAAGGGATCAAATGACTAAAAGAAACCTTCTAGTTCATGATCAACTACCAAAAACGGTAAGGTACACACAATTCGTACGTACCACGCAAAAATGATGGACTTGAAAAAGATAGAGAGTAGAACCGTATAAGCTAATATATTCACAAACGAGGCACAACATCTTGGACCTCTTTATCCATCTTTGGATTGATTTCGAGACGTTAGATTATCAACGCATCATGTTAATCATGCATTACAACCAATAAGCTCAAAATAAAGGAATTTATCCCAAGTACACATCGACAAAAAAAATATATTTGTCCATTTAGTCTAGTTATTGGACTAAATAAATGGGAAGAATTTTTGTTATTATTGTTTGACAATAAAATAATGAGTTACTCTATTCATATCTCCACATTTAGTACGTAAACCTTTCCTAATTTTTGTAGAAATTTAATCACCATTCTACCCTTTTCTATTGGAAAAAAATGTGGTTCTAGTTGAGTAGTTGGACCTCCAAATTTATTATTTGGACCTCCCATACTCAATATACCTCTAGTTTATTTTTTAGAATACTTGAAAAGCTAAGTAGACTTTTTTATTTTTACCAAAACACCCTTGAACATGATATATAACAATCTATTACTCTACTTTTTATTATATCTTCAATCATGAGAAGAAGAATGAATCAAAATCACATGGTATTTCTCTCTTATAAGTAGGTCTCTCCTCCATCAAAATTAATCAGTGGGTTAATTCTTGATCTTGATATGTTGCTGCAATCCCTTTGAATTTGCGAAAAGAAGGATTTCAAGGGTTTTGGTTGGAAGATCGAGTAATAACTATATCATAATATTCAATAAATTTATTTTAAGGAAATTTCAAATAAGATTGTTTTGAATTTATTTTTGTATTAAATAACGGGTCATCTATAAAAAATATTATTTTTACTTAATTATTTTAATAGAAAATTACACACAAGTGTCATTTTGAAACTTTAATTTGACATGAGGCCACCTAATTTATCTTGTACACATAAGGCCACATACATCTTCAAATTATCTCTTTTCTGACGATTTTACCCTTCCACCTAAACTAACTGCTCGACCCCTCTCTCTCTCTCTCTCTCTCTCTCTCTCTCGCGAAATCATCTCTCTCCGTCAGACCCGTCTTCTCTTCCTCGTTCTAAATTTCTAGGGTTTTCTTCAATTTGAGCTGTCCGATGAGAGATCTGAGAGTAGCTTCGAATGGCGTTTAAGCGTCGGAAAATCAAACAATGGAGCACTGAAGTCCGATTGCAGAGTCGGAGTAGGTGCAGCTCTTTGAGTCGAAGTAGGCCGGAGTCGGAGCTGATTTCGGATCGCCGAAACAACAATTGAATTCGACGACTCACAGAGGTCTGATTGGCAAGGCCGGGGAAGCAGGTCCAGTTGTTGGAGTCGAAGCAGGTCGAAGCCGAAGCTGAGTTCCGATCGCCGTCAAAGCATGCCGGAGCCGGATTTGGAGCCTGAGCTTTTCTTCTTTAACTGCTTCGCAGATCCGGTTAAAATATGGAATTCTAGTGGTCAAAGCTGCTGAACATTGGAGGCCTCGATCTCTCCTATTATTCTTCAGTGGCGGATCCGAGCCTCCTTGCTCTTCTCAGGCGAGAAACTTGCTAGATGATTTTTTTTTTTTGGGTAATAATTGGGACTAACAGGTCGTTGATTTGATTTGATTTGATTTGATTTGATTTGATTTGTTTTGATTGGGAATAAGTGACAACACGAACATGTCCTTGATTCTTTTATTTTTGTTTAAGATTTGTTTTGTTTTGTATGAGGATTGGTGATCTCTTCTTCTTTGGTTGATGATGAATGTTCTTCCTGGTACTAACTAATTCATATATTTTGTGGTGATTGAGTTTCTTATTTTATGTGTTCATTTGGTTTATGGTGGATTCAGATTCATTTGGACGTTCATGTGTTTGTGTAGATTTAGATTCATTTGGATATTCATTTGAATGTTTTTCCTCGTATGAGTTTGAATGATCTTAAAGAAGAAATGAAATTTTTTTTTTCCTAGTGGACTGGTTGTTCTTGACTTCTTGGTTTCGGACAATTTGGCTGAATTAGTGCCTAATTGCAATTGTGCTTGGGTGAAATCGGAATGTTTTGATTCAAGCATTGTAAATATATACTTATTTTGATGTTTTAGAGTAGCTTTTGTATCAGCTAGTAATAGCTATCTCAGACGTTCGGAGTAGCTTTGATAGCTGGGAATAACTTTCTTAGTCTATGTAAATAACTTTCTTAATTCTGTGAGTAGCTTTTATTCTACTTGGTAGTAACTTTTGGTGTTGGTGAGAGTAGTTTTTAAGGTTGGTGTAGCTTTTAGTGTTGGTATGAGTAACTTTAGTTGATGTTGACAATAGGTTTCTGGTGTTGGTGACAATAACTTTTCTTATTGGTGAGAGTAGCTTTTGACGCTGGTGGGGGTAGTTTTTGGTGGTGACAGTAACTTTTGGTGCTGGTGAGAGTAGCTTTATGTTGCTAGTGAGAGTAACTTTTAATAGTGACAGTAGTTTTTGTTGCTAGTGAGAATAATTTTTAATGGTGACAGCAGTTTTTGTTGCTAGTGAGAGTAGCTTTTGTTACTGGTGACAGTAGTTTTTATCACCTCACTGAAAACCTTGCCGGAAATTTTACCGGAGACCTCCTCGAGTCAGTAGCTTTTGTTGCTAGTGTAACTAGTTTTTAGTGCTCGTGACAGTAGCTTTTGTGACCTCATTGGAGGTCGTCGAAAATTTTACTATAGTAGCTTTTGTTGCTAGTGACAATAACGTTTTATGGGTTAAAGTAGCTTTGGTTGCTGATGACAGTAGCTTTTGTGACCTCGCCAGAGGTTGTCGGAAATCTCACCATAATAGTTTTTGATGTTAGTGATAGTAGTTTTTATGGTTGTCGGAAGTTGGCCGGATGTCTGTCGGAGACCCGCCAGAGTTTGTCAAAGGTCGACCGGAGACCCGCTGGAGTTGACCGGAGACCTCGCCTTAGAGGAGAGAGAGAATAATTGTTGATTTTGTATTCTAGTGGCATTTATGTAAATATGTTGGTTTTTAATATTCAAAATATAACACATTTTTTAATCTAGTGGTCTTATGACGGAAAAAACTAGTTGGTGGCCTTATGGCTAAAAAAACATTCAAATATGCATTTATATGTAATTATCTGTCATCTATAAAAATTAGTATTTTTACTTAATTGTTTTAGGTATATTATAAAACTATATAGGTAATATAAGGAAATTCTGGAAAAACTTTAATTGAATGTTATATTTGGGGGAAGTAAGAAGATATTTTTTTTTCATTTTTCTCTTTTTGTCATTATTTGTCTTTTCATATGACTTAATAAAGTCTATTAATAATTGAAAAATATTGGAGGTCTAAATATTAAATTTGGAGATCCAACTAAAAAAAAAAAAAAACAAACTGTGCGTCCTCTTTCTCAGCTTCTCCTCACCAACCCTCTCTTCTGCTCATGCCTAATTCTTCAGAAGTATTGACGGAGAAAAAGAATTAATATAGCCTAGCTCGCAAAATTGATTCTGACATCTCATGATGATATTAACATAATTAGAAAAGGCAACAGAGATAGATTCAAAGAGCACCCATTTTTTTGCACTTACATAGTGAGATCGCGTTGATATGTAAATCTTAGACAGAAAGCAAGGTAACTAAAGACAGAAAAAGGGGCTGTTCAGGAAGCAAAACAATTGACCAAGATTGATTGCAAAATTCTTGCATTTATCAAACATGCATCTTGGGGGATTTGGCGATACAGTTCTTAGAATGAATTGATTTTCATGCGTTTACTAAGGATTTTTTTTTTCTTTTGTGAAAATTGAATTACAAAAAATTGAGCTACTGGAGATTGGCGGCACTGTAAGAGATTTGGAGGAAAAGATGTGTAAGTAAGAAACTGATATAAGAAATGGACAAATCTTGAAGTTCAATGGAAAATTTTTAAAGAGGAGATTCACATGACAAATGTGGAGATATGAATAGAAGCACTCCAAAATAATTTATCGTCTAATCATAAAATTTAGTTTTTCAAAATTTGTCAGAATAAAATCCTCTTACCAACAGAATAAATAGGCAAATCTTCATAAAATATGACTTGATTGAAAATTGTCTTATTAATAATTGTAGTTGAAAATCGATTATTAAAGCCATTCAGGATAGTATATACGTCTTGTAGACAACTAGACATCATGGAAGATTTTGATAAAGACTCTTGTCTCGTTGTCTTATAATATCATTAACACATCACAAAGCATAAAGAGTCACCTACGCAAGCAACTCCACTTAAAATAAATGCGTTATATCATTATCATCAACTTTCGCTGCATTACATGAAAAGCTTGGTTGGCATGGGCCAGGACCAACACAGAGACCATTTCCTTTCACAATTTCCTCTTAGCTGATCGAAACGTAACCGAAGTGTGTAGAATGTGAAGTCCATAGTTTGCACAATTTGAATGACCAAAAACCAAACGCGTAGAGATCCAGTTTGACAAGTTCAGACTCAGATATAATTGAAAAAGACGGAAGACCCTATGTATATGCACCTAACTTTGATGACAACTCTGGATGGACAATACCCTTCCCTTACTCGATGTGTATATCCAATTCCCAGGCATATCTCCCTGTGAGGATGACCTCGCTGATTCCAGGCCATTATATGATTTATCTCAAACTTCTATCTCCGATCATTTTAACTATCGAGAGCATATCTTGTATCATATTGTACTTGAAGAATTAGTCTCGCCTAATTTTCAACTTGATTTATAATAAACAAGAAAATGTTGGCTTTGTGACCGTGGACAATAATACTATTTGTTTATATACAGTGGATTTCAGATGCGGGGCGATTAGCAGCTAGCGACATTAAGTCGGTGGCCGGGTAGAGATTCCTGGAACGCCAAGATTAGGTCGAGGATTAATGTGGGTTTTGGATTTATGCTATGAAGATAACTAGTTTTTAACAAATACAAGAACGTCATCATGTCCACATTCTGTTGCCTACCATCAAAACAGTAAAGCACAATGAGGACGATAGCCCCAGCTTCTTGGAAATTTCATATGGTCATCTTCTAGGCCTGACCATAGCTCTCACTGTCTAACTTGGACGGTGAGAAATTAGGACCAAATGGCTCGCAAGTCTATGCTATGGTTTTGCAGACTCGTATTCATATTGATATAGCAACGGAACTGCTTTATACTTTATGTCTTGCATGCATATAACATATTAATATGACTCTATTCCGTACTCTATTCAAAATTTGGCGAGAAGTAATTACTAAATTAAGAGACATCTCAGTATTTATATTTAGTTAGTTAAAGGTTTTTTATTAGTTTTAAAAACGGAAACGAAAAAGATTCTCTACTCGCCATTCATTACCTGCTGCTTTTCAATTCTTTCACGGGCGGGCTAAGAATAGAGGGCGGAAAAATAAGATAGAAGGGATTTATGATGCTTCGGGTATATGGCGTACGGGGCAACACAATGTGGTTGAGGTGTTGAGGTGATTGGATTTGCACCAACGGGAACCATACATTTGATACCCAATCGAAGGATAGATCTTTTTTTAAGATATTGAATATTCAATGGAGCGGGGCAATAAGCCTGTCCACTTGAACCTCCCCTAGCTATGCTCGACTTCATAGTCACCGAGCCAAGAAGCATGCATGCGTCTCGTTTAGAAATCAATTCCATCACTCTAGCTCTACGGCTCTAATTCGTTAGCAAATGAGACTCCTCTTATTTCTCCCTGGCATTTGCACATGTTATGGGGTTTGGTTTAGCACAATTTTCTTGAATATTGGTTGCGTCTAGACTCTAGTCCCATTGGTGGATTTTGTGATGAGGTGGGATGCTGTTAATTGTTTCATATCCCAACTCCAAGAAATTAGTCCAAGGTAGTCTAAGGTGTTCGATGAAGTGTCCAAAGGAAATAAAAGCGCATGTTTCGTTTTCCATGAGTAAAAACAATTAAAAATCATATATTGAGTCAGCTACTATTGCTTGGTTTTTCTATCTATTAGGCAGTCTCTTGTGACCGTTCTGTGAACCGCAGACTCCATGCACCTGGAATCCTGGATTTCTGTCTCCTTGCACTCCGTTTCGGCCGGACATGGCCTTTCGCCTATGAAAGGCCCTTCTCGATGCCATCCATCCAATATATGCTTTTCTTGCTTGATTTTTTATATTTAAGGTGTTGAATGAAATGCTTTTAAATAATAGAAAAATAGACAATAGGGCAAATATTTTTTCATTTCCTTGACTTAGGATCAAAACGAACAGCTAAAGGGGGTGCGGTGATTCAACTTTTGAACAAAGAGACAAGTGATTTCCTTTCCAAGATTCCAAGAACACTAACCAATTAACGTTGTTTACAGCCTTGAATTGGGTGTCTACCGTCAAATTATCTTTATTGGTGTGCTACAACTGTTGCTGAATAGTGGTTGTGACTTTAATTTTGGTTGGAGATTGCTGTGGTTTTGGAAGCACATGTAACGAGCTGATTTTTTTTTTTTGGGTTACAAAAAGTTTAAGTAAGAGTTTGGTTAGGCTACACAACTATCTGGGACAAACCTACAACCTTAATCTAGGAGCATTAGGTGTGACGTGTAGGATTCCATAAGGGATTTATAGATTTTTTTTTTTTAAAAAGAGATTTATAGATCGCGAACAAACGAGACTGTTAGTAACAAAGATCAAACTCGAATGGGATTCAAGCACTAGTCCGTCCTTACCAACTGAGCCAAACCCCGATGGCACTTTAATTTTGGTTGGAGATTGCAGCACATGTAGCAAGCCGATTCTTTTGAATCCATGACGTAATCTAACCCATTCCCAATAACAATGAAAATCCCACAAACTTGTAAACCATATACAATGCATCTCCCTTCCTTTATCCATTTACTGTAGTAAACTTGTGAATTGTAACTGTAGGGAAAGAAACTTGAATGAAATTGAGGAACAACACTAATTTCATTCATGAAATGGTTGTCAATCAGAGTGATCAGTAATGTATATGATATAATGAAAAACTACAACTACAAACACAAACACTCTGCATATCATTGTTTACAGAAAGCCGGGGGGGGGGGGGGGGGGGGGGGGGGGGGGAACTAGATTTCTAGAGTTAAAAACCTGCGGTTTTGGTGTAGCAAAATTGGGGTTTGTTATTTAATTTTTTTTTGTTGCCTCTGTAAATTAATCATTTTATAGAACATTGGAGCCAAACTTCATCTGCATCCTTTTAGTTCCATCAAAAGCAGTTGATGGGTTGCCTAACTCCGACGAAGAAGAAGAAGAGAAGGGGTAACAAGCTTTTCTAAGCTCCTCATACCTACCCAAATCGAAATTGTGATCCTTCATCAATTTCTTCTGCTTGGCATCAAAACGGCTCTGGAAGAAGCCTTCGAAAGAGGGCTCTTTGGAGGTCCTGAGGAAGAAGGCATAGCAAGCCATGAAGTATATTGAAGTCACATAGAAACAGATGGGTTCCATCACATCCCATGAGAGTTCCCAAAAGGTCAGCCTCATGAACCCGGCTGTTTGGACAACGAGATAGCCAAGCCCCAACCACAGTTCCCTGCGCACCAAGGAATCGGCTTTCTGGTCAATTAGGGATTTCTGTTTCTCCATGTCTTCTAGCTCCTTCATTTTTGCATCGTTTGGAGTGGCCCCAGGGATGGGAATGAGGTCCTGGATTGCTTTTGCTACCTGCAGTAACCAAACAGTTTGAAACACATTTGGGCGAAGCATACTCAACCTAACAAGCTAGCTATCTTCATCAATCTTGGACTCTTATGCTCATCATATAACAGATACACTGAACAGCAATATTTTGGACTCATAAATGGCTCAAGCTAATCTATATCTATGCCTGAGAAATCTTTAAAAAAGAGAAAAACCATAATTTTTTGAAGATTGCAAAAGAATACTGAATTGGGTCATTTCACAATGAGATAAGGGGCAAATGGGGCTGAAGCATCGAGGATAAGACAGAAGCAAGGCCACCTACCCTACACTAAAATGGAATGTACTAAAAGATACCATAGAAGTAGTGCATGTTACCTACTAAGACACTAATAAAAAAAAAGCAACAAAAACAACAAATCCAAGATCTATGGGATTATCTTAGTTTCAAAACACTATCCTATTCATCCATATCAGCAACACCTCGACACCACAACCTAAAAACGAGTAGAAAGCAAACCTAACCCTCCCATTGTACACCAACCCCGGTTAAATATAAATAACTTTACCACCCCAAATAATAATCACACACCTAATCTATCCAATCAATTAACTTATTCAACTCAGATAAAATTAGCAAGAAACTCTCCCTCTTCCTTGTGATATCAATTTATATTTTTTCGTGAAAAGGGTTTTTTTTTCTTTTATAATAGAACCCAAAGAAAAAGAGGGTTATTTTTTTTCTTCTTCTTGTGATTTTTTTTTATATGATTCACTGAAGGCTCCTCAAACACCCAAAGGTGAAAATTAAAATCTGCCACGGTAGAAACTGAAACGTGGGAACCCTTTTCACGTTTAAGAACTGGCCTGTTGAAGAAAACAAAATAATCATAAAAATTATATCAGTTTTCGGTAGTCCCCAAATCACATACACTAAAAATTTATCATCAAATTCTACCACTCTCGGCCACACAGACCAAGACGTTCATAATTTATCTGAAACAACAGAGAAATAAAACAACCAAAACAAGAACAGGGTAAAAAGAAATTCATAAATCAATTAAATTTAGAACAAACATGGTAAAAATGTTTAATAGTGAATAAGAAATTAACCTGTTCAGGTCTGAGGCAAACGGCGTTTCCCAAAACGATAACGGAGCCACTCTCGTCCAGCGATTTCGCAAACCCGAGACCCAGATCCGGATCCGAACAACCCTCCGTGCAAATCCCAACAAACTCCGAATACGTCACCCACGTTTTCCGCACCTCCCGGAGTTTCGCCTTCACCGTCTCCATCTGCGCCACCCTCAACAACTTCCTCGTCTCCTCCGCCGTCATTCCGGCCATGACAGCCGGCGCAGACACCTTCCCAGTCTCCGGCCCCGGCGACGGAGGAGCCAAACCGTCCAACCGAATCCGGCTCCCGGGAATGCCGACGGACCTGAGCTTCTCCATCAGGTTCTCGCCGATCGGGACCGACCAGATCTCCGGCTTCGCAACGCCGGCCCTCCTGTGAATGAACCGCCGGAAAATGGCATTGTCTCCCGGCTCGGGCGCGATGCTCGCCTCCCGAGGCTTCGCCGCCGGCCGGAGATGCACCGCCGACGAGGAAATCCGGCAGTTTCTGAGGGTTTGGGTCGAGATCTTGGAGATATTGAAGATGCGCTCAGCTAGGGTTTTCTTGAACGCCATAATTAGCTAAAGGCTCTTTCTTTTTTTCTGGTTTTAGAGAGAGAAAATGAACTGGTTTTCAAGCGCAATTAACAATGGAGGCCTCTGTGGGTTTATATAGGTGTCCCAATAACCGGGACGACTCCGAGAATTTCATAATATCGCGGTATTTTCCGGGAAGAACGGGTTCTCGGCGACTAGATGTGAACATATGCCCTAAATTCGGGAATATTCGTTACTTAGTCTCCAACAGACATTAATCTCTTGAAAATATCGTCCGCGGCGACTAGAGGCCGATTTAAGCGAGATAAGGACGTTGAGGTGGGTGACTCACGGCCGTACACGTGTCCAGGGAGAAAGGGTTACTGTCCGATCATGTGAAAAATTAATTAGTAACCTGCGCTGATGTTGACTGGGGTTTATGGTAGACTCGCGGCGGTGAAATGTGGCGGAAGGGAGAGGCGTGGTTGGTGTTAATAATAGGTTCGGCTCCAGGGGATTGGAACGCGAGGAAGATGGGAATGGTAGCTCAGCAAAAAAGCGTTACGGCTATAACGTTCACGAAAACGTGGCGCCACATACACGCATTAATAGCCCAAAACAAAGCATTGTTCATATCTAATTTTTTCACCTGTATTTTTGGTAAAGAATTTGTATTCAAATTTTATCTGGAAATAGAAATTAATAGTGATGGATTGTGATTACACCTAGGACAAAAAAAATGGGTGAAAAGATAAGTTGCGTGGGTTTGGAGAGACAATTTGATACTCTAAATTTCTGATGTGATTATTGAAATAATTATTGTACAGTTTCAGAGTATCACGTATTTGTGATTGGTTCAGATGGATTTTACTATATTGGTGATAGGTCCAGTTTGCTTGTATTATTGTGTTTTTATTTTTATTTTTTACCCCGTGTATTCATCTTATCGATTGAGACCATTGTCACGTGGTACTGTGAGGCTACAGAATTGTTGCTTCTCTTTGATTGTTGTAAGCCTATTTATCATAATAAAGTAGCCGAAAAACGTGGGGTGAAATTCACATTATCTTGGAATATGTCATATTTTGAAATGCGGTAAAAGTCTTGTGAAATTTAACTGAAATTGGACAATGAACTGAGATGACAACACCCTCACTCCTGACACTCGTAGGTCAACCACGGTGAGAAGGGCGGTTCGGCTCAAGTGTTACTATAAATAGCACGGAAAACATACTTATCCGTGCATACCTAAATTGAAGGAAAATTGAGCTACGATAAAGGAAGATGGTCGACCCTTATTAGTAGGAGCCAAATTATGGATTAGTAAGGCTGATGACCAAACTGATGAGTTGGATCGATCGAGACTCGAAAAATGAGGGGTTACAAGACATGGTTACTACTTGGTCTAAATATTCCGTTCAAATGTTAAGAACTGATCCATCTATAAATCTAGACGAGTAAATCCAGGGCACACCATGACTAAGAACCACAAGCTGCTAAGACTTAATTATCTCTTAATTGATCTTGATTTTAGTCACACTATTAACATGTGGCTTATGGATCATGAATAAACCATTCCGATTTCCATGGTCAAGTTTCGAAAGCTGTTTATATTACTAATCGTATGAATCACATCCTTATCATTCAATCCATGAATTTCATTGCGTGTGCAACAATATAAAACACCTAATTAAATATTGGTTTAGCTTAATTAAAATACGTAAATCATGTTTGGCAGCAAGAGCCACCAGCTGTTAGGGTTTACCCAAATATAGGTTTTCTTTCCTAATTATTGATATTTTTAGTTGGAAAAATGGCGTCCAGTCACGATCGATTCATGAACCACCTAGATCATTCTTCAATATATATATATATATATATATATATATATATATATATACACACACACACAGACACATATGCAAATATGCAATAATACAAAGAACAGAGTTTACATAATTGAGTTTGATGGAGAGTGAGAATACTAAGCTTGAAATCGACCTCTATAAAAGAAAAAATGCATAATTGTAAATGTGCAGCTTTTTCTATAATAATTGTAGAGGATTTGATGCTTTCTGGGTTAATTTGTTACCCTTTGGAATTTGCTAGCTTCCAAATACGTGTAGTTGCATTATACCTTTAGAAATAGTGGTACCACCTTGATTCTGGTTTGGTATTTTAGATTACTCTAGAAGGGTAATGACCATCTAGCTAGTTAGGATGATCATCATTTTGGTATATCTCCATTATGAAACATTGTACCCAATAGAGCTTAGTTATTTCATCTCAAAGTATAGTGCAAAATTTTATGTCCCATATGGTCCATCAGATACCAAACGTAATTTCCAAAATCTTTAAGTTGTGGCCAATTCAAGCTGTAACTATTAATAGAAGATATTTAGTTATCAAAACGATATAATGATTAAATAGAAATGCTAATAAGTGCACATAAAAGCCAAATAAACTCGATTAGCCATCCAATTCAGCCTTCGTCCTGAAATTTATTGACATATCAGTGTAATTTTTTAGTGATTTGTAGTAGTGGTGCAAAGTTTGTTAGTTTGCAGTGTTGGGTAATGGAGTGTGGTACTCTTCCCTACTTTGTATGGTGGGGTTTAATGAGACCACTATGTACTCCTTGATGTAAGTTTGTATTGTCTTTTTATCACTGAATTCTACTTGATAAAACAAAAAACAAAAAAAAAAACACTGAATAATATAAACCCTAAGTGAGTATATTGTCTAACCAACCACTAACTTGTTTGATGTGAGGCAATTGTATTTGATCCACACAATCCCGAACAAACCCACCAAATAATTAGAGGACAGAAGACACCCTAAACTTAGATTGACAAGAATAAATCCTCATTCATGATAGAAGGCTAGAGCCAATATGCTTTTGTTAGTTATCACTCTTTTCAGTTCTAGTACTTGACTACAACAAAAAAGATCTAAATCCCTTTGTCAAATCTTTGATATAGAAGATCTAATATATGTTCGATCAATAGCTTTGCAGAACAGCACACCTTCTGCATAACTGGTCTTCCTGAAGATTACTGGACCAAATTACCTAAAGTCAAGAAGAAGATCATGAAGTAGACTGCTCCGGTTGACAATGCTCAATGACCTCGAGGCAAACAACAACTGCACTAGCAACTAGTTATTGTATAGAATCCGATGTTTGAGTACACAATGCTTTATTCCTTTTGTCATTTGCACTTAACCATGTAACTTGTGTATAAAAAGGACACCAACAATATCGAATTGAAGGAACCTCAGCCTTCTTGCTTTACTATATAATATTTGTAGCTGCATTGTCAATTGGGAAAAGCAATGATTGTGAACCATTTTCTGATCGTCGATAGCATATATTCTTTAAGATATACATGTTTAATTCTTGCAGTTTTTGCCAAAGTTTAATAAGCTTTGAAGGAAATGCTTCAAAGAGAGCCTCCTCCGATCCCTTTCACTCATCTTTCAGCCAAAAAAAAAAAAAAGGCTTCAAGGAGAGCTTTGAAGCATGAAAATATGGTCGTTAGCAAATAAGAAGCTATACAGTGGCTCTGGATATGTACAAATGGAACTGCTGATATATAGAAGCTATAAGCTAACCAAGAACTACTGCATAATGAGTCTGATGAGTTATGAAAACTGAGAAATGCTCCAGTTCGATTTAGTCTTTATATAACTTACAGTAATTTTCCAAAATCTAGTTGGGTTTTGAGTTTATTTTTGATAATTAGCAATATTGAGAGATAAACGATTTGAACTTGAGATCTCAAGACACGAGTAATTAAGGTCGCAACCTCAAGGGTATTCTTAACCACTGATACAGCATGCTCCCGCGTGATTTTAGTTTTATACCAAAATTTTGCTCAATCAACATCTAAGATTAGTTATATCAACAGTCCCGATAGAGAAACTTCATGAAGAAGCAATGACTGGCTGATAAAAGAGTCGTTTCAATCAACGAAAAGGCAATGAGATATTAAGTAGAGTTCTGTGGTTGAGAAGTTTCTGGGTTCAAATAGGCTCTCCTTTCCCACAATCATACTCTCATTGTCAACATAAACTGATGCTTCTAGAGAGCTTATGAAGCATGCTGTATGTAGATGGAGCAAATAACAAGCCATACAGTATTAATTCACTGGCTTGTGTTAGTATCAGCAATTGATTGGGAATTCAAGAATCTTGTTATACAAAACTTACGAATAATAAGAAACGGATGATGGATTTTTAGCAACAAAAAGGGTTTGAAACTTCCAAAGTCAAATTGTGTGGTTAAAATTTCTGGTTACAACTAGCCTGCCCTTTTCCATAATCATACATGATATATTCACTTAACAGATGCACTGACTACTTAATATGTTCACAATGCCCTCCAAGGGTGTTACGTCCCGAACCAAAATGCTACTTGTTACTTGTGAAAATACGAAGTTTAGCGATTTCAATTACGTTTTATTTGTTTTCGATACGTTTAGTGGCCCTAAAAATCGACTTTTTGTTCGGGCTAAAATTTGAAAAAATATTCCTTCACGAAAGTTATAGAGGAGGTTAAACTGAGTGCGTGCATATTTGGTTCGTAAAAATCGGAACTCGTATGTGAAAGTTATAAGCGAAATACGAAATTTACTATAGATGGTAGCTGGTATAAATTCAAATTTTTACTGTGGTCGGTAATTTTTTTTCTTTCCCTCTTTCTCTCTCCTCCCGTGCGATCTCTCTTTCTCCCTCTCGGCCTCCCTCTGCAATTTCCAACTCCGGCCACCTGGGGACGTGCAGTCAGCATCCCTGCACTCCTCTCCTCCTGCCCAACCTCCCCAACGACGCCAACCACAGCAATACGGCCGGAAACGGCGGGTAGAAGCAAGAGAAGCTCACGACTGCAAAACCGGTCAATGCTTCGTTCTCCCAACTCCGGCTACCAAAAATGCTCAGACCAAGTGCTTTAGGAGCGCAATGAGACGATAAAAATCCTCCCCAAATATCAGGCCGAGTAGTGGAGTGTGGAGGAAGAAACGACGAGTTGAAATTTGGGGTACTATTCATGTTTCGGATCAAAACTTCCCCTTAATTGTTGAGGTACTTCCAACCCTTTTCTCTATTTTTTGTATTTGGGAAAAATGATCAGAGGGTTGAGATGATTATGCTGCCAAAATTTGGCGACCATCGGAGCAGGTGGAGGCGGCACGTGAATCCCACGCGCCGCCACTGTAGCAGGAGTGTGGCGGCGCCTCCGGCTTCCATTTGACTTCAGTTTACAGCTCATTAAATCCTATAAATGTTGTAAAACTTATATATGGAATTTGGTGAATTTTGGAGAAGCCTGAAATTAGTTATGAATTTTTTTTTTCTAAGTTTAGGGTTTTAATTTCTGATTTACGAGAATCTGGCCGTCGGATTTCTTTCGAATTCATCTTAGAATTCGTAAATCGATGAATATAAATTGTTGGTGAAGTTTGGATTAAATCCGAGGAGAATTGAAGGATTTATTGTGAATTTACGTATAGAATTTCATAGATTTTATTATAATGTTATTTCTTATTCGAAATTAGTTAGTTGTTTATGAATAACAATTTTTGTACAGGACGTGAGGAGCCTCCATTGGAGGAAAATTCTGACCGACGGCAGAATTAGCCGTTACATCGTGAGTGGACTTTATTTTTAAGAAAATAGTGCATGCGTTTATTTCAAGAATTAATGTTTTATTTAATTATCATATTACGTTTCGAGCATATGATTTGATTTCGTAATTTGATTTCGATTTATCTCATGATTTTGCTTTCAATGATGTTTTTCAGAGATTGATTATGATTTATGAATTTCATATATGAATTTGTTATGCTCGGATTTGAATTTATGATTTATGTTGATTTTCGACTAATTACTTTCCGAGGTGATTTCCAGAATAATTATTTTCTTTTATTTTTTGGTTATTGAGATTTTCTGGAATATTATCAGAAATGAGATTTTCGAGAGAATTATAATTATTTCTTGCCTACTTATTTATGACTTCGATATTATCTTGGCGTGTGCGGCACGTCATTGGAAATTCACTTGCGAGATTTGGGGAAGAGATTTGGTTTTCGGATTTCTTATGCCATACGTTGGGTGATTATTTATCATGTTAGCATTGAGTCCGCCTTTGTGGCGAGGTGATCGGATCACCGAAGCTTGTCCGCCTTTGTGGCGCTGGTTACTGTCTTTGTGACAGTAATGCTGAAGCCCAGTATCTTGATCGCTACATTTAGTGGCGTAAGGGTATATAACGGGAGTATGTGAGTACTTTAGCCTGGAGGGCTATCACATGAGCCTGAAAGGCTCAGCTATATGGCAAATTATCTTCCTCATATTATAGTTCGATACTTTAGACTAGCGGGGCTAGTTTGCTTAATTGTTTAAGAATTTTCTTTATGTTAAGCATGCATCACGTTTTATTTTATTTTGCTTTGTAGGAAAGTATAAATTATTGATGATATTTATTTTTACAATATTTATTTTTCCACTCACGCTAATGTTTTTATATACTTTTACCCTGAGCCTTTCGTTTTAAAATGCCCAGTTCGCAGTGTGCTGTTCGAAATAGGAGTTGAGGCTTAGCACCATCATTGCCATCTATTCTCTGTAGGTTATTCGCTAACCTACTTTTTGTAATATATCAATTTTCCATAGATTACTCTGATAGCCTTAGGAAGTTCAATTTTTTTTTGTGTGTTTATGTTTGTATATTTTTGGGAAGTGAAAAGTGTCGTATATAGAAGGATTGTAGTAGTTCTCTGTGTGAAGAAAATTTATGATATTTGAAGAATTTATGATGATGCATTTGTTGATTTCATTAGGTGGGATATGTGTAAGTTTGGGGGAGCAGGTTGGCTTCAGGAGATGAATTTGAGTTTGTCCTTAGAAGTGTATTTTTGTTCCCTCGAATAGGTCAGGGTTGCTTACCTTCTAGGGAAGTTCTGTCGAAATTTTCCTAGAAAGTGGGTCCCGCAAGGCCACCTAGAATTTTAAGGGAAATTTTGAGACGGGTCATGTCAAAGGGTCCTTGTTATATACAGTAATGCCACTAGCTCATGCTACCTTGTGCATGCCTACCAAGTCTCATTTTCTGCACTCCACACAAACCATTATTATCATTATCTCAAGATGTTTGTAAAATAGTACACAGATGTCCATACATGTTTTCAAGTTCTTAAATCAATTAGCAATGCAACAATTGAGAACTACAATCACATGTATTCCAAACAGAATCAATTTAAAGCAGTGTGGTTTCCTCAGCCTCTCCACCGAAGCAGTACGTCTTCCCTGATACTGAGCCAATTCATATTCCTCATCTTCATTGGGAACATATAGCCACAATGTATCAAACTGAAGAGAAACAATCTCCATCTCTACCTAAATAGAGAAGCACGAAACAGAACAGTTCTTAAATCCATCTCATACTGCATATCAATATATGAAGAGACGCGCAAATTGAATGAGAGGATGAGGAATATGATTCAGCAAAAGGAGATTAAAATATAGAGAGTAAAGTTTAGCCTTGAAAGGGATCTTTGCAGCAATCAATAACAAAGCAGTACACATCTGGCCATCAAGAAAGCTGGGGAAGAAAATACAGCAATTTATCAAAACAGAGAACATCAGCAAGAAAAGGTCCTGCTACCCGACCAGCAGAGCCATCAAACACGAGAACCTCCTAAAACCCATGAAACTGGTAACAAAACTGTCCAGTTCATTTTGTTGTCCACTCATTAGCAACGGCAAATTGAATGATCTCGGCAAAAGGTGCATTTTTTCCTAAAGTTTAAATCTACTGTATTCCCTTCACAACAACTATAGATTACCATTAGACCGAGATATTTTCATGTATTTCTTAAAACATATATGAAGGCTTTCCAACGGACAAATCTCTCTGAAAACTCAAAAGACAAATCAGCCTTTGAATGCACCTTTCTATTATATGACAAACTCACAAGTCGCAACTGAAGGGCAACAGTTCACTTCGATGTCATCCAGCATGTTTTCTATAACAGCATTAAACAGCTAAGGAACATCATTCATCAAATTCAAGTACATCTTGCAATATAGGAACTAGATGAAAAAGTCAAAGCTGAAAGAAGAAGTAAGAAACTCTTTGCACTAAAGCTTGCTTAAAATTTGAAACACATCAAGTACAAGCTTGCTCAATAATAGTCTTACATTGTCCTTTAAGATAGCCAGATCTATGTCATTGACCCAAAGTGCAGAATTTTTCCTTCAAAAATGCACTCTACATTTCGCTAAATAGACCACCAACAAGAAAATAGTGATCAGGAGAACATACCAAATGGCTGTTCATTTGATGGGATGCCTAATTATTCTCTGCAAAATCACTGTCCTTGCCTCCCTTATATTCCGGCCACACTTATCAGCGTTTTGGCTTAAACTTTCGATGGTTTCCATAAACTTTTCCAGCTTTCTTTTGATCTCAATCATCACTATCTTCACAGCATCCTCTTCTCTAATAGCAACGTCAGCATTCTGCAGCAATGCCTCAATCTCGATTTCAAATTTCTCAACAAGCACCCTGATGTTGTTCAAGTCTGTCATTGTAATCATACTTCCAACCTGCATTGAGCTTATTATCTCCCTCTGCCCCTTCAGAGCCCTCTCATAGCGGCTTCAAAGCATATTACACCATTTTCCAAACAGAACCTATTGGAACAGCCAGTGCACCTGCCAAGACGGTTACAAGTGGCGGTGCAGCAATGGCAGCTGCCACCACCGAAAATATCAATACAGACATGAAAGTGGCAACAAAAATAACAATTGACACTTTCCGCCAACCTGAATCGATCTTGTATCTCTTGGACAGCAAGATTCAGCTGCATGTTCTGCAATCTAATCTGTTCGATGATCTGTGGCTGTAAACAATCTAGAGGGAATTTGAGACTTCTGAGGTTGGTTTTAAACTTCCTAGTATTGCTAAGGGCCAACTTAACCCCATCATAGAGCAGTTGAAAAGGTGCTCTCTGAGAAAGTTCAGAGTCATAGACATGATTACCGATCAGATTCAGACCAGCTTTGCTCAATTCCAGACCCTCCTTCAGTTCATCTTCCTCCCCGACAAGAACCTCTGGATCCAGATTGAGAACTGCGGTGCAGCCTGAAAAAGTGAAGAGTGAGGTGAACTGTTCAACACATGCCACTAGCTTGCATTCAGATTATCTACTGGTCATTGGTCATACTGCCCAATAGTGTTTGGTAAACCCCCTAATTTAATTGGTCAAAAGACGAGCTTTGCTGTCTGGGGTTAGTCTTGCTATTTCTATGAATCTGAAAAAAGTGAAATTTGAATCAGATTCAAAAGAAATCATCTCAGATTTGAAGAATTCGGGAAGTAACAGGAGTTGGAGAACTTATCCGATCATTGATCAAATCAGACGGAGATGTTCTTTCTTTGAAGATTGTTATTGGGAGGAGTCATCTAAAATTATTCGATGAGAATGGTGTGTACTCATCTTTAAAAGATACAAAAGTATTTATGGAGGGAAACCGAGGCAGAAAGAGCAAATTCATAACCGTTACCAAATTCATTTGAAAATGTGCAGAACTGCATGTTCATCGATCGTACTTATAAGCTAGGCTACAAAGATCTTAGTACAAGCAAATAACTGGGAAAAGACGAATAATTCAGACAATCATGATAATCTGAAGTTAACTCAAAGGGGCTAGCAACTAGCATCATAGTCACCCTGAGCAAACACTTGTCCTCTGGATAAAACACAGCCACAACCGGATTCCCACTAAATTTCCTGCCATTCATCCCTGTGCGGGCTTTTGTAAAACCACCAACATCCGCGTACTCCAAAACACCTGCAAATACATATAACTCAGCCTCTCAACAGAAGCAGTACGTCTTCCCTAATACTGAGCCAGTTCATATTCCTCATCTTCATTGGGAACATATAGCCGCAATGTATCAGACTGAAGAGAAACAATCTCCATCTCTACCTAAATAGAGAAGCACGAAACAGAACAGTTCTTAAATCCATCTCATACTGCATATCAATATATGAAGAGAAACACAAATTGAATGAGAGGATGAGGAATATGATTCAGCAAAAGGAGATTAAAATATAGAGAGTAAAGTTTAGCCTTGAAAGGGATCTTTCAGCAACCAATAATAAAGCAGTACAAAATTTGGCTAGTTTATAGAAGGAAACCAAAAAAAAAAAAAAATATATATATATATATATAAAAAATAAAAAACAGAGGGAAAAGCATCGGTTTATTAAAATACACAACAACATCAGCAAGAAAAAAGGTCCATAAAATATGAAAACCTCCTAGAGCCCATGACACTGGAAACAAAAGTGAAAGCTTTTTTTTTTTTTTTTTTTTAATTTCTTTCTTTCTTTCCCGGCCCCTCACCAGCAATGGCAAATTGAATTATCACTTTTCCTACAATTTAAATCTACTGCATCCCCCTGACAGTGCTTATAGATAACCGTTGCACCAAGATATCTTCATGACTAACTGCCATTTATAATCCTCTTTAGTTTGCAGAAATACAGTTGTTTGCCTAAATCATGTATGATGGCCTTTCAGAAGCTAAATCTCTGTCAAAAACTATATACAACCTTTCAGCACACCCTTCTAATATATGATAACTCACAACTTAAGTTTTAACAGTTAACTTCAATACCATGCAATCATGCCGTCTATAACAACATTAAACATCAAAATAACATCATTCATCAAATTCAAGTACATCTTGCAATATAGGAACTAGATGATAAAGTCAAATCTGAACGAAGAAGTAAGAAACTGTTTGCACTAGTTTTTACTTGAAATTTGGAACACAAGAACCTCCTAAAACACATGACACTCGTAATTAACAAAACTGTCCAGTTCATTCTTTGTCTGGTCATCAATAACAATCAATTGATCAACGTAAAAGGTGCATTTTGTCCTAAAGTTTAAATCTACTGTATTCCATTCATAATGACTATAGATTACCATAGGAACGAGAGATATCTTCATAACTAACCACTGTATTTCCTAAAACATGTATGAAGGGTTTCCAAAAGACAAATCAGTCTTTCAATGCACACTTTTATTATATGAAAAACTCACAACTTAAGTGCAACAGTTAACTTCAAGTCATCCAACATGTTTTCTATAAACAGCATTAAACAGCTAAGGAACATCATTCATCAAATTCAAGCACATCTCGCAATATAGGAACTAGATGAAAAAGTCAAAGCCGAACGAAGAAGTTAGAAACTCATTGCACTAAAGCTTGCTTGAAATTTGAAACACATCAAGTACAAGCTCGCTTAACAATAGTCTTACATTGTCCTTTAAGAAGGCCAAATCTGGGTCATGGACCCAAAGTGCTGAATTTTTCCTTCAAAAATGCAATCTACATTTCGCTAAATAGACCACCAACAAGAAAATAGTGATCAGGAGAACATACCAAATGGCTGTTCATTTGATGGGATGCCTAATTATTCTCTGCAAAATCACTGTCCTTGCCTTCCTTATATTCCGGCCACACTTATCAGCGTTTTGGCTTAAACTTTCGATGGTTTCCATAAACTTTTCCAGCTTTTTGTTGATCTCAATCATCACGATCTTCACAGCATCCTCTTCTCTAATAGCAAAGTCAGCATTCTGAAGCAGTGCCTCAATCTCGATTTCAAATTTCTCAACAAGCACCCTGATGTTGTTCAGGTCCGTCATTGTAATCATACTTCCAACCTGCATTGAGCTTATTATCTCCCTCTGCCCTTTCAGAGCCCTCTCGTAGCGGCTCCAAAGCATATTACACCATTTTCCAACAGAACCTATCGGAACAGCCAGTGCACCTGCTAAGGCAGTTACAAGTGGCGGTGCAGCAATGGCAGCTGCCACCACCGAAAATATCAATACAGACACGAAAGTGGCAACAAAAATAACATTCGACACTTTCCGCCAAGCTTTCACTGATTTCAACTTCTTATCGAGCTTTCTCTTTCGGACTTGCAATTTCTGGAGCATCGATGCCTGTTGGTTATAAACTGCCTGAAATAATTCAAAGAACTCCTCCGTGAAAGGGTCCCCGGCTGCCTTAAATGCCCTCAACTCCTGCAATGTCCTTACGCACCCTGTCCCTTCGAAACCAGCTTCTACTTCTTCCTCAAACCGCCTCACCGCAGCCTGAATTATCAGCTGATTGTTCACTGCACGCTTGAGACATCTCTCGAGGGCAGTACAGAAGTCCAATGTCTGGAGACTGTTCTCAAAGTACTCCTCCACTAGAGAGAACATCTCTTGATTGTTCCATACATCCTTCTTGCATTCGAGAATGACACTGACCACTTCCTGGTTCATCTCAAGCAAACAATCAGTGACCTCTTTGAGTGAGTCCAAAGATAAGGACCTAACTTCAACTCCAGTGGAAAGTGAGTTGAAGACTCGGCTAGTGCGCTGTTGGAGAGATACATCAAACGACTGTAAACCCGAATCGAGCTTACAGGCTGCCTCATAAGAGCTCAAATGGGCAGTGTACTCGGATTTGGTATTGCTTTCGAGGGGTTGTTGTGGCGGCGGCGGCGGCGGCGGTGGAGCATCAACACCTTTGTTTTTACTGCAGTTTCCTCCCATCATTGGCTTCCAGATAATTTAAAGCTCCGACAAATCAAAACTACGAGTTGTGTAGTCAAAAAAAAAAAATTCCTTTCCTCTTTCTAGTCTTCAATTCAATCAAAAGATCATAAATTTAGCGAAAGCTTGTAAACCCAGCTACCAAAATGCAATCTCAATGCAGAGAAATCCTCACAAAGCTACAAACTTTGAGTCAAATCTAGCCTATGAGTGAACTGAAGAACTAGAAATGACTCGAGCACTTCAATTTAGATCAGATCCTAAGCACCCAAAAGCTAAATTTCAGTGGTGAACTAGAACCCAGAGATCAAAGACTGGAAATCAAAATGTGAAAGCTGAAGAGTTTGCTATAAGATCTTGGTACCTGGAATTCAGCTCAAGTATAAAGATCAAATGAAGCTTCCACCCACCTCAGTCCTCCACAAAGTGAAAGAATCTGAAATTCCAAGCAAAGACCAAGTCTTGCAAACCCAGAAGTCAATGGTCCCCAATTCAAAGGCATGCCAAATCGCATGGTAAGGGATGAGGTTTCATTGGAAATGAAAGGGTTTAAGGCAAAAGAGACCCAAGATGAAAATGGAAAAGGAAAAAGAGAGGAAAGAGGTGATTGGTGAGGTTAGAGGCACAATGTCGTCAATCACGAAGAGTGTCTTTTCCTCAGAGTAGAAGTTTCAACTACCCTACAGGTATTCAATATTTCAATATGTCTTCTTACCTTGTCAAGCAAGTAGCTCACTTAAATTTTGAAGTAATGGAGTAATACAGTTGGATCTTCTGTTTGGAATTGTATATTTCAGCTGTGAATTTTAGATTGAATTATGTATGAAGCCCCAAAATAAAGTTTATCGTACCATTTTTTTTTTTACAAAAATGCTTGAGATTCCAAATAATTTTACCAAATTATGTGGCCGGTGCCATATCATCAAACTATTTTTAGCATGTATTCTTATTTTATTTTTACTCTTTAAAATAAAAAGAGTGTTGTAAATATTATTATCTATGTGAATGTCTATGTAAATACTCATTAGTTATGTATTTTGATGTAAATCATACCTCTATATAAATGAGGCCAATGAGTACACTTCTACTTCCTTCCAATTATTTTCTTTCCATCTTCTCTCTACTTTATAACACGTTATCAGCACGCTTTGCTCTATAATTTTTTTTTTTTTAAAACTCCATGATGATCCTGAATCTTTGGTGCAACTTTGTTTTGTTTTTTACCCTGACTCACGATCTATGAGTTTTCTCTTATATATGAATTTTAGTTATCGCATACTCTTTTAAACTTTGCTATTTGAATTCACCACAGTTTGCGAAACCTTTTTGGTTTTTCTTGCAAGTTGGCTGTTTGCATACATGCAGAAGGTTCTGGACCATAAATGGCAGATTTCATGCTTTACGTTCATTCAATTTGCATGCTTACTTTACTTTTGTAACTATGCACAATTAGATGTCTGCTCCTTTGGGTTTTCTTCCTTAGCTAATTATATGAATAAATTGTTAGATCAAATATGGACTTAACACATATCATCATAAAGTAATTGATGATTAGCTAAATGTCAAACCTAGTTTAACATGGATACAAACTGTAAATCAATACTAGTAACTTAATGAAAGAGTGTATCAATTCATTAAGGTAAGTAATCCAATTCTTGGTCTGCAAGAAAGACCACAATGAAGTGTTACATTAAGAATCTAACTAGGAAACCTAAACCGATATGGATTGCTTTAATGAGAAGCTTCTTGAGGTTTAAGTCTCCTATATATATGGATGAATTGGTCCCTGTTGCCACCACGACCTATTGCATAAGTTTTGTCCATTGAGAAGCAAGTTGGTAAGCAACAGAAGACTATATTCTTGTGATCGTATTTGCAGTTGCAGAGATGGAATCCATGCCAGTAATTGCTAAAGGTAAGTCTTGGTCCTTGTGTGCATATGTTGTGAGCATGTATCTATGGTTTTACAATTGGTATCAGAGCATAGGCTCATAAATATGAATTCAGTTTTTGCTTAGTGTCACGGGCCGAACTTTGCAATGCGCAAAGCGGACCGTGCGGCACTTGCTATCAAGCAAGTCAGCCAAGTGAGTACCTTGCAAGGAACAATGAAACCACACGATATTAAAATAGTGCTAGCGACAAGCAAGAACACAATGATATAAATGTTGGGCAACCACGAAGAACAAATGAGTAATTGAAAGGAAAGATCAATGAGCAATCTCAAGGGACACAGATGATTGAATAATTCCTCTTTTATTGATGGTAAGACGGTAAGGGAGGCAAAAGTACATGTGCTTACCTATACTAGTTCCGTAGTCCAAACTATGCCGACTAGGAACCCCTCCCTATAGAGCATATCGGGCTTACATGAAAGGGCCAGGGGAATACATGGAAAAGGCCGAGGAGAATAACTGTTAAATAAAATAAATTACATAATTGTAAATTACCAAAACACCCCAAGCACACAAGCAACCAACCAAAGGCTTAACTAATGACCCTGGACAAGGTTGCTTGTGGCATTATAAGTGCGGCCCCGAACATCCTCCCCCACTTAAGCTGTCGGCGCTCTCGACGACGGCCTTGGTCTTGAAATCTTCAATCTTCTGGTTGAACTTCTTCTTCAGATCTTCAGCATTCTCCCAACTTGTTTCTTCGTCTCCAAGACCCTTCCACTTGACAAAAAACTGTTGGCGTGAGCGCTCTGACGCTCGGATCACTCTTTCTGCCAAGACCTCCTCCACTTCTTTTGGCTTTGGTGGGCGGATGTCGACGTGTTCTCGAACAGGCTGGTTGCGCGCTGGATCTTCAAGGTCTGGCTGGTGTGGCTTGAGGTTGCTGACATGGAAGACGGGGTGAACTCTCATCCAAGTTGGAATGTCAACTTTGTAGGAACACTTCCCCACTTTAGAAATGATATGGAGTGGTCCTTCATACTTCCTGAATAGCCGCTTGTCCCTGGAGCGTAGGAACCTAAGTTGTTCCGGGAGCAACTTGACAAGGACCATGTCTCCTGCTTTGAACTCTCTGGGCTTGTGACCTTGATCCGCCCACTTCTTCATTCGCCTTGCTGCTTTCTCCAGATACGCTTGTGCAATCTCCGCATTGGTCTTCCACTCTTTTGTGAAGTTAAAAGCACGCGGGTTTTTCCCTCTGTACACTTCTTGGATTGAGTGAGGCAAGAGAGGTTGTTGACCAGTGACCACTTCAAAAGCACTCTTGTTGGTGGATGAGCTTTTCTTCGAGTTGAAACAAAATTGTGCAACATCTAACAACTGCGCCCAATTCTGCTGGTTGGCATGAACAAAATGGCGCAAATACTCCTCCAACATCCCGTTGAACCTTTCTGTTTGTCCATCAGTTTGCGGGTGATAACTCGAAGATATGTTGAGCTCGAAACCAAGTAGCTTAAATAGCTTGGTCCAGAACGTTCCTGTGAACCTGGTGTTCTCGATCACTGACAATGTTCTTAGGGACACCCCAGTACTTCACAACATGCTTGAAGAAGAGGCTTGTTGTATCTTCTGCCAAGCAATACTTTGGAGTCGGCACAAAGGTGGCATATTTTGAGAACCTGTCAACTATAACAAGGATTCCTGATACATCTCCGACCTTTGGGAGGTTAGTAATGAAGTCAAGGGAGACACTTTCCCACGGGTGAGTCGGAATGGACAATGGTTCCAGTAACCCAGGAGCCTTCTGTCGCTCGATCTTGTCCTGCTGGCAGGTTAGGCAGGTCTTGGTGTATTCTGTGACATCATCCCACATTTGGGGCCAGTAGTAACCCTGCTTGAGTAGTGCGTGGGTTCTCTGCCATCCAGGGTGACCAGCCCATAAAGTATCATGACACTCCCTCATGAGCATTCGGCGTAACCCATCAGCCCGCGGAACAAACACTCGTCCCCCTTTTGCCATCAATATGCTATCCTCCATCCAAAACCGACGGCTTTTCCCTTCCTTCACCATTTTGATGAGCGATTGGGCCATGAGATCTTTCTCCAAACTCTCCTTGATACGTTGCTTGATGTCTGTGGCAATGACACTACTCGATAGAGCCGCCAACATCTTGAGGGTGGCAAGGTCGGCCTTGCGGCTTAGGGCATCCGCAACTTGATTAGTGTGACCAGCCTTGTGTTCGAACTGAAAATCGAACTCTGCGAGAAACTCCGGCCATCTAGCTTGCTTTGGGATTAACTTTGGCTGAGTCAAGAAGTGGCTGACAGCGGAATTATCTGTCTTTACAAGGAACTTCGACCCCAATAGATAATGTCGCCAAGTTCTTAAACAATGAATCACGGCTAGCAACTCCTTCTCTTGAGCCGTGTATTTCCGCTCAATTTCTGAGAGTTTATGATTTTCATAAGCAACAGGGTGTCCCCTTTGTAGAAGGACTCCTCCTAAAGCAAAGTCTGAAGTATCTGTCTGAACTTCAAATGGTTGATTCAGGTCGGGTAAGGCGAGGACCGGATCTTCCATTACAGCCTTCTTCAACTCTTGGAAGGCATTCTCACAATCAGTACTCCAATCCCATGTCGCTCCCTTCTTCAAGAGCTCAGTTAAGGGGGTTGTCTTCTTCGAGTAGTTCTTAATGAAACGTCTATAGTAATTAGCCAACCCAAGAAAAGAGCGCAGCTCCTTCACATTCTTGGGGTTTTGCCACTCCTTTATGGCTTCCACTTTCTCCATGTCCATCCTGATTCGACCCCTTTCGATAACATGACCCAAAAACTTCGCGCTTAACATACAATTGGTTATCTCGTAACCGTTGGAATACCAGCTTCAGATGCTCTATGTGCTCTCCCAAAGTAGAGCTGTACACTACAATGTCATCCAGATACACCACCACAAACTTATCCAAGTACTCATGGAAGACTTGGTTCATCAAAGTGCAGAATGTCGCCGGCGCATTGGTCAACCCAAATGGCATTACCAAGAATTCAAAGGCGCCGTAGCGAGTGACGCAGGCAGTTTTAGGCTCGTCACCCTCAGCAATTCGGACTTGATAGTACCCCGAACGGAGATCAAGCTTGGTGAAATACTTGGCACCACTAAGCTGATCAAACAGATCCGCTATCAGGGGGATCAGGTACTTGTTGCGCACTGTGACTTTGTTAAGGGCCCGGTAGTCCACACATAGTCTCCAACTTCCATCGTGCTTCTTTTGGAACAACACCGGCGCACCAAAGGGGGCTTTAGATGGTCTAATGAACCCAGCCTTGAGTAGGTCTTCGAGCTGCTTCCTAAGTTCTGCCAGTTCAGGAGGAGCCATTCTATAAGGTGCTTTTGCAGGTGGCTTGGCTCCCGGAAGCAGTTCGATCTCGTGGTCCACACTCCTTCTTAGGGGTAGTTCCTTGGGAAGTTCGGGGGGCATCACATCTGCATAACTCTCCAATACCCCATCGATTTCCCTCGGAACCATTTCCCTCTTGCTATCTTCCTTCATTAGAGGAACTGCTACATATGTAGGCTCATGGCGCTTCACGCCTTTCTTAAATTGGAGGGCAGATAAGAGATGGGGTTCACTTGGTTGTCTGATTCTTGCTGGAACTACACATGGCTTTTCCCCCATAATGAGCAAGTGTTGGGCGCTAGGAATAGGGATAGCTTTGTTCGCCAACATGAACTCCATCCCCAATATGACATCAAATTCATCCATTCGGACAACTATAACGTCTACTTTTCCCTCCCAATGGCCCAACTTGAGTGGTACCCCTTGGGACAGTCCAGTTGTGGGCGAGGCCTCAGAATTTACAGCTTTCATGCGACCAACATCCTTCTCCAACTTTAACCCCAACCTTTGGGCTTCTGTCTCCGACACGAAGTTGTCTGTGGCCCCTGTGTCAACCATCACATTCTTGGCAACCTTCCTATTGACATAACCATCCACGAACATTAGGCCCTTGGCCTGATCCTTCTTGGGTGGTTGTGGTTGTTTCTTAACTGCACCCAAGAATCTCAAAGCTCCCATGTGGCTGTGTTCCTCCTCAGACTCCTGCTGGTCCTCTACTTCTTTTGATTGAATGTGGGCTTGTAGGGCCGATAAGGCTGTCTTGTGAGGGCACTCGTTTACTCTGTGAGGTCCTCTGCATAAGAAGCAAGACGCTGGCCTTGGGGCATACCCTGAAAGATTGAAGGGTCGAGGGGTGAAGACTACAGTTGAGGCACCCGGCTTGGAAGTTGCCGTGTCCCGAGCATAAGTGGTCCTCCTATCCCCTCCTCCGGAATTGGAGAATTTGGACTCCGCTCCCCCACTTTTACTCGGCCCCGCCCTCAAAGATCTATTGGCATTCATATTCAAGAAGGGATGAGTCTTCTTGCTGGAGTTCTCCTCACATGTGTAATCAGTCAGTGTCTCAGCAGCGGCCTGAGCGGAGGCCAAATCTTGAACCCTCTGTTGCTGAAGCTCGGTTCTTGCCTATGGTTTTAAGCCCTCAAGGAAATAGAACAACCGATCTTTCTCTGACATGTCTGGGATGTCGAGCATGGGTATAGAGAACTTGTTCACAAAGTCCCTGATGTTGTTGGTATGCTTGAGCTCTCTTAGTTGCCGTCTGGCAATGTATTCAACATTATCAGGGAAGAATTAAGCTTTAAGCTCTTTCTTTAGATCCTCCCATGTATCGATAGTGCACACTCCTCTTTGAATGTCATTGTATTTGGTTCTCCACCAAAGTTTAGCATCTCCTGACAAATACATTGTCGCCATATTCACCTTCACCTCTTCCGAGTCCGGCTTCACTGCTCGGAAGTATTGCTCCATATCAAATAGGAAGTTCTCAAGATCCTTGGCATCTCGCGCCCCTCTAAAAGCTTGAGGTTCTGGTATCTTTACCTTCTTGTAGTCCGTCACAGGTTGGTTTCCCATAGCACAGATGGTCAAGTTGAGCTTGGTGTTCATCTCCATCAGCTCATTCTTGAAGGCATCAATGGTGGCTCGGACATCTTTTGCCATATTGTCCACAGTCACCTGGAGTGTATCAAGGGCATCACTCATCTGCCCCATTTGCTCGTTCGAAACGGGAGCTTCTTCTACATTTCTCTCCCTTTCGTCTCCTCGAGCTTTACATCTTTCAAGGGCCATAACTCGGTCCCTGAGGCTCTCCACCTCTGTCATCCGCGCCACCAAACCATCTAGGTCGACGCGGTCCAACACATTAGTTATATCCATCAATCTATCGGGCACCCCCGCAAGTTCTCCCAATTGTTGGTCATACCAATCAAATCTTTGTTGGTTTGTCATTTTGCCTGTCATCGTAGCGAGCGTCTTGAGCCGAGTTGGCTCTGATACCAACTGTCATGGGCATAACTTTGCAATGCGCAAAGCGGACCGTGCGGCACTTGCTATCAAGCAAGTCAGCTAAGTGAGTACCTTGCAAGGAACAATGAAACCACACGATATTAAAATAGTGCTAGCGACAAGCAAGAACACAATGATATAAATGTTGGGCAACCACGAAGAACAAATGAGTAATTGAAAGGAAAGATCAAGGAGCAATCTCACGGGACACAGATGATTGAATAATTCCTCTTTTATTGATGGTAAGACGGTAAGGGAGGCAAAAGTTCATGTGCTTACCTATACTAGTTCCGTAGTCCAAACTATGCCGACTAGGAACCCCTCCCTATAGAGCATATCGGGCTTACATGAAAGGGCCAGGGGAATACATGGAAAAGACAGAAGAGAATAACTGCTAAATAAAATAAATTACATAATTTATAAATTACCAAAACACCCCAAGCACACAAGCAACCAACCAAAGGCTTAACTAATGACCCTGGACAAGGTTGCTTGTGGCATTACAAGTGCGGCCCCTAACACTTAGCATAAAAATCGTTTTAAGGTTTTGCAAAACAAAAAAACAAAAAAAAAGGGTTTTTGCTTTACAGATTAAGTAACTGGTCAGGTAGCTGACCAAGTAACTGATCAGGTACCTGATCAAAGTAAGTTACTAAATCTCTTGGACCAGTTGCAGCAAACACAAGAGCCAGGCCCAAAACCCGACCCGAAGCCTTAAGAATAAAGGATCGTTGTTCTACAACGATCAGTTTCGATCAAGAAGAGGGTGTGTGACTGGATTCAGAAGTGCTCGAGATGTTTTCATCTTTAGAAGGGATTCAAACCTTAATTGCTGTGAATCAAGACGCCAAGAGAATTATTGCTGCATCTGGATATCGAATTCATGCTTCCGCTGAGAATTTTTTGCAGTAAATTGGGGAAAAAGCAAAAACAGGTTTTTCTGTGAAAATTGTTTTTGATTCATAGCATGATAATTAAGTTTTTGATTGTGCTCAAGAACCCTAGTTGCATTCCCGGCGTGCGTTAGGCTAGAGTAGATGGTGACCGGATGAAATTTATAATTTCTTGATTGTTCTGTGGTTTCTTGGAATCGAAACAATTTAGACTGTGCTTGAATATGATTGATGATATGGTATTGTATCTGTGATTGTGTAATTGCATAAAGAACAAAAATCTCCCAAAAATGGTTTACACATTGTTAAAGTTGACAAATACAAGAGCTTATTTTCTTACAAGGATGAATATGGATAGACTATAAAGTAACAGAGCTTATATGTTTTGTGGTTTTCTGTTGGCATAAGTGATTATGATGCACAAAGCATCCTTCATTGATGTTGGCAGAAAACACTGATCAAGTACCTGACCAAGTAACTGGTCACGTAACTGATCAAGCAACTGGTCACGTAACTGATCAAGCAACTGGTCAAGAAACTGACCAAGTAACTGGTCAAGTATTGTACCTGATCGAGTAACAAAACTAAAATTGTGTTTTGTGTTTTAAAACTATGCTTCATTTTTATCTTCCAAAGAAGTGGCCAAGTGTGGTTTTAGAATGCAAGACAGTAGTATGCATGCTTTATGAAAATATATTTGGATACTTGGAAATTTTTCTTCTATCTAAAGATGTAGATGAATCTCCTTGGATAACATATTTTGATTAAGCATGGAATATTGATAAAGAACTCCAGGATATTAAGTTTCTGCTCAAAAGTAATGCTTAATATTGTTTTTAGTATGGACTGATATGAATGCAGGTATGGATTGTTTAGGTTTTCTGTATGTTCTTGTTTTAGTTGTTTAAAGCTAAATAAAACACAGAAAACTTAAAGTTATTTTCTTTACAAAATTGAGAACTCACATAATTTTTTTTGCTCCTTAGGTAACTCTTACATGAACTTGAACAGTGTCTTGATGTTAACTAGAACCAACTATAGAGCTTGGCTAGATTCTGTAGAGAACTATATGGGAATGCATGAGAATATAAGCTATTGTTTTACTAAGGATAAGCCTGCAGAGTTGACTGAAAAGAGCATCAAGAAAGAAACTGACCTTTACAAGAAGTGGCATAGATCCAATAGAATGGCTAAGAACCTCATCCGTACATCTATGTCTAAGACTGTTAGGATAGCATAGAAGAGTCTGAGCTAGCATCACTTTTCTGGAACTCATAGGTACTAAGTTTAAAGAAAGTGAAAAAGCAGAAGCAGCTAGGCTGACCAAGGAGTTTCATGATTTGAAGTACACGGGTTCAGGGGGAGTTAGAGAGCACATTATGAAGATGATCAATATAAATGGCAGACTCAGGGAGCTTTTGATGGGGGTTAGGGATGAATAGGTAGTGCATTATGCACTGCATTCCTTACCTAATAGTTTTAGTCATCTTAGAACCAGTTACAATTCTCAAAAGGGAAATGAGATTTTAGATGAACTTATATCCATCTGTGTGGATGAGGAAGCTAGGATCAAGGAAGAAAAAGAACCTACTACAGCCATAAACCTCATTGAGAAGCCTGAAAGGAAAAAGCCCAGAATACGCTCAAGCCTACCAAAGCCATAACTAAGAGTTCAACAGCTGCAGTGACTAAGAAAAACAGGCCATTCAGGTTCAAGTGCTACTTTTGCAAAAGAGCAGGACACATGAAAAAGGACTGCACTGACTATAAGAATTGGTTAGCCAAAAAGGGTAAGATTTTTTCTAATACAGTTTTTTCTTTAGAAATTAATCTTATAAATGTTGGTGGATAGATTCAGGCTCATCTATTCATATTACTAATTCTTTGTAGGGATTCATAAGGAGGAGAATCCCAAAAAGTGATGAAGTGAACCTGTGTGTGGGAAATGGCATGAGAGTGGCAGTCAAGGCTATTGGCACCTTAAAGCTAGATTTAGGATTGGGAAAGTTATTAGTTTTGGACAATGTTTTTTTATGTACCTTCCATCAGAAGGAATTTGGTTTCAGTTTCTCTTTTAGTAAAATCTGGTTGTAGACGTGTTATTGATAGTAATGGAATTCTTATTTCTAAAAATTTTGTTCAAATTGGTTCTGGTGTTATCTCGAATGATTATTTACAGTTAAATTGTTCAATGGCTCAATAAGAAATTTTACTTGTTGAAGATAACACAAATAGTACTAGCACTTTAACAGGTGTTAAAAGAACCAAACTAAATGAAAAGTCTGCATTTTATGGCATAGAAGACTCGGCCATGTTTCAAAAGAGAGACTGAAAATTTTGGTGAAAAACAAAATTCTAAATGAACTTGATTTTTCCGATCTAACAGACTGTGTGGAATGCTTTAAGGGAAAAATAACTAATACCAGAAAGAAGACTGCATATAGAAGCCAAAATTTATTAGAACTCATACACACTGATATATGTGGACCATTTAGGCATAAACTATCTGTGGGAATGTGTATTTTATCACATTCATTGATGACTTTTCTAGATACAGTTATGTTTATCTACTTTCAGAAAAGGCACAAGCATTGAAAGCCTTTCAAATCTTTAAGTCTGAGGTAGAAAATCAACTAGAAAAGAAAATCAAAATAGTAAAGTCAGATAGAGGGGGAAAGTTCTATGGTAAGTACATTGAATCCGGCCAACAAAAGGGTCTATTTGCCTTGTTTTTGCAAGACAATGGAATTAAAGCTCAATATACAACACCCTATAACCCACAACAGAATGATGTTGCAGAGAGAAAGAATAAGACTTTTTTGAACATGGTTAGGTGCATGATGTGTACAACTGGTTTGCCTAAATTTCTGTGGGGTGAGGCTTTAAAAACTGCAAATTATATTTGCAACAGGACACCTAGCAAAACTATAGAAAAGACTGCTTTTGAGCTTTGGTGTGGCAGGAAACCTAGTCTTCATCACTGCCATGTTTTGGGGATGCCATGTAGAAGCTAGGATTTATAATCCAAGCTTGAATAAACTTGATCCTAGGACAGTTAGTTGCTATTTTATAGGTTATCCAGATAAATCTAAAGGTTATAAATTATATTCTGCTCATCATTCACCTAGAATTTTTGAAACACATCAAGTGAAGTTTCTAAGTGAAAAAGTTCACAATACAAATCTTGAGGATTTATCCTCAGATTTTGAGGAAATTGTGTCAGATGAGAATATAAGTGTAGCAAGTGTAGCATTGCCTTTAGAACAAGAAGTAACTGATCAAGTCACTGATCAAGTAGTTGTAACTAATCAAGTAACTGGTTAAGTAACTGATCAAATACTTGTAACTGACCAAGTCACTGACCAAGTAATTGATCAAGTACCTGTAACTGATCAAGTCACTGACCAAGTAACTGATCAAGTACCCGTAGCTCTATCTAATCCTGACAATCCTCAACCTAGAAGATCACAGAGAGCAAGAAAACCAACTTATTTGGGGGGGGGGGGGGGGGGGGGGGGGAGAGAGTGACTACATTGTTTACCTGCAAGAAGCAGAAATGGAAATGGAATGTGTAGAGGACAATGATCCAACTACATTTAATCAGGCCATTGAAAGTAATGAATCTCACCAATGGCAGCTAGCAATGGAAGCAGAAATTGATTTTGCAGGGAATTATCTAGACTCTAAGAAGTCTACTTGTGGATATGTGTTCATGCTTGCAGGAGGTGCTATTGCTTGGAAGACCATGAAACAAACTCTTGTTTCGACTTCTACTATGCAAGCTGAGTTTATTGCAGTTTATGAGACTGTGTGTGAAGGACTTTGGATTAGAAATTTTTTGATGTAGACCAAAGTGTTAAGTCACATTGTGGATGGTACACTTGTGATCTATTGTGATAATGAAGTAGCTGTTTTCTTTAGCAAAAACAGTAAAAGATCAAATAATTCCAAACACATTGATTTGAAGTATTACAGTGTTAGAGAAAGGGTTAAGCATGGTGAAATAGTTGTTTTGAGTATTAATACAAATTCACAGCTAGCAGATCCTTTCACCAAGGCATTGTCAGTGGTTGCATTCCAGAAGCATACAGCAAGCATTGGAGTTTTGGCTAGCTTAGATATTTAGATTCAATGAGAGTTAGTCCAGTTAGAGTATTTCTAAGGTTTATGAGTTCTTGTGTTTTAGTTGTGATCTTTTATTTTGTTTATCACAACTCATTTGTAATGACAGTTTAAAGTTAACAATGAAATTTTTGAGGTATTTCCAGTTATGGTTTGCTGCAACTTTATTGTTTTGGAAATTATCATCTTGTTCTCTGAATATCATACTTGCTATCAGATGGCTTAAATCATGTATAGCATGATGTTAAGGTTCAAGTAATATTTTTAAGCCATCAGTGTTCAGTAAATTTTGCTTGAGTTTCTGGTCTAAGAAACATAAAGTAGGACCTGATATATGCCTTCTTGTTGATACACATTAGCATATATCGTATCACTTCTGGATTGACATATGTAGGTTGCAGGAGCTTATGTTTATGGTTTTGAAGCTCTGCATTTTTGTTAAAATGTATACTGTTTCTTGCTCTGCATAAGTAACTGTGATCTGATCATGTTGGAATGGATTTTCGATTTGAGTTTGTCATCTGGCGCGCACTTCAGTAAGTTAAGTAGGTTTTGATGTTCTCTGGTGCAAATCATCGAGCATGATATGTGTGAGTCCAAGGGGGAGATTGTTAGATCAAATATGGACTTGACACATATCAACATAAAGTAATTGATGATTAGTTAAATGTCAAATCTAGTTTAACATGGATACAAACTGTAAATCAATACTAGTAATTTAATGAAAGAGTGTATCAATTCATTAAGGTAAGTAATCCAATTCTTGGTCTGCAAGAAAGGCCATAATGAAGTGTTACATTAAGAATCTAACTAGGAAACCTAAACCGATATGGATTGCTTTAATGGGAAGCTTCTTGAGGTTTAAGTCTCCTATATATATGGATGAATTGGTCCCTGTTGCCACCACGACCTATTACATAAGTTTTGTCCATTGAGAAGCAAGTTGGTAAGCAACAGAAGACTATATTCTTGTGATCGTGTTTGCAGTTGCAGAGATGGAATCCATGTCAGTAATTGCTGAAGGTAAGTCTTGATCCTTGTATGCATATGTTGTGAGCATGTATCTATGGTTTTACATAAACGGGCAGTCCTCAATATATACTCTTTGTTTTATGTAGGTTATAAATAATCCCTACTTTATAATATCTGATATTCTTTTATTTGGTGTTGTAAATTTTTTTTTTTTTTTGGATCAATACGGTTAAGAGACCTATATTAATTAGACTTCATCAGTTTGTTAAAGTTTGGTGGTGGTCCTGGTTTCAGTTTTGTGATGGAATAAAGTAGTCTCCTTTTATTAAATTGCTTTGAATATTCTGTTATTTTGAATTCATACTGCACGATTTTGCTAAACCTTGATAATCATTCACATATTTTGGTGTGCCCATGTGTTTGCTTTCTTCATAATTATACCAAATTTTCATACACTAACGAAAGGCCACTCGCTTTAAATTATTGCTCTTTTCATTTTAAAAATAAAAATAAAATAAGAATACATGTTAAAAATAATTTAATGATATGACACCTGCCACATCATTTGGTATTAATATTTGGTAAAATTATTTGGGATCTCAAGCATTTTTGATCATTTTAATAGCTAACTCAATTAGATTGTTCAACTAAATAAGATTTTAGTTCCACTGAAACCAAAAGATTTTTAAATGCATCCAACTGATTAAGACTCAGTTCTTCCTTCGAAGCCAAAAATATTTTCAAAATACGTTCAAAATTGAATCAATAAATCGATAAACAAATTAGTACAACAATCATGATCAAACTAGTTCCACACATATCCAGCACAAATTTGAAACCATTAACCAACCATCCTAACAATCATTTATCATGTGGCAAACACAATTTCAGAATTTTACTGTATGTCATCCTCTATCTGTATACTTAGTATTCAATATTTACATTTAAAGTGGCTTCTAACATTTTTTTTTTGGGACAAAACCTTCTTACCTTTTTTTGAACGAAGAATGTCAACCTGATTTTATAATTCAGCAAGCAGTATCAAATGACACACCCAATGGGGTCGACAGAAAGAGTCGTTCTATAGAGCATATAAAAACCTTATTCTGAAAAAAAAAAAAAATAGAACATAGCATAGCCAAAGTATACCTGTTAGCCAAATAGTCACCCTCAAGAAGGGGTACAAATAATAGTGACAGGACCCGACCCCAATTTCACCCTGAAATCTTAGGCGGCCCTGCGGGGTCCATTTTTCGAAAAACCTCAACAGAACTTTCCCCCAAAAATGGACAACTCTAACCTGCAAGGAATTCAAACCACACTTCTATGCAGCCATCCTTGTACTCCTGGAGCCATCCTGCTCCCCAAATACTAACAACTCTATTTCCGCATTAAACAATTTTCATAGGTTATCAGAGCAATTTCTAAAGTAAATAGAAGGAGAACAAGGAATGGGTAGATCCTACAATGTGGAGGCAGTAACAACTATGTCTCGTCTTCATGTACGTCCAACCTCAACTAAAGTCGCCAGCAAACTGGGCATTTAAAACCGAAGGGTTTAGGGGAAAGCATTTTAAAAACGTTAGCGTTAGTGGACAAAAATAAATAATTATAACGAATGAAACAAAATAAAATTTCATACTTTCCCTGTTTTCAAAATATATAAAATCCTTATGCATGCGACATTTGTAAAATCTCTTTCTTAAAATCAGGAAACTGAAGACTGGAAATCAACCCCGCTGAGTATCATATCATCGGACTAGACCCCGCTAGCCCGAAATACAGAAAGAAGAGTAGGGAAATATCAATAGCCATACAAATGAGCCTCCTAGGCTAGGCTCGGGTGATGGCCTCCCGGGCCATTACCCTTTACTCCCGTTATATACATCTACGCCACTATATGAGGTAGTAGGGTACTGGGCTTCAGGGACCCTACCATAGGCAGCTCCCCAGGCGCCCCCAGCTAGGCTACCCTCAGTAGGGCCCATTGTGGCTCGCAAGGGCGGATGCGCTTCACCTCGCCACACAGGCGAACTCATGCTAGCATGTCAATCACAAAATCCGAAAACCAGTAAATCCATAAATCCATAAGGTCCCCTAACTCTGAGAGCCAAAATCATAAGAATGATTCCAAACCGTGTTCGAAGAATCTCATCAAGTGCACCAGCAATTAAGCGGGAGATGATAAATAAATATAGTGCCATCGAAAATCAAGATAAATCATATTTTCAAGTAATAATCAAGATAAATCATAGTCTCCATAAATTAAATCATATTCTCAAAAAGAAACCAGAAATTCAAATCGAAACATAACAAATTGAATAAATCCAATAAATCTCTGAAAAAGCATAATTTTAAGCAAAAGCATGAGATAAATCGAAATTAAATTTCGAAATGAAGTGACATACTCAGAATGGAATGTGATAATCAAATAAAGCATTAAATCACTAAGTAAACGCATGCATCATTATTTAAAACAAAAGTCCACTCACAGTACTGTTTAGAAGGCCACGAACAAGGGCTGCTTTGCCTCGTAGTAAGTCAATACGATACCCTGTACCATTATAACCCTTAAACGAATAAATATAGGATGGAAATTTAATTTACAATAAATATGAATTGTATTTCTAATCCTCTCCTTTACGTCCAAAACCTTCGATTCTCATTGGATTCTCTCTAAATTTCACCAACAATATCAATTTATCGATTTACAATCTCTAGATAAATTTGAGAGAAATCCGACGGTTGGATTCTCGTAAATCGATAATCAAAATTCTAAATCTTCCGAAATTCATAATCAATTCAAAACTTCTCCAATCTTCATCAAAATTACATATACAAACTCTTCATCAATTATGTGATTTAACTAGCTAAAAACAGAATTTAAGTCACTGTTCACCCGCCGTCACTATTCACGCACAACCACTGTTCATGCAACGCTCAACTTCTCTGATGGTCACCAAATTTTAGCAGCAGCTTCATCTTAATCTCCCTATCATTTTTCTCAACTACACTAAATTCAGAAAAATAGTAGAACTGCCTCAACAATTAAGAAACAGTAAATCCCGGTTTGTGAATAGTGATCGGATTTCCAATCTCCAAAATTCTCCAAATTTATATGCAAAATTATGCTCAAAAGAAAGCCCATGTGGTAAGGAAGAACTTTATACCTTTGAATTTCCAAATCCCCGATAGTTTGGTCGAAAAAACCGAAAATAGTCGAAAATTCCCAAATCTTCTCTCATCCGATCTGTTGCACACTAGTGAAAATAAGTTATGAAACTTGTATAGATAGAAAGCCCATGAAAAGAGGAAGAGATTGATACCATTTTTGCTGCCGGAATCGGCCCCGATCTCTCTGCCGTGAAGGGTGAAGGGGAAGAAGAAATATCTGACTTAATTAAGATACGGTAGGGTGAAAAGACTAAAATACCCCTAACACGAAAATGCCCATAACTTTTGCATACGAACTCCGATTTTAGCGTGCCACATGTTTACGAACTCAATTTAACGTTCTCTACAACTTTCATGAAGAAAGTTTTTTTTCAATTTTGATCCGAACAAAAAGTCAACTTTTAGACCCCCTAAATAGTCAAAACGGAGTTAAAAGTAAAAATAATTGTCGTTTACCGTCCAAATGACTAGTAAACCGGTAAATTAAGATCCGAGACGTAACAAATAGTATAGGGATTTAAGAAATGTTATCGAACGCACGAGGATTGGATTCCTTTCACTAGCTAAGTTGTTAACCTAAAGAGAGCTAGAATATGTAAATATACAATCACAAACCTAAATTTATAAGGAAATCTAGGCTCATGGTGAGTATGTGCATTGTGGTGATAGTGAAATTGTTTGTTGGATAGAGTGGTGAACCAAATTAAAATAAATATTGCTCAAATGTAAACTTCACTACTCTAAACTAAACTAGTAATATAAAGGGTGAAGTTAGAGGTTGGATTGTCTACCACTAACCTCCCTTGCAAGTATTGAAGTTCAAATACAAGTAATGCTATTCTAATTTTTCAATTACCCTCTTTGCATTCGGATAAGACTACAAAGGCTTAAACTCCTTTAATGTTATTAATTCCAACCGGATAAGTTTAGAATTAACTACCTAAGAACAAATCCTATTACCTGTTAAGTCTCAGTTCATTGTTCCTAGATGCATAAAGCTTTGAGTTTAGATAATCATGCAAGCAAACCAATCTTAGATCTAGGTGATTTTAACTCACAACCTTCACATGCACATAAATAATGCTATCATGCTATCAATGCTCAAGATTAACTACTCCATAAACATATTTTCATGAGATGACAAACACAACACATTCAAAGTAGTTAAGTTTGAATGAATGCGTTCACTTCTTGAACTATCATATGAAGATGAAAATCACAAATAACATCAAATATAAATTAAAACATCAATTCATACAAGTTTGGCTAGGGCTTTCAACCCTATCCCCAACAAAGTAACTACTCATAGTCATACAAATTGACATTAAATCTATAAAGTACATCAAGGTAAATTAAAGAGTTAAGGAAAGAATGAACTAGTTGAAACTTGACAAATCAATGGATAGCTTCTCCTTCATTTTCCTCCTTCAATGCTCCTTGAATCTTCCTTGATGGTGGAATGGATGGATGATGAACTTCTTGATGGTGATGATGAATGAAATGGTGATGAAGATATGATGCTCCTTTGTCTAACTTTGAGTGGTAGTGATGGAGTAGTAGTGGTGGGGGTCATAGAGTTTATGGTGGTGGAAGAAGGTAGTTGTGGTGATGGTGATGGAGGAGATGGAGTAGATTGGGTATTGTGGGTTTGGGTTTTGGGAGGTGAAAATGGAGATTTTATGGAGGAGATGGAGAGAAAGAAGATGTAATAGTGTGGTATGGGTGGTGCCTCTTCCTTGTGAGAAGAGATGCTTATATAGAGAAGAGAAAGAGGAGTAAAATTATGAATGGAAGCAAAAATGAGCAGCTCAAGCACTGTAAGAAGCGTGGAGGTAGAGTATAAGAGTGGTAATAGATCCTAAAAATGAGGGAAAGAGATATGGAAGAGATGGAGTAAAAAGAGAGAAATAATGATAAGTTATAAGAGTGTAGAGTAGAAAAGATGACTTAAGAGAAGAAAGTACCAGCTGCTCTCTTTATTGTGCATGGGAAATATGAAAAATGGTTGAGTGATGGGGTGGTTTTAGGTCACCAAAGTCAATATAACAACAAATGAGAGGAGGTGAAGAAAATCCAACAAACCTTGAACATACACAAGTTTCGAACCTGTGACCTTCCAAAATAAGTCCAAGAAAGGCACCAAGCCCCCAACCAACTCGACTAATTGTTGGTTTAGGGTCTAACACACTCTTTTTTATATTAGAATGCTTTCCACGGAAAGATTACTATTTTTTTTTTTTTTGACAATTAAGTTAAACTTCTAAAATATAATTTCTAGCAATTTTGTATTTTTAATTAGTTGACTCTAACATTTCTAATAAATAGTTTAATGCTTTACAAGATCTACTTTTGTCACGTTTTCATAATATTAATTCGTTTGGTTTTAATTGAATAGTTCTACAACTTTACTAAATCTCTAATTATAATTGGTACCATATATTTTACTGGCGGCAATATACGTACTCTAAATTACTATAATTCACTATGAAATGAAAGTTGTTCACCATTTTTTCTTTGAAATATAAAAGATAATGGAACAAAGAAATAGGTCACAAAGTTTCACTTAAAATTTCAATAATTTTCTCTCAATTTCCACCATTTTTTTTGAAATTTTATCAATATTGATATTTCCTCGATATTTCTGTCGAAATTTCTATTTTTCAGAGTATCGATATATATTTCCTCGATACTCGATATTTTAGTCATTGATACATATTATTCAAAGGATAATATGATGGACTAATCTTGCCATAATCCTGTAGGATTCTTCTAGGACTCTCCTTGTTAATTTCAGCATCATGGAGATATAGACCTTCCAAAAATGCATAAGAAATCTGCATAAACAAGGTTTTAGGCCGAACTGCCATGTTTTGGCTAGAATACGTCTCTGAAGCTTCCTTCAATCTCCTCCAAGACTTCGGAATTAGCCTTCAACTTCTCATAACAAATATTCTTCGATAAGTGTAAATCATCTTGTTAAAATTTCAGAGCTTAATTCACCGTGGTTTGACCGAAAATTCTGTCGGAATCCGTACAAGTACGGTACTTTTCCCTTCTTGTCTTCTAGTCAGAAAATTGGACCGATCTTTTGAACGTCTTTCACTCCTAATTAACTCTTACACTCTTCATAAGAAATGATCCTTAGGATGTCTAGAATGTATTTGGAAAGTTTCAACTCATTTGGAGTTCGTTTGTTCAGGCTGCCAACCCTTGTTCCTTGTCCAGCTCGCTTTCTTCTAGCCGGAGTAAGAAAATGTGTTAAAGTTGACTTTTTAGTACATTTCCATGCTTCTCCATCACTTCCTAGCATGATAAGGAAAACATAATAAATATATATAAATAAACACAAACATTAAGCAAAAGTACAAGATTAGTGGAATAATAAAATTGGATTAGTCAACATTAAATTGGACTTTAGAACAAGTAATTTTCATGTTTTATTGCACAAATATGTATATGAATTATGATCCAACAATACCCACCTTTTAAAAATCCCATGCACCATTATTCTAGCAAAAGTTAGATGCTCATAAGCATGTAAATAAAAGGTTTCAACCGAGCACCTGGTCTTCTTCCCACACTCAAAAAAAGAAAAAAAAAATAGTAATAACTTCCTTCAAAAGAGAAGAAAGAATGACTAAAATTAAAACACAAAATACAGTAAAGAAAGAAGTCGTAAAGGCCTTTTGGACCCAAAACAGCCCAGTCCAGACTAAGCCCAATATCCAAGATGGAGCCCAAAAATCCAAGCTTTGTAAAACTCTAGCAGTCAACCACTCCACCCGCGGCTGCCACCGACGTCTTTGCCGACAGGAGAACACCAGAAGCATAGGCCTTGTACACCGCTCCCAATATTGTCGTTGCGAGTGTCGATGGAACCAACCTTGAAGGAAGCAGATCACCGCCACCACCACAAACTTACAGCCATGCAGGCCAACCTGTCCCCTAGCCTTCAACTTTGATTCCCTTGCCCAAAGCTAACTGCCAAGAAAATCCCCTGAAAATATATTTGTTTAGAAACCAGACCTGCACAGTCGTTGAAGCCCTCTGTCCTTGATGCTCAAACTTCGTTAGAGAAAGAAACCTCCTCAAAAGTAATCTAAACCAGTATGCTCGGATCCCATAATCATTGCCACCAATTGCTGCCAGTCCGTGACCCGCATGCAAGGACACTACTAGCCCACCTAAATTAACCCTAAAAGTTACGTGTCCATAAAAAGTAGTTAGAACAAAAAGGATGAGGTTGAAGCCTGATGAGAGCTCCATAAAAGGAGAAGGTATTATTCTCATCGGCTTGAAAAATTTCACCCCATCACGAGCCTTAGAAGAGATTTCAAAAAAACCTCTTACATTTAAAGTGCCTTTTTACATATTCAATGACTAAGATATAAATTTGTCAGGCATAGCCAAGACCACTACTAGAGTTTCTCGTTGACTCTTCTTCAACAAATCTATCAAATATCCATGGCTATTACTATCAAATCTATCAAATCTCCATGGCTAAAGCCTTGCAGCTGCTTTTCAACTTGCTGACACTGCTCATGTGGAGCTCAAAGCGGCAGGGACAATAGCTCTTCAGGATGATCACTTCTACATGGTTGGGCGTCTTCTGGTTTCGAAGAACAAGTTCCCCAGCTTCAAGAGAATGAATCCGATTATATGGAAGGTGAAATCAGGCCTGTCTATTCAAGATGTGGGGGATAAGTTTATTTTTCAATTTGACAGGGCGTCAGAGAGAAACAAAATCTTTCGTGGAGGATCATGGAACTATAAGAACACGATGGGGGTTCCAGGAGAGTACGACGGGATTGGAGATCCTCATGTTGTTTTGTTAAAGACATTGGAGACTTGGGTTGGAGTGCGTGGGCTAGCACCATGGCTGTGCAATAAGGTTGCACTCTCACTGATCGGCTCTTCCATGGGCCGAGTTATCCGATCTGATCAACCTACATTGAAGAGGAAGAAGGAGGAGCAGTGAATCTGGCTTGAGTCAGACATTCGATGATGGGTTAGGGTTGTGAAATCTTTCTCTTCTCACCTGAGGTTGAACCGGAAGTATAGTTCAACTTTGAACGAATCTGGGGCTTTTGTAAGTTCTGTGGTTTGTTTAAACATGATGCAATTGGTTGTGATAAGTTGCTTTTAATTGAGAAAAAAATGAATAAGGTACATGGGCATAGGAGGCGATGCAGCAACTGAGCATTTTTTCAATGATAATTCCGAGAGCCACGTATAGGTCTCGTCAACGGGTCGGGTCTTGTTATATTTTTAAATAATGGCGTGTCAAGTCAGGCTGGGCTTTATTGTAAATCAAAAGATCTAAGCCCATCAATATAAAGCGGGTCTTGCGGGCTTTTTTGAGCCGGGCCTTGCGAGCTTTATTTATAATAAATATTTAAAGACATTAATTTTTTTATAAATCTATATTTATATATCATACACTCCAAATAGCAACCTCTATCAATTCAAAGAAAAATGGAAAATCAACCGTTGGATGTGATTATTACAATAAATTATACGTGTGGTTAAAAATTTAGTCAATTTCATCATAGTTTCGAACCCGATCGAATTGGTCAACCATAGTCACTTTTATGTTTTCTTGGTTGACCGATGGCTTGATAACCGCAAAATGTGCTTATTTTTTTACATCACCTTTTTAAATATTTTATCGATGGATGTACGTAGATATAAGATAAAAATTTCAAATTTAATTACAAATACATTAGTCTATACCAATTTGCCTTCTAAAGTTATATAACTTATACATTGCATTTAAATTGTTAAGGTTTATTCTAAAGCAAACATAAAGTGAAAAATGAATTTGGAGAAACCAACCGGATGATAGAAGGATTGTAATGTTTTATGGTGGATGTAAAAATTTCACCCAATTTGATTCTCGTTTCGAATTCGATCAATTATGTCAAACTTAGTTACTCTTATAAACCTATATTATATATCATACACTTTAAAGAGCAACCTCTATCAATTCAAATAAAATGGAAAAACCAACCGTTGGATGTGATTATTACAATAAATTATGTGTGTGTTTAAAAATTTAGTCAATTTCACCAAAGTTTCGAACCCGATCGGATTGGTCGACTGTAGTCACTTGTATGTTTTCTTGGTTGACCGATGGCGTGACAACCGCAAAACGTGCTTATTTTTTTATGTCATATTTGTAAATATTTCATCGATGGATGTGCGTTAACATAAGATAAAAATTTCAAATTTAATTACAAATACGTTGGTCTATACCAATTTGCCTCCTAAAGTTGTATAACTTATACATTGCATTTAAATTGTTGAGGTTCATTCTAAAACAAACATGAAGTGGAAAATGAATTTAGAGAAACCAACCGGTCGATGGAGAGATTGTAATGTTTTATGGTGGTTGTAAAAATTTCACCCAATTTGGTTCTCGTTTGGAATTCGATCAACTAGGTCAAACTTAGTTACTCTTATAAACCTATATTTATATATCATACACTCTAAAGAGCAATCTATATCAATTCAAATAAAATGGAATAACCAACCGTTGGATGTGATTATTACAATAGATTATGCGTGTGATTAAAAATTTAGTCAATTTCACCAAAGTTTCGAACCCGATCGGATTTGTCAACTGTAATAACTTGTATGTTTTCTTGGTTGATCGATGGCGTGACAACCACGAAACGAGCTTATTTTTTTACATCATGTTTGTAAATATTTCATCGATGAATGTGCTTGGACATAAGATAAAAATTTCAATTTTAATTACAAATACGTTTGTCAATACCAATTTGCTTCATAAAGTTGTATAAGTTACACATTACATTTAAATTGTAAAAGTTCATTCTAAAGCAAACATAAAGTGAAAAATGAATTTGGATAAACCAACCGGTCGATGGAGAGATTGTAATGTTTTATGGTGGTTGTAAAAGTTTCACGCAATTTGATTCCCGTTTTGAATTCGATCAACTAGGTCAAACTTAATTACTCTTATAAACCTATATTTATATATCATACACTCCAAAGGACAGCCTCTATCAATTCAAATAAAATGAAAAAACCGACCGTTAGATGAGATTATTATAATAAATTATGAGCGTAGTAAAAAATTTAGCTAATTTCATTATATTTTCGAATCCGATCTAATCGGTCAACCGTAGTCATGACATGCAGAATATATATGCACATATTCTACATAGAAGTATGAGAACTTTCAATTTCACCATAAGCAAATTACAACAAATTCACACTCACACAAAAGACACACACACACACACATATATAAACATGTCTAAAAGAACGTATGTAAGTTATATATGTATATATAAACACATACACACACATATATAAACATGTCTGAAAGAACTTATATAAGTTATATATATATATATATATATATATAAACACATACACACATATGCAGTGCTTCTCCGGTGCGGACGTCCGCACTTTTTGCTTAGGTGTGGATTTCCGGTTTTGACCCACTTTCCGATCACATTTTCACATCTTAGCCGTTCAGTTTTTAAGTTATAATGTATAGATCATTTCTACAAAATTTCATCCAAATTGATGATCGTTAAGGCATTAAAAACTGCAACTTACAACAATTAACACGAACGGTTCCGGTTTGACAGATTCGGTTCGTTCGTGTAAATTGCAGTTTTGAATGCCTTAACGATAATCAAATTGGCTGAAATTTTGTAGAGATGATCTATACATTAGGATCTAAAAACTGAACGGCTAAGATATGAAAATGTGATCGGAAAGTGGGTCAAAACCGGAAATCCGCACATTTTTCTTAGGTGCGGATATCCGCACCTGAGCAAAGTTACACACATATATAAACATGTCTAAAAGTCCTGGATCTTCAATAATGATGATATGACACACTAAAGATCTCATCCAAGCTGCACTGCTTTCACTTAAATTGTCATAACTCCTTCTAGAAAAATCGTAATCGCAAACTGTAAAATTTCTCATAAACTAGACACATGGGGCTTTTCGTGCATATATGATACATCTCCTAATTCCATCCAATCAGTTCCTAATAATTCATGAAGTTCAGTTCTAGACATGACCTTGTAAAAGATGTTGCAAATTCTCGTACAAGCTGAACTGTCTTCACTTAAATTGACATAACTCCTTCTAGAAAAATTGGAATAGCAAACCGTAAATTTTTTCAGAAACTAGACACATGGGGCTTTCCGTGTATATAAAGTACAGCTCTTAATTCCATCCGAGAAGTTTCTAGTAATTCAGTGAAGTTAGGTATTCTTCACAACAGTTTCTGTGTTATATATATATATATATATATATATATATATATATATATATATATATATATATTGCGGGCTTTTACGGGCTGGGCCTAGCGGGCTTTTGGAGGGCCGGGCAAGGTTTTGAACCCCTAAACCAAGCCCGGCCCGCTACCCACCTAGGCAGGCTTTAGCTGGCTCTTTGGCGGGCAGGGCCGGGCTTTGAGCCCACCGGCCGGCGGGCCTCCATCGACTCACTTGATCCATAAGCTTTTTGATGAGGCCTAGCCACATACATAGGGGTTCAGGATGGCCAGGCGTCATCAGCAGTGGAAGCGTCGACAAGAGGTTAGACGCCATGGACTGTGGGATACAAGAAGGAAAATGACTTTGGGGTCTGTCTCCGAGAAACCTGAAACCCTAGTTTTGCCAGATCAACTGCAATCCGGGATTAGGGCTAAAGGATTTGGTATTCCCTATAACTCCCAATTTGTTTACAACTCCTATTCCTTTAGCAGTTTTTGACTCTCAGTTGGAGAAGGACTTTGTTGTTAATATGGAGAAAGTAGTGCGAGCTTCATTCATTGGTACTAAACAACGGGTTGAAGTTGAACTTGACAAGTATAGCAAGAGGTATCTTGCATTGTCTGTGCCATCGTTACAAGTGGATGACAAACCTCTTGATTTGAAACAAAAGAATGGAAAACTTTTGATTTCTAAAAAAAAAAAAGAAGAAAATGAGGCGTCCAAAGGGAAGCAAGAACAAACCTAAGGTTTTCTGTGTTTTGCATCAAGATGTGAAAGGTAAGCAGACTAAGAAGTGGAAATGCGCCATCCATAAGATGAGAATTAAGGTGGTTCCGGATGTGGAAAAAGATTCAAAGCTTGAAAATGTGACAATCATGGAAAGGGTAATTGCTCCAACTGAGGGTGCCGATGGTGAAATTCCATATGCTATTGTCTTGTTTGTCTTCTTTTTCAGATAGCAAGAAATCTACTCAATGTGTTAATAATCAAACTTTGTACTCTTTGGAGGTTTATATTTTTATTTTAATAGATGTGCTTCAGGTTAGGTGGGTTTATTGGGGGTATATATTGGGAGCTTGTTCTTTGTTTAGAATAGGTTTTGGTACTCTGTAATATAACTTTTTTTGACGACCCCAAAGGGATGAGTTATTTTTGTACTGCTTGCTGATTTTGATAGGTTTGATCGTTTGACCTCGTTCCTTAAAAAAAAAAAAAAAAACCAAAAACCAAAACCAAGAAACAAAAAATCAGGATGTAAATACCTTTATGCGGATGGCGACTAGTTTATTCCCAATTATCGAGAAGTTGTGATCTCCATCCTAATTTTCCAATATCTGTCCGAAATTTCCTATATTATCATTAGAGATCCAACGTGACCCTATAACATGATCGATGAAGATTTGTGCTGTCCATAATATTGGAAAACTAGTGTATATGCTCTAATTGATAATTGCTAATAACTTAACCTATATTTGCAGTAAGTTTGAATTTCAGAATCATATTGTTGGCACCAGGACTATGATTGACGAAATGCTAAAATCTAACAATTTCGATTTTTTTTTTATCTAATTTGGCTGCATATATTTGGTTCCGATCGGATTTTGATGTCAGCGTTCTTGTGATCTTACCTTTTATCCTATACTTTCGTTGTACTAATTATAGTCTTACCACTTTGTAATGTTTCTACATATCATGACCCTCCCTCCTACTTTTTTGGCTTATGTTTTGCTTCTTAATTTACTGACCCCCATATATAGCGCATATGTAGAACACAAAGGGGCAACTCCTTGCCAGAATCAAACCCGGAGAGCTGTTCTTGGCCGCGTCGGTACTGTTGACCGGTTTTCCTGGAAGTTTCCTAGATTATTTCTCAATTCCCAATAGCTGGGGATAAATAACTGTTTCAGCTGCCAACAAGTCTGTACATTTGTACTTCTTGAAGTTAGAGGTAAATGATTGTAAACCTGAAACTTAATTAAACAGCACTGTGATTCGAAATACGCATTAGCTATGGAGAATCAACCAAGCTTCCAGTCGCAGACAACACATTGCGTTGGGGTTTCATAAAGATCTCAGAGATTCTAATTCTAGTAAACAAGCAAAAGAAGAATACCAATAGGGCAATAGCGTTAAGACGTTAACTTTAAGTGAGTGTGAAACTGTGAATGTATGATACTCTGCATGTAAGTATAGGTGATTGCATAATTTTCCTGCTGTATGATTTTCCAACCCCAATATGTAGAGGGGATCACTTATACATGGTGTAGTATCTAAAGTAGAAGCACACTCATTCAAGAGAGGTAAACACAACTTGGAATTCTCTAGCAGCACCTGTTGTGTATTACTTCTACAAATAAGAGAGGGACACAGGGGATCAAGGCTATTGGAGAGAGTTTGGTTCATATATTGAAATGAAACTTGAAATGGAATGATCAGCTGATCGATCACTATCTTATGAGAATGGGCATTCGGCAATCCATGGTATGAAGGCAGAAGAAGATAAAGAGAAACAAAAAGAAGAATGATCGAACATCTGTGTTCATTGTGCAGTATAGGGTAATGTATTCCTCACAAATTTCAACTCCAATTTTACTCTGCATTCCACTTTTATCTTGTTCGTCACACACTCAGGAAGGATATATGCTTAATAGTATGATAACATAAATTATACTTTTGGCCTTTAATTTGTGATTCATGTAGAGGTCATCTTTTGTATTTTCTCTTATTTCACATAGAAGTAGATGGGTACGCTCAAACTCTAAATGCATTTGAATGATTTCAATTGGATACTTTTTGCGTACTATATTATATAACCTTCAACCGGCCTCCTATATTCTCATTTGCCACATTTACAACATGGTACTTCCACACTCAAAATTTTTGTGCCTTCAACACCAGTTGCTCTGCTTAATAGAAAATTAAATATGATAAATATTAAGAGTCATGCGAAGTAACATACAAATATAGTTACCTACATATTACGTAACAATTTTCAGGGGTAGGAATTTCAAACCAGGAGATAATGAAAAAAAAAAAAAGGGCTTATCATATCGGCTTCCTAACTAGTATTTTCGTTATGCTACATTAGTATTTTATTATTGTAAAAATTTAAGATTGAACAGTGAATAAAAATATCATTTTATTGGGCCTATTTTTCTGTTAAATTTGTCTCTACTAGCTCCTCATGCATATCTTATGTCTCTTGTTCCTGCCTGTCTAATGTCATCCTAATTCTATTTTTCAATTTCTCTAATCCAGATTGCCCCTTCTCTTCTAAATTCCTGTAATCCATAACTAAATCCCTCTTCTTCTTCTTCTTCCTTTTTTTTTGGACTGAATGTCTCATTTCAAAACCACATGCAAAATCGGCTGGCATGAATAAATCCCTCTCACAAGCTTATTTACTGGACTTTTCAGTTCCCTGTACCCACATAACCTAGAGTCCAAGATTCACCAAACGAGCAAAACTATATAAGATTCAAATACTTGATTTCAATAAAAAACAATCTGAATGTCTGATCCAAATTTGGACAGGTTTGGTTTTCCATACTCAATTCTAACTAGAAATCTAAAATTAACAAACATCAACTAATTTCATCAGTACATGTTGGCATGTTGCCTACACATACACAGTGCATATGTCAATTCTTTGTTTTAATGCATACTAGTAGCATGCGCCTACACTTGCGGAGGTAGTTAAAAATAGTTTCTCTCTCTCTAAATAGTTTCCTGATAGAAATCTCTCTCTCTCTCTCTCTCTCTCTCTCTCTCTCTCTCCCTGAAAAGTGTGTGGGGAGGTAGTTAAAAATAGTTTCCTGATAGAAATTCATCACGTTTCCAGTTTCTAGTTTCTAGTTTTTTACTACATCTATTTTATCTTTATTTTTTTATCGGGTTAAATACTAGTTACTATCTTCTGGTTTAGATCCAAAATCAATTCAGTCCCTGAACTTCTAATTTCATCAAGAACACCCCTGCGCTTTCAATTTTGATATAATAGGTCCAATTTATTAATATTTTGTTATAGGTTCAAGTTATAGTTGGATTATTTGTTGAAAAACTATTTATTTTTAATAGTAGGACTCACTCTTAACTTGACTAGAGGTGACCTGCAGACACCACATCATAAAACATAGGTCATATATGAGCCACGTTAATAAGTTAAATAACTCAATTTTTAGAAAACTAACAAATTGGACCTATTAGATCAAAATTGAAAGTGCATGAGTATTTTTGATGAAATTAGAAGTTCATAGACTGAATTGATTTTGGACCCAAACTACACGGTAGTAATCTGTATTTAGCCCTTTTTTATTTTATTGTTTTGTTTTGTAAATTGACTTTATTATCTTAATTGATTATTTTCTATTCAAAGCCTTTTAATATATAAAGGATAATAGTTATGGAGGGCATAGCTCTCCTCTTAATAATTGTTTTTTTTTTTGAAATAAAGTGACACCAGTCACCAGGACTTTTCATTAATTATATTGGTAAGGCTACAATGACCATTACATATCATTCTGCTACCATCTACAGATAAACAAGAAGTTGTGATGAAGAACGCCACGGTGATAAATAGAATAGGATCATTCATTTGACGTATCATACTCGCTTATTCAAAGGAAGTCTATTAAACTATAACCAAGCACAGCACAGTATACTACTACAATAGTTATCTTGGACCCGAGAGGAATTGTCCCAGAATCAATTTTCCATCCTCCAGGCCCAAAAAAGAGGTTTGAATCAAAAGAGAGAAAAAAATTGAAGACCTGAAATCTTGTGGCATAGACTTGAATTCTTGCTGCATGCATAGATTTGACAGCCTGTATTGTGTTTGAACTTGTATTATGAGCGGTTTCCTGAAACCCTCAAGCTTGACGCAGTAACGTCGTTATTTAATGGAACATGATTCCGTTCCTCTAAAAAAAAAAAATCATGCAGCATAGAGCATCAAAGTTCAATAAAGTTAATTGAAAATATGAACCAAGTATAGCAAAAGACATGTAATAGAATGGAGAGAAAACGTCATTCCTCTTACAATCATGCAATGTGGTATTTTTATTGGTCAAAATTGCCGTTTTAAATGACAATTTTGTTTTTCAGTTATGTAGAAGTTATGTTCTACATTGCCATTGTATCAAGTAGAAATTGGGGGATATGTTCAAGCTCTAAATGCATTCCCATGATTTCACTGGGATAAACCAATGACGGGGATGGCTTTTTTTGCAAACTATCATATAACTTAACATCTATTACTTCAACTGATTCATCATCTTCTTGTTTCCCGTATGGTACTTCCACACTCAAAATTTCTGTGCGCTCACAAGCTGTTGCTCTGTTTAATAGAAAACATATGAGAAAAGGTCTAGTATTGATTGATCAATAGCATACAAGAGAAAGGCACCAACTAAAAATTAACAGAGAACTTGCGTATCTAACAATTAGAATGTGTAACAAATTAAAACCACCAAAAGATGAAAATATATAGCCTACTCCTCAGAAAAAGAAAATATATAGCCTAAACATGACATCTGCTTTCTACTTAGCATGTTTAATTTTTTTTTTCATGCCATTCATATATATGGTCACTATTATGATGCTTCAGTTGTGGACTATGATCTGTATGAATTGATGGCAATTTGGTTAAGGCACGTATGGTTAGTATATTTGGGACCCTTGTAATTCTTGTGTCTACTAAATTTAGCTTTCTCCCTAGTCCCTAATATAAACTCCTATAACCCATACCTAACTTGATAGCTTATTTGTTCTAACTCTTCTCCTACTCTGCCCAGACTCACTACATGACCAACACTAACCGAATCACCATAAACATCTGGGATTGAAAAACTCTAACATAGTTGTAGGAAAAAAAATCCATCTACAAATCTAAGACATACAAATTTGGTGAATATGATATGACAGAAAATGGCTGATGATCAATTCTCCTTTTTTCTAATATATATGACTAGAAAAGGTTTTGCATCCTAAAGTGAAATAAAAACAAATTGCTGACATGAATTCCCGCAGCCTATAGACCATCAAAGTTCAATATTTAGAATTAAATACGAAGCAAGTGAAAGGAAATTTCCTACATTATACAGCTTTAAAAACATGTATTTATTTATCTGTTTCCTTGATTTTTTGCCCCCATTCACCGAAAGAAAAAAGACTTGTATTATAAAATGGTGTACTTACAATGGAGTGGAGACGTCATTCCTCTTGTTCAACTGAGTGTAGAAAGGTACAAAGCATGCACGTAGTGTCAAGAAAGAAGCAGGTGGATCTATTTTAGAGATTGTTTTGCAAACGAATTTTATCTTTTCGCTTTTAAGGTGGATACAACAAATCAAGTTGCGATTACCATAGAACAAGAGATCTGAAGTTGAACTTATTGCACAGGGTTCCATGGAATCATCGTAGTCATAACCTCGAGACTGGAATCCGTATCCCAATATGCGACAAGAAACACTATATCTGAGAATCTATTCCCCAGATTCATCATCATCATACCAAACTGCCAGATTGTGGAAGTCCTTCGAATTATCGAGCATTCGCTTCATATAGCAGAGACTATTCATCGACACCCCAAGACATCCCATGGCTCCGGTCTTTTCATCCTCTGGAACAGGAAGTTCAAGGGCAGAAGCTGCAACAGTATTGAGGTCAATGCATAAAAGGTTCCAGGATAGGGCTAGGCTGTATAGCCTACCTCGCAAGTAAACAAAATGCCTGCACAACTTGGAGCTTTTGAATCCCTCAGTAAAACCTGGGTCAATTTGCAGCCAATGTCGAATCCACAGTCCATATACGGACGAGAATATATCAAGCACAGCTGAGTAGGATGCAGAATAATCAATTCTAACAACTCTGAAGTGATGAGCAGATTCGGAAGGGTCAAAAGCCAAAGCAGCACAAAAATGCTGATCATCATGGTTTTGGTGGACACACGCATTAGGTATGGCAACTTGTTGTCTTGTGATGGGATTGCAAACATAAAACTGATAAGTTGCTGATTTCATTAACAAAACTAAACCATTGCAACCATTTAGGTACTCATCACGATCAGTGGATTCAGCAGTGGCACCCTGCTTATACCATTGTCGATCAAAATACTGCCAATGAGACTTTTTGGACCTATACGCTTCTTTGTCATAAAATTGACCTCCGCAAATAAGTGCTTTGCAGGTTATCTTCCATGGCATGATAATTATATAGAGAGATATAATTCATACGATGCAATACCTTGTCTTCTGTGGTGGCGGTGCGGAAGAAAAGACCCAAAGGAGGGGACTGCGCCCAAAATCTCTGCACCCAAATACCAGATGTTATTCGGTGCCATAACCTGGACACACTCATGCATGGCACCAAGTCCTTCTCCAATGATAGTCTACCCAAAATCTCAACCCACAAATCCTCGCATAAATCCCCCATACCCAAATCAATTTACGTATATTAGAAAATCAACTGGATACGTACGTACGAAATAAAAGAAGGACGAGCTGACTATATATACAAAACCATAGATTTGTTTGATTGGAAATCGCCGGAGTCTGTATTCTAGCAGGACTAGGGTTCGTGGAAAATTTATTATATTGTCCCAGACCATGGTAATTGGGTGGTTTCGGTTGATGATGTAATTAGCTCATCATATGATTTATACTTATTTCTGATTTGTCTATATGATTTGTAGTTTAGATCTGAGTCAAGATTGGAGAAATTTCTTCAAGGGCCTGTAGTTTGAGTCCACAATCAATTCAGTCTCTGAACTTTTAATTTCATCAAAAACACCTATGCACTTTCAATTTTGATCTAATAGGTCTAATTTGTTAGTTTTCTGACAATTGAGTTATTTTAACTTGTTAACGTGGCTCATATATGACTTATGCTTTATGATGTGGTGTCTGCATGCCACCTCTACTCAATTTAAGAGTGCGTCCTACTATTAAAAATAAATAGTTTTTCAACAAATAATCCAACTATAACTTGAACCCATAACAAAATATTAACGAATTGGACCTATTATATCAAAATTGAAAGTGTAAGGGTATTTTTGATGAAATTAGAAGTCCATGGACTGAATTGATTTTGGAACTAAACCACAGAGTAGTAACCAGTATTTAACCCTTTTTTCAATTAATTGAGGTTATTATTTATCGTATTCATTCATTGAGGTTTACTGTAATTTAAAATTTTTTAATTATTATGAAGGAGAATTGACTCAATCTATCTACACTATTATTAAAAGAATAGGTTTTGTTAGCAAAAATTAAAAAAAAAACTCTAAAACATTAAAAAAAATTGGGAATAAACTAAATTACAAGGATAAATATGATAATTACAAAACAAATTTTTATTAAGAAAATTAAAAAGAAATGTTCCCACAACCCACTTTTCTCTTCCACTATTTTCTCTTTGCAATACTGTTATATTTTTTTTTCTAGTATAATACAAGTTAAGCTCATTGGCTACATGAGATTATTAATTTGATGTAATAGAGTTTAATTTGATGTAATAGAGTAAACTTTGATTTTTGGGTGTGTTCCCAGATTGCTGTATTATGTTGAGTTTAATAAAGTTCAATTTCAATTATAAAAAAATTAATCCATACACTCATAATTCGTAAATGTGTGTAGGAAGGCTAATAATGTATAATGATATATATGGAACGGATAAAATATGATAAACGATTTGCTCATTACAGTATGTGAAACAAACCTGTGGGAAAAAAAAAAAAACACGGTAGATATTTACCCAAAAATAGAGGGAATCGATCTCAAACAAAGAAATTTGAGACTTTCAATGCTTGCGCTAGCCTTCTATCCCTTAATTAATACTGATATATAAATTTATTTTGGTGACCTAGACACGTAGTAGTTGTTCGTTCGAGTGAAATGGTGCTGCTGCAGGCCGTTTCCTCGGAAAAGAAAAGTCAAGAGTCATGAATGGCACTGGCGAAACACATCTGGATGGTTCGAGGACAATGTATCTCTTATACTCGATCTGTGTTCTTGTTTTGGATTTGTTGTTTACTACTGCGCTGATCAACGTCGGGTTGGGTATGTTAAAAGTTTCGAACTTGACTGAAAATGTAAAAGAAGAAGAAAAAAAGGTCTAAACTTTTTGACAATTACTTGAGAGAACAGGGGAAAGGGTTTGTGACTCTAGACCCAAGTGTCGTGCTTGGAAATGATTTGGAACTTATAAGACTCCAATTTGCTATAATTTGAATGTGTTGATCGATCCATTAGCTGCACTTCAAAGAGATGAAAATTTAGCTAGTAACAGATCTCTTCTCGTATGCGTGTTTCATGCTAACACAGTCGAAAGTCCGAAGCAGTGTCATTGAGGGTACTCTTCTTCCATGAGGCTGCAGATGGCAAACTAATTGTTAAAATAGTATAAAGATATGATTGGCTGGTTGGTTCCCTTTTTATTTTTGGGTACGTTGATTTTAGTAGAACTTTCCTCTTGAAATTTGCTGATAGAGACGTTTGTTCAAGTTTTAGCACTCATGATCATGTTGTACATAATCAATCGGAATCAGCTCTGAAAGAATTAGGGACATATGAAATCCTTTAGTATAAGAAGGATGCACACCTGGCAATGGCGTCAAAACTAATAACTACATGATTGTACAGATTTCTGTTCCTGTTTGGGTGCATAATTGCAATATATTGTTAATACAGAAGTAGTATATGCGCACAAACTATTTTACAGTTTACACTAATAGTTATTTACCTGTGTAAGTATTTCCTAATAACTCACTTTATTATAAACTTGATTACTGTGGGTATGAACCAGCTTGCTGAGATTTCTTCAACCACATAGGCTCCAGAAAAATACTTTATCCCTTGACTTCAGAATTCCATATCTCCAAATGTCTTTTTGAAAATTAAATTGTATTGTACTGCATGTTTGCAGCCACAACTTGGTTAGAAAAGAATTGCCATCTTTGCAAGCCTAAGGCTAAGCCCAACCCTTTTTGATCCAAAGTGAAGTCTCTGTGGTAGCTTAAGAGTCTTACTTACAGAAAATAACATGTATGTGTGATTTTGAAGGGGGCTTTCCTTAGAGCATCTCCAACGGTGGTGTCAAAATCCACCGTGGAGCTCCAACGGATACATAAGGCAGATCTATTCCTCTTCAACCCGTACTTCAAATCCACCATGGATGACATTTCTTGGTTTCATCTGTCAAATTTGACAAACTCAGGTCATCTGTCATTTTATTTTTTATTGTTTCTCCTCTTCTCCTCTATCGTTCTCCTCAGTTTCATGCTACCCAGATCAAAGTCATTCATGATCTGTCTCATCTTTATATTGCTTCCTACAATATCCAAATCTTCATACCCAAACCTCCAAAAATCACTTATATCAAACCAAAAATAAAATTTTCATTCAGATTTGGGGAAAAAGAGAGGAAGAGAGTTAGAGTTTGGAGTTAGAAAGAAAAACTGAAGAATTGGGTTCAAGCAGCTCCGATCACATCTGAGTGTCGCCATGGTTGATCACAGTGTTGATGTTGCGATTGTGTTTGTGTTGTTGGAATCTGGGCTACTTGTGGTTGCTTGAATCTGTTCAAATTTGGTAACATGGTGGCTTTTCTAATTTCCCATAAAAGCTAGAAGAAGGCGAAGAGAAACAGGAGAAGAAGATGGAGAGAAAGAAAGCAACAGTGCAACTGTGTTTTAATTAAATACATTATAATAATAATAAAATATTTATTTATTTTAACTTATGAGTTGGAGTGAAAGATTGTCAAAATTGACAATTCCTTGTCAATTGTCAAATTTCAAACTTACCACAAAATTTTTGACCTCTCCATTGGAGATGGTCTTAGAGGTTAAATATTTGTGAGCTCCAAAAGAGTTATCACTCTAGGGAATGTAAAAGATAGATTATGTCACATGGGTGGGAACAAAGCCCCACGTGTGGAGAGTTTCACGCTTTGTTCCAAACTGTAGTAACTTCTACTGTATATATTGTCTCAGAAGTGCTAGATTGCTTTCATTAGGGTAGACTTATGAGTTGGGAAGTAAATCTGAAGACTGGTTTTTCGCCTATGTTTTTTGCTTTATAAAGTTGTTATATATAGTGAACTTGTGGTTTTAGTGAAGAACCTATATTAGCCAAGTGAGCTTCATTTTGGCAAGTATATTTCTCTCATGCTGCTATTTTTCAAGAGGTTTTGCATACCTTCAAGGATACTAGAGGCAAGACAAGTTAAACATCTATGTTAAACAAAAATGGAAACTTTAAACTTATTAGAGAGATCAGAGCTGGGATTGGCATTTCTGGGTGCCTTGTTGAGTTAATTATGGCGTAGAATGTTCTGACTGAAAACATTTTATATTCCAAAATAAACATGTTAACTAGGAATAGTTTAAACTTTAAAGGATAGCATGTAGCAGCACGTTTTTGCTTGCTCTTGTTCTGCTCTCTCTCTCTCTGATTAATATATATATATATATATATATGATTAATATATATATATATATGATTAATATATATATATATATATATATATATTCACACATGGTCGTAAACAGAAATAAAGCATACTTTGCATTATGTTGTTGGTCCTTCATGAGTTGTGACGTCTTCTATATACGTCTATTGTTCGGTGATTCTTCTGGCAATGCAAGTGCGATCTTAAGACTCGAAAATATTCGCTTGTATATTTTTTTTTTCCTTTTCAATCTTCTATAGGTTCTCAAAGTCTATATTCTCTTGTTCAGCTTTGACTTTGTTCTTTTTTTTTTTTTTTGAAAAGAAACAACTCTTTATTGAAAAAGAGAAAAACAAAAACAAGGAGGCGGACAAGGAGTCCGCTTAAAAGATCTAAGGACAGCTAGGGCAAAAGGCTTAGCATGTCGACTAAAAGTACAAACACGGCTTAGAGATTTATACTACAGCTGCTTGCCAATTAAGGATAATAGAAGAAAGACTATAATCCTTGAAATCCTTAGAAATAGAAGCCCATAAGGATGCCCAGAATTTGACTCTCTCCCACATGTCTTCCCTTTCCAACCCTCCATAGTTTTCAAAAATTCTTCTATTTCTTTCCAACCAGACCACCCAACAAACTGCTAGCACCCCACATCCCCAAAGGGTTTTGGCCTTTTTCCCTTTACCAAAAGCTAAAGGGTTTTCTCTTAGCAATTCACTTCCCTGTAATGGAGTTGTCCAGTCCACTCTTGCCTCCCTAAAAAGCTTTTTCCATAAGAAAATAGTTACTTCACAATGCACAAAGACATGATTAGTACTTTCCCCTTAGTTTTTGCATAAAATGCACCAATGAGGAGAAAAAAACTTCCCAGTCTTTTCTTTTGAAGGACATCACAAGTATTCGTCTTCCCCAATACCACAAGCCATCCCAAAATCTTCACCTTTGTAGGGACCTTGACGTTCCAAATAAACTTTGTAGGAGCAAAGGTTGGATCTAAAGCACCACTAGTTAAAAAGTTATGGAAAGATTTGCAAGAGAATTTCCCAATAGGCTCAAGCTTCCACCTCCTTTCATCGGGATTGGACTCCACTAATCTGACATTTTCTAGCTTAGCAATGAACGAGGCAAACTCTTCAATCTCTTGGTCATTAAGTTTCTCCTGAACCCCAAAGTCCCAGCTCATCAGAAAGGTGAGTGGGATAGCTAACCTTTCCACCGTATAGTTGGTGTGTGTTGATAGTCTAAACAACCTTGGAAAGTAGAATTTCAATGGTTGATCCTCTAGCCAAGAGTCTTCCCAAAACCTCACTCTTTTGCCATTGCCTACAAATAGTTTATGACAAAGGGAATATTTACTTATTCCTGCTGAAACATCCTTCCAAGGACTTCTACTTGATCCACCTGAGATTGGCTTAGTGTCCCACCCATTCGCGTCATATCCATATTTACTCCTTATTACAGCATGCCATAAGGACTCCCTCTTCATAGGAAATCTCCAAAGTCATGTCCCTAGAAAAGACTTATTTCTTGCTATAAGGTTCCCAATTCCCAGCCCTCCTCTTTCTTTGCTTTTCGACACTATCTCCCAACTAACTAGATGGTCCTTCTTACCCTCTGCAACTCCATTCCAAAAGAAATTCTTCAAAAGAGATTCTAAACTCTTTGCCGCTCCCACCGGAATTTGGAATAAAGATAAATAGTATGTTGGGAGGCTACTCAGAACTACTTGAATCAGTGTCATCCTACCACCTCTTGACAGAAAAGCTCTCCTCCAACCTTCCAATCTCTTCTCAATTTTCTCTACAACCGGGTTCTAAAACGAAGCTTGCTTTGGGTTACCACCTAAGGGCAGGCCTAGGTATTTCATAGGCCAGGCCCCAATCTCACAGCCTTGCTCAGTAGCCAACCATTCTAGTCTCCCAACCTCAGTATTTATTCCAACTACGGAGCATTTTGATTTATTGATTTTCAGCCTTGACAACACAGAGAAGCTTTCTAGTACCATGTTTAGATTATTCCAATTCCGGTCATCATCCTTCAAAAAGAAAATTGTATCATCAGCAAATTGTAGATGAGTGATTTCTTCCCTCTCGACTACCAAGCCCTCGATTAGTCTACAATCTCTTGCTCTCTCCACAAGTCTACTCAGGACATCCACCACTATGGTAAAGAGAAAGGGATATAAGGGGTCACCTTGCCTTAATCCTCGGGAAGCACCGAATTTTCCTCTTGGTCTCCCATTTATCAAAACAAAAAAATTTGCTGATCTCAAACAACCCCCTATCCATTTTCTCCATCTGTCTCCAAAACCTTTGCTCTCCATAACATAGTCCAAGAAGTTCCACTATACGTGATCATACGCTTTCTCAAAGTCAATTTTGAATAGCAGCCCCTCTTTCTTCTTCTTCTTCCTTGTCTTATCAACCACTTCATTAGCCACCAAAACTGCATCTAATATTTGTCTCCCTTTTATGAAAGCACCTTGGACGCCGGAAATGGTGTCACTTAAAACCTCTCTCAATCTCCAAGCTAACACTTTTGCAATAATTTTATATAAGCTTGTTATCAAGCTTATAGGCTTGTAGTCCCCCACTTTTAGGGAATTTTCTTTCTTTGGTATAAGGCAGATCTATGTCTCATTTGTCACCTTATTCACAACACCGTTTGTGTGAAATTCTGCCATAACCTCTAATACTACACTTTTGACAACTTCCCAATTTCTTTGTATAGCCGCGAAAGTAAATCCGTCTGGACCTGGAGATTTATTTGTGTCACATTCAGAAACTACTCTTTTTAACTTTTTCTTCTTCAAATGGTCTCTCCAACCATCTTGCCTTCTCTTCGGTTATTGGACTCCAATGGAGTCCCTCTATTCTGAAACTCCCTTCCTCTTTGTTGCAATAGAGATTCTTGTAAAACCGGATAATTTCTTCCTCTATCAATGCTTCTTCTTCAACTACAATGACATTACTTAATTCCAGCTTCTCAATATTATTTCTCTTTCTTCTGCCATTAACTAGCTTGTGGAAAAATCTTGTGTTGTTTTCTCCTTCTTTAGCCTAAGTTAACTTAGCCTAAGAGACATCATTTCCTTAGGCAAGACATGGCAACGGCATTGTATCCTTTATAGCCTGCACTCTTAAAAGTCTGTGACTTGATCTGTGTTCATCTTTTGGATTTGTTGTTTTATACTCGAGTGACCAATGTCGGAGTGGGTACAGTGAATTTCAGTTGGGCTTTCGCTCTTCTTCAAGTTTAGCTAAAGGTTCTAGGAAAATTCTGCAATGCTGGGCGGTATCCCATACTGTGGGTGTTGTGAATATTTGTGACCGTTCGATCTGTAATATATCCAATGGCCACGGATATTCCAAAACAACTGACCTGCTAAATAGGTAACCAGTCCACCTTTGGGAGAAAAAAAAAACAACAGAAGAAGAAGAGGAAGTAGTTCGGCTCGTTATCTCAATCTCAGAGTCACCCTCACTGCCTCAACTAGCCCTCTCTCTCACTTCGTCACCGTGCCTCCAGCGATCCGGCCTCCGTGCGCTACTTTCCTCATCTTCACTGTGCCAGGACGACCGTCTCTCTCTCTCTCTCTCTGCCCGACTCTACCTCAGTCTCCTTTTGCTCCGCCGCGCCCCTCCACTGCACACTGCTCCTCCAATCCTTCAGCCTCCAGCCCACGGGTTCTCCACGTAAGTTCTTGTTCTTCAATTCTTTCAATCTTCTTGTTCTGATAAAATTACAATCTGGGATTCTTGGAATTATTGAAGTGAAGTTGAATTGGAAAGTTGAAATATGAAATTTTGAATGTTCATTAGTTCTACGATTACAAATAATCAATTTATCTTTGTCTTACTGATATCAACTGGAAATTTGGTAAAGCCTATTGCTGCAAAATTGGAAATTTGGAGAAGCTGGAATTCTGGATATATAGGCGTCTTTTTTTTTTTTTTTCTGTTGTGGGCTTGTTGCTATAATGTTGTTCGTAGACATTTGTCATGTTCTGTTAGATTTTTCAATCGGTACTTTGTTAGTAAATTAATTAGTATTATAGTGCTTTTTGCTGGAGTTTGAGTCGGTGGACAAAGGGGTGTGGTTAACATCTCAATCGGCGCCTTTTTTGAATTTAAGATTGAAGAAGTAGGTGGTCTGGTTAGTCTCTCTCTCTCTCTCTCTGTCTCTCTTATTTGTTATATGTTTATTACTGAGATTTCATGCAAGTCCTTTGTCTGTTAATTCTTGTTTGTTTACTTGTTTGAAGGTTTTGAAATATTTATGATGATTGTGAACCTCTGCATCTGTCTGTATCATTTTTTGTCCTTTAATTAATACAATTCTTCACGAGGTGCTGTCAGAGTTTACAAAGCAGAGAAAGCAAGAGGAAAAAAGGGGCTAGTCATTTTATCCATATTTATTTTTGATGTTTTGATGCCTTTTCTTTGTTTATCATTTGCCCCACACTTTTTTTTTTGTTTTTCATGTTTGTAGCTTTCCAAGTTTTGTATTCCTTAATTAACATGCTTGCAACATAGTTTACAATTTCATATGTCTGTAGCTTTCCAAGTTTTGTATTCCTTAAGTAACATGCGTTTAAATGAAATGTCCACCTTACTCTTTCCCCATTGTCTCTCTCACCACACCGTACTCTCTTGTCTGCAGATCAGCTCCTCAGACCGGCCCTCATTGCCTTATATGTTATTCATTTGCTAAAAGCCAAATCCAAAGTTGCCAAAACCTTTAATCGAAGACAGGATTTGCAATCATGAGCAGGATTAATGGGTGCCGGCACTATGTTTTGGGGAATAAGAAGAAGTGGGTGTTGCTTTGAAACTGTTGTAGAGTAAAGAAAGTGAAGGCGGACTTGGTCATTGTTTTGCTCAGTGACAGAGGATTAGTTTTGAATGTGTCAGAGGATTTGGGCTTGTCTTTAAGCATTTGGTGAAGAATTGGTGTTAATAGGTATGCTCATTTTAACAAAACCCTATTTATCTGATTCCTTTATTTATCATAAGATACTTGCTTTTAGCAGCAGAGAGAGACATACACTGTACTTTTGTTCTAGAGAGAGAGCCGATCATCTCTGTTTATGGTTCACATTTATTTGGATTTTTCTTTCCGATGATTTTGGTGTTATTTATTCATTTGAGATCTTGATTCAGTTTGATGATATTTTGTTTTTGGTATGAATTTCAGTTTTCTAGTGACTATATTAATTTTCATGTTTTATCTTTCAGATGTTAAGTTAAGATGCATCAGATGAACTTCAACCTGAGATGTCAGATACTAATTTGCAAGAGCATAGTTTGGAAACCCAAAGTGGCATCAATAAGTTGGAATATAATGGTATTAGATATGATAAGTTGGCTCCAGATGACCTTATTGGGGTCAAGTTTGCAACTGTTGAGGCAGCCGAGGTTTTTTACTATGCTTATGCAAAAGCAGTGGATTTTGATGTTAGAAAAGATGACAACAGAACAAGTACACAGACTGGGAGAGCCACTATCCGCAAATGGGTTTGTTCCGCAGAGGGGAAAAGACGAGAGAAATATATGGACAACAATAACAAGGTCCGTATGCCAAAGAAATTGACAAGGTGTCACTGTCCATGTTTGTTCAAGGTAAGGTACTTCAAGGAGAAGAACTCGTATGTCGTAGTTGATTTCAAAACAGATCATTCACATGATCTTGCACAACCACAAGAGTCTCATTTTCTTCGGTCACATCGGTCTGTTCCAGATTCAGCCACATCTACGCGGAGAGTATCTATTAAGACTTGTCATGCATATCAATACATGGCTGACATATCTGGAGGGTTTGCAAATGTTGGTTTCTTAATGAAAGACTTGTACAATAAATTAAACTCGAGTCAACGTGAAATTGTACTTGAAGGTGATGCAAAAGCCATGCTTGCCTATCTCGAAGGAAAAGCAGCTGAAGATAAGAAATTATTTTGCAAATACAGCACAGATGAGAATAAATGGTTGGCTAATTTATTTTGGAGAGACTCAACTTCATTGCTTGATTATTATAACTTTGGGGATGTTTTGGTATTTGATAGCACCTACAAGACTAATCACTATGGGAAGCCGTTGGTATTGTTTGTGGGATCAAACAATCATCTATTGACTACAATTTTTTGTTTTGCATTACTGGTAGACGAAACAGTTGAGTCATATACATGGGTTCTGCAGATGTTGTTAGAGTCTATGGAGGGCAAAAAACCTTTGGCCATTTTGACAGATGGAGATGAAGCAATGAGAAAGGCTATTGAACTAGTGGTTCTTGGTTGTCCACATCGTTTATGTACATGGCATATTTCCAAAAATGCTCAGAAAAACTTGTGTAACCTTGAAATAGTTGCAGAGTTCAGACGCTGCATGTTTGATGAAATAACTCCTTATGGTTTTGAGCAACGATGGAGAGCTATGGTGGATAAATATGGTCTTCATAATAGAAGTTGGGTGAAAATGATGTATGATAAACAAGAGAAATGGGCAGAAGCATTTGTGAGTGGACATTTTTTTGCTCGGATGCGTAGCACTCAGCGATGTGAAGGCATGAATAGGTACGTGAAGGATAGTCTCAGCGGTAGTGGAGTGAAATTGATTGAACTCATTCCGCAACTTGATAAAGCATTGGAAAGACTTAGAAATAAAGTTGCTGAAGAAGATTTTCGATCGAATAACTCCACTCATGTACTTTCTACTCAACTGCGACAGTTAGAGAAGCATGCCTCTACCATTTATACAAATAATATGTTTCAACTAATATGTGTGGAGATAGATCGGGTTGGAGGACTGATTACTTCACGGATTATACATATGAGTTCATGTCGTGTGTACATTACGTCTAGTTATAACAATGATGAAGAGAAAGAGTGCACGACTACTTACTACCATCGGGAAAGTGATCCTCGAATAGTATGCTCTTGCAAACTTTATGAATGTGAAGGCATTCCATGTACTCATTTATTTAATGTAATGAAGCATGAGCGCATGAGGGAGATACCTTGTCCTTAATATTGAAGCGGTGGACAAAGCAAGCAAAATATGAAATTCACTCCACAATTACAAATGAAAATATTCCTAATGAAGCTGTACGATTGGCCAGGTACATAAACCTCCTTGTTAATGTCAATGATATTTTTTTTTTCTTCCATATTATTAGTTACTGTAATGAAAGCAGGTCTTTTATAAATGTAACTGTAACTATAACTATGTCAATGAGGTTGTGTTGTTGTTGTATTATTCTGTTATTATTATTATTATTATTAATCATTTGCACATGTTTTACTTGGTAAAAGATTTTTTTTTTTTTGTTCTATTGGTTAATTTTGGTGTTAATGCATTGCAGACATGGAGACTTATGTTATTTAAGTAGTAAGGTCTCATATCTTGCATCATAGACAAAAGACAGTACCGATATGTTGAAGAAAGGACTCAACAGATTGGAGCTGATACTTGGAGATGTATTGAAGCAACAAAAAGATGTAGGTGATAGTTTAGACCCATGTAATAACATTGTAAGAGATCCTATCAGGGTAAGAAGCAAGGGCATGCATGGAAGCCAGATTCAAAAACAAAGCCAAAATGTCGTTTATGCAGAAGCTATGGACATAATAAAACTACATACCCACAGAAGAATAGGGTGCATGGCATAGTTAGAGTTTTGGGTGAAAAGAAACCCAAACTTCGACGGCTCAGTGATATCGAAGATTGAGACATGTTGTAAGTTCGTCACAGGAGAAATTGTTATTGTTGTTATTATTTTATGTTTTTTCCCTCACTTGACCCATACTTCGTTAGTTTGAATGATGATGAATCTATTTATGGTTTTTCATATATATGTTATGACAAAATTTAATGACAACTTCAATAAATTTATAAGAATTACACGGCACAAAAGCATGGATCTATTTACAAGTTTAATGTAAATAACCAAATTGGACTATGATATTTAATCCTATGAACAAAAAAATAGAACAAAAAAGGATTGGTAGAAATCGTCATTGTTGTTATATTTTAGGTGTTTTTTTCCCTCACTTGACCCATACTTTGTTAGTTTGAATGATGATGAACCTATTTATGGTTTTTCATATATATGCTATGACAAAATTTAATGACAACTTCAATAAATTTGCAAGAATTACACATACAAAAGCAGGGATGTATTGACAAGTTTAATGTAAATAACCAAATTAGACTATTAATCGTATGAACAAAAAAATAGAACAAAAAGGATTGGTGTCGCTAGAGCTCGAACATTAGAACTATACAGTGAAAACTAAACATCCAAACCAATGCTTCAACAATACATTTACGTACTAATAGGGTGTTGTTTTTATATATATAATGTTACATTAATTACATTACCAGAGGTAGCCCTGATTACTAGTTACACTCCAAAGAGTCCGGGTTTTTTCCGTTCGGGCCTTGTAAGCTTTATTTATAAATAAATCTTGAAAGAAACTGATTTTTTAGAATATATAATTATATATTATACACTCCAAATAGTAAGCTCTCCCAATTCAAAGAAATTAGGAAAACCAATCGTTGGATGTGATTATTACAAAAAATTATGAGTGAAATTAAAAATTAAGTCAATTTCACCATAACTTCGAACCTGATTGAATTGATCAACCGTAGTCACTTATCAATGGACCGATGGCTTGACGATCATGAAACGAGCTTATGTGATTGCTCCATGTTTGTAAATATTTCATCGATGGATATGCGTAGACTTAAGATAAAAATTTCAATATTAATTATAAATAAGTTGACATGTACCAATTTACCTCCTAAAGTTGTATGATTTATACACTGCATTTAAATTATTGAAGTTTATTTATAAAGCAAACATAAAGTGGAAAAGAATTTGGAGAAATCAATAACTCAATGGAGAGATTGTAATGTTTTATAGTGGTTGTAAAAAAATCTTTGACAAGATTCATGCTCCTGGAAGAGAGATACTGTATAATTTCATCGCTTTTGACAATCAGTCAAATGCGTATCTACACACGGGCTCCAGTGGGCTACAGCCCACCCCAAATTTTGAAAAAACATTACTTTGTAGCTTAATTTTAGTTAAAAAAATTAAATATTAAAAATTAGCCCACCCCAAATTTCTATACTTCGCCCATATGTTATTAAACTTAGTCCATATGTTATTTTTTTTTTCCTTTTTTTTTCTCTTGCTGTTTCTCCAAAATCAATCAGACCCAGATGAAAAGCTTTGGTTCTTCTGTCGACTGTCGTTTTCCCTCTTCAGTCTTCAGTTATAAATTTATCCTCTATTTCTCTTGGGTATATGATTTTTTACACCTTTTCGATTTTTAATTCATATATTTTTTGTTTTTAGTTCACAATTGATTAATCAAATCCATTTGAGTCCTATCGCGCTACTGCTTAGGGCTGGGCATATGTCGAGCCGGGTCGGGTTGAGGTCCAAATCGTTTCCGGCCCGATTCAATCGGTTGGGCCAAAATGCAAACCGTGCACCAAACTCAAATGGGCTAGGCCGATATTTCGGTTGGGCCGAATTTTCAGATCGGCCCGGTTCGGTTTCGGTTTATATTTTTGGGCTCAAAAGTCACATGTTGTGTCATTTTCATGGCCCAATATTCTGGGCTGAACATGGATTTTACACAGGCCTAAAACTTTTCTTCCTAATCTCTCATTTTATTCACATAGTCATGCCTAAGCACTTTCATTTTTGAACACTAAATAGTCCACAATTACAATAACTAAGTTCAGCATGAAATAAGTCCACAATATCACAAGTCCAAGTGTCCAACAACAGAAACTAAAAGAAAGCAAGAAGCCAAGTAATTATCCAAACTCATAGCTTACAGACCCAAATATAAGTAGTACAGTCCTCTTAAATTAACAACTAAAATGTACAAATGAAAACATGTTCAGCAGTTCAGCAGTTCATCCAAGTCACAGAGTGGGGAAAAGCGACTCTTCACCCCTTCAAGCTCACTGATTTCATGGTTGCAGCTCCTCTGTTATCACAGATTCTGTTTCAAAAGCAAACATTATTAACTAAAATCAGTAAAATATAAGTTCAAAAGCTAAAAGCAGAAGTGCTTACCTAATTCCATTTTCTCCAATTCAGCGTACACCTCAAGTTCAGTCCTAGTAGGTTCTGTAAAGAGTGGCTGAGAATTGGCCCTTAACCAATCTGAGCAGCAAACAAGTGCCTCCACCGTTTTGGGAGTCAATGATGCCCTAAAAGGGTCAATAACCCTTTTCCCAAGGCTGAAAGCACTCTCACTAGTAACAGTGGATGCGGGAACAACAAAGACATCTCTTGCTATCTGAGATAAGATGGGATATCTGCCTGCATTCTCTTTCCACCAGTTGAGTACGTTGAACTGTGCATTTGCAGGGTCTTCCGATGCCTCTAATAAATACTTGTCAACCTCGTTCTTGATCTCTACCACATCTTTTTCTTGTCGAAGCATCATAAACTCGTGCATGGTTGCAGCATGGCTATCTTCATCAGCAGCAACGGCACTTGCATCGTTGAATTTGGGTATTGTGGCATCCAAAGATGCTTGGGCAGCTTCTGGATCATTATCAACATACTCCTGGTATAGCTGAAGAAAGGTGCTTTTGATCTCAGAAATGGTTGAAGCCACCATGGTCTTATCTTGCTGTAACTTGGGAAAAAAATACTCAAGATACAGAAGTTTGTATCTTGGGTCCAGCACTACTGCAATCACCAGAATGTTGTTCAAGTCTTCAAGTTTGAGCCAATATTTGTCAAACTTCTTTTTCATCGAAGTTCCTATGCTCACCAACAGTGGATCATCACTAGCTATGCATTTATCGATCTCTCCCACAATGGTGCACATCCAAAGAAGTGGTTGGTTTGCTGTGACCACTTTGGTTCCACTAAACTTTAGTGTAGCATCATAGAAAATCTTCAAAAACTTAATCAACCTTGCTGCCTTTTCCCAATCAATATTAGTCGGAGGCCCATCTCTCTTTTTCCCACCTAATCTTTCATGGAAATAGGATTCAAACTGAGAATCCTCATCCTCCAACCTCAGAAATGCTTTCTTATACTTCAATGCTATGTCCAACATGAAATAGGTGTAATTCCACCTTGTGCACACATCAAGTGGCACAATCCCACCCTTTGATTCTACTTTCTCTTGAGCAGCACATTTTCTGAACTTCTCCAACCTAGCAGGTGAGGACCTAATGAACTTAACACAGTTTCTAATACCCTCAATGCTTGAATCCAGCTCCTCCATCCCATCCTTAACAATTAGGTTAAGGATGTGGCAGCACCACCTCATGTGCAAAAAACTCCCTCCCAACACCAACTCTCACCGATTTCCTATTTTTTCCTTCATATAATCAAGTGCTACTTGATTAGGACTAGCATTATCCACCACAATCGTAAAAAATTTTTCAATTCCCCACCCAATTAGGCATGTCTCAACAAGCTGACCAATGGTCTTGCCCCGATGATTTGGAATCACAACAAAATTTAAGATTCGCTTATGCAGATTCCAATTATCATCGATAAAGTGGGCTGTAAGAACCATATAATTGATATTTTGGATAGAAGTCCATGTATCAGTGGTCAAGGACACTCTCTGTCCATAGGTAGCTAGAATGTTCTTAATCCTAGTCTTCTCAAATTGAAACAGATCCCAGACATCTCTAGCAATTGCCCTACGAGAAGGTGGACTGGATTGTGGCTGAGCTACCCTCATAAAATCTCTAAAACCATCCCCCTCAACAAAGCTAAAAGGCAATTCATCTCTGATTATCATTCTAGCACAAGCAATCATACAATTATCTTTATTATAGCCTACGGCAATAATCTTACCCCCATTTTCAGTTGAATCAAATACCAAGTTCTTCTGCCTTTTTGCCGGAATGTACAACGGGCATTTCTTGCATTGGTAAAGCATGTGCTGCCTCATCGATGATGTCCCGTTTGACTTTGAGTGCACCATGTATGTCTGCGTGCAGTAATTACACTTGGCTTTCGGTTTGGCCATCTTGCTTCCATCTGCATTCGTTAGCTTGGTGAAGTGATCCCAGGCTACACTTTTGTTCTTCCTCTTCGAACCAGCATCATCTTGCTGCCCAGAAGGTTCAGTTGCTGCTCCTGGTTGAGAAATTGCAACAGAGGCGGAGGATATTCCGGCGATTGGTCCAGCAACAGCTTGATTTGATGTGTTCCCAATGCTAGATTTAGCCTGAGTCGGCGTTGGTGTTTGTGTCAGTGTGACAGATTGAGAGTTTCCCTCCATCTCTGCAATCTGCAATCAGTAAAATTGTAAAAACCACAATTAATAATTGAAAGAGAACAATCAGAACATAACAAATAGGCATAACTTGTAAGCACAATCAAAACAATTAGAACAATGCAATATTTGAATAGCAAGGTAGCTCAGCAACAGCAACAATCAAAACAATCTGAACGATGCATATATGAATAACAACTGAACAACTTCAAACCATTAGACAATTTTCAATTGCATAAACCTAGAGAATAGCCTAAATCCAATTCGAAATCTAAAATCCTAGATATTAAGATTAACAACACCAAACCCAGAAGTCTAGAGCTGCAGAACGTTACCACTAAACGGCTAAACCCGAAACACTACAAGTCTCTAAACCCTAAACTTTCCAACCCATAAAATTTTCAAATCGAAAAAAATGAAATTGAGAGAGTGAATCTAAGTACCTGACCCTAAATGTCGAGAGATCAGAGGCTAAGATCGTGAGGTGCAGAGGCCGCCTAGGAGATTCAGATCGTGAGGCGGCGTAGTAGAAGCCACCGAGAAGGTTGAGATCATGAGGTGGCGAAGCGGAAGCTGCCGCCTAGGCTTGGCGGCTGAAATCTTGAGGTGTCGAGGCCGCCGAGAAGGTTGAGATCGTGAGGCGGTGAAGCGGAAGCCGTCGCCGAGGCTTGGCGGCTGAGATCTTGAGGTGTCGAGGCTGCCGAGAAGGTTGAGATCGTGAGGCGGTGAAGCGGAAGCCGCCGCCGAGGCTTGGCGGCTGAGATCTTGAGGTGTCGAGGCCGCCAAGAAGGTTGAGATAGTGAGGCGGCGAAGCGGAAGCCGCCGCCGAGGCTTGGCGGCTGAGATCGTCAAGCGGTGAGGCGGCTATGAGAGAAGAAGTCGCGAGTGGGACTGGCGGTCACTGGCCGACTGGGATAGAGAGTGTGAGAGACTGAGTCCGTGAGTCGTGCAAATGAACTGCCGAATTGGGTTACTAGGGTTTGTGTTCGATGAGAGTGAAATCCTATGCGGTAAGGTGCATGGTGAGAGTAGAGTGCCCAATTAAACAATGACAGCAAATATAACAATTAATTTAAATATATATATTTAAAATCGGTGCGGGTCGGGTTGATATGGTCGGTTTCAAACCCGACACCGAACCCGCACCGTTTTTTTTCGGGTCGGTCGGTTTCACGTTTCTTCTGTACTGTGCTGAGTCGGTTCAGTTTTCCGACCCGCTTATCCGGGTCGGGTCTGTCGGTTTTGGACTCTTGATTCGGTTTTTGCCCACTCCTACTATTGCTACTTGATTAATATACTAATTTAGCTTGCTGACTTTGTTTAAGATGTGTACATGCTACTGGTATATATATTTTTTATTGACCAATGTTTGACTCCATATGTATGTTGGATTCTTTATCTGTTCTTAGATTGTATTTTTTTTTTTCAATTAAGGTTTGGGATTATGGATTTGCTTTTTTGTTTTTTTTGCTGATAAGTTGGCTCTTCGTTTTATCGTTTAATGAATTGTTAGAGTAGTGTTTCTATTTCACTTTTGATTTTATAATAGTTGATTACTTGATTTTATTGTTGCATTTGTGAATTGGTGATGGTTCTATATTTAAATATAATGTCTGATAATAATCGACCAAGAAAGCAAAAACTCTTGATTCATGGTTCAAGAAAAGAAGAGAAGATCAGAATAGCAGTACACCACTTGCATCTAATAAGCATCATCATGTCACTTATTTGCCTGTTTCTACAGCACCTACAGAAAGAGCATTTTCAGCTATGAAATATATCAAAACAATATTGTGCAATAGGATACATGGAATCATGAATGAATTTATTTCACATTTGACATGGATACATACGAGACAGTGCATTTGAACCGCAATGTTGGGCTGCTCCAGGGATACATATGATACCGGCTTCTCCCTAGGATTTCCACTTTTGTAATATGCAAGTATAATTGTAGGTAATATTCTTAATTAACTTCTCTGCAAGTATAATTGTCATTTGTTTGTTTGATCAAATTGTATTATTTGTTTGTTATGCTTACACATATATTATAGCTCTGCTTCTCTTAGTGTACAAGGTTTGGTAATGTTACTTTGCAATGCTTTCTTCTATTTTAGCTTTAATTAGTTTGAATCATTCCTTCACAACCTTGAATTTTGCTTATTCTGTTTGCAGGTTTGGGAATATCTAGTGAAATGTTGCCTAAAGAGTCACTAAGTGATCAAGCATGGAATACCAAGCAATGAAGCAAAATATATTTTCTTTCATCATGTAAATCCAGCTAGCTAGGAAACTTTATAGCAATGACATGTCACTTGGATTCAATATTTGGTGGATATATTGGAATTTTATTGATGTATCACATTGCTCTTGAAGAGAGATATCCTCCTAGACAACATATATGGTTTTAGATGAACTTTTTTTTTTCATTGATAAAACTTGGTCAATACAACTATAGAGCTTACAAGTTAAGGACCTACAGAGCTTTGGCCTTACAGGCAAGGTGCTCAGTGAAGCAATGCACGTACTGCAATGGTTTGGCCTCGTCTATGAACAGGTTGCTGCCTGTTGGTCACCATGAGCAATTCTATCACATGTCAATGTCTAAACCAGTTTCTCCTTCAGTTCCCTTGCTGCACACTCCTCAAAGCAATAGCATTGGAAAATGGATCAACAGATACCCTAAATAAGGTAGCTTATCTAGTTTTGTCTTCTAAATTAAACCCCACTTTTTCACGCGTGTTAGTGCTTGGTCCTCCTTTTTGTTCCCGTTGGTTTTGTAAAGCAGAAATAAAACAAGTAATGTTTGAAGATTGGTCGCACATATATACCTAACACCCCCCCCCTCCAAAAAAATAAAAAATTACACCACCCCCTGTGTGGGGGTACATACACAGAGTCCCAAGTCTCTGAAATATGCGACGTGATCCCAAAATTGTAGTTTATGTATGTCACTTTGACTGGCCAGCCTCCTCCAGTTTCCTTTTCCTTAACACAAGATAGTTGGTTTGGAATTGGATATTTTGGAATTTGGGACTGTGTTCGGCATGCAGCTGTGAGATGACTTGAATAAGTATTATTATGGCATGGTCATATGGTTGTGGATGAGATATTTCATCCGAGACGAGGCATATGTTTCGCTACTAATTAAGCAGGTATCCAAGATTTATGCTCATAGACAACAAACATTGTACTAAATGTGTTATTTCATTCCTGTTGAGACCTCATCATTCAATACACCTCGTTGACAAGATTTATGCTACCAGAAGAGAGATACCCTCCTATACAATATTTACTACTCTAGATGATATAGTCTTTCTCGATACGATATATGTTCATCAAAAATTTGTATGTTCCTGGCCGAGCTGATTTCCTCCTAGACAAGTTATATGGTGCTAGACGAGATATTCCATCCAACACTATATATAAGTTCCTAGAAGAGAGGTACCCTCTCCTACAAAATATATACTTCTGGACGAGATATTCCCTGCGAAACTTGTATATGTTCTTTGTGGATCAGTGAACATTATTTTATGCATGAATGTGTTTGATATAACTAGATTAGCCGTACTAGCACCAAAGAGGATCATTTAGGGTAGGGTTTAGAGTTTAGGTCTATTTTGTCAAGCTATGTTTAAAAAAAAGAAAAAAAAAAAGAAAAAGTGAACCATTATTAGTTTCCTTGACCAAAACAGTTAGTATTAGTAAAAAAAAAAAAAACATAGGAAGACATACTTCGTAATTGAGTGAGCCATTGCCAGTTTCTTCAACAGTTAGTATTAGTAAAAAAAAAAAAAAAAAACAGAGGAAGAAATACTTCCTAATTGAGTGAGCCATTACCAGTTTCTTCACCAAAGAGAGATTCTTTTGGAAAGCATAAAACTTCTCATCAAAATGACAGTGCCCTTCTCAAACGGTTTTCTCAAACTTGACCATTGACGGTTTGCCTATTCTCATTCTGTCTGTGAGGGATTTGTTTCCATAGTACGTACTCAACAAGTTCATACTTTCATTCTATCTTAAGGGGAATTCACTACTCACATTCTGTACAAGTTCAAGGTATGCCTCGTTTTTAAGAGATTAGGTCTTTCTTCTCTTCATAGTTATGAATTGCATGCATTAATTTGTATGGTATACGTATTTAGATTATGGCGCCAAAGAAAATAAAAGACAACAAAGCAACCAATTCTTCTGAAGCGGCCAAAAACGATAAGGTGACGGTTGGCCGATATGCCTTCAACCGATTCCTGTATGTATTTCAATTCCTATTTGATACAAGTCATGTCAGTTGATATGTACCCAAAAAAAAAATGTCACTTGATATGTACCCATATTGATATTTCATTCAATTGTCGATCATACCTAATGACGTATAGTGTCATGTCACTTTCTATTTGCAATTATGAGTACCATGTTTATGTACCCAAATTGATATTTCATTTGAGTATCCATCATACCTAATGACAAAATATTATGTCCACTCTTATTTGTAATTATGCAATATATATGTTCTTTGTTTAGGAAAATTCAAGCTGATGAGAAAAAGGCAAAGATAGATAATAAGGTGAGATATATAATCTCCAATTTCTTAGGTGTAAACCGTTTTCCCTATAGGCTTCGAGGTTAGCTGATTGATTATAATAAATTGCAGTTCAAAAAAGAGGTGGCTTTGAAATGGCATACATTGAATCCTAGTCAGAAAGGCCGAGTATTTTGTTCCAACCGCAAATGACTCCAAGGCAGTTCCTAAGGACAATGATGATACTTTAGCAGACTCAAAATTCATGGCAACACGGTGTAGTCCAAAAAAATTTCAAGATCTTGTTTCTAGATTTTCGGAAGATCAAATTGCTGCAGTAAAGGAGATGGGATTTGGCACCTTGTTGCAATTGTCTTGCACTAGAGTACGCCATGATTTGTGTGGCTTCTTGGTAGATAAGTTTGACACAGAAAATTGTTCAATTGAGTTGCACGGTAGGACAATGAGTATTTGTTCTTCGGAATTTCAACATATTATGGGTGTACCTGAAGGAGGAACGAATTTAGATTTCATTGGCTCGAGTGATATCAACTCTGATGCGAATGTGCTAAGGGATTTTTTTGTTGGAAAAACTGACAGCATATCAATTCCAATCCTATTTCAGAGGTTACATGATGCAAACACAGCATATGACAATTTCAGAGTCGGTTTCATTTTATTAGCAGTAGGTATCTTACTTTGTCCTACTACATCAACAAGCATTCATCTGAAGTATCTTCTGCCATTGACAGATCTGAAGAAAACAAGACATTTAAATTGGGCAAGTTATTCTTTCGAATTTTTGGTGGACAGTATGCGGTCTTTCAAGCAGAAGAAATCACGGTATTTGTGCGAGTGCGTCCTCTTTTTACAGCTTTATTATTACAATATTGTTGCATATGGGAGAGTCCTTATAGATTATTTGAAGCCTCCTGTTACTGTTTGGGGGGAAAAGGAGTCATCAAAATTAATGAAGTGGATCTCAAAAAGAGGAGGTTATGATAGTCTTGATATTAATCTAGTTCCCAAAATTGATATCGTGAATAGACCTGAGCTTGAAGTGGGAGATATATCTGCTTTGAAAAATGATATAGAATCTTTGAAGAATGTTGTTGGTAATATTGAGAAATCTGTTGATGAGGTGAAAGCTATTGTTGGTACCATTCTTCCAAATGTTGTGGGAGAGCTGAAAGGTGTTTTTGGTTGTAAAACTTTGACAAAAGCTTTAGGGGATCTGAAAGAGGAATTTTTGAAAGCGATAAATGAACTAAAAGAGAGTGGGAAGAAGCTCAAACAGAAAATGGTACAAAGTCACCGTATCAATGACGTCAATGCAAAGGATGAGGTGCATGATCTTCAACAGAATAAACACATATTTGAGTCACCATATGTAAAGGAAGATACAGTTTCTTCTTCACGTCAGATATTTAGCGATGACGACATTGAGGCTCCAAATATCAAGGTATGTTTTAAAGGTTTAAACCTATATGATATTTGAATTATTCCTATTTCTAGTTATACTTGTGTAATTTTTAATTTATAATGAAGTGATTTTATTCTAAGTCATAGCTGCATTGCATATTTTCTCGTAGGCCAAGGCTAGGGAACTTAGCAGTAAAAAAATAATTATCAACAATGACGCCTCATCTAATGATATTAAACCGAAGAATCTTCGACGCACTGTTGAAAGAAAGCCTGGCCACCAAATCTCAAGTCCGTTTGTGCAGTTGGGGAATTTGGAAGTGATAGGGAATAAAATAGATCTCATAACTGCAAAACTTATGGAGGATAAGCCAAGAAAGACGCAAGATATTGGTCCTTTCTCAGGGTGTTGTGATTTGTATGATGACGACGTATATTTGATTGCATTTGTATTTTTAGAATCAGAAGATGTGAAGTAAGTCCATTTCATTTCAATATATACGTGATGATAGTTCAAGTTCAACACTATTTATATCCAGGTATCCAAGTAATGTAAAATTGTTTTTACATGCTATTTCCGTTTTGCAGTTTCAGAATATTCCAAACTAATTATGAACATCTTGACCGTTTAGCAATGAAATGCCTAGAGCCGGGGGGACTTGTTACGTCTGAGGTATAACCTTACTTTGGACCTCAACACTATAGATATATAATTTGTTAACTCTCATAGTTGTATTATAAACAGATTATAAATGCAGCAGTTAGTCTTCTCAGGGATCCACAGTCATCTACTTGGTATTACATTACATGCTTTTCGGTATGAATCTATATTTTGTGATTTGACTTCAATGTATATGCAATATTATAGATGGAGTATATTGAGTTTGGTAAGTTAATACAGAATAGAGCAATAAAGGCGGCCAAGAAAGGAGGTGATGAATGGTTGGAATTTGTTGCCACAGCACCAAAGAGGTTTGCCGCTATATTACAACATAGAAATGGCCTTCAGAATGTAGAAAAGGTATTATATATACAATGAGTACTATAGTGATCATTCCTAAAATAATGGCTCACTATATTAACACTTCATTATTTGTAGATATTCATCCCCATCTTGCATCCAGATACTACCCCAAATCACTGGTTCTTTATTGTGATTAAAATAGCAAGGACAGATGTAGAAATATGGGACACTTGCCCGAGCCCTGCAAGGACCATGGCTCGAAATGATCTTGTTTATTATGTGCTAATAAATTTTAAAGGGTGAAATCATTTTCGTCATTATATGGATATTGTATTGCACATCACACTTATCTGCTTGTTGTTTGCGTTACAGCTTTTGGCATTAGACACAATATTTGACACTGAAATACAAAGGTGTTTCAAGAAAGGATGGTCGTTTTGTTCATTCACAGTTTTCAATGTAGATGACATTCACGTTCAACAAAATGACTTTGATTGTGGCATTTTCATGCTTAGATATATAATAAACTATGATAATCCGTTGAAAGATGAGGTAGGGTAATTCAATTTTAATTCCAAATTTCAATTTTTTTTTCTGTTCAATAACTTTGTTGTCTAATTAATCACTGAATGCAGTTGGATTCTGTAAATCGTCGTGTGCAACTCGCCCTATGGATGTTGAAGCACTCAAAGAACCAAGCATGGGTGAACATAGATGAGGCTTTAGGTAATGAAAACAAAAATGATGGTGCCAAGAAAAAGATCAAGACAATAGAAGACATAGATGAAGCTGCTGGAAATAGTGTTGATCAAAACCATGGCAAGAGCTGTTCTAAAGTCGTACGAAAAAAAACCTCAACACTACAAGTAAGAGGTCGGGGTCGCCCTCATGGTGCAAAGAATAGAAATTCACGAAAATAAGTCTAAACTTGATTATTTAGTTTTTGGAGCTATAGGGGTAAAACTTGAAATATTCTATTTATGATTTAGTGAGTTTTGAATTGTGTAGTGGGTGCAAACTTATGGTTCCTCACTAGAATATTCTGTTGCACAAATATGACTTCAGTGTCCATAGTGTTTGATATGCATACTATGTGCCAGTACTTAAATTTGTTGCAATATATATTCATATCTATATGAACACATTTTGTATTAAACTACATTCAAATGAAAATCAGGGTCTGGCAAATGTACTCAGGGAATTCAATATGAAGGTTTCAAATCAGCTGACACTGCCGCGTGTTCAGGTCTAGCATGAATAGTTGAATACTTATATATTTGGTTTACAGTCTTGCAAATCATCAGAAATTGCACTTGGGGTGATGGCTTAAAATAAAATGATACTCAATACCAATTGGGTTAATGGGGTTCAAATGATAAGGCAAAGTTGTGTAAGTTGTATTTTATTAAAGTGCTAAAAGAACCAACAGAAAAGTGCTTGACATTTATAGCGTGCTTAAATAAATATGAGGTGGTTTAGTGGAATCATATGTACTTAGAACCATGGTATCTACCATTGGCCTTTGACACCCGGCAAACTCCTGGAGTTGTTAAAACTTGTCTTAACTTGGACAAGATTAAGACATCCACTTAAAGCCATTATCTTTAGGTTGATTGGATCTAGCAATGGATTTCACTCTATGTGGTGCCGGCCAGGGTACAAAAGGAGGAATTCTGGTAAGAAAATATTCAGCTTGGACCAAAATATCATGAGCCCCAGCTTCTAAGCAATGCAATTTTTTCGTCATTCCTCCTCACAATTTCACCAAAAACGTTTCTTTGCAAGTTGTGGACTGCAAATTTATCAGTTTTTGGACTTCCATGCCCATCAAATACATCAAAAAACGCATGCACACATAAATCTAGAGCATATCAAATTCCAATTCTCCAGCCACTCATTTCATCTACTAAGCAAGGCCTAAGACACAAACACTATTTATTCGAATCTATGTATCTATCTAAATTCCCTAATATATTTGACATAAACTCCTTCTAAGTGTATCTGGGTGAGGCAAATCATCTCAAAGTGAAATTAGGTGAGAAGTACTCCTAAAACAAATTTGTGTGCGGAGAAATCTCTTATCTTCTCAAAGCAAATCTGGGTAAGATGTATTCCCTTTGAGGGAAATCCGAGTGAAAAGTGAAATCTAAGCGAGCAAAAATCTTCTCAAAGAGAATTTGGGTGAGGAGTATTCCCTTCTAGGGAAATCTGAGTGAGGAGTGAAATCCAAGTAAGGAGAAAACTCCTAAAGGGAATCTGGGTGAGGAGTTGAATCCAATTGAGGAGAAATTCCTTCAAGACTCATCTCGGTGAGGAGAATTCATGAGGAAGAAATTTTAGCAAATTAGTTCCTTTGATGAAGCCATTGAAAAACATGATTTTGTCCTACGCTACAGAATAGAAGTAATAAGGAAACCCCTAACCATGATTTGGTCCTTTCGCTACAGAAATTGGCAGATGAGAAGCGACCATTTGCATTTGGCTAATCTTTATGTACCGGGTTCTCATCTAAACCTGAATGCAAGGACGGTGTTTATGAAAATGGCTCTGAGAACGTCCCTAGACCATCCCAAAAAAAATTGTCTCTAAATGAGTTTTCTCTAGTAGTGAAGGTCTAAGACAACATTTACTACAAAATTGACGACAAATGTGTATCAGGAGTGATAACTCTTCATATTTCATATCAAATAGAGCATGTGTCCTTAGTCATATAATAAAGTTCTCAAATGTGTAATTAGGTGGTACCTTGTATAAGGTTCCACATTTAGAAAATAGTTACATATATGACAATATTATGAACATGTTCGTAGTAATTACAAGGTCTAAGAAGACATTTATTAGTTTATGAACTATTTTACAAAATTGACGACAAATGTGTTCTACAAGTGGTAACTCTTTATTTTTCATACCAAATGGATGGTGCGTCCTCATTCACGTAATAAAGTTCTCGAATGTGTAATTGGGTGGTACCATATGTAATGTTTCTCATTGACAAAATAGTTACATCTCTGACAGCGATTATTACGAATATAAGGACAAATTATCAAAAAGATTGTAATAAATGTCCTATTTTTGGTAGGGCTGGCCTGAGTCGGTTCTACGGTTTTTAATCCATAACCCGGAACCGAAACCGATAAGAGATAATCGGTTCGGGTATGTTGATTTTTGAAGCAAGAACCGATTTCCAATCTCAGTTCGGTTTCACACTCGGTTTTTTGGTTTTTCGGTTCCAAGATCAGTTCGGTTCCACTATCGGTTCCTCAGTTTTTCCATATAGACAAAACTGTTTTTCAGCCTTTTCTAGTCTCCAGCTTCTAGTTTTCCTGATTTCCATACATACATTCAAATTCTAGTCTCCAGCTTCTAGTTTTCCTGATTTCCATACATACATTCAAATGATTCAATATTGCAAATACCATTCACTCATAAAAACATTATCTACAATCTACATATTCAACAATCAACATCTAACATAACAAATTAGAAATTTCCAGCAAACTCCCAAACTCTCAAAGCATGAAACTGATGAAAGCATTAAACCATCAAACACACAAAATATTGAAACTGCATCAATTTGCAGCAAACTAAAATACTAAAAGTCTAAAACTGAGCAATTCAAACTTTCAAAGTCTCAAACTGAAACAAACCAACTAAAATTGAATTAGTTCATGAATGATCAATATTTCATCAAAGTGCATTACTGCAAACAATCAAACATTTCCAGCATGGCTTTCTCAGTTCCTCTTCATCAATGCAACAAGGCTTCCAGCCTTCCATCAATAGATTCAATACCAAATCTGAATACAAAATAACAAATCAGAAATCAATGATATTAGGATAATTTAAAAAAAAAATTTGAACTTCAAATGAAGCAAAAATGTTCAGACCTTTATGCATCCTTGATTGTTGATGAATTGCATCATTTTTTATGCCTTGTCTTCTTGGTTGTAGGGGCAGAAGCCGAAGCCTCAGAACTCTTGGTTGTTTTGCCACTTGGGCCAGATGCAGATGCAGCAGTAATAGCGTTCTTGGCCTTCTCAGCTTTCTCTCTATCCTCTTTTTCATGGTCTGCAAGATGTCAAAACTCAAAACAGTCAATCTCATATAAATTGCCCAAAGTTGTTGTACCAGATTCAAAAATAGTAAACTAAAAACATCAAAAATACATACCAGCTTCAATCTGTTCGTATGACTCCATTTCCTCCATAGTTGGAATGTACTCCAACCCCATAATAACATCAGCCTTCAACCAATTTTGTAGACATATCAATTTTTCAACTGTTTTTGGGTTTAAAGAGCTTCTGTATGGATCTATTACCCTTCTCCCAGTGCTGAAACTTGACTCACTCGCAACTGTAGACACTTGAATGGCTAATATATCTCTAGCCAATGATTGCAAGTTGGGATATTTACCTCCATTCAGCTTCCACCAATCCAAAATCTTCCAATCATCATTTTCAACAGGTTTTTCTATAGGGTTCAGCAAATATCTATCAACTTCATGTCCCACCACAACATCATTATTCTGTTCAAGCTGCCTATTCCAGTCTTCTTGCATAACAGCCCTCTTCCCACTAAGAATCCGTGTTTTGCTTCTAGTCTTACTAGTAGTTGTTGCACTAGTACTTGGATCTTTACCTTTGGTCTTGGTCTGTCCACTATGTGCACCATTAGACTGCCCATACAAGTCACACAAGTCTACCACAAGCTGCTTTACTTCATCACATTTCTTCTTGATCTCCCAATCACACAAATTCAACATTGTATCACACAACCAACTAATGTTTCTCAATTTATACCTGGGATCTAAGACCAAAGCAACTAGGAAGAGTTGGTTCAAGTCATTTAAGTTCCCAAAATACTTGGAATACTTGGCCTTCATCTTGACTGCCATGTTGTACAAGACTTTGTCTACTTCACTTGAATCAGGCCCTACCCCAATAGAACTGAGATCTTCAAGCTCTGCTTCAATAGTAACAATATCATGGAATGCCTTGTGTGCAGTGGGGGTAAGTGAAGCACTAACATTAAGGGTCACATCATAGAAGACTTTCAAGAACTTCACAAAAACTGCTGCATTGTCCCAATCTGCATCACTTGGTGGCCCTATCCTTTTTACAGGCACTTTCTTCTTACTCTGATTTTCAGTTTCATCATCATCTTCAACTTCCTCTTCTTCATCAAAGTAGCTTCTGTACGTTGAATCCTCCTCATCCTTCAATCTTTCAAATGCTTTTTTTAACTCCAAAGCTGTGTCCAACATAAGAAAGGTGGAATTCCACCTTGTTGGAACATCTAAGATGCAAATTTTATTGCATCCAACTTTCTCCTGCTCTACACAGCTTTTAAATTCATCCAACCTTGCACCCGAACTTCTAACGTATCTCAAAGCATTCCTTATGCTAACCACTGACCTCTCCATCATATTCAGTCCACTCCTCACAATTAGGTTTACAATGTGAGCCAAACATCTCACATGCATAAACTTACCTCCACAAATCGGTTTTATGTCCCAATTGCACATTTTCTTCCTAAGGTAATCAATGGCATGCTTATTGGCAGAGGCATTGTCAACAGAAATTGTTAAAACCCTCTCTATTGACCAATCAACCAAACACTTCTCCAAGATTTTTCCTATGGTTACACCATGGTGGTTTGGAACCACACAAAAAGCAAGCACTCTTTTGTGCATATGCCATCCCCGATCAATAAAATGGGCAGTAATTACCATGTAGTTTATATTCTGGCAAGAAGTCCAAGTGTCCGTTGTCAAACACACACAGTGAGACTTCAATTCTCTCCTCAACTCCTCCTTCTTGGCATCATACATGCCTAGAAAGGTTTTGACTATGACTTTCCTACATGGAACTTTAAACAAGGGCACAGCAACACTGCAAAAATACCTAAAACCCGGTTTTTCAATGAAACTAAATGCAAGTTCATCGACAACTATCAAATGGGTTGCAGCTTCCACACAATTGTCTTGTGACCAATTCACACTAACCAAACTACTCTGACCTCTTCTACCATCACTAGTCAAAACCTGTTGGCCGGATTCTACATTCACTCTACCAGGGTATCCCTTACACACTATCTCAATGTGTTTCCTAAGAGAAGATGTACCATTTTCATATGAATTGCATGCCAAATGAGTCGGACAATACTTACATTGAGCTCTCTTAGTATGGCCAACCACTTTCTCCACTCCATCGATAGTCTCAGTTAAAGGATGATCCTCCTTCGTGAAGTGATTCCATACGTCTGACCTCTGCTTGCCTTTCTTCTTCTCTCCTCTTTTCCTTTTGGCAGCAGAGCTGCGAGCAGTAGAAGCTTTCGTTGCTTTCGTCGATTTTGGATCAGCTGCTACTTGTTCTACCGCGGGGTTGTTGCTTGCAACTACAATGTCATTGCAAGCGGATGGTTCGTCACTGGAACCAGATCGGTTAGAGGAGCTAGCAGATGTTTTGAACATGGAAATAGATCTCAAAGGCAGCAAGCTGCAAGTGTATGTACAACCTCAATACTTTCTGGCCTGAAATGAAGACACCAAGCAATTTCGTTAAGCAATATTTCCTGGCCTCAAAACAAATGCAATATTTTTTTTTCATTAACAGTTAACAAACAACAAAACTGAGCAAAACAGACACAGCAAAAGAAAACTCATTTACCAATTCACCTCAAAATGCATAGTAAATACAAAAATGCCCAGTTCCTAATTCTCAAACCATCAATCCCACATAGTCCAATCAATCCCACACAAAATGAATATCAAATTCTATTGTGGTAAATAAAATGCATCATTATGGATTGGCTCCCCTCTATAGCAATACAGTACATAAAGAAGAATAGAATGATATTGCAAATTTGCAATGCACTGAACAAAATCAGAACATTTAGAAAGAAAGCAGTGATGAAACACAACCAGCTGACTTCAATAGAGAGAAAATCAGAAAACTACCTTTAAAAAACATATCGGTTTACTGCTCCAGGTACAGGCTTCTCCTTGTTGAAGCCATGGCGGAAGAATGAAAGTCAAGTGTCTTACAGTTTTGGCTGCACAGAAAAAAAAGAAAGATTAGGTTCTTTTATAACAACCCTATATAACAGATTAACAGAGACCTCATAGAAAGAGAGGTACTCTTACAACAACAAAATTAAGAAGGAAAAGAAATTTAAGTACCTATATTTAAGTACCTATACATAAGTTCTATTTTCAAAAGCAAAAACCACACAGCACACATGTTTCTGAAAAAGAGTTCCTTACAAACAGCCTTAATTCAAAAAGAATTCCAAAGCTAACATGCATCATGTTTTCAATTTACCTAGTTTAAGCCAACTCAGTCATACCTCACTACCATCATTCAGATAAAGGTGTTCCAGCTCCTTCTGAAATAGTCCATGGTCTTGTGAGAATTCTTCAATGATCCAATTTCCAACTGCAAAAATCAGATGATAGTGTTATCATAAATAAATGCCAACATTTCTTTCATAACTAAATCAAATTCAACATTCAATATACATACATCCAAATCTAGCAGCAGTTGCACAACATATGTGACCACTGAGACCCGAACAACTCTGCCAAGCGCACCGCTCTCCAACTTTAGCATGTTCTCTACGTATAACTCAAGAGCAAGAGCACTCTGCAAAAGCAATATAGCATATCTTTAAAAAAAAGGCAATCTTCAAATAGCACTAATCTCATAAAAAATGCAGACATTAAAAGGAAGAAAACAGATATCAATGCATGATAATATTCAACCACAATAGAAGAAAAGCGAATGTTCAGAGAAAACATATATCAATGCATGATAATATTCAACCACAACCAAAGTAGTAGCAGATGCAGCAGCTCTGCAGCTGCAGAAGCAACATTGAACCCCACCTGTTGTTTCTCCTGCTGTTCTTGTTGCTGAACCTCCCAATTTGCTTTGGCTATGGCTCCATCATGCTCTGGCACATACTCCTAACCCCAAACAAAACAAAACAAAACAAAACAAAAGCAGTGTCATCATTTATTCACAACCAAACAAAGGCAAAAAGAAACATCAGAGACCAAATATGGTAATTGGGTCAAGATTCTTTCTCCAATCACAGGACAGTTTATATTCCATATATGAGCTTCAAATTAATCATACAAGCATGCAAAAATAGTGTTTAATCTGCAGATCGGCTAACTTTATTTTGTTACAGGGTGTTGCGCTTCCTTGTTTTTCTTTTTGCATCATAACGCAAGGACAAAATAGATCACAAGGTGCAATAGATCAATATATTTCAGCAAAACAGCGTATGACCCTATGAGGTTATTCTTAACAATTCTTCGGATCTCAAAGTTTCAGCATATGCTTAAGCATTACAGTACCGAAAGAACTATGTTGGATCTCCAAAACTGAATTTTGCAATCAATCAGTTGAAATTAAGCAACCAAATCGCAGATGGCTAACCAAATCACAAAAAGCTTACATTGACGGAGGTCGAAGATGGGGCTGCATCAACCAAATCGCAGATGGCTAACAGCCCAACACAAATCGAAGGATGCAATGTTTCTGGGTTCTAAACTTTGAGGGCAATCGTCTTGCTCGTCTGGGTTTTGATTATAAGAATTAGGGTTGGAGAATGGAGGCACAGAGAGTGAGTGTTTCGGCGTTAGAGAGAAGTCAGAGAACTGGAGAAGAGTCGAAGTGTCGAACGACTAACGCAATGTCTTTAGGGTTTTGATCGAATGGATAGGAATTATTCTGATCGGATGTGGCGTCTAATCACATGGGAAGGGGTCTATTTTACATAAATAAGCTCGGCCTTAATATCCACTTATACACTGACACCTGTATTTCGGTTCCAAGGGAGTTTTAAAAACAAGAACTGGAACCGAACCGAACATATTTCATTAGGAACCGAACCGTAAAACCTGTAAATACATATGCTGCAAAACCGAACCGAACTGAGTTTTTCGGTGCGGTTCGGTGCGGTTCCTTCGGTTTTACGGTTCTCCAGGCCAGCCCTAATTTTTGGTAATTATAAGGTCTAAGACAACATTTACTAGTTTATGAACTACCTTACAAAATTGACGACAACTATGTGCTACAGATAGTAAATCTTCATATTTCATACCAAATAGAGCATGTGTCCTCATTCATGTAATAGAGTTCTTGAATGTGTAATTGGGTGATACCTTGTGTAATGTCCCTCATTGAGAAAATAGCTACATCTCTGACAACAATTATTACGAATATAAGGACAAATGATCAAAAATATTGTAATAAATGTCATATTTTTGGTAATTATAAGGTCTAAGACAACGTTTACTAGTTTATGAACTACTTTACAAAATTGACGACAACTGTGTTCTACAAATAGTAAATCTTCATATTTCATACCAAATAGAGCATGTGTCCTCATTCATGTAATAGAGTTCTTGAATGTGTAATTGGGTGGTATCTTGTGTAATGTTCCGTATTAAAAAAATAGTTACATCTCTGACATCGATTATTACAAATGTAAGAACAAATGATCAAAAATATTGTAATAAATGTCATATTTTTGGTAATTACAAGATCTAAGACAACGTTTACTAGTTTATGAACTACTTTACAAAATTGACGACAACTGTATTCTACAAATAGTAAATCTTCGTATTTCATACCAAATAGAGCATGTGTCCTCATTCATGTAATAGAGTTCTCAAATGGGAATAATTACATCTCTAACAACGTTTATTATGAATATAAGGACAAATGATCAAATGTATTGTAATAAATGTCATGTTTGTGGTCATTACAAGTTTTAAAACAACATTTACCAATTCAGGAACTATTTTACAAAATTGATGATAAATGTGTTGTAAAAGTGGTAAATCTTCATATTTAGTACTAAATAGAGCATGTGTCCGCATTCACGTAATAAAGTTCTCGAATGTTTAATTAGGTGGTGCCTTGTGTAATTTTCCTCATCATGAAAATAATTACATCTCTGACAACGCTTATTATGAATATAAAGACAAATGATCAAAAGTATTGTAATAAATGTCTTGTTTGTGGTAATTACAAGTTTTAAGACAACATTAACCAGTTTAGGAACTATTTTACAAAATTGACGATAAATGTATTGTACGAGTGGTAAATCTTCATATTTCGTACCAAATAGAGCACATGTCCTCATTCACATAATAGAGTTCTCCAACATGTAATTGAGTGGTACCTTATGTAATTTTCCTCGTTGAGAAAATAATTACATCTCTAACAACGCTTATTACGAATATAAGGACAAATGATTAAAAGTATTATAATAAATGTCCTATTTGTGGTAATTACAAGGTCAAAGACAACATCTATCAATTTATAAACAATTTTATAAAATTGACGACAAATGTGTTGTACAATTGGTAAATCTTTATATTTCCTACCAAATAGAGCGTGTGTCCTCATCATGTAATATAGTTCTCGATTGTGTAATTGATATTAACATTTTGGTATCTACTCCATTTAGGACAATATTTACATGTATATAGACAATATTACAAATTAATGACAAACGTGTTGTTAAATTGGTAATTTTTAAAAAAAAAAAAATTCATGTATCATAATTTGATTGGTTAACCTGATGACCCATTCATCAGGTTACCATCATTCTATACTAAAAAAAATAAAAAAAAATAGGTATGGGATACCGGGGGGGTATCCTAGCTTGTCTCAAAGGTTCTAACTTGACAGAAAATGGCAAAAGAAAAAAAATAGCCTTTTGACAATTTCTTGAAGAAAAAGGGGAAAGGGTTTTTGACTCGGTTAATTTTCATGCTTGCTTTTGAAAATTATTTAGACTCAGTTTGATAGTTTGAATCTGTCGATTCCCTAGCTGCATTTGAAAATATGACAATTTAACCCAGTAATAGATTCTTTTGATATGCATGTTTCGATGCTGACACATTTGAAGGAATTTCAAGGGTCTTCTTTCATGAGGCAGCAGATGGCAAGCAAGTCTTAAACAAGTATAGCTAATATGTTTCAAGGGCTAATTAATATTCGATTTTCTATTTTGTTGATACAACTAGAGTTGCTGGTTGTTTCCTTTTAGATTTTTGTGTTGATTTGGTAGAACCTTCTTATTGAAATTTGCTGCTAGAAAAGTTTGTTAAAGTTTGATTATATTTGTGAGATGCAGTCAAGTCCCCTAACTTTAGAGTGACACTCAAATTTATCAATCGGAATCTCTGAAAGAATAAGGGAGGTTATGAAAGCTTTTAAAGATAGTAATAACTACATGACTGTACCCCTTTCTTCCTGATTGCTTGGGTGCGTAGTTGCAATACCTTGTTTATATAGTACTAGTAAAGGCATAATTTTTTTTTATTATTTTTTTTTTCAGTTTTCATCGATGCCCCAGAAGAGTTAGGCATCTGCACAAGTCTTTCATAGTACTTATTGAATACAACCCACTAATATTATTGTGAACTTGATGACCGTCGATATCAACAAGCTTGCTGAGAATTCTTCAAACACAGGATCAAGAAAAAGAGTTCACCCATTAAAAAACAACCTACAAAAGTCTTTTGAGTTCCTCACCTGATTGTAAAAAGTTTAGAGCACATTTTAGATATGGGGCAAAGGTTCTTGACTTTACAATTCCAGGTCACCTGGTTTGTTGTAAAAATTAATCTGTATTATACTCCAACCCTCATAACAATAGTAGATGCATAAAGTTAATTTAGGTTCAACAGGAGGGGGTTTTGTATACTCAAACGTCCATAGAAAAAATATAATAAGTATGTTGAAATTATGTGTCCTGCGTTCACACGTGAAGTGTTTGTTTTATTCATTATCCTACTGATGGCCTCCTCCCTGATGGGGAATGAATCACACCCATTACAAATTATATGTAAATCACTTGGCCAGTTTAATAGTAGCAATAACTTGATTGCCAGTTGTACGAATAGCTTGCCTGGTTTCCTACTTGCAACACTTCCTTTACTGTTTGGTGAATATCATGCAATCAGTTTATATGCTCCGGAACATAACATGTGTGATTTCATTATTTATTGTAAATACCTGGGTTTAAGACTTGTCCATTTTTATCCAACCTGATTGTTCTATTAAATCCCCTGTCAATTTGATTGATCCTTAAAGAAATACCAGTTTAAGTCTGTCAGTTAAGCTTTGGTTGTCCATGCCATTCCCTAACCTTTTTTTCCACCTCAACTTTATAGCCATATAAATGTGATAGAAGGAATGCACAGTCCTTGAAAGTAAGATGCAAACAACATGTTGTTGAACTATATCTATGCTGTTATGTTGAAGCTGCAAGGGTGTGTTGTCCTTTTTTGTTGTTTAAGCTACAAGGGAATGTTGAAGACGTGCTTCGATTTCCTCTTCGAAACAGAGACCCTTCCATCTCCATAGCATCCGATTCTGGCAACTGTGAATGGCATCTCATCCTGGTCTGACAAAAAGGTGAGCTTTTTTAATCGAACAACACCAAAGACCTGAACTTTCAAAGTTTGTTCGTGCTTTTATTGTGTCTGTTTTCATGATTTAGATTTGTTGTTGTTGTCGTTGTTTCCAAACCATGGGAATCAATGTTGGGAGTCTGGACATACAGTTTTCAGTTGGGCCTTTTTAATTCTAATTATTTATCTATTGCTCAAGCTTAAAACATTGGACCGTTGTTGTGGCATTTCCACGTGGGTGATAAAGTGAGAACCAAAGAGTATGCTAACTAATTAATATTGATGCCAGTATATGATACATATATATATATATATATATATATGTATGTAATTTAATATGATATGTACATGCATCGTTTTTGAGAATTTCACCCGTTCAGAAATTGAATTGTATTCTACTGGTCCTGCTTGTCTATGCCAGATGTCTGTTGTGAAGCTTCATTTGCCTTGCAGCTGGATCTCATCGTGGCTTTACATGCAACCAATTGATTTAGATTTTTAACGTTGCTGTAGACATGAGTGAAATGATCAAAATAGGTTTTCTAGATGCACTGCACACAGAAGTCACTAAAACATAGAATGCCATTTTCCTATACATTTCTTGTTTCTAATTGTCACACTGGATATAATTAGTTATACAGTCGCTCATCAAAAGATTGGATGGTTCTTTTCAACTGAATCTCCGATTTGAAGCTGTTTCTTTTTTCTTCTTTTCTTTTCCCTTTACAAAAGCAAATTTTACATCTGGCACTTCGATTTCTAGAGAGAAGCCCCCGAGTGCTGGTCAACTCCTATTGTCGGCACAACTTTAACTAGTGGCCTGGTACTGCAACACTGCCTTTGGTCTTTGGATTTGATTAAATGGGGGAATAGCATAGAGATTATAGACCAAAAATGGATCTTATATGTTGGTATCTATTTATGATTGTGGTTTTGCAGAAGTGATTAAGTTGTATAAGGGAGTTAGATAGCTGTATAATGTAGAGATTGAGTTATCAAAGGGAGATTACAAATTTCTGCTTTGCCATTCATTTATACACAAGTAATTCTATTGCATAAGTAAATGACGATTTTAAGGAGTGCTTATAACTTGATCATGAAAAAGTCTGGCTTTATGTTTGTCCAATTGTTAGTGATTGCATGCTGTGGCATTATATTTAGGATTAGTTAATAGGCAATTATTTTGCCCCCAATCTAAGTTAAAGAAACTATGAAGTCAAAACGGCAAAAGATTTTTCCCTAGTTCTTGGCATAAAGATTGGAAAAATGATTTTTCCCTGAAAATTGACCTGAAATTTTAGGGTGTGTTCGATCTAAGACTTAGATTTTCACTACTTTGCAAACAGGTAATCTGCAATCATTTAACTTTCTTCTGTCTGTTATTTTTTCTTAAAAGTTTTGAGCTGAGAATGGCAGGAGGGGGCCATGCAATCTCAGATATGGGAACCACGTAGTCACCCATAGCAGTTTGGGAACAGAAACAGGATTATGTACATAACATAGTGAACGATCAAGGCAGCATGAGGTTCTATGGACAGTTTATGAAGACTTGCTTTATTTTCTGTGTACATTTCAATGCAAAGATGGTTCATAGGGTCTCTATGATGTGCTTCAGTTAAGGACTGCGATCTGTATGATTTGATGGCAATTTGGTTAAAGTACGTATTGTTAGTATTTTTGGAATCCTTGTAGTTTCTTGTGTGTACCAAGTTTGAAGTGCTTTCTTTCTAATCTGTAATTCTCCAACCCTCATATTCTACGTCTCTCCTTCCTCTTTTTTTTGTCTAATTGCACCGTCTCTATTTCATCAATTGTCTCCAACCCTAATCCGCTTTCTCTTCTAAATTCCTATAACCCATACTAGCTTATTTGTTCCAACTCTTTTCCTAATTGAGTCCTGGCAGCTACATGACCAAAAGTCACCAAAAACAAGTGTTTATTTATCTGTTTCCTGACCTTTTTGCCCCCATTTCCCGAAAGAAAAGAGACATGTATTTATAGGGAAGAAAATAGTTTACTTACAATGTTGTGGAGATGTCATTCCTCTTGTTCAAATGAGTGTTGAAAGGTACAAAGCATGCACGTAATGTCAAGAAAGAAGCAGGTGGCTCTATTTTAGAGATTGTTTCGCAAACGAATTTCATCTTTTTGCATTTAAGGTGGAAACAACAAATCAAATTGGGAATGCCATAAAACAATAGATCTGAAGTTGGACTTACTGCACAGGGTTCCGTGGAATCGTCGTAGTCATAACCTCGAGACTCGAATCCGTATCCTTATATGCGACATGAAACACTATATCTGAGAATCCATTCCCCAGATTCATCATCATAATACCAAACTGCCAGATAGTAGGAGTCCTTCGAATTATCGGGCATTCCCTTCATATAACAGAGACTATCCGTCGACGCCCCAAGACATCCCATGGATCCGTTCTTATCATCCTCTGAAACATGAAGTTCAAGGGCATAAGCTGCAACAGTATTGAGGTCAATGCATAAATGTTTCCAGGATAGGGCTACGCTGTATAGCTTGCCCCACAAGTAAACAAAGTGCCTGCACACCTTGGAGTTTTTGAATCCCTCAGCTAACATCACTCCAACTATCTATATGAGGTTGTTTTAAAAGCCAGTATGTTAGAGAAGGAGATTAAAATCACAAGAGGAAGACTTAAGCTCTTTCATTAGATCTGACTGGGAACCAAGATGTGGGTTTGAAATTTGAATGGTGTGAAGAGGGGAGTAAAATGTGAGTTGGAGTTTTGAAGCAAATGAGCTTAGGTTGAAGACTTGAAGTTTAATAAAGTGTGATATTACGAGTTGGGGCCCTATGTTTATAAATTGGCCAATATCTAGAGGGGAACCGCTCGAGATTTAAGGAGCCCAAATCTAAGTTGTAGCAGTGTGTTACACTTGCTGAAGCTGAGACCTTGAAGAAAGGTCAGCGATTTATAGGAGTTGAGCCCAAGTTGGAAATCACATCCTCCTGTTGTGTTTCAGTACTGAAAAAAAGAGAGAGAAAACCAAGGGTCGAGATTGTTCAGAAACTCTGCGCGATTCATTGGGATGAAACTTAAAATGAAATATTCTCATTAGTAAATGGACATTCAACGGTATTTTTTTTTTTTTTTTGAATAAAGGGCTTGGTGTAACTGCCCTAAGTCTTGATTAATGAAACTGCTGAATATAAGAAGGGGGGGCATTGAGCCAAAACCCCTGATTATAATAAGCAACTAGAGTATTTCCCGAAATAGTATTAGGAATCTCTATAAAAGACATGTATTCAAACAAACACCAACTAGCAAAGAGTGCTCTATTGGCTACTCCATTTGCTTTGACATAGCAGTGACATAACGGAAAAATAACTCGATATGTAATCCGATTATAACGTAGCATAATTTCCATAAGCACAGCTTTCCTACTATGTTGCCTTCGGAGGATAGATCCGACGACACTTAGTTTCACCCTGCCACTAGGCGATAGCGACCATTTAACGAAGCAAGAAACTCGCTGCCTACCTAGAGCAGACAAGACACTTAAAATGCACATACAGGCATACAGCCTGACTAGCCCTACACAACACGTGCAGAGAATTATTACTCGCAAAATGCGCAACCAAACTAAATAACATAAAAGGAGACCAACTAGAAATAAAATAAAAGCCCAGGCTTGGCCCAATAGGAGAGCGTAAGCCCAAGCACTATCAAAGAGATCATAACCATGTAAGACCCAGCCCAATTCAAGCAAAGCCTCCGCTGACGGTTCGCTGCCTTTGCCGCACCACCGCCAATGTCGGGCCGCCACCTCTAGTACTTTACCGCGCCGGTTGCCCCCTAATGGTTGCTCCACCGCCAGCGCTCGCCCAAACCTACTATTCCACCCACGGCGCAACACGGCTTGCTCTCCACCAACCCAGGAAACCACCAGATCCAGATCGGATCTGTGTTTATTCACAACACCCACCCACATCACGGCAACCAACGAACAACCTCCTCTGACTGCATTCGATCAGGCGATCTCTGACAGACCCTGCGATGACACCAGCCTCGACCCTCCGCCAGCGATAGCTCCAAGATCTCGGGCACCACACTCACACATCAGCAACGCCTGTCCGACGACGGCGTCTATGGACTCGCCGTCGGATAGAGGTAAGGAAATTTATTTGAGAAACCCTAGAGCGACGAGAGAGATATTACCTTACGCTTTTTTCTTCCAACAATATGTTAATAGAAGGGGAAAATAAACAAAGTGATATTCCATATATTTTGAAGCCTTCAACACTGCACTTAATATTGGTATTGAGCATGATTATTGGATTATAGATTTTGGAGCCACGGATCACATGACAAACCAAATTATAAACTTGAATGATTTTGAAAAATTATCTTCTCATGTATCTGTTGCTAATGGTAAATGTGCTTATGTGTTAGGAAAAGGAAAAATAAAATTGTTTCCAAACAACATCAACTCTGAAGCTTTGTACACTCTTTCCTTTCCTTTCCAGTTGTTATCTGTTGGAAGGATCACAAACACTCTAAACTGCCTAGCCATTTTTTCTCCTTACAATGAAATTTTTCATAATATCATCACCAAGAGGTCAATTGGTGAAGTTTTTTTTTTTTTTTTTTTTTCTGAATGGACTTTATTACTTTTGTAATAACCCAAAAATTTGTTATTATTTTCTGAGGATTTTCTGGAATCTAAATTATTGTTGCAGGACGGTTTCGTGGCTAGTGGACGGAGCAGAAGTATTTCGAACAAATTATTTATTCAAAAAGTATGGTTTTAGGGGGGGTGCAAAGGTTGACCTTTTATACGTTGGTTTTCTCCAAAAATGTCTTTCACGAAAGTTGTAGAGCACGTCGATATGAGTTTGTGGACATGTGGAACGTAAGAATCGGAGTTCGTATGAAGAAGTTATGGGCTTCGAAAGAAGTTTCCATTTTTGTATAAAAGGACAAATTTTTGGGAAATTTGCAAAAGAGCCCAGATTTCCCAAAAAGGAAACCCGAGCCCAGAGTTTTCTCTCCCCAAGCCCGTGTTGCATTGCCAACTTCGCCGGCGTCGTTCTCTCTCTCCGGCCACCATAAGACTCAATTCAAGGTGCGTGGTGTTAGCCTTGCTGCCCTCTACACGTCTGTGGAAGCAATCGAGGGTGGGTAGAGCTGTACCTCGAACTACAACGTCAAGAAAAAGCCACGACGAGGTCGGAATCGCCTCCAAATCGTAGGCTTCGTTCTCCTTCCTACAGTCATCTTTAGCCGTGGTTCCAAAAGAGATTTTACACTTCAAGAGACGTAGATCATTTCCCCCAAGGTGGGTTGCATCGATTTCATCTGTGGATATCGAATTTGATCAAATTCAAAACTAGGGTTCATTGGATCCGTCAGCTTCCAAGGTAAAAATTGACTTTTTAGCTTATAATCAGACTTTGTTGTAGTTATGAAAGTTGAAATTAGAGTTGAGATGAAGAACTTTCATGCTGGAAGTTTTGTCAAATTCTGACTTTGGATTGGCGGTGGCGCCGCCACTGTTGTGGTGTTTTCCGGTGGTTTCCGGCCACCTCAGGGACAGTTTATGTTCCTGATATCGATCTACTCGCCGATACGAGCATTTCGATATATAATACGTAATTTTTGGAGTTCGTATGAACTTGTTATGATTTTTACGGTTTCGGACCATTCGATTTATTCGATCCGTGAGGATTCGAGCATCTGATCGACTTGTGGCTTGGGCACCTTGATGGCGAAAGTGTTCCGAAGACTTTCGGAGGTCTCAGAAGTGGTTTCATCAATTGGCGTTATTTTGATATTTTAGTTCGATTTAGGAATTCGAACTTTATTTAATTGTGATTCATTTACTGAATTAAGGCTGTATTTCCATAGGTGCTTGACAAAGAGGGCGTTCTGTAAATAGTCTAATGGTGTGAAGACGCAGCGGAAATTTCGAGGTAAGTAGTCTAGTCTGTCTGCCACATTAGTGATTCATGGGGTAACGTGACAAGGTTATTTCTAACTCATGAGATTACGTGTTTTTAGGGAACATCGCGTGAGTTGCTTTTCTTATTAACTGTTTTTAAGGTAACAAGGTGCAAGTTGTTTTCCTTATTAACGATTTGATAGAAACCAAAGAGTGTGTTGCTTTTTATGTTACATTTTGATAGAAACCAAAGAGTGTGTTGCTTTCTATGTTTCGTTTTAAAAGAAACCAAGGTGTAAACTGCTTTCTTTTATTTCGATTTGAAAGGAAATCAAAGTGTGAATTATTCTCCTTTATTTCGTATTTTAAGGAAATCAAGTGTGAGTCGTTTTTTCCTTATCATTTGGGTGAGTTGCTTCCTTGAGTTGCATTACCATGACTTTGGATATTGTGATTTCGAAATCCGCTTTTGAGCATCAAATATGATTTCAACACATTACTTGCAGGGTTTTGTTTTGGACTAAGATCATGGTTTTGAATGCTGAATTTAGATATGAACAAGTTGATCCTGTCATGAGTAGACTTATGATGCATGCTATTGAAATACTTAGAATTAATAGTTGATGCTTTGAGATATGCTTTAAACTATCAGATTTATGAGACATTGAGCATGTTTTCCTGTTGCTGGTTTTGAGTTACTCATACGAGCTTTCACAAGCTTACCAGATTTATTGTATGGTAACCCGGTGCACTATTCTACGGTGTAGGGGTTATTTTGTAGGTCAGGAAAATCGTGGCTGAAGTTGGGGTAGCATGTCTGCAGCTTAACGGTAGGAAATTAACTTTACAGTTAATTGGACTTCCGTTGTAGTAAGCTCTGAGGAGCATTTACGTTTTATTTTGTTGTTGATAATTTAATTCATAAACTTATGTAATATATGACTTTGTGGGCAGGTCAATATTGACATACTGGGTTCAAGGCATCAATATGTATTAAGTTGAAAGGGTAAAAAGTTTTCCAAGTAATTGGTGTTGATGGTTGAAAGATCACGTATATATAATTATGAGATTGTATATCGATTTTAAATTGTGTTAATAATCAGGGGCGTGACAACTTATCTAAGAAGTCCAAGGTCTTTCAAGTTAGTTCGAGTATTGCTCAAGATCACCATCTTTGGCATCAATGCTTAGCTCATCCTTCAGAGAAGGTGTTATCTATTTTGTTTCCAAATTTGAACCATGACAACAATCATTGTGAAGTGTGTCAGCTATCCAAATTTGCTAGATTACCTTTTAACTCCTCTATGTCTAGAGCCAGTAGTCCATTTGAAATCGTACACTTAGATATTTGGGGTCCTGTTCTAGAATCCTTTTATGGATGTAGATATTTTGTAACATTTGTGGATGATTTTACAAGGATTATTTGGTTGTATCTTTTGCAATACAAGAGTGAAGTTGTTAATGTATTCAAAAAATTCACAGTCTTGTTAACACTCAATTTTCATCTAAAATTCAAGTTTTAAGATCTGATAATGGCTCTGAATATGTCTCGATTCTTGAACTCAAATGCATTGTGCATCAAACAAGTTGTGTTGGTACACCACAACAACATGGGATTGCAGAAAGAAAAAATAGAGATTTACTTGAGAAAACTAGAGCCATGATGTTTCATGCAAATGTACCAAAGCAGTTCTGGTCACAAGGAGTGCTCACTAGAACTTACCTCATCAACAGATTGCCAAGTCGAGTATTGAATTCCAAGTCTCCTTATGAAGTTTTGAAAGGCAGGAAAATTAACCAATCTCACTTAAAACTATTCATCAAGACAAGCTTGATCCTAGAGCTATAAGATGCATTTTCTTTTTGGGTATTCAACTACACGAAAGGGATATAAATGTTATAGTTCAATCAGTAGGAAAGTCATTATATCAAAGGATGTGAAGTTCGATGAGTTTATTCCTTATATCATAAGGAAGCTCAATGTTCATGGTCACAGGGAGTCATTCCATGATCTATTCCCTCTTCCTAATTCTACTATTAATATTGAAAGGTGCTCGACTGTGCCTATTCCTACTCCTGATTAGGAGCCTCATGATATTCATCATTTTCCTCATGATCATGAGTTAGAAGAACCTCATGCACAAGAAGTGCCACATGTTCCAAATGAACAGCCTGAGCCTATCCCTCAAGTACCTCCTAGAAGAAATCCAATTCGAGAAAGAAATCCTCCTGCAAGGCTCCTTGGCTATGTTGCCTACACATCCAAGTATCCTATGACTGATTTTATCAACTACCAAAAGCTGTCACATGCACATTCTGCCTACCATGGTGCACTTGATAATGCCTATGAACCTCAAATTTTCCAAGAAGCTAGTCAACAAGAAGTTTGGAAACAAGTTATGGAAGAAGAGCTCCAAGCTCTTAATGACAATGAAACTTTGGGTGTTGTTAATTTCTCCAAAGGAAAGAAAGCAGTGGGAAGTAGACGGATTTACAAAACCAAGTTCCATTTTGATGGAACCATTGAGAGACATAAGGCTCAATCAGTTGCTCAGGAATTTACTCAAACTTATGAAGTGGATTACAAGGAAACCTTTGCACCAGTTGTAAAAATGAATATTGTTAGGCTGTTACTGTTTGTTGTTGTTAACCATGCTTGGTCATTACACCAAATGGATGTCAAAAATGCATTCTTGCATGGAGAGCTCGAAGAGGAAGTGTACATGAAGCTTCCACCTAGTCATCCTCAATCCAATAACCCTGAAATGGTGTGCGAACTCCACAAAGCCATCTATGGCTTAAAGTAGTCTCCACGAGCTTGGTATGCTAAGTTCAGTTCTGTTCTTGAAAAAGTTGGATTTCACAAAAAGCAATGTTGATTCTTCACTCTTTGTTCACCATGGTACTCATGAAAAGCTTGTTGTTCTCATCTATGTTGATGATTTTAATCATCACAAGTGATAATGCAGACGAGAGCAAGTCTCTTAAGCAAGCACTTCAAACCAACTTTGCTATAAAGGATATTGGCTCCCTGAAATACTTTCTGGGTATCGACATGGCTTCTGCTCACAAAGATCTTTTCTAAACCAAAGGAAATATGTGCTTGATCTTTTACAAGAAGCAAAAATCATGGATTGAAAACCAGCTCGTACTCCTCTTGATAGTAAGCTTCAATTGGACATCAAGAGTGAATCTCTTCCAAAATTGAGTTACTACCAAAGGTTAGTTGGAAAACTCATTTACCTCACCATTAGTCGTCCTGATATCTCATATTTTGTGAGTATTATTAGTCAATTTATGCATGCTCCTACTGTTGCTCACTTAAACATTGTCAAGCGCATCCTTAGATATCTTAAGGGCTCAGTTAGAAAAGGCATCATGCTAAAAAACAATGGTAATACAAACATCATGGGATATGTTGATGCTGACTGGGCAGGAAATGCTCTTGATCGAAAAAGCACAACTGATTATGTACTTTTGTTGGTGGGAACTTAAAGGAGTAAGAAACAAAGAGTTATTGCTAGATCAAGTGTTGAGGTTGAATATCGTGCCATACTTCTGCTTGTGAATTGATTTGGCTTAAGGGTCTTCTCTCAGATTTAGGATTCCTCAGTAACCAAACTATGTCTCTTTTATGTGATAATCAAGCTACAATGCATATTGGCTCCAATCCAGTGTTCCATGACCGTACTAAACACATTGAGGTTGATTGCCACCAGTGGCGGATCCAGAAAAGTTTCTTAGGTAAGGCAAGATTCAAGGCAAACAAGGAAAACCCAGCCTCGGTAAGGCAAGATTCATCTGGTTTTGCCCTTTTTTGCTATGTTTTAGGTAGCTTCCTTCAGCCAACATATATAAATCAAGGTAAACAAGAAAAACTCAGTCTAGGCAATTGCCCCAAGCTGGCCTATATGTGGCTCCCCCTGATTGCCACTACATCATAGCTTAAGTTGAATCCAAAGTGATTGAAACTCATTATACAAGAAGCGAGGATCAGTTGACTGACATTTTTACTAAACCTTTCCTTACTACTAATTTTCAGAAGATACTTAGCAAGCTTGGTTCAATCAACCCTCTTGACCCAGCTTGAGGGGGAGTATCGAAGAATATGGTCTTCTTCTTACCTGTTGTTTACGTCGTCTGCATGTGGTGTGGTGTCCTCTATTGTTGTAAAGTCAGCATGGTGCATTAAAATCTAATTCATGAATCAACCTGGATCAAGTCTATTCATGATGAAGCATTGAGTCTACTATTAGGACCGTGCTTTTCTTCTATTGTTGTCTATTGTCAGAAGACTTTTGTTCCAAGTCATTTACTCTTTTCCGCTGCCTACATATGCTCAAGACTTGTAAAGCTTTACACACAATTCAATACAAAGAAAAATTGCAACCATCAGTTTATGTTTTTCCACAGATATACACAACGAGTTGAAGTTGGAACAGAGAATCACCTCGATGTTCTGAAGGGCTTTCTAGATTGCTGTACTGTCATGTAACCTATACCGCAAATAATTTATGTTGTTAAATTTGTAAGTCTGATATGCAATTCCATCTCACTTTATGACGTGTAGACTGATAATTTTACAAGGGAATAAATGCTTTAGCCTGGTCCCATGCTATTATGTTGGGAAGCTCTGCCAAAAACTTGGGTACTCCTATGAGACATCGCTATCAGATATTATGATAAAGCTGTTGTTCTGAATCTAACGTCTGTAGATCATGTTTACAAGAGAAATCCAAAACTAAGAGAAAATACTATCGTAAAAGGAAAATGGTCCGTACGGTACTTGATAGTTGCCTCTTTATGATTTTTAGTACCTAAACTTTAAAAAATATCACTTCAATATCTGAGATTCTTTGTCAGACTGAGGATCGATACATATTGACGTTACTTCCGTTACGGTTTTTTTTTTTTACCCCCCCCCACAAGGTTCTGGAGAAAAGCAAAAGGGGCTTAGGGTTTTTCATACTCCGTCTCAATCTGCATTTCTGGAGATTAAATTGGACCATGAACATCGAAAAACATGCATGGTCGTGATTGATGAATCGAAGGTTGATGCGGGAATGTTGCCGTGATTTTGATTCAAATGGGTTTCAACTTTCAAAATGTCCAAACTCAGAGACAATCCCATCTTGTTAATCTAGTACATGGGCCTCCTCTTAATCCTTACCCATTTCTTAATCTGCAATTTTCTCATATATAAAGTCTTCTTTATTGATTATTGAATAACAACAAAATTGGATAATCTGTTCGACCCTATCTCTATCTCTTCCTCTTTCTTGTCTACCCCTATTCTTCTTCTTTTCTTCTTTCTGTAAACCTCTGCAACAAACCCAGCACCCTTCACACCGTTCCCTTTCTTGCTGCTCTCATATCCAATTGTCTTTTCTTGTTCTTCTTCTTTCCTTTCAAAGATAAATCCCTTCAAACCCAAACTTGATTTCCAAAATCGTCTTTATATCAATAACATCATCCCAATATTCATCAATTCTTTTCCTCACTGCCAGATCCACTGTAGCAATCATAATCCTCAAACTTTCAATTATATGATTCAGGTTTACTAAACCCAAAAGGTTTGAGGATTATGAATTCAAAATTGAAAGTTTTCCTCTAATCTCAATACCCTGCGTTCCTTCAACCACCGATAATTCCTAGACCTGCTTAGCCCACCAAACAACACAGGGCAGAGAACTAATCAAAATGAAAACAAGAAGAGAAGAAGAACAACACTATATTTACAGCTAGCATTAACACACTTGGTCTCAGATTCTTATGGGTCTTTTTACAATGGCAGCGGTGGTGGTGGTGGAGGAGAGGGGAGTAATTGAGTGCGACGCGGGTGTACAGGAGATCATGATCACTGCCATCAATCTACTACCATTGGGGACATGGATCGGATTAGTGAGGATGAAAAAATAAAAGGACAAAAATACCCTTGAAAAATTGTCAGTTGGCAGTCACCGTAACGGAGAAATGCTGGAGATAAATGCCATATGTATCAATCTTTAGTCGGGTAAAGAACTTCAGGTATCGAAATGATATTTTTTGAAATTCAGGTACCAAAAGTTATAAAGAGGAAAAAGTCGGATACAGTACCGGATCATTTTCCCTGTTGTAAATAGGACTTATCAGAGATCTATAACTACTGTAAACACTATCAGAGATTTAAGGATCCCAAATCTAAGTTGCGGCAGTGTGTTACACTTGCTGAAGCTAAGACCTTGAAGAAAGGTCAGTGATTCATAGGAGTTGAGCCCAAGTTGGAAATCATAACCTCCGGTGTGTTTCAGTACTGGAAAATGGAAAAAAAAAAAAATCCAAGGGTCGAGATTGCTGCTCCGAATGAAATTCTGCTTGATTCATTGAGATGAAACTTAAAATAAATATTCTCATTAGGAAATGGACATTTGTATGTTAGTAGAAGAGGAAAAGAAACTAATACAGAAAGAACCAAAGAATGAATCTTCTTATTTATAGAATGTACATTCTCCAATACCAACCTCAATCCGCGCAAATTTCAGCTTCTTTCCAGTTTACCATGCATTTCATTCTTACCATGTTTGTTACACATTGAGTTTGAATCCTGATAAGTATAGATATTGTGGTTACAAGAAGTACACCAGATTTGGGAGAACTGGCAAGGAGTTTAGTACCGAAAAGAAGACACCACCCAAAAAATGCGACTCATGAATTAACTATGACCAGAGAGCATAACAATAAACATATTTATCAGAATGTGAGAAAACAAACGAATGGACCTGCTCAGTCAATTCGCATTAATGCACCATACTACAATACCAGTAAATACCAGTAAAAGTTGAAACCCTGCAGTGCTAGAACATTCAACTCCTATCAAGTATAAACATATACATGGAAGTAATAGATTTTGCTTCCCTGGATCAAACCCCATGCCCTAATCCTTGATCAACTCCATGACTCCATTCTATTTCTCAACAGGTTCGATATAGTCATCTGAAATCACCCAGCAACTTTGCATAACAACAACTAACTTCTACTTGGCCAGAAACAACCAACTTCTACCTCTGCATTTTCATACCTATCCACAATTTTCTCAGAAATCATTCGATAGTTGAATGCAATAGGTAAAGTACGAAATTAACGAATACTAATTCCATATTAAACAAAGATTTTGACACAGATTTGAAAAAGTAAAAATGTGTATATCTCCCAGCTACTTCCCACCTTTTTTTCACAGGATCTAGTAAACTGTGAGAGACTCTAAATTGAGTAAATTCTAGTAAACAACCAATTCTAAAATACAAACAACAGAGTCCCAACTCCTCAGTTTTGCCTGTAAGCTATGTAATTAGCCAAAGCAATCAAAGGAGCAGCCTTTTCCGGGTCGAATCCGACGAGCTGCTCTTGTGCATCCCTATTAAGTTTCTCCGCAAATTCCCTCGATTTCTCAATCCCCATTAGCTTAGGATAAGTCACCTTATCAGCCACCAAGTCCTTCCCAGCAGTCTTCCCCAATTCCTGTGAAGACTTCGTCACATCCAGAATGTCATCCACAACTTGAAACAACAGCCCAATGTACCTCGCAAAAGTCCGGAGCTTTTCGATTTCCGAGTCCGACCCGCCACCCAAAATCGACCCGAGAACAACTGCACATTCAAGAAGAGCCGCAGTTTTGTGGAGGTGTATGTACTCCAGGTGCTCCAGTCCCACATCGGATAACCCCTCCGAGTGGATATCCACGACCTGACCCGCCACCAGTCCCTCCGACCCGATTGACCGGGCAAGCTCCTCCACGGCTCGGACGATTCTAGAAGGCTCGACGCCGACGGTGGAGACGGCGAGATGCTCAAACGCGAAGGAGAGAAGCGCGTCGCCGGCCAAAACGGCGACGTCTTCGCCGAAAACCTTGTGGTTGGTGGGCTTGCCGCGGCGGAGGTCGTCGTTATCCATGCACGGCAAGTCGTCGTGGATCAACGACATGGTGTGGATCATCTCGACGGCGCAGGCCGCCGGCATGGCGACGGACTCAGACCCTCCGACGAGCTCGCACGCCGCGACACACAGAACGGGTCGGACCCTCTTGCCTCCGGCGAGCAAAGAGTACCGCATCGCTTCGTGGATCGTAATCGGGTCTTTCAGGGAAACGGCGGCGTCTAAGGCCCGGTTGACGGACTCGGCCTTCTCCACCATGTAGGTCTTGAAATTGAAACTGGGCTTCCCGGATTCCTCCTCCTTCTGCTCCTTCACAGTCTCCTGCTTGGTCAGGATTGCCGTGACGGAACTGGGTCGGCGTCCTTTCGGAGAAGCGAAGGAAACGGGTCGGGTCGTGAGGCTGTGGAGGAGGTGGAGAGACGGGGATCTAGATCGGTTCAACATTGAACAGGTTTGGCCCCATGAGCTCAGATTCACACAGCTCATCTCGTTTCGATTAGCTCAAAGAAATCAGCTTTTTAGGAAATCTTAGACGATGGTGCAGTGTGCGTCTTGCTTACTTATATGCGAGAATGGAGGTCTGTAAGTTTGGCAATTCTATTGAAGAGTCATGGTGGGTCTGAAAAGGTAAGGATTAGACTCACATTAACGGTTATGGAAGTGTAGAGAGAGAAACAGAGTGACAGGAGAGGAGGAGAGAGAGGGGGTGGAGGAGTGGGAAGAGCAATATAGTGAGAGTGAGGGAGGAGGTGTCATCGAGGAGGATAGGATTTTGGGTTGGATAGGATATTGTGGACAATTGGCATTTCATTTCTTACCCGATTCGCCATGTGCTTAGGTGCATGTATAATTTGGCTCCTTTATAGGTTTATATACGTTCAGATTTTTCAACAAATGGTAATATCATAATTTTTGCAAAGAAATAAAACTTGTGATTTGAGTGGATTCACATGTACTACGTTTCCAGGTTCAGACCGTTCAGATTTTGTTTTCATTGATAAGAAGATAAAAGATTTTTTTATGTAATTATAATTTTATGAGGCACAAAAACACTAATGATTACTGAATAATGATCATTCGACACTTAATTTATTAATTTTAAAATAAATAAAAAATCACTGTAGTTTGTGTCTTTGTGAGTGCTGACTTCATGCAGTGCGAGCACGACAGATGCCGCATTTGTGTATAAAGAACAAAGAAGACGGCAAAACGCGTTTTGAGCACAAAGCAATGTTTAAGTTGCATTCTTGTCGAGAAAAACAATGTTTAAGTTGCATGCCCTCCAATTATCCTCATCGATCAGCCTCTTGTTCTCCGTTGGAATTCAGCTCTGTGTTGTGGTTCTTTCTCAACCAATATGTATTGGGGCTAGCTCGTAGGTTTGTCTATTTTCTGGACAATGACTCTTTAGATTTGACTCAAACTCTTAAATCAAACAAGGATCCAATCTGCCATTCTGCCCCATGTTGCTACAGGTCCAACTCATCACACTCGATCGGACCCATGATGTTTTGTTTATAAATAAGTTCCATGATTACGGTCAAACCAATGGAAAGATTTTTTTTACATTTGTAATTCAATACACAGATACATCAAGTTAAATAATTTGGTAGTAGATTTGCTTCATGCATTTGTATATTGCTTAATGCATTTTAGACTAATTTATTTTAATTAGTTTACCTTTATATCAAACTAATCTACCTTTATACATTAACACACCTTAAATGAATTCCAAAATACCAACACAAATTTGACGATAATGTTATTACTTCTTTTAGCAACATCTTCAACATTTTTTAAAGTTATTCAAATTATTTCAATTCATTATTCCAAACCTTTCAAAGGTCTTACAAACTTATAGACGTGTCGTTACAATATTTTCCCTACACCTCCACATGTGGCTACCAATTTTTGGCCGATGGAAAGACACCCTAAGCCACTAGCCTTATCACTCTCCTAATTTCCATTACACGCGTATTTGCTCGGCGAGACTCACGTTTTTGCAGTCCACCAAAACACACACACTCGCTGACTCGCAATTAGTACATTGTCCTAGAGGTTGTAGTACTATAGATAGTTGAATATTGCATAGGTTAGCCGGCACAACAAAAACACTGAAAGCATGTCCAAACATAACGTAGAACTTGGAAAAGTCCTCAAAATTGGAAACATGAACAATCAACTGCTCGTAGCTCCTGGACCCCTGGTTAGCAATCTGTCTCATCAACTAGTTAATCGGAGGAAAGCGGTATTCGCCATTAACCTGAATCCAGGAAAATCACGCAGCAATGAGATTATACACTAATTTTCATTTTCTATAAGAAATTTCAAGAAACAAAATGTGCATTTTCTCCTATTTAATCCATCTGAACCAAACCTTGCGTCATTGTTATATGCTGCAGGTCCATTTCTGGCATCCGAGAAGCAAACAAACATGGTGGCCAACGAAATCTGTATTGTGCAAATTAAGACATTGGAAATAACGTCCGGTTTGTAGTTTAACAAAGGCCAGAAAAGCTAGAGATTAAGTTCCTCAAAAAATGACAAGAAGCAGACCAAGCTAGGAGGGATCTCCACGACCCTCAAAAACTGACAATCATGTATTGGCATTATTTTCCTGTACAAGAAGACAGTGCTGAAGATGAAAAACCCAGCTATATATCTGCCTACAAATTTCAAATTTGAGACCGAACATTTGGTATTTTGGTACAGATCGAGATCCATGATCACATGCACAAATCAGAAACAAATTCTGTTAATAAAAACCAACAATGCCAGAGAACTTAACCCCTAGTGTAACAACTTAATCAAGTCACCAACACAATGGAAATACTGGTTTGCTTAACATATCCAAGGAGCCTGAGATGATGAGGCCAGACTTAATTGGAGCATTGGTTCTTGCCTGCAAGCTTAATGTAATATTTTGTGGTGTACTTCAAAAGCCCGGCCCGGCCGAGTTAGATTAACTCATCAAGGGTGAGTCACGCTGGACACTGGACGTTGTCGTTCTCCATAGGCCAAATTTGGGTGTGAAACATATGGTGAAAACATAATTCAACCCAAACCGTTTTTTTGGAGAGGGAAACGATAATTAATATATTAAATGCAAATTAAGAAGTACAATGCAACGATGTAAAACATCGAAATGAAAGAAAAAACAAAACAAGATGCATAGACGCATCAATAATAAAATATAACTAGAACCAGACCAAATGCCGAGAGGCATATTACACCACGAGGTCATTTGAGCAGTGTAAATTGTAACCGGCAACCAAATCACGGGAGATCGAATCCACCGGGAACTCAAAAGAGTGTCAATGACTCAAATATTCGCAAACAGTCCTTAAGAACAAAATCTAGGAACCTGGGTCCCAAATCCAAAAGTAGCAACAGGTCGAGGCCCAAAACCAATACATAACCCAAGTCCTCTGCCAAAACCATGACCCACCCGGGTCCCCTATCCGGATTCGAAACGGACCCGGATCCAGCATCAGGAACCAGAGGTCTCCACCAGGACAGACGCCCAACAGCTCCGCCGCTGGTGATGTACCATTACCAGCCTTTACCCAAGCCCCACCACCACAATTCGCTACCTCGATGGAATTCGAGGGGAGAACTTTGTTGATCAAGAGGATGAGAAGAGGAAAAAGAAAGCCGAAGCCTACATGCCAGATTCATCGACCCAAACTGGCGCCTCTCCCATAAGAATGCTCGAATAGTTTTGTGGCTAGGGCAAAAACCTGAGCAGAGCAATTCAACCAAAACCTGATATAATACTAATCAAGTTAAAACTCATACATGCCTTGACTAAAGCCCATTAATTAGGTCAGGTTGGGTCGACTTGTCCAAATGACAACCTCTTCTCTCTAGTCTAGTTCACAAGACTGACACGAGTTTAGATGTTGTGTGTGATTTCACGTTTGAATATGGTTTCCTTTGTTTCCTTTCGATCAAGTATTTGAACAAGAATGAACATGAAACGAGACTTTTTTTTTTAACTTTAACTTCTGACCTATCATGTTGGATCAGTTGCTTAAAATCTTTAAAAATTATATAGTAGCACATCACTAAAGATGTAAACGCAGAAACCCCACTTTCAAAAATGTTTATATATATAAGGATATAAGCCTAGATCCAAAAGCCAAATGATGCAAGCCTGACTCCCAATTTTAATGAAAAATGACCAAAATGCTCGAGTTTCATCACAATTTATGGGCATTGTCACTGACCCAATATCCACAAAATCCCAACTTTAATTCAATCTTTCTGGTAGGTTTTGTAATAAAAGACAACCAAATCTCGCTGGCGATGCTAGGGCTTCTATCTCCATGGTTCTATCATCATCCTTGCGCCTTTGAGTTGTTTGTTTCTCATTCCAAGCCCTGAGTGGCAGCGGATGCAATAGGCACGCTAGTTTCTATGCTCTCATACTTTTGTTCCAAAAGGATTGGCTTTTGATCACTCAATTCAACTGAGATCCAATCTCCTCCAAGAGGTCGAATTCTTATGCTCTTTATTTTTAGTTCCTTGGTCTCTGTGAAGACCCAAATTTTTATATAATAAATTTATGTAATTCAATAACTGATATTAATTGAATTATGATATTTGGGATTAATTGGAATGTCGTGGTTTGAGAAAGTTGGTTTCGAATGATTTTATTTTCGAAAACGAACGTTATTTAGGGGGTCGTGAAAATCGATTTTTTATACGTTCAAAATTTTGGAAAACTTCCTTCATGAAAGTTGTAGAGCTCATCGATACGAGTTCATGCATATGTGGAACGTAATATTCGGAGCTCGTATGAATAAGTTATGAATATGTGAAAATTAGAATTTTTCTATAAATATTATGAAAAATCAGATTTTTCATTAAGGACGAAAAAACTTGATTTTTGCACATCAGTCCTCCTCCCCTCTCTCTCTCTCTCGCGACTGCAGCCCTTACCCTCGGCCGACCCGGATTCAATCCGACCCGACTAGAAGTCGGCCTTCTCTGCCATGCCGCCCCGGGACCCGGCACCCCTCCTTTTCGTAGCACCTCCCCCGGTCGCTCCCCGCCCTCGCCTCGGCCAGCCGCAGCTCCTAGGCTTAGATCAAAGCCACTTTCCGAAGGTTCCAACCCGACCCGACAGGAACTCTATTTTTCCAGCTGTGCACGGGCCAATCAACCCATTTTTCGTGACGTGCTCTTCCTCCTGATCATCCCCATATATGGTTTGCATCACAATTTTGAGTGTAGAGTGGTAGATCAAGAGTTGAAGGTTTCGACGTCCCTGATTCAATCTGGAAACTGATCGGAGGGCCGAGATTAATCCAACTTCAAAGCCCGATCTAGGACAATCTAGACCTTATCTCGGAAAAAGTCAGGTATTAAAGTTGTTCACAATTTCATTTTGAAGAAGTTTGTAGTTGACGACTTTTGCATCTGAGGTGGTTGACCGCCGCATGTGGCAGCGCGTCAGACCAAATTTTGAGTTTATATTATCTGGACGATGATCTATGCATCCATACGAGCGTTTTGATATATAACATGGTCATGTTAGAAAAAGTTGATAAATAGTCAATTTAAGTTTTGACGTTACTATTTACGGTTTACAGTTTACCTTCGGTTTACGATTTACGGAGATCAGACCATCGGTTTTACTTCAAATTTTAATATGATGTTCATATGACTGTCCCGATGACTTTGTGTGGTCACAGGGCGAAGATCCGACCGTTGGATCTTCGTATAATTGTAAAACAGTGATTCTGGAGGCGATTAGTGAAGATCCGTCCGTCGGATTTTCGTATAATTTTGAGAGGATGTTTACAAGGGCGATCCGTGAGGATCTAATCGTTGGATCATCGTTTAAATTCGATCCGACCGTTGGATCGTCTTTATTTTAGAATCTAACCGTTGGATCATCATTTAAGTTTATTTCGTGTTTCGTTTGCTAAGTAAAGACCATACTTGATTAGGTACTTGACGGCTTTAGTTGACGAGCATTTGGATTATTGTGATTTATATTTAAGTGAAGACGCAGCGGGAGTTTCGAGATGAGTAAAACTCACGTGGTTCATATTACGAACCGAATGCTTAAATTATTTATTTTTATAATTGTGTGAAAAATTATTTATGGATTAAAATATTTGTTTTTAAAATCACATGGACTTGATCACTACGGTCCGTAGATAAGTAAAATGAATTTTTATTATACAAATGAATTTCACGATTTTCTTGTGTGAACTATAGATGGTATTAGTGGTCATTCCTGAGTGGATGACTACGTATATTAGTTGTTTCAAGATAAGATTTGAAAGAGTATAAGATAAGCAACTACCAATAAATAATAGATTAGTACGTGAGTTTTAGATTGATTTCTTGATTAGGTAAATAAACGATGTCAATCATGAATGTTGCTTAATGTAGCCAAGATTCAACCGGAGGCTTTAATTTCATTCCTGGATTGACATATTTATTTGCTCCTGCTATTGCTCGTGAAACTGCTCTTGGTATTGCAAATGAAGCTGCTATTGAACCAAGGACACGTTTAGCAATAAAGAAAAAGAAAATGTTTGACGATGAGCTATGAGATTCTCTTTCTTAGCAACGTGTAAAAATAAGATTTTTTTTTTTTTTTGACTTTTGAGAAGTAACATAAATGGATTATTCTCAGAAGAAGAAAAAAAACGTAACATAAAGGGATTAGAAGTCAAAAGAAGTAGTTAAGGGTAAAAAAATAAATTAATTCATAACAAGTGGAAAGTGAAGAACATAATGTCTTTATTTGTAAGATTTAGTCCTTATAAAAGAAATAGAAGTCAAAATAAGTAGTTAAGGATAGAAAAGTAAATTAACTCATGACGTATGACAAGTGGAGAGCAGATTGTCCTTATTTGTAAGATTTAGTCCTTATATGTTTAATTCAATCTTTAAATGATGTATTTGTTAAGTCATCTTTTGTCAATAATTTATATCTAATTTGTTATAAAATCTTTGTCAATTTAGTTGGTATTATGGAAAATAGCGTGTTCTGCCTGAATTTTCAAAATGTATCACCATGTCGTGCCATAGAATTTGTATTAGTGTTGGAATCGTTTGGTTCTCACAAACTAAGCTAGAGCCTAAAAGAGCTACAAGACAAGAGAATTTGTAATCTGTGTTGGAGCGCTTTCAATAGTGGCACATACGAGTATTTTCAATGATTCGTGCATTAGTTTTTGATTCTTAAAATGCTACCCCTATTCGTACATGATATCTTTTGATTACATAAGGGGAAATTGAGAATTTACAAAATAAAAATAAATAAATAAATAAAAGAAATTAAGTCCTTTGTGTCTTTTCTTTTTGCTGGTATGGACCTTATCCATGTTCTTCTTCCTTTGCCAATGGACCTTATCCATGTTCAACCCAAAAAGAATTAGCGTCGAAGTAAAGCAAGACGTATATAATTGTACTCGATCCCAATAAAAGTCAGAATCACTTCCCAAACACCTAAAACGACAGGTCGTCCGCTTCATCACTTTCCCACTCCATCCACGACTCTCTCTCTCTCTCTGCAGCTTCATCTCAACCGGGCCACCATCTATATATATTCATGTAAGTTTTCCTTATTATATTTCTCACAAATCGCATTCTGGGTGCTTAAAGTATGCAACTTTCTTGTCCTCTAATCCCTAATTTATGTTTGTTGTGATTGTTTGTAATCTTAGGGTTTTGGGTTTAGTATTGTTTCTCCTTTTGATCAAAGTTTTGATCTTTTTTCCTATTAATAATTTATATTATTTTCTTAATACCACTGTTGTTCATAATGAACTGACCCCAATTTCAAAAGAGTAATTTTGATTATGAGTAATTCTTGAGTTTGTTTTAACAATTTGGAATCAATGTTTTTGTTTAGGGGAATTTTTTCTATCACAGACTTTGATTGAGACTTTCAATGTTAAGACCATGATTTTGAGACTAGAATTTCTAATAGAGTTGTAATTGTTTTGCCTTTTAACCTGACAGACCCATAAAGAAGGGCAAAGGAGAATAAGACCAGTCAGCAGTGAATAGCAGGTTTTCTTATATACTTGTTTAGTCTTGAGATTCCATGCCATTGCAATTGTTTGTTTCAGTTGAAGGCTACTTATGTTGTTGTTGTTGTTGTGTAGCACAAATGTTAATCCCTATAGCTAATGAGTTTTCTGTTTTCTGTAGCTATGATTAGGCTTTTTAAGGTAAAGGAAAAGCAGAAGGAACTTGCTGAAGCCAATGGAGGATCACCTCTTAAGAGGCAAAGCGCTGGAGAATTGCGCCTTCATAAAGGTTTTTGTTCTCTCCAAGCGTTTGATTTGTTCTATTTGTGATTGCTGCTGTGACTGTTTCATCTTTTTTTAAGTTTCTGCATGCGAGTGATATCTGATTGTCCTGAAAGACTGAAAAAGGATCAGTTGATTAGACGATTTCAATCATATGGAATGTTCGCATTGTTTGAATTTTGGTGATGAGGAGTTTGAGTGTTCTAAACCACAGTATTTATAAGTTCGTTTTGAATGGTGAATGTAGAACATCCTTATCGTTCCTTGGTTTAGTAGTAAGACTTAGCAAAAGGGTTTTCAGGTTTTGTAGCAAGTCGAATAACCTTTTCTAACAAATGGAATGCTGAGTGTGTCATCTTTCTTTAAACTGAATTGATAGATCAAGTTGAGGTAATTTTGGACTTGGCTACAATTGGAATGGCGCAATTGAAATTTCTAAGATTCTTGATTGCATGTTTAAATGTTGTTGCTATTATGAACCATTATCCACATTCTTTACTGTCTTTTTCAACCTATTTGTGTTATTGTTCTCCATCAGTTTAACAGAAAGTACTTTGTTTGGCATCTGATGCAGATATATCTGAGTTGAATCTACCAAAGTCTTGTGCAATATCATTTCCCAATGGCAAGGATGATCTTATGAACTTTGAGGTTTCAATTAAGCCAGATGAAGGATACTATACGTAAGAATTGCTCTACTTTTTGTCTGCAAAAGTTTGTCCAAACAGAATCTTCTATCACAACTGCAAGTACTAATTTTAGACACCACATACATGAATATACTATACCTAGGCTATAGTGTATATACATATACATATGTGCATGGAATCCATGGATTTTCCATTGCCGGACATATTGGATCTTGTAACACGAACACAATTAACAGTGTTGTGGGTTGTCTATTTCTGTTTTCATTTAGTAAAATGATTATATTTCTAATACTCTTACATTTGTTGTGACAGAGGTGGTAAGTTTTTGTTTTCTTTTGAAGTTTCACCTATCTATCCACATGAGGCACCAAAAGTCAAGTGTAAGACCAAGGTAGACCTGCACGTCATAATTTATTCTATTGCTTTCTTCTCTTCTAGTTGATTTGCTTGTATGGTACATTGTCTCATACATGGTACAACTGATTCTCAGGTCTACCATCCTAATATTGACTTGGAAGGAAATGTCTGCCTCAACATCCTACGAGAAGATTGGAAACCTGTCCTTAATATAAACACCATCGTTTATGGATTATATCATCTTTTCACGGTATTAGAATCGTCTCGACAGTTCTCTGTGATTTGTTGCCATCCGGTATCAGAATGTTGCTTATTTTCTCGTCAACTTTGTTTGCAGGAACCAAATCATGAAGATCCCCTAAACCATGATGCAGCTGCAGTGTTGAGAGACAACCCGAAGATGTTTGAGTCTAATGTAAGAAGGGCAATGACTGGTGGATATGTGGGACAGACCTTATTCCCAAGATGCATATAGCTTTTATTTGGTTGCACCAAAGTGCTAATTGACTTGTTATCAAACTTAAAATGGATGTGGGATTGTAATATTTGTCGTTCAGACTGCATTTTCTTTCTTCATCTTGTTCAAGTATGGATGGAATTGTGGTGTTTAAAACAGATCAACTTTTGTGATGCTGGTGATGCTATTAGCCTACGTCAGTGTAATAGGGACAGAATGCCTGTACTTAATGCATTGTCTCTGAGTACCAGAATGCCTGTACTTAATGCATTGTCTCTGAGTACTAGTTATGTTGCAGTGACTCGAGCTTATGCTTGATAGGGATTCAGCCGAGGCCATTGATGTTTTAACAATAGTCGAGTGTTTTGCCACAGAAAAAAATAGTAAAGTTTTGGAAACAAGTGCATAATATCATATTACCAACTGCAAAGGTACTTCTTATTCTTCTCTAGTGCATTGACATCAAGTTTCTACAAACCCCTCAAGTTTCAAAAATACACGAGCATTCCTAGAGGTTTCAAAGTAGTTACATATTACTCTAGAATCAAATCACATTGCCCACAACGTTCATAGCCTTATAGACGTGTATTGCTCAATGCTCAGCTTGGCATTACCAACAATGAATCACAGAATCAGAATGGAATTAGCTTCCTGTCACAGATCTCTTAGCCTCAAAGTTTGAGAGTACGACTCTTCACAAAATATATTCTCAAACTTGTCACTGTATATTCCGGGTGAATGCGTGTAACCTTCAAATGCTAAATCTAAAGAAATTGCCACAGGCATGAGAAATGAGAAGTCGAACGGATTCTATTTTCACACAGATTTGCTGCTCCTCCAACCTAAGAATTACCTCATTTCACTTCGTTAGGCTCATCTCTTCCTCTTTTGCACTGGCAATTCTAGCACTCTCGCGGTCCTTTCTGAAAATCACATACAAAGGCGTATAAAACAAGCAACACAAACCAAATGGAACTGCCATCATCGAAATAAGCCCTTGAGATAATGCAAAGGCCTCCCTAGTAGACCCTTTAATCGGATCCACAGATTTTGCATCATAGCCAAACATCTTCTCTGAAAGAATTCCAACCAAAGGAGCAGCAAAAGAAGAGAAGGATCCTTCGAAAGCCCGATCAAATGCATAAATCATAGTTCGGTGTTTGGTAGGAACAACCTCAGCAAACATAGGACCATTTGCAGCAGTAGCATTCCAGCTGATAGTTAAACCCATCAAGGTGAGAGTGACGGCAAATGTGTAATAGCTGTCGACTGATTGCGGGATTACTTTGAGTAAAAACCAAGAAAATGGAATTCCCATGAAGGCGCTGAACTGCGCACACATGATGCGGCCAGTGTGGGGGTAGATTCGTGACATTCGATCTGCTATTATTCCACCAAGAAGAGACCCCGTAGCACATCCAATAGCAAAGAGACTGAGAAGGGCTGCTGTGCTGTTGTGATCAAAACCTGCGAAAATGGACTAGAAGGTGAAAACTTTGTGCATAATGAAAACAGAATTGGAATTTGCAGTAGCAGTAGTTACCTATAAGTTCGAACCACATAGTGAAGAACACCATGGCAGTCCACGGTAGCGACCCAACAACACCCTGCAAGACAATTATTTGAAATGTTGGCACTTTAACAACCGACTTCATGGCTGTCCAAGACTCGATCCAAACTGATGCTGCAGTTGAAGTAGTACTGCTCTTTATTATCAAATCATCCCTACAACATAAAACGCCCAAATCACTCTTCTCCACCCACAATAACAAAATCCATAATTTGTTCAGGAATTCAAATTTACAAGTACCTCTCAAAACTCTGGTCAGCACCATAACTGATAGGAACTAATTTTCTAGGGTCAACCACAAACATGAACACAAGGAACCCAATTAGTGAACTCAGTGCTGCCATTAGAATGAAGGCAATACGCCATCCAGGTATGCTCCAGTACATGTTACCAGCCATAAGCGTGGCCACAACACCGCCTCCAATGCCACCCAAAGAACCAACAAGACTTACCATCCCAAACCCGGCCCCTCTCACGCTGTCCTTATAGCTATCAGCAATGAAAGACTGAAGTGCTGGTATGACAATTGCCAGCCCGAACCCATTCACTGCTCTCCAGAGCGCAGCTTGAGCAAAATGGTGGCTTGCACCCACTGCAGCAGTTGATATTGCCCAGCAGAAAGTGCCCGTTGCAAGCACAGTGGGGCGGTCGTATAGGAGGACTAGTACACCTGCAAGGGGAGATGCCATTCCCTGCACAAAGTTCCTGATGAATGTGAGATATCCAAGGTCAGATGGCCCGGCATTGAAAGCCTCACTGACTTCTTTGTACACAGAAGGGAGGAGATTCTCATCGGCTCGCTCCATTATAGCAGCCAAGTTGATGAGAATGAGAGACAGAGAAACCCCCAAAATCTTTCTTGTTCTGTGAAAACAACACATATTGACAGGATAAAGAAAACACTGTCAATCAATTGTGAAACTCTTTCATCATATAAATTCTTCAGTACAGAGGATTTTGCAATCTGGTGTTATAATTAAAGGGATGCTCTTCAATCCAAAATTTCAAGGTGAATAAGAATCAACACAATCATATCCCTATGATGTAGACAATCTCACATTCTTAAACAAAACTGAAAAATTAGTAAAACCATGTAAAGAAACTTCCTGTTCTATTGCATCGAAATACTTTAGTTCCATTCCATAATCACTAACCAAATCAAAACTTACACATACATCCCATAAGCATAATTTCAAAAGGAACAAAAACTGAAGGGCATCCCCTAAATGGTAACCACTTCGTTGTAAGGATACGGTGAAAATTTTATAGTGCTCCAGGGTATTAAAACTCCTAAGTTTTGAGGAGCCGTTAGATTAGTCATTGTTTAGAACTCCTAAGCCTTGAGGAGCCGTTAGATTAGTCATTATTTGAAGGAATTTTAATACTTCGGATCACCGTAGAACACCCTGTATTAAGGTGAGGAGTGGCTTGCCAGATCTGAAAGCAATGCTAGATATCCTAGAACACTCAAAAAGCATTGACTTTACCGATTCCAAACTTATCGGGAAACTAAAAACTGATACTTCAGGCATCAACAACCCACAGAAAGCACATAGACATACAAACTGAAAGAAAAACAACATGGAAAGAAACGACGGTTAGCGTCAACTAACCTCATGGCTTCCAAACGTCTGAAAAAACCAGGTGTTGATCGAAAAGAGGAAGATGGGTATCTGGAGGCCCGTTTAAGGCCCATAAAAGAAGAACCCGGCTGCCCTCCAAAGAACTCGGAAAGGACAAGCCCTCTGCATCTATGGCGGATCTGAAAACACACGACCCTGAACTTGATTCATTTAACGTTCGTTGCACGGCCATTCTGGTCTCCTACTTGCTTACGTTTTTTAAAATATTTACGAGATTCGATTTCTATTGATTTTCATTGTTTTGGGTCGTTCCAAAACGCGCGCGCCTCGGATTTCTCTTGCCTATAATAAATTATCTTGTGCTTAATTTTCTCTCCGTGTTACGGTCGGATCAAGGGTGATGGGATTTTGTTGACTTGTGGGGTTTGATTATGTCCGTTGATTCTGTTTTGTTTGAATTTTATTTGGTGCTTTTTATTTTCTTTGTATGCATTTAGTCGTGTTCTTTGACTCTAACAGATCTCTAGTCAACGCATCACTAATGGGGTGTTATGATTGTAAATTTGTAACTTGTTTGGATAGAATCTTATCGGATATCTTATTTCTGTATTTACTGCAAAGACGTGAAAGTAATTCAATGATGTATTATAAATTTAAGAGTTATTATCAATTCTTTTTTTTTTATGAAAAAATGTCAGCCCATTATATTGATTGCAGTACAAAAACAAAACACCCTTAAGGGGTCGACATAAAGAATCGTTCCTTAGAGCACCATAAAACTCTACTCTAACACATAATAGGAACCCAACATACACTCATAGTACATCCACATTTTAGAAAATTCAAGCAATTTTATTTTAACAAAAACCTAGTACTTCGAAGGTTGAATAAAATGTCCCTGAGAGTTACTAGATATTTGCCATCTCTTCTCTCAAAAAAAGAAAAAACAAAGCTCATCATCTTTTCGCGAGAAAAGATGGAAACCTAAACCTATCCTAAAAAATAAAGAACTAATAGTTCTATGAAACCAATCAGACCAGGCCCACACTACCAAGGCCCAAAATCAAAAAACCCTAGCCCACCAGGCCCAAGCCCAACTGAGTCTAGCCCTGGTTCGCCCTAGGAGCACCAACCATTTCACTGCCAAAGACCCATCGCCAACACAACCTGCACTGCCTCTATCACCATCAGAGGTGCCGCCGGTGGCCACGCCACCTTTACCACCACCAAAGCAGGAGCAACCCACGACCCCGCCCAAAAAAATTTGCGTCACCGAAGTCGTCCTCGAGCAAAGTTACTCCACTGGTATCACCGAACCCAGGATCCCACTTCTACCAAAATCTGATGTGCTGGATGAGTGTCAAAAGCGGCTGTGCTAGACGAGAGAGTAATTATCCCAACACGAGAGTTTCCAATCTGAGGCCAAACCAGCCCTAAATCAACCCATGGATCTCCATCACATCTATCAAATGGTGATTCCCTAGACGATGGCTGAATGCCAAACCAATCGTCTTTGCTACCAAACCAGCCACCACTGCAGGGCGAGACGACCCTTGCCCTTAGTCCAAAGCACCTATGATCCTAGATCCGATCGGCCACACTCCTATGACTACCATCATATCCAACAGCTATAGCAATGAGAAAAAGACAAAAGCCTACGTTTAGGAGATACCGATGAATAAGCCCGCTGCCATCACTGTAAATCAGACGAGAGAGAGGAGAAAGGACCCCCTTCCCTGTCAAAGGAACAGAGCCGCCACCATTCGAAGCCAATCGTCGCGGAAAAGCCTCTCTTGCGAGAGTCAAAGGAGATAGCATTTTCAGTTTTTCAAAGCGAGGTATTAATTATACACTTATGTGATAGAGTTATGATCAACTTAAGAACATAAGTAGTGAGAACTATTTTTTGAGTAAATCCTATTAATAAAATTGAAGAAGCGAATCTAAATTGTTAAGAGAGAAATCTTTTAAATAACCCCTTAAAAGAGTATTTAAGTCTTCAATAGAGAAAGTCACGAGAAAATTATTTTCACTAAAAAATTATTGACTTTATTATGTGCAATGTGACTAGTTAATATGAGATTAGAGTGTATGCACATGGTTTACAAGTGTAACTTTGACCTAATCAGACATACATTGAAAAAAAAAAAAAAAAAGTCTTAGCAAATTCAACTTACGGACAAACTTACTTTCTTCATGCCAATGATTTTCCTTACTCCATTTCTTCTTGTAATTTGCTCATCAGATGAACTATTGTTCAAATTTGTATGGTTTATTTTATATTTTATTTTTAATCAATATAGTTATTTGTTGTATTATAGAAAATCGAACTTCTATTCTAACTTAATGAATATATAAAATTGTATCCTCGCCACGTAAACTAATCCTAATTTGGCCTGTTTCCTCGACAACTGCCAAATTCATACAATACTCGACGTTTGTGTCTTACCGTTACACGGCGCAACATGTTCGAGTCACTCATGGGAGTCGTACTCGCTTATATCAGTAGTCATGCCTTCTGAACTACGATCGGTTTATTTCTTCGTTCAGTTAACTCGGGTCTGGGCCTTCTATGTTTGGGTTCTGACCTTGAGGGCCTGTTTTTCTGCGTTTGCCTTACTGGGCTTTGTATACGCTCCTAATTGGTTTCATGCACCTCCTTTCTTTGCTTAATGAACCCCCAGGTCATCATGATTATCCACATCAGAAGGTAGAGACGAATACTCTCGTCTCTTAATTTGGTTTCCAGTTTCCATTGAGGTATGCTAATGGCGGCTGTAATTACATTACGAGAAATGTTTCATTGCTACACTCTTAAATGGCATGTTTTGTTAGGTTGAAACTTACGTAGTTTATGAGAAAAATAAATCTTCAAGTGACATTTTTATATACTAAGCTAAAAGATGGGATATGCCCTTCTTGGGATAAGCACGTATTCTATATAGTGCAGGCAAGGCAACGTGAGGCTTTTGTCCAAAAGCCATTGTCGGGTTAGCAAAGAGACAAAGAGACAAAGAGTCAAAGACTACTTCCCAAATCTCTTGGAGTCTTGGTGCAAAGACAATTTCACCCAAAAAAAAAAAAAATTTGGTAGGCAGCTAGTTAAATACGTTATATTTTATTTTAATTTTTAGTAGACACGTGGATTATAGCTGCTCACGTATAACAAGTAATTCATGAGTTAAATTTACAATTTTTTACTTAGAGAAAAGTATTTGTGTTATAAGACCGAAGGAATCATACACTACATATTAATACTAATTTTGAGCAATTAAAAATGAGATAGTGAGTAATTTTCTCATAGATCAAATTTTTTTGAAAGAATAAAAGTATATTCTACCTCAAAATAATATACATTTCGATTTCATTTGTGTTAGTAAATGCATCGACGTAGGAATTTCTCTTTTCTATACCCATTTTTATAAAGTGACTAATTAAGAATAGAATTAGGATGTGTAATTAATAATTGATTAGGGCGTGGGTTTCAGATCAAAAAAGATTAGGGCGTGGGTTGTGTTGGGCCATGGTTAATGGAACCCCACGTGGTCTCTTGGACCGACGAAGACCAATAAGAAGAGCAGTCCCTTTCTAGGAAAAGGATGAGGCAACGGGGTTCGGTCCCCGCACAAACGGCACGCACGGCTGTCTGTCTCCCTCTCCTCCCGCACGTGTGCCTTTGTTGCCTTAGCCAAGCCAGCTACTCCTCACCGCTACCGTCCCTCTCAAGCCTAGCTGGATCCGCACGTCCTCCTTCCAATGGATTTAGCCATGATAATTCTATTTGGGTCCTCCATGTTTCATTATGGATAATTCTTGGATGCCTGGTCATGGTTAGCCAAAGCTGACCAGCTTCATACTTGTGGTGACACATGTTGTTGTTCTTTTGTTAGTTGGTTATTTGGATTACAATTGAAGGATACCTAACCAAAGCCATCTATTTTCTGTTTATTGGAAAATCTGACCAAAATCATGTTGTCCTCTTCTTCTGTTCCAATTTTTTACATTCCTTAAAGTGTAATTCAAGAGAGATGAACTTAAAAAACTTCAGAGAATTGGTTTGGATTTACTTCTTTATTTTTTATTTAAATCGAGAAATTTTAAGTTTTGTGGATCTTGAAAATTGGAAGAATTGGTTTCTTCTAGATTATATTGAATGCCTTATAAAATGGTGTTATGGTGCTATGTGTATTGTGAGAATTTTGATTATACTGTGTCTGGATCAAAATGGGTTTGCTTTCTAATTGATACTCATTGATTCGGTTGCTGAGGAAGAAAACATGAAATTGCAAATGAAAGTTCTGAATGTCTTTTGAATGGATGGGGATGATTTTTGGGCCAGCTGAGCTGAATAGTTTTAGCATGAACTTTGAGTTCATTTGGACTGAAGTCTCTCTTACTTGCATTTCACTCTGAGGAATGTAGAAGCTGGGGAAGCTATTATTCATTTTGAGGGAAAAAGATTATATTAAATTGAAAGGACACATGGAAAATAATGATTAGTCCACATATGAAACCGGTCGGTCCTGGCTAACCATGGCTGGGTAGGCAAGTATCTTCCTTTCATTATTACAATATCAGGTTGTTAAAGCTTACTTTTTTTTCTTTTCGACCATATTAAAACCTAGTTGTTACTCCTCTTTTCTTATCCACATATTCATATTTTTGTATGTGTTTTTACTATTAATTGTGAGATAGTTTATCTTTAAGCAAATTTATTAATTTTTGGATGGTTTTTTGGATTTTAAGTAAACTAACCTTATTTTATTGTCAAAAAATGAGAGCTTGTACTCAAATGATCAGTTTTCATAGTGTCTTAGGACTAGAGAATCTTCAAGTTGGCATTTTAGATATATTTTGAACATTTCATCTGCACTTCAATCTATAAAAATTATGTTTTGCTCTTATTTTGTAATGATTTTATAAGGTGCAGCCTCGTAGATGATAAAGATCACGACTTCATAGCTTCCATTTTGAGTTATCTTATCCTTTTGTCACGTTATCAAATGAAATTAAAAAAATAACAGTGTAATGTATTGAATTGGGTGAAGGACGATGGTACTCCAATTACAACTTCAAATTGACCTGATTTATAATAGCTATTGTCTAGTCCTTTTTTTTTAAAAAAAAATCTTTTGTTACATGTGGAGGAGATCAAACCTTTTTCTTTTTAAGAGTAATAGTCACCACTTTATTAATAATAATAAGAAAGATTACAATTTGTAGATGTAGAAACTACATCAAAATGAAAGATAACAGAAACAATACTAGATGCCACAAGGCATTGAAAATAAAACCTAATAAGGATATTAAGGGATGCAATAAAGCATTTGATGAAACACCGGGCTGACCCCAGGCCATGTAAAATAGTACTAATAGTATGGTCAATCATATTTCTACGTAAATGTATACGTCGAATAGAGGATGACTTTCTATCAAGTTAATTGTCTGTAGTGTGACCAACCTTACCTATTCCACGCAAAAATAGTACGTCGAATAGAGAACAATCTTCTACTTAAGTAGTCAAAATTCCAATTCCGAAGTGCAGCCAAAAAATGAGCCCATAAAATTCCCCCTGGATGCCAGATACGAATCCAAACATAAGATAAAGCCCAATCAAAGGCCCATCTTGAATAGCCCAACCAAAAGAAGGCCCAAGTCCACAGTTGGGTACCCAAAGACTCTCTAGGCACCCAGACTTGCCCTGACCTCGACCTCAGCCAAAGCCCTGCCTTCATTTGCCGAAGATAACCTGTCCTAGTTCCACAACTGTGGAGCCTCACGCCAGCACCGAACTGCCACACCTCCATCTCGCGCTTGAACAGTTGTGTCGCTTCCCCGTCACCTATGGCCTGCTGCGCCGTCGTTGGCCTTTGAAGTAACTCCTGTCGCAAACTCCATCTGATCTGACAGAGGTTGTCAGAACCCATCCCGAAAATCCTTTCAAATTTTCAAGATGAACTCTGCGGGGCCCACTTTTAAGAAAAATTCGACAGAACTTCCCTTAAAAGTGGACAACCCAACCTGTGAGAAAAACGACAAAACACATATTTCTAAATTCAAGATCTCACAACAAGCAGTCATCATATATTTCACAACCACCACAGTCATTAAGCAACAACCAAGCGTAAGGCAGTAAAATTTATACAATACAGCCTCTTAGGGTTATCAGAGCAATCTACGATAAAAGCAAATATATTACATGGGGTAGGTTAATATTAACCTACGAAAGGCAAGTGGCAGAACTGGTGCTAAGCCTCGATCTCACGCCGAACAGCAACACTGCGAACTGGGCAAAGGAAACCGAAAAGCCCAGGGGAAAATAAGCGATAAAACATTAGTTGTGAGTGGACAAAAATATTTAATCAAGAAAGAAGTGTTTCTCACTTTCCCACTTTTATTGTTTAGAACATTCTTAATGCATGCAATAGGGAACCAAGGGTTTCCAAATCACTTCCATGACTAAGCCAGCGGGGCTGGCTTAAGGGAAGTTCGACCGACCCTCTTAGTCGGACGAATAAATAAATAAGTAAATAATTTAAAAGGTATGAGGAAAAACGTCATCACCATACAATAAAATAAAGTGAGCCGCTAAGGCTCGGGTCGGAGTGTCCCACACTCAAGAGCATCCCATGCTCGGCTCTACTCACCCACTAACACAAAGTAAGCAGGGAGGAGTACCAATAAGCTAGCTAGCAATAAAGTATATCGACCCAGGTATGGTGGGTAAAAACCATATGAAAATCGAGAATTTGTGAGATTTCCTCGAAGTCTCACAAGAAAGGAATTTAGTCCAACGACGTGACCCCGCACGCCGACATGATTCAAAATTATGAACCAATATATTAAAATCATGTAAGTTTATAATCTCGAAGAAATCTTCCCTTCCCGAAGATTTTTTCGAGAAGCCCGAATCTACTAATAAATAATGATACTTTCATTTTCAGAAATAATCTTATCGAAGATTATTTCTAATAAAAAGTTCGAAATGGAACATAACCACTTCTAATCGGCAATTTGAACCATAACTAATTTCATACTCAAAAATCGAATAATATGCTTATTAAATAACAAATACTTTAAATAATTTCGTAACTTAGAAAATTTAATTGCATGCATGACTTTAAAATCAAACGTCCACTCACCGTATATGGCTAAGCCTGCCGTCGATCCGAACCCTCTTCGTAGGAATCCTCCTCACGTCTTGTACCATATAACGTTCATAAACCAATAAGTACAGGACGGATAAAAATTAAATCCACCAAAACCAAACCATATCCCAATTGTTATTATTTGCTTAAAAATCTCAAATTTCACTTTTCTAACTTCATTTCTTTACTTTGAGTTTCCGATTAAGGAATTCCGATACACGGATTATTCGTGAATTAATCAATGAATTTCACACCATAACGAAAACCATATCTACACTTCACAAAATTAATCCGAGGTCACCAATATGCAAACTACATTATACTATCGACTTAATAACCAAATTACGACAATCAGAAACTTGCCCTACACCACCTCACGTGCCGCCCACAGTGGCGGCGAGTGGCGGTTACTCGCCGGAATCAACCTCCTCCTATGGCCACCAAATTTCATCCACAACATCAATTCTACTCACTGATCATTTCATTCAACTACAACACATCCAAATAACAATCAAAACCAGTCGAAATCAACGAATGAACATAAACCCAGAAATTATCCAAGAACCCTAGAATTTCAATTCAACAATTCGACTTCTACACAGCAAATCGAGACACAAGGCCATAGGGGAAATGATCAGTGGAGAAAACCGAACCTTCGACACCGGTTTGGTGGCCGGAGACGACCGAAATCGCCGGAAATCACCGAAAAACTCAATCTGCTACAGTGAGCTTTGTGGCTCAATTCCGAGCTCCTCCGGTCGAGATACCATGAAATGTGACCATGAGCATGACGAGGAGGAAGAGGCGAACCCAGGAACGTCCGGGTTTCGTCGTGGGGCGGCCGGAATCGCAGGAACTCAGAGGGAGGAGTTTCGGCCGAACTGGAGGAGGAAGAAATCGGGGGAGAGGAGAGAGAAAAGGCCGGGTAAGTTTCCAATTTTGGAAACTTACCACAGTAACTTCCTATTTAAAGAATTTTACTATGAACAGTAACCAGGAATAGTAAATTTAGTTTTTCGCTTATAACTTTCGCATACTAACTCCGATTTTTACGAACCACGTATGCATGTTCTCGGTTTAACATCCTCTACGACTTCCATGAATAACATTTTCTCAAATTATGACCCGAACAAAAGTCAACTTTTAGGGCCACTAAAATCATATTACGGAGTAAAAAGTAAGTGTAATTGACATTTACCGTCAAATTAATAAAAATCGAAAATTCTGGGTTCGGGACGTAACAGAGGTTGATCGCAGCGCCATCGGTGCCCGCAGACTGCCAAACTGTCGTCGCTCGCCGGAAAGGATGCACACCCCCACCTAACTTAATTGCATCCCCATCCTTAAGACGTGCTTGTTGCGGCCTTGTTGATCCACCCCTACTCTTCGCCTCCAGTGATTCTCCCAGTGTCGAGCGAGACATCAAGCCCCAATATGTGGAATCGCCCTGAGCACCGTCGAACGCCATGCCCTTCAACCATCCTAGTAGTATGGCAGCGCCAGACAAAAAGTACCTTTCATCCGATCTCAATGATAGTATCGGAAATGAACACCAGCAACTCTGCTAGGTTGTAATACCCGCAATTTTCATTTTAAATTCGAGTGATTGTATCGAATGATTATTATGTGATTTCACAATTTATGTTCGATAATCATTCATTTTTACAATTATCGAAGTTTCGAAACGTTTATTTTAACGAAAAGCTCGAAATACTCGGGTTGAGAAATCGACTTTTTCTACGTACGAAATTTGGAGAAACTTCCTTCATGAAAGTTGTAGAGCTCGTCGATACGAGTCCGTGCACGTGCGGAACACGAAGATCGGATTTTTTCTGAATTAGTTATCGAATTTCGAAGTTTTCCGAAACATGTATATATAGAAAAATTTTGGAAACCCTAATTTTTTTTCCCTACCGGTTCCTTTTTTTTCTTTTTCTTCCTCCTTCTTCTTCGTCTTCCAGTTTCTGAAAAAACTGGGTTTTTTCTCTCTCTCACCGACGCTCTCGACCGAAAAAGGGGAGAAACTTCTCCTTAATTGTTCTCCCTCCACAGACCACCTCTCGACCTCAAACCAAGTCCCAGGCGTTCGTCTCGAGCTGCTCTAGCTCCAGAAGGCAGTTTCACAAGGCGGCGCGGCCCGTGGCGGCGGCGGCACAACCCGAACCGAAAACGGCCATTTTCGGTTCGATCTCGATATCTCGAGCTACACTCCATCATTTCACTTGATTCTTGTCTCATTGAGCTCGCCTCAACTTCCTCTACAAGCACCAAGAAGGACCGGAACTGGGTCGAACGTTTTCACGTTCGTCGGAGCTCGACCCGAACGGATCGAAATACCAAAACTTTCGATCAAGATATCTCGAGCTATACACGATCGTTTCTTGTGATTCCAAGCTTGTTGAGTTCGCAAGGAAGTTCTGAACAAGTTTCCAGAAAGGATCGGGGCCTGAGGTTACAGTTTTCACGTCGGTTTTCAAGCTCACCGGTTTCTGCATTTTTTCCGGCCGCCGACTGTAAATCGGTAATTTCGATGCCTTCCCGTCATTTTTAGGTCTTGTGCTAGTTATGAAAGTTGCTCAGAATGATGAAACGAAGGGGACAAGCTCGGCCCCGACACCATTGGTGGTGGTCGGTGGCGGCTCTGTCCCTAACTCCGGCGGCCTTTTCCGGCCACCTACGGAGGTCTAAAATTTGGTTTCTGTCCATTTTATGATTCTATGTTTTGATACGATCATTTTGGCGTATTATACGCATTTTTCGGATATCGTATGAATTAGTTATGAATTTTGTTATTTCGATCGATTTCGATCGTTAGATTTTTGATCTGTGAAATTATGACCGTTGGATGAACTTGTAAATTTGTTATGATGATCATATGACTGTCCCAGAGGCTTTGTGTGGTCATGGGTGAAGATCCGACCGTTGGATCTTCGTATATGTGAAAAACGGTAATTAGGGGAGCGATTCGTGAGAAACCGCTCGTCGGATTTTAATGTAAATTAGAATCTGACCGTTAATTAGTGGTTAAATTATGAGTTGAATTTGTTGGCTAAATTCGAATCACATTTGATTAGGTGATTGACGGATTTTAATTGCGTGGGCTATTCGGCGTTAATTATAAATTATAATTTATAATTATATTGAAGATGCAGCGGGAGTTTCGAGGTGAGTAAAACTCACGTGGTTCATATTACGAACCGAGCATTTTAATTTATTTATTTTTGGTAATTGTGTGAAAAATATTTGCGGATTAAATATTTGTTTTAAAATTTCATGGACTTGAATCACCACGGTCCATAGGTAAGTAAAATGAATTTTAACTATACAAATGAATTTCATAATTTTCTTGTGTGAACTATAGATGGTATTAGTGGTCATTCCTGAGTGGATGATTATGTATATATATATTTACGTGGAAAATATATATTAATGAGTGGATTGTTGTGTGATGACATGATTGAGTAGAATTGATGAGTGATTATATTACAATTGTGTAATTCCATAATAATATGATGTATCTTGGTTGGGTTGATTTCAGTATGTGATATTATATGTTGGGTTCATTTATGGGTTTAGGGTTAATATAATGACCGGTGTGGGTAATCGGACGCTCTAATCCTAGTGTGGATGATGGGATACGATTGGTTGAGTATGTGAAATTTTTGGACGTTCTAAATATGTATATAGGTATGCATATTGATGAAATACAATAATTGATAAATATGTCGGATGCCATAACCTAGGCCAGGTGACGGGCTACGATTCAGTTAGAGCTCTAGTCTGTCAAATACCGTATTTTTATAAATACGATGATGAGAGTTGTGGGGAAAGTTGTGAGTTGGGTTGTCTTGATATATTTAATTAGTGTTTGATTGAGATTGTTATTATTTGCATATGTGGAAATAATTGAGTGTTGCTGTGTGTGGAAATAAATGAGATTAAATTAAGCAACAGTTCATTCTTTTACTCATACAAGCTTTCATAAGCTTACCGGGTTTTGTGTTGTTGCAATCCCGGTACACTATTCAATGGTGTAGCGGATATTCCTGCAGGTCAGGATAATCAGGGAGGTGACCGAGCTGCTTAGGTGTGATAGCAGTTTTGTTATTTATTTAGTTGTGAGGTGTGTGTATGCTCATTTAGAGCTTTACATTACATTTTGGATTGTGTTGTAATAATTAACCGAGACTAAATTCGGTTTGATTTTATTTCGTGTGGTGAGTATGTTAAGAAAAGAAAAATTTTCAGGATGATTATTTTGAGTTGTAGTATTTTCATGTTTCGGATTTTGAATTGTTATTGTAAAATTCGGGGCGTGACAGTTTGGTATCAGAGCGTAAGGTACATATTTGGTGATATGTCAATACTTACCGAGTGATGGCCCGTCTGCAGCGGATCCCCATCGTGTGCTCTTCGGTATTGACAATGTCATTGGGTATGTGAGTGCGTTAGGTTGGCTAGGAACGTTAGTACTTTTAGGAAATTTAAGCATCGTTATGTATGATCAGTACTTGGTTAATATGGACTTGCATTTGACTTATGCTTTGTTTAAGTGTTATGCGTGTATTAATCAAGTATATCATGCTTATTAGGTAATGGAGATTGAGGGAAACGAAGCCAGAGGTCGGGGTAGAGGTAGACCTCGTGACAGGGGTAGAGGCCGAGGAAGGGGTAGGGCCTCTCCAGTCGAAGAAGTATTCGAGTCGGAGGAAGATGCACCTTATGAGGATCAGCCTATTCCTCCTGTAGCTGTGGTTGATAATCCTGCTCGCTTGCTGATGCTAGCAAGGGAAATTACTCGCTTGGGAGCAACCAAGTTTGGAGGAGGCACAGATTATATGGTGGCGGATCGTTGGATAGAAGATTTGCAGACTTATTTCGATTTGCTTGATTGCACTGAGACCAATAAGAGGAAGCTAGCCGCTTTCATGCTGAAGGATGAGGCTAGGGTGTGGTGGAACGTCACTCAGAGGAGCATTGAGGTGTCTACCTTGACATGGGACGGCTTTGAGAGGCTGTTCAGGGAGAAGTACTTTCCACCAGCAGTGAAGGAGAGGTTGGAGCGAGAGTTCCTTGCACTTGTACAGGGGAAGATGACCGTCATTGAGTATGATGCGGAGTTCTCCAGACTGTACAAGTATGTGAGGCAGATGGAGGATGAGGACTTGGCCAAGAAGTTTCAGAGAGGGTTGAGTCATTCGATTGAGCGTGATGTAGCTATCTTGGAGCTGAAGACCAAGAGAGAGATCTTGGCTAAGGCACAGATCATTGAGCAGCAGAACCTAATTCGTAGAGAGAAGGAGTCTGCTGAGAGAGACTTCCAGGGCAAGGGAAAGGCCATAGCAGGGAGCAGTAGAGCTAGAGACTTCAGGGGTGGGTTCTGGAAGAGACAGAGAACTCAGTTTCAGCATCAGGCTCCAGCTAGGGCAGCAGTAGCTCCTCCTGTTCAGGCTATGCCTATCAGGCAGATAGCACCAGCAGCTCCTGTGAAGTGCTTTAACTGTGGCGAGCCGGGCCACATCTCTCGTGCGTGCATGAAGCCACGGGGTAGGTTATGCTACAGTTGTGGACAGGCAGGGCATCAGGCTAGGGAGTGTCCTCGGATTCAGGGTAGAGTGCAGGGTAACCAACAGAGGCAGTTACCACCTGCTCATGCTAGGGTCTTTGCCATCAGTCAGGCAGGCACGGGAGTGGAAGGTACCTTATCTATTTATCACTTTCTTGCTAGAGTACTGTTTGATACGGGAGCCTCACACTCTTTCATATCTAGTTCGGTTGTGGATGTTTTGGGTTTGATTGCTATGCCTCTGACTAGATCATTGTGTGTTACATCACCTCTCGGTGTGTCTCTTGAGCTTAGCATGCTTTGTGATGATTGCCCTATTGGGATTGGTGGCAGAGAGTTCTCTGCATCTTTGATTGTGATTCCAGATCACACGTATGATGTGATTTTGGGTATGGATTGGTTGAGCCCGAACCATGCTGTTATTGATTGCTTTAAGATGATTGTGTCCTTCCATGTTCCGGGACAACCGGTGTTTCATTACCGTTGCCTGAAGTCTGACATCACCATGAGGATAGGGATTTTGGCCCATATTGAATCAGGGAGTAGTACTTCAAAGATTACAGGGATTCCTGTAGTTTCAGAGTATGAAGATGTGTTTCAGGAGATCCCTGGGTTACCCCCGAAAAGGGTAATGGACTTCTCCATTGATGTGATACCAGGTACTTCACCTGTGTCAAAAGCACCTTATCGAATGGCTCCAGTTGAACTTCAGGAGTTGAAGGTTCAGATTGAGGGCTTACTTACACAAGGGTTCATTCAGGCAAGTGTGTCTCCTTGGGGCGCACCAGTGTTGTTTGTGAAGAAGAAGGATAGTTCACTCCGTCTATGTGTGGATTATCGACAGTTGAACAAGGTGACCATCAAGAATAGGTACCCTTTACCTAGGATTGATGACTTGTTCGATCAGCTTAGAGAAGCTACTGTATTCTCGAAGATTGACTTGAGGTCTGGATATCACCAGTTGAGGGTGAAGGAGGAAGATATTCCAAAGACGGCGTTCAGGACCAGGTATGGACATTTTGAGTTTCTTGTCATGCCTTTTGGTCTCACGAATGCCCCCGCAGCATTTATGGACTTGATAAACCGTACATTCAGTCCTTACTTGGATCAGTTTGTGGTAGTGTTCGTTGACGACATCTTGATTTATTCAACGTCGTCAGCTGAGCATGAGAGGCATCTGCGAATAGTGCTGCAGACATTGAGAGAGCAGAAACTATTTGCCAAGTTCGAGAAGTGCGACTTCTGGCATAGTGAAGTCAAGTTCCTTGGTCATGTGGTCTCGAAGGATGGAGTTTCTGTGGATCCTTCGAAGGTTGAAGCAGTGATGAGTTGGAGTCGCCCTACTACGGTTACAGAAATCCGTAGCTTCCTTGGATTGGCCGGTTATTACAGGCGCTTCATTGAAGGGTTTTCTGGTATTGCTTCGGCTTTGACCAAATTGACCAGGAAAGACACTCAGTTCGTATGGTCGGATAAGTGTGAGAAGGCTTTCATAGAGCTGAAGACTAGATTGACTACAGCTCCGGTGTTGACTATTCCTACTAGTGGTGGTGGATTAGTCATTTACAGCGATGCATCTCATCAGGGTTTGGGGTGTGTGTTGATGCAGAATGGTAGTGTTGTTGCTTATGGTTCTAGACAGTTGAAGGTACATGAGCGGAATTACCCTACTCATGATCTAGAGCTAGCAGCTGTGGTGTTTGCCTTGAAGATTTGGAGGCACTATCTTTATGGTGAGAAATTTGAACTCTTTTCTGATCACAAGAGTTTGAAGTATCTATTCTCCCAGAAGGAATTGAACATGAGGCAGAGGAGATGGATGGAGCTCATTAAGGACTATGATTTCACTTTGGAGTATCATCCCGGAAAGGCGAATGTAGTGGCGGATGCTTTGAGTAGGAAACCGCGGGTAATCATGGCATCGATTATGGTGCGGGAGTGGCGCATGTTAGAAGCTGCATCTGAGTTCGACCTTATGCCCGCAGGAGCAGGACAGGGAATCTTTCTCGGTAGTATCACCTTACAGCCCACCTTGATCTCCAGGATCATTCAGGGTCAGACACTTGATGAGTTTGCTCAGGCGAGGATTTCTGAGATGACTGCTGACCCGGATGTGGAGGGTCCTTCTGAGTGGATGATTGGGGCTGATGGAGGGTTGAGATTTCGAGGGAGATTGTATGTACCGAGCGTTGATAACCTCAGGGAGGAGATCATGCGAGAAGCACATAGGTCTCGATATACTATACATCCAGGAGGTACTAAAATGTATATGGATCTACGAAGGCAGTTTTGGTGGTATGGTATGAAGATGGATGTGGCGGAACACGTGACGAAGTGTCTTACCTGTCAACAGGTGAAGGCAGAGCATCAGAGACCAGCAGGAATGTTGAACCCCTTATCGATTCCTGTGTGGAAATGGGAAGACATCTCTATGGACTTTGTGACTGGATTGCCCAGATCCAGGCAAACTTATGACTCGATTTGGGTGATTGTTGACCGGTTGACTAAATCAGCACACTTCCTTCCGGTGGCAAAAACGTACTCAGGTGATGCATTGTGTAAGTTATATGTGAACGAGATAGTGAGGCTTCATGGAGTGCCTGTGACGATTGTATCGGATCGTGATGCTCGTTTCACATCAGAATTCTGGCGTAGGTTCCACAAGGCATTTGGTACGTCTCTTGCTACGAGCACTGCATTTCACCCACAAACAGATGGACAGATCGAGAGAGTGAATCAGGTGATGGAGGACATGCTCAGAGCTTGTGTTCTGGATTTTAAGGGTAGTTGGGCGGATCATCTGCCATTGGTAGAGTTTGCCTACAACAACAGCTATCACTCTAGTATCGGTATGGCTCCATATGAGGCTTTTTATGGTAGGCCATGTAGGACTCCTATCTGTTGGGCGGAAGCAGGGGATAAAGGGCTCATCGGACCTGAGATTGTACAGGAGACTACAGAGAAGGTCACTACTATTCGGGACAGAATCCGAACCGCTCAGAGTAGACAGAAGAGTTATGCTGACTTGAAGAGGAGACCGTTGGAGTTTGAGACAGGTGATCTTGTGTTCTTGAAAGTCTCACCAATGAAAGGTGTGGTGAGATTTGGCAAGAAGGGAAAACTCGCACCGAGGTATGTTGGACCCTTTGAGATTCTAGAAAGGGTTGGTAACTTGGCATATCGTCTTGCTTTACCTGTTGGCATGTCGGGTGTGCACAACGTTTTCCACGTGTCTCTGCTCAGGAAGTATGTTCGAGATGAGTCTCACGTGATTGACCACGGTACAATCGAAGTGAACCCGGATGTGACGTTTGTAGTTGAACCTGTTCGTATCTTGGATAGGTCTACAAAGAAACTTCGTAGGAAAGAGGTTGATCTCGTGAAGGTGTTGTGGAATCATCATGATGAGGGTGATGCATCATGGGAGTTAGAATCTGACATGAGGACGAGGTATCCACAGCTTTTTGGGGAATTGGGTACTTGAATTTCGGGACGAAATTCCTTTAAGGGGGTAGATTGTAATACCCGCAATTTCCATTTTAAATTCGAGTGATTGTATCGAATGATTATTATGTGATTTCACAATTTATGTTCGATAATCATTCATTTTTACAATTATCGAAATTTCGAAACGTTTATTTTAACGAAAAGCTCGAAATACTCGGGTTGAGAAATCGACTTTTTCTACGTACGAAATTTGGAGAAACTTCCTTCATGAAAGTTGTAGAGCTCGTCGATACGAGTCCGTGCACGTGTGGAACACGAAGATCGGATTTTTTCTGAATTAGTTATCGAATTTCGAAGTTTTCCGAAACATGTATATATAGAAAAATTTTGGAAACCCTAATTTTTTTTCCCTACCGGTTCCTTTTTTTTCTTTTTCTTCCTCCTTCTTCTTCTTCTTCCAGTTTCTGAAAAAACTGGGTTTTTTCTCTCTCTCACCGACGCTCTCGACGTAAAAAGGGGAGAAACTTCTCCTTAATTGTTCTCCCTCCACAGACCACCTCTCGACCTCAAACCAAGTCCCAGGCGTTCGTCTCGAGCTGCTCTAGCTCCCGGAGGCAGTTTCACAAGGCGGCGCGGCCCGTGGCGGCGGCGGCACAACCCGAACCGAAAACGGCCATTTTCGGTTCGATCTCGATATCTCGAGCTACACTCCATGATTTCACTTGATTCTTGTCTCATTGAGCTCGCCTCAACTTCCTCTACAAGCACCAAGAAGGAACGGAACTGGGTCGAACGTTTTCACGTTCGTCGGAGCTCGACCCGAACGGATCGAAATACCAAAACTTTCGATCAAGATATCTCGAGCTATACACGATCGTTTCTTGTGATTCTAAGCTTGTTGAGTTCGCAAGGAAGTTCTGAACAAGTTTCCAGAAGGGATCGGGGCCTGAGGTTGCAGTTTTCACGTCGGTTTTCAAGCTCACCGGTTTCTGCATTTTTTCCGGCCGCCGACTGTAAATCGGTAATTTCGATGCCTTCCCGTCATTTTTAGGTATTGTGCTAGTTATGAAAGTTGCTCAGAATGATGAAACGAAGGGGACAAGCTCGGCCCCGACACCATTGGTGGTGGTCGGTGGCGGCTCTGTCCCTAACTCCGGCGGCCTTTTCCGGCCACCTCCGGAGGTCTAAAATTTGGTTTCTATCCATTTTATGATTCTATGTTTTGATACGATCATTTTGGCGTATTATACGCATTTTTCGGATATCGTATGAACTAGTTATGAATTTTGTTATTTCGATCGATTTCGGTCGTTAGATTTTTGATCTGTGAAATTATGACCGTTGGATGAACTTGTAAATTTGTTATGATGATAATATGACTGTCCCAGAGGCTTTGTGTGGTCATGGGCGAAGATCCGACCGTTGGATCTTCGTATATGTGAAAAACTGTAATTAGGGGAGCGATTCGTGAGAAACCGCTCGTCGGATTTTAATGTAAATTAGAATCTGACCGTTAATTAGTGGTTAAATTATGAGTTGAATTTGTTGGCTAAATTCAAATCACATTTGATTAGGTGATTGACGGATTTTAATTGCGTGGGCTATTCGGCGTTAATTATAAATTATAATTTATAATTATATTGAAGACGCAGCGGGAGTTTCGAGGTGAGTAAAACTCACGTGGTTCATATTACGAACCGAGCATTTTAATTTATTTATTTTTGGTAATTGTGTGAAAAATATTTGCGGATTAAATATTTGTTTTAAAATTTGATGGACTTGAATCACCACGGTCCATAGGTAAGTAAAATGAATTTTAACTATACAAATGAATTTCATAATTTTCTTGTGTGAACTATAGATGGTATTAGTGGTCATTCCTGAGTGGATGATTACGTATATATATATTTACGTGGAAAATATATATTGATGAGTGGATTGTTGTGTGATGACATGATTGAGTAGAATTGATGAGTGATTATATTACAATTGTGTAATTCCATAATAATATGATGTATCTTGGTTGGGTTGATTTCAGTATGTGATATTATATGTTGGGTTCATTTATGAGTTTAGGGTTAACATAATGACCGGTGTGGGTAATCGGACGCTCTAATCCTAGTGTGGATGATGGGATACGATTGGTTGAGTATGTGAAATTATTGGACGTTCTAAATATGTATATAGGTATGCATATTGATGAAATACAATAATTGATAAATATGTCGGATGCCATAACCTAGGCCAGGTGACGGGCTACGATTCAGTTAGAGCTCTCGTATTTTTATAAATACGATGATGAGAGTTGTGGGGAAAGTTGTGAGTTGGGTTGTCTTGATATATTGAATTGGTGTTTGATTGAGATTGTTATTATCTGCATATGTGGAAATAATTGAGTGTTGCTGTGTGTGCAAATAAATGAGATTAAATTAAGCAACAGTTCATTCTTTTACTCATACAAGCTTTCATAAGCTTACCGGGTTTTGTGTTGTTGCAATCCCGGTACACTATTCAATGGTGTAGCGGATATTCCTGCAGGTCAGGATAATCAGGGAGGTGACCGAGCTGTTTAGGTGTGATAGCAGTTTTGTTATTTATTTAGTTGTGAGGTGTGTGTATGCTCATTTAGAGCTTTACATTACATTTTGGATTGTGTTGTAATAATTAACCGAGACTAAATTCGGTTTGATTTTATTTCATGTGGTGAGTATGTTAAGAAAAGAAAAATTTTCAGAATGATTATTTTGAGTTGTAGTATTTTCATGTTTCGGATTTTGAATTGTTATTGTAAAATTCGGGGCGTGACATAGGTCTCATTTAGCGACTTTGTAAAATCAAGTTGAGAAAAAGCCATAGACCCGAGCTTAATCTACTTTGACATAAGAGATCAAACTTCTTACCTGCTTTATTCCTAATCTTATTTCCCATCCGTGTTCACTCAATCAAGCTAACCCTCAAGTCTTTTTGTGGGTAAGTAAACCCTCAAGTCTTTGGCTATGTCCATTTGTAATTTGTAAATAATTATATTTGAGCTAAACTAATTATTTTTGTAATGTTTTTTTTAATATATATTTTTAATGTTTTAGCTCATGGCTTAGCCTAGAAAGATTTGTTTTTGGGTCATAGCCGAGCCTAGAAAGATTAAGCAGCATAAAAGCAAAGAAAGAAAAACCCGAAGAATATGGGTGGGAAGTGGGAGCCACATTCACGTGGTGAGCCAATGGGGGACACGTCAAAGGGGGGTCGCTTTTTTAATTTATAAATTTCTGTGACGCACGTGTGGACTGACACCGGTGCAAAAGTACCATTCCGCACTCTCCCTGACGATGATACGATTTGGAGGGTAATTTAGAGCGGGAGCGCTGGGTCCCACAGTTACTTGTCCGTAACTGTTCCGTTCAAACGGAACGTCACGTCGGAGGAACCCGGCCCGGATTAACGGACATGATCCTCTGCGAGCGGGACCATAGTTGAAACATTTGATTAATGGAACATTAGTAGTGATCATGTCATTTAGCCTTCGGCTATAAAGATTTATTTCATTTTAAGGTTATGGGGTCATGTCCGGTATGCCAGCCAAGTTTTCATCAAATATGTTAGAAATTGTTTTAAAATGTACCTAACTCATCTGCTCTCAGTAAGATGTGAGGTCGGTGAGATGATTGTCTTATAGCATCTGTAATCTTTAAAATTTAAACATTTTGAGTCCGATAAAAGTACAAATATTATTAAATATATGAATTATTCCAAGAAAGATTGTAGTCTGAGAGAAGTTATATTCTCATTTATTTACTTATGTTCCATCTTTATTTTGATAAACTTGATGATATTTCAAGATTAAAAACATTCAACTAGGTGACATTTTATATAAAATAGAAGGTGTTAAATGAATGAGTATTCACAAATGATTGAATGCTAATGTTTATCGTAGATTTAGTTTCTCTATTCCCTAATCCCTTAACAGATTTAGCTTTAAACTTTTCACAAATTCTGTAGCTAGAAAATATGCCTGAAGAAATATAATCTGCAAATAAAACTGGGGTACTTGGTACTTAATACTGTAGGAGAATAGGACTACTTATGCTACACTTGTGAGATGAATAGAGCCTTATCTACTTGTAGATTTCTTTAGGTTGTCAAACCTTGCATCAATAATGGACTCAGCCATATCATTGCCTCTTTTAGAACTGGGATCACAGTGTTTGCTCTAGTGGATATGTGCTATTCATAGATCTACATCTTTTTGCAGTTTCCTTGATTATTTGAGTGGTCTTTGGGTTAGTGTGGCTATGATCCCCTAGATCCTTAGCATGATTTCCTAATTTGTGGCTGTGTTGTCAAATTTTATTATTGGAGTTAGAAACGAGATACCATTCACGTTTTATGTGCAAATTAAATAACAAATGTGGTGAATTTGAGTTGTTATTCAACCACTAAAGATTTGAAATTATAACACTTGAGTTTATAGTTTGTCTCAAACTCGTAAGTTTTAATAGCAAGTCACTCGTGCCGATCTCATGACATTATTTTTTCTCTTGAATCGATTTTTTTTCTTCTCATTTTAAGCTCCTACAAGTTTGTAGTTTCCATAAAAAACATATTTTTTTTAAAATGATTATATACGTTTGGTTTTTTTTTTATTTATTCATCTCAAATGTACATTCATTTTACTCTCATTCATCATGTGTAACGTCTTGACCTCTCATTCAACAAGTTAGGTAATATCTTCATTAATCTTGAAATAAGTACAGTCTAATCAATTCATTACCTCTACCAAAATTTCAAGAAAAAAGAGTTTATCTGCTATTTCATTATCTTTCAACGTTTAGAATTTGGAGTTTAACTATCGAGTTTTGAAATATTTTTTAATCACTCTTAAAAATAAAAAGTCGACGATGTTAATAAACAAGTCAGTGTCCCGAATATTATTATTTCTAGTTTTATCTATCTGATTGTGACTTTAGAACCCTAATCACCTTATTATAGAGGATTAACATATAATACCCACTCACCCTTTTCTGATATAAGTTCTGATCCTACAAATCTCGTGGGGAAGAAATTTGCAATAATTTCCGTGCTATGTGTGAACAGAGAAGGGTTGGAGCAAAGAAAAAAGGAAAAAACCAAAAAACAAAAAAAACAAGGGGAAAGAAAAAGAAAAGAATCCAGTTCTCCTCTCACACAATTCTCTTGAATAAAGAAAGACACTTTCCTCGTGAGAGAGAGGCACACAATACAATAGTGCTCTCTCTCTCTCTCTCTCTCTCTCTCTCTCTCCCCCCCTCAACTGACTCTAGAGAGAGAAAGCTCAGCAGGGTCGGATGTGGTGCTAGAATGACCGGCGGTGGGTCATCGGGGAGGTTACCGACGTGGAAGGAGAGGGAGAACAACAAGAGGAGGGAGCGGAGGAGGAGGGCCATTGCTGCTAAGATATACTCTGGCCTCAGAGCTCAGGGCAGCTACAAGCTTCCCAAGCACTGCGACAACAACGAGGTCTTGAAAGCTCTATGTGCTGAAGCTGGTTGGGTCGTTGAAGAAGATGGCACTACTTACCGCAAGGTAGTCATCATTTTGCTTTCGTTTTTATTGGTTTTGATTTTCGCAGATCTGTATGGGAATCTTTGTGAAGTTGAACTCGGTTTTGGTTGGTGTTTGGTTTTTTAGGTTATTGTGAATCCATTTGTTCATTCTAATTAGTAGTTACCCTTTTGGAAGATAATCTTGTAGGAACAGATTGAGCAACTATTTCTGTTCTGTAGTAGAATATCTTTTTCTCTGTTGTGGTTCTGCTCAGGATCTGAACTCTGTCACAAAGGCTTTATCTGTAGATTATATTGGATATGTGCAATTTTCATGATTTGATAAGTTATTGATGAAGAGGCTGTGATTTGCTCATGCATTTTTTGTTTTCTCATTGTTGATGAGATCTGTGTGAATCTCTATTGACTCAAAGTATATCAATGTGTTGAAATCCATTTGATAGACAACTTTTGATGAGTTAGATTTCAATTGGGTGCTCTCTTTATTCACATAATCTTATTGTTTGATTATATTTGCATACAGGGATGCAAGCCACCAATTGAAATTGCAGGGACTCCCACAAATATGAGTGCGTGTTCATCTATGCAACCAAGCCCGCAATCCTCATCTTTCCCAAGTCCTGTGCCGTCCTACCATGCCAGTCCATCATCCTCCTCCTTTCCCAGCCCCACTCGTTTCGATGGAAACCCCTCCTCTTACCATCAAAACCCTTCCTCTTACCTTCTTCCATTCCTGCATAACTTGGCTTCCATTCCCACGAATCTTCCTCCTCTTAGAATTTCCAACAGTGCTCCTGTCACTCCTCCTCTTTCTTCTCCAACCTCTAGAGGATCAAAGCGGAAACCTGACTGGGAATCCCTTACTAATGGCTGCATAAACTCCTTGCGCCACCCCCTTTTTGCAGCCTCTGCCCCTTCAAGTCCTACTCGGCGCCACCATCTTGCACCTGCCACAATTCCAGAATGTGACGAGTCTGATGCTTCCACAGTGGACTCCGGTCGGTGGGTGAGTTTCCAAACAGGGGTACCTTCTGTAGCTCCACCTTCGCCCACATTTAATCTTATGAAACCGGTGGCTGAGCAGAATGTTCTTCAGCAGACTGTTGTTGGGCATGGGGGGATTGGTTGGGGGAACCCTGTGGAGAGGGCACGAGGCTCCGAGTTTGAGTTTGAGAGTGGCAGGCTGAAAGCTTGGGAGGGTGAGAGAATACACGAGGTTGGAGTGGAAGATCTGGAGCTTACACTTGGGAATGGGAAGATGCATAGTTGAGCATCATCCACCAGAAGATTTAGCTTGAGAATGTGTCTTTATAAATGAGAGGGAAGACGTTATGTGGATTTCACTGGGCATTTCGAATACTTTGGCAGTTGATTAAGCATTGCTTGGTGTCTACTTTCACTTCTGTTACAATTTGGATCACTTCAAAATCATTTTCGGTGCATCATGTATTTCCTTAATTGTACAGTTTACTCTCTCCTGGAGCCATTATAGGAAATCTAATCTCATTGAATCCCTTGGTTATAAGGGCGAAATTCCAGGCACAATCACAGAAAGCCTGCATTGCTCAAATCTTTCATGTGCTGGAGAAGAACATAGCAAGTTAAAATTGAGGATGTTATTTTCTGCCTTTAGGATGGAAGGCCCCGAATTAAGTCGTCGTCGCCAGTGGGATAGTGTCACGAGTTTAAACAAAGAATGCGGTTTCTCTGTGGAGCGCATGATACATTGTAGACTACTATATTGGAAAAGCACATGCTCATATTTCTTGAAGGTAGCTGTTATTATTAGATCCTTCTTGTCAGAAATAGTTTTATTCTGTTACGATTTAGTACTGTATTAGCAAAATCCTTGACATCAATTGTTTCATTTCGTGTTCTAATTGTGATCGATTTGGAGTCATAAATGGGGATGACAATAGTAGAGGGGGTGACCATGAATTGCAGTAAGTTTGAATGTGATTTTTCTTTAGGATGGTCAATAATTTCTTTCTGGCTAGAAAGAGTTTTGTTTTCTTATCCATTCATATGTACAGATTGATACACATCATACTGAGAGATTAGCTTCCTGTAGATTGTTGCCTTGTAATGACGGAGAGAGTTGTGGGGGTCAAAAAAGCATCTCAGAAAGAAATCTCATCCTCTCCTAGAAGTGGAGAGGGTCCCTTTGGCCATGTGATATGTAGCATTCTGTGAATGCATGTCAGTAATGTCACGCTTGATGTCGCAGTGTACCAACCAATTTTGCTTCCACCAATTATTGGTGGCTCTGCTTTTGACCCCTCCAACCAGTCTTTGCAGTTCAATCATCAATATCAGTTTCTGTACCCAACGAGTTACTAAATGAGTGACATATTCAACAATAGAAAAGAAATAGCATGGCAGCACATTTTGGTAGAAATTGAAAGAAGCGAAGGTTATCTCCAACCTAAAGGGTTGAAGGGTTAAATGACTAAAATTTGATAATTTTCATGTCCAACTTAAATAGTTAAACGTTAAAGGGTTATTTTTGAGGGTCAAAGTGCAACTTAAAGGACTAAATATACCTCTTAATATAGCCTATAGCCCTTAGAAAAATTAATATTTTATTCAATAGGGAGACCCAACTAATTAGATCAAAAAGTGGGGAGGCCCACTTCATGGGATACAACTTGCATGCATGTGTGAGTGTATTTTCAAATTTTTAAATCAATGGTCCATATTGATTACATCTTATAATCTGACAGCTATAAATGGCTAGATGATGTCAGCAACGACTAGTTATGCATGTGTGGGTGTATTTTCAAATTTTTAAATCAATGATCCATATTGATTACATCTTATAATCTGACGGCTATAAATGGCTAGATGACGTCAGCAACGACTAGTTATGCTGACATCATCTAGCCGTTGTGTTTTTTTTTTTTTTTTTTACATATCACCTCAACTTTATTTTTTCACATCTTCCTTCTACTTCCTCATATATTATATATATATATATATATATATATATATATATATATTCTCAATCTTTCATTTTCTCCTTGAATCGAGGGATGTATTTGCACCCTGGAATCGACCCACCCCATTGTGGTTGTGGACAGGGTTGTTCATTAGCCAACCAACTAGCTGTCGTCGTCATAACTTGTGTTGCATGCATTTCCATCTCTTAATCTTCTTCATCCTCTTCCTCTTATGCGCGATATTTTTTTTGCCGCTTATTGGACTAATTATAACTCACTACAAAAGTGTTTAAAAAAAAAGTATGAAGCTGATAAAGGTGAGTAGAAAAAAGTAGATGATTTTGTGAGTTATGCTAGTCCAAGCACTCGATTAGCTTATAAAGTTATTTTTTGCCAAAGATATCGAGTGCCACATAGACATCATATCAACTCCAAAATTTGATAATCCAATGAAGATGGAATACGTGTCATTCAAGAATCTTATCAAAAAATGTGATAAGATTCGATCAAGCCAAAAATTGCTTTATATCCATTTAGAAATTTCACAAACCACAATGAAACACGTGACCTTGCAATCATATCCGAAAATTTGATAAGATGCGATCAAGCCAAAAATCGCTTTATATCCATTTCAAAATTTCACAAACAAATCACGACGAAACACGTGGCCTCAAAATCATATCTGAAAATTTGATAAGATGCGATCAAGCCAAAAATTGCTTTATATCCATTTCGAAATTTCACAAATAAATCACGACGAAACTCGTGGCCTTGAAATCTTTTTTGAGAATTTAAAAATATTTCATCAAGATAACATATGCCAATATATAAAATCGAATAAGAATCTACAAAATTGCTTGTGAAGCAACACATGGAATTTGAAAAGTACAAACGGAAAAATATTTTTTATTATAAATATAATTTCAATTACTATAAATAAGAATCTGATAAAAAAGAAGAACACACACACATATATATATAATATATATTCTATTGTAAATATTATTATATATGTGGTTGTCGACATAAACACTCATTAATTATGTACTTTAATGTAAATCATACCTCTTTATAAGGCGGCTAATGAGACTGAATGAGAACACTTCTACTTCCTCCTAACTATTTTCTCTACTTTATAACACGTTATCAACATGTTTTACACTTCTTCTTTTTCCTTAAAAACTCGATGATGATCTAAGACGTCTTGGTGCAATGTTTGTTGCTTTTGACCATGATTCATGATCTATGAGTTTGATTTTCATAATTATAGCGGTTGATTTTATTTAACCTATATATGTTTTCCTTATATATGTTGATTATGGGACGGCTAGCTACTGACTTGCCTATCAAAATCATTTGTTTCGATTGGCTTTAGCAAGCAAATAAAAGGGGCTTTTATATTATCAATAAGTATATAATCAGCACGTTTGAAAAAAAAATAATCATAGTAAGGTATTGTTTCACACACAATTGCTAGCTATTAATCTGTGCTAGGACGGGCTTCTGTTCTTATTCGTAATCTATTTGATTGTATCCGGTTCATGTTTTACATGCTAATGCATTTGTTGCCTTCTCATGATGTGTGTGTCTATATATATAGACACACAGTCCGGCTACACTAAGGACGTCCTTAGTTTTTCTTAGGTACAGATTTCCGGTTTTCACCCACTTTCCGATCACATTTTCACATCTTAACCGTTCAGTTTTTAGAGCCTAATATATAGACCCCCCCCTCCCCCCCCGGCGCAAAATTTCAGCCAATTTGGTGATCGTTAAGGCATCCAAAACTGCAATTTACGATTATAAATACGAACGGTTCCGGTTCGACAGATTCGGTCCTTTCGTGTAAATTGCAGTTTTGGATGCCTTAACGATAACTAAATTGGCTGAAATTTTGCAGGGGGATCTATACATTAGGCTCTAAAAACTAAACGGTTAAGATGTGAAAATGTGATCAGAAAGTGGGTGAAAACACCAAATCCGTACCTAAACTTTAGGTAAGGACATCCTTATCTGAGAAAAATCATATATATATATATATATATTTATATATACATCATCGCAAATTGTGATGTTCCTTATTGATCTGATCATGATAGATCGATTTGACGAGATGATAGCCAATTTTGGCGCACAAATAGTTTAGCTGTGGGTGTAGTGAAATCACAATGAACTGGTGATTCACCAAGTCCTGCTCTCAATTGTTCTAAGATCAAGACCAGAAGATCTTGATTCCTATTATACCATGAACTGGGAATATTGGAGGCCAATTCACTGAGGGACAGTGTAATGCTCATATAAGAGCGATAGCTTAATGCACCATGTAGAGTGTCGCCTTCTTTCCATAATACGGTACTTTTCAATTTTTTTTATATGCACAATTGATGCAAGAGCATCTCAATTGATTTTTATCATTTTTCAGTATTTTTACCGGGTAGTATAACTGCTATATATACCATTTTCATATTGGCTTTTGTTATATAGATCTGATTATGTATCTCTGTTCCATATATTCGTTTTGTACGTGTTCATAACACCCCTTATGTTTGATAATGATTTATGGAATTTTCAGTAGATTTACCCATCTTGACCTTATTACCTATTCAAGGACAAATCAATATTAATGTGGGCATATATTACACTTTTTGTCAACAAAAGCTATATCCATATACCTATTTGATACTGTCATATGCATATAACTTGTTTGCCTTTATAGTTTCTGTAGGCTATTTGATGTCTGATATTGTATATATCGATTACTATGAATATATGCAGCTTATCTGTGGATGATCACCTTGTTTTCATGGGCTTTATGCCTTCAAATTTAATATCAGATTAATTGTTCATGTGCTGATGTGAATCTGTGTATATAGAGCATGTCATAAATGTTGAGTATGAAGGGACAATTGGCCTGTGAATTTTGGATGTTTGAGCCACATACCAATTTTGTTGTTACCTGTGTTCACATATGACGTCTTGATTGTATATCAACTATCATGGTATTCAATCAGTGTGTTACCTTAATTATGACTTAATCATATCATGGTTGAACAAAGAATCCCTCTAATCTAGGTATGTCAGTTTGTTTTTCATTGACTACATGGGTCTCATTTACCTTACGAATTAATATAATAATCATCACATTTATTATTGTTGTGAATTTTGTTATCCTTTGAGATCAAAACTATACGTTTCTGGATTCGATTATTTGAGGGCCTGAAGTTCCTCGAGAGTTATATAATTAAAACTGTGACATGAAGTTTCTTAGAGACTATACAATTAACAAGGGCAAGAAGTTCCTCAGAATTATACAATGATCAAAATCGCGTGTTGCTTGATCCCTAATCATATGGGGGTTTGAAGTTCCTCTAGGGTCATGAAATGTAAATTGGAAAATTGTAACAAGAAGATTTTCAGAACTTACGCAATTACGAGGGCCAGAAGATCCTCAGAGCTTTATAATCAAGTATATGAACTCAAATGTTTATTAATATAATCCCCAATTATAAGAGGGCCTGAAGTTCCTCCAATTATCTTTTGATGTTGGGGTTCCTTCCTCCTTATGACTATTTGTGAATTTGGAATTCAAACCACCTTTAGAACGTGCAGTTCAAAGTTGGACGTACAATCAATCGAAGCCAAAAGCTTCTGACTGGCATTTAGATCAGAGAACTTGATTCTCATATTGTCTTTTGCGAGATGAGATACCAGACTATCATGTATTGTGAAGTTAACCAGACCAGAAGTTCTGTGTGTTTCCTTCACTTAAGAGTGTGTTTGGATGAGGGAAAAAATGATGGAATTTAATTAAAAGTGAGAATTTCATAATTCCTACAAGCTAATTCCCTCGTTTGACATTATCATATTGGAAATTTTAAATTTCTCTGTGGAAAAAAAAAATGAAGGAATTCATTAATTAAATTCTCGACTTTAATTTCCACCAAAATAGGTGTCATTTACGAATTCTTTTGCAGTATTCAAGCTTCTAAACAAGGTTTTTTTTTTATTTTATTTATTCATTTATTTTAAACTTCTTAATTTATTACACATTTCAAATCCTAGATACAACCAAACAATAGAAATTGCAATTAATGGAATTTTAGATTGATGGAGTTAAAGATTCCATCATTTATAAATTCCTACGGATTTCATAACTTTCTCATCCAAACGCTCCGTTATGAAACTAGAAGTTCCCAGTTCATTTTATCGCATAATTTTATTTAAATTTTGCTAGCATTATATTACTTTCCTTATTTTCATTAAAGTAATTTTTTTGGCCAGAAGTTCAAAATGCATTTGATGTTATTAATCTACATGGAACAACAATACAATAATTGAACGTCATGTTTTACCTGTATAACACGAACCAAAAGCTTCGTGTATATCCTGTGAGATCCACTGCTCAATTCTTGCAAATTTGATTTGTGTCATCTTCAAACTTATGTTTTGAGTGACTTTCAGGCAATTTAATTTTATCCATAGTGTCCAAAAAACATTACTAAGGCTTATGCTTATGAGGCTAATATAACAATCATCTCAGATCTTACATATCTGATTGATGGCTCCAGAATAGCACATATTATTGGCTCTTTGCATCCTGTGTGTCAAATATTACCAGAGATGTATACATCTCCCTCTCATGGATCTCATTGTGTAGTCAGAAAGTTGATTGATATGGCTAAACAATGAAATGCCACAAGAAGTGGATCAAGGCAAGAGAGAAATCATAAGCCAATGTAAATAATGCCGTAACATCCACACATGTGAGGAAATTGAAAATTGGGTGTGTGTCTATGATACACTATATGGTGGATGATTATCAAGTCACTTTTCAAAATAGCACTAGTCAAATTAAATTTCATTGACTAATAAGAATATTGAGATTATCACACATGCCTGATGTCTTTTGCTTGCATATAAGCAAAATTGAAATCACTACTGTGTTATTCCACATATTTATTGTAACTTCTTGAGTTTCCTACTCAAATTATCTTAGAACGTCATGTTCCTCAAGAGGTTGTTATAAAATGAAAAAAAAAAAAAAATGAAAAATCTCAAGTTCTTGGATATCGATTATATAAGGGTAAGGAGTTCCTCCTCTTTATGACTATGCATACATACATGATAGAAAACTTGAGTTTCTCCAAGTGATAAATTTACTTTATTGTTATGGATTGTAGTCTTCAACTCGAAACTTCGAGTATCATTTTGGCTAGCAGTTCAAAATGAATTTGGTACAATATTCCACAATTGATGTTTACTAAAGCTAAGGTAACACTCATATCATGTTACCAAATTTGAAATATTGTTGTACTACGTGTCTCCTATATAGTTGGAGAAGACTTTTTGCTATTTCATATATACTATGTCAAATATATACAAACAATTGAGGCATAGAATGTCATGAACCAGAAGTTTATTGAACCAAATACACTATTTTGGCATGACCGGTTACTTCATCTTTTATCTACCATGTTGCGATCACTTACAAATTTTGATGACTGCTAACCTTACTCACAAGTAAATTGTTTATTTACCGCATATTTGCGAGTTGTCACTTTAATAAAACAATCCTCCTGCCATAAGAGGCAGAAAGATTGTTCCTGAAGAACGACATGAATTGGTGTGAGATATTTATCCACCATCTCATTTTTATTTTGAGAAATATCTAAACTAGTGATTTATAAAAGAAAGTGACAAAATTATATACTAAATGCAAAGTCATCTGCTTAGGTGAAGTCCCTGAGACCAACTATATAAACACAAACAATGTAGACTCCATTTGATTTGTGGGATGCAAGTGAACAATGTACACTCCATTTGATTTCTGGGATGCAAGTGTATCCAACATGGTTATTCTTAAGAGAATGTCATTAAACAATATTACAGCTCCTAATATGACTACACATACAAAGGGTATAAGTACGCCATTAGGAAATGATGTTTTAGTAATACAATAATAAATCAATATAGTTGATGCTAACAAAATATTTTTTTGACCTAAAGCTTGGTTTAGTTCGCCACCAACCAATGAACATCTTCACTTCAAAGAAAGTGATAGCTTTTGAATGCATCTATATAAAGGAGGCTAAAGAGACTGAATGAGAACACTTTTACTTCATTCTAACTATTCTCTCTTTATCTTCTCTCTACTTTATAACATATTCAAATATTTAAAATACATTTTAGGGCTATAATTTAGCCTTGACAAGTTAAAGACAGTTGATGTCACATGGATGAATAGTAAAGAAATCAGGACTAAAATTTAACCCTAAGGCTATTTTTAGCCTGGTGAGTTGGAGGTGGCCTAAGAGAAAGTTTTAGTAGGGGAGGAGGTCCCATAGTGACGAACTTAGAATGATGACTCGATTAAAATTTTAAATTAATGTCTACTAGCAGTATAAGTAATTTTGCTAATGTCAAGTACCTCAAACAGACCAAAAAAAAAAGTACCTCAACTTTTTTTTTTTTGAACAAAGGGGATTAATTAGCCACCCAAGACTAGCCCAGAAGGCAAGATAAAACAGGAAACCGATTCTAATAGACAAGCCCATACAGAAACAACATAGGAAATTTAATCTCCAACTGAGCTACATAGAGCCAGTAAGAGGAGATTAAACCTAAAGATAACAATTCAAAAAACAAAAACGCACGTAGCCGACACAAACAGCACGAAGCAGATACAAGCCGCCGAGTAACTCTGTATTCAAAAAACCCCTGTTTGGCTCCAGTTTTTCTTGAGCTGGTCAACAGTCTCTTTTCTTGCATGGGCGTGCCAGCACCGTTTAGGTGCGGTCGTCGGGGGTGTTCCTTGACCTGACTTCTTCTGAGCGATTGTGGACGAGGAGAGCACCAACCTCGTCGTGGGATTCTTTGTGCCTCGTGGCGAGGAGTTTTGCTGAGCTTCTTCAAAATCACAATAGATATTCGATGTTGTAGATCGAGCAGAGCAAAAACCACTGGGAAGTGAGGAGAACTTGCTAAAGCGTGACTCTAGCTTGGCTGGTTTGCGAGGGCGTTATCCTTGCTTGGCTGGTTCCGTAATCGTTATGATCGTGGTACTACAGTCGGCTCCCAAGGAGACTAGGACCAAAGCACTTTGACAGAGGGTTTGGTGGTACTGAAAGTTGGCTCCTAAGGAGACTAGAACTTAGAGTGTGATCACCGATAAGAGAAAGAGAAAGAGAAGAGTTGCTCTTAGAGGTTGCTCTAGAGAGAACTTAGATCATCTTATAGATGTTTTGATGAGTGAATTGGTGAGATGATACTTGTTGTAGCCTCTATATATAGGCTTCCAAGCAATACTATTTCTCTTTTAAACAAATCATAGTGGGTTAGGTTTGAGCACACAAACACTTGGTGGATTTGTTAGGTGAGAGCACTAACACTTGGTGGATTTTGTTGGGTGAGAGCACTAACACTTCTTTATTCCTTTAATTTTTATCTCCACTAAGAACTCATATTTAACCTTCAACTTCTTCATATGAAATGATCCACCATGAATGTAGATTATTGTGGTAAAATTTCAGAATTTATTTCCATGTGGTTGGCCCGGAAATGCTACTGGACTCCTTACAGGTCCAGTTTTCCAGTTTTGTTTCTGCAGAAAATTGGACTGATTGTTTGAAGGTTTTCCACTCCGAACGAGCTCTGGCACTCTTCATAAGAAATGATCCTTAGGATGTTTAGAATGAATCTGGAAAGTTTCAACTCATTTGAAGTTCGGAATGGTTAGTCTGCCGCCCCTCCTTCCTTGTTTAGCTCGGTTTCTCCTACCCGAAGTAGGAAAATGTGCTAAAGTTGACTTTTCATTTCCATGCTTCCATAGTAGGCTTTATTTAGCCTCTAAATATATATTTCGAACTTGTTGACAATATATAGCTTGAGCCACTGACATTGGCTCAATTTCTCCAAGACGTGCCTTGTCAGGCCAAAATGCTCATTTTGGGTCCAAACATTGCCCCCCAGACCTCGAAGTCAAAGGTCTTCATCTTGATTAAAGAGGTCTTGAATTAGTACTACTCTTATAATATCGTTGCTCGGAAGCCCCTTGTATTGGCTTGACTGAAATTACTTGATTGATTCCATATAGGCCTCTAAATAGGCCATAAAGCTTGGATGCCACAATCTGAATTGCCTTTGTCATGAACTGATGGTTTCTTTGCCAACTTTATTGCCCCTGTATCTGATGTCTGGTATGCAGTGAATTGTAAAACTTAGGCAGGTTGTAGGATATCAGAACTTTAGCGTGCCCCTTATGTGAAGAAGACTGCTTTTGATTGCGAATGAGAATCCTTCTCTTCTTTGGTGGTAGCTTCGCCATGTGTATAGCAGCAAGTATTTGCCTTGATCGCTGGCTCTCTGTTGATTTTCTCAAATGTAGGTGTTTGAGCCTTTTTGCTGGCTAGATCAAGTTTGATCAATGCCTACAGTACTTGGCAAAATAAGATGCTGAATAGCAAACTGTTTGCTGCCATTTAATCCTTCGCAAATCTTATGCTGAAGAGGATGATTGAATCATGGCTATCGTCATCATGACATGTGATGAAGTGAAACCACCATATTTGCTGCAACTTTAGCATCTAAAACCGAATTGGTTTTAATCATATTTTATTAAAAAAAAAATCAGGCCACTATGCTGGCCCTGCAGTGGTAGGAAAAGGTGGAATATCTTCACTGTCGCCTTAGATGCGATTCTCAAGATGGAATAGTGATTCATTAATTATCAACTAGGGTCACTCACTGGTCCAGCTAATAAATTAATCTCTAAAAACATCTGAACTATAAATCAAGGTGTAATGGAGAAGTGTTCCTTGACCCAGAAATGACATCCAAGAAACCATTCGTTACCGATCAGGCAGATGAAATCACTGAGATAGCCACATTCACATGGCGGACTAACATGAATGTTCGATGTAGAAGTCAGACCGGAGAGGAGAGAGGTCGACTGATGGGCTTTGGTGGCGGTGATAGTCAAGCGAGTTTGGGTCCCACACCTCGCGATGGTTTGCTAGATGATGCTATGGCCTATTATGGGCTTCCCATCCGCCGTCCCATAGCGGCTCTTCAACAGGTGCCTGGTGATTTTAGTAGTTGAGGACCAAGAAGGAAAGTGGGATTCTGGCCTACCATCGCTCTCGAGGAAAAGGTTTGGTATCAGGAGGTTCGAGCGAGAGATTTGGCCCGATGGGATGCGGTTGGTATCACCCAAACCATCGATCTATGCTTCTGTCTTCCCCATAATACTAGCCCTGCACTGCTAGCCGCCGCTCTTTGCTTATGGAACACCTCCAGCAATACATTCGATTTCCGATTTGGGCAGATAAGCATAACTCTGCTGGATGTTCTTACCATCACGGGGTTGCCCATTGATTTTGACCCCTATGTGCATGGTCAGTTTGATGGTATTCAATTTCCTTTGAGAATGAATATGGCTGGTCGGGGGCATCACAGCAAATCCTACCCTGTCTGGCGTGATTATTACCGCACCCAGTGTGACCATACAAGAGGTATTGCATTCCTGGAATTCTGGCTTTGCAAATTTATCTTTTGCACTTCTTCCAACAAACCTACTGGGTGCTGGAATTCTCTGGCCACTGCTCTCTACAATGGTATTTGCGTTGGCCTTGGGCAACCTGTATTGGGTGTGTTATATCGCTCCCTTTATAGAGCTGTAATGCGCCCCTTTGATACCGACATTAGTGGTCCATTCTGGATCCTTGCCTTTTGGTTGCAGATTTATTTCCCTCACTTCCGTCTTGGTGATATTCCAAAGGAACCTCCAGTTGATTCCATTTTGGGGAACTAGCTTTGTCGTAACGTAAGGTATCGAGCTCCACCCTACTCCGAGTGTTTTATTTACTTGTACTTGTTGGGAGAGATGCTGGACCCAAAAATAGTCCTTTCTAGGCGATTCCCTCCTCCCCTTGACGATGGCTTTCTGCCCAGTGGACAGGATCATAGCGAAAGAGCCCTCCTGGCCTTTCATTGCGCCATCTCCTACTTGGATATTCGTCTTGCCACCGACCGCGTAAGTTATAAGCTCTATGCCCCTAACCACTTTGCTCGCCAGTTTGGGTTGGCCCAGTTGGTACCCTGGCCTCTGGTTGATTCTGCCAATTACTACACCTCTTGGCTGAGATTAGCCCCACCTGGGTCTGCCCCCTTTTAGAGTCAGTTTACTTTGATAGTGATTCCCCCTTGGGTCAGAGCGCTGTACCCCCTCAACGATGTCGACGATGATTATGCTGATTGGTGGAAAGAAGTGTCCGTGAACTGTTGGGACCTGCCACATGACGAACTCTTCGTCCAGATCTTTCGTGGCATAAGTAGTTTTAGTCCAGAGGACCGCAAGATTCTTGAGCGCTTCTCCAACCCTGCAACACAACCTCCGTGACCTACTCTACCTTCTCGCTCATCGCGTCCAGGGATACAAATCCACGAGCCTTGGGCAACAGTAAGTTTTTGTCTTTCTTCACCATTCCTTTTCCTTGTCTTGATTTTCCCGCTCTTATTCTTGAGTGTGTTTTGCAGCAAACTACCTGGAGCAAGACAACCTCTGTTCAGGCCAGGAAACAAAAGGCAATAGCAGAGGAGACTCCTGAGGGAGAATCTTCTCATGATGAAGATTCTGCTGAGGTAATTTGGTTAAGAACGATCCCAAACTTGCATTTTTGGTGCTTTCCCCCTTTTTGAGTTATGATTCTTTTGTCGTGCAGGCCACTGCTATCTTTGTTTGCAAACGCGATCGAGCTTAATCCGTCGAAGAGAGTTTTGAAGATGAGGAACCTTTGGGAATGCGATTGGTAAACTCTGGTCCCGTCTTATTCTATTTAAATTTTAGAATCTGGGCAGGATCTTCATTATGTATCTTTTGACAGGTCCGTCAGAGGACCACTGATCCCTCTCACCTGAGCGAGGCTAGATCCTCAACCGCTGCAGAAGGGCCAACTCTCTCGCTAGTTCAAGCATTAACTAACCCCGTGGCGCCTCTTCCGTCTCCCACATCTACAGAGCATTTGCAAGGTCCTACCATTCTAATAACGATCTCCGATGATGGGTCCTCGGAGCATGAAAGCTTGGAAAGCCACTCTGAGGCTTCTACCGCTTATAAGGAACTGATGACGACAAATATTATCGCGGCACTAGAGGTCCAAGAGGTGAATGAGTTGAGGCCTCTTCCTCTTGGAGACCACGTACCAGATATTGACCCGACAACTCGAGAGATAAGCCACTGTTGGCCAATGCTTTCCATTTCCCTTTCTGATCCAACCCAGCTCGCTGACATTTCTGAATCTGACCAGGATTCTATTGGTACCGAGGAGGTGGCTGCAAACGCTGAGGGTTCTATCAGCGGGATAGTCGCCCCAGAGATGGAAAATGATACTAACGGCGGTGGTGCCCCCCAAGTCTCGCGAATAAATGAGACAACCGTCGGAGCCGAGGGCTCTGTGCTTGAATCTGCTCCACTTGCCCATGGTAAGCCGCGAGTTGAGTTTCCAGATTCTCCTGCGGCTGAAGGGACAGACCAACCTGTTGAAGACGAAGAAACTGAGGAAGCTGTCCACCCATTTGCAGTGGTGGTTCGTGATCCTGTGGCGCCTCCCCCGCCTCCTCCTCCTACCAGATTCGAGAGATTGATGAGGGTGTTGAAGGTAAATCCTCCTTCTACTGTGGATGAGGCTAAGTTGGTGCTTCGTGAACATCTAGGTCCTCGGGTATTGGAGACTAACATCCTCCCGCTAGTGTTGGAAGCTCTAAGGTATCTTCGCCAGGAGAAGGCTTTGACTCCATGGCAATTTAGTGCTATCGACTCTCTGCTGAATGAACTTGATATGGCCCGCCGACGTTAATCTGCCACGAACACCCAGGCTCACGACCCTCAAGAGGCTTTGAATAGTGTCTCTCGAGAAATGGACATCTCCAGCGATATTTTAAATGAACGAGCCATCCGCCTGCGGGAACTACAAATCCAAAGGTCAGACTTCAAACTTCAAATCGAGAACCTCCAAGCCCATTTATCCTTTGTTGAGAATGCGATTGTTGCAGAAGAAGCTCAACTCGATGAACCTTTGGCTGCTTCAGAAGAAATGAGCAGCAACCTGGCTCGTATCAGAGAACGGGCCACTCAGGCTGAAGCTGGTGCCATTGCCGCGAAACGCCACGTGGAGGAACTTTGTTTGAAATTGAGCTTTGCGGGCCAATCTCTGTAGGCCCCCTCGAAAACCGTTCGGTTTCCTCACATGCTATTAATATCTTCTTTTCCGAGATTTAAGGCATTAATCACTCGTTGAAAAACAACGATCGTAAAAAAAATAATCTCGTGAAAAGAACAGTTACCTCCTCGAAAACCGTTCGGTCTCCTCACATGCTAATAGTCCTCTAATAATAGCTAACTCCTCAAAAACTGCTCCTCACTTGCTACTAGCCCTTTTTTTCCCGAGATTTGGAATCACTAATCTCGATTTACTGACATCAGTTTTGAAATTGAGCTTCATCCAAGGGTGGGGATTTGCCTGAAGTCCCTATAAATAGTTGTATTTTAGGAAGGGAATACTCACAACAACTTTTCTGAAATATTCAAGAAATGTCCTTTCAGTTCATGCTTCTTTTTCTCCTTCTTCACAAATCTTCCCCTCATGAAATGACCTTTAGCCTCTAAATTTTAGGCTTTATGGCGTAATCTTAAGCCTGGGTTAGGCCTTATGGCGTAATCTTAGGCAACCTCTCGTTTCGCCCTTCTGGAATTTTGCAACAACAATGCTAGGCTTCAGATTGATTTAGAAACGCGAGGGGGCTTCGAGTGTGGGATCCACGATCATGCGAGATCATTTTTGTTAGAATCCCACACGCGGAGCGAAACGGAGAAAGGGAGGAAGGCCACTTTGTGGTTCGTCTTTCCACCTTTGTTTCCTTCCTTCTAGACCCGACCCGTGTTGTGCCCTCTAGATGGAAGGGGCTTTGGTTCTCACCTCCTTCTCCCCCTTTCTCTTCTTGAAAGAATCTTGGAGGGATGAGAAGGGATGGGCTCTTTGAAGGAATGGGTTCAAGCTACAGAATGGCTGTTCCTATACTTCACGTCCAACTAATGGTGGTTACCATGGCTAGAGGGGGTGCAGAGACTCAAGCTGATATTCGGTTCCTTCACTCTCTGCCCTTCGCGGAGATAATGGCGCGGCTCAACCGACGTTGGATTCCATAGCTGCTTCCAATTGAGGGGGCTTGGAGTCTCCATTTTCTTTCGCTGGAGTCTCCCCTTCTCATGGATAATGGTGTTGGCCAAGCCTATGTTATATTCCTCTACCGCTTCCATGTAAATGGGGTGCGGAGGCTCCGTTACTTCTCTTTTTCCTTCCCTGAAGTCTGCCCCTCCTTGGTATAATGGCGTTGTTTAACTCGACGTTGGATTCATTAGCTGCTTCCACTTGAGGAAAGATTCAAAAGATATCCGAGGATTCCTGTTTTTGTATTTTAGCCACCTTTGGCTTTGTAATGAATGTACTGCTTTTGGTCGCAAAGCCACTTTATGAATACAATAATATTTTTTTATCCTGATATTGCAATATCTGTGAGAAGCCAATAATTGTGTCTCGCAAGGCCTCAAATATAGGCCCCCCATAGTTGTATATTGAAAATAATATGAACTTTTAAAATAAGTTCTGCGTCAAAACGAGCCTCTTCATGAGGGTTTTGAGAAAATATTTATCTTTTGGATCCACTTGCTAGGCCCCAACTCAATTTGCATTAATTAGCTGTTGAAAACTCCACCGTGAAAAAATAATCTCGTGAAAAGAACAGTTACCTCCTCGAAAACCGTTCGGTTCCCTCACGCGCCAATAATTCCTTATTTCCGAGATTTAGAGCAACTTTAATCACGCTTTACTGACACTTAGTTTGACTCTTCTCTTTGATCGTCCATCCAATGGTGGATATTTGCATGCCTATATCTTCCTCCACATTATAAACCCAAATTTCCAATCCCAAAATCGTTTCATCAACTCGAATATTTCTAACAGCAATCTTTCTTAATTACTCATCATCACCATTCTTCAATTTTCGCATTATCTCAATCCATCACTAATGGAACCACAAAACTGGCATCCAACCAAGGATGGAGGAAGTAACAAATCAGCGGGGAGTAGTGCTAACATGCTTCGCAGGAAGAGCAGTACCAGGTGGATTCCCACTACAGATCATATAAGAATCCTCAAGGAGCTTTTCTACAACAAGGGCGAAATGTCCCTAATAATAGAGCAGATTCAAAGGATCTGTCTCCAGCTGAAATGGTACGGCAAGATCGAGGTCAAGAACATCTATTATTGGTTCGTGAACCAAAGGGCTCGGGAGAAGCAGAAGAAGAGGTCCACTTCGGATGTTCATGTGCCCATGCAAAGATCAGGGCTTGTTGGTGCTGATAATGTTACCAATTGGAAACATGAGGATCAGTATATTAACTTTGGATCTTCTGCACCTGCTTCTACTCCTTCCGCTAGTGTGATGATTGCTTTTAACAGGCAGATGGGGAACTATGATGGTTATGGATCTATGAACATGGAGAATAGTGCTAGGGACTGTTCAATCTCAGCCGGAGAGGGAACTAGTTCTACTTTCTTTGACATGAATCTAGAACAAACTTTCATGGACCAAAGAAGAGAAGATCACCAGGAGATTGAAACGCTTTCACTGTTTCCCGTGCATGGTGAGGACATCTTTGGCAACATGAAAACTACTTCCGATGGTGAGGACATCTTTCCACCAGCTGTGAAGGAAAGGTTGGAACAAGAATTCCTTACACTTGTATAGGGGAAGATGACCGTGATCGAGTACGATGCGAAGTATGTGAAGCAGATGGATGCCGAAGACTCGGCCAAGAAGTTTCAGAGAGGGTTGAGTCCTTCGATTGAGCGTTATGTGGCCATCTTAAAGCTGAAGACCAAGAGAGAGATCTTAGCTAAGGCATAGATTATTGAGCAGCAGAACCTGATTCGTAGAGAGAAGGAGTCTGCTGAGAGAGACTTCAAGGGTAAGGGAAAGGCCATAGCAGGAAGTAGTATGGCCAGAGACTTCAGGGGTGGTTTCTGGAAGAAACAGAGAACTCAGTTCCAGGATCAGGCTCCAACTAAGGCAGCAGTAGCTCCTCCCATTCAAGCTATGCCTATTTGGCAGATAGCACCAGTAGCTCCGGTGAAGTGCTTTAACTGTGGCGAGCCGGACCACATCTCTCGTGCGTGCCTAAAACCACGGGGTAGGATATAATATAGCTGTGGACAGACAAGACATCAGGCCATGGAGTGTCCCCAGAATCAGGGTAGAGTACAGGGTAACCAGCAGAGGCAGCTACCACCTGCACCTGCTAGAGTCTTTGCCATCGGTCAGGCAGACACGAGAGTGGAAGGTACTTTATCTGTTTATCACTATCTTGCTAGAGTACTGTTTGATCCAGGAGCCTCACACTCCTTCATATCTAGTTCGGTTGTGGATGTGTTCAATTTGATTGCTATGCATCTGACTAGATTATTATGTGTTACATCGCCTCTCGGTGTGTCTCTTGAGCTTAGCATGTTTTGTGATGATTGCCCTATTGGGATTGGTGGCAGAGAGTTCTCTATATCTTTGATTGTGATTCCGGATCACACATATGATGTGATTTTGGGTATGGATTGGTTGAGCCCGAACCATGCTGTGATTGACTGCTTTAGGATGATTGTGTCATTCCATGTTCCGGGACAACTGGTGTTTCATTACCGTTGTCTGAAGTCTGACATCGCCATGAGGGCAGGGATTTTGGCCCATATTGAATCAGGGAGTAGTACTTCAAAGATTACCGGGATTCTTGTAGTTTCAGGAGATCCTTGGGTTACCTCCAAAAAGGGTAATGGACTTCTCCATTGATGTGATACCAGGTACTTCACCTGTATCGAAAGCAGCCTATCGAATAGCACCAGCTGAACTTCAGGAGTTGAAAGTTCAGATTGAGGGATTACTTGTGCAAGGGTTCATTCAGGCTAGTGTATCTCCTTGGGGCGCACCAGTGTTGTTCGTGAAGAAGAAGGATAATTCACTTCGGTTATGTGTGGACTATCGACAGCTGAACAAGGTGACCATCAAGAACAGGTACCCTTTACCTAGGATTGATGAGTTGTTCGATCAGCTTAGGGAAGCTACTGTGTTCTTAAAGATTGATTTGAGATCTGGATATCACCAGTTAAGGGTGAAGGATGAAGATATTCCAAAGACGGCGTTCAGGATCAGGTATGGACATTTTGAGTTCCTTGTCATGCCTTTTGATCTCACGAATGCACCGGCAACATTTATGGACTTGATGAACCGCACATTCAGTCCCTACTTGGATCAGTTTGTGGTAGTATTCGTTGACGACATCTTGATTTATTCAAGGTCGTCAGATGAGCATGCGAAGCATTTGCGGATTATGCTGTAGACATTGAAGAAGGAGAAACTATTTGCCAAGTTTGAGAAGTGCGATTTCTGGCAGAGTGAAGTCAAGTTCCTTGGTCATGTGGTCTCGAAGGATGGAGTTTCTGTGGATCCTTAGAAGGTTGAAGCAGTGATGAGTTGAAGTCGCTCTACTACGGTTACAGAAATTCGTAGCTTCCTTGGTTTGGTAGGGTATTACAGGCGCTTCATTGAAGGGTTTTCTGGTATTGTTTCAGCTTTGACCAAATTGACAAGGAGCTTTGACCAAATTGACAAGGAAGGACACTCAGTTCGTGTGGTCGGATGAGTGTGAGAAGGCTTTCAATGAGCTGAAGACTAGATTGACTACAGCTCCGGTGTTGACTATTCCTACTAGTGGTGGTGGATTAGTCATTTACAGCGATGTATCTCATTAGGGTTTTGTGTGTGTGTTGATGCAGAATGGTAGCGTTGTTGCTTACGGTTCTAAACAGTTGAAGGTACATGAGCGGAATTACCCACTCATGATCTAGAGCTAGCAGCAGTGGTGTTTGCCTTGAAGAATTGGAGACACTATCTTTATGGTGAGAAATTTGAACTCTTTTCTGATCATAAGAGTTTGAAGTATCTATTCTCCTAGAAAGAATTGAACATGAGGCAGAGAAGATGGATAGAGCTCATCAAGGACTATGATTTCACCTTAGAGTACCATCCCGGAAAGGCAAATGTAGTGGCGGATGCTTTGAGTAGGAAACCTCGAGTATTCATGGCATCGATTATGGTGCGAGAGTGGCGCATGTTAGAAGCTGCATCAGAGTTTAACCTTATGCCCGCAGGAGAAGGACATCGAATCTTTCTCAGTAGTATCACCTTACAGCCCACATTGGTCGCCAGGATCACTCAGGGTCAGACACTTGGTGAGTTTGCTCAGGCGAGGATTGCTGAGATAATTGCTGATCCGGATGTGGAGGGTCCTTCCGAGCGGATGATTGGGTCAGATGGAGGGTTGAGATTTTGAAGGAGATTGTATGTACCGAGTGTTGATAACCTCAGGGAAGAGGTCATGCGGGAAGCACATAGGTCTCGATACACTATACATCCAGGAGGTACGAAAATGTATATGGATCTACGAAGGCAGTTTTGGTGGTATGGTATGAAGAGGGATGTGGCTGAACATGTGTCGAAGTGTCTTACATGTCAATAGGTGAAGGCAGAGCATCAAAGACCCGCAGGAATATTGAATCCCTTGTCTATTCCTGTTTGGAAATGGGAAGATATCTCCATGGACTTTGTGACTGGATTGCCTAGGTCCAGGCAAAGTTATGACTCGATTTGGGTGATTGTTGACCAGTTGACTAAGTCAGCACATTTTCTTCCTGTGACAAAAACGTATTCAAGGGATGCGTTGTGTAAGTTGTATGTGAATGAAATAGTGAGGCTTCATGGAGTGCCTGTGACGATTGTCTCTGATCGTGATGCTCGTTTCACTTCAGAATTCTGGCGTAGGTTCCATAAGGCATTTGGTACATCTCTTGCTATGAGCAATGCATTTCACCCACAGACAGATGGGCAGACCGAGAGAGTGAATCAGGTGATGGAGGATATGCTTAGAGCTTGTGTTCTGGATTTTAAGGGAAGTTTGGTAGATCATCTGCCATTGGTAGAGTTTGCCTATAACAACAGCTATCACTCCAGTATCTGTATGGCTTCATATGAGGCTCTTTATGGTAGGCCATGTAGAACTCCTATCTGTTGGGCGGAAGCAGGGAATAAAGGGTTCATCGGTCCTGAGATTGTACAGGAGACTACAGAGAAGGTCACTACTATTCGAGACAGAATCCGAACCACTCAAAGTAGATAGAAGAGTTATGCTAACTTGAGGAGGAGACCATTAGAGTTTGAGAAGGGCGATCATGTGTTCTTGAAGGTCTCACCTATGAAAGGTGTGGTGAGATTTGGCAAGAAGGGAAAACTCGCACCGTGGTATGTTGGACCCTTTGAAATTTTGGAAAAGGTTGGGAACTTGGCATATCGTCTTGCTTTACCTGTTAGCATGTCGGGTGTACACAATGTCTTCCATGTGTTTATGCTCAAGAAGTATGTCCGAGACGAATCTCACGTGATTGATCATGGTACGATCGAAGTGAACACATATGTGATATTTGTAGTTGAACCTGTTCGTATCTTGGATAGGTCTACAAAGAAGCTTCGTAGGAAGGAGGTTGATCTCGTGAAGGTGTTGTGGAGTCATCATGACGAGGGTGATGCGTCATGGGAGTTAGAATCTGACATGAGAGTGAGGTATCCACAACTCTTTGGAGAATTGGATACTTGAATTTCGGGATGAAATTCCTTTAAGGGGGGTAGATTGTAATAGCCACAATTTTCATTTTAAATTCATGTAATTGTGTTGAATGATTATTGTAAGATTTCACGAATGTCGCTCGATAATATTTTTTTTTTTTTTTGAATTATCGAAGATTCGAAACGATTATTTTAACGAAAAGCTTGAGTTGAGAAATTGACTTTTTATACGTGCAAAATTTGAGAAAATTTCCCTAATGAAAGTTGTAGAGCTCGTCGATACGAGTCCGTGCGTATGGGGAACACATTGTACGGATTTTTTTTTAATTAGTTATGGAATATAGAAAATATTTATATTTTGGTATAAATAGGAAAAAACCCTAGAACATTTCCGGAAGGTTGCTATTTTGGGCCGGCCTCTTTTTATTTTCGGGAAGGGTATTATTCATCATCTTCCTCCTTCGTCTCTTTGTCCGAAACTGACCGAGAAGGAGAGCAAAGTTCTCCAAGCTGGTTCTCCCTTCACAGACCGTAAATCAACCTCAGACCAAGTCCCACACCTTCGCTTCGAGCTGCTCTACTTGCTAGACGGCGTCGCTTCCACCTTCACGGCCTCCAGTTCCGACGAAATAGCTCGAACCAGTCGGACCTGAAAACGAACCAAAACGAGCTCCTCGTGTTTTCGGCCACCAAACCAAGTGTAACTCCTCCCTCTACATCGACTCAACCTCCTGAAGCTCCCAGAGGCAGTTTTGCACGGCAGCGCGGCTTGTGGTGGCGGCTGGAAGCCAGCCCCTATCGGATCGAATAGAACTTTCGATCCGAATATCTCGAGCTATGGACCTTCATTTTTTATGATTCTTGGCCTGGTGAGTTCGCAATGAAGTTTAGAACAAGTTTCCAGAAGAGATCGAGGTGTGAGGTTGCATTTTTTATGTCAGTTTCAGGCTCGCCGGTTTCTGGAAAAATTCAGGCCGCCGACTGTGTTTGGTACTTTTCGATCCCTTCTCGTTATTTCTGGTCTTGTGCTAGTTATGAAAGTTGCTCAGAATAATGAAACGAAGGGAAGAAGCTTGACCCCGACACCATTGGTGGTGGTCGGTGGCGGCTCTGCCCCTAACTCCGACGGCCCTTTCCGGCCACCTCCGTAGGTCTAAAATATAGTTTCTGTCATTTTATGATTCTACGTTTCAATACGATCATTTCGGCATATTATATGCATTTTTCGGATATCGTATGATTTAGTTATGAATTTTGAGATTTTGATCGATTTCTATCGTTAGATTTATGATTTGTGAAATTAGAACCGTTCGATGGACTTGTAGTTTTGATATGATGATCATATGACTGTCCCAGTGGCTTTGTGTGGTTATGGGCGAAGATCCAACCGGTGGATCTTCGTATAAGTGCAAAACGGTGATTAGGTAGGCGATTCGTGAGAATCCGTCCATCGGATTTTCTTATAAATTAGAATCCGGCCGTTAAATGGTAGTTTAGTTATGTTTTGGAATTATTGGCTAAATTCAAATCACATTTGATTAGGTGATTGACGGGTTGTACTTGGGTGCGCTGTTTCAGCGTGATTATATTTTAATTGAAGACGCAGCAGGAATTTCGAGGTGAGTAAAACTCACGTGGTTCATATTAAGAACCGAATGCTTAAATTATTCATTTTTGTAATTGTGTGAAAAATATTTGTGGATTAAATATTTCTTTTTAAAATCACATGGATTTGATCACTACGGTCCATAGGTAAGTAAAATGAATTTTAATTATACAAATGAATTTCACTATTTTCTTGTATGAACTATAGATGGTATTAGTGGTCATTCATGAGTGGATGATTACGTATATATATATATTTACATGGAATATATATATTGATTGGCGTGTTATTGAGTGATGATACAATTGAATTGGATTGATGATTTGAATTATATTTCAAATGCTTAAATTTCATAATAATATTGTGTATCTTGGATAAGTTGATTTCATTGTGTGATAATACATTGTTGTGCTCATTTAAGGATTTAGGGTCAACGTAGTGACCGGTATAGGGGAATCAGATGCTCTAATCCTAGGTGGATGATGGGATACGATTGGTTGAGTATGTACAATTATCGGACATTCTAAATATGTATATAAGTATACATCTTGATGAAATACGATAAAGATGAATATGTCGAATGTCATAACCTAGGCCAGGTGACGGGTTACGATTCAGTTAGAGCTCTAGTCTGTCATATACCGTATTTGTATTAATACGATGTCGGGGTTTTGAGAATAAAGATGTGAATTAGTGTTTTGTGTTGATCTGTTGATTGATTGAGATTGTTGGTACTTTGTGGATGTGGAAATTGTGGAGTGTTGATTTGAGTGAAAAATAATTATGATTTAATTAAACAACAGTTCTTTCTTTTTTACTCATACGAGCTTTCAAAAGCTTACCAGGTTTTGTGTTGTTGCAATCCCGGTACACTATTCAAATGGTGTAGTGGATATTCCTGCAGATCAGGATAACCAGGGAGGTGACTGAGCTGCTTAGGTGTTGCAGCATTTAATTTTTATTTCTTTTGAGTTGTGGTAATTTTCATGTTTCGGATTTTGAATTTTATTTAAAAATTCGGAGTGTGACAGCTTTCAAATCCAAAGATTGAAATCTTCCACGGCCTAAATTAGTGTGTCCACTAAAAAATCTTATCTTTTGGTCTGATTGTCCATTGAAAAGTTGAGAAATTTGAAATGGGATACCTATTTGCACAATTGCACATAAGTTCATTGGTTTCTTCATTTCTGAAGCCCTTTTATCACAACTAATGTTATCGGCGGATTAGACCCGAATCAATGTGGTTTCATTCGTCCCATGTCCTTATATTGGGTCTCAAGCTTGGTGAATGCCTTATATTAACATTAAGGTGAAATTTTTTTTTTCTTTCTGAGAAGAAGGTGAAAAAAAATAGTTGAAAAGGGAAGTGAAAATATCGGATACAGGTTTAGAAATATAACAAGTTGGACAAATGAAGAAGACGTAGTTTTCTCTTCTCCTTTTTTTGTTCTTCTTTTTTTTCCCTCACATTTTAGTCAGTTAGTGTAATTTAAATAGTTGCAAAATCTAAATTTTCTAGTCTCAAGTATCTCTTCAAAATTTTGCCCTCAGATCTCGTTTGACATCGGATTGGATTGCCCTGGTTTCACATCCACACCATGCTTTAATACCAGCACTGTTCTCTGAGATAACTGCACCAAGTAGCCACCAACCTTGAATATTATTAATAACGCTAATACTCTGAAAAAGAAAATTGGTTCACAGAAACCTTTGGAAAGTAAGGGAACGTTTTAACTTTTAACTCAACTTTGATGGAATAGTCAGATCGGGCCCTTGACTGCTCCTAAATGTTGGCGAACACTTAATATATGAAAAGAAAAAAGAATGACTAATTCGTTATCCATGGGCTTAACAGATATCATTGTATTTGGATGGACAAAAATTCCAAATGTATAAAACTGGAAACCCTATTTCGATCACTAACCTTATAAAAAAGTATAAAGCAAAAGCAAAACAAATACAAACAAGAGTTTTACACTTGTTTTTGTTAATTAATACCTTGCATAATTTGGGGTGTTGTCTTCTTCTTGGGATGAAATCATCTATCCCTATTTGCTCAATCCCTATTCTGTCTCTTGATTTTAATTGGTTCATTAAGATTAAAAAATGAAACAAAGTTTAAGATAATAGTTTTTTAATAATTGTTGACCAATCATCATCTGAAAATAGGGTAGGGATAGAGGATCTGAGACAGGGGATTTCGTCCCCTTCTTCTTGTAACTCTCTTCTCCAATCTTTGCATATCACTACTTTTCCAATAGCATAGCTTATTCTTTTGGTCTTACTTGCCAAGTTGCCATTCACAGACTCGTTGACTTCTTGTTATGAGATCAATTTATTTATTAATACCCCTATCAAATCCTCTTTACTTGATTGTTACGCCTCTAATTCTTCCGCCTTATTAAACAATATACTATAACTTAATTTACCTAATACATATCATATACTATTGTGCTTCACAATATGATCATTTAAATAAAGAAGAACACAGTGATTTAATTACATGGTGAGTGCCACCAAATATATTCTTGTAGATCATCGTGACACGAATTTAAACCTAGCTGATTACCATTTCAGGGATTTCGTTATCAGAACGTGCATTGACGAAGAGCTAAGTTACGTGCAGTTTTATATCCTGCCAGATAATATTATTTAGGCAAGTTCTAGAATAACATGAATCGACAAGTAGTTCGCGTATTTGTATGTGCTATATAACTGAGCTCAACTACAAGTCTAAAACACACTTGTTGAGCTATACTGGTAACGATGAGTAGTTCAAACTCAAAGCTACATGCAGCGATACTCAGCAGTCCAGGATTGGGCCACATCATTCCGGTCCTCGAGCTCGGAAAACGTCTCGTTGCCTCCGACCAAAACAACGCCGTAACAATTTTCGCCATGTCTTCCACGTCACAAGCCGAATCCGAAATCATCAAAGCAGCCTCTACCCCGAAACTCAACGTCGTAGAGCTCCGTCCGGTCGACATCTCTGGCCTCGTCGACCCAAAAGCCGCCGTAGTCACGTGCCTTTCCGTCATGATGAGAGAGGTACGACCTGCGTTCCGGTCGGCTCTCTGCGACATGGCTTCTCCTCCTACCATGCTCATCGTGGACCTCTTCGGCACCGAATCGTTGCCTATCGGCGACGAGCTAGGGATTCCCAAGTACGTTTATGTTGCTTCCAATGCATGGTTTCTCGCTCTCATGATGCACTCTCCAACCCTAGACAAGGAAGTGGAAGGAGAATACGTGGACCGAACCGAACCGCTCAAAATTCCTGGTTGTAGGGCACTTCGGCCTGAAAACGTGGTTGACCCGATGCTGGACCGGACCAATCAGCAATATTCTGAATACATACGATTTTGTGCTGAGTTTCCACTCAGTGATGGGATTTTGCTGAATATTTGGGAGGAGTTGCAGCCTACAACACTAGCTGCGTTTAGAGATGAAAAACTATTGGGTGGAGTGACTAAAATGGTGCCAGTTTATCCAATTGGACCGTTAACTAGATCGGTCCAATCGGGTTGTCCGAGGGTTAATGAGGACTTGTTTGATTGGCTTGACAAACAACCCAGTGAGTCGGTGATATTTGTGTCTTTAGGGAGTGGAGGAACACTGTCTTATGACCAAATGACAGAGATGGCTTGGGGTTTGGAGCTGAGCCAACAACGATTCGTCTGGGTTGTACGGCCACCCACAACAAAATCAGATGCTGCCTTTTTCACTTCAGGCGATGGTAAATTTCACTATTAGCATTTTTTCTTGTAGTAGTTTTTACATACATCTATCTGCTTTGACGCATCTTTAATCATATTAATGCCTTTGCTTCAGGTGATTGTGACCTATCAACTTATATGCCTGAAGGGTTTATGACCCGGACTCGCGGTGTGGGTTTGGTTGTGCCTCTTTGGGCACCCCAAGTGGACATCTTGAGCCATCCGTCGGTCGGGGGGTTTTTCTCGCATTGTGGGTGGAATTCAACGCTAGAGAGTGTGACAAATGGGGTCCCAATGATTGCTTGGCCACTCTACGCGGAACAGAGGATGAATGCCACGTTGTTGACTGAGGAGCTTGGGGTGGCGGTCCGGTCAGAGGTGCCACCGTGGAAGAAAGTGGTTGGTAGGGAGGAGATAGAGAGGATGCTGAGGAAGATCATGGTGGAGAAAGTTGGGCTTGAAATAAGAGGTAGGGTGAAAGAGCTAAAACAAAGTGGAGAAAAGGCTTTGAGGGAAGGTGGTTCGTCGTATAATGCCCTGTTTCAAGTGGTAAATAAAGCAATGCAAGATCTGAAGAAAATGAAGGGTCAATGATCATGCAAATGAAAATATAAAACAGATGTGTGTGATGAAATAAAGCTCGTGCCATTACACAGTGCCTCATGACTTGTATGTATTTGTGAACTCTGCTCTTTGTCAATCATATATATATGTTGCTTGTACTAGTTCGTGGTTCTGAATTACTCGTTCAAATTAATGCTTGATTTCATTTATTTCCTTTTAGTGGCCTAGTGTGTAGTAAATAACAACAACAAAGAATTGTACTAAAAAAATAAATAACAACAGAGAAATAAATTACATACGTGATATACTAGTACCGTGCTTTACTACAAGTGTATTATCTACCTAAATTTATGAACGATATGGCTGAGCCTAATAAAATAGTAATTACAAACACTTGATCGAAGAATATAGATAGAAATAGCCTAATAAAATAGTAATTACAAACACTTGATCGAAGAATAAAAATATTTCTATCTATAGCTTCTAACTCTTTAAGGAGGGTGTATTATATATGGAATTAGTGGAACTTTTTAATAAATCTATGAAATTTAAAAGTCCAGGTGTATTCAATATAGACTTTTAATAGTCCATGAAAGTTTCGGGGTATTCAATCAAGATTTTAAAAGACTTTATAAATTCCACCAAAATCTAGAGGTATTCAATTAGGATTTTTAAAAATGAATGAAAGTACAGAGGTATTCAAAATATCATTCATACTTAAGGACTTAGAAACTCATGGATAACTATGGACTTTGTAGTGTTAATTATACACACCAAACTCCAATAGTTTTCCAACAACCAGACCAAAGATTTGGAAAAGTCTATGATAGACTTCCTTTCTGCGCGGGAAGAGGTTGATCTTCCATCATCTCTCTTTCTTGTTTTTTTTTTTTTGTCTTTTCTTTAATCGTTTATGGTATCAATGTTTTTGGATACCCAACATGTTCACTAATACCCAAATATTGTGGTCTATCCCAAAAACCTAGAATAGTGTTGCTATGAGATATTGGATTGTGTCTTCTTAGTTATATTTATGGTTCAAATGAAACTTGAAAATTTGAACTTCAATTGATTGAATATATATATATATATATATATATATATATAAAGACAGTGACCAATATTTTGTTATGATATATGTTAATCGGTGAAAACAAGATTGATGAGAATAATTAACCATAAATATCAAGTGATTTGTATTGTATCTTTATGTTGGTTGAGAGATTATGAATGAGAACATACTGGCTAGACAGAGTAATAATCATTCATTTGAGTCAATGTCTACCAAAAGATACCTGATCATTGAAGAGACAATAAGCTATTATCTTATTTTCCGTTTGGGTTGGATTAGAGGTAGCAAACGGGCTGCTAAGCACGAGCACGGCACGGGTCCGGCACGCTTGAAAGCGACCCGGCACGGCCCAAGCCGGTTAGTTGCCCGGCACGACCCGAGCACGACATATTATGGCCTGGCCCGTTACAAACACAAAATTTCATTTTGTTTTTAAAAATATTAAAAAACTATAATGATGAGATTTGAATATTAGACCTCTTTATTTAAAATCTCATGACAATTCCACCAATACTATTTCTTTTATGATGTCAAAATAGTGAAATAAAACATTATATCTTTGTCTTAACATAAGTATTTTTCTAAATATTAAATGTATGTTTATTAATAAGGACTAATCTCATCATAATACAACTATATAATGAAGAAAAGAATAATATGATACTAAATCTTCATTATATTAATAAAGATTAATCTCACAATAATATGCTAAAAACAATATATTTTGAGTTATTTTCTTCTTTCTTTCTTTCTTATAATGGAATATAAAAAATTATTAGAAAACTAATCTTAAAAAGCTAAGATTAAGAAAAACGTTGTAGAACTTAATTTATTTTAATTTTCTAAATAGTTAAACAAAATTAATTTTTATTTGTTCAAATTAAGATTTTAAAATCATGCTTTTATCGATCTGGCACGAGCACTGCCCGTCTATCAATCCGGCACGAGTACGGCTCGGCACGATATAGGCTCGAGCCATGGGCCGGACCAAGCTTAATGTTTAAGTAAATGGGCCGACACGAGCCCGGCACGATAATAAATGGGCCGGCCCAGGCACGACACTAAGCACGATTAGGCCCGCTTAAAATGGACCGGGCTGGGCCGGCCCGTTTGTCACCTCTAGGTTGGATTGGTTTTTTTTTATTTTTTATGTGTTGGGAAATCTATAGAAGTCATTCATAATAAAAGCATATAGATTTCATAAATCAATAAAAAATCTATGGCTAAAATCAATGGTTTTTAGAAATTAATAGCAGTCTATTAATTTTTTTAAAAATCTATGAATTTTTCTAAAAGTCTATCATTTAAAAAAAAATATACACAAATCCAAATACAATACACTCCCCCAAATATTGTTTTTTGGCTCTAGCCTTATCTGCTTTGGACCCTTTCTTTGAACTTTTATACAGGACCATGATCTTTTTATAACCTTGGTCTTGCTGGTCTTGTGCCAACGAAACACCCTGGGCGGCCAGATCATGTTCTTTGTCAATCTTGCGACGCTTCCGCTAACCAGTTGAATATGCAACGTGTACACAATTTTTTTGAGAAGCTGCACAGGAAATTTCATCCATGACTTTCTTCAATATATTATAAATAGCCATTAGCCAATAAATTGTTTCTTAAAGTCTTATCCGGTCCCCATTATATACATGCAAAATGACCTTCTACCTTGAAGTTTGATTACATGGACCAATTTTCTAAATAATGACATGATGGTTGAGAAGGACCTGAGCTGATTCATACCAAGTCTAAATTAACTATTAAGCAACTCAATCTTCAAAGTACATACACCAATTTTCTAAACAATGACATAATGGTTGAGGATGACTTGAACTGAGTCATAGTTTCACATCCAGTCTGATTTAAGCATCTCAATCTCCAATCTCCAAGATCCGATAGGTAATACATACTTCTATAAAAGTCAGCCTTACCAATCACAAACTGATTAAGCTGACCTCAGTGCAAAACCAGGTGAAAGGATCCTAATATTAGCTTTATGAAATAAAAATAAGAAGCACACTGTATACAACTATTCATCCTTATACACAAAAGATGAAGGACAGTTCCAGGCAGTCATTTAATTAATCCAGTCGTCTAACTTTTCAATATCTGCCACGCTTGAACATAGACTTCATGAAGAGTAAAGCTACAAAATGATCAGCCCACTGAAGCTCCCCATTCTAGATGAAGAACAAAATGGAATTCTTCTAAGCTTTGCAGTCACCGATCCCACATAGAAGCCCAGAATCTCATTCCTTCTTCCCAAAAAATCGTCATTTCCTCATCTACCTTTTCCTCACTAATCTGTCATATTATTTTAAGACATGATTAAATACTATCTAATATGAACATGAAAAGGGATTTGGGCACTCTTTTACAATAATACAAAAATAAAAATAAAAATAAATAAGAAAGGAACAAGGCAGGACCCTAAGGAGGAGAGACACCATCACTTGATACTTCTATCTTGCTGTCTATCTTTTTCAAAAAATGAATCCAATGATGCTGCTGCTTTACAAAGCCTACGAAATCAGTTTGACTATGACACTTGACTTCCTAGGAAATTCTTGTGCTGCACCCCCTATCTGTACAATGGAGGTTCATATATAACCCACTTAAGACAATTACCGTCAAATTCTTGCCTCGCCTCTCTGGGTTGTACACTCCCATAACCAACAGTTTTCTAGAAAATATCCAACGTCAGACCATGGTAAGAATTTTAAACCTGTCGCTAGAAAAATATAATTTGCCACATGCCTCGAGGTCCATACAAAACTCAGTTTCTACCATACCATTTTTATCAAGATTTCAAAAGTAGGTCAGATCGAGTACACTACAAAAAATAATTGCAACGGCTTGGCGTCGGCATCCTTTTGCCGTTGCTAAAAATGGGCTTTCCTTTTCGGCAAAGTTACGCCGTCGCAAAACTTCCGACTGAGTTACTATGCCGTGGTGGCAATGGCGTAGCCAATGTTTAATATTTTTCTTCGGCGAAGTTTGAATACTTGGCAACTGCATCTACAATGCTGTCGCACGAGAGAACAACTATGAGCCCAATTCTCTGATTAAATCTATTTTCTAATAAAAAGCCGTAGCCTCTTTCCCTCAATCTCTAATGCATGCAACCCTCTTTCTCTTTCTCTTCGTTCTCGATCTAACTCAAAAATTGATCTAGATCTAGGGCTTATTCTTTTTTTGGTATTTCAATTTGGTTCTCTTCAGTCGTTCCTCTTCCTCTCTCGTTGAATATGATTCAACTCAGATGCTTCCAGTTCAATGGCGTGGTTATTCGAGTGAGTATCCTTCTGTTCGAGCGGAATTGTGCTGAATTTCGATTCAACTCAGATGCTTTCTCCTCTGTTCTCGGAAAGCATATCTCACACAAGCTTTAGTCATTGCTTGTGTGAGATTTGCTTTCTTGCATTTTGCTGTTAATGCAAAGTGAATTTTGTTAATGCAAATTATCTGTGATTCCGTATGGTTTGCCTTTTTATTTTTGATGAAAGATGGTGTTTGTGAATAGGGATATGGCTTTACTCGATCAGTGATGTAGAGAGGGTAAACTCATTTGGTGAAATGCGCAAGCAAATCACCAATAAGGGTTCTGTGTGAAGTGGTGAGGCTCATGGTTTGAGCCCTGTAATCTAGGGTTTGGACCCCTTAAGATATCTACTTTTTAAAAACTTCCTATCTTCTATAGATTGTAGGGTTTGGCAGATGTTCCAATTTGAACCTGGGTCTACAAAGCGATTGGGGATTTTTGGGAATGGACTCTTGTGTGCCAGGCTGAAAAAAGTATAATTCTTTAGCAATTCCCAGTATCTGATTTCAGCCACTTGCAATGTCATTCAATCAATATAATGTCTCTTGTGCTGTCTAAGAAGTCTAAATTGCTCTCAACCTTGCTAGCCTTCTCTTTCCTTCTATTCTTTCGTTATTAGAGATAGCTGGCTAGCTAGAGTTAATATGGAGGTCCGAGTACTTGCTACGATCTTTTTGTTCATGATCGTTCTGGTTGCTTCACCTTCACCAAGTTCATGTGCCAGACTTACCGGTTTTCCTACAACATATACTTTAAGAGATGATGATACCATTGGTTATTATCGTGATCAAGTTGCTGCTGCGACATCAAATCCATTCAATAATGAATAGGTGATGTTTTTGCAACTCCAAATACATTCGAAGTGTATTATCGTCCTCTTCCAAATCGCCAAACCGACGATGATTTACAAGGACGTATATTACCAAATCATTTCGCTAGCAAGCTTGTATTATTGTGATTAATCTTGTTTTGTTAAATTTTAATTAATGCATCTTGATTCTCTGCAATTTTTGTTTGTTGACAGGCATTCCCAGAAGCATGGAGATCACTTGCAACAAGCACATTCAATGTGATGAATTATGGCGCTGTTGGGAATGGCCAAGTTGATGATACACAAGTATTTATGACATAAAAACAGGTTTAGCTAATTAATTTTGTTTGTTTATACTTATCCTTTTCTTAATGATTTTGTCTGTCTGTTTGCTGAAAGGCCTTTCTAAAAGCATGGGTTGTCTTCTGATCTATTTGTTTAGATTTTAGCAGCATCAGTTTTTCATCACATACCAGTAGATACTTTGAGATCTGCCAGTTAACATCTCTGAAAATTTGTCGGCACCAAAACCCCACTAGCAAGTGCTCAAATGCCACTCTGACACTACATTTTAGTTTTCTCAAACCAAGAGGACCACTTGATCTCTTTGAATAGTATAGTTGCCATAGAGACTGGTGTTTAAAATCCCAAACTCGTTAAAATGCTTGGATTGACTGCTCTTTTGGTTCTTCTGCATTATCATCACAGGCTCAATGTTAAAGTCTGTAGCTGGAGAAAGCAAAGGCTCTAAGACTTGTCAAAGTCATCTTCTGCAGCCATAGTTGGAGGTGCTGTTGGGGCACTTGCCTTGATGGCAATAGTCGTCGGATTCATGTCGTTCTGCAAGGCACAATGTAATAAGCATTTCCCCAACAAGAACTCAAAGACTGGTTCTTCGGATCCATCTGCAATAGGTAAGATTTTGTATCACATTTTGTCTAGTGTTTTTGCCAATTAGTTAACTACTGATGTCTATGATACTCTTCTTGCCAACATGGTCAGTTGAGCTGACTAGAGGTGGACCTAGTTCAGCATGGCACTTCACAATGAAGGAGTTAGAGCAAGCTACCAAGCATTTTAATGAAAGCAGTCTTCTGGGATATGGAAGTTTTGGGCTTGTTTATAAAGGTTTGCTCCGTGATGGGACTGTTGTGGCTATCAAAAGGCGCCCCGGTGCTCCTAGACAGGAATTTGTCTCAGAGGTATAACTAAGTGGGGACATATCATAGTGTTGTACACTCTATACTTCAGTGCATTACATTTTGTAGCTCCTAGTTACTTAATGAACCATGTTCTATGCCTAAACCGGATATGGTGTTAAGGATCAGTTTCTTTTCATTTTGCATATTGAACAACTGTGCATAACAAAATCAACTATGTAAGAGCTTAATTATGTGGTAGCAGGTAACGTACTTGTCGCAGATTCGTCACCGAAACTTAGTTAAAATACTGGGTTACTGCCATGAAAGCGGATTTCAAATGTTGGTTTTTGAATATTTACCAAATGGAAGCATGTGCAATCACCTATATGGTATACCTCCTTTTACAGATCGTACAGGTTTTTAAATACTATTGATGCATATATACTTACGTAAGTTAAATATATATATATATATATATATATATATATATATATATATATATATATATGCCATTCATTTTCTGGCAGATACTAAACAGGATCCATCAACTTAACTAGAGTTTAAGCAAAAGTGATGATCAGTTACCTCTTACTTGGAATCTCTGGGACAACATCAGTAACAAGCGTGTCTGTAGTTGGTCATCAAAGAGAGGTGAGTGATGTGAATAATTCCCCCTCCCTCCCCCCTCATGAATACTTGTACAGATTTATACTTTTATGTTTTGAATGTCCATTTTTATTCATTCAGAGCCATCATGAATACTTATGTTCTAGTGATGACACTTAAACGATTGAGAGTTGTGATAAATATTAGCCATTCTTTCATCAACCTAGAAAACACATACGTAATTCATTTTGGATATTGTACACTTGGCCTTCTGGAAATATATATAGATACATTTATGCTTTTGTTTATCTAGTTTAGGCTTTTGGTAGTATTAGCTTCTAGCTAGCTGCTTGGTTATATAATTGAAGATTGTTAGTTTTGATTCTTAAACTTAGCTAGCTTCTTATATTTCTTCAAGGTTGTATTTAACAATTTTGACTCTGTAAAATTGTCAGTAGTACCTTGAAGCATCTATTCAAGCTTGGTGAGCAGCTTCTATTTCTTACTAGTCAGGCTTGGTGAGCAGCTTCTGTTTCATTGTTGAGGTAGAGGACGATAAGCACCTTGTAAAGCTTAATTATCTTGTAAACTTTCATAGAAGCTGCATTCCTTTTGTAACATCCATTACATTCCCTTTTGTATAAGGTTTATTCCTTTTTGTATAGCGTTTATCAAAAAAAAAAAAAAAAAAAAAAAAACAAACAAACAAATGCATGGCAGATTTTTTTATTCATAAATAACATTTTTGCGACGGCATTTTTGCCGTCGTAAATGACTTTTAGCAATGGCAGATGACTGGTAGTGGTTGGTGACGTTGCTATTGGTATTGGCGACGACATTTTTCAGTCGCAAGATTCTTGCAACGGCAAAAGATTTGTCGTCGCTAATACTCTTACGATGGTGCATTTGCCGCAGCAAATAGCATTGGCGAGGCCACCAACGGCGACCAAAGCTTTGCTGTCGCTAAAAGTCATTTGCGATGGTAAATGAAGTTTTAGCCAAGGCATTGCATTGTGGCCAATGCAATTTTTTTTTTTTTTTGTAGTGATAAAAACAGTGCAGAAGCGTAAAGTATTGTAGTATGTTGTTCTTCATATGTCTTTTCATATGTGCCTCTTTATTAATGTCAACATTTTATAAGAAATCAACATGGAAGTCTAGAACGTTACATAGTCTGAAGTATGGTTACAAAAAAGCACGAGAGAGTTGACTGACCTGGCCAAGAGCGTCCATTGTGGTAAGGTTAGCATAATGTGGCATTAATGATACACTGCATCACCTGCATATCTTTGACGCTAGGATTAGCAAAATCCATGAAATCAAACTAATTAAGCCAATGTAGGGGAGTCTTCATTCCTATGTTTGAGTTCAGCACTTAGTAGTGTTTAGGCCCACCTTATTCGATTTTGGGCCGACTTAGTAGTGTTCGGTCTATTTTGAACCCCTAGTAGTCCAGGTTTCCTAAAAACACATTGATGCTTTGGTTTGAATTTAGTGAGCATTTGATGCAAAAAGTCGTCCACTTGAGAACAAGCTTCGATCATTTAAGTGAACTGAACTTTGTCATAAAACTAGAATTACGGCGTCCATATTCCATCAGAAACGTTTCTTTAATCAGAAGTATCTCTACCTAAATGTCATAAAAGATCAATCATTATTGGACTTGGCATCAACTTTTGAGGCAGTGAAAGAGTTACCTATTTCTGAAGAAACTGTGTTGGTGAGCGTTCATGAATCAATATTCAGGCAGACTCGTAGTATTTTACATCCTCCTATTATTACTCACATAATTAAAATGGTAGGATGATACTATGCATAAACCTCATTCGATCTTGTGAGATTTCAGCCTGAGTAGATGGTGCATTCTGAAACTATATGCGTGATGCTGTGCGGTTACCCTGGACATTCAAAAATGGACATTGGTCAAGCGCTTGTTGTTAATGCATCATAACATAGACAAAACAGATTTCAGCCCAACATCAGAGGCAGCTACTGTGGCATAAAGATGACATTCTCATACGTACCTTTATATCAGTTGATAAGACTCTTAAGACAGTAGCTTGTAATCGATGGTTTGACGAGGCTGTCTGTGGCGAAGAACAGTAAAACTGCCGATTAAGTGAAGAAACGAAATATCATTTACATTACTCAACATAGAAGACCAATCAAGTTTCTCATTTTGCAACTTAAAAAATTTCACTTATCTCTGACACACAGGAGCCCAAGTAATTGTTCTCTAGCTTCTAAGTTCTTACTAACTGACTTGGACTTTTGACATGGGATAGAGGTGAAGCTGCACAAAGTAGCCTTCAAAATGAAATTGCTTGTATCACATATGTATATAATCTTGTTTTTCTTTTCGCTTTGTTTCATATATCGCAAGTGTTCTTCGAAATAACTCAAATAACGCAAAGTCTTCATTCCCAGCTAATCATTCAATAGCAGCTGCGTATTAATTGAGTAGCAGCTAGCACGTTACAGTGGTGAAACCCCATTTACGATTGTGGTAACGTTTTCTTTTCTGACTTTATAATCCAGTGCAGAGGTGATGATCTAAACCACTCACCATTCACCCAAGCACAAACAAGCTACCAAAATGCGCGTGCTCTCTCATATTGCATATAGATAGCTTAATTTTCCCTGAATAGATTTTGCATTAGTTAGTAATCTCCAAAAAAAAATCTGATCAGACGTTTGCTTGTGTTGGTCAATGTTCCATGTCAATGACTAATTAGCTATGACCAAAACTCGACGCGCGTTATAGTACCCTGATCCAACAGTACTGCAGTCATCTTCCCCGTCAGTAGAAGCAGTAGAAGTGCAGAACCACTACGGATCGATGCCACATATAATTATTGATGAAAGGCATAATATGATCAATCCTTCAACTTCCTATTTGCTTCACCAATCGTAGGACCCAATCATCTTCCCATTGCAAACTTGCCATTTGGAGCCGAATTTGATAATATCTAACCTGTCGCAGACACCAAGAAGCCCTATGGCCCTTCTCAGCTTGTTGAAAATCAGAGTGACAGGGGGTAAAACCTTGCTTTTACTGAAATCATTGTATGTCTTGTTCTAAGCATACTATGTATTAGCCTTCACCGTGATATATCAAAGCATATTTTAGAATTCTGATCTAATAAATTTTCTCGTAGCACAACCTCTTAGGAGGCTCACATTGTATCTTAAACCACTCTTTGGACAAAATGAGGAGTATAATAAAAGATTAATAAGAAGTCATCAATGTTATTGGAAAATAAGAAAATAAAACAGTCCAACAGTATGATTCGAAAGATGTCCATTATGTCAGGCGGTTTGTTTTGAACTACAAGTAGTAGAGAAATTAAAGCAAAACTCTCTCAAAAGAGTGAAATATACCTATATAATGGATAAGATATGACCAATACTTGAAAAACAAAATAACTAGGCTTGGTGCCCGACCAACAATTTTTCTTACATAATTTCTTCATTCCCCCGCAACCTCATTCTTTGACCATGACCGAGTGTCTTTGAAGTTATCCATTGAAGCAAATGTTTGAAAACCAGAACAATTTCAAACAGCTTTTGATTACATATATAACTAAAAGCGTTTCATTCTTCATAACAAATTAATACGAGCCTTGGGATGTAACTTATATCTTAAGAACAATCATGATCATTAAGAACACTAATACAATAGGCATGCTTGAAAACAGATTATTACATACCTGAAGCAGTAAAAGCAACAAACGCCATTGTGCAAGTCTCAATGTCCGAGAATACTCACAATGGAGCTGAGATTCGCTAGTACTCGTGTTTAGAGGATGCAGGGACCTTAGACTTATATAGAGGTTGATTATTAGGATTCATTCCATAATAGCAATCCTAATACTAAAGCAATTAGGTCCTCTATATTCTGTATCAATGTAATCACTTCTCAAGTAAACTAAGTTCCCAATACGATATAAAATCCTTATAGTTTCAGGGATTTTAATGCAATCTCGATCACTTCATCCATAAGTACCATAAGTACCATAAGTAACCATATGCAATTGTTGATATCATAACGTGATTAAGTCCAATCTTACATGGGACACTCAAATTCCAAATACATTTCAGTAATTTCGCTAGGATAAATCAATGGTGGCAACGGCTTTTTATGGCGATCACATAATTTGACGTTTATCACTTCAACTTTGTCAACATCTTTCTCTTCTTCACATTGTGCTTCTGCTGTCAAGATTTCTATGCCCTTCACCTCAGGAACCACTGCTTTGTTTCCCAACTGGTAGAAAGGTACGAAGCAAGCACGCAATACCCAGAAGTAATCAGGTACAATTTTAGACGGAGATAGGTGACACACGGGCTTGTACTTTTTGCTTTTGAGGTGGTAGCAACTAATCAAGTTGGGAGTGCCAAAGAACAAGACATCAGAACTAGGACTTATTGCATAGGGTTCCACAGTATCATCATAATCATACCCTTGATACTTTATTCCACATCCCAACAAGCCGCAGCTAACATTATATCTGCGAGTCCATTCACTAGATTCACAACGATCATCATAGTACCAAACTACCAGATCGTGAAACTTACTGGAAGGCATACGCTTTATATAGCAGAGAAGGTCCATCGATACCCCAAGACATCCCATTGCTCCGGTCTTATTGGCCTCCGGGACAGGAAGTTCAAGGGCTGAAGCTTCAACAGTTTTGAGGTCAATGCATAAAATCTTCCATGACATGGCTAAGCTATATAACTTGCCCCGCAAGTAAAAAAATTGCCTGCACAGCTTTACCTTTTCGAACCCCTCAGTAAAACCTGGGTCAAGTTGCAACCTGTGTCTTACCCACTGTCCGTATTTAGATGAAAATATGTCAAACATGACAGAGTTTGAGGTAGATGAAACGGATTCAGAGTAATCAATCCTCACAACTCTGTAGTACCGAGGAGATTCAGAAGGGTCAAAAGCCAAGACAGCACAAAACTGCTCATGGTTTTGGTGGACACAAGCTTTAGGTACGGGGACTTGTTGTGTGGTAATGGGATTGCACACATAAAACTGATAAGTTCCCGATTTCAATAACAGAAGCAATCCATTGCAGCCGTGTAGATACTGATCATCGTGACCGTGTTTATAATGTCGATAAAATTGCCACCGTCGCTTATAGCCCTCAAACAGGTAACTTAAGCCATTAGATAACGTGCAGAGATGATAACCGCTGGTGCTTTCGAGGTTATCATCCATGTTATGATAATTATATAGAGAGATATAATTAATGCTAGGCAAATAAGACGGCACCTTGTCCACCATGGTGAGCATGAAAGAACTCGAATGATTCTGGATGGTGCGAAAGTAAACACCCAAAGGAGGCGACTGCGCCCAAAATCTCCTCACCCAAAGATCTGATGCTATTCTGTGCCATAACTTGGACACACTCATGCATGGTACCAAGTCTTTCTCAGATGACAGTCTATCCAAGATCTCAACCCACAAATCCTCGCATAAATTTCCCATTCGCAATTCAAGTGGGATGTTAGAAAAGCAATAACGGGTAAAAAAAGAACGAGAGAGAGAGAGAGAGAGAGAGAGAGAGGCTGATTGTATAGCTAGGTTTTGTTTCTTAGGGGTGGATATATAGGAAGTTCCTATAGAATCCCTTTGAGAAATTTATTAGCACAACCCAATTCATTAATACACACCTCTCAAATTTTTTTGTCCAATTTTTTTCATGAACTTCCTCTTTCACCCCGTACTCACTTTCTCCCTTCTTCTCTCTCCGCCTATAACCTGAAGTTGATTTTCTCAACTCATCAATCTCTCTCTTCTCTCTTCTGTTGATTTCTGCCACTCATATCACTCTTTCTCTCTCTTTCCTTTTGTTCTGGACTCTTAGGCGAAAGTATATGGTTACATGATTTGCGTCTTGATCTTTATTATTTATACTCAAATATTATAGAATATCCATTGTACAAAATACTGTAAATACAAACAAGTTTTTTTTTTTTTTTTGATTAAAACAAACAAGCTTATTAATGCATACATTTAATAAAACGATGGAAGTGATGAATTGATAAAGAGAAATATTGATGAGGAAAATTCAAACTTCTCTGATCGCATCGTTTAGGTTGCTTAAAAGTTTTTTTTTTTTTTTTTTTTTTGTTGAAGGTTAAGATGGTGTTGAGACAAAAAATATACAATTCCAAAATTTATTTCACCCCAGCAAGTTATGTGGGTGAACACAAAAAAAAAAAAAAAAAAAAAAAAACAATATAAGCACAGGGCTTCTACGAGATTACGGAAGTAGCAAAACGGACAGATATATTTCAGTATGCTTCTTCCAATCATGTTTGGTCAAATTCAAAAAGCAAAGAAATACATTAGAGATGGGAATATTCATGCTTTGAAACCAAAAAAGAAAATCGTACAAAGCCACAATTTCCACATGTTTAAACTACAATTGTCACGCCTCGAATTTTAAAATAACAATTCAAAATCCGAGACATGAAAATACCACAACACAAAATAATCATCCTGAAAATTTTTCTTTTCTTAACATACTCACCACAAAAAATAAAATCAAACCGAAATTTAGTCTCGGTTAATTATTACAACTCAAATCCAACTGTAATGTAAAGCTCTAAATGAGCATACACACACCTCACAACTAAATAAATAACAAAACTGCTGTAACACCTAAGCAGCTCGGTCACCTCCCTGGTTATCCTGACCTGCAGGAATATCCGCTACACCATTGAATAGTGTACCGGGATTGCAACAACACAAAACCCGGTAAGCTTATGAAAGCTTGTATGAGTAAAAGAAAGAACTGTTACTTAATTTAATCTCATTTATTTCCACACACAGTAACACTCAATTATTTCCACATATGAAATTAATAAACAATCTCAATCAACACCAATTCAATATATCATGACAACCCCACTCACAACTTTTCCCACAACTCTCATCATCGTATTTATAAAAATACGGTACTTGACAGACTAGAGTTCTAACTGAATCGTAGCCCGTCACCTGGCCTAGGTTATGGCATCCGACATATTTATCAATTATTGTATTTCATCAATATGTATTCCTATATACATATTTAGAACGTCCAATAATTCCACATATTCAACCAATCGTATCCCATCATCCACACTAGGATTAGAGCGTCCGATTACCCACACCGGTCATTACGTCGACCCTAAACCCATAAATGAACACAACATATAATATCACATACTGAAAACATCCCAACCAAGATACATCATATTATTATGGAATTACACAATTGTAATATAATCAACTCATCAATTCATCACACAACAATCCACTCATCAATATATATTTTCCACGTAAATATATATATACGTAATCATCCACTCAGGAATGACCACTAATACCATCTATAATTCACACAAGAAAATTATGAAATTCATTTGTATAGTTAAAATTCATTTTACTTACCTATGGACCGTGGTGATTCAAGTCCATGAAATTTTAAAACGAATATTTAATCCGCAAATATTTTTCACACAATTACCAAAATAAATAAATTAAAATGCTCGGTTCGTAATATGAACCACGTGAGTTTTACTCACCTCGAAACTCCCGCTGCGTCTTCAATATAATTATAAATTATAATTTATAATTAACGCCGAATAGCCCACTCAAATAAAATCCGTCAATCACCTAATCAAATGTGATTCGAATTTAGCCAACAATTTCAACACATAATTTAACTACTAATTAACGGCCAGATTCTAATTTACATTAAAATCCGACGAGCGGTTTCTCACGAATCGCTCCCCTAATTACCGTTTTTCACATATACGAAGATCCAACGGTCGGATCTTCGCCCATGACCACACAAAGCCTCTGGGACAGTCATATGATCATCATAACAAATTTACAAGTTCATCCAACGGTCATAATTCCACAGATCACAAATCTAACGATCGAAATCGATCGAAATCACAAAATTCATAACTAATTCATACGATATCCGAAAAATGCGTATAATACGCCGAAATGATCGTATCGAAACATAGAATCATAAAATGGACAGAAACCAAATTTTAGACCTCCGGAGGTGGCCGGAAAAGGCGGCCGGAGTTAGGGACAGAGCCGCCACCGACCACCGCCAATGGTGTCGGGGCCGAGCTTGTCCCCTTCGTTTCATCATTCTAAGCAACTTTCATAACTAGCACAAGACCTAAAAATGACGGGAAGGCATCGAAATTACCGATTTACAGTCGGCGGCCGGAAAAAATGCAGAAACCGGTGAGCTTGAAAACCGACGTGAAAACTGCAACCTCAGGCCCCGATCCCTTCTGGAAACTTGTTCAGAACTTCCTTGCGAACTCAACAAGCCAAGAATCACAAGAAACGATCGTGTATAGCTCGAGATATCTTGATCGAAAGTTTCGGTATTTCGATCCGTTCGGGTCGAGCTCTGACGAACGTGAAAACGTTCGACCCAGTTCCGGTCCTTCTTGGTGCTTATAGAGGAAGTTGAGGCGAGCTCAATGAGACAAGAATCAAGTGAAATGATGGAGTGTAGCTCGAGATATCGAGATCGAACCGAAAATGGCCGTTTTCGGTTCGGGCTGTGCCGCCGCCGCCACGGGCCGCGCCGCCTTGCGAAACTGCCTCCGGGAGCTAGAGCAGCTCGAGATGAACGCCTGGGACTTGGTTTGAGGTCGAGAGGTGGTCTGTGGAGGGAGAACAATTAAGGAGAAGTTTTCTCCCCTTTTCGGCCGAGAGAGACAGTGAGAGAGCTGAGAGACCCAGTTTTTCCAGAAACAGGAAGAAGAAGAAGAAAAGAAAAAAAAAAAGGAACCGGTAGAAGAAAAAAATTAGGGTTTCCAAAATTTTTTCTATATATACATGTTTCGGAAAACTTCGAAATTCGATAACTAATTCAGAAAAAATCCGATCTTCGTGTTCCGCACGTGTACGGACTCGTATCGACGAGCTCTACAACTTTCATGAAGGAAGTTTCTTCAAATTTCGTACGTAGAAAAAGTCGATTTCTCAAACCGAGTATTTCGAGCTTTTCATTAAAATAAACGTTTCGAAACTTCGATAATTGTAAACATGAATGATTATCGAACATAAATCGTGAAATCGTATAATAATCATTCGATACAATCACTCGAATTTAAAATGGAAATTGCGGGTATTACAACAATGGTTTGATCCCTTCACAGGGTATATAGGCAATCTAACGACCCATTAGGTGCAACAACAAATTCAAATCAAATCATTGACTCTGCTAGTCAAATTCAACCAATCCGAATAGCTGACTTCACTAGTCAAATTCACCTAAACACCATAAAAATCAAATCATTCTCAAATTACCCAAAAAAATAAATTCAAGGGCTTTAAACCCTTACAAATATCTCAAACACAAATCCAAAAATAAATATCATCTACCCATTTAAATCTCAAATACTGGAACTACATGTGGTTTGATCACGTAAGGGTATGTAGGCAATTTGGAATCAAATAATCTAGATACAACCGCATCCTAAACACTATTCCTATTCCAAAAATGCAAGCCCTCTAATGGGTCATTCACTCATTGGAACTCTTGAACTACGAGTGGGTCGATCCCCTCCTAGTACGTAGGCAACCCATTCTAAAATTTCGGGTATAGCCGCAAAAACAAACAAACACACATTGGTTTCTTTATAAATGGAATTAAAGGGTGTTCTCTTGTAACAAGAGATTGTAATTAAATGACACATTTTGTCCTGAATGGGTCAAACCTGAAATAATTAAAACTTTATTCTGTTAATGAATACGAGTGAAATTACATTGGATGACATTTTCATTTTGTGCAATTTTTAACTCAACAAATGATAATTAAAAAATTTCAATTATGGATGTGTATCAAGTAAAGGACTGTGTAAATAAAATTTCTCAATCCCTGTTCTAGTAGGACTAGGAAAAAAATCAACATAGGGTTTAGATGTTACAACTCGATGGCAAACCAACCCAATGGGAAGCCCAATAAAAGGACACAGAAGAAGAAACAAGAGAGTAAAGTTTCTCTTTCTACAACTTAAAACTTGGTTCAGTACATAATCGGAGCTGTTAACCAATACAAGGGATCATTCATAACCCTATTTTTCGATGACGATGATTCAGGCAATCCCTCCTTCCTTTGATAAGCTCAGATGATGATGGACTGATTCCAGCTTCAGATCCGCAGCCAACCAATCAAATGGAGGTGATGATCCCATCTTTTTTCCTTATTATCATAAATGAAATCTCAGTAAATCCCATTTTTCGATTCTATTAATGTTTTGTTTTCCAACTTTATAACCCCGTGATGATGATCCAAACCACTCACCAATACAACTTTCACCCAAGAACAAAAATGTAATTAGTGTTCCACACGGCTGATTTTGCTAGTTTTTGCGGAATAGTTTTTGCAAAATGGGCAGGGCACTAATGAGTCCTCTCCAAAAAAAAAAATCTGATGTTATTATTATTATTATTTAATTCTGCTGTGCTTCAAGCATTTCCCTCTGCTTTTCTTGTAGTGTACCTATTTGTGGCTCTGATCCCAGAACAGTAGTATTTCATACTACTCATAAACCTTTTAGATTTAAAGCATTTTGGTTAAAGCAGCAACACAATTAATGTTCATAAAATTGAAAACTTATCTAGATCAACCTAGATTAAAACCTGCATGGGACTTGTAATTTATCTGGATCAACCTATTCATTCATGACTTGTTAAACTGAACCTTTTCCCCCGTAGATGAATCACATGCAGGAGGTCGAGGATATTGCAATCAAAACCCAAAGCTCTTTGCAAATGAAATCCAATGACATAAATGTACATTTAGCTGAAATAACTCTATATAAAACATCGTCTTCTCTGATTTTACTGGAAGTTTATTGGGCACAGAAAGCTAGAACTAGTTGGTTGACCTTAGGAGATGAAAACATGCCAGTGCTACCATAGGGATACTGACAAACCTTATTTATAAACTACTACTGCAAATGTTCATCAGAAATTGCTACTGCTTTCATTTCGCAGTTCAATCATAGCTTCTCTATTGACCAATATTTCATGTCTCTTAGAATATCATGTATCACATGCCCATGGCACACCATACAAAGCTGATTAATTGCGTTATAGGAATGAAATTGAGATCTACAGTTATCATAGCTGAAATGATCTGTTCTTAGCATTGAAAAATATCTCCTAGAATGTCTCAGATGCCCAATACCTGCTGTTGCTTTAAAAAACAAACCCCTGAATAGCAATCTCTATCTCGCGTAGATTCTCCACAATATCTGCTGATGAAGGTCTGTCCGATGGATTTGTTTTTAGCATGTTCGTCACCCAAGCCTTCAGCACGCCGTCAGGCCAGTAGGCAGGAAACTGTGGTGGTTCTTTCTTCAGGTCAGGAAACACATTCAATGCTTCTGAATCTGTTCTGATGTTGAGAAGCATCTGCACCAGCAGAATCCCCAGACTGAACACATCCGCATTTGAATTGACATATTTATCAGGTGTGGCGTATAGAGGTGGGGGATTTCCTAAATGAATTACATCATCACCTTCACCTATGATCCGGGCTGCAGACCATAAAAAGAGAAGCGTCAGTCAGGACTCTGTTAGACTTGGCATTCTCTAGTCAAGTTTTAAACTACTAGTTCACGTTACAGTAACACTTAGTTCTAGACTGCAATGCCAAAAGTTGACTTACAAAGTCCAAAGTCTCCAATCTTTACTTGGTTCTTGCAGAAGAATATATTTCCTCGGCCAAGATCACATGCATTATGTTGTGACTGTGGATGTCTGCTAGGCCGTGTGCCACCTGTGAGAAAATGTCTGCACATTCTTCCTTTGAAAGTTCTGTACTGTCCATCTTTTGCTCCAACTTGCTGTAAAAAAGACAACAGTAGTGTTAACTCAATATTTATATTTAAATTTCAAGATAAAATGTCGCGAATGCAGTCATTTGCAACTTCAGATTGAACCGTCTATTACTTGTTTCTATAATGAATTCCATGCGTTTCCTTATTAATCATTCAATCTAATGAGTGTGTGACTTTACTTGCAGGAAACAATGACTAGTACAAGAATAATGGAATGCTAGTAGCCTAATAGTGAATCTTGTATGCAAAGAGGTTTCAAGAACTTGTTGCTTTAAGTGAAGAGTTATAAACATGCAGAGTAGATAAGTAACTCATGTATGCATTTTAAGGATATGTGAATCTCTTGCTTCTAATGAGAAGTGACGATTACCTCTCACATAGTTGCTGTTGTATGTAAAGACATGGATTGGTTTTCACAATATCAGGTTCGCCTCCAGTAGTGCCAACAAAAGTGCACTCCATCCAGGTCTAAACCAGAAAAAAGGAAAAGAATAAGAGATAATAGATGTTAGTCTTCAAAAATCAAGAACTCAATATACAAAAGGCACAATACGAAAGGGTCAAATGTTGCAAATTACGGAGTGATACCGAACAACAGCAGGATGATCAAATGTGGCTAAAATGATAGATTCCCTGCGCTCAAGTATGTACTAGTATGATTTATATATACAAAACACACAGGATGACAAAGTAACTAAAATTGTAGCTTAACCTTGCTACCTTAATAGGTCTCTATAGTTGCCATATTCATCAGTATTGCCCCTGTTACCAATTGATATTTTCTTTATGGCATAAGTTTGGTTGTCTATCAGGTTCTTGCATCGAACAACAACGCCGAATGCGCCAGCCCCTTGAAATGTATGACAGTATAAATAAGCAAATAGTATGGAACTATGAAAACTTAGTGTGAGAGAGTCTGAATAAATTCAGTTTTGATAAGAGGTAATCCGAAAACAAAAACTTAATTTCAATTTATTACCAATACACTCTTCTGCTGCCACATCATACTCAGAGCGAAACTTGGAGTAGGTTCTCTACATCCAAAGTACCAAAAATCAAAATAAGTACAGAAAACAACAACAAAATTATGTAAATAGCAACTAAGTGATTTTAATACTTTCTTACCGTATCGACATTAGACACCTGGTAGGTCTGGATAGTGACTCCAGTGTCAGGACATACAATTCCCGGCGGCACATCTAAATAAGCATTAGCAAATACAATTACTACACTATATCACTTCCTCTAGAGCCAAACCAATCGTTAGATTTTTTTTTCCTTTGTTTTTCAAGTTGAATCGCTAATCTCAAAGGTTGCATTTCACGAAAAACCTCCAAATCTAACACACAAGTATCCAGAAGCACAGCGAATTCACTAGATCTCAAGCAAGCGAAATTCAAATAAGCGGTAAACCACACTGCATAGTTCTTCAGCTCAATTAGGATCCAAGTCACAGAGAAACTCAGGAATTCTCAAAATCGAACTAAAGGAAAGCAATATCAGATCATTTTGTCAAATTATCAAAGCATTTTGAAGCAGAATTTGATCGTAGGAATCGATTCACAAGGAGCAACAACAAGTAAAGCAAGCAAACGAGAAATTGAGATCGGTCAACATACATGGAATTGGATTAGGATTCGCGACTTCCATTGTGGCTTGCTCCGATTCTTCGACTGAGCTCCTGAAGAAAACCTAATTCAAACCAGAGAGAGACAGAGAGAGAGAGGGAAAGAGAGGGAGCGATTGAGTCTGTTTGGCACTTTGGCTCTGGTTTTGAAAATGTGGAGGAGGTATATAAAGGCTGACGCTCGGGTCGGGTTCCTTTCTCGGTGCGGGTCCGCACGGGTCTTTACTCTTTAGTTTTATTTATTTATTTATAATTGGTTTGTTTATTAAAATTTGAACATTTTTCTACTTCGTCACTAACTGTCTTCTTCCCTTTTTCTTTACCACACAACATGCGACGAGAAAACCCCCATTTCGTTTTACTCTTCCTTTTTTTTTTTTTTTCCCTCAATCAAAAGATTCAAAACTAATAATAGGTCTTATATTTTTGCACATTAATAAACTGGAGAGAATAATTTGTAACCAAAATAATTTTATATTAACTCTAATTTTTTAATGGAACAAATCTCTCTCTAATTTGTTGGCATTGCGCTATTTATGTGTGGCCAAACCAAGTACAATAAAACGACTTGTTTATTTTGATAATTGGCTCAATTGCTATAACAATTCTAAAACTATTTGCGATTTTCTCTATCTTATCTCTATTATCCTATTTTTGGACAAATTGTTGGTGTAGTATCATATTGTAGTTTGTTCTACCTTAGCTCTAGTATCAAGTCATTAGTGGCTTGTGTTTGCTCCCAAATTTGTTTAGAATGTCATTTCTAAATAATTGTAACAATGTATATACTCTTAATGGTCATCATGATCGTGTTTGAGTTTACAATGTTGAGAAAATTATCAAATTTGGCACTTCCCCTTTTTGATAACTAATCTAGTCCTTCCCTAACATCACATAAGGGTATTGAGGACTAGAAATCTAGAATGGTGCACAATTAATACCTTCATAATTGACTTGAAAAGTGGATAACAATTCTTCATTTTTTGTAGGGATACATGAGGAATTGGACAAACAATACGGTTGTTTAGATGTTACTGGCCCATAGGGAAGCCCAAGATCGCCCAGAACAACAAATGAGAAACTCCTTGTTCAGAGAAGGCATCGCTTGAAGACCCAATTCTTTGATGAGCACCAAAAACTCTCTTGACGATTGACTCTCCAAGATGATGGGTTCCACTTTTCCAGCTTCAGATCCGCAGCCAACCATAACCAGTCTAATAGAGGTAACTATTTTCTCCTTATTCATTATATATATGGAATCTCAGTAAATCCCAGTTTTCATTTGCAGTGATGTTTTCTTTTTATAACTTTATAACCCACCCAAGCACAAAGAAGCTGTTAGTGTTCTACTGGTTCTCCATATTCATTGCATCTGGGGCATATGGGGTTAAGTGTTCCTGAATATATTAGCAAACTGGGCAGATCATTAGTCAGTAATCTCCAAAGAAAATTTGATCCCTTTTTGTACATGTGTCAATCTTCTTAAACTGTTCAGCTATACTGTCGAGGCTTGGACCCTAAAAGAGTAAAAAAAATTTGTATAATCCTCCAACACTTTTTAGCTTGTAGGGAAAGACTACAAGCTTCTAGATATCCCAAGTTCTCTTTAAATTGCAAATCAGAGTACTTTGGAGTTCCAAATTGCAAATTAGAATTGTTCCTCGTAGCTTAGATGAAAATAGTATCTGAAACATGTAGATAACATAGCGGATTGCTCTGGCTTATTTTGTGGATGAAGCCAGCTTACTCTGCTGCTCATGGATCAAACCCAAAGAAGTCACAAACATAGGTATACTGTGAAGAGCAAGAGATGCGGTCGTTGAAGCTCTTTCGGATGGTAAGTGATTTCTTCTTTCCCATTCTATTGATAAATTAGCTCCTCCACTCTACTTAGGGATAAAGAAATTTTATCAACAAATTGAAAATTTACATTTAATAGCAATGGTATGGCTCCCTCCACATACTTTCTATATTTGCTTTCAATTGTCCTGACTAAAAGAACTGAAATAGATTGCATGGTTTGTTGTTCGCTCAAGTTATTATGCCATATGTCATGTTAGCTTAAAGCATTTCAGAGTTCAGACTTCAGAATAATTTGTTGATAAAATCTGTGGTAGTATAACATATTAGGATGCTGACATTGTATCTTAAACAGTTAAACCACTGTTAGGGAAAGAAAAGGAGGAGATAAAACATGAGTGAAAAGCTTAATAAAAAGTGATCGTTGTTACTCGGAAAATAAGAATATAATGAGTCTAACAGTATAATTCCCACATGCACCATTATGCCATTTTTTAATTATAATTAGGACAGAAAGAAAGAAAAACCCTCTCAATAGAGTGAATATACCTATAGGATATATACCAATATTTGAAAATTAGAATAAAGGCAGTCAGAATTCAAAGTTTACATTGTAATAAACCAGCACATTGTCTAACATAATTTCTTGATTCCCCTACATCAGTACATCCTCCATTTGTGACCATTATCGATTGTATTTAAAGTTCTCCAGTAGAACCAAAACATAGATCTCGTCCATAGAAAATCCTCGTGCATGAAAACTTTTAAATGATTTGATGTTGACCATATCAAGTACTTTGAACTTTTACCATATGTTTTTGCTGAAGAAGAATGACTGCAACTGACAATTACAGTAGACTATACCTTCTGTGTCTTTGAACTTTACCTTTGACATTCTTAGGCTTTCTGTGTTTGTGCTGCATACCTTCAATCTGCTTTTCGGCAGTAGCATGTACCTTCTGCTTCTTTTTCAGATGAAACTTGAGAATAGCACCCTCTATTTCTACTCTCTTCTTCCTTATTCTTGATGATTAAGGTCTCTGTGATGGTTCCTTTTTTAGCATCCTCATCACCCATGTCTTTAGTAAGCCATCAGGCCAGCTGTCAGGAAGCTCTGCTTTTCCTCGTTTTGTCAGCATACGAATTACCTCAGATGCTTTATGTCCTCCAGTACTGTTGAGTAGCATCTCAACCAGCAGAATACCCAAACTAAACACATCAGCTTTTGCATTAACCAGTTCATCAGGTGCTGAGTATGGAGGTCTGGTTTTAATCTCATTTGTACCATCGCTGATTTCCTGGGCTGCAGAACATTAATTAGTAGAAGTGTTAATTGCGTCCCAATGATACTTGGCATCTCTAGTTAAGTCTTGGTTCTATTCAATGCAAAACCAAACTTGAACTCACCGAGGCCAAAATCTCCAATTTTCAGCACGCCATTGCTGAAGAATATATTTGCCTTCTTAATGTCTCCATGCATGATATTGTGACCATGAATGTGTTTCAGGCCTTTTGCGGTTTCCAAGAAAATGTGTGCACATTCTTCCAGCGTAAGTGCTCCGGCCTTCATCTTTTGCTCCACCGTGCTTCATTAGCACAACAACAGCAAAGTTTTAACTCCATAAATTTATGTAAATTTCAAGATAAAAGGTTACCGGTGCAGTCAATTGCACCTTCAATTGAACTATGCTATTACTCACTATAATGTGAATCTCATGCAATTATTAACTGCATTATTTTGCTTGCAGGAACAAAAGACCAGGTCAAAATCGTTTGTTTGTAGACTAAAGTAGTAAGTTATCTTTGGTGCAAAAAGGTTTTAGGAATTAGTTGCTTGAAATGATATCATTCTCTCCCTCCCTTTATCTTAGAGTGTTAGGGAGAAATGGAGGATAGTATGTAGTTTCATTTTCAAAGTTTTTACGATGGGGTACTCTTTTTGCCTCTCACTCGGAATTACCGAGCAATGTTCTGACAAGGCCTATTGCTATCCTATTCGTTGTAAGGTGATTGAAAGTTATCAGTGGAATTCATTTTCTGATAAAACCAAAGTTACTTGTTGCTTGAGATGAAAAATATATGAATGATAAATGTGCAGAATAGATTAGTAAATGAGTATCTGTTGCTTTAACTGAGGAGTGATAATTACCAGTCACATAGCTCCTGCTGAATGTACAGGCATGGTTGGTCTGTTTCAACTGGATGCTCTTCCGTTGGTATTTGAGGATCTCCAGTTATGCCAACGAAAGTAGGCTCAATCCATACCGAATGGTATCGGACAATTGCAGGGTTATTGAACTTGGATAAAATGACAGCGTCCCTAAAAAAATTATGCAATTTATGTAAATATCACTGATACAAATCAGAAATTGTCATATTATAAACGAATCTTAGGCTTAAGTTTAGTACCTCATGAGTTCTTCAAATGGGAAATCCTCATCAACGAATACTGAGATTTTCTTTATAGCATACGTTTTTTCATCCAACCGGTTCTTGCAGCAAACTACAACTCCATTTGCTCCACTTCCTTAAAATGAATAGAAGTGGAAATAGTAAGCCTCAATTTAATCTTACGAAGTAGTTTCAAACAAAGTTTTCGAAACCAAACTAAATTGTAATTTGACTACCAAGATATTCTTTGGTGTCCAAATCGTAGTCGGAACTGAACCTAGAGTATACATTCTGCATCCAAAATTACCAAAAGAATCCATAAAACCATTTAATAACAATTGACGTCATTAGCAAGTATATGATGATTAAGGAGTTAATTACCTCATCAACTGTAGACATTTGGTAGTTGTGAATTACTAAATCAGACTCTAGACATTTGATTTCAGCAGGGAGATCTACGCAAAGCAGCAGCAAATAAGTGTGAAATATTCAAATTATGAACAAATGTACCAATTCACCAACATAGACCTGCTAAATTCAAGTAATACACAAACACATTCCAAAGTATGAGTTTTTTTTTTTTTCCCTTCTTCTCAGCCAAATAGAAAATCATTGATCTCAAATTATGGATTTCGTGAACGGACTGAAAATATAACCCAGAACTATCAAGAAACACTACGAATTTACTATATCTCAAAGCAACAAATTCCAATTAAACATGAAATCACGTTATAGATTATGAAGCAAAATTGAGATCAAAAAGCACACTCCAACTGTAAATTCCTCGAAGTAGAAAAAAAAGAAAGAAATCATAAATTGATCCAAGTTTCAACCGTTTCAATTCGAAATTTGATCGAATGAACGATCTACATGCACCACAATCAAAAACAAAGACGAACATCATAATTTCGAAATCCAGAAAACATATGTAAAATCTGTGAATTTTCAACTTCCATTGTGCATCTTGCTTCGAGAACTGAGCTCACTGAGAGAGAAAAAAAGAAAAAAGAAAAAACCTAATTTCAAATCACGGAGAGATGGAGAGAGAGGGAGAGATAGGAGTGTTTTGGCTCTGGCTTTACTGTTTGGCTCGATTTTGAAAATGAGGAGGGAGGTTTATAAAGCCTCACGATCGGGTCGGGTTACTTTTTTGGTCCGGGTCCGCATCCAAATTGGGCCTTGGCACACGTGTAGTTTTATTTTGGTAAAGCTACCATTGTTTTCTTTTACCATAGATCGCATTTCTTACACATTAAATGAGCTTGGACTTCAGACGTCTTCAAAATTTGAAAAACCTCAACTCAATGTTTATCCAAACAAAATGGATTGCAAATTGCATTCATAATATATTCATGACTACATTGTAGTTTTAAATGAAAAATAAACTACTTGAATCGTTTACATAGTTACACAACACAATTAAGTGCTCGGTTTTTTACTTAGTCCATCCAAAATATAAAAAGAAGATCATTCTTACCTCCAAAATTGACATTTAGATTATTTTTTTTTTCAAATTATAATTGACTTTATCAATTCATGTCAAGTTACCAACACAGACACAAAAGTTTCTCCAAAAATCTTCTTACCTCCACAAACAATACATAGTCTTCAACTTGGAGAAAACCTTCTCCTCCAAAGTAAACCTCCTGTGTCTTTGAGTTTTAATATTACATTTCTGGATTATACCATAAATTTCAATTTAGATATTCAATATGAGATACATACATACATACATACATATATATATATATGGCCCTTCCACTAAGGAATCCCTATTTTTGGCTATTTTAAGAGATTTCTTGTGGGATCCACTTTTCGATCGTATTCTGGTATCTCGACCGTTTAGTTTCTAGCTCATAATGTATATATCACTTCTAAAAAATTTAGCCAAAATGATGATCGTTAAAGTATTAAACTAGATTAAATCGATGGATAAACTGAATCTGTCCAACTTGAACTATTCATGTTTATAATTGTATATAACAGTTATGAATGCCTTAACAATTATCAATTTGGCTAAAAATTCACAGAAGTGATCTACTCATGTAGACCTAAAAATTGAACTGTGGTGATGTCGATGTGTAACTGAAAAATGGGTCTAATAAGCTATATATATACAGCGGTTCTCCACTGCGGACGTCCGCAGTTTTTCAATCCGTACGGATTTCCAGTTTTGATCAACTTTCCGATCACATTTTCACATCTTAACCGTTCAGTTTTTAGGTCATAATGTATAGATCACCTGTGCAAAATTTCAACCAATTTGGTAATCATTAAGGCATTCAAAACTGTAAATTACAATAATATATACGAACGGTTCCGGTTCGACAGATTCGGTTTGTTCGTGTAAATTGCAGATTTGGATGCCTTAACGATCACCAAATTGGCTGAAATTTTGCAGAGGTGATTATACATTAGGACCTAAAAGCTGAATGGTTAAGATGTGAATGTGTGATCGAAAAGTGGGGAAAAACACAAAATCTGTACGTTTATATATATATATATATATAACTTTGCTTAGGTGCGGATATCTGCACCTAAGCAAAACGTACTGATTTCCCATTTTTACCCACTTTCTGATCATATTTTTATATCTTAACCATTTAGTTTTTAGATCCTAGTGTATAGATCATCTCTGTAAAATTTCAGCCAAATTGGTGATCGTAAAGGCATTCAAAACTGCGATTTACAATAATGAATACGAACGGTAACTAGGATCTAAAAACTGAACGGTTAAGATGTAAAAGTATGATCGAAAAGTAAGAAAATAATGGAAATCCGCACCTAATGCTTAGGTGCGGACGTCCGCACCCAAGAATCCCTATATATATATATATACAGGCCTTTCTGGTGAGGGATCCATTTTTTTGGCCATTTAAATGGATCGCTTATTAAAACCACTTTTCGATCACATATTGGGATCTCGATCGTTTAGTTCTTAGCTCTATATGAGTAGATCAATTCTGCAAATTTTCACCCAAATTGATAACCGTTAAGGTATATAACTATATCAAATGAATGGACGAACTAAATCTGTCAAACCTAAACCGTTCACGTTTAGAATTGTAAATCGCAATTATGAATGCCTTAACGATGATCGAGAAAATTTACAGAAGTGATCAGTTCATAGTCTTAAGAAGTGAATGGTCGAGATGCGGATGCGTGATCAGAAAGTGTGTCCCACAAGGGATCCCTTAGTGGAAGGGCCCTTTACAGTTTACACACACACACATACATAAAAGCAGCATGGAGAGAGACGACTACCCTGGGGACTTTTTATTTTATTTTTTATTTTATGTATTCTACGTCCCTTCTATTCTTGTTTTAAATGTTTGGGTGCTTATTCTTTAAACACTTTTTCTCCCAAGCTTCTACCTCTTATATTGTTTATATGATTTCTTTCATCTTGTCTGGAAATTAAAAGATGCTGCAAACAATGACGATTATTGTTTGTTTGTTCTGGTAATCTGATTATATTGTCTGACCATTGTCTTTGTGCAGCATTTGAAATGTGTGATCAGAATGTTCATATATAGCCTCCTGTATTCCTCTTCTCCCAAGCTTTCTATCTCTTATATTGTTTCCCTATTTAATTTTTGTTTTTCATTTTGTCTGGAAATTGAAAAGTGACGCAGATTATGTTGAGTACTGTTTGTTTTGATAATCTGACTATAATGCCTAATCATAGTCTTTATGCAGCATTCGTAATGTTCATAAATCTCATGTAGCCTTCTATTCCCAAGCTTTCTACCTCTTACATTGTTTCTCTATTTCAATTATTCTTTTTTTTTTCTTTCATTTTTTCTGGAAGTTGATATGTTCAAGAATTGAAGGAGATCCAACTATAGATGTTAGAGATATGAATGGAACCTCCTAAAAAAAGGCCTATTGGAAACTTGGAAAAATTAGATGATGGGCAATTTGAAAAAATTAGAGAGGTGTAGATAATATATCGATAACAAGTTGGAAGTCTATTAAGCCCGGATGTAATGGTGTATTGATAAAATAGTATAATATTTTTTAAAAATTAAAAAAAAAAAACATGAAAAACCATGATTTTCATTCACCTCCAAACTAAGAGGAAAAAGAAAAAAGTAGTTGCGAGTTTAAGGTCCACGGCCATGCACGGGTTAAGAAGATGAGCAAATGGATAATCTTGTCAACAAACAAAAACCCCAAATTGCAAGAAACGGGAGCACCACCCCCGAATCCTAAACGGACCACCAGAATTTGACAAGGGATGAAATAAATACATAACATATATCACCCCCTGGAATCTCAGAGCATCATAAGGGGCCGGCCAATTGATCAGAAATGCATACCATCTCCATGGTCGAGCTCGAAGAAGTCTTCATCAAGGTACGTAAGTGCAAATAAAATTCTGTTCATCAATATATCCAACAATTCTACAAGAATATATATTGTTGCAAAATTTCAAATTGACATTCTGAGTGGACATAGCTAGTTGGCACAGTCAAAATATTGTCTGGTTAAACAGTAGAAACACGTCCACAACTAATGTACTCGATCTTAAAGCATTTCATTCTTCATCCGAACTTGAAGTCTCCGGATGACTAAACTCCACATGCATTTCAGTAACTTCACTAGGATAAATCAACGGCGGCAATGGCTCTTCATGACGATCACATAAATTAACGTTTATCACTTCAACATATTCATCATCTTTCTTTTCTTCACATACTGTTTCCGCAGTCAAAATCTCTATGTCATCTGAAACCATTGGTCTGTTTAATTGGAAAAATATGAACAAAGGTCAAGAGTGCAAATTACAACATGTTAGTTTCAGTTTTTCAATTAATTCCAGAGAACTTATATATACATGTTAGGCATTTGGGGAGTCTCTTATCTAAATGGCCAGTTTCATATGGATCTAAGTTACAATCGATTGGTATGTTTAATCTTTTAAAACTTGTAATCAATGAGGGGTAATTAATTAAGTTGCAAAACTCAAGGCAGGCTTTGGTAGAAAATTAAAAGAACCAAAGATCATATTGTTAAGTTTTGAGTGTTTCTATTGGGACCTCCAAATCTGCTAACTTAATCTCACTCTATTATGAATTATTAAATGATATATATAACCTATTATAAAATGACTACTAAGGACGATAATTATATAAAGAAAAAATTATATTGATTTTCCCTAGATTTTCCAATTCAATAATATTATATTGCATTCTTTATTATTTTCCTTATCAATTTTCATTTTTCAATTTCACTACATACTCAATATGGCATTCATATATGTTTAATAATAATTAAACTAGGATTAAGATCATCATGTGACATAAAAATGTATGATATAACAAAATAAATCATATTATGACCTAAATCTAAGTCTATCCATTATATCTGCCAAAAAAAAAAAAAGAGCTAGCAATTAAAAAAAAATAAACATATATTATTAATCATGAGGTACAGAAAATAGAGAAAACAAAATAAACATTAAGAAAAAATGATTAATATTCATTTTTTTAATAGCTAAAAAAAACTATAGAATAGTTCATGTTATTTTTTTCTTGATTAGAAATTTACTTTTAAGACAATACCTTGTGTTTGAATTTTTTTTATTGAAATTATATTTATGTTGGCTGATTAAGGAATGGATATGTAATTAAATTTTATAGAGTAATTAAATTATTGAAATGACTAAGTTTTTTTTATTTTAAAGAAAATAGTTTGTTTGGAAATTATATGAGTGAGATTATTTGAGGAACTTTTGTGAGGTTTAGTGAGTAAATTTAGTATTTGAAAATTTGATAGGAGTTGTAAAAAACATAGGAGGTCAAGTGAGTAAATTTGAAGGTTCTAATAGAAAAACTCTTAAGTTTTTGATGAAGATGGTGAAAGTATGAAGACGAAGAGAAAACAAAGGAAGCAAAGAAATATCTGAGAGTTACCTTTTACAAAAGGACCTAATTGCTTACAATAAAGCTTCGTTTGGTTCGCATAAAGAAAATAAATTCCTTAGGAAATCTAATGGGAAAGGAAAACGAACTTCCCACTAACTTTCCTTTCCACTGTTTGGAAACGTTGGGAAAGTAAAGAGAAAATGCATGTTTGTTTCCATTCTAGTATTTGGTTTGTGTAAGGAAAGGAAACAAAACCATACTAATATTCCATTTTTATCCTCATATATAATTACAAAATCTCTAAAACTTTTTAATAAAATTGTCAATAAGAATTTTGAACAAGAATATAAATGTACTTATACTATGTATTTAGTGAAGGGAAAGTAGAATGGAAAATGAATCCTTTCGAAGATGAGAGGATTCATTTTTCCCCATATTTTCCCTTCTTAAAGGAAAGTTGTGACATAGGAAAAGAGTAACTTTCCTTATCCAAACCCTCAATTACGTGAACCAAATGAGCCATAAATGAAAATCAGTAAAGAAAAAGAGTCCCTATTTATACTAACTTTGACTATTATCTCTGTTGACTTTGACCATCTCTTAACACAAATAACAGGTTTATGGAAAAATTACTAATAAGAGAGCCACAAAGGGAGAGGGATATTTGAACTTACAAGAGAGTAGAACCGCTATTTCTCTTTCGGAACTGGAAGAAAGGTACGAAGAAGCCACGCAATATCCAGAAATTACCAGGTGTATCTATTGTACGGCAATCTGCATGACACACGAATTTGATCTTTTCGCTTTTGAGATGGTAGCAACGAATCAAATTGGAAGTGCCAAAGAACAAGACATCAGAACTTGAACTTATAGCATAAGGCTCCACGGTATCATCATACTTAAACCCTTGATACTTAATTGCACATCCCAACAAGCAGCAAGAAACACTATCTGAGACTCCATTCACCAGATTCACAACGATCATCGTAGTACCAAACTACCAGATCGTGCAGATCATCGGAAGTATCATGCATACGCTTTATATAGCATAGAAGGTCCATCGACACACCGAGACATCCCATTGCTCCGGTCTTATCGGCATCATGAAGAGGAAGTTCAAGGGTCAAAGCTTCAACAGTTTTGAGGTCAATGCATAAAAGCTTCCATGACATGGCTATGCTGTATAACTTGCCCCGCATGTAAACAAATTGCCTGCACAACTTCACCTTCTTAAACCCCTCAGTAAAACCTGGGTCAAGTTGCAACCTATGTCTAACCCACTGTCCGTATTCAGACCAAAAGATATCAAGCAGGGCTGAGTTTGAGTTTGATGAAACGGATTCAGAGTAATCAATCCTCGCAACTCTGTAGTGATGAGGAGATTCCGAAGGCTCAAAAGCCAAGGCAGCACAAAAATGCTCATGGTCTTGGTGGACACAGGCTTTAGGTAGGGGGACTTGTTGTGTGGTGATGGGGTTGCACACATAGAACTGATAAGTTCCCGACTTCTATAACAGAAGTAATCCATTGCAACAATCTAGATACTCATCAAGATCATCTTCATCATCATCCCATTCATAATATCGATATTGTTGGGAATGAGAACAAGAAAACAAAGAACTCAAACACAAGAACTGGATTGAATGACTTGAACCTTTATTGAATTACAGTGGCTATTATATAGCCTTACATGAACAAACAGAATAGCTAGAAAACAGCCCACGCCAATAGAAACGTGATAAATGCAACAAGAAAGAGTCAAAACAGAAATCCCTAAAGAAAATGTCAAAGCTGTGAACAACTTCCTAAAGACTAGGGACTTATTAAAACTGAAATTAGAACCTAATCAGCCATGATCCTAATACCTCCAGGAAACCAGAAAACCCTTCATTCCTTCCCTTAAACTTACTGCAAATTGCAGTCAGTTTTCATCAGGAACCTTCCGAACACCCAGCTGCTCTCTTAACTTTAGAAAAGCATCAAGTTTCAGAGGTTTGGTCATCAAATCTGCCACCTGATCCTGACTTCCACAATGAACCAATGCAATTGTACCTTCCTTAGTAAGATTTCTCAAGAAATGGTACCTCACATCGATATGCTTGCTACGCCCGTGCATCACTGGATTCTTAGACAGCTTGATAGTTGAGCTGTTGTCACATCTCACATGTGTGCACCCTTCATCAGAATGCCCCAATTCCTTCAAAATCCTTTTTATCCAGAGAGATTGACATGCACACATCGTAGCTGCTACAAATTCTGCCTCTGTGGTTGATAGAGTCACTATTGGCTGCTTCTTTGAACTCCATGAAACTGCACCAGAGCTTAGCAAAAATACATAGCCACTTGTACTCTTCCTATCCTCCGTATCTCCGGCATAGTCACTATTCGTAAATGCAAGCAATTCACCACTTCCTCCTTTCTTGTAATGAATTCCAAAGTTTACAGTCCCTCTCAAATATCTAAGTGCCCTTTTTGCTACTTGTAGATGAAGCTCTGTAGGTTTAGACATGTATCTGCTTATGAGGCAAGTGACAAACATCATATCCGGTCTTGTGGCCGTGAGATACATCAAACTACCCACCAATTGCTTGTAGTACGTTTCATCCACAGTAATGTCATCTTCATCTTTGTTGATCTTGCATCCAGGAACTATTGGATTAGTAACTGAATTGCTCTCCATCATACCAAACCTCTTCAAAACCTCTAGTGCATATTTCCTTTGGCATATGTAAATACCATCTAACCTCTGTAACACTTCAATCCCAAGGAAAAACCGCATCTTCCCCAAGTCCGACATGTCGAACTCTCTCATCATGGAACTTTTGAACTCAGACAACATAATTTCATCATCACCAGTAAATATTAAATCATCAACATAAACACTTACTATGATGATCTTTCCTTCCCTACTTTTCTTAGTGAATAATGTCTGCTCGCTGTCACACCTTTGGAAACCTTCATTGATGAAGTGTGCTTCGATTCGACTAAACCAAGCTCGTGGAGCTTGTTTTAATCCATACAAGGCCTTATGCAACTTGTAAACTAGATGTTCACTGCCCCTTTTCTCATACCCCTTCGGTTGTTCAACATAGACATCTTCGTTCAGCTCACCATGAAGAAAGGCCGATTTGACATCCAACTGAAAGATTTTCCAGCTTTTCTGTGCAGCTAAAGCAATAATCATCCTCACCGTATCCAACCTTGCTACTGGTGCAAAAAACTCTGTGTAGTCTATGCCATGCTTTTGTGAGTACCCTTTAGCAACTAGCCTTGCCTTGTGCTTATCAATTTCCCCATGCTCATTGTACTTCGTTTTGTACACCCACTTCACCCCGATTTTTTTTGCTCCACCCGGCAGCTCAGTGAGTGTCCAAGTCTTGTTCTTCTCTATGGAGTTGATCTCACAGTCCATAGCAAGTCTCCAATTTGCATTCTTTACTGCTTCTTCGAAATGAATAGGATCAGCTGACACAACTAATGCCATGTTTGATTCATCTTCAGATAAGCCTTCCCCCGTAACATAATCTTGCATCCATATTGGAGGACCCCTCTCTCTCTCTTCATCTTCAGCTACTTCATCTCTAGTTCTATCTCCCTCACCAATCTCTATACAACTGTTTTCTCCTCATCATTATTAATATTTTCACCTCCACCGTCACTCTCCATATCTCCCTCACTATTTTCTTCATTCTCACCCCATTCTAAGTCTAAAAGAATTTGCTCCTCATAAGACACATCCCAATCCCACTGTTTTTCTTCTTCGAAAACCACATCCCTACTCACTACAATCTTCCTAGTGATAGGATCAAACAATCTATACCCCTTTGACTCTTCACTAACTCCCAACAAAACACAAGGAAAACTTTTATTATCAAGCTTACCTCTTCTCACATCTGGAATGTGTACATGAGCCAAGCAACCAAAGACTCGAAAGTGATCTACTGAGGGTTTTATCCCACTCCATGCCTCTTGCGGTGTAATATCTTTCACTGCCGATGTCGGACACCTGTTTAGAACGTAGAAAGTCCAATTCACTGCCTCTGGCCAAAATTTCTTCGGAATCCTTTTGTCAGAAAGCATCGATCGGACCATGTTCATTACTGTTCTGTTTTTCCTTTCGGCTACACCATTGTGTTGTGGTGTGTATGCCGTGGTCAGCTGCCTCTTGATTCCCTTTCGTCTGCAAAACTCAATTGAACTCATTGGAAGTAAATTCTCCTCCCCTATCAGTCCATAAACACTTCACAAACATCCCTGTATCCTTTTCAACCATTATTTTGAACCTTTTAAAGCAATTCAATGCCTCTGACTTTTCAACCAATAAAAACACCCATGATTTCCGACTAAAATCATCAATGAAACACAATGTGTACCTCTTTCCACTGTTGGACTCAGGTGAGATCGGACCGCAAATATCGGCATGAATCAGCTCCAATTTCTGACTTGCTCTCCAAGTGCTTCTCTTCGGCATGGCATCTCTAGTTTGCTTTCCATTGATACAATCCGTGCAGGTCATGCTTGAGGCAGGAAATTGAGGAAGTCCACGTACCATCTTCTTCCATTGCAGGGTTCTTAAACCTTTATAGCTCAAATGGCCATATCGTCTATGCCAAAGGTAGGAGAGGTCTTGAGAGCTTGTGTGAAAACATCTTTGTGGTTGAGCTTGTGCAGGTACTTGAGCTTGAGTCTGTGCTAGTAGAATGAACATTCTGTTGGCGCTCATTAGGGTTTGAATGATTAAACCCTTCTCTGGATGGTAGATCTTACAAACTCCTCCCTGAATTAAGATTGCCAAACCTCTCTCTTGAAGTTGTCCTATGCTCAAGAGATTATTTTTGAGCTCTGGAACATAGTACACTTCATTGACAACATGATTAACTCCATTCAATAGTAGCTTCACATTTCCTTTTCCAACCACACTCATTCTACTATTGTTTCCCAACTTAACTGAATGTTGAAAACTTTCATCTAAATTGATAAACATACCTCGATATCCACACATATGATTGGAGCAACCTGAGTCAAGGAACCAAGCATCATTCCGTTTCACCTCATGTAATTCAACATACGACATCAATAGCATCTCATCCTCTTCATTCAACTCTGCATAGTTGGCTTCCTTGTACAAAGTTGGACATTCATATTGGAAATGTCCAAGTTTGTGACACTTGAAGCATTCCACCGTGGCCCTATTGAACACTTGTCCTCTTCCACGACCTCTTCCTTTGTAATTGCTTCTTCCTCGACCTCTTCCTCCAACTCTTTCATCATAGACTCTCAATGCTTGGTCATCTCCTTCATTCTTTCAGAATTTCTGTTCATGAACGAGTAATGAACTCTGCAGTTCATCCACTGAAAGACGATTGATATCTTTCGACTCCTCGATCGAACAAACTATGTAGTTGAACTTCTCAGTAAGTGTGCGCAAGATCTTCTCAACGATCTTCACATCAGACATGTTCTCTCCAAGATTCCTCATGTCGTTTGCTACCAGCATCACCCTTGAAAAGTAATCTGTGACAGATTCTCCAAATTTCATCTCCAACACTTCAAAATTCCTGCGAAGGATTTGAAGCTGAGCACGCTGTACCCTAGCATTTCCTTGGTACTTGACCTTCATGGAATCCCACAGCTGCTTTGCCGTCTTCTTCTGAGCAATTGTCTTGAGGATGGACTTGTCAATGGATTGGAAAAGATAATTCTTGGCCTTCAGATCCTTCAACTTTGTCTCCTCCAAGGTTTTCCTCTGTGCACCAGTTAAAGCTTCTCCAGGTGCAGGCTCTTCATACCCTGTCTCAATAACACTCCAATACTCCTTTGAACGTAGGAGATTCTCCATTAGCATGTTCCAATGCTCATAATCCCCATCGAACTTTGGAATGCAAGGTTGCGTAAAGTTACTTGACTCTGCTGCCATCCTTTCACTTCCTCACTCTGTGTTTTAGAAATCACTCAAAAAGACTGCGGCTTTTCCTTTTCAGGCCCAGTGGGGGCTCTGATACCAGTCTGTTGGGAATGAGAACAAGAAAACAAAGAACTCAAACACAAGAACTGGATTGAATGACTTGAACCTTTATTGAATTACAGTGGCTATTATATAGCCTTACATGAACAAACAGAATAGCTAGAAAACAGCCCACGCCAACAGAAACGTGATAAATATAACAAGAAAGAGTCAAAACAGAAATCCCTAAAGAAAGTGTCAAAGCTGTGAACAACTTCCTAAAAACTAGGGACTTATTAAAACTGAAATTAGAACCTAATCAGCCATGATCCTAATACCTCCAGGAAACCAGAAAACCCTTCAGATATATCTGCCACTTTCTCTTTGATATCCTAAAAGCGCCAGTTGAATAATTAAAAAAAGTAGAGACAGCAGTGCGTGTGCTTTCAAGGTCATCTTCCATGACATGATAATTATATAGAGAGATATAATTCATGCGAGGCAAATAAGATGGCTCCTTGTCCGTGGGGTTACGCATGTCAGGACTCAACGGAGTCTGGATGATGCGGAAGTATAGACCCAAAGGAGCCGATTGCGCCCAAAATCTCCGCACCCAATTAAACATCAGATGATATTCGGTGCCATGACTTGGACACCTTCATGCATGTCACCAAGTCTTTCTCCGTTGATAATCTACTAAAAATCTCCGCCCACAATTCGTCATATAAATTCCCCATTCCCAATTCAGTTTGTGATGCTAATTAAAGAAGCAGTAATTTACAACACAATTGAAAAGAGGGTCACCAGAGAGAGAGAGAGAGGGCGCCTAATGTATAGCTAGGTTTGTTTTCTAGGTATATTGGAAATCTCCCAAGAAACCCTAGCCTTTTGTCCTTTTCTAGTAGACTAGGGTTCAGGCATGATTCCTAATTATAATTGATTCATGGTGACTTACACTTTTATTTATTTATTTATTCAGGGTTTAGGTTAGTAATCAAAAATATAAATTAATTTAAGTTTTACTATGCTACAAACTAATCATTAATTTATATATGTATCGGTTACTCTACAACTATTTTATTATTCTCGTTTGTCTAAAAAAAATGTTTATATGTGTATATTCAAGAATCGAGAGTGATATAAGACATTCCGGAATAAAATACTGATTTCAAATTGGACATCGATTCTTGAATTTTACAATCAGTTTATCGATTGTCGATAAAAAATTTGGATATCAATGTGTATACACACGCACATGCACATGAAGGTTCAGATCTTAGAACTGGATCATAAGAAATTCATAGAAGGTAAAAGTATAAATGACCATAGCTGTTTACAGGAAAAGGAAGTAGTCTACTATTCAAATTAGTCGATGCATGTATAGACAGGGAAAGAACAACCAGTAGGTATGCCAAAGATCGAGCAAGACCTGAGGCAGCTCCAGACTTATTGCACATCATTCAACAACCTCATAGGCTTTACAACCAGAAGCAATTTTATGTTCCAAGTATGCTGTAGGTTACGGAGCTGATCATTATGATTACAGAGAAGGTTCAAAGCTTCAAATCATGATCATAACGCTTAGCGCTTATCCAATGTTTATGGCGCTTCATATAACGAAGAGTCAGAGATGGTTTAATGACACCCCAAGACATCCCATCTCACCAGTCCTTTTATCCTCCTGGACAGGGAGTCCAACATCACCAATATTCGGGTCAATGTGCACAATAAGTTTCCGTGAATATGAAAGATATGCTAAATAACCTGTCACGCAAGTAAACAAAATATTGAACAATTTGAAACTTTTTAATCCCTCAGTAAATAGCGGATCGGAGTTGCACACCCAATGTTGAACTCACTTTTTAAATTGTGATATGTCTATTAGTTTGAGGTTCGTTGAGGGAGTTCGGAATAATCAATTCGAACAATTTGCAAAGTTATTTACAAATTAATCTATCTGAACTTGAATACAACTAATTAAGCTCGATCAAAATCAAACCAAACCAAATCACCCTAATACTCGGCTTGATTTGGCTCATTTACTCCACTAATTCATATTTACATAATCTTTTAATGCGTGATTAATCTTAATCAATTAATCATATGTCTATGGTCTCTCCAAGGTGCCCAAGATCGATCGGGATTATGGGGGCACATTACATCGTATAAAAATGACAGCTTCATTTTGTAGATCGTTTGAGACCGACCGATACTAAAACTACATATTACTCCTCTATCAATCCATCTTATAATACTTCATGATCTGAATGATCAATTGTAATTTTTCTTCGTTTTTATATCATACCGTGGGACGAAGATGATGATGACGACAACGACCATGATCGACTGTCATTATCACCCTAGGAGTTCAGCCATAGGCAGCACTCCAACGCACCCGCAGCAACAACTACCCTTGGCTGGGCGGCTGGGTTGATATGACAGTATTAGCGTCTTAGATCTTTTTTTGGTCTGATAGCCTCTTAGATCTTAGAAAACACAAGTTTAATTAATAAGCAGAAGCTAGCTAGCTAGTATTTTTGTTCCTCTCTTCTATTTCATTTCGATCATTAGTACTCCACCTTCGTCATAGCAGGGGGAAAATAGATTAATCCATCTCTGGGAATCACAGGTGTACATTTGGTTCGGTGGCTGCTGGAAAATCAAAGAAGCCGCCGGCCGGAATATCAATGGCTTGGGGAAATTGTTTGCAATTAACTAAGCAAGTTTTCATGGTGATTCACTGATCGTGAATTTTTGATTGTCTAATATATTAGCCAACGGTCACAAATCATTGGATTTGCATGGAAAGATATCTATTGTTTTTAAGCGCTGGACGTGTTCTCCTGGTTTGTGTCCTTTCCTCTCATCTGTAGTATTGCTGTCTAGATTCGCATGCACCAGAACAGTAGGACAGATAGCTACATATATATTGTTAAAAACAAATGGAAAGCTATATTATGCACCATTTTTCTTTTTGGAATGATATATTATACACCATTGATAGTAGACTTTTTTCGTGCATAAGGATCAGTTCGTCTGGTTGTGGGTATTTCCAGGATTGGTCATTCATTTTTTTCTGTTCTTTAGGTGAACACATGGTTAACCACTACGAAAATGAATTGTCAAAGGAGAAAACAAATCTAGTTGCATTACTTGCATCAAACAGAAGCAAAAACTCAAATATAATAAGGGTTTATCTATGATGCATTAATGTACCGATACATCTATTAGATTAGTTCGATACATAGATAGACATGCTCGATACAGAGACAGACTAATTTGAGATCAAATCAAGGCTAATCTACTTATGTATGGTGTCAATCTATCTCTGTATCAAATGTAATCTAATTAATGTATTAGTACACTAATGTAACGTAAAATTTTCCTTATAATAATAGTAAAACTTTTCTTTCCCGGTGGGCAACTAAGAAGTTCTAGCTAGACTCGTTCCTAACTTCTAAGTAATAGATTTAAGCCAATGATCTATTAACATTGAGAAGTTTGCTGGTTGATGAGAATTGAATGGAAGATGGTCTTTCATTCTTCGTATGGCCCTTAATTTGTATTATTTTATGAGAACATAATTGGTCTTTCTTTAGTATAAAATTTGTGACGAGATTCACCCCGTTATTCAAAACCACCGGTCCAAAAAAGCACAAAACACTTCTTGTCCCATTTCATCTTGTTCACATTAATTTTGAGTTTTGAAATCTAAACCATAGACCAGAAGGTGCACGTTCTCATTGTTTATGTACAGCAGCCCAAATCTCTATAAAACCTACCTGCGTCTCACAACACATGCACGCTGAGCTAGCTGGCTATAAGCTTTGTAGCTCACAATAATATCTCTCTTCGATTTCTCCTTTGTCCCTTACCTCTATTTCCATGGAGATCACAAACCAGCATGCAGCATTACTCTGCAGCCCAGGTATGGGCCATCTCGTCCCTGTCCTTGAGATCGGGAAACGACTCGTCACCCACCAAAATTTCACTGTCACAATCTTCGTCGTCCCGTTGCACACTTCCAAGGCTGAATCTGAACTCCTGGACGCATCTGCCTTCCCACGCAGTCTGGACATCATCGAGCTCCCATCACCTGATGTTTCTGGCCTTGTCGACCCTGATGCTGTCGTCGTCACACGCCTCGCAGAAATGATGCGACAAGTACGACCTGCGTTTCGTGCCGCCTTACACGATATGATCAACTTTCGTGATCGTCGCCCCACCATGCTCATCGTGGACCTATTCGGCACCGAATCTTTGTCCATTGCCGAGGAGTTTGGGATTCCAAAGTACGTGTACATTGCTTCCAATGCATGGTTCCTTTCTGTAATGATTTATTCTCCAACACTAGATGAGCAAGTCAAGGGTAAATTTGTTGACCTCGAAGATCCACTAGAAATTCCTGGATGTAGACAATTATTCCCAGAACTTGATATCGTTGACGCTTTGCTGGACCGGAGTAATCAGCAGTACGACGAGCACATGCTGATGGGAAGAGGAATCCCCAAGGGTGATGGAATTTTGGTAAACGTATGGGAGGAACTAGAGCCCAAGTCCCTAGCAGCACTAAGAGATGAGAAATTCTTGGGCCGATTTGTGAATGTGCCGGTCTTTCCAATTGGGCCGTTGATGAGACCCAATGTGTCTTCCAGCCTGAGGGGTGATGTGTTTGATTGGCTAGACGAGCAGCCCAATGAATCTGTAATTTACGTGTCCTTTGGGAGCGGTGGGGCCCTGTTATACGAGCAAATGGTCGAGCTAGCTTGGGGTTTGGAGATGAGTCAACAGAGGTTCGTTTGGGTCATTCGGCCCCCTATCGTATCATCTGCCGACGAAAAATTTTTCACGGCAGGGAATCACAATGGCGAGGACGACAATCTAATTAAGTACTTGCCCAAGGGGTTTTTGGGCCGAACCAAGGACATTGGGTTTGTTATCCCTTTGTGGGCTCCACAAGTGGATATCTTGGCCCATCCATCGGTCGGAGGATTTTTGACACATTGTGGGTGGAACTCAACCCTTGAAAGCATCACCAACGGAGTACCAATGATCGCTTGGCCGCTCTACGCTGAGCAGAGGTTGAATGCTACGTTGTTGACGGAGGAGCTAGGGGTGGCGGTTCGGTCAAAGATACCCCCGTGGAAGAACGTGGTGGAGAGAGAAGAGATAGAGGAAATGGTGAGGAAAATTATGGAGGACAAAGAAGGTTTTGCATTGAGAGATAGAGCCAAGAATCTTAAATTCAGTGGTGCAAAAGCTTTGGAACAAGGTGGTTCGTCTTATCATGCCCTTTCTCAGTTCACTAAACATGCTGAAATGTTCATGCAATTTGCAAATGGTGTTGATCCTCCTTCCCAAGTTCCGTGAGAAGTGTATACATGCATTTGTTTTGTTTTTGAGTCTGTTTAATTTGTTATTCTTAGCATAAATCATTGTGCTGCAATTTAAAATTACTAGTCTTAATGATTTAATTGTTGTTTCAATGAATTGTGTCTCAGTGTTTGTATGTAGTGAAATGTTCACATACCATAAATTTATTTTTTCTTTGCATCGTATTACTTACCATATTGTTTTTTAGTTTCTACTATCTAGTCCTTCTTACAATGTGTGGTACCAAGAATATCATAGGGTTTCTAGCTGAATAGCTGATCAATCGTACATAATCTTCTCAACAAAAACAAAAAAAAGAAAAGAGTGTATAGTATATAATATGATCCTTAATCAATAGTTATGACAGTTAAACATTGTAATAGGGATATATTTATTTTTGTTTTCACTAATGTCTTCTCATTGCAATTTTCATATGCGGTAAGTTTTAGTGTTTACTGCAAGCTTGTAATTTTTTCTTTCTTTCAATAAATTTTTCCGCATTTCCTCATTTTTACAAGAATTCATAAAAAAAAATTAAAAAAAATTAATCACTACTCATGAGAGTTCAATATAAATATTGTATAGTATAAATGTATAATTTATGAGTTAATTAGGTTAAAGTCCAAAAACTAGACTCCATATTGATTGTAGTCCGTATCAATTTTTATTGTTAATTGTGGTCCAATGATGTTAAGATTAAAGCCACCCTCAAGTGCAAGAGGTACAAGTTATAGGATAGAGGATTAAGTAAGGATGTCGAACCCACGAAGATTGGTAAATCCTTTCCTAGCTAGGGAAAATCCTAAAGGAAAACTAGAAGAATATGCAAATGTACAATCACAAACAAAAGCTCATAAGTGAACCAAAGTTCATGGTGAGTATGTGCGAGATGGCTTGTAGAGATTTGATTTTTGGATTTTGAGAATGGTTTCGCTTCAAATTGTAATAACGAAAGCAAGTAATGTAAACTAAGCTAAATAAGTTGTTATCAAATGGATGGAAGTTAGGACATCGAGTTTCACATTTTGCCTCCCTTGCAACTATTAGAGCAATTAAATATGAATGACGCAAAACTAATTGTCCAACTACCCTCTTAGCATTCGGATACGACTACTAAAACCTAAACCCCTTTAATTTTATTAACTCTCATTGGATAAGTCTCGAGTTAACTATCTAGAAATAAATTCAATTATCGGATAGGTATCAATCCTTTGCCCCTAAATACATAACGCTTAGAGTTTAGGTAACCAAGCAAGTAAACCAATCCTATCTCTAGGTGATTTTAGCTCACTACTCTCACATGCACATATGGTGTGCTTTCATGCTCTCTTCTTCCTAAAGGTAATCAATCTCTAGGAAAAACTTCATGTCATGGCAAACACATAACTCAAATTGATTAGGTTTAAGTAATGCATTCAACTATTGAATTACATGTGAGAATGACAAAACGAAATTGCATCAAGTCATAAACAAAAGCATCAATACAAGCAAGTTTGGCTAAGGCTTTCGACCCTAGCCCCAACAAGATTACTACTCACACATAGCTAGATACACAAGCTTCAACATTCTATTAAACATCAAATACAATAAGAGGTAGAGAGTAAAGGGTGACTATTGATGATGCTGGAAGAGGTGGTGGAGATGGGTCTCCAAGAACATGGTGTGGTGGTAGTCACCTCATTCTCCTTGCTCCAAGCTCTTGATATTGGTAAGAATGGTGATATTTGGAATCTCTAGGGTGAGTTATGGTGTTGAGTAGTGGTGGAAATGGTGGTGTAGTGGTAGAAATGGTGGTGGTCTCCTTGAGAGAGAGAATGGAGCTTCTGTAGGATGAAAATGATGTTGAAGTGGAATCCCCTTTTCAGAATTATTCCCCTTTGTTTTAGTCTTTTCCCTCCCTAAATTCAGCCATGCATGGCCCCCTTAGTGACAAAGTGTGCAAAAGTTGTCTACCACCTTGTCTCCAAAGTGCACAAGAGACAAAAGCACAATGTGTAGGGAAAAACAATCTGAATTTCAAGTGAAAGATTCACACAACTTTGGTCCTCCTATGCTAGAGAAAGGGTCCTCCATGAGTGGCTGCTCTCGGAAAAGTTCACCTGAAAAGTCGCCGAAACTGCCGATTTGTAATTTTCTTCCAATCTCCATGTCTTTTTCTCCTAGCTTCAAATCACCGCATTTAACGCCTCAAATTGTCATTTTATTCTTAATGCATGGTTTTCTACAAATCAAAGGAAATAGATTAAAAAGAGTAAAATAGCATGCAAGACAAATCAATTTACCAAAGTTATGGAGCACAATTGCATAAGTAATTTGTGACTCAACAAATGACTCAGCTGCAACCTCATATTTATTTCCTTTTCCATCGTGCTGACTCAATTGTTATTGTTTTTTCTTTTTTACATGACTAATATGTCCTTATTAAATGCCTTTGCACATAAAAGGCAAGAATTAATAGGATTAAAATTAGCAATCTGATTAGTAATTTAATATCATATTTGATGCATATCTTTCTTAAATTATTTTTATTGATTTGGTATAAAATTATGGAATTGATATGAAATTGAATAAGATATTTAATGTAAATCATTCCATCATTCCTAAAATTATTCTAACTTAAAAGATGTCTTCTATAAGTTAAGATCTTTCTAAAGCAATATTTTGATAATGTTTTTCTTCAACACTAAAGTTTTTATGGTTATGGCTCTTGTATGTAATGTCAAGTATTTTATGAACATGGTTCTCCTTCTTCAGCATTAAGCTTTCTATGGTCAATGTATTTTCTTGTTGGCCCTAAACGATTGTGATCCTTTTGGTGTAAATCATTCCATCGATGGTACGTAGCTATTCTTCCTCTTCTTCAATTTTTTTTTTTTTTTACATTTCCTTCTTAACTTACCTTTACCTGGAAAAGAACGTGTGTGTGTGTGTGTCTGTGTGTGTTGTTAGTTGGCAAACCACTATTGAACCTTATTCTAAGGTAAACATTACGCAATTTTTGTAGTATATGTATTAAGAGCTCGAAATTTCAGCATTTCAGTATACCTCATATATAAGTAGTTTTCTCATCATATGCATATTGATTATTTATACCTACAATAGAAGAAAACTCATCGGTAAATTTATATCTCTTACTTAGGTGCATATCTCAATTATAGTAATCGAAGAACATTAATCCGTAAACATATATCTTTTACTTAGGTATGCATCTCTTTTTTATAGTGTACCTACAATACAAGAAAGTTAATCCGTATATCTCTTACTTTGTATATATCTCAATTATTTATACCTACATTAGAAGAAATTTAATTTGTAAATTTGTATCTCTTACATTAGAGTCATGGGCGGCCGCGGCTTGGCCTAAACTGTATGTGTACTATTTTTTGCAAAACAAAAAGAAGATGATAATATTGATCAAGTCTTTTCTAGATTGTTTTCGAATTGGGGTCAAATCATTAGTTTAAGGTTGCTAATTGGTAGTTGACACTCGGACCTTACACAAAAACAAATAAAAAAAAAAAGAAGCTTGAACAGACATAAAATGTTGACGAACTTTCTATTCAGATGGCAAAGCAATGCGAGATCGATCAGCACCATAATACTCAACAATGCCAACCAAAGGAATACGCAAAACAAATGAAACAAAAGCTAAGCAAAGGCAAAACATAGCCAACTGGGAACACAGCACGACAGTCTAGCCAGATATTAGATTCGCCAAACTACCTAGCCAAAAACTTAAGAAAGACCAGAGGAAAATTAATTAGTCAAGACTGGAGATACATACTGGGAGATAATTTAGTGTAGTCACATGGGCACCAGCTAAGACGAGGCTCCAAGTTCATTTGGGTTCAATAAGAGAAGTGAGAATAATTAGCTTCTCGTGATTTGAAAGCTCGGGAGTTAGGTACAGTGTTAGGTACAGTGTTAGCCTTTTATAGTTACTGGAAAAAAGATAAAGCTGATCTATTGCATCGAATCATAGAGTTAGGTACAATGTTAGCCTTTTATAATTACTAATGGAGTACAGATGATGGACACGTGTACTAGAGTGGCAGAATGTATCATGTTATGTAATTACACTTTTACTTTTACCCTTAACATCCCTCCTCAAGCTGATGGGAGAGAAGCTACCATCAGATTACACCAGCAGCAATACAATAACTCATAATATTGGTTTCAACCAGGAGGAATAAGAGGGAGTGATGGCTATAATTCCATAGGTTGACAAGCTTTCCTACAATTTATCAAAGATCTATTCGGAGTTGAAGGGAGCAAGCAAGGACCTGATGTCAACAAGGCTTCAATTTTCTTACCAAGAGCTAGTTGCAAAGGAGGGTGCATTGAAACTGGTAGCGGAGATGCAGGAGGAATTAGCAATGTTTGAATGGAGATGAAAGCATGCAATGCCTTAGGTACTGCATAACTTTGTTGTTGAATACTACTGTAGTGCCTACACAGACATTCGGCTGAGCTGTGACCTTTCTTAAAGCAAATTTGACATTGATTGATGATCCGAAAGCAACAACTTGTCTTGGAGCAAATCTCTTAGAACATGAGTTAGCAAAATGGCCAAAATTATAGCAGATTTGACAAGCTGCACAAATTGACCTAGAATCACCACTGCCTATCTTGGTTATGAGAGACTTGTCACTAACTAGAGAACAGTTTAGATCACTGGGAGTACATAATTTTTCAGTTGGGGGTCCATTGATGTAGCCATTTAATGCAGCACGAGCAGCACTCATCATATACTCATAATTAGGCATGTATTGCATAGTGCATCTAGAAGGAGAAGCAACACCAGGTGTGGTAGATATAATAGTCGATAGAGCATTAGTTTTTGAAATGATAGCAGCAGGTATAGTAGACGGAATTAGGTAAACTATTATTCAAAGAATGAGAAGATAAAGTACCTATGGAATTATCATCAACTGCAGCTATAGCAGACTCCAAAGACAAAGAAATGGACTTCACAGATTGATTAATCTCATCTTCAGCAATTAACAAGAGAGATCTTAATTCTTCCATTGAAACAGGGGAATTTAGTGTTTTTATCCTTATTATAGTTTTCATGGTAGCAAACTCAGACGGCAATCCATTCAAAATCAAAATAACCATTTCTTCATCAGGAATAGAAACTCCAGCTACTGAAAGTTGATCCTTTATAGTTTTAATGCGCTGTAGGTACTTCTCGATGTTATCACTACCTTTCTGAATATTCTGCATAGAGGTCTTGAGCTCAAAAGCTTTGAACCTTGAAAGTTTATCATATCTCTCTTCAAGTGAAAACCAGACTTCTTTCGAGGTTCTACTACCAATGATAAATGAAAGAGCATCAGATGACAAAGTACCATGCTAGTAAAGTCATTATAGCAGAGTCATGCTTCCTCCAATCCTTATACTCTTGCATAAGTTCTGGCTCTGGGTTAAAACCAGCCTCATGTGCAACTTTGTATTGTGGCGGACAAGGACAGACCCATCAATATATCTCATTAGGTCACACCCCACCAACATTGATTCTAACATAAATCTCCAAGAGACATAGTTAGAGTCATCTAAGCTTACTCTGATTAGATTGGTGAAGTTGGAGAGAAGACAATTTTGTAGCTCAGTGTTCTTATACATGATTCAAGGTAGCACTGGAGCAAAATGTAGTTTTTGAATGTAGAAATACAAAAACAATAGTGAAGCCTTAGTCCAAAGCCTGGAAATCCTCTCTTACAATTCTCAGACGCATTCTAGACAGGTCTATTGCAAATCCATGAAACCCTTATCAATCAACTATGAACAATCAGCAATCTTCCATATCAAGAATCTTCATTAAACGATAATGGTTCTTCTGTAACTATTCTATAATGGTTCTTCTGTAACTATTCTATAATGCTTCTTCAAGAAACGAACAAAATTTATCAATGAATCTTGCTGACCAAAAGAATAGACCAACCAGGAATTTTGTAGATGACAAAGAACTCAACTATCAATGGATGTGACTGGCTACACCGTTCTTGGTATTAATGTTACTGATATGGCAAACTCCAACAACAGCACAATAATATCTCATCATCTGCTTCCAAATATATCCAGATCAACAGAGAATAAGCATAATTAAATCAATCATCACTTGTTCAGCATATAAAACCACTCGTCTCAAATAGAATTACTGATATAGCATGATTCAAGAACCATTCCAGATCAAAGAAACCTCCTATATTGAGAGCAATCCAAAAGTCGAACGAGAAGTAGTCCAACTAAGCTCAAGTTGAAATGCACACCAGGTGTTCAACAAAATAACTGTGAGAGATCCTACTCCAATAGTTGTAAATCACTAGTAAATGTGGTGAGAGCTCCAGAATTATCTAGGGTTCTGTAACCACAAGAACACCAAATTTCACAAAGCATTAAGAATTAACAACTTTCTCTTGAAGAAAAGCACAATCGAACACTGGATATATGAAACCAAAGCTTCGAAGCAAGCAACAACTACCAATTTGCAGTAGAATCACAATGATTTCTTCAAGAACAAAGACTAGAAATTTCTTCAAGATCGATGATGAAAAACTTATCTGAGCTTCAATCTGAGCTAGTATGAACACGAACACGAAGATTTGCAGTTGATTTGTATGAGAATCATGAACTTTGAGTACTCCAAGATCGCAGCCTGAGCTCCTGATACCATGAAAGCTCGAGGGGCTAAGCAAAAATAGAGAGAAACTGGAAAAAAGATAAAGCTGATCTATTGCATCGAATCATAGAGTTAGGTACAGTGTTAGCCTTTTATAGTTACTAATGGAGTACAGATGATGGACACGTGTATTAGAGTGGCAGAATGTATCATGTTGTGTAATTACACTTTTACTTTTACCCTTAACATGATTGTCAAGCGCTTGTTAATTCAAGCATTATAGTTAGCATTTTGTTGTTTTCCTTAATAACAAACTTCTTGTTTTCCCATTGATCAGGAATTGTATCACCTTTATCATAGGGCAAATACACGTTGTATATGTATTTTAAAAGTACCTGTTTATAGCTAGTGCAAGCAGTCCGTTTGAGATTTTCGATCAATCCTTACGGAGGTTCATTATTGAAGACATCAAACATGCTGCAATGGCCGGATATGACATTTTAGAGGTATGAGGTGACCATGAAAAATGACCCTTTGCATGTTATAATAAGGAAAAAAATAGGGTGGACTTGAGGCGACTGTTTTGTTAGCCTCACATCAGGTTACGTCTAACTTCAACATGCAGCGAATTTTCTCGATTATGTTCAATATTTGGAACAAGTTGCTCGATAAACAAATGGAATAAGTTACTTATTCTTTAACTAGGTCCACTTCTTTTTTCTTTCTTTTTTGGCGATGGAAAGATTTTTATTCAAACAAGAACTTCATTACAAACAAAATACCCAAAACGGGCCTAAATAAAAAAACTCAACAAACAACAACAAACAAAACCAAATAGCCCAACAAGTTTCAGCCACAGAGCAGATCCATCAAAAGAGAGATGACGTAGTGACGTCGCCGCCACCAGCCAAGCCCAAAGGTGACACAGAAACGTCACCCGATCGGCCGACGAAGACTTGGAGTCCAACTAAAACAATCCCGTGCAAGTACAGCAGCAGAGAACCCATCGAAAGATCTCCATAACCCAAATCTCTAAACCATACAAAACATCCTCAGAAACAAAGACAGTAACCAAAGTAGAAGAAAAAAAGAAAAAGAAGGGACAGACAACCGAAAACCGTGCAGACCCTTGTTGCATTACTGTATTCAACAGGTTTATGCGCAGGGACGGGAAAACCCGTTAAAACATACAATCCAAACAACTCCGACAACGGAGCTCCGATGGACCTAGGAGCAGTTGGTGAAGTGGAGTCCGCAAGGTGAGGAGGATGTGCATCTTAACCATGATGAATCAAAGATTTGAGACAAAGAGAAGGGAAAAAATAGTAAAGAGAGAAAAGATGGAAAGGACATGAGAAGGCAGAGGGATAGTGGGGAGGGTGAGGAAAATAGCAGAACGGAGAGTTGGTAGAGATGGGTATGCTGAAAATTAAATACTAGGAATGGTTGGAAGAGGGGATCTAGGAAGGAAAGGAAAGGAAAGCAAAGACAAAAGGGAAAGCATACTTGCCACCGCCTGGGCAGCAGGGAGCTACCACGAGAAGGGTAAGGATAAGCCTCGCGAAGAGGGAAAATATCTTCCCCGAATTTCAAGCCAAAGATCCAGATCGGAGAGATCTAGATCTGGCAAGAAAGGGGGGGAGGAGGGGGAAAGCTGAAAGCTGGGTTGGCTAGAGAGAAGGAGGAGGTTCTCTCACTAGAAAACGCATCGAATAATGTTTGGTTTTGATTAACTAGGTCCACTTCAAGCTTTAGACGTAAACTAATAATGGATTTTTTTTTAACTCAAGACGTGCTCCCAGACAACTTGTAACCAGTTATATTCTTCTAAATAAAACAAAAAAAAAACGGTGATGTTGTAAACAAAAAATAACAATGGGTGATTTTTCCGTTGGTATAAAATTTCAATAAAATATAATTGATCCCAAAAATGACAGAGAATATGAGATTGATGAAAAATTTGTATTTTTTTTTCACCCAGTTTTACTGCATGATATATAGGTTGCCTTTTTATACATACAAGTGTGGTGATTGAGTTTAGAATCCTACGATGAATGATTGCCCACAAATCAACCCTAGAATGTATGGTGCCGGGATCGTGAGTACTACAATATATTTTGATAAGTTTGGACTGTTGTAATATATGTGATCAATAGCAGCTCTGTTGAGTCTTTCCATTGATATGATATAAAGGGTGATGTATTCAATTAAGATTTTAAAAGATTATGTTTGAGTATAATTTATGGATTTACTTAATCAAGTGATTGTTTAAATTTTATATGGATTCATCTATGTCTGTCAGCTTTGTAATTTTGGTTTTATGGAGGATCAGACTCATCTCTTTTTCAACTGCTCTGTTGCTCAACATGTTTGGCAGTGGTTTGCTTGCTGTTTTGGTTCTTCACTACCATCCAGTGGCTCTTTGCTAGATCTTTGGAATGCTTTCGCTCACAAGGCCTTCTCTACTCAATTGAAAAATCTTTGGCTTGCGCGCAGGAGGCTTGTATGTTCTTATGGCTATTTGGAAGTCTCGTAATAAGCTATGGTTTGAGAACAAAAAACCTTCACTTATGCGCGTCTTCCGATCTATTAAAGCTTGGCTTCAATTTCTTGCGTGCTCCTCATGCGCCTGGTGACACCAATGGCGTCTTAGATGCCCAATTGCTTGTTGAATTGGGTGTACGTGACATCAACCTCTAAAATCCGAAAAGAAAATCGGCTTGTTCTATGGCAGCCTCCTATTTCTCCGTAGATTAAGCTCAATACTGATTCTCTTGCTAAAGGAAATCCAGGTCCTGCAGTTTGTGTGGGTGTTTTTCGGGATTGTCAAGGTCGTTTTATTGGAGGCTTTAGCACTAGCCTTGGACACCATAATGCTTTCTTTTCTGAGCTCATGGTAGTAATTATTGGAATTGAATTGGCTTTTCAGCTAGGTTGGCATTGTGTATGGCTCGAATGTGACTCTACAAGTGTGGTTGAATGTTTCTCTAAACCATCATTTGTCCCCCCATGACATTTGCGCATCCCGTCACTCGTGAGATGTCATTCTATTATTCTCATGTTCTTCGAGAAGGGAACACTGTCACCGATAGACTTGCCAATCTGGGTTTGTCTTTATCATTTTTGGTTTGGTACACTTCCCCTCCTGTTGAAATTATTCCATTCCTACGAAAGTAAGGAAAACCCAGAGAGTCCATTGGTATATCAAAATGCAACTTTGCCACGTTGATAAGGATGCCGCCAATCCAAGTGCACAAAGGGATGACCACGCAGGTGGTTTCCATGATCATGCTATCTCTTTATTATATGTTCTTTGTGCACTAGCTTTGGCTAGTTTACTTTTTCCTTTGTTTTGCACCATTTGACTGTGTTTCTTTCATTTCATTTTTATTTGTTTTGGAGAAGGTTTTGGTTTGGTACTCCTTCCTTTATGTGTATTATTTATCTTTTAAATAAATTTAAATGAAGAGACGGGCGGTGGGTTTCCAAATGTGATAATTCCCTCTCCTTCATGGTTGTGGTGGGCACGCCCCAAATCGGCTTTCACAGAGGAGCTAATATCGCCTAATTCTCTATTTACTTGAAGAAGAAAAAAATTATGTAGACTCTGATTGATTCTAAATAATTGATTAATTTATCAGTATTTATTTAGATTTTATAAGTTCTTATGACATTTTTGGTAGTGCTTTGTTTTTTAGGGTTTAGGGTCTAGGAATGGATATATGGATTCAACGTACGATAATGCTATATCAATGCCAAAAAAGAATGAGGAGAACCTAAAGAAGCATGAGTCATATGTTCCACATAACACTGCTCTTGCCAAGGCTGTATGTTTTTTTTTTCAGCCTACTTAAGTCCAAACCATTAGGACCCCTTAGAGGTTCTAACCAGGGGACACGCATATCCCAAAAACGCATAATTTCTCCTCCAAAAATAATTTCCCCAATTGGAGAGCACATTAGATATTTACCTAAACCGGTAGGTCCTTGAGCATATCCTACGTTAGTGCCAAGACGTTGGTCTCTAACCAAAAAAGTATATGCTTGAGTTTCTTCATTCTTTGAGTGCGAAAGGGTTCTCAAAATCTCTTGAAAGTGGCTGGATTATTTTTAAGTGAGTTTATATATATATATATATATATATATATATATATATATATATATATAAAGCACTATAAAATCCTCCACAATCTAGCATTTAAGAGAAACTTTAGCAGACTCTCTATTTTTGCTCTTTAGCTATTTTAGAGAGCATGTTTAGCTTTTTATCTATTTTAACAGCTGCACCAGACTCCTAAATAGCTCCTCATTATAACTTTTAGTTATCTCGCTCATAAATATAGAGAGCGAGATAAGGTTCTCTATAATTTAAAACATTTTTTTGAGTTATTTTATGTAATTTATAAACCACATTTAAACTATTTATCTTCATTTAAAAATAATATAAATTCAAAATTAGTTAAACTATAGAGCACTACAAATGTATTTCAAAAGTGGCTAGCCAAAATGATTTTTTAGCTATTTTGGCTAAAATTTAGCTCAAAAATAGCTTGTATTACTAAAGATGTTCTAATGAAATAGTTAACAATTTGTATACTTTTGAATATCATCAGATTGTAATGATAGTTTTAAATTGAATACAACAAGATTAAATGACTTTTAAATCTTAGATAAATACCATGGGCTTTTAAATACAAAAAGATCTTGTAAACTCTTAAATTAATATACTCCTCAATATTGCACCTTAAATTAGAACGAGGAAAGCAATCAAACAATAATCTAAAAGGTGAGTGCCTAATTTAGGCAGCAGAATCCATACGTTTTGATCTTTGCATAATTGGGGTGTTAGTTTAGGAAAGCAATCAGGTTTACAATCTCAATAATGGAACCAATTTAGGCCATAAATACAATTGCCCCGATCGAACATAGAAACAAAATCCCTACCTGCCTGAGTCTTTCATTTCAATCAAATCCCCAAATCTTAAATACGTACACAACCTGCCCCTGTATCTCATACCGATCACATGCATGGATGGTGAATCAGCTAATTAATTAGCTCAAGCCTAATTGCTTCAACGCAGTTTTGTCCATTTGGTTCATTTCTATCTGATTTCAATAACTCAATTCCATATCCATGGAGAGCTCAAATCATCAACAACATGCAGCACTACTCTGCAGCCCAGGAATGGGCCATCTCATCCCTTTGCTCGAGCTCCGAAAGCGACTTGTCGTCCACCAAAACTTCAACGTCACAATCTTCGTCGTCCCTTTCAACACTTCCAAGGTCGAAACCGAGCTCCTCAAGGCAGACGCCGTCCTCGAAACCATCGAGATCCCGCCACCAGACATTTCCGGCGTCGTTAACCTTGATGCTGACGTTGTCACCCGCATAGCGGCAATGATGCGAGAATTACGACCACCGTTTCGGTCAGCTCTGCACGACATGAAGTTCTGTCCTACCATGCTCATCTTGGACTTCTTCGGCACAGAATCTCTGCCCATTGCCAAAGAGATTGGGATTCCCAAGTACGTCTACATTTCTTCCAATGCATGGTTCCTTTCTCTCATGGTATATTCTCCTACACTGGATGAAGAAGTGAAATGAGAATTCGTTGACGAGAAAGAGCCGCTGAAAATCCCTGGTTGTAGGTCAACATCCCCAAATCGACATCGTCGACGGCATGCTGGACAGAACTAGCCAACAATACAGCGAGCATTTGGGGATCGCTAGATGACTCTTGAAGGGAAGTGCCGAAGTGATGGAATTTTACTAAACATATGGGAGGAGCTAGAGCCCCAAAGACACAGGCATCACTTGGAGATGAGAAACTCCTAGGCCAATTTACGAAGGTGCCCGTTTATCCAATCGGGCCGTTGATGAGGCCCAAATCCAATGTATCATTTGGTCCGAAGGAGATGGTGTCGTTTGATTGGCTAGACAAGCAGCCCAATGAGTCGATGATTTACGTGTCCTTTGGAGTGGTGGCACCATCTCTTATAAGCAAATGACCGAGCTCGCATGGGGTTTGGAGCTTTAGGAAAAGGTGGTTCATCATATAAGGCTCTTTCTCAATTAGCAAAACCGAATGAACAATGAATGTGCATGCAATTTCAAATGGTCTGCGTCGCTACTCGCTAGGGTGCTTGCTGGGATCCAAACAGACCGTAGATCTTACTCTGGGCGTCCAGAGTAATATATTAGGTGCCCAAAGGTTTATGGCTCTTCCTGCTTTACGTTCTACTTGGAATCTTGGATGAGTAGATTGCAGCAGCTTGTAGCTTTTTAAGTTTGGCTGCTTGGTATTTCGGTTTCTTCTTATTGGGGTGTTGGTTTGTCCCCCCTCGATGCATTCGTACTCCTTTCTATTTTCCTAAAAAAAAAATTCAAATAAAGGGAATGGGTGGATTGTCAAAGTGGGGTGAAATATATTTTCAGACTTGAGGGTGAGATTAGTTTACTACATTGTTCTTATCTAAAAAACTAATATCACATAATTCTTCATTTACATATAAAAAATAATAATAATTACATGCGACAACAACTATATATTTACGTGGCCCCAATCAACCTTTCTATACTATAGAGGGTAATTGAGGGTGTTATTCTGATCTCTCCTTATTTTTTAGAATAATAATTGTATGATACAATTAAATCACCACTCAAATTTATGTCTAAGATCGCACTTTCAATATAGTTAATAAATATAACAAATAACGCTTTCTATAATCATAACTTTTGAATGCTGAAAATGCTAATGACTTTAAATCATAGAAATCCTCTATTTCTCTTTATGGCAAAACTTTTGACAAAAGTCGAGCTTTTGCACAGTTTCATAACGTGAACGTTTTTATGCAATATATGCTTTTTTTCACAAGATTTCATGCAATATATGTCAATCACATTTCCTTGCTCTATGTACATTCAATGATTCAAATCAAGACCCATCACTCATCCATTAGCACTAAATTAACTAGGTCATACACACGCACGCACAATTTCACCTTCTTTTTTTTTTTTAGTTACAACAATTTCACCTATTTTGGTAACAAATGATCTTGATATTTGTGAGAGAATTGAATGTTTGTTGAAAATTTGAATCGAGTAATCTATGTGTGAAGACCGAATGCTAGTGAAGCGCTTTTAACACTGGACATATTTTATAGTAGTGGAGCGTGCTTTCTGTTTAATTTATAATCAATCAAAAGCATGACCTGAAAAAGTAAGCATATAATTGACCCACAAGGAAAAAACTGAAAAGAAACCCACTGATCCACAAGGAAAAGAACGAAAAGAAACTCCCCTAATGAAAAAAAAACTCCCCACTATTACTGTATTACATATCTCCCCATAAACAAACAACTGAATAGTGTGTGGACTGTTCTAGTAACTATATATTACTGTTGTCATCGAAAAAAAAAAAACTATATATTACTGTTTTTGCACCTGAATGAGCCACGCTCACGCCTACGGGAGTGACCATGTTCTTATCTTTGATGTATAAAATGCTTTTAATTATTTTATTATTTTATTATTTAAATTAGATAAAAAAATGAATCAATATAAATAGAAGTTGTCAAGTGTCTTTATAATATTTTATTTATTTCTTGTTTATTTAGCTGTTTTGCTTTTGAGTTGTGAAATTTTATAATTTAAGTGATAGAAGTAAAGAACCATATTCACACGAATCGAACTAAATTTTATTATTTATAGATAACTAATTAGGATGGAATCATGGGATTACACTATAACAGATTGACACATGAAGCAACTTGCAAACTCGTAAGTGGTAATAATCTTGAAAACCAACTTCGTGATCGAGCTGAGAGCAACCAGACGAAACCTAGGGTTTCGAAGGGTTTCAGTGTCAACGACGGCGGTGCCATCCTTCCGGTCTGCTTCCGTTTGGCCTTGACGTCGCGCTTCCCTTCGTCTTGTTTGGGGTAAGTTTTCTTGCTGATCATAGGAGGATCATTATGGTCCTTGGAAATTAGATTGGTCTACAAGACCGAGGGCTCAGGTTGGGAGGCCAGTGCCGATCTTTCTTCCCGCCGATTTGTCTAGGTGTGTCCTGCATGGAGGTCGCGAGGTAAGTGGGAGGCCGGATTTGACTGGATCGGTGATCGTCGTCTGGTTGGACGCTGAAAGACTTGCGCGGCGTCGAGGAAGCTTCGTGATCGAAGAGACACCAAGGAGGCAGATCGGCGGGTTTCCCAACCAGATTCGTCTGGTTTTGGTGATTCGCAGATTGACGAGAGATGATGCGGTGGAAGAGCCGACCACCGGAGGACCTGGTGGCGGCTGCGGCGATGGCCTGGCAGAGGGATTCGGCTTTTGTTTATATAGCTTGAGTTTGGGCCTGGGCTCAATTCGAGTCAGCAAATTTCAAAAAAATAAAAAACAAGAAGACCGACAGCTTGTTAGCTGTTATATTTTACTTTTCTTGCGTTTAGATATTTGGATGCAAGTATTTTTTGGTAGGGATAATCTCTAAAAGCAATTTTAAGATGTTTTTAGTAAGCGAGGCTGTTTTTGTTTAATTAAACTTGTTTCATGCGAGCATCCTAATAAATTTTAATGAGTTTAGCATTAGTTTAGATAGGTTCTTTAATTTTATTAGATTTTTGTATAAGTGCATATTATTCAAGAAAATCTAGATTATGTGTCTGACTCAAATTCTAGGTTATTTAACCTAGTGGTAATAGGGTTATAGAAAGATTTAGAATCCTATTCAATGTAGAATTACTTTCTTTGTATGTTCAGATTCTATGCATTGTAATCCTCTAAATAAAGAGGCTCCTATTATCAATGAGAATACACAGCAAATTCTCTCTCAATTCCGTTTCTCTAAAACACGTTATCAGCACGAAGCCTTAACCCTGAAGCCCTAAAAATCATAGCTTTCAAACCCTAGCAACCACCGCCACATATATTAAAGCCCTCAACCCCAGGAGTCCAGAACCGCCGGCGTTACCCCAAGAATCGGTCGAAAAAATACCGAAACGGTCTCTAGTAGAAGCAAAAGCTCCCCTTCCCGGTTCGCACCCTTCCAACCCACCTCCGACCTTCATATTTAGTCACAGATGGCATCTATCTTCCAGAATCCCGGAACCAGAAAAAAATTTCCGAGAACCGGACGGAAAGTTCCTGAACCGGCCGACAGAATCGCTGGAATTCTTGAACCACCAGCCTCATTGATCCCTGCACCTGCATGCATGTACCCAGCCCCCATCTAGACAAGCCCAGGGCCAGAAACGATGTGGCACCAAAAAATATATATAAAAATTAGAGGCGAGCCCAGAAGAGACGCACGGCCCAGAGAAGAAAGAAAGAAGAAAAAAAAGTAAGAAAAGAAGAGCAGGCCAGTGGCCCACACTCCGGTCAAAGAAAGAAGAAAAAAGAGGATGGGGCCCAGAAGAAGAAGAGAAAGAAAAAAAAAAAAGAAAAAAAAAGAGTCAGGCCCACGTGCAACAACAGCCCACAGCCGGAACAAAAGAAAAAAAAAGGGAAAGAAAAGAAAAAGAAGAAGGTGGGCCGGAAAGAAGAAAGAGGAAGAAAGGAAAAGGAAAGAAAAGAAGTGGGCCTGCAGCCCAACCAGAGAAGAAGAAGAAGAAATAAAAAAAAAAAAAAAAGGTAGCCCACAGTCAAGGTATTTTCTTTTATTTAATTTCTTTTGCTTCCGTAATTTCAATTTCTTTTCTGTTTCTCGGGAACTTCCAACATCTCTTCTTCTACCCCCCCTTTCTTCATCATAGGGGAGACCTAATTAAGCCAAACTGTGGGGATTCGTGCTCACTCCAAGCTTGGAGCTTGTTGAGATCTCCAAACTTAGAGTTTGTGGAGAATTTATGATCGACCACTTACATCATTGTTTCGATCTAATCCAATATCACTTGGAATTTAATTTCTTGGAAGCGATTATGCTCAGAAATTCTTAATTTCTTGGAAGCGACTACGCTCAGAAATTTTATATGTTTTCGTGGTAGCTTTTTACGCTCCGAAACTAACCCTAATTTCTTGTTCTCTTTCAGGATGAGTAACCTGAACAAATTGGACTTTGCTCCATTGGAAACAACTGGCTATGGATATCACAGGTGGATTCGTGATGTCCGCCAGCATCTCAAGGCCGATGGAATCCTGGATACGATTCTCGAGCCTAGCCAGAACGTGCTAACTATTGAGCAAGCTCAAGCTTTGAAGGCAAATAGAGCAGCCTTAGAGGCAAATAAGGCGAAAGCTATCATCCTAATGACTCGTCATATGGATGATTCGCTCCAGTACGAGTATATGAATGAAAAAGACCCCAGAAGGCTGTGGGTCTCACTCAAAGAAAGATTTGGCAAAATCTGTGACTCCCTACTTCCTGACCTAGAAGTGAGATAGCATAGCCTCTGCTTCTGTGATTTCAAGTCAGTTCTTGACTACAACTCGGAAGTACTTCGCATTAAATCCTTAATGGAATTCTGTGGTAAAGAGATCACAGATGCGATGTTGATTACGAAGACTCTCTCTACCTTCCCCGTCTCTGAAAAGCATGACAACATCCTTGTGAAGAACTACAATTCAAGATATGTGGAAACAGAGATTCCAGAGTCCAATTATAGTCGTGCCCCTAAGAGATGGAGCCAAGAGCGAAACCCTAATCTTAGGGATACTTATGGACGTTCTGGTCCATATAATCGCTCTACTAAGGAAGGTAACCTCCAAAATAGGCGAACACGGAACTGAAGAGGTCAACGTGGAAAGAGAGAGGGAGGCAATGCCTCTGGCAATGTTGGTGGCGCCACCAACACTAAGAGCCATCTAAATGACACTTTCAAAGCACCTCAATCAATGGGGTCTGAGCAAAGAGATGTATGTTCTCGATGTGGAGTATCCGATCATTGAGCACAAATTTGTAGAGCTCGTGTAGAAATTGTCACTGCCTACAAAACATATTGTGAAGCAAGAGAAGCTCACAATGTGGAACAAGAAGATCAAGATAATGATCTAGAATGAAGGGTTAAAGACTACAAATCTGGTTGGGATCAATAGATCGCCAATTCTGTTTAAGTCTTTATTTTTCCAAGAGATGTAATAGGCAATCGCCATATTATTTTTGTAGTAAATGCCTATGGTTTAGTCTTTCTTCAAAGTAGGCTTACCCAAAGTAACTGTAATATCTAGGAAGGTTATGAGATTAGTGGTACTTAAGCGAGCATTGCTCCACCAACATCTCTCTACTTACCTGGTCACATTTATTTTGGAATTACCGAAAGAAGTTAGACGACTACCATTGTTTTGCATTAGCTAGCATTTTGGATTAGATTTTCTTTGGTCAAAGAGATAATGATATAACTCCATTGGCTTATGAATACAATTTCGAGTTCTTTTCATTATGATTCCATTTTGATTCAGAGCATATGACTTTGTGACTACGATGGCTGGGCCATCAGTATTAATTCAAAGTCATGGAATTGCCCAAGTTCCCATTGCCAAATGGCACCTTGATTACTGTCACATAAATTCTCTACGCTCCTAGAGCAAATCGCACCTATGAATAGCCAACGGATTCCATGCGAAACACATGTAGAGAACGGAGATGAGTTCTTTTGCAATACCTCTTGTTTGGTCCCAAAATGTTCATTCTGGGTCCAAACATTACCCCCCAAACCGTCGAAGTCAAAGGTCTTCGTCTTGATTGAAGAGGTCTTGAATCAGTACTACTCTTATAATATCGTTGCTCCGAAGCCACTTGTATTGGCTTGACTGAAATTACTTGATTGATTCCATATAGGCCTCTAAATAGGCCATAAAGTTTGGATGCCACAATCTAAATTGCCTTTGTCATGACTAATGCTTTTTTCGCCGCAATGGCACCAGCTTCGGCCTGAGTGGCCCGTTCTCTGATATGGGCCAGGTTGCTGCAGATTTCTTCAGAAGCAGCCAAATGTTCATCGAGTTGAGCTTCTTCTGCAACAATCGCATTCTCAACACCTCTAATGAGTGCGAACAAAGGCGCATCTTAGAGAAGTTTATATGTCTCTCTAGTGGATTCTATGTCACTATTCGAGTTATTAAATACAATAAAATTATGAGAGAATATCTCTTAGATTTAGACACATATTGGCTTTGCCACGACAGGATAGGTCATCCTGGTCATGATATGATGATCCGTCTACTAAAGACTTTACACGGACATCCATTCTTCAGAGTAAGAAGAAGCAAGAATCGAAAATTGATTCCTGGACTTAGCAAGACCGCAACAATTGCAGCATTTGGTGCTGCAACCGTCTTGGGGCGCCATAGGGCTGCCCAAGTCCCATGTGACAAGGCCATAAATGGCGCTACCCATGGCCATGACACCATGGAAGTCCCTTCCCATGGTCACGACGCCATGGATGATTCTCCCCATGGTCGAGACGTCATGGATGTCACTTTCCATGGTTCCAACACCATGATGGGTGATGTAGTCACACATTTTGCTTCTAATAGCGCTACAAACGCTCAGGCCCCACCAACATCCTCATTGGTTGCTTCTAAGGCCCCTTGCTCATTTTACAAAGCCTGTTCCTTAGGGAACTTACGACTGAGACCGTCCTATGCAAAAGATATGAAAATACTCATTTTGTTCCTACATAGAGTCCTTGGGGATTCTGTGGACTAGTTCAACCAACCTGCGGACGTTTAAATATCTCGTGATGTTGGTTGACAAGCAAACACACTGGTCACGTGTTATGCCATTGTCCACTTGAAAATGCTGCTTATACTACACTCCTAGCAAATATCATATGGCAACGGGCTCACTCCCCGAATCATCCTATTCAGTCAATTGGATTTGACTATGCCAGTAAGTTTACATCAAAGCCCTTCGATGGTTATTGCATTGGGACTAATGTTGGACATTATATTCCCATAAACACACCCAATTGATCTCGCAGAAACGACTACGATGGTAGTCCGGACATTGGTAATGCACACTAATTTCCTTATATCCTCTTGGGATGATGCAATATCGCATGCAGCTATGTTAATTCGTCTACGATCCACCGTCACTCAACATACCTCTGCGTTACAGCTAGTGACTGGGTACAAGTATCGTACTTACGCATATTTGAGTGTGCCTTTATATGCCAATTGCGCAGTCACAGCGCTTTATGATGGGTCCTCATAGACGAATGAGCAACTACGTTGGATTTGAGACTCCAACAATTGTCCGCCACTTCATGCCCTTGCTAGGCGATCTCATTACCGCTAGATTTGCGGGTTGTCACTCTGCTGAGGCAGTCTTCCCGTCATTAGGGGGAGATAAGAACATGGATGTTCAACAGGAACGACAGGAATTGTCGTGGTCCGTCCCCACTATGTCTCATCTCGATCCCTGTTAAAGTGACGAGATCACACAAATATGCTGCAAACATGCCTGCAAGGAAGGATGTCCCTACGAGAGGATGTAGCGCCACCCTACACGGAGGTAGGCATGGCGCCAACGCCAAAGAGAGTGGCACTCTGGCGTTACAGGCCATGACTCCAGCTAGGATGCATGGGAGGCCCGTGGGTTCGAAGGATACTTTGGCACAACCCAATCCTTGGATAATCGACGCTCAAAATCCGCCTCATGAGTATCTACTGGATTATGGTTATCCTTGGGGGACACCTCAACGTCAGAACCTATTCCTGAGAATATAGATCTCTATGAAACCTACACTAGTGTACATGAAATGTGGGATAGAAACTCCATCAAAATTGATGATGTAGTCATGCATTTCATTGCGCATGAGTTTGTTGAGTCCGATGATATCGAACCACGCTCAGTTGATGAATGAATACCAACGTATAGAAATTTGGCCTAAATGGAAAGATGCGATCCAGGTTAAGTTGGATTCTCTAACGAAGAGGAAGGTTTTTGAGCCAGTGATGCCAACACCTCATATCATAAAACCTGTTGACTAATGGGTCTTTGTTAGAAAGCGTGTTGAGAAAAAGATATGGCAATTTCGCCTTATGGCGTAAGGCTTCTCACAGAACGCCCTGGAATCGACTACGATGAGACATATTCTCTCGTAATAGATGTCATTGCACTCCACTACCCTGTCAGTTTAGTAGTTTCCAAATAACTAATCATGCAGCTTACAAATATGGTCACTACGTATCTAAACGAGGATCTAGATACATAATATACATGAAGGTTTATGGTGAACTTCATCTACCCAAGTCAAGTGGCTCTAGACCACGGAGTGTGTTTACAATAAGGTTGAAACGCTCACTAAAACGACTACTTGATTGGGAAGGGATATGTCCGCGTGTTTTCATAACAAGTTTCGGATTCTATCGCGGTTCATGTTGGACATGACCTTCATTGGAAGCTCTTAAAGAGTTAAGGGAAACCACTGAACACTTGAAATCCGAGTTTGAGATGAAAGATTTAGGAGAACACGATTATGTCTCGGTTTGGAACTTGAGCATCGAGTCGATGGATGCTTAGGCATTTTGACAAGGTCAAGCCTTCAAGCACCCCCATAATCGTCTGTAGTCTTAATCATGAAGATGGATGCTTAGGTACTTCGTGAAGATGTGCTAGAGGCAAAAGTGCCCCACTTAAGTGCAATACGCGCATTATTGTACTTAGCTCAATGCACAAGACCGGACATCTCATATGTTGTGAACTTGTTAGCTAGGTATAGCTCTGCGCCAACACGACGCCATTACATTGGTGTAAAAGATATCTTTCAGTACTTGAGATGTACGATTTATATGGCTTGTTCTATCCCTACATAGAGATGATGGATTCGGACCCATCACACACCAGGAACGCCGCCAACACTGGCATGCGTTTCTTATCCTCACCCCAAAACAACATGTGTTTTGGAATGTTTTGGTGATATTGGGTATCTCTCTGACCTACACAAAGGTCATTCCCAAACTGGTTAAGTATTCACCATAGGTAAAGACCGTGATATCTTGGAGGTCTACAAAACAGACCCTAGTCGCTATATCTTTGAACAATGCAGAGATTATTGCTCTTCATGAAGTGGCTCATGAATGTATATGGATTGGATCCATAATTACACATGTTCGAACAGTTATGGTTTGAAGTCTACCACAGATGAGCCTACAAGCGTTTAGGATAATACTGCTTGTTTTGAACAAATGAGGCAAGGCTATATCAAAAGCGACAACCCCAAGCATAATCAGCAACAACAAACTCCCCTTAAGATCAAAGTGAACTAGGTTCAATCTGAGGACAGTGCGGCAGGCTTGCTCACCTAAGTCATTGCCTAAATTCCACTTTCGAGAAATATGTTGGTAGCATCATTTGCGGAAGTTATCCGAATCCCCATGATCGTAGTCATCAAGGGGAGATGTCTACATATATGGTCTCAAAACATGAAGGGTGTGTTGTGCTCTTTTTCCCCTTCGACGGAGGTTATTTTTATCCCACTAGGTTTTTGTTACTCGGCAAGGTTTTCAATGAGGCAACGAGAGAAGCACCACGTTTGGGCGACACAAGGGGAGTGTTCAAGGAAATCCAGATTATGTGTCTGGCCCAAACTCTAGGTTACTTGACCTAGTGGTAATATGGTTATAGAAGGATTTAGAATCCTATTCAATGTAGAATTACTTTCCTTGTATGTTCATATTCTATGTATTGTAATCATCTATATAAAGAGGCCCCTATTATCAATGAGAATACACAACAAATTCTCTCTCAATTCCGTTTCTCTCAAACACATATTAGATTTTGGCCCATTTTATAACTTGATATCTAATAATATCAATTCTTATTTTTAAAAAAAAAAAAATCGGCACATGGGATAACTGATCAGCACATGGCTTGACTGACTCATAATCAAAAGCATGACTTCTGTCATCCACAAAAAAAAAAAAAAAAACAACATGACTTCTAAACTCAGAGAGATTTTGGACAAGTTCAAAACTTTAAGAGAAAGACTTGCGTGGGGCACCCGCACCACGTGGCAATACGGCAGACCAATAACTATCTAGCAGGGGGTCTTTTGAGCATTGTACATTTAGAGAGTAGGGATATTTTTGGAAAAGAAAAAAAATTCTTTATTCTGATTAGGTAGTCCTAAAGCCACGTGGTGGGGAAACCCCCACCTAAGAATTTCTCAAACTTTAAACCCCACATTTTGGCCTCCAAGAGAGAAATACTAGCTGAAATTGGTATGTCTTTTGTCATTTCTTGACTTTTTCTTCTATATAATTCTTGCAAATTAATACTGCTTATAGGAATATTTCATAAGATCAGAGTGATTTGCAGTTTTTTTTTTTTTTTTTTGGTTAGGAGGCGTCTTCATGCATGAATATCTAACAAATCAAATAGACCAGGAAAAGGGCCGGTTAACAGTAAGTTTGATTGTGATATAAGGAAAATGGAGCACACTGCAGGAAGCAAAAAGTTTCTGCCTAATCCAGTCCTGCTGCAAGATGAGGAATTACACAAGGTGTTGTGCTACTGCTCTTTTTTTTCTTTTTTCTTTTTCTGATTATATATCTAGATCGTGCTAGCTTTGAATTAATTTAATATCTGCCCCATCAAGTGATAACTTCAGATTCCCGAGAGGCCGAGAGGGAGTTTTGAAAACGGTACACATTCATGAAGCCAATTGATGCTGTTATATCGAGGAGATTAATTTTTTTTTTCACTGATATTAATTGCAGTATATACTAGAAACTAGTGTGTACCCTCGAGAACCAGAGCCACTCAAGGAGCTGAGGGAAGCCACTGCAGAACTCCCCAAGTAATTATCTAAGATTCCTTACACTTTTACTGTTGTACATATGATTAACTAAACCATCTGAACAAGTCCATGTACATGTGAAGTGCTTTCTTTGGGACTGCACCTGATGCAGGTCAGCTAATGGCCATGCTCTTGAAACTTGGGAATGCAAAGAAGACAATTGAAGTTGGAGTTTTTACTGGATACTCTCTTCTCCTTACGGCTCTCACAATCCCTGACGACGGCAAGGTTAATTTGCTAGCTAGCTCTTTATTCCTAATCTCTGTGTGTGTGTGTGTGTGTGTGTGTGAGTATATATATAATCTGTATGTGTTTGATAATGAATCCTATATATATGGTATTATAGGGTTACTAATCGATTTGATGATGCAGATTATGGCCATAGATAGAAATCGTAAAACATACGAAATAGGCCTCCCAATCATACAAAAAGCCGGAGTTGAGTACAAAATCGACTACATCGAATCCCCGGCTCTGCCTGTCCTTGACAATCTCTTGGGAGAACCAAAGAATGAGGGTGATTTCGACTTTGCATTTGTCGATGTTGACAAAGATAACTATTGGAATTATCATGAGAGGCTGATGAAACTGGTGAAGATTGGTGGGATTGTTATGTATGATAACACACTCTGGGGAGGAGCAGTGGCTAAGCCTGAAGAAGCTGTTCCGGAGGCCAAAAGGGAGCTGAGGCGGGCTACAATTGAGTTTAACAAGTCAGTTTCGGCTGACCCACGAGTTGAAATCTCTCATGCTTCTGTAGGAGATGGAATCATCATCTGCAGACGCATTTGTTAAGTTTCTTTGATCTTCTATGAGTGAATAAGTGGAGGTTTATTGCTTCAGATGTGCAGAACTTTAACCTGATGCCAGCTGTTCTATGTTTATAAATGTCTTGGATTCTCTACTTGTTTCTTGATGAAACTAAATGTTGAATAAGTACGTTTTTGATATAAGGTCAACCTCTTTTTTGCATAGCTCTCTTCATTTTGTCATGCACATTTCCGTTGTAAAATTCTCATACAAAAGAGTGTCGTCCGATTTATCCTCCGGCAGTAACATAGTAAGAAAGTTGGGCTTATGATAATTATGTTTTGTTGTAATCGTGTTACATATCAAGTTATCTTTCATTATGTCACCGTTATGTCAAAGCAAATAGAGTAGCCAATAGAACACTCTTTGCTAGTTGGTGCATGGTTGAATATATTTATTTGGTAGACTTCTGGTATTATTTCAAGAGGTTCTCTACGTGCTTATTGTAATCAGGGTTCTAGGCTCAATGCCCCACTGTATTCGACAGTTTCATTAATTAAGGCTTGAGGTCAGCCGCACCAGCCTTTTATTCAAAAAAAAAAAAAAAGTGGAGATTCGTCTATGCACTGCCGGTGCAAATGACAAAATACTAATAAGATGGTCTCAATTCTTGATATTTGTAATTAATTTTTATTATGGCTTGCGAGATAGAGTATGCCAATATACTGTCTTGTAAAAACTTTTGCTGACTAAAACTCTTTCCATATATAGTTACAAAAACATCCCACTGTTTTTTTTTTTTTAAATTGTGCTAGTTAAATAGAGAAAAAAAAATTATGTTTATTGTAACTTGGGATTCATGTATCATGTCCCCTTTATGAATTCTACAGTTTCATTAATGATTAAGGCCTAATAGTCTCTAATCCGATTAAATACTAAAATACAACTACACTGCTCGATCCCTGGCATAACCCAAGTTTTTTTTGCTAACTTTTTTTCATTCTTAGACTAGTCTCGTAATGCAGGAACTTTAAATGGTATTGATTTTAACATAATTTATCACGAAAAGAAAGAAAGAGAGAGAAAGATTCACCAAAAAAAAAAAAAGCCTAGAAACAAGGTGAAGTTCAGTATGCTATACAAATGTGTTGATTTTCATCGCCAAATACATCTTCAATTCAAGGAATTACATGTAGTTGCAGATCTCTCACGAATACGCACTCGGTCTGCTTCGGACACCCAGCATGCTCACGATCATCAAACTACAGCCTGCCTCCCTACAAGGATAAATTGTCGTATATACACGGTTAAATTGAAACTTAAAGCATGGTGTCCCCATCTCGGCGGCTTCTTTTTGTTATGACATTTGTTTGAGGCATGACAAAGTGTAAAATTTGACTGCACCACTTAAGCACTTGAAACATCATGAACATTACGTGTATACACATGGTTGGTTAGTCCACAGGTCTAATACCGCATATCAACATGGTGAAATATGATTGCTAGCTCATGCACGGTTCTTTCCACCGCTTCATCAGTAGTTCTTATACATGATTGGTTATTCAATATTATATGATGCATATTTGTGCAGGTGTACACAAGTAAATCACATCACTTTGAGTGACTTTATGTCAATCATGACAACTCTGATTTACAACAAACTAGTTTATATTGATTATTTACATGGGTAACACGGCAGCAAGCATCACTAGCTTCTTTTTCTACATAATATTTGACTACTAATTACTAAGCCTATTCCGTGATCAGCACGGCCACATTCCCATATGCTATTGGCCTCAGTGCTTTACTGTACAAATAATGAAAACGCATCTCATGTGCATGATCAAATACATTATGTTTTTCATAAGCATACAAATAAGTCATCTTTGATTTATCAAGTTAATATGAACTCAACCGTTCATCATCTATTTTTCTAAAGAGGCTGGATCCCACTTGAACTTTTGGACTTTTCATACTTGGACAACGTAGTACGTACATCATTCTTACAAGAACTATACCACGTAGAATGACATCAGATAAGTTCTTATCTAGTTATCTCACTCTCTTGCAATAAGAGCTAATATCATGTCATGCCTTATAGGACTTTTGAACATGCTTAGCACATGCCGTAGAATTAGCAAACCACTCTCGCTGTCATGCATGCTAGACATATGCCATGCTTTAAATATCTCCATGATTCTCAAGAATGTTTACGATGTGTAAAATGTTATTAGCATTTCCACTACAAATACATGCTAAACACATATCTCATTTTTGAAATGTAATCAATTAAACATGCCATGTTTCAATTCAATTGTAAACAAATTAAACTGATACATATATACATGTGACACTTGTTAAATAATTATGAATTGCATAAATTATTTGTGATCATCAAGGGTTTAGATTTGCTTGGGTTACAATTTGTTTGAGTATCGAGCATGGTTATAACTTGCTAGGGTCACGCCCTCATGCTCACACAAGGCCAACTTGCTTGCTCACACCTAACTCGTTTAAATACAATCCAACTTGATCAAACTCGATCCGACAAGCTCCAATAATTAGGCCCAATAGTTCTAATACCATCATGCATACTGACATATTTATAAGATTGATACGGACACCCATCACATCAAACTTATTTATTATGCATCTTATATCTACATAATGTTACATGGTTAGTACTTCTATTGCTTAAAGTCACATTTTTCTCGATGACAATTGCTTAATATCACATGACATCTCTTAAATGAGATTATTCATTACTTCTGTCACGATTACTCCTCGTGGAACCCATGGGACCCCATGAGGAGGTGAACCAACGGGACACGTCGGATCGATTGACGTCCTCTCCTTATCCAATTGACTCTAGCTAGGATCCTTGGCTGAACACCGGTACTGTATCACCTCAGCTAGACCCACTTGATATCCGGTCCTGTCATAGAAAACACTACCATGAGTTAGTTATGGGTCCCAATTCACTCAAGCTCACGATACTACCCAAACTCTAAATTTAGAACTCATTCATTTCAAACCCATAAATTCAATAGATTCATGAGCGGAACTCATAATATCTCTCATCGACCAACCACTCGTTTCAGTTATTTCCATCTCTTAAAAAAAAATCCATTAGTTAATAATTTTTTTTCTTTTTGAAGAATAGATATCCATTAGTTAATAACTAGACAACATTCTAGCGCAATGTTACGGGTTTATTTTTTCTTTTCTCTAATTTATTCGTAATAGAGTCACACAGTGGTGTTCGCCTTGTCAGTTGCTAACCAAAGAATTTATACTCAATAATCATTAGATTTACATCCAACGGTGGAAAACAAAACACTTTAACTTAATAATAATTCTCTCTACCATTGGATTTACATCCAAGGGTGATTGAACATTATTTTCTTGGTCAATAACTGACCAGGTGAACAATTGTAAGGTACAAACTGTTAATTGAAACTGTTTTGATTTTACATATTACAAAAAGTGGTGTTTTAATAGTAGAAAAATAAAGCTACTATTGTTCTCTCTGCAAGTAAGGATGACTTATAATTAAAAAGAATACATCAATATCTACGAACAGAAGAAGCCGAGCTATAGAGCACAGAGGAGGTATATTTATCCTTGCAGATTTCTTGCCTCTAATAGTGATAAGAGGAATCCTATTTCCACCTAAAAGAGTGATATATCTGCTGAGGGTCCATACATAATTGTCCAAGAAATTAGAATAAGCCAATTATCATCACTGTTGCCTGCAGAAAGCAATTAGCATCATTTGATCTGCCATTCTGATCAATAACATGAATGAGATATTATATCAAATTAGTATAGATGAATATTAGATTCAATCATGTAGGATAGTATATCAAAAGTCAGAAGCTGATTTATGCTACTTGTCTGAGATGAAATATATGGTTCCTTTCTCTTTTCTATTTTGACCAATACATCATGGACGCAATCAAAAGATATGCAAAGTTATTGAAATCTATGAGGTTAGATACATAATAGTAAATAGAAGTAATAGATTGGTAAAAACTGGTACGCAAATTATGTAGCTTATTGAGAGTTAAGAGTTATTGCAGGATATGCTTCGAACTATCAGAGGCAAGCATTGAGAGATACACTCTCCTTTTGTTCAAATTAAATTCAAACATGGGAGGAGAATATGGAATGATAGAATTCAAGCCAATAAAAAAAATGTAAGAAACAAGTTTTCAAGATTTTTGCTTCTTTATTTTATCTATCTGCATTCAATTAGGATTTCACCTTAGGTAAACAAATCACCTTATATATCCAGCCATCTAAATCAAGTGGCTTTGAATTATCCCACCTTTTTACTTGTGTCACGCCCCGAATTTTAGAATAAAATTCAAAATCCGAAACATGAAAATTACCACAACTCAAAATAATCATCCTGAAAATTTCTTTTCTTAACAACCTCACCACACGAAGTAAAATCAAAACCGAATTTAGTCTCGGTTAATTATTACAAACTCAAATCCAAACTGAACTGTAAAGCTCTAAATGAGCATACACACCTCACAACTCAATGAAATAAAAATAACTACTGTAACACCTAAGCAGCTCGGTCACCTCCTTGGTTATTCTGACCTGCAGGAATATCCGCTACACCATTTGAATAGTGTACCGGGATTGCAACAACACAAAACCCGGTAAGCTTATGAAAACTCGTATGAGTAAAAAAAAGAACGTTTGCTTAATTAAATCATATTTATTTCTACCTAAGTCAACATGCAACAATTCTACAACCACAAAAACCAACAATCACAATCAATCAACAACTCAACACCAAACCCTAACTCACATCTCTCTTCACAAAACTCTATCATCGTATTTATAAAAATACCGTATTTGACAGACTAAAGCTCTAACTGAATCGTAGCCCGTCACCTGACTTAGGTTATGGCATCCGACATATTTATCATTATCGTATTTCATCAATATGTATACTTATATACCTATTTAGAACGTCCGATAATTGCACATACTCAACCAATCATATCTCATCATCCACCCATGATTAGAGCGTTTGATTACCCCACACCGGTCACCACGTTGACCCGAAATCCATAAATGAGCACAACATGTATTATCACATAATGAAATCAACCCAACCAAGATACACAATATTAATATGAAATTAAGCATTTGAAATATAATTCAAATCATCAATTCAACTCAATCATATCACCACTCGACAATCCACCAATCAATATGTATATTCCACGTAAATATATATATATATATATATATATACGTAATTATCCACTCAGGGATGACCACTAATACCATATATAGTTCACACAAGAAAATCGTGAAATTCATTTGTATAATTAAAATTCATTTTACTTACCTATGGACCATAGTGATCAAACCCATGTGATTTTAGAAACAAATATTTAATCCACAAATATTTTTCACACAATTATAAAAATAAATAATTTAAGGCTCTCGGCTCATAATATGAACCACGTGAGTTTTATTCACCTTGAAATTCTCGCTGCGTCTTCAATAAAATATAACTCACAATAATCCAAATGCTCGTCAACTCAAGCCGTCAAGTACCTAATCAAGTACAGTCTTTACTTAGCAACGAAGCACGAAATAAACCTAAATGATGATCCAACGGTCGGATTTCAAAATAAAGACAATCCAACAGTCGGATTCTAAAATAAAGACAATCCAACGTTCGGATCGAATTTAAACGATGATCCAACGGTTAGATCCTCACGGATCGCCCTTGGAAACATCCTATCAAAATTATACTAAAATCCGACGGACGGATCTTCACTAATAGCCTCCCGAATCACTGTTTTTCAATTATACGAAGATCCAATGGTCGGATCTTCGTCCGTGACCACACAAAGTCATCGGACAGTCATAAGAACATCATATTAAAATTTGAAGTAAAACCGATGGTCTGATCTCCGTAAATCGTAAACCGAAGATAAACTGTAAAACCGTAAATAGTAATGTCAAAACTGAAATTGACTATTTATCAACTTTTTCTAACATGATCAAGTTATATATCAAAACGCTCGTATGGATACATAGATCATCGTCCAAATAATATAAACTCAAAATTCGATCCGACGGGCCGCCACACGCGGGGGTCAACGCCGGTCAACCACCTCCGATGCAAAAGTCGTCAACTACAAACTTCTTCAAAATGAAATTGTGAACAACTTTAATACCTGACTTTTTCGGAGATGAGGTCTAGATCGTCCTAGATCGGGCTTTGAAATTGGATTAATCTCGGCTTTCTGATCAGTCTCCAAATTGAATCAGGGACGTTAAAACCTTCAACTCTTGATCTACCACTCTACACTCAAAATCGTGATGCAAGCCACATATGGGGAGAGAGCACGTCACGAAAATGGGATTGATCGGCCTGTGCACCGCCGGAAAATTGGTTTTCCGTCAGGGTCGGGTTGGAGCTTCGGAAGGAGGCTCCGATCCAAGCCTAGGAGCGGCAGCTGGCCGAGGTGAGGGCGGGGATCGACTGAGCAGCTCGAGGCGCACACGTGGAGGGTCGGGTCGGCGACGGTTGAGACTCGTGGCCGCGTGCGGCGTCGGGTCGGGTCGAAGCCGGGTCGGCCGAGAGTTATGCCACAGTCAGGCGAGAGAGAGAGAGAGAGGGAAGGACTTTTGTGCAAAAATCTGATTTTTTCGTCCTTAATGAAAAATTTTATAAAAAAAATTTCAATTTTCAAATATTCATAACTTATTCATACGAACACCGAAATAATACGTTCCACATATGCACGAACTCGTATCGACGATCTCTACAACTTTCATGAAGGAAGTTTTCTCAAATTTTGAATGTATAAAAATTTGATTTTCACGACCCCCTAAATAACGTTCGTTTTCGAAAATAAAATAATTCGAAACCAATTTTCTCAGCCCACGACAATCCAATTAATCCCAAATATCATAATTCAATTAATATAACAATTATTGAATTACATAAATTTATTATATGAAAATTTGTGTCTTCACAACTCGCTATTGCTTTCTCTTCCTAAATTGGGAGATAATTATTTACAAAACCAAAGAATAGACTTCCAATTCACAACCCAAATCATAAAGAGGAAAAGAATTCCAGCCCCAATATCATTCACCAATTTCTTTTAGGCAATCAAGGGACTTTGAATCGTCCTTCTGTTGTTCACCAGTTTTTTATTTTATTTTTTATTTCTTGTTCTAGCCTTCTTTTAATTTTAAAGGAAAAAGCATACTTCCAGTAGAACATGAAAAATTTGGGGGAAACAAATAAGAATTTGCAAGAGAAGTGAACTTAGTTACCAGCCTCGCATTAGTTGCTTGAGCTGCTTCATCTTTTTTTCTAACATTCCTTGCATTTGAAGAAGTTGCTTTTAATTATGGAATGTCTGTTTGACTCCTTCTTCCTAATGAAGCTCGATCAGCATATGCCTTCAACTTCACTTTTGATGAGGAAGCAGACACTCCAACTTCTGTTACCGAAAAATTGATGAATGCCCAGATCACTGAAAAGTTTAAGATGAATTTTAATGTGTGAATGAGATCAGTCATCTAGCAAGTAGCAATAAAGTAACAGAGCCAAAACAAAACAAAAAGTTTGAACCAAAAACCAATTTCAGTGATGATCTCACTCACACAGAAGGAACAATGAATGTTAAATTGAGCATCGAAACTAATTGACCGGGATCATACCTTGCTAGGATGTAATATTCTAGATGGTGTGAATTTGATTTCAATAGCATTAACTTGCTTGCATGAGTTGTAATGATAGGATCCCCACTGAAACCAAATCCAGGCTGCAATGTCTATTTCTTGTTTTTCTTCAAGGAAATTGGTATACGCATGCGGCACCACATATATGTAAGAGATTTAGACATAGCAAGACTGGAACGTGTGGGACAGATAAATCGATCTACAACTCATGGACAAAAATATTATTGAACGTACACTCTCTAAGGCCAATATTGGCCTAAATCATTTCTGATTTAAAATTCACACTCTCACAGGTTATTTAGGTTATTCCAACACCAATATTTTGTTTATTCTTATTGTTACGTGTAATCATGAAAACTAAATCGAAAACAGAAAATCATACCAAATTCTTACCGGACACAAAGAGACCAAGACTTGGACTGCAGGAAAAAATCTCAGCTTCTAACCAAACCTGTGACAATCACAACAACGATAAAACACAAAATCCAATAACTCAACATAACTGAAATCAAGTGGCAGAGAATAAAAAACAAAGCTGATTTTCTTTCTTTTAGACTGAGAATTTCATCATACTTCAAATAGAAAGATATTGTTACAAAAGAGCACCACAATCCTATAAAGTTATTGTCCAGTTCTGCAAGTATTTTTCTTCAAATAGAAAGATATTGTTACAAAAGGCCACCACAATCCTATGAAGTTGCTGCTGTTGCATTAGTGATGCTTCAGTTCAATAAAGGTACTACTATATACTACCACAGACCAGATTAGTAAAATGAAAAAGGGTTAAAACTCAAACCTTCTTTACTTCCTAATGCCACTATTCTGGTCCATCCATGAGTGTAACATGGCTTTAGCTCCATTTGATTTCCAAAAAAGAGAGATGATTAAACCCAAATATAGCATACATAAATCTAAACCTAGTTGGGGGCTGAGATTAATATAGTTAATTGAAGATAAGCATGATCAGTATTTTAATAGCACTAAACTAATGGTGATGAAAGCCATCACTGCACACGCGACTGATTTTAATGGAATTGTTTGGACGGGGAATGTGGGCACCAATTCTTTGCTGTCATTGTTATTCATGATTCACGCTTTGTGAAATTCTTTAGTGTAAACTGGTTAATACCGAGAATCAAGTCAAATACAAATTCTCAAAACTTAGATCACGCTATAAAATCGAGTCCCTCTAAAGCATAAGCATTTCATACAAATCAAATGTCACCCAAAAGAGCTCAACAATCATTGAAGCCAAGCTTAAACTCAGAAACGAAGTACTAACTAACCTACAGAGCCATCTCAAAAGTTTTGGAGGCCCTGTGCGAGATGAAAAATATAACCCTCTTTATGTGATATACATGAATATATCATTGAAAATTTTTGTTATATACAAACAAATATAAATACAAAATTAATTACTTTAGTGTTTTATTTATTTTTGGGCATGGAGACAGAAGAAGGGGCCCAAAAAAACAAGAAAATGGGGGTAGGAAAAGGGGCCCAAAAAAAGAAATAAAAAGCAAATCACTTGCAATGAGAATCGAACCGGTACTACTAAGTTGGAAAGACAACTAATTACCAACTGAACTACAAAACTTTCAAATAATGAGGGCCCTTTCATAAACCCTGTTCCATCGCACACGTTGCACAGCCTCTAAGCTAGCTCTGCTAACCTATGTAGCTTCTCTAGAGGTAACCCAAATGATATCTACACCACCAATCAAAAGCAACCCAGCTCTGTACCTCCAAAACCTGACACAGGAATGAGAAATACGATGGCCAAACAGAGGAATGAGAAACACGATGGCTATTGGCTATCATGCACCAAATACCCAGTTCTAAAACGGCTCAATCAATTTGTTTTAATACTGTGTTCGTCCTCCTTCAATTCCGAAAAGCTCCAAAAGTATCTACCCTTTCTGCACAGATCAAGCAAACAACAAACCAACACCTCTCTCTATCTCTCTCTCTCTCTGCGAAGCAAATAACCTCTCTGTCTCTATCAATCTCTACCTGTTTCTGCACGACCTCTATTTGTTTATGCGCAGCAAATAAACGAAGATGCGAGAAGTCTAGAATTAGATGGCGGCTCAGTAGATCAACAGATGGACTGTGTAATTTCGGTAAACATAGAAGGGCAAAATCGCCAATCCACTATTCATAAGGAAAAAAAGGGATAGGAACCTAAATCTTAAAGCCATTCATAATTGAGTGGCCAACTTGTGTTCATATTAATAAAAATAATGTGAGCATCACACCTGCAAATTAATTGACGGAGATGCTCAAAATTCTATAAACTCTTATATTGAATGCCTACATTCACAATCTGTGCCCATGTCATAAAACATTGGAAGAAAAATTTCAAAATTTACACTGTTTAGGAAATCCGGCAAAAATAAGGGTAAAGAATATAGACTGACTGCTACAATTCTCCCCAATAGCACCTTTCTTTTAGGCACGACAAAATCATCAGTGGGAATGAAGAATAGTCTTCCACTGTTTTTTCGGATCAGTGACTCATTTGGGCACCACACTGATCATCAGTGGGTTTTGATAAATTGCCACCAACATCAGTGGCCCAACCCATCAAATATAACTTAATATTCATTATTTATTAATCCGATCTTATTATTTTTCTGATTTTTTCCCTACATGCGTACTATGCGAAATCTCTAGGCTCTCTCTCTCTCTCTCTCTCTCTCTCAGCTTAGCTCAGTTCACTCCGCTCTCTCCTATCTCTTCCATTCCCACCGCTTTCTCTTTTCCAATTTGGAACCGACGAAAGAGATATGAGAATCGATCCAATCTTCGACTAATCGCCGAAGCCATGTACTGGAGGTTAGACCGATACCACTGTTCATCGGCGATCTGAATACATAGTTCGGGTCCGATGGTAAGATTCATGTACTGAACCCATTGCGGAGGTATTAACTTTGAGTTTTTTGATTTTGTTTTGACATCTGAATACTTAGGGTAAAGTAATTGCAGAGATACTTACTTTCCCCATTTTTGATTTATAGCTTTTGGTTGTTTGACATCGTTTCGAACCTGGAAGGGTCAGATCTACAAAAGCCCCCAACTTCCCAGGTTCGATATCGCCGGATACACGACACGCGTCACCGTCCCCTTTACTTTTAAGGCCTTAAGTTGAATGATTGAGGACTATTCATACATCAGTAGCTCGCTCGCTAATATACCCGATCTATCAATTTATGGCTTTTTGGTGGGATTTTGTTAATTTTCAGTTTGGGTGTTTTATTAAGTTCTGAATTGTGAAATTTGAATCTCTTGGGGCTAGTTTAGTTTTTTGAATGCTTCTTTAGGATCAACATTGTTTGAGTTGTTTGATTTTCCCAAATTCATGATTGAAATATTAGGTTACTGATTGACTTGTCTTGATTTGGTTTATTTCAGTTCAGTAGTATCAAAATTCAAAGTTTCATTGTTATTCTACTATACTTGTTATCTTTATTGATGTGTTCTTGTATCAACGATAGTTGGTAATATTTGGTATTTCTAATACACTAGCTCTCAGCCTTTATTGGTAATTACTCTCATGCGTACTCCTTGCTTAACATATCTGAGTCTTCTTCTTCAGAGTTGTGAGGACCTTGTTGGTCTAGTTAAATTAATTAATTATAGTTTGCAAGGGTTGATGTTAAATATGAAGAGATAATTGAAGCAAACTCAACTGGCTCCAGTTCAATGATTTCCAAGATTAACCAGTGAGCTTACTTTTACTCATGACACAAACAATTGTTTTGACCAACCTTTCTTTTGTGCAAAAATACCAAGTCATTGAGGATATTTATGTATCTGTGCAAGGAAAATCTCTTTCTTTTGTTTACTTTTCATGGAAAGGGGATTGCAATGCAGGAAGTTTTATGTTTGATATCTTAATCAGTTAGCATCTTTACTCATTAGAGAGTACCTGCATTTCATTTGTCAGGTTGAGGATGCTCAAGGCCATGAAGCACCAATAGAAGGGCTTACTGATTCAATAGCTGATCTTTTGTATACAGTATAATGACTCTCAGCTACAATATTTGGTTTTTGGTATGTGGTGATTTTTCTTTCACGTAGTACAAGTGTTTACAAAAATGTCATTATGGTGAAGTTGAAGTTTTGGATAATTGTAAATGTCAACAGAAACAAAGGGAGGTGGAATCAGAAAGGATAGAGAAGATGCTGGAGGAACATGCAGCCGTGAACCTGCTTTCTAACTGTGCTCAAGGCTCGACATGGTAAAATATTCCATCTACTAACGTTGATTTTCCTTTTTGTCTTCATGCTGTCAATTTCAATTTGTCTGCATGACTTTTGTTAATACTTGTAAACATGCGCAGTGCATTTGCTGTTGCATTTGTGCTTAAAATGTGTCTGACATGGTTAATATGAAGCTTATTTTTAGGCAAGTAATTGAACACCACCACTTAAAGTAATGCTTTGTTGTTTTTATGCATGCAGAACATCACTGGCAGATTCATTGGCAGATATGGTATGATTGCAGAAACGAATACATCTACCTTTGTTTTCTTTAAGGTACTAACTTCTACATATAAATATGTGTTGGGTTGGTGATTTAGACTGTTGCTTGAAAGTGGCTATTAGTTGTCGATTGTTTGGTTTGGGGCTGGCATATTATTCTGAGTGTCTTGTTTTGCTATCAATGTGAGTTTTATAATCCTCGTGTACAAGAACTCATTATTTTCCTTCTTGGACAATTTTTGTTATGTGCTGTTAAGATGTTAAACTTTGGATACTGATTGAATTGAATAAATTTGCTATATTGGCTGCTTTATATCTCAGTTTCATTCTTGTGTATGTTGTATCTTATTGAGCTTTTCATTTGTTTGACAGAGATTATATAAAAGTTGCTGGAGGAGAGGTAGCAGATGCAGCTATGGGGAGGAACATGAAGAGATTTATGTTTTTTTATGTTGTATTTTATTTGAAGTTGTATATGAATTGTACAGTAAATTTTAGAAATACATGGTTGTAGCTAGATGAAATTGTTAATTTTTTTTTTATATGTACTGCCAATTTTGCCACTGATGTTGGTGGCATTGAGAAAACACACTGATTCAATAACAGTGGGAAAGAAAAAGGTGTTTTGCTGCATTGGGTTTTGGTATGTCACTGATGTTTTATCAGTGTGTATTGCCCCAATAGCACCTGCTATAGAGGGGACTGATTCTTCATTAGTGGCTGCACAGTGGCTAATCTCATTAGCTACTGTTTATCAGTGTGTATTGGGACAGTAGGGACTAATTCAGATTGGAATGGGGAAATTTGTAGTAGTGACTACATATCCAAAAATGAGGATTAAGCTGTTTGACTAGAGGCTGGAGAGACGACATATTTTCGGTTTTTATTTTTTCCTTTCCAATCAACTAATATGGCAAATTACTGTTGCTGTTTCCACATGGTTCATGCTGTCTGTCTATATATGCTTTTCATTTTATTCCATATGTATAACATGTAGGCCGCGTTTGGTGAGCTTGATTGGATTAGATAAGTAGATTGGATTGGATTTGATTACAATCCAGTAAGTGTTTGGTGCAACAAGATTTCTAAAGGGATATTGAGAAGGAAAAAAAAATTAAAAAATTCATTCATTTGAAGCCGACGAGAGAGTTGATAGTAAAAGACTTCTGATATTATTTCAATGTCTCTCTCTCTGTATTCGATGGTTTCATTAATCAAGATTTGAGAGTAGTCGCACCAGTTCTTTATTTAAAAAAAAAATGGTGAAAACTAAGTGATATGATACAATGGAAAGCGTATACATGCATGTACTCATAATTTAAAGTGTTTAGAGTCGAAATATATTGCAGGTGATTTATCTCAATAATAAGATTTATAGCTCCTCAAATGGTGTAAAATGTATGTGTTAATTTTCGTTTACTTGCATAGTTCTCTAAAGGGCATACGAGAATTTTTTGCATTCCTCTTCTAATTCAAATGTATAAGCTTACAAAATAGTTTAATAGGACTAATAATTCTCCATACCAATACATTATTACTCTAGCTAATTGAATTTTTCTAAACTTATTAGTTCTCTCATTTCAAATAAGCATATAAGAAATTCGATTATCCAAATCGAGAATTCTAATATATCAAAGAAAGAACGTGATAACCGACGAGTTATAGATCATTTCACACTCTGGCTTAGCCATCAATTTCAGTCATTATATATAAGCATCTCATTAACCTTCTAACGTCACTAATTGATGAAGGAGAAACTTCAGCAACATGACTCTCAGGACAACAAGAAAAATGGTTAGATTGTTGCTCCAACCAAAAGTGTGATCCAGTAACAAAATTTCTCGAAACTTTTGCAATGTTATCATCTTATCTGATCATGCAAGTTTCAACTAATAGTCTTCGTCTTCGGCCTGTATATAACAGATAGTCAACTGCTTACTTTTAGTGTCCTAGCTAGTGTTTTATATACATCCTTTCTCTACGTGTGTGGGTGTGTTTGTAGCATGCTTCTGTCACTCTTATAAACACGTACAAGTACTGTTTTAGCTATAAACAACTAGAGTCTCTCTATAGTCTCTTCCAAGTTATGACTTCCATGGCAAAGATGAGCTCGTAACCATTTGTATTGCTACTTCCCAGCCAGAGCCTCATCCCCTACTTGGAGCTAGCCAAACTGCCTTGTTTTCTCTTCATAATATATATATCCAAGCCACTTTTGTGAGTAACATATTTCTACATTCGACATGCGTTATTTTTCAGATTTCAGGCAAGCCCTCCTAGCCTAGTAAGTAGTGACCTCGCCTTAGTAGCTTGACTGCGACTAAAGAATCGGAGTGTGTGTGTGTTATGTTCAAGTTACAAAAGCATCCTTGCTACAATTGCATGTTAGGATGAAAGGCATTCCTTGATTAATAATCACCATATTATATATTATAGTGAATATCTGACTACATTACATAAAGTCAACTTTTAGAGAAAACTGAGAAATTAGTTAACTTGGTAATACATAAATTGAAATTGAATTGAAGTAATTAAGAGGACTAATTAACTAGCTAGGGGTACTTGAACGGGAAAATGGATGCAATCCCTCTCCATCGTACAAGAGTAATATCCCTAAATACGTACCAAGACTATTCAGTGCGTATAGAACAGAATTTTCTGGAAGGTCAAGATACAAATATATAACAGATAATATGGATGGGCTTGTTGTTGACTAGCAGTTAGACTACCGATAAAATCACAACCATTTAGATCAGCAAGCTTTTCTCTGACAGGATAGCAGTGCTTAAATTAATGCAGGGGATTGAATTATTTAAGGAATCATCATAGTTCCACCTACTTGTAATGAAGCATATGCCGTAGTCTCTCTCTCTTGACTTTGTTTGGTTGTTCAGTGATCATTGTAACACCACCGGCGACACTAATTCCATGGCGGAGGAGACGACCTCAACCTCAAGGCCACATGCGTTGCTGGTCCCAAGCCCCGGGCTCGGCCGCCTCATCCCCATAATGGAGCTCGCCGACTGCCTCGTCACCGATCACAACTTCCAAGCCACCGTCCTCGTGGTCTCATCTAATATTCGTGCACAGTCCCAAGTCGTCCAGTCCGCAAGGACTCAGAAGCTCTTCGACATCATCGAGCTTCCACCACTAGAAGCCTCCTCCGGCCACGACGCCAACCCGGCCGGTGCAGTTTTTACAAACCTAACTGCCATCATGCTTGATGCCCGGGACGCTCTCCGGTCCGCAATCTCTGCCTTGGAGCCTAAGCCTGCAGCCATGATCGTTGACCTTTTCGGCACGCCTGCTCTAACGGTTGCGGATGAATTTCGCATGCTCAAGTATGTGAAAGTGGTGTCAACTGCTTGGCCATTGACCTTGTTTTTGTATGCGCCGATTTTGGATAAGAAGGTGGAAGGAGAGTACTGGGATCGGACCGAACCGCTACAGATCCCTGGCTGCAAACCAGTTCGGCCCGAAGATGTTGTGACGCCGATGATTAACAGGAAAAGTCGGGAGTACGAGTGTTTCTTGCGTGCAGGGGTGGAGATGGCTACGATGAGTGATGGGATTTTCGCCAACACTTGGGAAGAACTTGAGCCTGTAACTCTTAAGGCCATGAGGGAGGATCGAGAGTGGAAGCAGGTCCTTAAGGTTCCGGTTTACGCAATCGGTCCGATGGTTAGAGAGGGAGGACAGGAGTCGGCCGGTCCAAGGAGCGAGTTGCTAGGCTGGCTGGATGTACAGCCTAAAAATTCTGTGCTTTATATTGCCTTTGGGAGCGCTGGGGTTCTTTCCGCAGAACAGATCACTGAGATGGCTTGGGGTTTAGAGTTTAGTGCTCAGAGATTTATATGGGTGGTGCACCCACCGAGAGATGGTGACAAATGCAATGACATTTCGGACTACTTGCCCGAGGGGTTCGTGGCTCGGACTCAAGACAAGGGTGTGGTGGTCACTACTTGGGCTCCTCAATCTGAAATCTTGGCACATCCATCCGTGGGAGGGTTTCTTTCACATTGTGGATGGAGCTCGGTGCTGGAGAGCATACTTAACCTTAAGCCGATGATTGCGTGGCCGCTGTTTGGGGAGCAGAAAATGCTTGGTACGCAGCAGGTGGAGGAGCTCAAAGTGTCGATCCGCCCTAAGGTTTTGCCAACAACGGCAATAGTGAGGAGGGAGGAGGTTGAGGAGCTGGTGAGGAAGATTATGGACCAGGCAGCAGGAGATGTAATGAGGGCAAGAGCTAAGGAGATCAAAGAGAGTGGAGAAGCGGCTTTGCGTGAGGGTGGGTCTACTTTCAAAACCATGTCTGAATTGGCAAAGCTATGCAAGATCAACACCCAAAGGCAAAGCCAGAAAGTTAGCTCTGAAAGCTTGGCTTAATACTTAGAACGTGTGTGGCCAAATATAAGAGGCGAGTGAACAAATAAGGAATTAATGTGTTTTACCACTGTATAGGCTAAAGAGCTAGGCTCGTCCACCATTGTGTAGGAATTGCTTCTTTTGTTAATTTTGCTCACAACACTATTGCATATGTAAAAATAAATGTATATCCAAGGCATCCAGTTTCTTCCTCTGTTTATTAGGAGTGAATGCGTATTGAATTTTTGCAAGCAACGTGCTTAATACTTTTAAAGCTCAAATGTACGTGTAATGATACTGTCAGAACGTCTAACAGAGAATTACAGGCATTAAATTTCCGGATTTTATTCCGGAAATGCATCCCAATTTTTTTCATAGTCCAAACTGTAAAGCCATTGCGTCAATCCTAACCTTCTTAGTACTTTAGATACGTATCCATTTAAGCGGAAAGAGTCGCTAGCTAACAAACCAGAGAAGTGAAATTGAAGAACCAAGTGTGCTACATAAAGGCTTTGATTGACGCGTTAGCAAACTAAATTACCAGTGAAAGGGATATGATCTGATTAATCCTTCAACATTGCAAAATGGTCGATTGTTATTGCATATAACGGATAGTCTAGATTGGATATTGAATAATTGGTTGCTGTCTTTTAGCTAGAGACAAAATAGTTAGTGATAACTATCGATTTGTTCCTCTTTGCAAGAAATGGTAAAATGAACAGCTAGTCAATCACAACAGATAGTCTCGTGTTTGCTTATCATCTTATGGAAGGAATGTTTTGCTCTATTGTTATCTTTTAAATCATGAGTCAGCTCAAAACCACATTTGTTGTTATATATTACAACCATGGTCCTCTCTCCGTTCCTCAATCACCACCACTCAATCCCACCGCCGTTCTCCCCATTGATCCCTCGCTGCCGTTCTCAAGGTTAAACATGTTATGGTAAATTTGATGAACCAGACAAAAACCGCATGGCACGATAGCCACAGCCAAAACTTCCCTAGGCACTCTGTTTCATATTTCTTCCCCTTTGTTTTTGAGACCATTTCTAGTCTCCCTTTCGCACCTGCAATTCCACGATTGGAAAAGGATCCAAGTCAAATATCAGAAGCCCCCCAAGAATAGTTCCTCACTGTGGCCATGCCGGTTGCCAAAATATGAGACTGTATCATTGTCACAACAATCAATATAGTTTATGCTTACCTTAATTTTTCTCGAATGAAAAGTACATTTGCTCTGCTTCCACCCCAATTAAAACAAGAAAAGCACATGCTCTATTGCTTCTCTCCCTATTGAAATCCCAAGTTCCCAACTAACATTTGATTCAGGAGTTCCAAACTGAATTGCATGACGGAGATGAGCACAAAACCACATGCGTTGCTAGTCCCAAGCCCCGGCATGGGGCACCTCATCCCCACATATGTTATGTGTTTTTGCAAGTGTTAACTTCTTATTAATCTCTTACTGACATCTTCCTCCTCGTGAGAGATATGAAATTCAATCAAGAAAACAAACTTACGACTGTTTTTTCTCATCTGTTTCCTCCTCCAAAAAGAAACCAGAAGCCCTATACATCTCCTGCATCTGCATTTTTAAACAAGCTCAAGCATTCATATTGTTGCACAAGTGCATCAACATCAGGAAAACACACTTAGAAAATGAGACGGTATATCCACATGCTGTTTTAAAAATATACGATACCGAAGGAGTCGGAGTCTACCTGTTTATACAACCAGACATGATATTGCACAACAGCCGTACCATCTCGAATGTGAGCATTCTTTAACCCTTCCAACTCAATTGGGTTCTAACATTTAAGAGAAAACAGATGATATAAGAAAAAGAAAAAGAAAGGGAAAAAAAGGAACTTAAGAAACCATTGGCAGAACAAATGGAAGAATATTTCCTACATTATGTAGAAAGTAGGCATTACCTTTAGAGCTTTGGCAAGGGCGAAAGATGACTGCTGCAAGAGAACCTTGTCAGGATTTAGCTTTAAATACAAAGCATAACAGCAATAACCCGGGTCAGCCCATTTCTGTTTTGATTGTACCATTTCCTGCTAATGCAGTTTCAGTTCCCTTGCCTTGAATAGAAGGCTTAAGCTGATTAGATGCAAGCAAGCTGACATCTGAGCTCACTGCTTTATAGTCCCGAACTTCAATCCCGTTCATTTCCAAGGTTTATCTACACAGCACAGGAATTTCTCAACTAAGTCTTGACTGATTGAACCATCAAGTTCACACTAGTACAAACTTGGAAAGGAAGACAAATATAACAAAACTAAGGACATCATAACCTTGTTCCGCGGTTTCAGTAATCACATACATAATTTGTGAAGGCCAATAGTAAATCCATCTATTATTACCAGTGTCTTGATAAGTACAAACTTAAAACCAGTATTCACCACCATATGAATGTTGCTTGAGAAGATGATGAAATATACATATGAGTTAACTGACCTCAGATGAAACCTTCCTTTTGTCCACATAGAAGAAAGCTGAGTTCAGAGTAACTATGGCAAAGGCATGAACAACTGGACTGTAATCAACATCAGTCCCACGAATATTATACAACCAGCAAACCTGCAGAGTCATGACAAAATCAAAATCATATCTCTGATGTTCAAGGAGGTTCTTAATGCACAATATCAAGATTGAGCAAAGAAATAAAGAATTATACCAAACCAACTCACCTCATCAAGTGCTGAGATGATTATACTATGAGCTTTCACCTGGACGAGCTTTTTTCTCACATCCTTCAACTTATCTGCTACAGAACGACCAGCAAATTCCAAAGGATGAATAACTCTAATTTCCTGAGGGGGCTGACTTTTCCAAACTTCATCTACCAAATTTGTGGAAGTTTGAACCAACTTCTGTTGATTCTTGACAAAAGCGCGCTCCCATTTCTGTGCGGTGTCTACCGATATACACTAAGGGTCCATACCAATAGCTGAACCTTCAGGGAGATACTGAGAGAAACGAATCATGAAATCCACTTAATTAGCCAAGAAAAACTAGTAAAACAGACAAACACGAATATATAAACTTGCTCTTTAGGCATTAATGATAGCCATCATTTACAGGCTACTCGAAAATAAAATTAAGCAAAACAGCGCAAACACAAGATCAAATGAGTATACGTATGATTCCAACAGGTCAAAAACAAGTTATAAGAAAATTCTAATAGCTACTGATGTGTTGAAGGAAGTTGACATCAAGTGTGCCTCTTCAAATTAGGGTTTAGTTCTAGAGTTGTAATATGAGAGAAGATTCTAGATTTTCTAGTTATATTTAGATTCTATTAGCTTGTATGTACTCTGTAAATCCTTATATAAAGGTCTCATATTATCAATAATAGAACACACAATTTCTCTCGAATCATATTTTCCTACAACACGTTATCAGCACGACCCCTGACACGAATCCTAAAAACCAAAAACCTAAAAACCCTAAACCCGAAACTTCTTTCACCAAAAACTGCCGCAAGCTCCTAGCCCTAGTTAGCCATACCGTGTGCTGCCCCTGCAGCCCCTACACACCCATGTGCCTCCTGATGCCCCTACAGCACCGCCGCACGCCCGTTGCATCCTTCTCCTCTCACCTTTCCTCTCGTTCCTGTGCATATCAGTCTGTTTGCATGCCCCTAAAACGTCTAGTTCGGGACGTCTAATCAAAATTCTTTCTTCATCAAAGTTGTTTGCCTCCATCTCTTCTATCTGGCTTCCAAACTTCAGCCCTATTGGAGTCGTTTTGAGACCAGTACACTAATCGAAGTGGGAGCTGTTCAGAAGCAAATCTGCTCTGAATTTCAACGAGTAAGTTTTAAAGATTAAAGTTCCTGCTTTCTTGTCTTTTTAAATTTCTTCATTTTATACGGGGATTTGCAACCTCCCTTCTCCTCCATCCCACCTTTCTATAACGTGAGTTCAATTATTTAATAAACGGAATTGTGGGGATTCACGCTGTATACGAACTAAGAGCGTTTGTGATCGTAGGACTAAGAGCGTCCTCAAGCATCTATCTTTGACCATATTAAACATCATTATTTCAGTCTAATCTAAATTTCTTGGTAGCATTAAGGCTCAGAAATCTTAATATTAGTTTTCGTGGAAGCATTGACTCCGAAGCTAATCCGTTCTTGTTTGTCCTTTTTAGGATATCAAACTTGAACAAGCTCGATTTTGCTCCATTGGATTCTACGGGCACGAGATATTTCATGTGGGCTCGTAATGTTGAGCTCCACCTAATTACCCTTGATTTATTGCCTACAATCCAAGAGCCTTGTTCTGAAGGAACCGCTCAAGACTCTCAAACTGAGATGGATAATTCCATGGCACTTATCCTGATGGAGCGCCACATGAAGATGGCACTCCAGTTTGAGTACATGAATGAGCATAGCACTAGAAACCTTTGGGTAGCGCTTCGTGAATGTTTTAGCAACATTCACAATTTTCTAAACTTAGAAGCATGATGGAATTATCTCTGCTTCTCCAACTTTGACAGAGTTATGGAATATTGTTCGGAAACTCTCCGCATCAGATCATTGATGCATGTCTGTGAAAAACTATCACAGAAGAACAATTGATTGAAAACCCTAACTACCTTCCCCGTCAAGATTGTTTGAATTGTATCGAACCTTAATCAACGAAGGATGAATCACAAATTTCTATAAGCTAATTGGAGCTATGACATGTGTTGAAAGGCACAGTCACGAATTTGTGAATGGAAAATATGGTAGGCCTCAAGATGGCTACCATGAGCACTGTTCAATGGCTAGAAGAAGTTGCCATGGACGATATGATCCATTTGATCAACATGCTCATGAAGGTAATCGCCAAAATTGACGAATACATGACCAAAGGAGTCATGACATTGAGGGTTGCGGGTTGGACACCATGGCGCCACTTTTGGTTATGGTAACACTATTCCAACACCAATGGTCCTAGGGACCATTTATATTGTGTCAATACGCCTCAATCAAGAGAGCATCTTCTACATTAAAACATAGTACCTGATCATTGGTGATCAAGATATCGTGTTATGGAAGCCTTTAAAGCTGGCGATAAAGATATAACGCGTCAGATTTTTATTTGTATAGTCTTTATTTTCCAAGAATTATGTAATGGTAATTATGCCTCAAATCAATAAATGACAATTGTCTTAACTCTTTCTCACTAGGCTCACCCAATTAAGTATAATGTCTAGGAAACTAGTTGAGATTAGTGGTATTTAAGCGAGTTTTGCTCCACCAACATCTCTTCTTACTTTCCTGGTTATATTTAATTGAAGTTACCGAAGGGATTGAGTGACTACGATTTGTCTAAGTCTGATTTTTATTTTAGATTAGATTTTGGTCCAGAAACTTTGACATAATCATTGGTTATTATTAATAAAGTATCTATTATTCTATTTCATGTCTTGGACATATTTTAAATTCGAACTTTATTATTTCAAAAATATAAGAGTCAATGGTTTATATTTAGAAACACATTGTGAGAATGGACAAGAGTTTCTTTGCATCACCTCTAATGACTACTGACATAAACGAGTCTTAGAGAAACTTATGTGTCGGTCTAGTGGGTTGTATGCAACCACTATTCGCATCATTGAATCCAACCATGTCATAAGAGATGACTTATGGGATTCTGACACATATAGGCTTTGACATGACTGTTTGGGACACTCAGGTCATGATATGATGATTCGTATATTAAAGACTTCACACGGATATCTATTCTTCATAACGAAGAGAAGTAAGAACCAAAATTGGTTCGAGGAACTGCACCTGAGCCTCACGGCGCCATGACTGTGCAAAACCCACCACATATGGCCAGCACCGCCTACCCCCTACTGCCACTATATGGCATTGACGCCATACTCCTTAATTTGCCTCCTCTTGTTACTTCTAAAGTCACTTGTGACTTCATGGCTCAACCAAAATCCTCATTGGTTGTTTTCTAAACCCATATTTCGTTCTGTAAAGCCTGCTCTTTAGCAAAATTAGGATCGAGACCATCCTATGCAAAGGACACTAAAGAAAATATTCAATTCTTATATACAATCCAAGGGGATTATGGTTGACCGCTTCAACCAACTTGCGGACTATTTAAATGTTTTATGATGTTGGTTGACACATAGACATGCTGGCCACATGTCGCTCTATCATCCACTCATAATGCTACTTATAATAATCACCAACTAAAGCATTAAAGAACACAACTTGCCTAAATCCACCTTCGAGAAACATGTGAAGAGTATCGGATTGAGAAGGCTATTCGAACTCCCATGATGTAGCAATCAAGTGGAGATGTCGACATCAGGGGGAGGCATGATGTCTACATGTTCGGTCTCGAATAGTGAATGATGTGTTGTGCACTTTTTGTCCTTCGACCAAGGTTATTTTTGTCCCACTGGGTTTTTGTTACCCGGCAAGGTTTTTAGTGAGGCAAAGATCAAAGCGTCATCACCAAGTTTGAGCAGCATAAGGAGGAGCGCTGAAGGAAGTTAACATCAAGTGTGCCTCTTCAACCTAGGGTTTAGTTCTAGAGTTGTAAAAGGAGAGAAAATTCTAGACTTCCTAGTTATATTCAAATTCTATTACCTTGTATGTACTCTGTAAAACCCTATACAAATGGCTCCTATTATCAATAATAGAACACATAATTTCTCTCGAATCATATTTTCCTACAACATGATGTGCATTTCTAGCAGAGAATATTCTCTCGCTTCTCTACAATATTCTATGAAAATAAGATAACACTATACTCTCTCGCATCTCTACAAGATTGAAGATCCTAGAAGGAGCTTAGAGGGGGTGAATAGGCTCACAACCAATTTTTTTTTGTTCAAAAACTTTCTCAGGATTGCAACTAGGTGATCAATCCTGAGAGCTGATATTGAACATAATGTACTGAACAATCACCAACTAAAGCATTAAAGAACACAGATTTTTGTTAACACAGTAAACACCCTATCAAGGGAAAAACATCTGCGTTGCCTTTAACTTTTGAAAGACCAAAACCAATTCACTAATGAACAACAACTTACAAGGTTACAAAAACAAAGATTGCACTGGACGCGGCAACTTCTCTAGACTAACTCACTAGATTGTTTGTAATCACTCCTTGCTAATTGTTTACACAAGTGAACAACTCAGAAATCTCAATTATGAAACAAGCTATGAACGCAGCAAGTTCGTCTTGGAGATTTCACCTTTGAAGTTTGCAATACCCAAATAACCTCATGGGATGCAAGATATGATACGTATGAATGATTTTTTTTTTTTTCAAATTGTTTTCAACATGGAACAAGACACTTTGAAAAACATAAAACCAAAGAGAGATAGCTCTTTACACAGCAAAGGGATTGAAAACCCAAAAATTTTCAATGCCCGAATAGGAACAGAGAACCCATATATATAGAGAGGAAGAGAACGGACAGTTCACTCAAAGAACCCTTAAGGTCAATTGGAGTAGATAAACCCATACCCATAATTTCAAATTGCACATGTAAACCCATGCTCCTAATTTCAATTGGGAATACCAATTCTATAAGCCAAACACTCCAACTCCTTAATCAAAACTGACACCCGAATGGAACCCATGAAAAACCATTGACTCTGTGAAAGAGATGCTACGTATGAGCTAATTACCTGTGCCATGAGGAAGAAGGGACTTCTTCTGATCTGCAAGGTTGAAGCTTGATTATGTTTTTGACAGCAAGATAGCCACAAGAGAAAAAGAAGCAAGTTGCAATTAAACAATTATGCTAAGATGGGAAGCTGACAGCAACTGATCTTCCGGTCTTCACGAGGGTCTTTAACAGCAAGACAACCAAGTCAACCACAACAAATGTATTTAAACAAGTATGGGCTTCGGCTGCAACCTTGGGCTTCTTAATGAGTAGAGTTTTGCGAAGCCAACACTATACTAACAAAGATCAACGAAAATAAGATAACATTATGCAAGTTACTGAGAGAAGCAGTGACTCACATCTGCCATCCAGACATCTACGGCAGGGTCTTCCCCTATTCGCATAAGCTGCCACTGGTCACTAAGTTGCTGTGTAGCCTGCAAAATGTAACGGCCATCTGTCCATAGCCGAGCTTCATTCTTCGTTATAAGCGCCAAACCTGAACAAAATTCAAAAGCACAAACTTGTGAATTCGACAAAAACTATTCAAAATTCTTCGTTATATACCATTCAGATTATAATCAGCTTAAAACTCCTTCAAATAGCATCACCGTAAATATAAATAAATCAAGAAAACTGACCGGCACTTCCAGTGAAGCCAGAAACCATCAGGCTATATGACTTGCTTGTTTTGTTACTTTTGCTTATTGTTGTTTTGTGTGACTAGGTAAGATTACAAGTGTATTTAAACTATATGGCTTCCAGTTTCTCGCTAGTTGCTACATTAGTCTGTATTAGAAGTGTGGATACAAATTGAACTCTTGCAAGCAACATGCCTAGTACTTTGCAAGCTCGAATCTATGTGTAACGATACATAACATTTAGACATATTGTCAAAATGAATATCAAAGGTTTTTAACAATTCCAAAAATTCCAAATTTATCATACTATGCAATTCCAAAATCCCCTAAACCTGCTGTCCAAACCCTAATTAAAAGTTTAAGGCTCTTACTGCCGTTGTGAATCTGATGCACCGGACCAAAACAAAACCGCGTGATACAATAGCTAAGGCCATTTCTATCTCCCTTTCCCACAGCTACCTTCACGAAGAAGAGGATCCAAGTCAAAGATGAGTTCTGAACCTCAGATGCCGGCCCCAAACCTTATTCGCAGGAGCTTTCACACAGCTAGCACTGTCGCAATGCTTTTATTGCTTTTCTTGGAGGAAAAGCACATATGCTCAAGTTATAGGACAGAAAATTGCATAACATCTTCATTGAAATCCCAGCTCAACCTTTGATCCACCTATCCACCGGAGAACCGTTTAAACAATACAATATCATGTCGGAGATGAGCTCAAAACCACATGCGCTGCTAGTCCCAAGCCCCGGCATGGGCCACCTTATCTCCTTGTTGGAGGTCGCCACCTGCCTAGCCACCCATCACAACTTCCATGCCACGGTCCTCGTCGTTTCATCCAACACCTCTCCTGCACTATCACAGGTCATCCAATCCGCCAAGTCCCAGAAGCTCCTTGGCATCATTGAGCTCCCAGCACCCTCCGGCCACGACACCAACGCCGCCGGTTCAGTGTTCACACACCTCCCAGCCATCATGCGTGATGTCCGACCATCTCTCCAATCCGCAATTTCGGCCATGGAGCACAAGCCTAGCGCCATGATAGTTGATCTTTTCGGCACTGCAGCACTCACCGTGGCAGAAGAGTTCCGCATGCTCAAGTATGTAACAGTAGCCTCTGCTTGGACACTAAGTTTGCTTTTGCATGCGCCAATCATGGATGAGCAGATAGAAGGAGACTATGTGGATCAAAAGGAATTGCTAAACATCCCGGGTTGCAAGCCGATTAGACCTGAAGATGTGGTGAAGCCGATGATGAACAGGAAGGATCGGGAATACGAATCCTTCATAAGAATTGGAAAAGAGATTACTTCAGTGAGTGATGGAATCTTGATCAACACATGGGAGGATCTGGAGCCGACGTGTCTTAAAGCTATGAGGGTGCACCCGGACTGGAAGCAGATAACCAAGGTTCCGCTGTACACTATCGGTCCCATGGTTAGACTGGCAGAAGGGCAGTCCGGTGGTGGTGGTGGTCCCAGGAGTGAGTTGTTGGATTGGCTGGATAAGCAACCAAGGGAGTCTGTGCTCTATATTTCATTTGGCAGTGGTGGGGTTCTTTCGGCTGAACAGATCACAGAGATGGCTTGGGGTTTAGAGCTCAGTAAGCAGAGGTTTATGTGGGTGGTGCAGCCACCAAGAAAAGCAGGTGCTCAAGGCAATGACATTTCGGAGTATTTGCCTGAGGGGTTCATGGCTCGGACTCATGACAAGGGTCTAGTGGTCACCACTTGGGTCCCTCAGTCGGAAATCTTGGCACATTCATCCGTTGGAGGTTTCCTATCGCACTGCGGTTGGAACTCAGCGCTGGAGAGTATAATGAATGGCTTGCCAATGATCGCATGGCCACTATACGCAGAGCAGAAAATGGTTGCTGCACTGCTGGTGGAGGAGCTAAAGGTGGCGATTCGACCTAAAGTCTTGCCAACAAAAGCAGTAGCAGGGAGGGAGGAGATTGAGATGTTGGTGAGGAAGATTACAGAGCAGAAAGATGGAGATGCAATGAGAGCAAGAGCTAAAGAACTGAAAGCAAGTGGGGAAAAAGCTCTCAGTGTGGGTGGGTCTTCTTTCAACATGCTGTCTGAATTGTCAAGGCTATGCAAGATCAATACCGAACGGCAGCGCCAGACAGTTGGGACTGAATAAAATTCTTGTTTAGGGGTTGTTCGTGTTGCTAGTCTTCTTTTAGTGTGACTGATGGTATGTAAACTTAGGGGTTTCTGAAACTGTTTTGCTGTATTAGCACACAATTCTTGCTTTAGTAGCCTATTTGAGGTCTGGCTGTTCTAAAAACAAGAGGCTAGAGGTGTGTAATAAGAGAGCTTTTTCCAACTCTTAGTAACATAATATAGGAATGCTTCTATATGTTTAAATAAAGAAAGATCTCAATAGACTGAAGCAAGTTTCCAAGAAATTTTTGAAAACACATAACATATCAACTATACCACTTGCACTTTTATTTTTCTTTAATTCACTATGAACAGACAACAAGCTCACAATATTCTTCCGAGAGACTAAGAACGCAGCTCACACACTAATGGGTTCAGTAGCTTTCTTCAGCCATGCCTTCTCATATTCATCCAAGTATGAGTCCAGAATAGATCTACAATTGGCATGGTAGGTGTTCAGCCATTCCAACTCTTCGGGTGTTAAAAGACAAACGTCAATTAACTTCCTCTGATAGGGTGCCTGGAGAGAACAAAACATATCAAATATAGAAAAAGCCTCACAGCTCGACCCCAACAACAGCAATTTCACAGAGAATCAGGTCAGTTAAAGACAAACTGACTTAAGGGTAGATTCTCAATTAGTTTTAATACAAACCTTTAGCATAGCATTCAAACCATACAGTGCACTCATCAAGGAAGGAGAAGAATTTAAGCCAGCAAATTCAATTTGATAGTGTGACTAAGCTAACTCATGCACAATTTCAGTTCACAACAATGTATGTACAAGTGATATGATTCAAAGTTTCAAACAAAACTGACATCCAACCATATAAGTAAGAAAAGTCACAGAGAACAATCATGTTGCAAAATAATCACGACCTACCCATGTTATATGCTCAAACTGCAAGTAGCCCTTGTCACCAAAGTTGAATTTTGTATCAGCTTTCTTGATTATAAGCACGTTCTCCAGTCTTATACCAAAATTCCCATCTTCATAGTATCCAGGTTCTGAGGAATGCAGTTTCAATGCAGCACAAAAGTATAATGGTTATGCAACATAATTGAATAGGGCAGTATACTTGGCACGTTAAATAAAAATCCTTCTATATTAGCATTTCCGTCATTCTCCATAGTATGTTTTCTTGCGGTTTTAATAATTCTTTATTTCTTTCTTTTTTTTCATTATTGGGAGAAGATTATTCTACAACAGTAAAGAAATGTATACTGTGACACTAACCATCTGTTACAGTCATGGTATCTTCCAGTGGGACATTTCGAGGTCTGAAACTAATTAAATGAGGTCCTACTCAAATGAATAGAAAAACAGAAGACTCGTTAGTTATCTCAAATCAAACTATATATTCAAGAGCAAAGAACGAGCACTGTAGTTCATTATTTACCTTCATGAACATTTAGGTAAGATCCAATCCCATGACCAGTACCATGTCGATAATCGAGACCATCCTTCCACAAAGGAACTCGAGCCAGAATGTCCAGGGAATGACCTGTAAAAAATATGCAGATGATAAATGTGGATAAGATAAAGTTAACACTTGAAACAACATCTCATTTAAATGAGAAAAAAGAAAAAGTTAAATTAAGAACATGAATACCATTGGTTCCATTAGGAAAACGAGCATTCCCTAGAGCAATGTGACCCTTGAGGACCTGCACAAGATTAAGCAAATAAAGCAACTTTACAGCACCCCATGGGCTAGGTTGGCTTGAAGGTTTTGGCTTTTGGGGGATACTTGTGAATTTGAATTAAGAACTCAGGATAAAGGTGAAAAAGACTTGAGCATTGTGAATCTGAAGTTTCTTTAACATTTCATAAAAAGAAAAGACGAGAAAGAAAAGGATGAAACTCCATTTTTAGAGCATGCATATCTGACTGGTTTTGAACTGTAGAGGGTGACAACGAATCATGCGTAGCAATGCATGAATGAACTAATACAAGATGTTGGCCAGTCAAAGCATATTAAAGTTGGGAAAATGACACTGAAATCAGGCTAAGCTCAACTACTGAATAACAAAGTGTCCTAAAAGAGAAATGAAAAACACTTACTGCAGTATAGCATGCTTTCTCATGAGCTGAAGGTTTCCCAAAATGAACTGTCCGTGTTATGTCAGTTGTTCCATCCAGATACTTCAACCATCCCATCAATACTACCAATTAGCAAAACTGAAGCGTGACAAAGTGTGTATAGTAGAGTCATAAATATCATGAATTTTCGAACCTGTGCTCCAGAGTCAAAAAGATATATGCGGTCTGGATCCAACTCAGCACAAGTTTCTGCTTGTGGTGAATAATGGATAATGGCAGCATTTGGACCAACCGAGGAGATAGTAGGGAAGCTTAATCCTCTAAAGTTCTGCAAATATAACAGAAAACAAGATGCTAATCATGTCAACAACCTAACATACCAGGGGGCTATAGTACACATGTAATTAATAAATTACACTACATATTCTATTTTCATAACCAACTTCTAAAATGTTGTGGTGCAACCTACTTCAATTAATTTTAAAAGCATATTGCAGATAGAACCAAGATTACAATTATTTTTAAAAAAAATCCAATGCATATGTACATCATGAGATTAAGTAATCCAAACAACAAAGACATCAGTATCAAAGATGAAAACTTCAAACTACCTCTTTTGATGCTCGAAAGCCTTCCAGCTTATCGCTTGCAGTCACCTCAGTTAGTTTTGCAGTTTTCCTGCCATAGTTTATTCCAGCAATATGACATCATATGATGCACTTTACTTATATTCGGGAAATAAAATATTAAATGAGTCATACAGCAGTAACATTTTCCGAACATTCATGCATCAGTGTCAGAAAGCTCAGAAAACTTTCCAAAGCTCATAAATGCAATAGAACAAATACAATATCTTTGTCCTGAAGTAGTTAGTATCTACGGCATAAAGCAAACTGTTCAACTATCCTCATATCAGGTTATTCAATTCTGTGCTGGTTTCTGTATAATGGAAAGCATATGTTATGTGTTTTTGTTAAAATGAAAATTAGTACTTGCAAGTTTTAACTTGTCTTATTAATCTCTTACTAATATCTTCCTCCTTGTGAGAGATATGAAATTCAATCAGGAAAACAAACTTACGACTGTTTTTTCTTATCTGTTTCCTCCTCCAAAAAGAAACCAGAAGCTCCATACATCTCCTGCATCTGCATTGTGCATCAAAATCAGGAAAACACACTTAGAAAATGAGACGGTACATTCACATGCTGTTTACAAAATATAAGATACTGAAGGTGTCAGAGTCTACCTGTTTATCCAACCAGACATGATACTGCACAACAGCCGCACCATCTCGAATGTGAGCATTCTTTAACCCTTCCAACTCAATTGGGTTCTAACATTTAAGAGAAAACAGATGATATAAGAAAAACAAAAAGAAAGAAGGAAAAAAAAGGAACTTAAGAAACCATTGGCAGAACAAATAGAAGAATATTTCCTACATTATGTAGAAAGTAGCATTACCTTTAGAGCTTTTGCAAGGGCCAAAGGTGACTGCTGCAAGAGTACCTTGTCAGGATTTAGCTTTGAATACAAAGCATAACAGCAATAACCCGGGTCAGCCCATATGACGTCATTATTACTTTCTTCTGCTTTGATTGTACCATTTCCTGCTATTCCAGTTTCAGTTCCCTTGCCTTGAATAGAAGGTTTAAGCTGATTAGATGCAAGCAAGCTGACATCTGAGCTCACTGCTTTATAGTCCCGAACTTCAATCCCGTTCGTTTCCAAGTATGAGTTTACCTACACAGCGCAGGAATTTCTCAACTAAGTCTTGACTGATTGAACCATCGAGTTCACACTAGTACAAACTTGGAAAGGAAGACAAATATAACAAAACTAAGGACATCATAACCTTGTTCAGCGGTTTCAGTAATCACATACATAATTTGTGAAGGCCAATAGTAAATACATCTATAATTTCCAGTGTCTTGATAAGTACAAACTTAAAACCAGTATTCACCACCATATGAATGTTGCTTGAGAAGATGATGAAAATATATACATATGAGTTAACTGACCTCAGATGAAACCTTCCTTTTGTCCACATAGAAGAAAGCTGAGTTCAGAGTAACTATGGCAAAGGCATGAACAACTGGACTGTAATCAACATCAGTCCCACGAATATTATACAACCAGCAAACCTGCAGAGTCATGAAAAAATCAAAATCATAGCTCTGATGTTCAAGGAGGGCACAATATCAAGATTGAGCAAAGAAATAAAGAAATAGACCAAACCAACTCACCTCATCAAGTGCTGAGATGATTATACTAAGAGCTTTCACTTGGACGAGCTTTTTCCTCAAATCCTTCAACTTATCTGCTACAGAACAACCAGCAAATTCCAAAGGATGAATAACTACAGGATTAATTTCCTGAGGGGGCTGACTTTTCCAAACTTCATCTACCAAATTTGTGGAAGTTTGAACCAACTTCTGTTGATTCTTGACGAAAGCACGCTCCCATTTCTGTGCGGTGTCTACCGATATACACCAAGGGTCGATACCGATGGCTGAACCTTCAGGGAGATACTGAGAGAAACAAATCATGAAATCCACTTAATTAGCCAAGAAAAACTAGTAAAACAGACAAACACGAATGTATAAACTTGATCTTTAGGCATTAATGATAGCCATCATTTAAAAGCTACTCGTAAATAAAATTAAGCAAACACTAGATCAAATGAGTATACGTATGATTCCAACAGGTCAAAAACAAGTTATAAAAAAATTCTAATAGCTACTGATGTGCATCTCTAGCATAGAATATTCTCTCGCTTCTCTACAACATTCAACGAAAATAAGATAACACTATACTCTCTTGCTTCTCTACAAGATCAACGAAAATAAGATGACATTATAGGAGTTACTGAGAGAAGCAGTGACTCACATCTGCCATCCAGACATCTACAGCAGGGTCTTCCCCCATTCGCATAAGCTGCCACTGGTCACTAAGTTGCTGTGTTGCCTGCAAAAAGTAACGGCCATCTGTCCATAACCGAGCTTCATTCTTGGTTATAAGCGCCAAACCTGAACAAAATTCAAAAGCACAAACTTGTGAATTCGACAAAACTATTCAAAATTCTTCGTTATGTACACATTCAGAATACCATCGACTCCTTTAGATGGCATCGACGTAAATATAAATACAAGAAAACTGACCGGCGCTTCCAGTGAAGCCAGAAACGAATTGACGCCTTTTGTCTCTGTCAGAAACATACTCACTCTGCAATACAGCATAAATCAAGAATTAATTACTCGATAATCAAGAATCAAGCACGAAAATTTCAATGAAAAATTTTAAAGAAAAGAAATGATTTTCATGATCGCGAATTTCAGAAACCAATTTAGAGATTAAGAGGGAGAGACCTGGTGGTAATCTTCGGAAGGAACAACCAAGGCGTCAAGAGAGGAGAGTGAGACGCCATTAGAGACCTCAAAGAGCTCAGAGTATCCGCCATCTCTGCTCGAGTCTTGGTTTCGTTGAGAGCGAGTGTGAGATAATAATATCGATATGTTCAACTAGAAGAAGAAGAAGCAATCGCATGTTATTTGATCCGTTAAAAACTGTGATGATGAATATATACGTGTTTCCGAAAATGTCCTTTTACTTTATTCGTGATACAATTAAAGATGGCATATTCTGAATGTGTATATAACGAAGAATTTACGCAACATATGTTTATGTTAAAGATAAAACGAACAATATAAAGAGCAAATATTCTGGGGTATTTTTGCTTTATAACGAAACATACATTCGTGAATGTCTTTTTCAAGTAATCGTGCTTGGTAAAAAGGTCATTTTGCTTTATTCGTGCTTGGTAAAAAGTACAATCATAATATATAACGGACATTCAAAATATATTCTGGTGTATTTTTGCTTTATAACGAAACATACATTCGTGAATGTCTTTTTCAAGTAATCGTGCTTGGTAAAAAGGTCATTTTGCTTTATTCGTGCTTGGTAAAAAGTACAATCATAATATATAACGGACATTCAGAATATATGTTGCGGAAATATATCTAGGGTATTTTTGCTTTATATCTGGGGTAAAAAGGTAAAAGCCGGCTGAGAGAATTTACGCAACATATAAAAATTCTACTAAGGATAGGAATCTAAAGAGTAGAAGTCTTGTGGTCTAAAATGACACTTGAAGATATTAGATGAAAAATATATAAAAGAAAAGCAATTAGATGAGAACAAAAGTTTTAGGTCATTAGGTGAAAGATTTACAAATTTTAGTTTGTGTCATGGTCTGTATGAATGTTTTTAAATGTAGGAAAAATTCAATAACACACAAATATATTTTGTGAACATTTGCAAATGCGAGAACCATATCTTATTGGTTGCGTGGAATCTAATTGGAGGGTAGAATTTTTTACGAGTAATATCCAAAATCATGATTTTCACCCAAAACCGTAGATTATATAACACTTTTTTTTTTATCAAAATCACATATTCTTATTTTTTCGCCAAATTTTTTCACCTTCAAGTCATGATTTTTAAGTAATTTTGAAAATGACAGACTTTTAAAATATAGGTCTGATTATTTTTTACGATTTCCTAAGTCAAAAAATCATTAAAAAAATCAGATCAAGATTTTTAATGTCTGTCAATTGAATAAGCTCCTAAAAATGTTGTTTTGTCAAGAGAATTGTGAATTTTCCACAAGCTCCACAATTCTTTCATCATAAAACTACTCATGCAATTATTGGTGCTTTTGGTGAAAAGGTGTGTACGCAAAAAAGGAAATAGCTAAGGTATTTTTGATTGTGAAAAGAAAAGGTAAGGGACGCATTTGTGGTATAAAAATACAACTTAGTGGTGAACGGTGTGTCTGCAGAGAAGGAAATTGTAAAGGTATTTTGGATTGTGAAAGGAAAAGGTGAGAGAGTCATTTGTGGTATGAAAAGACAACTCAGAGTAGAATCATTCTTACTCCCTCCCTGCCCCTCCCTCTTGAAGAATAAGATTTAAGGAGCCTCTCATTTCGTGTTTTTAGTTCTTCCTAGTTCCTAGCATACAATCTTAGAAAAATACGAATATGATTATGGGGAGTTTTTTGAGAAAGAGATATTTTTTTAACTTATCTATGACCAGAAGGCACGTACATCATTTTTTTTTAAAATAATAGTCAACCATTTTATTAAAAATAATAATAAGAAAAATTACAACTTGCAGATGTAGAAACTACATCAAAATATAAAATGGTAAGAAAAATACTAGATGCGACAAAGCATCGGAAATAAAACCTAGCAAAGATACTAAGGGATGCAATTAAGCATTCGATGAAGCACCGGACAGAATCCAGGCTATGTAAAACGGTACCAATAGTATGGTCGACCATACTTCCACGCAAAAAAATGCGTCGAATAGAGGGTAACCTTCTATCAAGGCAAATGCACGTACATCATATGTTATCTTATACCAAATAAACCTAGATGATCTAAGCTACCAAACACATGATATGTAACCCTCATTGTTGAACAAAATAAGCACAACTTTTGACCTAGCCAATGAAGGCAAATCCAACACTACCTAAATCCTTGCTAGAGTAACCCTAATTGCCTAAGACCTCAATTGGTGTACAATTAGAGAAAATATATTTAAATAGCAACAGACTTGAAGCTTCAAATGCTAGGTACCAAGATACTTAATCAAGAAACGGTGAAAAGTGTAATCGAACCAAACATCATGCATAAAATCTCCAAGGTCCCAAATCCAAGCCATAAAGAAATCTGGCCCAATAGAGTAGTGAAGTGGGCCCCAGAGCAGCCCAACCTCCTTAAGGCCAAATCTGATTTGGGCACCCAGATATGGCCGTCGTCCTTCAGCTACCCACAGCATCGTCTCCACCCAACGAGGCCACCAGAGAGCACGGCAGCAGCTTCCTTGGATTAAGAATCCAATCAGCCAAGCCATCGACTCCGGTGTCAATACCAACGCTAGCCATATCACCGGCGCCGCTAGCAATCCCATCCACAAGATCCGAATAGAGTTTTCCACCGCCTCATCAAACTGCCCAGTACCACCATCGAAGATCCTCCAATCACTGTAAGAAGGTAGGCACTGCCCGATCTCGAACCCAGATCTACCATGCCATGGTCGCAGCCCTAGGTTGAGACAACCAAACAGCACTGCCAACCAACGAGCCCGCGCTGCCTTAAAACGATAATTGGAGCGATCTAGTGGAGGTGAAGGGGGCTTCCCTGCAAGCAGCCCAAAGGAGGTTGCGCTAGGTATCGAGAGAAATAGCTCTCGACTCTCATTTTTTTCTCTCCATTCTTCTTACTATTTGAAGTGCTTCAAATTGTTAATACAAAGCATGATTATGTGGAGTTGATAAACCAAAACATTCGATATAAACAATATTCTCTCTCGCATTCCATCTAAGTAAATGGACTTTTTATATTATCAGCCTCTGAAAGACTGAGATCGGTCCGGTAGTTTTTTTTTTTTTTTTTGATTGAGGAGAAAAGAAAAAAAATTACAAAAAAAAAGCCTTTAAGGCAGCCAAAATTTTGCATATTCAGATTAAGAGCCTGAGTAGCTGCAGTTGAACCACAACTTTGGAGAATGGAGATTATAGCCACATGAAATAATAGCGCCTGCAAAAAATCTGCTTCCTGGAAAATATGGAAGAAGGTGATAGAATCAAAGGACGAAGCAAGCAGCTTAATATTCGAGTTACTTAAACACATCAAACAATAAAACTAATCCGTTGATAAACCAAACATAAAATATCTGGATTCTGGACATTGTTGATTGTTGGCTATGTCTACACCAAGAGTTGCTTCACAAGAAAAGCTATCTGCTTTTAAACCATAAATAATTTGTCCATAAATTTCCTGATATATCGATAATGCGAATTCATCCCAGCTTCTCCATCTTTATATCAATTAGTATTCAATTTCACAGGAAAGAAGGGTCCCTGTACTAAACCAGTATTGATCATCACAAATTGTCAGAAAAGATGAAAAAAGTCATAAACAGTGGCTTCAGCAAAACTGGAAAGACAAGGAATTTTCTCATATATCAAGTTTTAAATGGCATGAATTACACGTTTAAGAAATCAAGTATACACAACCCACAGATTCTGAATTATTTTCGCCATAATCAGGCAGAACCACTTTTAACCATTTACAGCTTTTTGAACAGATACGAAGTAAAGATGTGAGAAAGAACCAACACTGTAAAGAACTGTAACATCTTCCAGCAATGAGAAGAATGAGAAAGTGCCAAGACCAATCACATGAGGGATATATTTGGAATGGAAAAGAAAAAAAAGAAACACAAGTAAAATGATGGCACACAAAGATGCTAAAATCAGGAATTCATTATCAAGCTTAGGCAAGCTTCTTGACTACTGCTGCCATATACTTCCCTTGATGCTCTGCAAGCCCCAACTCTGTTTCACTTGGCCGTCTTGAGCCATCGCCAGCAAAAACACCAGCACCATATGGAGAACCCCCTCGTACTGAGTCCATCTTGAACATGCCAGCTCCAAAAGTATACCCAATGGGAACAAATAGCATTCCATGGTGTGCTAACTGGGTGATAGCTGTCCAACTGCAATATACAACAGCACATAAGACTAAATCTACTTTTCGCATCACAAAGGAGTAATTTTACTCTTACGGATATAAGTAGAATCACATTTACAAAATATCTCATACTGTTTGAGACAATTATCAGAAGTAAAGGAGCATTACAGACAAACTTTCAGTATTTTAGAACATGGCATACATCTTGCATTTGTACTATAATCAACTTTTTAGTGGTAACAGCACATTCAGCCTTGCTTAAAATGTACTCTAATATATATTTGCAAGTTAAACCTAATTATTCGTTTTTACTTCACCGTGAAGCTAAGGACAAATCATCTCTTCAAATGCACATTGGAAAGAATGTCACCCTAAAGACTTGAGCTTTGTGGATCAAAGTTTGACCGAGTTCTTTGCAGCAATCAAGATCAAATAGAACAAGCACCAGAATTATACATTTTCAAATGCAACCTATGAAATAACAAAAAAAAAAAAAATTCAATTGTAGTTCAAAACTTCTCTCTCTCAAACAATGGATGGTTATATAAAAGCCGAATTCGGCTTCTTTCTTACACAGAACAGGAGCAACCTATTAAAGATCATGGCAATGCCCATACAGTATCATCCATTGAAAAACCAAGCTTGCAAAATCATATGCAGAACCAAATAATAAACAAATATAAATTCAGAGTCAATGGCATTAAACAATTGGGAATTAAAATCTTACGCCGTGGTTTCTTGGCCACCTCCTTGAGTCCCAGTACTAACAAAAAATCCGGCCGGCTTTCCGGCGAGGCTCTGCTCCTTCCACAACCCTCCGGTCGAGTCGAAAAACGCCTTCATCTGCGCCGCCATGCACCCGTACCTCGTCGGAAACCCGAACAACACCCCATCCGCCGCCGCCAACTCCGCCGCCGAAATCTCCGGAATTCCGTCGTCCTTGGGCGGCGCCTTCATCGCCTCCAGCACCTCCGCCGTCAGCGTCTCCGGCACCCTGTACAGCACCCCCTCCACTCCCTCCACGCCGTCCACCCCCTTCTTGATCCTCCGCGCCAGCTCCTCCACGTGTCCGTACATCGAGTAGAACACGATAAATATCCTCAATTTAGCCGCAGCCGCAGCCGCCGCCGCCGCAGGATGCGACGCCTCCGAAACGGCGTCGTTTTGGCCGGAATCGGGAACGACATTGGAATTGGCGGCGGAATCGGCGCGGTCGTCTGCGGGAATTGGCGCGTCGCGTGAGGCGCCGGTGGGGTCATCGGCGGCGACCACGCCGGACGGGACCTTCTTCTTGCTTGGGACGCAGCCCCCGCCTTTTCCCATCTTGAAAGAATAATGAAGATAAGGTCTGCGCCAAAATCCAAACACGAAATTTTGAGCTTTACTATAGTGAGGCGCAGACTTCAGAGCTTCTTTTTTCCCAAACTTCTAAAAACTTCGAACCGTAAAATGATTGATTATAATTATATTTTTGCACTGTGACACGTGGCGGCTTGAGAATTTAAGGGGCGTTGTAAATTTTTTTTGTTTTTTTTTTAATCTGTTTTTATGATAATCCTGACTCTTGAGGGGTCTCGAGTTTGACTCTCGTAGTCGTTTATCGGTTGTTTATGATCTGGAGGAAAATAAAAAGTGGTTGTGTATGATGAGGATTACTCTTTTAACATTGTGCTTTTAGCCACCTATCAATCATTAACGATCTACCTAACACTTGATGATGATTGATTAGATATAATGAATATGCCAATAAAGCCGCGTTCTGCCACTAGAACATTCCAAGGAATAAGAGAGGACACCGTTTTACTTGATGTTGACATTGTACCTACATGAACCTAATTCATAAAAAGAATTGACATGGTCTCTGATGCTTCAACATTTCCTTGAAATGGTCACTCATTCTAAATTTCTAATGATACAAATGTTGAAATGGTCACTCATTCTAATGATACATTTCCATCAGCAATCCTTCAACAGCCACAAAAAAAGATTCAAATCGATTAATGGTGGATTAAGAGGACAACGTGTAAGGGCGCAAAACACTAACAGATGATAATGCAAAGTTGAGATTTACTACAATATTGATCATGTTAACAGATTCGCATCGGGGATTAATGGTAAAATTAGGTAAAAAATATACTACAGCACTCTTCAAGTTGCTCTAAAATGGGTTTTCCATTCCCGATCATAGTATTATTTTTCAGCAGTCTTTTATCATTTCTTCTACAAAACATTAGAATTGTCGATGCCGCAAAACATCTCATTTGGGATTTCTGAGAACAATGATTACAGAATTGCCACGGATAAACATCTTGCTGATGAACCTGTCTTTGTTTACTGCTTGGGCTTTCTTCTTGCCTTTTCTGGTCCTTGGAACCTGCAGAAGAAAGACAGGTATTAGGGAAAGAAAGAAAAAAAAAAAAAAAAAAGACCTCTGAAAATCAAGAAATTTAACCTACTGAAAACAACAAAAAAATAGAAACAAAGATTGAACAAAAGTACCTCAGTCCACATCTCCTTGACATTTTCCAGAACCATGTTGCAGTGCCGATCAAATGCTCTCACAGTGCCAAAAAGCTTTCTGTTGTTGCGGCAATTGATGAGGAGCTACTCACACAATGAGAACTAATTTCAATCAGAATACTTTCCCTAGATATGTAAAGCCTCAATGGACAGAAAATTATGAGAAAGCATTACCTGTGTATGATTCTTGACACTTCTCATGAGAAATGTGGTCCTGTATTGAACTCCTCTTCTTCGTTCCTTGCACCCTGCAGCAGCCAAAAGAATGAATAAGCAACACGGCTCAATCATCAAAACAGGTGTACCAAGTTAGGGATTTAAAATATAAAAGTAGTCAGGTGAGACCACGTCTTTTTTCTGTTCTTTTTTGTGAACAAACCATGTAACATGATCGAAGATTAGTACAGATGGTTACAATTAGCTGGTTACGTTTACAGGAAGAATGTTGTGACTTGTTCGAGGCCATAATCAACATAATTAGAATTTGATAGGCACGGAGAATCACTTGATACTATTACCAACCTTCAATGCAATTTGCGCCATATTTTATCGGATGCCCTTGCTCTGCAAATTGGCTTTTCTTTTTCTTTCATTGAAAAAAAAAAACAAAAACCATACAATCCACAACTGATGAGACAAATACAATCCACAACTGATGAGACAAAACCCTTAAAACACTTGGTATTTACCAGGAAGAATGAATGTCTCGACTTGTTCGAGGCCATAATCAAAACCAATGGAATTTGATAGGCACGGAGAATCGATTGATATTATCGCCAACCTTCAATGCAATTTGCGCCATATTTTAAATATAGGACGCCCTTGCTCTGCAAATTGGCTTCTGTTTTCCTTTTGTTGAAACAAAAAACGGGTTTCAAGTAAAAGAAAGGAACCAAAATGAAGCAAGAAAACTCCCAAACTATTTGGAAAAGATGGTTACAAATTGGAAGAATGAATGTCTCGACTTGTTCGAGGCCATAATCAACACAATTAGAATTTGATAGGCACGGAGAATCGCTTGATATTATTGCCAACCTTCAATGCAATTTGTGCCATATTTTAAATATTGGACGCCCTTGCTCTGCAAATTGGCTACTTCTTTTTATTTCCTTTTATTGAAACAAAAGGTTTTCAAGTAAAAGAAAGGAACCAAAAGAAAGCGAGAAAACCCTCAAACTATTTGGTAAAGATAGTTGGATATAGGAAGAATGACTGTCTCGACTTGTTCGAGGCCATAATAAAAACAATTAGAATTTGATAGGCACGGAGAATCGCTGGATATTATTGCCGACCTTCAATGCAATTTGCGCCATATTTAGATTTTGGACGCCCTTGCTCTGCAAATTGGCTTTTTTTCTTTCACTAAAGAAAATTTTTTCATTTTTCAAGTAATGAAGCTTAGGAAAAGAACAGAAAAGAAACCATACCATTTACAGTACTTATGGGACTGAGAAACTCCCCGAGGCCAAGTTAAAATCCTACATATATGCAGAGGATACATGAAGACATGAGATTCTTTAATTGAAAAAAGAAATCAAAAACACAGACATAGAAATATAAGCCATGATCAGTATAAGAATGAGAATTACATTTGTGACAGACAAAGTTTGCAGAAGGCAGGCAAAGTGGTAATACCAATCAACATATTAATACAACAAAAACAGATGACACACAGCTTTTTAGCTTATCAGACACTATCGACCAACACAAGTTCAATGTCACAGGATACATAACCAATTTCAGCATAACAGTTAACTCAATCTAAGGCGAGATAGGACAAGCAACAAGAAACATAATAAAAATGCACTAATTTAACTAAAGAGCAGTATAACTTACATCTTCTTCCATTGGCCTGCTAGACATCCTGAGCTGAAGGCAAGGTCTTCTAGACTTGATCCAGAAACTGCACGTCAAAACCTGCCAAAGAATACATCAACCAGATAAATCAATTCGATATCCAGAGTATAAATAAGATCTTAATAACAGACAGTACGTGTAACTCATCGTATAAAACCTACAAGAACATTACATAACAAGATACTATAATATATATCATTCCTAAACTATAGATACTGTCATCATAAAAGGTATAAGTTATAAGTTAACATAATTTAGCCCAACAACTGTGACCATCACTCGACGCTCTTAACAACTGAATTAACAAAATAACAAATGCTCCATAAAAATATCAAAATCATACAACCAAAAAAGCAGAAAGAGCATCAATCCCTATGTAAACAAACAATATTGTGTGTATGTATAATTATTCACATTGTACGCATAATGAAGCCTCTTCAGTTCAGGTCTCCAAAAATTTTCCGCATGGATAATCTCGGAAGAACGAAAGTATATTTGAATCATCATCAGAGGCGGTTATCTGAAACTATTTCAAACCCTAAAAGGCAATCAGGCTGGTATAGGACAAGAGCTACTGATTCCTATTATCAAAGCTATGAAACAAATCACTAAATCAAAGTAAATTATCGAATAATCAGTCTCTCTGAATAAGTGTTCACCTTTGCTGTGGGAGGAAGACGCGTCGCCAAAGCAAAATCTACGAGAGAGGAAGGGAGAACTAAATGGCTGCGAACTGCCGAAGTTGGGGTCTATAAAGTACCCTATGCTGACGGAGGCGGTTTGGGCTTGAAATTTGAGTTAGAATAAGGCCAATTACAAGAATTGGGTCCAAGTAAACAAATACCAACCCAAACTTGATAACCCGGTTTGGGAGGTTTTGGGCCAGAAACCCAATCGGTCTTAACAATTCATGTGAAGCATGCTTGTTTTGTTTTGTATTTTTGTATTTTTTATTTTTTTTGAGACGATATGAAGCATGTTTGTTTTGGTACATATCAACATGCATATTCAGCGGTCCTTGTCAATAGCTCAAGTTTATATGTTTACGTAGTAACTTCACCTTGATTTATCAAAGATGCATTTCAACTTTGAAATTCATGAGACTTTCACCTTTTTAAGGATATTGTTCCAGTTTCATTACACACGATCTTGTGCATGACTTTGATTTAGGTGTCATTTCGGGTCAATTGTGGTGCACTCGAATTTTAAACACGAAATAATTGATTTAGACGACTAAGGTTATCAAATTTCTCTACTATGATTGATCACTAATTAGATTTGTAATCTTACAACAGTTTGAAGTTTGTAATGATCGACGAATTTGAGTTCCTATATATTGCAAGTTTTTCAGACCATGCATGTGGCTATCTAATCGTCTCTCCGGACAAAACCTAGCTAATAATATTACTAAACTCGTAGGTATGACCAGATACCATATAGTAATGACATATATAAAGTGTGGAAGCTGCTAGAACTGCCTATAATTAATTATTTGGTGCGAGTACAAATCATCCAATCGGGCCTGTAGTTTTATACTTTACCCTTCTCTAGAGTTTATTGGTTTTAACATAGAAAAATAGTACAATTAGATCGATGCAACGTTTTGAATGGCAAAGTAATTAGCTATCTTTTTAGGCTTTTGGCAAATCAACACTTAATTTCATACATTTCAAAGCAAACAGTAAGGGATACGATCCATCTCTCTGAACCAATAACCATTCACATCTCTGTCTTGTGTAAACATGCAGTAAACGCTTTTATTAGACCCTATGTCGAACAGTAGAAGCACAATTGATATATAATAGTGCTCATCTGACCAGTTGTTAAATTAACAAACCTTATTCTTTCTCTACTGATGGGTATCGGCGCGCGGGAGCACTACAAGTTTCACACTTTCACTTGTTACACAGTCTCTTACACATTCAACAGGTACAGTTTCTGCGAAAAATGTTTTAACTATTATTGTGTTAGTCGGTTCAAACCTTACATACTAGCTAATAGACTTTTTCTCATGTTCTGGATATCTGAGATTATATGCAACTCTATACAAGCCATATTGGAGGGATTCGAGTCATCGTATTTAAAAATCATCTCATATATTATGATCCTCTATATTTATGAATTGATACAAGAGGCCAGAATCTAAAGTGTAGCTCAACCTGATGTACCTTGAAGCGTTAGTTGACAACTCCGACCATGCACCTCAATAGACCTACTCAATATCCAACATGTTAATGTTTTCTCTGCTTTAAGCACCTTGAAGCGTTATTAAAAGATTTAAACATATTCGGGTGTATGATTTCATTTGTAACGCATAATTATGCATGGCTCTTCGTTTTTGGAACGTGAGATTACAACTTCAATCTAAGCCATTTGCTCCAACTTAATTATTGCGTTGTTAATGCTAATATGCATCAATGATGAAACACATAGCTGACAATCTGATGAACTCTAGGGTTAAAGATTCGCAATAATATATGCCGATCAAATAACATATTGCATTGTACGTATAGCAGTCGTTCCATACCATTGTCTTCGGATCTAAAGACACCTGAGGTGTGATCTAGAAAACACTAAGTTGATGCTCCGAGAATCCCTACCAGCTGCACCAACAGTACACACGGCCGCTTCCACATCGCAACACGTGTTTCAAACCCTCATATTATCAGGGGCAAGGACCAATGAAAGCCCTAGCAAGAAAACGCATACACCAGTGGACACCATGTGCAAAAGCCAGAGATAGTTCTCTAGTTCTTTCATGAGGCAGAGAGGAAAAGCCAGCTTTGGAACCCATGAAAAAAGTGAAAGGAAAGGCTTAAGGAAGGGATGAAGGAATGCCACGTAGCCCTCTTCTCCATCAACGCATTTTCGTACAGTTTCTGGACGTTTCTTCATTGTTTAACTATGTGGTGTTTGATTAATTAAGGTGTTGATTAAGTTTAGAATCTTTTGGTCTCATTAATTAAACCCCCTCAAAGATACTGACTGAGCTGTTGGGAAGATTTCTTGCTTTTAAGTATGGGGACTAATCCTACTTGCTGGCGGTGGTCCTAAATTGAGCTTTAAAAACTAATGAAAGTGACAAAGCCAAAGGTTTTGCTTCCGATAGCAAAGATTAAAGGTAGCTTTCTCTTTAATGTCTTTAAGGATTTCCTTTTCATAAGTATTTAACTAATGGCTTTTTCACCAATGGGTAAGATGTAAGTTAGGTGACAATCTGCCATTGGCCAAGTGCTCCAAACCATGGGTTTAGAGCCTCTTAAGATAATAAATACCCACTTAAGTCATAATCCACCTAATAATGGCCTAAATTAAGGCGTAATTCAAGGGTTGTTGAAATCAATGTTATTGTTTATGTCATGTACGTTAAAGTTTTAATTAGGAAATGCAATTGAGCACGCACTTTGAGGGAGAGAGAGGGCTAGGGTTTTAGTATGGGAAGAGGGAAACATGGAAGAATACTGTGTGTGGCATATACAACACAAACAATCTTGACTTTGAAGGAGCATGCTAGAAGAGAGACCTTGATCTTGATGACACTATCAATCTAATAGAACACATCCTATCCGATTTAAGCAAAGCTATAGCGATAGCTTAGTACTTAATTGGCTAGTTAAGACATAGTGTACATAACCCTATATTCTTTAAATATTTTAAGAAGATGAGATAATGGAAATTGATAGACTTAGCTAGGTAAAGTGAGGGGCCTGGGGTTAGAAAAGGGTCTATGATTTATAGTTTTGTAGTGGACAAAATTCTAGAGTGTATCTTGAATCTGAAAATGATAGGTGGTAGTGATCACTAAATTTTTGGAAATAAAGCATTTATTGTCAAATCCTAATGTAACTTTAGTATTTTGCTGGGCTATAGCATCAGCTGATATAATCAAGTCACAGTCTATCGTCAAATCCTGTTAATGATCCCTAATGTTCATCAAATAATCCAGCAGAAAATGCTGGAAACCTCAATGTGCATGCCATTGATGCAAAATAATATATAAAGCAGGCATTAGATCGATCAGAGGCGTCATTACATGCATTAGTACAGTTACATCTGGTGATTTTATTTTAAAACGAATCATATACCTATACGATCTGTCTACTAACTGAGGCTTCCTGAACCGAGGAGGCCAGGGACCAGTACTGCACTGCTACATATTCTTTTCTGAAAGGATTAATAAACTTAAAAGTTGTGTTCAGACAGATGTAAATCAAAGATGGCTCTCTAAATGCGAGTTAGATCGATCTCATTTATATGAACTTTCCCCTTAAACAAGGGTAATATATTTGATCTGATTGGCCTAATCCATAATTAACAACCTGAAAAATCTTGGTCACTACGGCAATTGATTAGCTGTTTAGCATCTAACTCAGAGTTTGAAGATGGGAAACAACGGTGGGTTTTGTCGGAATAAACTTGACACCCATTTGTTTAGTAGCCGTTGTTCATTTGTTTAGCTATAATATTAAAAACTCTGATGACTACTAGTACTAACCAATAAATTAATTTCTCAAACCCATGTTTAAACAACTCAAAAGCTTAGCATATATACAAAGGAATCCCTTGCAGATCACGCGCATGCCAGCTCACAAGAATCTGCTGTATCTCCCTCTCTACTTCATTCTTGATCGATCGCTTGCTTTTCATCCTTATCCTTACTAACCTCTCCTCTACTTTAATCCAAATATTAACCCTAGTAAACTTAAAAGAAGCTCGCATGCTTATCGTTTCCCACCCTTTCTTGGCAAACCCAGTCTTCACTCTTCGCTAAGCAACGCACATGAAACTAAGTCGTACATGTCACGTCTCTGTTGGCCAACACACAAAAAACTTTACCCTGAAAAACCAGATAGCAACAAAACCCTGCATGCATCAACAGGAGCATTCACAAAAAACAAACCCAATCAACAAACCCAATCGATGAATCTCTTGACTTTCTGATTCATCCATTACTTCTCCTCCAACTACCTTACAAAACCCTTTCCAGTGGGGTCTGAGCAGCTTCAGAACAACCCTACACGTGTCCCGCAACAGTATCACTCTCAAATCGGACTTTAGGGTAAGTGACTCGCACTTTCTGGGTTGTTTTGACCCGAAAGAAAAGAAACCCTAGGTGCACTGTATCCTAATGCAAACAGTACCTTTCACGTTTACGGCAAAGACGACGACGTGACGATTCCATTGGATTAAGTGATTAACCTATACATAAGAAGTAAAAGAAGATAAGTCTATGAAGACTCGTGGGAAAGTAAGGCAAGGAATTAGGGTCAATGATTGTAATTAATTTGTGATTAACACGTTGCGGCTGATGAAAGAAGATTAGTGTGGTATAATATGGCGGCTAGCTAATTATAGGAAGAGGGTAACGTGGACAACTGATCCCTGATTGGAGGGCAGGTTTTAGTTAGGTTTCTCTATCCACGAGAAGGCTACACGTGGATGGATAGAATATGTGGTCCTCCCATGAAACCCTAATTAAGTAATAGGGTTTTGACACGCGTAAGTGGGGCTTGTTGTTCCCCATGTGCGACTGGAACAATCCCTTTCACCCACTTTCTTTCAGTTCAAAGCTGCTGCAGCAATGGAAGTCATCGCCATTGGCCGTGGCCCTCAGCCGACCTATACGGATGGGTATCACTGTCTTCTTGACTATATCCGACCCTCACTTCCGGCTCCATCTCTCTCTCTCTCTTTTCTTTTATCGTGGTAAAGCAATAACATTCTGAACATGTGCGGATGATGATGATACAAGCGTACCTAAATTCACGTGAAATACTAAAAACCATATAATTTGATTATAATAATTTATATATCTGGAGCGAGATTGGTTTTTCACGATATTCTGTAATATATCATATTTTTCAAATTTGCATATTAAACTAATGGAATACTCAAAATCATATAGTAGTTCTAATAATCTATATATCTAAAAGGAGGTTAACTTTTTGTGATACTTAGTAATATATCATATTTTCAAAAAATTTGTAGTTAAAATAGTTCAATTTATCATGAAATGTTCTGTTGTAAAAGTTATAGTAGCCTACAATATCAATGGATGCATAAGCTCAAGATTCTGTAAATGTATTCTAGACTTTTAGTGAATATTCTGACCCTCGAGAATGAGCATTAGTTCAAGTATGTGCTCCACAATGTTAGTTTCAGGTTTAATCAATTAATCGAGCCATTCCATGTAGTTTGAATGTTTCCCTTATGAATTCAATGTTAAAATGAATAAGAGTGTGAAAATAGTAAAATAATTGAGCTCTCTTTCGCGGCTAATCTCTCAAAATTACAATTCATTATATATTCACACACACAGAATTGTATACATGCAGAACAATATCCTATGAAATACATATTCAAATAAACGAGCGCTTAAACAAAAATCATATAGAACCCTAATTATCTTTGTATCAAGACGTATGATATCATCTCAATGATGTAAATCATTTTCCTATTACATTTAAATTAGTGATGAATATTTTCATTTGTACGTTCTCATCATGAAACAAAATTAATCAAGTAGACAAAGAGGAACAAACAAAATATCAATCAAGAAGGCTTCCTTTGGTGGTAGGACACTAGGACCTGTATGTTTTTTATCCAGACAGTTCGCTTTAAGCTTTCCCATGGATTCCAACTAACAGAACTTTTCCATGACAGACAGTGTGGCCTGGAATGATAGGGCAATTTACTTGTACTACATACATGAATTTTCCCGGAGTTGAGCTGCCACGTATTCCCATTATGCATTTGATATGTGACCATACTAGCGTCATTTCCTCATCCATTAGAGCTAGCTAGTACTACTTCCTAATAAAGGTGCAAAACCCTAATGAAAGTTAAGAGAGGAGAAAGCGACTCTGTGTTGTTTGATTGCCCGGAAGACAAGGAAAAATGTTGGTGCTATCTGTTTGTAATTCAGTATCAAACATAACTAAAACCAGTGAACCTGAAAAGAGGCACAAAATTGAATCATGTTTTTTTCCCCCCTTTGTTAAATTGTCTCTTCCAGTGTTTTTCCCCTCCCTGTTTTTTACGTAGCATGTTTAATTTTACTTTTCATACACTATTAAATTGTTGTGATTATTCACTTTAGAGGAATATTATATGGACATTATTTGAGAGAGATATTAGAAATGAATTTTTTACCGACATATATATATATATATATATATATATATATATATATATATATATATATATATATATATATATATATATATATATGCATGTTCAACCTACATTTAATTGCGGATCAATATAGATAATCAATTAGTCATTACCAGTGGCGTAACCATAATTTATAATAAGGAGGGTCAAAAATAAAATTTTAACTTTTAAGTGAAAAATTTATACTCAATAAAAAAAAAAAGATAAAAAAATCTTAATTTCCTTACAAGTGTATTAAATACACAGCACATACGGAGGTTTTACTTAAAATCTAGATAAAAAAAATCATGAAAAGTGAAAGAATATTGGAAAAGCTAAGGTCAAGGAAGCCCCATTTGGCCATGCTCTACCCTAGCTAGCTACACCCATGCTTATTAGGACCTTGATTATCACTTAAACAATCTTTCATTTTTCATTAGCGTACATATGAAAAATGACATGTTTAAAACCTTCCAAATACCAAAGCATGCTTCTTCGGAAATTATTGTAATCGTAGTATTCTAATTCAGTGCTTACGCATGCTGAAGATAAAATTGGTTTTATGATATGAAAACCCCTAGTTTAAGATCTTGCCACTATTCCATAAGCATATATCTTAAGACGGATCATGTGTTTTATGCCAAATGGGCGCAAAGTGGTAAGGAAGAACGTCAACAATGACGACATCTCCAGTGACCCTCAATTTCCTCCAACCTCTTCGATTTTTATATCAACACCTACCACAATACTTTATGATTCTTCATCTAAAACTTGGTAAAAGAAAGGGGCTCTAAATTTTTCTACGTTGTTACACACTCGCTAAGCAAACTCAAGCACCACTGAGAAGCTTGTATTTTCACCCATCTCGAGCCACGCATTGCCCTATAGTATAAAGCCAACAAAGCTAAGCTTGATTGAGTGTGGCTTGGCTAATTGGCATAGAAAGAGGAGAGTACCACCTAATTGGACAACAAAAGTGAGCTTCATGTCCAAATCCAGAGGCCAACCACACCTCATTTTTTATTGACTTCGAGGTGGTCAGGTTTGGGATCTCAACCCATCTGGATTTTACAATGTTGTGCGTGGTGGAGGGATTTTTAGCTTTTAGTGCATACCATAATTACCCTATCTATGTTTTGTTAATAACCGAATTAGGAAAGTCTAACCCAACCTTACTTATCCCCAGAGTGATTTTAACCAAATGGGAAATAATCAAATTGAATTTGGTGTTCTATCCTACTTTATATATTGTCCCAATCATGGCTATGAAAACCTTCACCATCATCACATTAGTAGGGTGATTATGGTACAAATTTAATCGCATGACATAATTTTATGCTCTTGTAATCTTGTTGATCCATATTGTACCCTAAGTTTCTAAATTGTTGATTTTTTCAATATACAAAGTTATACACCATAAACCTCAGAAATACAAAATGCACTTGGAATTAGTGCACTTAAAATAACTAATTCTGTTTCACTCTCATGTCATACACACATAAAATCTAAGAGGAAATTCAAAGTAATACTTTTTTTGCAAAGAGGAGTGACGAAGTGGTGTTAACTCAGTGATTAGAGCACCTACTACCTAATAACGAAGTCATGAATTCGAGTCATCACGGGATAGGAGTGAAATCTTTTAATCCTCTTTTGAAATAGAGAGAGAGAGAGAGAGAAAAAAAGGGGCATTATTGTAACCCCCGTTCTCTTTAAAAAAACAAAAGGAGTACGCATAGAAAAATTTTCCCCTATAAATAAGGAACCATGCGTTGTCCCCCCAAAGCCATTGAGCCTCATCTGTTTTTGAGAGAAAGTGAGAGGTACAGAGAGAGAGAGTTGGAACTCGGAAGAGAAGGAGTGAGAGAGAGTAACTGACCATGACAACAACAGCCACCATTAACCACCGAGTTGATCAAGATCACATGCTACTCATCTCTCAGTTGTACCCTGATGTTTACACCCAAATTGTACCCCAGCAAGGTTTGTACTCCAAAAGCGCATAATCTTTTTCCATCCGAAACTCCCATGCTTGTTTCATCTAACGTGGACTTGCTTTCTCTTATTCTCAGGAGCAGCGACTAAACCGCGACGCCGCCGTAAGAAGAGCAAGAGTGGAGAAGCTGGTGGCGCCGGAGCCAAGAAGAGAAAGCTCACTGAGGAACAAGTGACTCTTCTAGAGCTCAATTTCGGCAACGAGCATAAACTGGAGTCTGAGAAGAAGGACCGGCTCGCTGCCGAGCTTGGACTCGACCCTCGTCAAGTGGCTGTTTGGTTTCAGAACCGAAGGGCTCGATGGAAGAGCAAGAAGCTGGAGGAAGAGTACTCTATCTTGAAGAAGGATCATGAAAACGTCGTCCTTGAGAAATGCAAGCTTGAATCCGAGGTTCATATCTCAATCTCTCTCTCTCTGTCTGTTCGGAACTTCGGATAACTTCTTTGCGGGTTTTACACCTTTGACTTTATTGGGTTTGGTTTAGTTTAGTTTTTAAGGGAAACAAGCAAAAGTGGAGATTTCCAGGTTTAATTCAAAACCAACTGAGGCTAACAAGGGTGGGTTAAAAGTAAATGATTTTTCTGTAAGGTTTGATGGGCATTCCTTTTTTACTCAGTTTTTCACTACTTTTAAATCCTTCAAACGTCATAATGTGTAGAGCTTGATATAGTTAAGTATCCGTAACTTCCGAAGAATACTGTCATAAAAAAAAAAAAACTTCCGAAGAATACATCACAGGGACTTTAACCTAGCTATTATTAATGGCTCTAATATGCCTTATCCTCTGAGAAAGAAAAACAAAAGGACAATACAACCCACCACTTATGCACGGATGAACGTGCATGAGGCTCTGGGCTCGAAGAAAAGACACTTTTAATGTGGGGAAAATTTTAACAAACAATAGCTTCTTGCCACCTCATTTTAGACAGCAAAATGCATGTGTGTTTCCGTACAATGTTGATGTTATTTAAGGTGGTTGGGGCTGGCCCTGTTGGGACTTGCCCAGACTCACTCAGCTAACACCACGTGATCTCATATGGTCCACGTGACATATGAGCAGCATATCTTTGATCTTTTGGGAGTATATTCTCAACACACAGTACTTCATTGATGATGCAGATGCAAAAGCTGAAGGAGCAACTCTCGGAGGCGGAGAAGGAGATCCACAGGCTGTCGGAGCGTGCTGAAGGCGGTGGTTCGAGCAACAGCCCGAGCTCCTCGCTGTCGATGGAAGCGAATATTGATCCTCCGTTTTTCGGAGAATTTGGGGTGGAGGAGTATGATGGTGTTTTCTACATGCCCCAAAACAACTACATTAATGGCATGGAATGGATGAACCAGTATATGTGAACTTAATTAGTTATTAATTTAGAATTTGTAGATAGTGACGGCCTAGCTAATGTAAATCGTTTTCTTCCTCTATGTACTAGAACGTACTTAGTGTGCTTGACTAGGAATTCGGAGATTAATGTAATAATAATTATTATTAAGTATTAAGTATTAACATAACAACTTTTGCGTTTTGACTAGAAATGTATGAGTTGATTTAGTCAATTCAGTTCCTTAATTAAGCTCTTAAACTAATGTTCATGTTGGACTTGTGCATGGCTTATCAATGCTTACAATTTGTCTTTATTATGAAGAAGATAAGACATACACAAAGTTAATTTACTATACTTTTGCTAATTGCGAACGTTAACATCTCTCAATAAGTAAACACCTGCCTAATTAACTGATTCATGCCAGCAAAGTATGACTTGGGGACATTACTGGATGATTATATATATAGGTCTAGCATTGAAGAAAATGGCATATTCAAAGTATCAAAGTGTTTCGGATTTCATCTTCACAGATGAGCAAGGTGTTCCTTTTTCTCTGTTCAATAAGGTCCATGGACACCTAATACTTTTCACTCAAATAACCTATTTATTGACATATAAAGCTAGCTATAGATGTAATGTCCATCATTATGTCACTTGAAGAATACTTACTCCTTGATATCTGGTGTAATTGAATTTTTCGGCTATTTTGGTTGGATATAGAGTTTGAGTTCTTTCAGACATGGTTGAGAATTTTGAGACCTACACAAGCGTAGCCTCTCATCCTCATCTGCAGAAGCTATACAATTGCAATGACTAAGTTTAGAGATATATACGTAAACATTTGGAATTTTAATGTGATTGAAAGCTCAATCTCGAGCCTTTACCCAAAATATGAAAATAAAATCGATTTTGAGCTATCAAAATATCAGAGGATGAAAGTTTCCAAAGGAATATTTAAAATTCAAGCAATATAGTTAAGGACATCACTCGTACATGGTAGCAGAGTCTGAATAAAGAGGTATAGCAAAGTACATCAAGCAAAAGCTTTTGGTACTAAAAAATGCAGATGCTTTGTAAACAAAGTACCGATGCTTTGTTCTTTGTAAACTATAACTATTAATACAGTTGTTACCTGTTTGCATTGTATGAAAGTACCGATGTTTTGCAGTCTGCATGCCATAAGGACAGTGCGCAATAAAAGTTTCAACGGACAATGGTATATACGTGAGCTGATTGTCCCTAACAGTACAGTACCTCGATCATGAAGTACTGTTAGGCCCAAAAGCAATTGCTAAGTAAATGTTACAAATTTAAAATGTTTTTATGCACCGGAACTTTCATATCATAGTTTCCAATCCCTCATTGCTATCTTCACTATCTTCACCACTAATTGCTAACCTCAATATCCCTCATTATTCCCTCCAGCATCTCTAAGTGAACAACCAAACTGCACCCTCCAATTTAAAAGAGAGCCTCACCTGTTCATCTCTACTAAGGATGACTTAATTATGAGCCAATTTTTCCTGTCGTGACTACTGAGAAAACATATCGATAGCTTATTTATCATGACTCGAGTACTAAAAGACCTGATCATGAAGTTTTCCAAGTAAAAAGATTACTGCCATTTTTTAACCCAAGATGAAAATCATCAAATCATGGTAAGCTCATATGGAAAGCTCGAAATTCTGCATATAAGACTAGATGATCTTACCGAGACATAATTGGTCAGACAGTATCTCTCTCCACACACAAAATAATAGATGACGTCCCGAGTTTAAATCCCCAGGCAAAAAAAAAGAACACTAGGCGTTTCTGTGCGATAGAAGTATTGTTGAGAATTACTTTGCAACCAGCAGCAGTCCCAAGGAATCAAGGAGGTTGCACATTTCTCCAGAAACATGGGCAAAGATGTGCCTTTTAATATCGAATTGAAAAATGTTATCTATGAAAGTTAGTTTATGGTCTAGGATGTAAATGAGTACCATGTACAGAAGTATTTGGTATGTCCGAAGGATGGGCTTCAGAAGTATTTGATACAGCGCTGTCCTAGTACTCTCCAGGTCTTTCTTGCAGTTTATGCATATCCGCATCCTCTCTTAAAGCGTCCACTGTTGACATTCATAATTTCAGGCAAGATCGTAGCTATATATGTCATCAAAATCATAAATTTGAGTATATTGATTTGTGACTTGTTTCTCACTTACATTGTTGATCATCTTTTAGTTTAAACATGATTCGATCCGTGACATTTTCATATATTTGAATTATTTTTTATTTTTTATTTTTGCATTACATTATACCCACATGCTTGTCATTATCTACTATTGGTCCCAAAATTTTAATTAAGTAATTTCGGTCTAGCTTAAGCCGTCAATTCAATTGTTTGGCCTCACTGCTTGCTAGCTAGGATCCTTTATCAAGTAGAAGCTAGATGCAAAAGGTGATAAATTGTGGGTATATAGATTTGAATACTTCTGAATCTCGCTGGAATATCAATATACAGTTGTATATAATTTGATGCATGATGAATGATAGTAGTTAACATTGGCTGGCACGCACCCACCGACGCACGCACCTTTAATATTGTCGACTGCAACAAAGTCAGGATTATGAATCTTTAAACAGTTTTATTGTCTTGTCTTAGATACAATTCTAGATCCAATTCTTTTGGTAAACATCACCAGCGACCTTCCAAAATTTGTTGGGTGAGACATGTTTGTCTCATTAACTTCTCATCACTGCTGATTTCGACATTTGTCATGGTTGTCTGGTTACTGTCTTGCTCCCATGGCCGACCTTATCTCCAGGAATATATAAGTAATTATGGACCGGAGCTTTCTACCAAATCAGAGTTTGTAACAACTAACAACTATAAACCTTCATTCACGTCATGTCCTCATTTACGAAATCATATTATCAAATCAAGACCGGTTTTGAAAATTCAGAGAGCTAATGCAAAAATTTGAACGAGATCTTATATTAATTGCATAATAACATACAAAAAATAGATATAATAAAATAAATAGTATGACAAGATCATTCAATAATGTAAAAATTATTCTCAAACAACTATATAATTAAGATCACTAGGAAAGTTTTAAATAATATTGAACACGAAACTATAACTCCTACTACAGAATACATCTTTTATAAGGTGAGTCTCTTGCGGACTTACGAGAAAAAAAAAACCAATAAAAGGAAAAAAAAATCTGTAATTAAGAAAGTTTCAAATAATATTGAACACGAAACTATAATTCCTACTACAAAATGCATCTTTTATAAGATGAGTTTCTTGCGGACTTACAGAAAAAAAAAAATACTAACAAAAGGGACAAAAAAAATATGTAACCAAAAAAATAAGGGAAGAGTCTCCAACCTTGCGGAGCTTTTCTCTTTCCATGCAGAAGATCCCTTCGCTTAAGCAGAGTAGTGAAGTGATCTTCTGCTTGGTATATGACTTAAGCGTCTTTTACTACTGCTTAAGTGAAGAGATCTTTTGCATAGCAGGCTATGGCCTTCTGCCGCAAGGTACCAACAGTACTGCTGTGTTACTATCGAATCTCTCAACCTTTGCGTTTAGCCTCCTATCCGAGACGGATCAACGAGATAAGATTATGAAATCTATAAGAACGTGTTACTAGGTGATTTTATGAACTACAGAAGATGGAAGGAAAGTGAGGACGATTTTATAACGAGAAGATTCAAAGAGCTGTATAATAAACTTTCTATGGTTAGCCGAATTCAGTCATTCGACAAACTCATAGAAAATTTCTCCAGTGAAAGACGCTTTTGCGAGTCAATTATTTTGTTCAGGCGACTAGGTTCCCATGTTCAAATAGAGCCGATCGAGAAACTGTTCGATCTGGTAGTGAAGAGGTACCATTATGGGCATTTCAAATGTGTCCAAACCATAGATGAAAAACTCTTTGAGGAAAGTGAGGAGACAGCTCAGAAGATTTACAAAGATATATATTAAAGAGCCCTTTAGAGTTCGGGAACAGCCATTTTGCCGGCAACAAATGAGTGAAAGCGATAAGCTTGGTGCAAAAGTTACAATGCTAATAATACCATCACGTTATACTGAATTTTTGAGGGGCTTGCCAGCCATTTGGTTTAAAACATGTTGTGCCATTCATCCAAGTAACCTTGTTGATGTGATACTCTCTGGTGGAGTTGAAGTAGCTGATGTAAGTAAGAAACTCAGTGAGGAGAGGAGGATTTGAGACTCGGAAGATTCACACAGTCGTGTGAGCAACTGGAATTTGCTTCCAAAGAGCGCATCGTTGATAAAACTCGATCAATCAACATCATGTCACGATCTAGATATCATGCTATACACCAGAGCTGGAAACTTGAAAAGTGCCAGTCGAAAGGAAGGGGTTTGTCTGTGAATTCATCAAGTTGAAAACTCTAAATCTAAGAGGAGGAGCAGAAGGAAAACCTACTCCAAGATCAGGATCAGCAAGGGAAATAACAACTGCTCAAGTAGGAGGCGGAGGAGGGCAGGGAGCAAGTGCTCAAACGGTAGCATGAGTACATTTCATTTAATTTTGTCATTTGTATTTAAATTATACATGAATCAGCACTATCTCGGTAATTTTAAGAACCTCACTTATGTTAACATAGCATCCATGGAAGTAGAACTTGAAACCCTAGATACGAAGAAGAAGAAGCTTACCAGAAGCTAGAGAGAAAACCTTGGAAAAATATTTGAATCTAATTTCGGAAAATGAAAATTGAAAAGTGAGTCAACATTTATTACAAGCCACCTATTTATAGTAGTCAATTGAATAACCTAACTAACTTTCCTAACAACTAATTATTACAACTAGAATAGTCCAAATGAATTAATCCACATCAGCACACCGACTTATGCAATAGGTGCCATTACACTAAGATTGGTACATTGTTCCTTGAACACAGGGCTATGCAACCCTTTGGTAAAGACATCGGCAGTTTGCTGAGATGTAGGAACATATTGCAACAACAAATCCCTCTTTTGAACACGTTTTCTCACAAAGTGAAAATCATTATCAAGATGTTTAATTCTAGAATGAAACACAGGATTGGAGCACAAGGCAATGGCAGACAAGTTATCACATTTGAGTAGAGGATGTGCATGCACTCTAACATGAAGGTCACAGAGAATGTGCCTCATCCATAAGATTTCAGCAGCAGTATTTGCTAGAGATCTATACACAACTTTAGTAGAACTTCGTGAAACAGATCCTTGCTTTTTAGATTGCCATGAATCTGGACAATGTCCCAAATACACAATGAAGCCAGTTGTAGATCTTCTTTGATTTATTTTTCCAGCCCAATCAACATCACAATAGCCTGTAATATATGTTGGAGACTTTCCACATTTGTAAAACAATCCACAATCAATAGTGCCTTGTAGGTATCTCAATATTCTCTTTACTAAGGCAAAATGAACATCAGTAGGGGATGACATGAATTGACAAACTGTGTTTACTGCATATGCAATATCTGGCCTCATGAAAGTGAGATATTGCAGTGCCCCAACAATACTTCTATAAAGTGTAGGATTAGACAATGGTGTACCTTCATCCTTTAGCAGCTGAGCATGAGGTAAACATGGAGTATTACAATCTCTACAGGTTTCAAGGCCAACCTTCAAAAGGAGTTCCCTGGCATAGTTTTCTTGATATAAAAAGAGTCCTTTCTGCTTATACCTGATTTCAATTCCCAGAAAGTATGACAAGGGACCAAGGTCTTTCATATCAAACACATCACTAAGCTCAGTAACAACAGATGTGATTCCAAGCTTGTCTGATCTTGTTATAACAATGTCATCCACATATAATAGCAACGCTATCACACCATGATCAATAACCTTCACAAACAGACTAGGATCATAATGAGAAAATTTAAATCCTAGTGAAGGCAGGAAATTAGTAAACTTCTCATTCCAAGCACGAGGAGCTTGTTTTAAGCCATATAGTGATTTCTTCAAGTGACACACATAATCAGGATGAGTAGGATCAGAAAAGCCTTGAGGTGGGTACATGAAGACATCTTCTTTGAGATTACCATGTAAAAAAGCATTTTTAACATCTAACTGTCTTAATTCCCAATTATTCATTGTAGCAAGAGCAAGCACAAACCTCACAGTACTATGTCTAACAACAGGACTAAAAGTTTCATCATACTCCAGTCCTTTCTCTTAGCTATATCCTTGAGCCACAAGTCTGGCTTTATATCTCGAAACACTACCATCAGGATTTTTCTTGATCTTGTAAATCCACTTACTGCCAACAATGTTTTTCCCTTTAGGTAAAGGTACCAAGCTCCATGTGCCTTGTTTTTGAAGAGCATTTATTTCTTCAATCATGGCATATCCCATTCTAGAATCCCAACTGCAGCTTTAAAGCTCTTAGGTTCGACATGATCAGATACTTCCATTACATAAGTAACCATAGAAATATGCAAATCATTTAGAAGACTGTTCTGCACAATACAAGAATATGCACAAAAATCTTGAAAAGTCTTCTGTTTGATGATCTCATTCTTTGCTCTAGTCAGCATTGAATGATTATTGTAATCCTGAGTAACATCTTCAATAAATTGTAACTCACGTGGAAGTTCACTAGCAATATCTAGATTAGCATTCACACCAGGAACAAGAGAATTTCCAAACAGTTCAAGAGAGCTGTTGCTATCACTTGAGTGGAGTCCATCAGATTGCATAATTACATCACCATTTTCATCATTATTTACACTTGTATCATGACTACCATTATCACTGGTACCATGAGTCAATTCGAAAGAAGAAGTAGTAGCCACATTACCCCCCCCTGCAGCCACAAATGGGACACCATCTTATGGCTGGGAATGAGATCCAAAGGGCATGACCACCTGCAACTGATTGGGATGAAGAATAGGTAACATATGGGACTGGACAGGAGATGACGGAGCAGGAGGAACAGTACATGAAACAGGCACTGAATATTGGTAGGAGGCAGAAGAATGACAAGACTTAGAGGAAGAGGAGGGTGATGAAGATTTAGAGGTAGTGGTAATATGATATGGAAAAATTCTCTCATCATGAACAACATGTCTGCACATCCACAACTTATTTTTCTCAATATTGTAACAAAACACACCTTTGTATCCTAAAGCATAGCCAAGAAGACACAACGTGAAGTACGAGGTTCAAGTTTTTCATGAGTGTAGGGTCTGAGATAAGGATAACAAGTAGTACCAAAAATCTTAAAAAAAGAAAGATCAGGAGCAGAGCCAAACTACTCAATGTATAGAGAAGACATTTTGAGAGACTTACAAGGCATTCTATTGATGAGATAAGCATAGTGACCCACAACATGAAACCAGAAATTTTTTGGGAGTTTAGTCGCAGATAACAGTGTGATACATGTTTCAACAAGGTGCCTATTTTTCTTTTCAGCAACATCATTCTGCTGAGGGGTATAAGAACAAGTAATCAAGTGCAAGATGCCTTTAAGATCAAGAAAGTTTCTGAAGGCTTTGCTATTAAACTCACCACCACCATCAGTTTGTAGAGATTGGATGTGAGATTTAAATTGAGTAACAACAAAATTATAGAACTTCATGAAAACTGACAAAATGTTAGATTTATTAATGAGTGGAAAAATTCACACAAACTTGGTATAGTCATCTATGAAAGTAACATAATACTTGAAACCTTCAATTGATAAACATGGAGTAGGCCCCACAAGTCTGAATGAATTTTTTGAAATGGACTCAATGACTTGGACATAGATTCAGGAAATGGCAACCTATGCATTTTGCCACTAAGGCAGTCTGAGCATACATGAGTAGAACTATCTTTAGTATACTGAACCTTTGACAAACTAAGCATCTTTGATGCTACATCAGATGTAGGATGTCCCAGCAACTTGGGTGTCTTGAAGAGAAAGAGCCCTTCCCCATTACTCCTTCCTCTGTATAGAAGAGCTCTTGACACTTTGTCCTGCACACAGATATGCGAATTATCCATTGTAATGAAACAATGGTTATCTCTGCATAACTTATTAAAAGACAATAAATTCACTGCAAGGCTAAGAACATGTAACACATTATTAAGATGGAAAGTATAAGTGGCAGATGTGATTTGTGCAGCACCAATGTGTTTGACTTTCAAACCTGCCCCATTGCCAATGGTAATGGTATGATTGGACTCATAAGGTTAAGTAATGGTTAGATTCCTCAGATCAGAGGTCATATGATGTGTAGCTCCAGTATCACCAATGGCTTCATCAGTATTAGTCTGAGATGGGGGTTTAGCACCCTGAAATGCATAATTGCTTCTATGGCGGCAGTCCAATGCAGCCTGCCCTTTGAGACCACAAATCTGACAAACAACAACTGAATGAGAAGGATGATTAACTGGAACATCAGTCCTGTAAAAACAGTTCACAACAGTATGTCCCTTCTTGCTGCATATTTGACATTCTGGTGGAATCCCATTATTGTTTCTAAAATCTCCAGTGTTGTTGTTTGCAGGGTCTGGAAGCATTTACTTGCTATGTGTCCTTTCTTGTGACATATTTGACACTTAGAGTTTTGATAACAGTTAGTGGCAGTGTGGCCTCTTTTACCGCAAATTTGGCATTCAACTCCATTTTGAGTCTTGTAGTTTCCACCATTTGAACTGTTATTGAAGCTAGGCTTGCCACTGTTGCTCCAGCTAGATTGACTGAAAGAATTATCACTCCATGCACCTTTTCCTTTGGCATTGGCAAAAGAACATGGAAACTGCCTTCTCTCTCTAGTGTTAGAGTAATTGGAGTTGTTGTTCTTGTAGGTGTTGCCTTTGGCAGCCAATGCAGTCATAGAGGTTTGAGCAGAAAGTAACCCATCAATGTCTCTTTCAACTGCCAACAATTGTGCTCTAAATTCTTTCAGAGATATAGGAGAGTCTCTTGCTCGAATGACAGTCTTAATCATTGAATACTCTTATAGCAGTCCATTGAGAGTAACCACAACAATGTCTTCATCAATCTGGTTGACATCTATAGAACTCAACTGATTTCTTGCATGCTTGATGCGCAACAGGTATTTGTCAATGATATCTGCACCTTTCTTGATGGTTTGTAGATCAGTTTTCAGTTGGATGATATTAGCTCTTGAGCTAGAAGACAATCTTTCAAGTAGAGCAAGCCAAGCCTCATAAAAGGACTTGCTTCCCACAATAATCTCCATGATGTCTTCATCCAGGGTAGCCATAAGCAGGCCAAGAAGTGCTTTGTCAGTCTTCTTCCATATGTGATAAGCATTGGTAATTTCTCTTATAACTTCAGCTTGTTCAGTGAGAACAAAACGAGGTGGACAGGGATATGAGCCATCAAAGCATCCAAACAGATCATTGCCCTCAAGTACAGACTGAAACTGGCAGCTCCACTTCACAAAATTACTCTTACTAAGTCTAACAATGATCATGCTCGGCAAGGAGTTGATCTCAGACTGTGACACTCCTAATTTGTTCATTTTGTCACACACCAACAAGTTATTGCGATTATCACAAATATCTCTCAGTTATCAACAATTATATTTCTCACAAGGTTTATAAAGAATTATGAACTACTTCAGCATCAAGTTATAGATCTCATAATATGTAGATTTGGAGGCTCACAACAAGTACAGTGAGTTTACAGACTAGACTATAGTGAGAACACATAGATCTGAGAAGGAATAGAGCTCACCAGATTTAGCCATCACCTGCAGTAAGCTTGAGAAGAAGTAAGAAAGCTTGATTTGTAGAACGAAGTTTAGGATCACACCTCAATTTTCAGAATCCAACAATTAGTGAAGGCCAAAACATGAACCATAGCTAGAAATCTTGAGGAAATGAGCACAGATGCACAGAAAATTCATAGATCCAAAGCTTCGTAGTATACGCAAACAAAATCGAAGCTATTGCAGTAAATCTAGGGTTTCATCACACACAAACCATACAAATCTGAACTTGCGGAAGCAGGAAGAAGATTAATTACTATCACAGCTTGATAATAGGTCACAGAATCATGAGCCATAGCTTTGATACCATGTTAACATAGCATCCATGGAAGTAGAACTTGAAACCCTAGAAAAGAAGAAGAAGAAGCTTACCAGAAGCTTGAGAGAAAAGCTTGGAAAAATATCTGAATGTAATTTCTGAAAATGAAAAGGGAGTCAACAATTATTACAAGCCATCTATTTATAGTAGTCAACTGAATAACCTAACTAACTTTCCTAACAACTAATTATTACAGCTAGAATAGTCCAAATGAATTAATCCACATCAGCACACCGACTTATGCAATAGTTGCCATCTTTGACTAGGAAAGCGAGGAGTGAGCTCAGTGACTCTGTTAACAACTTAATGTTTTGAACTTGTGATGCATTAATCTGTTTTCCTATATAAGGAGTCATTTCGTATGTTTGGAAAAGTAAGCAATGAAAAAAAAATGCAGAATACGATTTGAAATTGAGTGAGTATCGATCCTTTCGAATATATTAACATCGAGTGAGTATAATGTTACTTAAAATTTTTAATAACAACATGTTTGTCACAGAAACAGAGTAATTAATGTTGTAAATAGAGATTTTAAAGATGCAGTAAAGGGGTATAGTGCCTCATGGGGCTGGTCAAGCTTAATTGAAGCTAGGGACTTAATTATTAAGGGCTCTACTTGGCAAGTTGACAATGGTTTGTCAATTGATATATGGAAAGATAGTTGCCCACAACAATATTGCTGCTGCCAACTTGCCTGCCCGAGTTCACTCCCTAATTGACTGGGACACTCGCACTTGGTCTCTCGAACCAATACTGCATTTGCTACAACCTAGCTAGGTGAGCCTAATCCAGACTATTCCCATTGGAAATGAAGATGGGTGTGACAGATAATATGGCCTTGGAACAAGAATGGGGAATACATTGTAAATTCTGGATATCATTGGCTTCACATCAAACAAAACTGAACTAAGCAAAGTACTAGTCACTCTTCTCATTTGGTGGATCACAGTAGTGAAAATTACTATGGAAATTCCAAAAATTAGAAACTTCTTATGGAGAGCTTTATCAGGTGCTATCTCAACTCTTCTTATTCTCCATAGAAGGAAGGTAGCTGCATCCTTTCTCTGCCCTATTTGTGGGAACTATGAGGAGTCGATTGAACACATTCTACTCCTCTGCCCTTGGGTATATGTGGTATGCCGGTGTGGTTTGGGTCCCCCTTAGGCCATTTCCAACAAAGAGGGCTACATGTGACCTTAAGCCTTTTTGGCTAAAAAATGGGCTCCAACATGGGAAGGTCTAAAGGGCTAAAGGTGGGAAGGGGGGGGGGGGGGTGGAGGGGGCTGAATTTAGTCCTATGACAAGCCCTTTAGCTCTCGGTGGGACCCACGGAAAATCAGCCCAATCAAGGTAAAAAAGATGCAATGCATGAATTCAAAAAGAGGGATGAATTTAGCCCTATGACAAGCCCTTTAGCTCTCGGTGGAACCCACGAAAAATCAGCCAAATCAAGGCCAAAAAGATGCAATGCATGAATCCAATGGCTATAATCAATTGTTTTTGATGCAATCCAATGACTTATAATTAAGGATTATAATTATACACATGCATGAGCAATTAGCCGTTGGCTTCATTTTTTTTTTAATATATGTATGTATTCCTAAAGAAAAACGATAACAAAACGGTAATTTTTTCTCACTTTACCTATATAAACATACATTCTATCTTCCTAATTTCTCACACTTTCTACCCTCTCCAATACCACTTCTACTTATTTGAAGCATGTCCACTCTTTCTCTCAAAGGGGTGAATTGGACAAGAAAAGAAGATGAAGCTCTTTGTGTTGCATATATGAAAGTATCCGAAAATTCTACAAAATGTAATGACCAAAAAGGAGACGGCATTTTGAAAATTAATTGATGGCTTCAATGACAATCCTCCAAATGCAAGATCGAATGAAAGTTGTAAGTCTCGATGACAAAAATTTCTCTTTCCATAAATGAATAAATGACATTCTTGCATCACACGTTCCGAGAGAAGGCTTCAAAGTGGAGCAAATCGCATAGATCAAGTAAGATTCTTATCATATATATTTTTTATGTATTGTATTTCAAGATAATTTCATGAATTATTTAAATAGAAGTCAAGTAAATGCTTATTATTCTTCGTCTATAAATATCCAAATTTTGATACCTAATACCCCATAGATAGTTCGAACTGCATAGGAACGATAATCTATTTTGGCTTGAATGGTTTGTAGAGGAACCCTACATTCTCTGATCCATTCGACACATGCAATTTCTTTTCCGTCGATACGCCCTGCAATTTGTACTTGAATTCCTTTTGTACCTGCTTGCTCAGTTAATTCAATAGCCCTTTTCATTTCTTTTTTCTTATTTATTGTTGTTGAAAGTATTGTTATAGCAACACCTCACCGAGGATATGTTTAGGGAAGACATGAAAGGAAATTCGTTCAATTTTCATAGTTGCTACGATTTATGCAAAGATTGGGTGACATTTGACACACCCTCACAAGAACATTTTGGTCCACCCCCGGTGCAGAGAAATCTCTAGTGTCCTTGAAAGACGATGATGATCTTGTCAATAGTAATTCAACACCAACTTTATCTAGGGATCCGATTCCTAGGCCGATGGGAAGAAATGCTGCAAGAAGAAAGCAAATCAAGGACCAAGAAAAGAAGAAGAAAGCCTTTGAATATAAGTTATTAGCTTGCATGGATCGATTGGCGGAAGATAATGCGAAGGCGGAAGAGGCAAAAGCAATAAGGGAGAAGATGATTGAAGATCGACGAGAGAGAGATGGAGAAAAAGCTATTTTAATGATGCAAACCGTTAATTTTACTCCAAAGAGCAATGCTTATTTTGATGGAAAAGAGAGAGAAGCACTTGAAAAGCTAAGCACACGGGAATTGTTTCTGAATACCGGCTCAACATCGAATGACTATCATCCACAAATGCCATTCGATGAAGAAGACGAATTTTAGTTAATATAAACTAGTTTCTTTCAAGTGCATGTTTTTTTTTTTTTAATTTATTTATTTTGTATCATGTTAAATTGTTAATGAAGTTTATGTAATATTTTATTTATGAAATAAATTGTGAAATTAAAGTAGAATTAAAGTACACTTTTATTCATTACAATTGAAACTAAACAAGCCACACAATAAGTTAAAGCAAATAAAAACAAGTCACCCATTAATAAAAAAAAAAACAATTGAAAGGGCTAAAATTTAGTCCTACTTTACTGAAGATGATTCACTTGTTCGTAAATAAAGAATAATATTTATGGGAGCTAAATTATAGCCCTGGAGCTCTCTCTTACTGGAGATGGCCTTAGGTTTGAAAATTGAAAAACAGTGCATCACAGCTCTGGACAATTGGATATTGAGCATATACTCCTTAATTCCTAATGCAGTTGAAAAGAAGAGAGTACTTACTGTGATTAGTGTCTACTTTTGGAAAATCTAGACTCTGCGTTGTGATTTCAAACTACTGGTAATCTCAGGGCCGACCTTGAGCTTAGGCGAAGCAGGCCCAGGCCTAGGGCCTCACACTTCAGGGGGCCTTGAAAAAAAAATGTTGGCCTGCAATTATTAAAAAAAAAAAGGGTAAAGAAATAGAAGACGCTTAGAGGACACCCCTCAAGCTCATCAATTATCCTTTAACCCCACGTGTTGGTCAAAATGCTAAGGACCGCCTTCCTCTAGTTTATATCCCCTGTTCTGTTGCCATTGAGGCTTAGAAAAAAATGAATTGCTTTTGATATTTGTCTTAGTCTTTTTTTAAGTTTCCTTTACTTTTACTGTATGTGCTCCATCAACTGGTAATCTGCAGAGCCATGACGATCAGAGGCAACCAAACCCAAATGCCCTATGTTCCCTTCTCCTCTGTGCTTGTCAATCCACCACCATCACCACCACGACGGCTCAGATATGCTCAATCAACCTCCTCTTCCCAACTCCCCAATACCTCTTCCCCTCCTCCTGAGTTTTCAGACTTCCAACACGCTGGAATTTTTGCAAAACCAAAATGAAGAGCTGCACTTATCCATGGAAACACTCACCCAAAACTAAAATCAAATTTCAGCTCAGCTTGCTGCTCTCCGAAACACCGTACTAGCACTCTAGTAGCACTCCTCCAAAAAGCCCAACCGTCGTCGTCCACCACCCACATCACCAGTTCATCACATCTTCACCCTACATCTTTAGGGCCTCAAATTTTTTTCGCCTTGAGCCTCCAAACTCACAGGGCCGGCCCTGGGTAGTCTCCACACAGGTAGTCATCAGCAAGAGTAACTCTTTATTGTCAGACTGGGAAGCAAAGAAGTTAGTTGCTACTCCTAATATCCCAATGGTGGCCCCATCTCGTAACTGGACTCCTCCTCCCCTAAATGTCTTTCAAATAAACTTTGATGCTTGCTGGTCCAAACACACGAGTACTAAGGGTTTTGGAGTGATGATCAGAAACCATCAGGGGGAGGTGGTGGGAGGTTTAAGCCCAACGAAAGTCTGTGGTTCTGTGTTAGTTGCAGAGGCAACAACAATATTAGATGGTATTAATCTAGCTATTGATCGGAATTTGAGAAAAGTGATTGTGGAATCTGATGCATCGGAGGTTATCAAGGATATTCAATTAAAAACAAAGAGTAGGAATTGGAGGATTTACCTCTTGACTGTTGAAATTAGCTAGGAAGAGGAGCATATTCTTTTCTGAAATCAGATAGGAATTGTTTCCCAAAGAAGCGAATTCAGTCGCTTATGTAGCAGCATTGCTTGCCATAAGGACGGTGGGTCTTCTTAGATGGGCAATCTTGCCACCACCCTCTTTGCTTCGTGTGCTAAAGACGGATGGCCTCCCTTGCCCTCCAAATGTTTCTAATTAGTTGTTATATCATTCTCCCTTACTGGGTTTTGTCGGATTTTCTCTCTGTTCCCCGTCTTGTATAAGATAGGTGGAGATGATAAATCCTTGTATGTCTGTTTCTGTCTTCGGGTTGAGGCCCCCTTACTGGGCTCTCTTTTGGCTGGTCCCTTTAATGGATATTTCCGTTTCTCAAAAAAAAAAAAAAATGTTGGAAAATAAAAAAGGAATTGAGGGTTTCACTTTGCCCTCTATATTCCATTCTCAGTAGAATCATTTCCAACTCCACTTTGTAGTTTAGTGGCTCATTTGTTAATGTTCTATATGTTATTCTTGTATTGGTTTAAGGGCATTCTTACAAAAGTAATTATAAGGCTATGAGGGAAGCAATATGGTTTCTTAAGTAAGAGAGTAGTTGTCTGGGTTAAAGCTGCCGTCAAACTCATTGAGATCTGCTGTGAAAACAGAGCTGTTGTAATCCTTTGTAAACTCTTATTTGATAGTGGATATCTTTATCCCTATTGCTCCACACATAGGCGTTGCAAACCACGTTAACAATCTTTTGTGTTTTTAAGTTTATCGTTCTTGCATTTCTTAAAGGGGTTGACAATAAGTTCTTTCAAAACTGACTATTTGTCCTTCATTATCTAGCATCCTTTAGTTTAGCATCCCCCTCCAATGTATGAAAAAGATAAATATAAGGAATATTTGACAGATCTCAAGCAATAAATCACTTGGATTGATTGCAATTACCTAGTGATGACCTAATGATGCAGAAAAAGGAAAGCTGCAGTGATTGATCACATTTGGACCCTTTGAGGGATAAATAGGAAAGTAATGTGAAAGAAATTAGTGTTAGTTTCAGAGCGTAAAAGGCTACCACGATACAATTTCTTAGCGTAGTTGCTACCAAGAAATTATGAATTTTCGAGCATAATCGCTTCCAAGAAATTAGGATTTCTGAGCATAGTCGCTTCAAAGAAATCCAACTTGAAGAGGTTTTGGATTAGATCGAAACAATGATGTGTGTGGTCGATCATTTTCTTCTCAACAAACTCTAAGTTTGGAAGACTTTACAAGCTCCAAGCTTGGAGTGAGCACGAACCCCACAGTTCGGTTTTTGGTCTCCCTTATAGAGAAGAAAAAGGGGGAGTAGAAGAAGGGAGGTTGCAAGTCCCCGAGAAAAAGAAGAGAATTTGAAATAAAAATTTAAAAACGGGAACTTTTAGTAAAAAATACCTCGAAATATGTGGTTGGAAAATTTAACCGGAAAAAGTGGACGGAAAAGTCACTTGAAAATGGCCGGAAAAGACATTGACTGGAGTTGACCGTAGGCTGACGTGGCGTGGGTCCCTTGCTAACATGGCGTGGGTCCCAGTTGTTCACTTGGCGTCGGTCCCTTGATGACGTGGCAGCGACTGTGGGCCAGTGGGCCGAGTTGACTTTGGGCTTCTAGGCTTGTTCCTTTCTTCTTCTAGGTTGGGCCTTATTTTCTTCTTCCTTTCTTTTCTGCCGGTTCAAGATGCAGCCAAAACTTTTGGCTGGTTTGGGGAGGAAGTAGCCGGTTCCCGGAAATTTTTTTCCGGTTCCCGGATTGTGTGATTGAGGTGCTTCTTCTATAAAAATTTGGCAGTAACTGGAGGTCTAGAAAGTGATGAACCAGTGGAATATTGCTGTGGGTGGTTTGGAGCTTTTGGTGGTCGGTTCGGTTTGTTTCTGGTGGTTCTGCCGCCGGTTCTAGATTCTTGGGGTCGAGGGCTTCAAGTTATATGGTGGAGGCAGAAAAGATTTCAAGGATTTGTATTTGGATTTAGGGTTTTCGCTTCTTGAATCAAGGTTTGGCTATTTGTTTCAGGGTTAGGACATCGTGTTGATAACGTGTTTAAGGAAAACTAAAATTGGGAGAGAATTGAGTCGTGCTTTCATTGATAATAGGCATCTCTTTATATAGAGGATTACAAAGCATAGAATCAGAGTTCTACAAGGAAACGTAATATTACAATTGATTGGATATCTCCAACATTCTCCGATATTATCTCTAATTCTAACCCTATTACCACTAGGTCAAGTAACCTAGAGTTTGGGCTAGACACATATTCTGGATTTACTTGAACATAGAAGTATATATCACAAGACGCATACAACTAACAATAGCTGTACTTTTCATAAAACTACTAATGTCTTTTTTTTTTTCAATAAATCTAAATACTCGATGCAAAAATAAAATAAAAATAAAATAAAAAACAGTGGATATGCATTCAATCAATTCTTTCGTTTAGGCCACTAGGCTCTAATTATCAAACATTGCTAAACAGAGCTAAAAGAAAATGTTTATAAAGATAAAATGGATGAGTTTAGCTAAGCTGAAACCAAGTAAAGCTCCAAAATTCAATTAGGGTTGGTTTTTATCGTAGGTAGGGTCTGTACTTTCTTACCTAAACTTAAAAACTGATCAAATAGGTACATGAACTCGCAAAATGACACTGATTAGATGCTTCCGTTAACTTTCCATCCAATATCTGTTAAAAAAGAGGGTAAAATAGATACTTCACATTCTTTTTACATGAAAATGACTCAAATGACCTTAGATGTGAAACTTCTAGCACAATTCAAGTAGCTGCCTAATTGGATTGAGAATAAGCTGGGTTTAATGTGGTTTTTGATGAAATTTATATCTGGATTATGTTCTCCATTTGTCTTAGTTCCTCTTGGATTTTCATGGGTGTTCAAAACAACTTTCAACTTTGCTTCTTCTGGTTTTGTTCTTAATATACAGCCAGATTATATAGGTGGTCTCCCATCCGTTATACTCTTCATTCTTGAGACTAAAATTAAGGCTACCAACTCTTTGCTTTCTTCTCTCATTTAGACTACCACTCACTATAGTCTATTTCCAGACTACTAAAAGCCATTAATTGATCCAATTCTCCATGTGAAGAACCTGGTATTAACAATTAAAACCAAATTAAGCAAAAATTAAAGAAGAAAACAACACCCAAAAGGCCAAAACTCATGAACACCACCACAACAACCGTTCAGAATGATCAGAATTCTGCTGGCTAAAAGATGAAGACAATAATCGGATTTTCCTGAGGTTTACTCTCAACTCCTAGGCATGAAATTTTTTTTTTAAAAAAAAAGAACTTATGTTCTTTTCACAAAGTTAGGATCCTTCACGAACTTTCTCAACTTCTCAGGAATTGCTCAATAAGATGAAGCTCTATACCCACCCTTAATCAAAGACAAAAAACCCACACATAACATCCATAAGATAATTAGAGAGAGTAATATCCACATTGAAGATCAGTTTATTGCTAATAGAAGCTTAAAGAGATCAGATAGACTACAAGGAGAGTGAGGTTTGAAGAACTAAGAGAAGAAAAATTGAATTTGAAATGCGGTAAATTGAAGTGTAGCTGTGGGAAGGAAGAAGATGACACAAAGGTTCAGGTCTGAAAGTATGATATGAGAAAAAGTCATTTTTGCCCCTACCTATGTGTGGCACATGGTTGATTTAATGGAAATTGAATGAAAAGTTAACAAATGTATCTAATTGGTGTCATTTTGCGAGATCAGGTACCTATTTGATCACTTTAAGTTCATGCAGGATTGAGTTTGGTTGATGAAAGTACAGACCTTACTCATGATAAAAACTCATCCAATTAATATAGGCTACATAGCTATTTACTTATTTAGTTAAAGATTGAGCTGGGAAATACATACTTCAGCCAGCTTTCGATGTCAGACAAAGTATGAAGTACTATATATTAATTAGGCCCAAAGGCAACTCCTAAATGAATGGTTTGCAAAATTTGAAAATTGAATTCCTTAACCTTCACCTTCTTCATTCCTAATTGCTAATTGGTATCCCCTTCAGCAGCTCTCGATAAATAAAAAACCCAACGCAGTCCACCGTTTAAAGACCCAATGAACACTAAAATCAGGAAGACACATACTTAGAATGAACCACTTTCCCCCTTATTTTCCCTTCCTTCAGGAAAAATTTCCTTTCCTTTTGCAACCCAAATGCAGGAAAGGAACGAGTTTCCTTTCCTGATACTTACTTTGTACGAACCAAACATGGCCAAAGTTTTATCTCTATGTCCTTGAAAAAAGCCTAACATACTCGTCCATTAACTCGATTGATCCAGTCTACGAAAAAGCCTTAATTTGTCAAGAATTAATTCAACCACAAATTAACCCTCTAAACAAAACCTTTTTTGTGGTGAAATAGCAGGGATTAATTAAATCAAATACCAGGAGGGAAAATACCTGTTATGTTAAAGAATGTTGACTATTAGTGTGCCTTGTCAAACTAGGATTAGTTCTATAGTTGTAATATGTAACATCCCGAACCCGAATTGAAATCACCAAAATTTGAACAAGTTTACCTTTGATCAGGGGAATTCAACAACGCCGTTGCTCTTGCATATCGCCTTCTAGTTGAAAAGGAGGGAGTGTGTACCTCAACGTTTCCTCATTAACCCATGGCTTTGTTGATGAGTTCTTCACGAGAATCAAACATGGTGATGCCAATCTTGGCGTGATCTTGCTATGTTATTTACTATTGATGTAAAGAAAGCAGAAAGCTTCCTACGAATTGCAAGAGGAGAGAGAGGGGGGGGAATTTATCGAGGGTTCCAGAGAGACCAAGAGAAAAGGGCCCTGCTGGTTTCTCTCTTCCATCTATTTATACCTAAGATAACCTAAGATGAAGGGTCCAGATTAGTCGATGCTGGGATAAATGGCCCCAATTGCACCATATTAAAATTTTAATTAATTACTTATTTTTTTCCTTAATATTTAATCCGAGCATATTAATATATGTATATATATATAATTTGTTTTTAAAATGTCTCGGGTATTACGAACCCACCCACTTAAAAACAATTCGTCCTCGAAATTCATAATAGTATAGCATATTCCGAACTCTATAGTAGATAGCTCTTGATCTGTCAATCTGTTCATTGGCCTACTCATCCAACACTACAATTTTACTTGCATAAACTAACATTCTGGATGCCAATAACTAATATTATTGAAAACACTCGGGCAAATCTTACACGTCCAATAATTTAGGGAATCTGTGTTTCCAATGATAACACAATCTTATGATGCCATACATATGGCATCACCTATATTGCTTCAAGTGGTTTTAGTCTAAAGTAAACTGGATTCTCTCTATTTCCTCTCTATACGTACATTAGGATGATAGGAAAGCATGTAAATTCTCCATATCAAGAGCTTCAAAGAATCTGAACTCCTTCATATGATTTTTGGAACCGATAATCAAATAATAATTATCATCCTATTCATCCTAAACTGGCTCTGCATCGAGATCATATTTAGAGTCACCAAAGAGTGGCATATCAAATATTTGTTTGCCTCTATACTCTTTCCAAGCATCATATTGAGACGCCTCTATGGATTGCTTAGTACCATCATAGACACATTTCTTTGGAAATAAATTGGAACTGGATAACTGTAAACAAGAATTAACTTGTATTACAAATTGGCCACTAGAATATTTATTCTGGCCATTTATGCAACGTGGGTTGTAGATGTTTTCTCCACATATATCAAAGCCACCACATGGCCCTGAAACACTGGTGAAGAATTTGAAGTTGAATTGACCAATAAAGCCACAGATTGGCTTTCCAAGGCCACAACGTAATTGATAATTAAGTTGGCTATGGCTTAATTGATGATATGTATAACAACGTCCAGAGCCATGAAAGCCATATGCATGATAATTGAGTTGACCATTTTAAGCATACTTTGATCACTTTCATGACCGTGGTAGCATCCAGTAACAAGACCGCATCTCTCTTGGCTAGATTCTCTTGGAGGCTTTTCTTCTATCTTGCTTTTCCGGAGAAACCTAGAAGCAAAGTCTTTCAAGTCTCTCTCTTTCCTCCAAACTTCGTCTTCCATTTCCGAAGAAATCCAGAAATACCACCCAAGAAACCATTTGTTATCGATCAGGTAGATGAAATCACTGAGAAAGCCGTATTCACCTGGCAGACTAACATGGGTGTTCGATGCCGAAGTCAGACTGGAGAGGAGAGAAGTCGACTGATGGGCTTTGGTAGAGGTCATAATCAAGCGAGCCTGGGTCCTACACATCTCGATCGTTTGCCATATGATGTTATGGCCTATTATGGGTTTCCCATCCACTGTCCCATAGCGGCTCTTCGGCAGGTTCTCGGTGATTTTAGCAGTTGGGGGCCAAGGAGGAAAGTGGGCTTTCTGGCCTACCATCGCTCCTGAGGAAAATGTTTGGTATTAGGAGGTCTGAGCGAGAGATTTGGCCCGATAGCATGTGGTGGGTATCACCCAAACAATCGATCTATACTTCTATCTTCCCCATAATACCAGCCCTGCATCGCTAGCCGCCGCTCTTTGCTGCTGGAACACCTCCAGCAGTACATTCGATTTCCAGTTTGGGCAAATGAGCATAACTCTGCTGAATGTTCTTACCATCACGGGGTTGCCCATTGACTTTGACCCCTATGTGCATGGTTAGTTTGATGGCATTCAATTTCCTTTGGGAATTGATGTGGCTGGTCGGGGCATCACAACAAATCCTACCTATTCTGGCGCGACTATTACTGCACCCAGCGCGACCAGATAGGAGGTATCGCATTCCTGGAATTCTGGCTTTGCAAATTATCTTTTGCACTTGTTCCAACAAATCTACTAGGCCCTGGAATTCTCTAGCCACTGCTCTCTACAATGGTATTTGAGTTGGCCTTAGGCAACCTGTATTGAGTGCATTATATTTCTCCCTTTATAAAGCCATAATGCACCCTTTTGATGCCGACATTAGTGGCCCTTTCTGGATCCTTGCCTTTTGGTTGCCGATTTATTTCTCTCGCTTCCATCGCTATGATATTCCAAAGGAACCTTTAGTCGATTCCCTTTTGGGGAACTGGATTTGCTGCAACGTAAGGTATCGAGCTCTACCCTACTCCGAGTGTTTTATTTACTTGTACTTGCTGGAAGAGATGCCGGACCCAAAAATAGTCCTTTCTAGGCGACTCCCTCCTCCCCTTGATGATGGCTTTCTGCCCAGTGGACGGGATTATAGCGAAAGAGCCCTCCTGGCCTTTCGTCGCGCTATCTCTTACTTGGATATTCGTCTTGCCACTGACCACGTAAGTTATGAGCTCTATGCCCCTAACCACTTTGCTCGCCAATTTGGGTTGGCCCAGTTGGTACCCTGGCCTCTGGTTGATTCTGCCAATTACTACACCTCTTGGCAGAGATTAGCCCCGCCTGGATCTACCCTTTTTCAGAGTCAGTTTACTTTGATAGTGATTTCCCCTTGGGTCAAAGCGCTGTACCCTCTCAACGATGTCGACGATGATTATGCTGATTGGTGGAAAGCAGTGCCCGTGAACTATTAGGACCTACCATATTACGAACTCTTTGCCCTGATCTTCTGCAGCATGAGTAGTCCCAGTCCGGAAGACCGCAAGATTCTTGAGCGCTTTTCCAACCCTGCAGCACAACCCCCACGACCTATTCTACCTTCTCGCTCATCGTGTCTAGGGATAAAAATCCACGAGCTTGGGGCAACAGTAAGTTTTCGTCCTTCACTATTCCTTTTCCTTGTCTTGATTTTTCGCGCTCTTATTCCTGAGTGTGTTTTGTAGCGAACTACCTGGAGCAGGACAACCTCTGTTCAGGTTGGGAAACAAAAGGCAATAGCAGAGGAGACTCCTGAGGGAGAGTCTTCTCATGATGAAGATCCCGCTGAGGTAATTTGGTTAAGAACGATCCCAAACTTATATATTTGGTGCTTCCCCCCTTTTTGAGTTGTGATTCTTTTCTTGTACAGGCCACTGCTGTCTTCGCTCGCAAAAGCGATCGAGCTCAATTCATAGAAGGGAGTTTTGAAGATGACGAACCTCTGGGAATGCGATTGGTAAACTCCGGCCCCGTCTTATCCTATTTAAATTTTAGAATCTGGGTAGGATCTTTACTATATATCTTTTGACAGGTCCGTCAGAGGACCACTGATCCCTCTTGCCTGAGCGAGGCTGGATCCTCAGCTGCTGCAGAAGAGCTAACTTTCTCGCTAGTTCAAGCACTAACTAGCCCTGTGGTGCCTCTTCCCTCTCCCACATCTACAGAGCATCTGCAAGGTCCTACTATTCTAATAATGATTTCCGATGATGACTCCCCATAGCATGAAAGCGTGGAAAGCCACTCTAAGGCTTCTGCCGCTTATGAGGAACTAATGACGACAGAGATTCCGGCGGCACAAAAGGTCCAAGAGGTGAATAAAGCGGGGCCTCCCTCTGGGTGACCATGTACCAGATATCAACCCAACAGCTCGAGAGGTAAGCCACTGTTGGCCAATGCTTTCCATTTCCCTTTAGATCCAAACCCGCTCTTTCACATTTCTGAACCTGACCAGTATTTTGTTTGTACCAAGGCGGTGGTCTGTGGCTCCAAAGATTTGGCCGGCGGGACGTACATCACAGGTTTGGGGAATGAGTCGAACAGTGGTGGTGGTCTCTTGATTTCGGAAATAGACTAGTCGAGCGTTGAGGCTGAAGGTTCTGCTCTCGGAGCTGCTCGTCTCCAACACTCTATTGATGAACCTCCCATTGAATTTCTAGAGTCTCCTATGGTTGAGATGTCAGACCAAGCTCAGGGGGTCATTGAGGGAAATTATGCTGAAGACAAAAGAATTGAGGAACCAATTGACCCTCTAGCATTGGTGACTTATGATCGTGCTGTGAATCCTCCGCCTCCTCCTCCTACTAGGCTCGAAAATCTAGCTCGTATCCTTGAGTAAACTCATCCTACAGTTGCTGAACTAGCGAGGACAGAGCTTCGAAACCTTTTAGGATAGTGGCGGCTGGGGCCTGAAGAACTTCCCAGGATCTGGGAAGCCATTGTGTTCCTTCACCGAGAGCGGTCAATCCAACTTAGCTAGACACTATAGAGAAACTGTTGAAAGACCTTGATGTGGCCTGCACTTGCGAATCTGCCTCGGATGCTTGAACTCGTGTGGCATGCGTGGGATGGAATAACCTCGCTAGTCAGATGGAGACTCTTCGCGGCGCCTTGAATTATTAGGCCATTTGCATGGGGGAGCTAAGGCTCCAAAAGTTAGACTTAGAAGCCCTAAATCCGACATCTCCAAACTTGTTTGGCCCATGTGAACAACGAGCTCAGCGCAGAGGAAGCCCAACTGGATGCTCCCTTGGCTGCCTCCGAAGAATTGACTCGTCGCTTGGCCCAAGCTGAAGAACGGGCCTTCTTGATTGAAAACAGGGCCCTTGTTGCAGACCTCTGGGTTGAGGTGCTTTGTGTGAAGCTTGATTTTGCGGGCCAACCACTTTAGGCCTCTTATAACTTACAGTAGTGATTTCCTTAGGCTCCCAATTATAGTACAAAAATTATATATATATATATATATACATATATATTCTTCTTGTAATACCGACGACATCTTTATTTCTTAACTAATATTTATCTTTTGGATCCACTTGCTGGCCCCACTTAAAACTCTTGGTTTTATCTTCTTAATGAGTCTTAACTTCGCATTAACTAACTGTTGAAGACGGTTGTGAGAAGAAAGTATTGAAAACGGAACAATTACCTCCTCGAAAACCGTTCGGTTCCCCCATGATCCCTTCTTTTTTGAGATTTAGGACAACTTTAATCAAGATTTATTGACACTTAGTTTGACTCTTCGACTGTCCACCCACGGTGGAGATGCTTTCCGATATTTAGAGCAACTTAATCAAGGCTTACTGACACTTAATTTGACTCTTCACTTCGACTATCCATCCAAGGATGGAGATTTGCATGCCCTGTTCCTATAAATATGTGCATTCTAGGGATGGGAACGTTCACGCCAAAAACCTTCCTATGAGTTTCAGATCCTCAACAATGGCTTTTCAATCTTTGCATCTCTTTCTCCTTCTTCCCAAAATTTTGCCTCATGAAACCATTCTCAGCCTCTAGACTTTAGGCCTTATGGCGAAATCTCAAGCTTGGACTAGGCCTTATGGCTTAATGCCAGGCAACCCCTTGTTTCGGCCTTCTGGAAGTCTGGATGGAAAATGCCAGGCTTCAGATTGGTTTAGAAACGCGAGGGGGCTCCAAGTGTGGGATCTCTGGTCATGCGAGATCATCTTTGTTAGAATCTCACACGGGGAGCGAAACAGGGAAGGGAGGAAGGCCACTTTGAGGCCAAAGACCCTTCCTTGAACCCCTTACTTCTGGAGTCGGACCAGACCGAGTCCTCCAGATGAGAAGGGCTTTGGTGGTTGCCCTCTACTCATGCTCTCTCTTCCAAATATTGACAGAATCTTGGAGGGAGAGCATGGATTCGCAGAAGTAATGGGTATGAGCCAGCCAAGCAAGTTCCCTCACTTCACACTAAGAGAATGGTGGCTGCCAAGGGCAAAGAGGGTGCAGAGTCTCAAGCCTATATTCATTTCCTCTGCACTCTGCCCCTCTCTGAGATAATGGCACGGCTCAACCCCACGTTGGATTCCATAGCTGCTTCCAATTGAGGGGGCTTAGAGGCTCTATTTTCTTTCACTGGAGTCTCCCATTCTCATGGATAATGGTGTTGGCCAAGCCTATGTTGGGTTTCTTTGCCACTTCCATTTGAAGAAAGTTTCAGCAGATATCTGAATATTCCTGTTTTGTATTTTAGCCACTTTTGGATTTGTAATGAGTGAAGATATTCGAATATTCTTGTTTTGTATTTTAGCCACTTTTGGATTTGTAATGAGTGAAGATATCCGAATATTCCTATTTTGTATTTTAGCCACTTTTGCCTTTGTAATGAGTGTATTGCTTTTGGCCGCAAAGCCACTTTATGAATACAATACTATCTTCTTATCATGATATTCAAATATTTGTGAGGAGCCAATAATTGTGTCTTGCAAGGCCCCAAATATAGGCCCCTATAGTCGTATATTCAGGAGCTTTGAAAATAATGTGAACTTTAAAATATGCTCCGTGTCAAAAAGAGCCTCGCGGCGAAGGTTTTAAGAAAATCTACACCTCGACCCTATTTTCCAGCGAAGCTGTTTTCTCTTGCAGAGAAGAGACAAAGCTCAAAAAATTTTCCGGAGCCGCTGACTCGACTTAGTATAGTGTAGTGTTGCCCCCCTAGTGTTTCTAGGCGTAACGAAGAAAAAATTATTGGCCTCAAAAGCAGGCCTTCATGAATGGGCTTCGCAAGTGTAGAAACACTAGAATTGCCCCCGTTTATCTTATGCAACGGAATTGTCTATGAGTCCTCCGAGTCCCATACACTTGGAAAGTACTTCTTCAAGTATCGGTCATTAATAGGGTTGTGATGGATATCCCCATCCAAGTCTTTGAGATGAAATGCTTCTTTCTCCAAAATCTTATAAATGATGTATGGGCCTTTCCATCTGGGAGTCCATTTACTGCGACCATCTAACTTTTTGCCAAGCGGGAGAATTACTTTCCAAACTAACTTTCCTTCATTGTAACTCCTGCCCCCAAACAAACTTTCCTCCATTGTAACTCCTTCCATGAGCAAACTATCTAAAGCCTCCAAGACCTTTTCGCTAAGGTCTTCATGTTTCTGCCACATAGCCTGAACGTAGTCTTCTCCAATAAGATGATGTTGCTCTTGAACTCGTAACAATTGGACGTTGACTTCTAAAGGCATGATTTCATCATGGCTAAACATCAAAGCATAAGGTGTTGTCGTGGTGGGATTCCGCTTCGATGTGCGGTAGGCCCAAAGAGTCTCATAAAGGGTCTCATGCCATTGTCGCGGATTAGCTTCTAACATTTTCTTCAGCAAAGTGATGATGATTTTATTGCTGGCCTCCACTTGACTGTTAGACTGAGCATATTAAAGACTGGAATGGACGAACTGTAATCCCCATTCCTTTGCCAGTTTATCAAATTCACCACTCATGAAAGCTGCCCCCTGGTCCGAACAAAAACTTATGGGATACCAAATCTGCAGATGATGTTCCTAAATAGGATTGTCCCAACGTACCACCAGATGCTTCATTCAAAGGTTATGCTTCAACCCATTTTGTAAAGAAATCGGTCGCGATGATGATGAACTTGTGCTGAAGTGATGAATGTGGGTGAATCATCCCAATTAAATCCAGCGCCCATCCTCTTGAGGGCCAAGACTTTATAATGGGCTGCATCGGGACATTGGGGATATGCTAGATTGGCCCATGAGCTTGGCAGTCCAAACAACCTTTCACGAAAGCAATGCAATCTTTCAAGATACTGGGCCAAAAATATTCATGTCTTCTGAGCAACCAACGTATTTTTGGACATGCCTGGTGAGCGCCGTATATACCGGAGTGAGCTTCTCGCATGAGCTGTTTTGCTTCGCTGCCATAAACACATCAGAAATCTACGTCATCTTCTCCTCTTCTACACAGCTCATCATTTCTGAGGAAGTAATTGAGAGCAAGGTAGAGAATCCTCTTGTTAATGGGTTGATCAGGATGCTTGAGGTAGTTGATCAAAGGGACCCGCCAATCCACGTCAATAGATACTAAGGTCGCTACCGCAATGTCTTCTGGCAGGTCTTTCCTTGCCATCTAAGAAGGAAGTGTCCGGCGTTCCACTTTCAGAATTCGCTCGCAAATGCCATACTTCAAAGTTATCCCAGTTGCCAACTGAGCCAATTTGTTCGGGGTGAAATTTCGCTCTCGCGGAATATGCTCGAGGTCCACATCATCAAATTGGTTGAGTTATTCCAAAGCTCTATCCCGATATGGGGCCAGCGAAAAACTAGTGCATTTGAACTTTTCGCATAGCTAATTAATTACTAGAAGCGAATCTCCAAGTATTTGTAAAGCCTTGACTCCCATTTCTAAGAGAACTTCCAGGCCAATGATTAAGGCCTCATATTCCACTTGGTTATTAGTGCATTGATATTCCAATTGGAAAGAGTAAGCAAATGCTCTCCGGATGAGTTTTCCAATGCGATGTCGGCTCCGGCCATCGCATCAGTTCTTGAACCATCAAAGTATAATACCCAAGGTTGTATCATAATAACTGCCAGGGTATACTCATAGACCTCCCGGCTAGGTATTCCATACGGGTCTTCCGAGGAATTCGCAGCTACTTCAAGCTCACGAATTTCGCCAGTATCTAGCATTGGATGATGCGCTACAGCTTTTTGGGGAACATACTACAAAGAGAACTCTGAAAGAGCCAAGACCCATTTGCCAATCCGACCCCTAAAAATGGGCCGCGACACCATGTACTTGACCAGGTCGGTCTGAGCAATTATGCATGTAGTGAGCGATAACATGTAGTGGCGAAGCTTACATGTAGAGAAGTATAACGTTAAATATAGCTTTTCCAATGGTGTGTACCTGGTTTCGCAATCCGTTAACATTCTACTTAGGTAGAAAATGGCATGTTCTACATCTTCTTCATCGTTTTGCGCTAATAAGCTGCCAATTGAAGCTTCTGCCGCTGAAATATAGGGCTTCAGTGGGTGACCTGGCTTCGGAGGCATAAGAACCGGTGGATTTGTCAGATAGGCCTTTATACCATTAAAGGTCTCTTGATGTTTTGTTTCTCACACAAATTTTGTCTGCCCTTGCAACTTCAATAGGGCGGAGAAAGGTTGGATCTTTTCGGCAGAATTGGAGATAAACCGTCGCAAGAAATTGATCTTTCCAATAGTCTTTGCAGTTCCTTTTTCGTTCGCGGGAGCGAAGCATTGATCACTGCTTTAGCTTTATCTTCGGACACTTCGATGCCCCTCTGATGTACAATAAATCCTAAGAAATCGCCTGCTTGTGTATTCGCATGCGCTTGAAAACCTTTCGCAAATCCACGATGTGATTTCCCCACTGCCTAGATTTGATGACCACATTATCAATGTAAACCTCTAAAATCTTTCCAAGGATATCATGGAAGATTAGGTTCATCGCTCGTTTGTATGTGGCTCCCGCATTTTTCAAGCCGAAAGGCATGATTATGTATTCGAAAACTCCTACGAAACCTAGGTATCTAAACGCAGTTTTGTGTCTATCCTCTTCTGCCACTGGAATCTGATGATAACTGGCGGTTCCTTCCATAAAGGACGAGCGTTCATGACCAGCTACTGCGTCTTCCAACATATCCGCGACCGACATAGGGTAAACGTCTTTGGGAGTGGCATTATTGAGATCGCGGTCGTCGACGCACACTCTTATTTTGCCATTCTTCTTTCGAACTGGAATAACATTAGATAACCACTGATTGTACTTGGCGATCCTGATGATTCCTGACTTATGCATCTTCTCGACTTTCTCCTTAACCAAAACTTGAGTTTCCGAATTCATCCGCCTAGATTCCTGTTTCACCGGATTTTGATTTTGGATAGTCGGAAGTTTATGGCAGACCAAGTCAGGAGATAAACCTGGCATATCTTCATATCTCTCAACGAAACAATCCTTATACTCCTACAATAAGTCGATGAGCCCCTGCTTTTCTTCGGGCTCTAAGTTTGCTTTGATTGTTACTTCCATTGGCTTTGTTTCAGTCCCCAAATTCACATTTTCTGTAGGATCCCTAATCTTTGGAGGGGTATTGTCCAACGATGCTGGGGCCAGCCGAATGGGCTCCTCTTCCTCCTCATGATCAGAGAGATCCGCATCGATGTATTCTAATTTTGCCACTTATGCATAAGCCTCTGTTTCAACTAAATATGAAGGTAATCTTTCACATAAAGAATGAAAGGCCTATAACTCTTTTGTTGGGAAGTCTTGATCCATCAACTAGAACTTGGAGATGGCACCGCATGTCCAGGCCTTTCGAGGTCATTTTTAGCGACCGCGAGCCCCTATTGTTCCAATTCAAAGATCTTCACCCCTGTGGGCCGGCCTTTGTTGTCAATGTTGCGGACCTGTAGTGGAGAAATGGGTTCTAGATAGTACCTTGCGTCCACGTAGACTGTAGAGACTGAGAAAAGTCGTGGATCTGCTTTGACTATTGCCACCTTGTCCGCGACTCTGTCCCATATGATCAGCTCCTGATGAATGGTGGATGGGACACAATAACTCTGGTGGATGGGACACAATAACTCTGCATAGCAGTATGTGACAAAGAAGGCGTAAACCCATTCTGCTGGACCCACCTTGGCTTATAGGAAGATCAAAGTTACAGTCCCCGCGAAGTTCTTTAGAGTCAGGGACGTGGATTGGATCTTCTCTTTCTTGATCTCTAGTAGCTGCATGGTTTTGGTGATCAAGACGTTGACTGTAGCGCCAATGTTTACCATGATCTTGCCAATCTTAATGTCGTTCACATCGGCGGAGATATACAATGGCCTCATATGTTGCGCCATTGCTAGCGTTGGCTTGCTAAAACCCATATCCTGAACCCTCACATTGGTGTCTGCAGCCTCTGCTGCTTCTACCTCCTTCCGCGTGGGTTTCTTTGTAAGATATGACGCTGCTGAGGTGATCTCGAACGTTCGTTTGTCCAATGATTTATCATCCTCTGCTTGACATTCCTGAGCTGCCACTGGCAAGGCATATTTTGATGATAGGAAATACACCATTTTACATGTAATGTCCAACATGTCTGCTTCTTTTGATTCCATTGTGGGAGAGCTCAGGTCAACTTCTGCTGCGAACTTGCTTGTGACGTAAGCGGCCAGCGATCCTTCTTGGATCATGGCCTGCTCTTGCTGATTTATTGCGAAGGGATAGTCCCTCTTCGGTGGCCCCTACTTCGCTGATGAAGCCTCTTCGTATTTCGCAACCACTAAGCTTTGAACTTTCTTAGGCCTCCATTGCACAGTAGCGGACTGATTGTCTATGTCCCCTAGCCTATCAAAGATTGAAGGCTCGCTATCTCTTCCTTCGCAAGATATTCTCCGCCAAACACTAACTTTACGAGCTGCTGGAGGTTCTCGCCTTGCGTGAACTAGGGACTTCTCTTGACTATCCTTCCGGAGAGCACTGGTTTATGAAGCCCATTGCGACATCTTAAGACGCCGCTGGAAAACCCGCGGGGCGATGAACCTTCTGGAGGTCAGTGCCTCTATCTGTCTCTGGTATTCTTCTGGAGATCTCATTAACTGCGATGGTTTAATCAACCCATGATCCAACGCTTCCAAGGTTCGCTTTGCTTCTCTAAATCTCCATTGGAGTTTTCTCTTCCTTGAAGAGCTCATCTCCACCTCCTTGCTCTTCTTCTGTGTATACCATCTCCCTTCTTTGATAGAGGACGTCGACACCGGTGGAATGTAAAGCCTGGTTAAGACCTTCTGCATCTTATCCTCCTACCCTTGTTCCCTCGAGGCTTTCAAATTTTTGAATAAGTTTGAGTCCCTAGGAGAATGAGTTTCTGAGCCACTGTGCACTCTTGGGTTGCATGGTTGGAAGTTTCTAGAAGATGATACTAACCTTATTGGCGGTATAGATCCAAAGTAGACAGTCTTGGGTGCTTCCTCATGCAGCGCTTGAGTGTCACATTCTTCCTTGCACCTCGAGCATAGGACGATGGGTAAACGAGTCATGGATTCCAGCTTCGCGGCTTTGTCTCCAGCCTTTTTCAAATCCTTAGCTGCTTGATCTGGACTTTGATTATGTTGATCTTTTGTACCCCATGCCACGTACATTATATTGATGCCAGTGTCTGAGAAAGGATATAGGTCCACCAACGTTGTTGTTGTTGTCAGCGCCTCTGCTTGCAAACTATCTTTATTTAACCATATTTGGATATGATCCTTCAGCTTAACATAATCGGCTGTATTATGATTCCAGATATTATGGAGTTTGCAGTATTTCTTCCCCTTTAACTGCTCTGGTTTGGGAAATGGGCCGAAGTCGGTTTTCACCATCTTCACAGCGATTATTTCATCCAAGATTTCATGCGCTTTGTTCTCGTCGTAAGTATAACTCGCGAACTCTAGTTTGGTGAAAACCACCGACTTGAGCTTCACTGGATCTTTGTACAACTTTAGTTGCTTTAGCGTTGAATCCTTTTTCTCGGTGAGTTCCAGCGCAGCTATCTCATCTTCTTCAGACTCGTCAGCCTCTGCTGTGCTAGATTCCTCACTCTTATAGTAAGGATCAATGGAACTGGATTGATGGTTGAGCGCAGCCATTGTTCGGCGTTTCCCTGGGATGTATGTCCCTTTTGAGGCCTTTTTCATAGCGTCCATCTCACTGAGCAAGTGCTCGAAACTTCCTACTTCTGTGATTAGTTCTCCATGCTGCTTCTTGCGTTGGCGAGGCCCGATGGTTTCCTTGAACAGCTTCTCCATCGTGGGCCAACTCACAACCGATCCCAGTTGCAGCTTAGTGAACCAGGTGAAGGCAGACCCCGATAAAGAAGTAGCGAAGATGTTACACTTCAGATTGTCATCGTTCTAATATAGCCACATTGTACTCGAAACCTGACTAAATGGGTCGCGACACTTTCGACTTCCTCTCCCGAGAGTAGAGAACGTAATGTTCTTATATTCCCTTGGATAAGGTGTCTGTGTAATATGCGGTGGGAAGGGCGCCTGGTAGGCCTCCTCCAGGTTAGGCCTCTGGTTCGCGGCCCTGATCATTGCTTCTTCCTCCTCTCTCCTTATATATCTTGGATCAGGAGGAGGTGGGTGAACCACTGTATCATCAACTGGTCGGATCAGCGGTGTCGCCTGTGAAGCCTGATTAACCAAAGATACGCCTCCTCCATGTGTCATTTTGTGTTGGGTCGAGGTCTGCGACGTAAAACCCGCTGCTGGCTGATCCTTTGCGGCTGCGGTGATCATTGCAGGACTTCCAACCTGTTAGTGTTTGATAACCTAAGATGAAGGGTCCAGATTAGTTGGTGCTGGGATAAATGGCCCAAATTGTACCATATTAAATTTTTAATTAATTACTTTCTTTTTCCTTAATATGTAATCCGAGCATTTTAATATATATATATATATATATAATTTTTTTTTAAAATGTCTCGGGTATTACATAATATCAGAGAATTTCCAATTCAAGTTAGAATATGAATCCTTGTACTCCAAGAAATTCATTGTAATCCCTATATATAGGGCTCCTATTAGAATTGAATACACACAACAATTCTTTGATCAATCTCTTTTGCATCTTATTTCTTTTAACACATTATCAGCACGAGCCCTAACCCTAACCCTAACCCTGAAACCAAAACCCAAAAACCAGAAAAATTCCCCCATCGTTAGCCTCACTAGTCCTTGCAGCCCAGCGCGCCCTGCACCTTGCTTGCTAGCCTCGCTAGTACCTGCACCTGTGCCTCCTCGCGCCTGCCAGCCTTACACACTTCACCAACCTAGTATTAGGTTAGCCTCACCTCAGGTTGGCCTCAGCCCGACCTCATCTATGAGCACCCAGGAGTCGCCCTCGGCCACTCATCCTCCGACAACACTTGCACGCAACGCCTTGCTCACCTGCTGCGTACCACTGAGCCATCTAGGGTCCCCCATCGACGCTACATCAACCCCAAAGTTCAAGAACCAAGTTTTCAAGCCCCGATTCAAACAAGTAGGTTTTTATATTAAAGTTATTGCTTTTCTGTTTTTTTATTTCATTCTTTTTATCAGGGAATTGCAACCTCCATTCTTCTACATCCCACTTTTCTATAATGTGGGTTCAATTTTATAAAAGCGGAATCGTGGGGATTCACGCTATATATGAACTAAAAGCGTTCATAATCTTCGAATTAAGAGCGCCCGTAAGCATCGATTTTGACCATACAAACATCATTGTTTCGGTCTAATCCAAATATTCTTGGAAATCAACTTCTTGATAGCGTTAAGGCTCAAAAATCTTATATTAGTTGTCGTGGTAGTTTTGACTCTGAAACTAATCTATTTCTCCTTCTTCCTTTTTCAGGATGTCGAATGACAATTTACAAAAGCTCGACTTTCCTAAACTGGATGCATCAGGCACAGATTAGCATAGCTAGGTAACTGATATTGAGAATAATCTCACTACAAAAGGGATCTTGCCCACAATTAAAGAAGCTGGCTTTGATGTACATTTTACAACTGAAAGTGCTCAATCTCTCATCTTGATGCGATGTCATGTGGATAAATCACTCCAAATGGAGTACATGTCGATTAAGAACCAGAGAGATTTGTGGGTTATGCTTGAAGAGCGTTTTGGAAACATTCAAGATTCCCTCTTCCCTAACTTGAAGGTTCAATGGAACAATCTGCGTTTCGCCGACTTCAAGTCTATCTCTGATTATAAATCAGTAGCTCCACCCCTCAAATCCATGCTGGGTTTCTATGGACAAGCCATCACAGATCAAGAGCTAATTGAGAAAACTCTCTCCACCTTCCTCGTCTCAGCGCTTTTGGTATTAAAGCAATACAAAGGTGAGTACAATGCTGGATGGATCACGAGGTTTCATAAGATAATCAATGTTATGTTTGTACCTGAGAAATATGATAACATCATCGTCAAGAACTATAATTCAAGGCTTGTTGGAACTAAGAGCGTTCACGAGGTGAATTATAATGCACTCAAAGGAGGGTGCAAGGAGCGGAACCCTAAAGTTAAGGGATAAAATGGACGCGTGGGTCCATATGACTGCCCTAAAAAGGAAGGTAACTGTCAAATTGGAGTGGGATCACTTGGCAACATTGCCCAAAGTAGGAGAGGTGGCCGTGGCACCACCGCCTTGGTGGTGGCGTCAATCCCCCTAGGGGACATCCATAACGTGCACAAGGTGCACCTCAATTATAGGGAGGCAATCACAACGATGCATGCGAGCAACAAGTTGGTTGCACATGCAATACAAGGCGTATAGGGACTTGACAGAGCAAAAAGCCTATCTCGCAGCCGAAAGAGATGATGGAGATGATAATGACGTCAATCTCACAATAGCAGACTTCAAATCTGACGAGGACAAGAACATTGAAGCCGTAGATTTTGATTAGAATAGTCTCTTTTATTTTTCAAGAATTATGTAATGGAAATTATGCCTTAGTAACTCTTTCTCACTAGGCTCGTCCAATTAATTGTGATGTCTAAGAAAGGTTTGAACTGAGTGAACGGTTTACAAGTGAGCATAGCTCTACCAAAATCTTGACTTACCTTACCTGGTCACAACTAAATTGGAGTTACCGAACGAATTAAATGACTACGATTTGTCTAAGTTTGATTTTTATTTTGGATTAGATTTTGATCAATAAACTTTGATGTAATCATTGGCTATTATTATTAATAAAGTCTTGATTTATTTTTGAATGCCTTGGACATATTTTAATTTCGAACTTTATTTTTCAGTATGTTTCACGGAAGCTAGAGTGTCTGGTGGATAGTGCTACTACGCACATTATACTTTGAAATAGACAATTATTCCCTTGGATGTCGCCTATTCGATCTTCAGTAACTACGATAGCTGGGTCATCAAAATTGATTCATAGTCGTGGACCAGGTCAATTTCTGTTGCCAAATGACACAATTATTAATGTCATCAAACTCTATACGCTCATAGGGCAGGAAAGACCGTGTTGAGTTTTAAAGATATAAAAGTTAATACTTTTCATGTGGAAACACATTGTGAGAATGGAAAAGAGTTCTTTTGCATCATCTCTAATGACTACGGAATTAATCAAGTATTAGAGAAACTTCTGTGTCATACTAGTGGATTGCATGCAACCACTATTCAAATCATTGAATCTAACCATGTAATGAGAGATGAATTTTGGGATTCCGACACATACAGGTTTTTGGCATGACTGTTTGGAACATCCAGGTCATGATATGATGATCCTTATACTAAAGACTTCACACGGACATCCATTCTTCAGAACTAAAAGAAGTAAGTATCAAACATTGATTCGAGGAGCCACACGGACCAACCCTGCGCCTCATTGTCCCGTCCCAGTGCATGACCGACAGGCCAAGGCCGACGCTACCTACATTCTGTGACCACAACATGGCATTGACGCCATGGATGCTCCCTTGACTCCTCCTCCTACTTCTAAAGTCAATTGCGACTTCATGGCTCAACCAATATCCTCATTGGTTGCTTCTAAAGTCTACCTTTCACTCTGCAAAGCCTGCTCTATAGCAAAATTAGGATATAGACCATTCTATGAAAAGGACATTAAAGAAAATATTCGATTCTTGCAAAGAATCCAAGGTGATATTTGTGGACCTATTCAACCACCTTGCGGACCATTTAGATATTTTACGGTGTTGTTGATGCATCGACACGCTGTTCACATGTCATACTCTTATACACAAGAAATGCTGCATTTGCTAAACTCCTAGCACAAATCATTAAGTTAAGGGCTCACCACCCTGATCATCTTATTAAATCAATTCGTCTTGACAATGTTGAAGAGTTTACATAAAGAACTTTTGATGATTATTGCATGTCCATTGGGATTGAGGTGGAACACCCTGTCCCTCATGTACACACCCAAAATGGACTCGCAGAAGCTGTCATTAAAAGACTTCAAATGGTTGCCAGGGCATTGGTTATGCGCACCAATCTCCCTATTTCTGCTTGGGGCTATGCAATATTGCATGCAGCTGCGCTTATTCGTCTGAGACCCACTGCCACCCAACCATTTTCTGCATCCCAAATGGTGACTGGGTATGAGCCTGATGTCTCACACTTACGCATATTTGGATGTGCAGTCTATGTGCCAATTACATCGCCACAGCGCACCAAAATAGGTCCTCAACGATGATTAGGCATTTATGTTGGATATGATTCTCCAACCATTATCCGCTATTTAGAATCCTTGACAGGCGATCTCCTTTACCTCTAGGTTTGCGGATTGTCACTTTAATGCAACAGTCTTTCTATCGTTAGGGGGAGATAAGAATAAGAATATTCAACAGGAATGATATGAATTATCGTGGTCTGTCCCTACTTTGTCTCATCTGGATCCCCGAACTGTAAAGTCCGACAATGAGTATGGAGAATTCTCGATCTTCAGAACGTAGGAGATTTGATGCATGGTGCATTTACTGATATCCCTAAATTGAGGAAACCACACATACATGTTGCAAACATGCCTACGAGGATTGAAGTCCCTACACAAATGGGGCCTAACTCCACTCCAAGAAAAATTGGGCACAGTGGTGAAGTTGTGGCTGAGGTCAAGGTTCCCGCCAAGAAGCGCGAGAGGCCCATATGTTTGATGGATTCTCACCTAAGAAAGAAAGCGAGTTTAGCACAAAATGATCCATTAATCATCGATATATATAATTCGTCTCATGAGAATATTCCGGATTATGGTTATGTCCAAGAGACATCATTGGGGAGACGCTCCAATGTCACAACCAATTCTAGAGAATAGAGAGATCTCAATGAATTACACTAGTGTACATAAACGTTGAATAGAGATTCTATTATCCTTGATGATGCATTTGCATATTCTATTGCACAAGGAATTATAAAACATGATGGTATCGAACCTCACTCTATTGAAGAATGTCAACGAAGAGATGCGATCTAGGCTAAATTGGATTCACTAGCAAAGAGACAAGTATTTGGGCCGGTAATGCTGACACCCCCAAGTGTAAAGCCTGTTGGCAGTAAATGAGTCTTTGTTAGAAAGTGTAATGAGAAAATTGTGGTTGTTAGATATAGCCAGCCTCGTGGTGCAAGGTTTCTCACAATGCTCTGGAATAGACTATGAGGAGGCATATTCTCCTGTAATAGACGTTATAACATTCCGCTACCTTGTCAGTTTGATAGTTTTCGAAAAACTTGACATGCGGCTTATGGATGTGGTTACAACATATCTCTATGGGGATATTTATGGCCATATGATTTTTGAGATGATTCACAGTTGGTTCGACATAGAAAAGACTGTGACTAGTTCACTGAAAAAAGGGAGAGGTTTTTTTGTAATTGGTTTAAGAATCAGATTTGAATGAGTCATATTGGTTAACTAGGGCTGACTGGTAATTGGGACGATTAGAACCAAGGATGCTACCAATGGTGTTGAATCTCATATATATATATATATATAGTGGAGGAGATCACTATGTGAATATTCCAATTGCAGACGCAAACAATATTCAGATGACATCGTTAAGAAATTCTTATTAAGAATCACCAAGATGCCACCAGAAAGCTTCACACCCCGGTTTGCAGGTTTGCACCTTGTACGTATACTAATTTGGGCCTCATATTATTGTAAGTGGGTTTTCTTCACTGTTCTTAACAAACATTGGGCCTATATTGAATTGACCCACTAAAAGACGATTTCTCAAATCATCAAACTTAGTGAATACTGAGGACCCTTTATTAAGTATAAGATCATTAAGATGCAATGGAGCAATCGATTTATAAAATGAGTTGTAATTCCTTCCGTATAAGTCTGTAAGCCTATAAGCTTTGTCATGTATATAGAATTCCGTTCCTTTAGGGTGCGTTTGGATGAGAAAATTATAAAATCCATAAGAATATATAAATGATAGAATCTTTAACTCCATCAATTTAAAATTTCATTAATTGTTATTTCTATTGTTTGGATTCCTTTTCGGAGTTCCACTTTGTAATAAATTGAGAAAGTTTAAAACAAAATTAAAAAAATGAAATAGAAAAAAGTCTTGTTTTGAAAATAAAAATTGAATACTACAAAGGAATTCATAAATGACACATATCTTGATGGAAATTGAAGTGGGGAATTTAAATAATGAATTCCTTCGGTTTTTTCCCCAGAGAAATTTAAAATTTCCAATCTGATAATGCCAAATGAGGGAATTGGCTCTTATGAATTATGAAATCCTCACTTTCATAAATTCCATCATTTTTTCCCTCATCCAAACACACTCTTAGAGCATTTCAAAAGCTTACATGCATATCTACTCTTATGTTTTATGAATATTTAGAATCTATTTTGTGGATTATTGAAACTTAATATGTGAAGACTTAATTTGGAAGGCGATCTTCACCAAGAACATTCCCAAACTCTAGGTACAATATGGTCATTGGCTTCTCACCGCAGATTTTGCTCAATTTTTTATTTGTCTCTGCTGTCCATCAAAGCTTGTATATGGCACACATGAAAATAATAGAGTAAATATCATAAACAGTACTATAAATTTGAGTCATTAGACACCTTAGTTTTCAATATTCTAAAGTGGGTTTTTATCACCCATAGGGTCTAAACTTTTCAGCACCGGACGGAATGATGCCCAACTTTTAAAAGTAATCAAAAAGATATTTGGACTTTCAAAAACACATCAACAGAATACCTTCATCAACTTTCTGTTAGTCATCCGTTAATATTAATCACGTGCCATGCATGTGTAGTGACTTTCAGGGCTCAGATTGTCTTTTCACCCCAACTTGATTTTTTTTAAATGATTTTTATCACCCACATGGTCTAAACTTTTAAGCACCAGACATAATATTACTCAACTTTTAAAAAGTGACAAAAAAAAGATACCTGGACTTTCAAAAACACATCAAAAGAATACCTCCGTCAACTTTCCGTCAGTCATTCGTTAGTATTGATCACATGCTGTTAATGCTTGATATTTAGCGGTAACTAAATGTGATCAACGTAGGCCCAATGAGAGGACCGTTACTTGATATTACCGGTATTCCCGCTACCTATTAAGTGAAATACAAAGAGGGCGTCAGAGGGAGACCGCGTCGGGCGGTATTCTCTTCTCCGATGCCTAAGTTAGTCAATGTATTTGTACTGACAGAATAACAGTAGGCAAGTAGTAAATACGTAATTAATGAGGAGAGATGAGTTAACCTATAAAAGGTGGGGAGGGAGCTGGTCTTCTCCATGCTTTCGATGTGGGACTGACATGCTTCAGTTCCCAGTTTCTGAAGATTCTGATGCTGTGCTGGCGCGGTGCGTGGAGGCGAGACCATGGTGATCTGGGAGTAAGTCGGGGCTTAGGCAGTAGCCTACTTGGCTGTGTTCCCAAAGGTGACTCCTATGGCGAGAGCTGGTATTTCTGGCGATGGTATGAGCGTTGCTAATTGCAGCTAATTATACTAGGCAAATGCTCATGTAAGTATAAGTCCCCCAAGTCCCCAGTCAAGGAGGGTCATCTTGGTTGGGGAGTTTCCTAGCGGTTTGAAGCTTTACTCCCGCTAGAGTTGCAAAGCATAATTAGCGTCAGTGTGTTGTCAACCATGGACCAATTGAGCAAACGCTTTATACCCTTCCGGTGGGCCCCTGCTAGGTCCCCCAGGGAGTCCCCCGCTCCCCGGCTAAGATAGACCTCCGTTCGGTCTGTATTGTTGGTTGAGGAGATTTTCGTTGAACAGAGGGTATTGGGTAGCGAGCCCAAGCTTTGAACCCAAGCGGCGGGGGTCAACGTACCTGATCAGGGCCGTCGAAGATTGTTGACGTGCCCCTGTGTTTGACCCGGAAGATCATGGTTTTTTTATGCAACACCGCGTGGAGGTCGCTGCAAGTGAGGTGTAGCCTGAAGTGTTGGATGAAGCGGGAGTAATTCCGCCTAGGATAAGGTGAGGTAGAGCCGCGGGGAGTTATGTTTGCGAGACATTTGCTACTGGTATTGTGTTGGCGGAGTCTTGCTTGCAAGGTAAGTAGGGGGAGTTCCGCTAGTTTCTTGTAGTGGAGTTTCCCTTGTAAGATGAGGGGCGAGAAGTTTCGCTAGCGGTTGTTGCGCGTAGAGGATACTCGATTGCCAGATAAGAAGCAAGCAGTTCCGCTAGTGGATGTACTCGTTTTTGCCAGATGGGGAGTGAGAAGTTCCGCTAGCGGTGTTGCACGTAGCGGATACTCGTTTTTGCCAGATGAGTGAGTGAGAAGTTCCGCTAGCGGTGTTGCGCATAGCGGATACTCGTTTTGCCAGATGAGTAAGGGAGGGGTTCCCTCTGGCGTAGGGCACTGAACCTGGATGATTGATATGCCCGCCCCCTTTTATGGCTTTTGCCACGTGGTCGTCATGCGTCGGTCTAACGTTTGGGATTGCGAGTTCTGAGCATGCCCGTCTCTTCATCATTAATGCGAGTAATTATCCACTCAATCTCCGAGGCGACGCCTCGGTTATTCGGGAAACTGAATGCGATCGTGGGACACGTGGGCGGTTGGAGAGTGAGATTGCTTTTTGGCGGATGGCCCGAATTTGACTGATGTTGATATTAAAAGGGGGGATAATTTTGAGGTTGTCGCCATTATCTCTTCTTCAAACTTCCTCGTCGTCTTCAAGCTCTGTTATCTGGCATTCAAAAAGTGACTTTTTGCCATTCGAGTGAGAGGTCAGTGTTTCGGTGCATAAGGGATCCCTAGAAGTGAAGGCGTAGAGTGCGAACGCTCCTGACTTCCCACACCAGTAGGTTAGTGACTAAGAACTTTCATTTTTTTTTTTTGTTTTTGTTTTTGCTCTGCTACTTTCTGGGTTTTGCGATTTGAGTGGTTTTTTTGTGTCTCACTGGTGTATTCTGAGGGTGGCGTATGTATTTTGGGGGCGGGATGGTTCTCTTCTGGTGTTTTTGATAGAGACGAGGTTTAGGGATTTCTGCAAGATGGTCGAATCTGGGTTAGTGTGGGTTGGTGTTCTTGTTTTGGTCAAATCTTGGTTAACTGTTCTTGAGATGCCTGGATGAAAATTGTCGTAAGGGTAGCTTAGATCTTTTGCGGACTAACTGGTTTGGGTTTTAGGGTTTGTGATGGCTAGTGTGGTAGAGATTTCGAGCAGTGAGGATTCCGGGTCTGACGCGTCATTCAGTGAGGCGGATTGGATATTTATTGATTCGTTGCGTCTGTCTGCCCTTGCAGGAACCTCACTGTCGGAACCGCTAAAAATCTTACCTTTACAAACCATACCTGGGGACGTGGCCATGGCTCGAGATGGGCGACCGAAGGGTTCTAGGCCCACGGAGGATGATGGCGGACTCGAGCGGCGTGAGGAGAGGCTAGCGAGCAATAGTGCAGCTAGTGGCCCCGCTAATGGGAGGACGTCGGCGGAGAGGAGGTGGAATCCGCCTGGTTCCTATCTGATGGAACCGCGGTTGATGAAGTTGGAGGCGGTATGACCGCGGCGGCCGTCAGCCGTCTAAAGCGGGCGTATCGCCTACTTGGAGTGGTGAAGTTGCGTCCGCCAGCTGCTAATGAGGGAGAATCAATCTTGCCGGTGGGGCACGCCGTTGTTCATGAGGCCATTTTCCGCCAAGGTGTGACCCTTCTGTTGCTCCCAACCTCCAGATTTTGGTTTGCGAGTTTGGCCTCTCCTTTGGGCAGATTTGTCCCAATAGCACGCCACTGTTCATTAGGCCATTTTCCGCCAAGGTGTGACCCTTCTGTTGCTCCCAACCTCCAGATTTTGGTTTGCGAGTTTGGCCTCTCCTTTGGGCAGATTTGTCCCACTATGTGGCGGTTGCTGATGGCGCTGAACTCATTATGGTGCCTGTCCGGTTGTGAGGGTCCAACCGTGGCGGAGGTATTGCACTTCTTTGAGTTGGTGTATGTGAGGCGCCAAGGATGTTGCGGTTAAGTGAATTTAAGTCGGCAGCAAGGGGTGCCCAAGTTAATCGAGAACCTGAAGGATTCCATGTCGCACTGGCTGGGCCGAATGAGAGGTCGTCGACCTTTCAGATTAAGTCGGAGTTTCAGCCCATCAGAGGTTGTCGTCGACCTCCGCCACTCCAGATTTTGGCTTTGCTTGTTACAATTCTAATTGCCTCTCCCTTTTTTTTTTTTTTTTTAAGCGGGCTTGCATTACAACCTGACTCGCGAGGATGAGTGCCGCATAGCGATGATTAGAGGGTGTTGGCAGAACCGCAACCTGCTTGACCTCAAGCTTCTCACCGTTGGGAATTGTTGGTCACTCAGAAGCTGACTCGCTCCTTTGGTAAGTAACTTTCGGTGATTGGTTTCCTTAGTCTAGTTTGTGGCCTGCTAACTTGTTATTTGTTTTTGTAGAATCTCCGCCGGGGAATAGAAGGAGCCAAGACGCTTTTACAAAGGCAATGGATCGTGCAGAGATGAACGATTTTTTGGAGGGTATGTACGCTCAAGGGCTAGCGGCCCAGAAGACTGCGGTCGACCCGGAGACATTGGCACTGAGCCAGTCCGAGGCGCCGGTGGTGTTGCCGATGCCTCACCATTCCCATCTTGGTGCCGACGGTTTGTCCGCCGTTCAGGCTGGGACTGCGGTCGGTCGCAGCATTTCTGGTGGGAGGTTGGCTCCTGCATCCGCTGTGCAAGCGAGGGAGAGAGTGATCGCCACACGGCGTGGGTCCCAGAAGGAGAAAACAGTGGCCACTAAGGCGCCTGTTACGGTTGCGGGATTAGAGCCGCAAGCGGCCTCAAGGTCTGTCACCGCTGGTGCTGCGCAAGCATTGCAAAAGAAGCGGTGTCAGAATGACGAGGCAGAAGGGGTGGAAACTATGAGGGTCCGCCAACAGAAGAAATCGAAGCAGGCTGTTCCGGAGAATACCGTCTCCACCGGGGGGGGGGGGAGACTCAGACGAGTGACCTGGACTCGTTTGCCGCCTTTACTGAGTTTCTTACAAATATTGAGCGGGAGTATCTGTATCACCAGTGCGAGAGGTTGGGGTTCGGCGGCCTGGAGGAGGTAGTTAGCTCCACCGCCCTTGATCAGTCGCCCTTCAGCTCTGCCTTTGGACACCTGCCTGTTGGGTTGCACCAGTTGTTTCTGGCGGCGTCGAGTCAGCCCCGTACCGAACGACATCTGAAGGAGGAGATTGGCGGTCTCCAGGGGGAGTTGGCAGGAGCCAAAGAGAGACTGGCAGAGACTGAGCGGCACCTGTCCAAGGCCGAATGTGATCTATTAGATGCCCGTGGTAAGCTGTCTGTCGCCGTCGAGCGTGACCTCGAGCTGAATAACGATGTCGCTAAGCTGCTGCAGGACATGGCTCTGTTGAAGGATCAACTGGCAGCCAAGGTTAAGAAGATTGAGATCCTTCAGCGGGATTCTGCCCCCAAGTCTGTCGAGGTGAAAAGGTTGGCGGACGCAATTGCCCTGCTGGAAGCAAATAAGAGTCGCGCGGAGGCCACCGCTGTCGAGGAGTTTAAACAGTTCGCCGAGTACAAACATGCCATGACGGAGGCGGCAAAGTCTGGTGCTGCCTCTAACCTGGATTTGCTAAGGCAGAAGGGTGCTATAGACTTGATGAAGGCATCCCAGCCCGCCAGACCGGCGGTGCAGACAAAGCTTTTTACTAGTGGAGTGGCTCCTACTCCCGCTGAGGGTGTTCGCTCAGGAAGTGGGGAGAGCGGTGAACATCCGGCGGGTGATTCTCAGCGGACTCCAACTCCTATGCAGTCTGAAGTTTCGCGTGCCGGCTTTCTGGCTGCACACACTCGACTAGATGGCACCATCATGGCTCCCAGTCCGACCGCTCATGGATCCGACCAACGAGCCATATGTTAGAGCAACAACCGCTAGCGGCAGGCGAGGATGGCACTGCAGCTTCCCAGAACCCTTAACGATCGGCCAATGCAGTACCGCTGAGATCTCTTTATGTCTCTTTTTTTTGTTTCTTTGCCGCTGAGGCTTTTGTAACTTTTGGAAACACTTTTGGGCGGGGAGTCCCGATCCAAAATAAATTCAACTGATTATTTGATTTCGAGATTCTTGTTGTGGTATTCGTCGTTGAATTGTGTTGGTTGTATGCCGCCATGCTGTTAGAGCCTTGACTTGGGTTAACTAATCGAAACATTAAAGGAATTAAAATTGTTCCAAGTGCACGAGGTAGCGGACGTGGCCCATCGAATTTTGTTAGCGTTGCCAGTTAATTCTTGTGCATGGGCTTGGCAACAATGGTTTGAATGATTCCTCGTTTCATTGGTTACTGACGGATCAATGCTTACAAAAGTGGGGCTGTACCCGTTGGGTAGCTTCCCTTAGCTAAATATTGAACAAAAATTTAGCTAAGGCAAGATGCTCTTGGGTAGCGGCATGGCTATTTGTAGTAATATCGGAGGTGCTCGGTATTCCAAAGGTGGGTCGTTGTGACGCCGTCCTTATCTATTAAGTAGAAGGTGCCGGGGCTAACAACTTCCATAATTTTGTATGGACCTTCCCACGTTGGGCGGAGTACCGTCGGCGGTGGGATGACCTCCTTAATTACCCAGTCCCCCAGTTGGAGGTTCCGGGCCTTGACCCTAGCGTTGTAGAAACGCGACACCCGCTGTTTGTTTTGTAAATTTTGCAAATGGGCCTTGTGTCGTTTTTCCTCTAGGAGGTCCTTGTCTAGTCTGACGCCTTCTCTGTTGGTCTCCGGGCAATAGCCTTCGACTCTAGCCGTGGGTTGAGTGACCTCAATAGGTAGGACAGCTTTTGTTCCGAACATCATGCAGAATGGTGTTTCACCTGTGGCGGAAGTTGGGGTAGTCGAATTTCTTTTTTAGAAGCTTTTTGATTATCTTGTTTGCTGCCTCGACTTGGCCGTTGGTTTGGGGTTGAGCGACAGATACAAAACTCATCCTGGTGCCTAAGTTGGCGGTGAAGGAAATTAGCTTCTTGTTGTTGAACTGTGTGACGTTATCTGTGATGATTGTGTGGGGGACACCATAGCGGCAGTAGATGTTCTTCCAGAGGAAGTGAATTACCATGGCGGTAGTGATTGCTTGTCAGAGGTTCCGCCTCTATTCACTTGTTATTATAGTCGATGGCGACGATGATATACTTGAACTGTCCTTTTGCAGTTGAGAACTTTCCTACTAAGTCCAGGCCCTAAGTTGAGTGAATCCATAGGCCAATGATGATTGAAAGGGGTTCCGCCGGGGCGTGTGGGAAGTCAGCATATTGTTGACATTTGTGGCAGGATTTCGAGATCTTTCTGGCGTCGTCGCTGAGCGTGGGCCAAAAGTAGCCATGTCGCATTGTGCGGTTGGCCAGAGATCTGGCCTCCGAGTGGTTTCCACATTCCCCACCGTGTATTTTTGTAAGTACGACCTTTCCTTCCTCTAGGGTTAGACACCGGAGGTTAGGGTGAGTGAAACCCTGGTGGTAAAGTTTGCCATTCTGGATGTTGTAATGGGTTGCTCTCCGCTGGAGTTGTCGTGCTTCGACTTTATCTGCTGGAAGATTCCCCTTGCGTTTGTACTCGACGATTTCGTCCATCCAACTGGGCCCGACTTCAATGTTAAAAATCTCCGCTAGGGTTTTTGTGATGCTTGGTTTGTCAAGACTCTCCACCCTTGTGTCCTCCGAACTTTGATGCAGTTGAGCGGTTGCCAGTCTTGCTAGTGAATCAGCCTTGGCGTTCTTTTCCCTCGGGATCTGTGTGATGCTGTGGAAGTTGAATTTTTTGAGAAGCGTCTTGACGTATCCCAAGTATGCCACTAGCTGTTGATCCTTGGCTTGAAAACTATTGTTGACTTGGTTAACGACTAGCTGAGAGTCGCTGAAAATGTTGACGCTGTCAGCCCCAAAATCAATGGCCAGGAGTAGGCTGGCAATGAGTGCTTCGTACTCCTCCATGTTGCTAGAGGCTTTGAAATTGAACTTCAATGCGTATTACACGTTCAGTCCCCCCGGCCCCGTCAAGATGACGCCTGCGCCGCTGGCCTTTACCCAAGCGGAGCCGTCGATGTGTAAGTTCCAGTCTGCGTGTTGGGGGGTTGGGTCGTCAGCGGTTATTATTTCTGTGCTGAGCTCAGCCTCTCTGTCATTTACAATTTGTAGTTCTGTGAGCTCAGCAATGAAGTCCGCTACCGTCTGGTCTTTCATGGCGGTCCTAGGCTTGTAGTAGATGTCAAACTCGCTAAGCTCGATGGCCCACTTGCTGAGGAGCCCCGAGTGTTCAGGGTTTTGCATTACCTGTCTTAGTGGCTGATTTGTGAGGACATGGATTGTGTAGGCCTGAAAGTATTTGCGGAGGCGTCTGGCAGCAACGATGAGTGCGAGAGCGAGTTGTTCCAGTGGGGGATATCTTGTTTCTACCCCGTTCATGCCTCTGCCGGCATAGAATACGGGGAGCTCTTCTTGACCGTCCCGCCGGACAATGGCACAGCTTACCGCTGATTGTGATACCGCTAGGTATATATATAATGTTTCCCCTTGAATAGGAATAGAAAGGAGTGGGACCGCTGCCAGGTACTCTTTCAAGCTTTAGAATGCTGCGTCACAGTCAGAGTTCCAGTCGATGACCTTCTTGTGGGTTGTCTTCAGCACTTTGAAGAATGGGAGACATCTGTCAGTAAGTCTGGAGATAAACCGAGAAAGAGCGGTTAATTTGCCCTGGAGGCTTTGAAGGTGTTTCTTCCACTCTGGAATCTTCATGTTGAGGATGGCCTGCACCTTGTCAGGATTGGCTTCTATGCCCCGTTCACTGACTATGTAACCAAGAAATTTTCTAGCGGTGGCGCCAAAGAAACATTTTTCTGGGTTAAGGCGCATGCCGTAAGCCAAGAGAATGATGAATATGATTCTGAGGTTTGCTACGTGTCTGCTAGCTTTTATGCTTTTTACTAACATGTCGTCTACGTAGACCTCAATGATTCTTCCCAGATGTTCGGTGAACATGGCGTTCATCAACCGCTGGTAAGTTGCTCCGGCATTCTTCAGACCGAAAGGCATGACATTGTAGCAGTATAGGCCCTTGTCGGTGGTGAAGGAGGTGCACTCTTGATCACCAGGGTGCATCTTGATCTGGTTGTAGCCGGAGAATGCATCCATCATGCTGAGCAGCTCGTGTCCAGCGGTTGCATCGACCAGTTGGTCTATGCGAGGTAGGGGAAGCTGTCCTTGGGGCAGGCCTTGTTGAGGCTCGTGAAGTCGACACACATCCTCCACTTTCCGCTAGGCTTTTTTGACCATGACCAAGTTGGATATCCACTGGGGGTAGTTGACTTGGCGGATGAATCCAATGTTCTGGAGTTTGGCAACCTCTTCCCCTATTGCTCGATACCTTTCCTCCTCAAAGGCTCTACGCCACTGTTCGACAGGGTAGGAGGATGGTTTGATGCTTACTTTGTGTGTTATGATTTCCGGGGAGATGCCTGGCATGTCAGCGTAGGACCATGTAAAGACGGCTGCGTTGTCACGCAGAAATTGGGTGAGCTCATCCGCTATTGCTTGGTCAAGCTGAGCACTGATACGGACTGTCCGCTCAAGGTGTTCGTCTGAGATGCTGATGATCCTCAAGGAAGTTTCTGGGTTAACAGGCTCTTTTTTTATATATTTCTGTTCGTCCTCCCTAGGGTCCTCAAAGATGTTTGGTGCTGGTGTGTGGTCTCCTACCCTTAAGATCTCATGGCGACGTGCCGAGCGTGCCACGGTTGTGGAATAACATTCCCGTGCCAGTTGCTGACTTCCCTTGACACAGCCTGTCCTGTTAGGCATAGGAAATTTCATGAGAAGCATATATCCGGCTATGATGCACTTGAGCTTGTTGAGTGCCATATATCCCCTGAGATGAGCGGTTGCCTCTATTGTAGTGTTGGTCCCTCTACCGCTTGCTCTAGTAATTGCCTTGTTACCACTCTCTCTTCTTGTCAAATGGTGGTGTAGCGGTAGTCTTGCTAGTGGTTTCCCGATGGCTGGCGGCGGGCTGGGCTACCTTTACAGATGTTGGTGGTGGTGGTGGGCTCTCTCCGTACGTGATGAATTCTACTTGTGCATGGATGACAGCTTCACTCATGACATGGTCGTAAGCGGCGTTTGGATGAATGTAATTGAGGTGATAGAAGAATAGTCTTTGAGGAGTCCCTGCTTGAAGGCTGCCAGTGCCATTGTCTTATCAAGATCGCGGCACTGAGACGTTGCCGCCCACCATCTGGTGACGAAAGCCTTCAATGACTCTGTCGTCCCCTGCTTGAGGTCGAACAGCTGAGTTGTGTTGTGATGTCCGGTGGCCAACAAAATGAACCTAGCAAGGAAAGCATTTGACAGTCCTTGAAATGAGTCGATGGATCCTGGCGGGCATTCAAAGAACCAGCTCATTACCTCACCATCCAATGTTTCGCTGAACAAGTGGCAGAGCATGGCGTCATCGAATCCCTTGTTGTTGATGACCTTTTTGAAGGTTTCCATGTGGACGAATGGGTCAGACGTGCCGCTGTAATGTGACGTCTTTGGTGTTTTTGCGTGTCCTAGTCTGACGGCCTGTAGTATTCTGGCGGTGAATGGCCCTGGTCTGGATGTGAAAAGTGAATTTGGTGTTGGTGCTGAGACGCCTGCCTCCGCCAGGGCTAGTCTCTGCTCCAATTGCTTCATCCTTTCTAAAATTAGGGCGGTGGCATCGCCAGCTGGCCCCGCTTGGGGGTTCTGCCGGATTGACCAGTGCCTGGCTGCGTGTGGGTTACCTTCAGTCCTAGTTCTGACTGTCGAGTGGTTGGTACTTGGTTGTGATTCCGCTTCTTGCTCCATAATTAGGTGGGGCGGAGGGGGTGGGCCCCTTAATTGTAATACCCGCAAATTTCATTTTAATTCGAGTAATTGTATTGAGTGATTATTGTACGATTTAACGATTATTGTTCGATAATAATTCACTTTTACATTAATCGAAGTTTCGAAACGATTATTTTTAACGAAAAGCTCGAAATACTCGGTTTGAGAAATCGACTTTTTCTACGTACGAAATTTGGAGAAACTTCCTTCATGAAAGTTGTAGAGCTCGTCGATACGAGTCCGTACACGTGCGGAACACAAAGATCGGATTTTTTCTGATTTAGTTATCGAATTTAGAAGTTTTCCGAACTTGTATATATAGAAAAATTTTGGGAAACCCTAATTTTTTCTACCGGTTCCTCTCTTTCTCTTCTTCTTTCTTTTTCTGGAAAAAAACTGAGTTTCCTCTCTCTCTCCCTCCGCGCGGCCGAAACTCAAAAACAGGGCAGAAGTTCAAGCAGCCACCACCAGCTCGTCCGGCCACCTCTCGACTTCAAACCACTTCCAGGAGGTTCGTCTCGTCCTTCCGCAGCTGTCAGAGGCGGCCTTGCGCCGCGACACGGCCTGTAGCGGCGGCGGCACTGCCCGAACCGAAAAGGGCCGATTTCGGTTCGAGCTTGATATCTCGAGCTACAATCCACCATTTCACTTGATTCTTGGCTCATTGAGCTCGCCTCAACTTCCTCTACAAGCACCAAGAAGGACCGGAACTGGGTCGAACGTTTTCACGTTCGTCGGAGCTCGACCCGAACAAATCGAAATACCGAAACTTTCGATCAAGATATCTCGAGCTATACACGATTGTTTCTTGTGATTCTTGGCTTGTTGAGTTCGCAAGGAAGTTCTGAACAAGTTTCCAGAAGGGATCGGGGCCTGAGGTTGCAGTTTTCACGTCGGTTTTCAAGCTCGCCGGTTTCTGCATTTTTTCCCGTCGCCGACTGTAAATAGGTAATTTCAATCCCTTCCCGTCATTTTTAGGTCTTGTGCTAGTTATGAAAGTTGCTCAGAATGATGAAACGAAGGGGACAAGCTCGGCCCCGACACCATTGGCGGTGGTCGGTGGCGGCTCTGTCCCTAACTCCGGCGGTCTTTTCCGGCCACCTCCGGAGGTCTAAAATTTGGTTTCTGTCCATTTTGTGATTCTATGTTTCGATACGATCATTTCGGCGTATTATACGCATTTTTCGGATATCGTATGAATTAGTTATGAATTTTGTGATTTCGATCGATTTCGATCGTTAGATTTGTGATCTGTGAAATTATGACCGTCGGATGAACTTGTAAAATTGTTATGATGATCATATGACTGTCCCAGAGGCTTTGTGTGGTCATGGGGGAAGATCCGACCGTTGGATCTTCGTATATGTGAAAAACGGTAATTAGGGGAGCGATTTGTGAGAAACCGCTCGACGGATTTTAATGTAAATTAGAATCCGGCCGTTAAATGGTAGTTAAATTATGTGTTGAAATTGTTGGCTAAATTTGAATCACATTTGATTAGGTGATTGACGGATTTTATTTGAGTGGGCTATTCGGCGTAATTATAATTATAATTATATTGAAGACGCAGCAGGAGTTTCGAGGTGAGTAAAACTCACGTGGTTCATATTACGAACCGAATGTTTTAAATTTATTTATTATGGTAATTGTGTGAAAAATATTTGCGGATTAAATATTTGTTTTAAAATTTCATGGACTTGAATCACCACGGTCCATAGGTAAGTAAAATGAATTTTTAACTATACAAATGAATTTCATGATTTTCTTGTGTGAACTATAGATGGTATTAGTGGTCATTCCTGAGTGGATGATTACGTATACATATATTTACGTGGAAAATATATATTGATGAGTGGATTGTTGTGTGATGATATGATTGAGTAGAATTGATGAATTGATTTTATTTCAATTGTATAATTCCATAATAATATGGTGTATCTTGGTTGGGTTGATTTCAGTATGTGATATTATATGTTGTGCTCATCTATGAGTTTAGGGTCGACGTAATGACCGATGTGGGTAATCAGACGCTCTAATCCTGGGTGGATGATGGGATACGATTGGTTGAGTATGTGGAATTATTGGAAGTTCTAAATACGTATATAGGTATACATATTGATGAAATACAATAATTGATAAATATGTCGGATGCCATAACCTAGGCCAGGTGACGGGCTACGATTCAGTTAGAGCTCTAGTCTGTCAAGTACCGTATTTTTATAAATACGATGATGAGAGTTGTGGAGAAAGTTGTAAGTTGGGTTGTCTTGATATATTGAATTGGTGTTGATTGAGATTGTTATTATTTGCATATGTGGAAATTATTGAGTGTTGTTGTGTGTGGGAATAAATGTGATTAAATTAAGTAATAGTTCCTTCTTTTACTCATACGAGCTTTCATAAGCTTACCGGGTTTTGTGTTGTTGCAATCCCGGTACACTATTCAAATGGTGTAGCGGATATTCCTGCAGGTCAGGATAATCAGGGCGGTGACCGAGCTGCTTAGGTGTTATAGCAGTTTGTTATTTCATTTTGTTGTGAGGTGTGTATGCTCATATAGAGCTTTACAGTTCATTTTGGATTTGAGTTGTAATAATTAACCGAGACTAAATTCGGTTTGATTTTATTTCGTGTGGTGAGAGTGTTATGAAAAGAAATTTTCAGGATGATTATTTAGAGTTTGTAGTATTTTCATGTTTCAGATTTTGGAATTGTTATTATAAAATTCGGGGCGTGACATTAATTCTGGCAAGTTTAGCAGAACTTGCATTTGTACGATTGGTACAGGTATAATTCCGCCAGTGTTGGGTCGACTGCGTCTAGTGCTCCATGACTGTTCGCTTTGTGTTGTATTAGCATTTGCCTCTAGCGCCTTTTTCAATTCGTCGAACCTTGACATTAGCGTGGCCACTTGTTTTTGAGCTTCCGCTTTTTCCCGGTGCTCTTGTTCGCGCTCCCTGTTTGCTTTATGGAGATCCGTCAGTGCTAGTTCGTACATAGCGGCAAGGTCCTGGACCGCTGGGCGACTGCTGCCTGACTGGGCCTCCGCTGCAGTTTGGGTCTGCTGGACCTGGGATGAGCCCTAGGGGCCCATACTAGGGTTGGTTGGAGTGTTGAATAGTGCTCGGTTAACGTTGACTGTTGGGTCAATGCTAGCCTTGGGATTGGCGGGGTTGGGGTTGGCGGGTTGGCCAGCTTGCTCCTCGATGTTTTCCCCGCTACCGTTAGTCATGGTACAAGTTGCCGTTAAGAATTTGTTTAGATGACTTCAACTCAATGATAAGTGACGAAGCCTTTGTGTTGGCTTCCCACAGACGGCGCCAATGTTAATGCTTGATATTTAGCGGTAACTAAATATGATCAACGCAGACCCAGTGAGAGGACCGTTACTTGATATTACCGGTATTCCCGTTACCTGTCAAGTGAAATACAAAGAGGGAGTCAGAGGGAGACCGCGTCGGGCGGTCTTCTCTTCTCCGATGCCTAAGTTAGTCAATATATTTGTACTAACAGAATAACAGTAGGCAAGTAGTAAATGCGTAATTAATGAGAAGAGAGGAGTTAACCTTTTATAGGTGGGGAGGGAGCTGGTCTTCTCCATGCTTTCGATGTGGGACTAACATGCTTCAGTTCCCAGTTTCTGGAGCTTCTGATGCTGTGCTGGCGCAGCGCCTCCGTGGTGATCTGGGAGTAAGCCGGGGCTTAGGTAGTAGCTTACTTGCCTGTGTTCCCATAGGTGACTCTTATGGCGGGAGCTGGTATTTTTGGCGATGGTATGAGCGTGGCTCATTGCAGCTAATTATGCTAGGCAAATGCTCATGTAAGTACATGTGCCATGCAAGTGTAGTGACTTTCAGGAATAGCATATGTTAGCAAAAAAACATAACTGTATTAATGAAGATTTCGGAAAATTGTGTTAACATAAGTGTTAGCAAAAAAAAAAAAAAAAAGACATAATCGAAGTCTTCATTATTATTTCCAGCAGCATTTATGTTAGCAAAAAAACATAAGTGTTAACATGGGAAAGAATAATAATTTAGGTCGTAATTGCAGAATTCTATAATGAACTAAAGAAGAGATAGATTAATAATGTAGAAGAAGAAATTAAAGTTTCAAACCTTTCAAGGGTAAACAAGTAATTTTAAATCAAAATTGGAAAAATGACTGATATACACTTATATTTAACAGCTTATTGACGGAAAATTAACAGAGGTATTCTATTGATGTGTTTTTGAAGTCTAGGTTCATTTTTGATCACTTTTAAAAGTTGGATACCATTCTGTCCCGTGCTCAAAAGTTTAGACCCTATGGGTGATAAAAACTCTTCTAAAATTATCATATTAGTACCGCAAAATTAATTTTGACATACTTTCAGTACCCTTCATTAATAATACCGTTAACTCCTCCATTTTTTTCAAGGGTATGTTCGTCTTGTCCTATGCTCTCTCTCCCCACTACTAAATTCATCATCGTCTTGATCGTGATAATTAGTCACCGATCACTAACTAAATATAATTAAAAAAATGCAAATGATAAATAGTACTTGTATATGGAAAATGAGAAGCAATTAGGATAACTACTAATTAACTAACATGAGAGATGAAAAGACGAAAATGCCTTGAAAAAAGGAAGGAATTAACAGATTATTAACGAAGAGTACTAAAGTATGTGATAGTTAATTTTGAGGTATTAATGTGATAGTTTTAGAATGTCAGAAATCAAAATGTTGAATGATCTAAACTTCGAAAACTGTTTGTGATAAAAACTCAAAATAATATATTACCGAGTTCTTTTATTCCAAATTTGGGAAATTTACAATGACAGAAGCTTTAGACTCCCTAACTTGATATCACCGGCTGTGTCGGGAGGCCAAACAAACAACCTAACCAAAACCCATGGTGTGGGTTGTTGGTGCAGTACTTCAGCTACCCATTTAAGCAAATCATCAATATAAACACTCGTTCAATTCAAGTATCGCAACAGGGTAAGCATTGTTGGCATGCATACAGATTTCTGGTACAAATATTCCTTAGTATTATAAAAGCAATGATATCACTAATCAGTTCAACTTTCAAAGGTGGAAATTAACATGCACGTAGTAGTTCAGCTATCACATATATTACTCAATTTACTCTTAATTAAGCCATGGTGCTTTTTATCTTCAATAAATTCATCTTCATAAATTTCATGCCAAGTCCTACAACATTAAAGAAGAAAAGAAAAGAAAGTAACAAGCAGTAATACCATCCCATGACATATATTTGAGTAGCATATAGTATAACAGCCATATTACCTTAAACATTATGCAACAAATATGTTGGATTCCAATGAATCTTCACACTGTTGGTTTAAACCGAACATAATCTCTTTCGCCAAATGAGCCTACAAGGCTTATACATGACTATGTAGCTGCATTAGCAAATTGGCTAAGTACTGTGTAGTGTTAGTTTTCATAATTCATAAGGGGAGGTGAAATTCACTCCCCATTTTACAATCTAAGTTTTTCTTTATTTTTTTATTTATTTTTTTATATCTTAAGTTTATCATTTTGTAGTGTGGATTAAAAATGTAATGTTAAGATACTAAGAAATGAAACTTAGAGTGTAAATTGTAAAATGAGGAGTGTGAATTTCACTCCCTATTTATTATCCATGTACAGTTATACCAACTTTTTCTCTGTTTCTCTTTGTCTATGTGTTCAAAATTAAAAAACGTGCAAGTATTGCAATACATACAAGAATTTTCTGGTACATCAACCGTAACTCATGCCTCTCGGCTAAGCATAATAATAGATTGCCAAACTTTTGAGTAAATAAAAAGAAAAAGGAAGCAAAAAAATCATAGGGAGATGAATCCACACCGGATAGTGTGAACACTAAAAATTGCTACATAAAAATTACCAAATTTAATAAAGATAGAGTCTTGCATGTCATATACGTGGAACTCGGTTTCATATGACAAAAATCATATTACTGTAAACAAAGGGAGAACAAAAACACAATAATTATAAAGAGATTAATCTACAACGAGAATGTAGTTACTGAAAAAGCGCAATATTATTGAATATAAAGAAGATAAGACATGTATTGCATGTCATTTACGTGGAACTCAACATTATATGACAATAAACGTAACTATTGAGTGAATAAAAAATAAACGAAAACACAAAATCACAAGAATATGAGTCCACGAAGAGAATGTGAACACTGAAAAAAGCACTACACTATCGCATTTAAAAGAAGACAGAACTCTACTGCATGTCATTTACGTGGAATTCAATTTCATATGAAAAAATCGTAACGTTTACATAGATGTCTTGAAAGAGAGAAAAACTGTATCCATCGTACAAATACAATGTATAACAGACATTATATCTATGAGAACAACTTGTGCTAGCCTGAATTAAATGCGGGGCGTTTGTACAACCCAAAAACTTCAATTATTCTTCCCAAGATTTCTATAACAAGTTTTATCCCTCCAAAGTTTATCCACCAAAACTAATCTCTTAATTTAACCTCCTCAGCTCCACCCTGTAAACCGCAAACCTCAAGCCCAAATTCCATGTACCGCCACCGCAGCCTATTTCTCTCACCCCAAAGCCTTAATGATTGATGAGCAAACATATTGGTTTTTCCCAAAAATGCACTCAAAGTTTCCTTGGTTTCCCTCGCGTTTCTCGCACAGGACCCCCAATCTTTCTTTTAAGACCTACACACCAAAATTGGCACACAAAAAATCCCTTATATAAAATTTTTCTATTCCGCTATAAATAATTTCTCAGAGTCCAAACTCCTCACTCACTCTCTCACTCACTCGCTCACTCACTCTAAAACCCATCTTTGCGGAGACCCTTCTGTGTGCAATGCAAGCTCCAGCAATGGCCGGACATGGCGTGTTCACTGTCACCGATAACGAACTCTTCGACTACTACCCGGTCTGCTATCTCAAGAACAACGCCAGCAACGATGATGAGAATTGTGTTCCAGCTAAAGGCAAAGGCAACAACTTTGTGTTCAATTTGGACCCAAGTTTGCTTATTGACCCAAGCTGTGTTATGGTTGGTGAAATGCTCGGAGAAGGGCCGCAGGCGATTGTCTATGAAGGATTGTGGGTCCCCTTTGCCTTCTCTCTGCTTCTTTGTTCTTTCTTGGTTGTGGTTTCTTGATTAGGTTGATCACATTGTCTGCATGTTCTTGAATTTTGGGTTTGTTTGATTGGTTGAGTTGTTGGCTTTGTTTGGTTTTGCTGTTTGAGTTGTGTCAGTGTTGGGAATTCTGGGTTTTGGGTTTGATAAAGATAAACCCTTTTTAAGGGTTTTGATGATACCCGGGTTTCTTTTTCTTTGTTGGGTGAAAAAGGTAGTGATGTTCTGAGATTTACTTTTACTGTAGATAAACCCTTTTTGAGCTGAGTTATTTCTGAGAACAAAGTTCTTTGCTTTCTGCTGTTTTCCATTGTTTTATGCCAAGAAAGTAAACAGAGCAGTCTATTACTTGTGGTTTATATAACCACGTACTGGAGTAGAGTAGTTTATATTTACAATCTGTTTCGGTATTGTGCCATACATACAAATTGGTTGCCTTTGAATCTTGATTAAGTATGAATTAGAGGGGTCCTAGTATAGCTTTGTACCTGTTTGTGGATGTTTGTTCTTGGAGGTGGTGTTATATCAATTGTAATGATGTTTTGGATTACAGTTTATTCTAGGAGACACAGCATTTCTAAGATGATTTTTTCTCACTGCATCATAGAGTATTAGCTGCTTTAGGTGAAAGGTCAATAAGGAGAGAACATTCTGGATTTTGGTCTTCATCCATTTATAACAGAATCAGTTAAAATTGTGGTTCCCCAATAGTGGGCAAGGGTTTTCTGTAAATCATAATGTAGCTTAGGAGGGATAAAAAATTTCATTTTTAATTCATCAGTTTAATTGTCAGTGTCCAATAATGGGCAAGGATTTTCTACATAAAAATCTCTTAGCATAGGAGGGACAAAAATTTAATTAGAGTGGCCAAGGCCAAGGTCTTTCTGCAAATCATCACCCGTAGTTCAGACCTCTGCAGCAAAACTTATGTAGGTTCTGTTCTTTTAGCGCCCCCCACCCCACCCCCCCCCCCCCCCCCCCCCACACACACACACACACCCCTTATTATTTTATTTTCTGTAAATCTGCATCTGAAGATCAGATGTCAACGTGAGGCATTGTGGCTTTTACATCTTATTGCCAGGCAATAGAATGTTTACAAGAATGCGATCATGCATGATTGCATGATTATTAGCAGTACGTAGTGCAAGTATCTGTTGTTATACGTTATATAGTGCACGTGACTGGATATGGTTTACTTATTCTGGCCATCGTACATTAATGGCCTAGCCAAAAACTTGAGGGAGGAACGTTATGTAATAATATTAAGTAGATTCTAAATAGGAAACCATTGGTTATATATGGTAGATGAATCTTCTTTTATGATTGGGAAGCTCTGCCCACTATTTTGTGTGTTCTTTTGATATTTCAGTGGCTTGGTGGGATAGGGAGAAGGGGTGATAGTTTTGAGGGGACAATTGGGGAGGACTCCCAACTGTGTAATAGGAAAACCATTCATGGTTGAGGGTCTTGCTTTGTATGCTAAATAATGCCTACTATTATGAGAGACATTTTGTTTGAATGCAAAAACTAATAAATCGATCATATGTTTCATCTAATTTTTGTGTGTATTCATAAATCTGTTTTCCGGTGTTGCAACTAAGGCATTATATGTCATGTATTGTAGAGTATTGAAGCTTTCCACTTTTGTATCTAGGTACAATTCCAAGCCTGTTGCTGTGAAAATCATACAGCCAGATGAAACAGGTGTTATCAGTCCTGAACGCAAGGAAAAATTTCAGAGGGAGGTGACGTTGCTGTCAAAGGCGAGACATGAAAACATTGTGAAGGTAAGATACTTATTTCCTCCTATTTTTTCTATTTAGGCAGTTATCTATCAAAGATATGGATATATTGTGTGTTCATTATTTTTTATGTTATGGTTCTGGGGGAAATTTGTATGTTTATCATTGTTTCTTGGAAATCCTTTTAGATTATGGTATAGTATTCCAGTTTCTCAATTTCAGTTTAACCTTATGCAAATGATGTGTTTCAAGAAATGTCTTTCTTCTGTTCAAATTTAGGCAAGATGAAAACATGAACTTACCTCCCAGTCACCTGTATGTATTCCTGAATAGGTATTCACTGCCCTGTTGTTGTTAGCTTCTGTAAATTCGATGCCCAAGTAATTAAAATTGTGGGGTTTTGGAATCATCTTTGGAGTAATAGTTTTTTCACTCTTAATTTATTAATTTATCCTTTTATTAATTTACTGATAGTGATATAAGCATTTATGGAACCTTTGGTATTATAATGACATTGAAAATGAAGTATTAACGGAGCAATTGGAAAAAGTCCAGTTATATGGTACAAGAATGCATTTCTTTGTTATGGATCTAGTACTTTAACAACTGATAAAGCACTGGGGACAGAAGCCACATATTAAGAAATAAATCTCATTCGTTTTTGGGATTCCAAATCATTCAGTACTGCAGTCTTTCACCTTCTAAATATATAGTGGGTTCACTTATTAAACCTGAATATCTCAGGTTATGATACTGACTTTTTCTAGTTTGTTATAATTTAAGAGTTCATACTTTGTATGATTAGATAAGTCCTTGTCCTGAAACAGTTTATTGGTGCGTCTGTGAAACCAACTGTGATGATAATTACCGAGCTTATGAGAGGTGGCACAATTCAGAAGTACCTGTGGAGCACCCGCCCCATAATTCCTGACTTGAAGCTTTCAATAAGTTTTGCATTGGATATATGTCGAGCTATGGAGTACTTGCATGCAAATGGCATCATACACCGTGACTTGAAGCCAAGTAAGTTTCCTTTCTTACTTCTCTTTTCTTTTTTATTCTAGCACTTTGGTTTATTGACATGGGGGCACTGGTCATGATTTTGGATTGTTACCATATCCCCATTCCAATTGTAGCCAAGTTTAGTATTAGATCATAAAAAGATTAGTCTCATGTCTAGTTTTCAAAATTTTCCAGATTGCAACCAGTAATCAATGTCCTTTCCCTTTAGTTTTGCATGCTCACCTGAGATTTATCATAGAAACACATTTCTAACAGGAAGTCTCCTATTTGTTTTCCCCAGGCAATCTACTTCTTACAGAAAACATGAAACAAGTGAAGCTGGCTGACTTTGGGCTTGCTAGAGAGCAGATAGAAGGTGCAATGACTAGTGAGGCTGGAACATACCGGTGGATGGCTCCTGAGGTGAACCTTTTTCATTTCTTTTCATTTATTATTCAAACAATTGTTCAGCAAGAAAGTTGCATAATGTGTCAAGATTTTTCTTTCTTCTGAATTAGTTATTCAGCACAGAACCAGTGCCAAGAGGTGCAAAGATAGATTATGATCACAAGGCAGATGTCTACAGTTTCTCAATAGTTCTGTGGGAGTTGCTCACGAACAAAACTCCATACAAGGGAAGGAATAACATAATGGTGGCATATGCTACAGCTAACGTAAGTTCTATGAGTGCCATCGAAAAACGAAACTTATTATTTGGATACCTGAAAAGTTTTATCTAATAGGTACAGACTCTTGCATACTCCTAGCCCTATTATCTAATAAAACTCGGCCCACTTCCATGGTGCTAATCATTTAGAAGTTCTCTACTTAGCTAAAAAAACTTGTGTGATCTTAGTTGATCTCCTTAAGTCACTACTGGTAAGAAAACAACAGATATTTATGATTTGCTAGACTCTGTTAAAACACTAGAATGATTGTAGCCCTTGCTTTGTAGAATGTACGGCCTAACCTGGAGGACATTCCCGAGGAGATTATTCCTTTACTGGAGTCCTGCTGGGCAGAAGACCCCAAGGACCGACCAGAATTTATGGAAGTCACCGATTATCTCTCCAACTTCTACCAGGAACATTGCTTACAGGAGACCAAACCTCCTCCTAAGGTCATTGAGACTGAAGATAATGAGAGGAACATAAAGGTCATTGAGACTGAAGATAATGAGAGGAGCATTAAAGAAGAAGATTCGCCAAGCACCACCCAACAACATGTGATTGAGACACCTGAAGAAGAGAAAAGGGTTAAAAGGCGCAAGAAGAGTTGGAAGAGTTGGTCATCGGGGTGGTTCTGTTTCTCTTGTTTGGCTCATTGACCAAATGGCATGGTGACTGGTGAGTTCTGTTTTGGCGGAGGGGCTTTAAGCCCAGGCTAGGAATTCATGCATGTAGGATGTTGCATCGGCTGTTCTCTTAGTTTTTGTTGTATACACAGAGCATAGATTTAGGGAAATGTTTCTCTTGTTGCATGGTTTGACATGTTATGTTGTCGAGTTGTCAATCACAACCGTTCGTTGAATAGTTCAATGGATTCTTGCCTCAACGTGTGGTACCAGAGATTGACAGTATGACAACATAGCATATTTAGATATGTGGCAAGAGAACATTCATACACAGTTTCTTAGTTCTTTTTTCTCTGGACAAAAGTTAAAGCCGTGAGTTCGTAGCTGTAGCTGAACTGGCATTTCTTTTGTACAGAATGCTTTTCAGAATGAAATGTATTCAAAAAACAAAGAAAGAAATGATAATCGTGTTTTTCTCAGTTGGGTTTCCTTGCAAATTAGTAAGCCTCTGAGCTCACTTCTGATTAGAAGCACTATTCTTCTCAATAAAAGACAGAAAAGCAATTGGGAGTTTGCTGCATAAAAGACTCAGATTTTGGACTGTATTGTTCATCTCTCTCTTCCTGTCAAAAAAAAAAAAAAAACAAAAAAAAAATCAATCTCTCTTATTTTATTCAAACCCCTTCGTCTAATGAAGACAACTATGACTCCTCATTGTCATTAGCAGCCACTGATGGTTCTAGATGATACTAATCACTTTAGTGTATCCTATCAATTCAGTCCAAGTCATAGTACTCCTTTTGGTCTAGGAGACTAGCAAGTCACAAGATTTCTTTGTTACCCTATAATTTCCTATTTCTGAGAAGTCTTCGTTTTCTCGTTGGTGTTCCGCTATAGACACATTATTGTCTTATACGGTATTACATTTTGTTTCTACTTTCATATTTACTACGCCTGAGAGTCGTTAAATAACCATCTAAACATCTAATCAAACGCTGACATAATATTATCAATGTGATTCAACAAACACGCTCACTAATTATTCCGTATTCAAATGTTTAGTGATAAAGTCGGCTCAGTATTTTTTCTAAAACACTTTCTGATCCCACCCTAGCGTGGCGCAAAACCACTGGCGGTCGGCAGAAAGGAGCGAGAAAAAGTCGCCGAAGAGAAGACGAATAAGCAGAAAGAGAAAAATAATATAAGAGGGCAGTTGCTGTCGGGGTGAGTCATCGTGGGTTTCAGCTTCGTCACGATCTGATCCAGTGAAACGTGGACAGCTGGACGCCTATACCTCACACGTGCCGCCCCAAAATCCAAAACCCTAGCCTTAGGTCCGGTGCACCGCCGCCGCAGCAGATCACTCTCCTCCGTCCCATATCCACTCTCAAGAATCATAGACCCAAAGTCCCATCTCAAACAACGACAACTAGTTCGAAATCGAAGAAGCTCAGAAGAAACGGACACGGCCACCTAGGTCTGTTTAGGGGAGCAGCACCTTCTCTCTCTCTCTCTCTCTCAAAAACCCTAAAATTCTTAGCCGTTGATTCTTGGTGTTAATTTAAAGTGGTTCCACCTGGACTTCCACCTCACTCTCCTAAACTCCATGAAAGCAGGTCTCTCTCTCTCTCTCTCTCTGTGTTCTCTTCTCCACCCTCTTTCCTTTTATAATTCACATCACGCTTCTCTTGCCCGTCTGGTTTTACTTTCCTTTTTAATTGAAATCTGGGTTTCTTGAAGTGTTTGGAATCGGTAATTACCGCGGCGGATAGGATTTGTTGCAGGGGAAATTTGTTGAATTTGGATAAGATAGGGGTAAATTGAATTAGACTGGTTGGTAAAGGTGCTGGCTTTATTGAGTTTGGGGTTTCAAATCTGTTGGCTGAATAGTGCAATTTGAAAGGGATTTTTCAGTCTTTTCCCCCCTCTGCCCTTTTTGGGTCTTCAATGTAATGTGGGGGAGGTCTTCAACCCCAGCATCCAAATTTTATTTTGGGTACAATAATGATTTCTTTGGCTAATCAGAGAGATAATTTTGTTCTTTTTTTTTTGGATTTAGGACTGAGAATTTGGTGTTTTTCAGGTGGTTATTAGAGATCTTTGAGAATAAACGTGATCTGGTTGATTTGGAAGCAGAGGAGTGTTTGGTGAGCCAATTGAAATGGGGACAGGGGAAGAGGGCACGCCCTCTAAGCCTTCCAAACAAGCTTCTACAGCTCAGGTATGGCTTCCCTTCTCCTCATAAATAGTCCGAGATTTCGTTTTCGGAGTTTTAATCATGTGCTTTCCATGAATTTTACAGGAAATACCTACACAGCCTTCGTATCCTGATTGGTCCAGCTCTATGCAGGTTCATGACGAAAACACATTCTGGATCGATATGTAATATCTTGTGAAATAAGGAGAGGTAGATGAATTTAATGTCCTGGTGAATTAGTTTAATTGCTCATAGCTCATGTTTTTGCTTAGGCTTATTATGGTGCTGGAGCTGCTCCACCGCCCTTTTTCGCTTCCTCAGTTGCTTCACCAGCACCGCACCCATATATGTGGGGAGCCCAGGTGAGGTGGTCTTCTATAGTAGAGACATACAAGTTCTGTTCTGTTGCAGGCATTTATTTACTGTTTCTTATGAGGAAGGTAGTTTTTAATTTTTGTTCACTTTTGGGGTTTACTAATTTTCAGCATCCTATGATGCCGCCTTATGGAACTCCTGTTCCGTACCCTGCTATGTATCCTCCAGGTGGAGTTTATGCTCATCCGGGTATGGTCACGGTATGATGTTCTTCCTCTGATATGATTATGTACCCTTGCATCATCAATAAATCATATTAGGCGGTTTCAACTTGGTTAACTAATTGGTTTCATCTACTTTTGTTAGACTCCTACTTCAGTACCACCAACAAATCCAGAGTCAGAAGGGAAGGGTGCAGATGGGAAAGAGCGAGCTTCAGCCAAAAAACCCAAGGGAGCTGCAGGAAATACAGTTAAGGCTGGGGAGAGTGGAAAAGCAACTTCTGGTTCTGGAAATGATGGAGCTTCACAAAGGTCAGTGGTCTTTGCATTGTGTTATGCATTTTTACAAGCTTGAGATTGCTCGAGTCTTTACCATTTTACATTGGTTAAAGATTATTTATTGATGCTGTACCATTCTGACTGTAAAATTTCTTGTTAACAGTGCTGAAAGTGGTAGCGAGGGTTCATCAGATGGAAGCGAGGAGAATGGTAACCACCAGGTATGTGTATGCCCTGCAGCTAATACTCCAAGATGTTCTCGAGTTCTTCTTCCTTTCTTCAATGGCTAGTAAATTTGCAGGAGCTTTTGCAACTTATCTGCAAATAGCAGCTGGCTCAGTATATATTGTGCTTTGGATTTTAGACTTTAACCTGGCCTGAGAAATAACTGTTGGCATGATTTTCTTCTACTGAAACATGGTTGTTATATCATTAGGAGTATGGTACAAACAAGAAGGGAAGCTTTGACAAGATGCTTGCAGATGGTACGATAATTTTGTGCTTTTATTTATTTATTTTGGTCTGCTATAGTGATCGTGTTCAACGTACACTTCTTTTTAGGCTATATTGTAAGCGTAGACATTGGTAAATGGTACTTGCATTAATTTTGGTAAAATGGTTTTCTCACATTTTTCAGGAGCAAATGCACAAAATAACACAGCTTTAGTGCCTGGGAAGCCTGTAGTTTCTATGCCTGCAACTAGTTTGAATATGGGAATGGACTTGTGGAATGCATCCCCCGCTGGTGCTGGAACTGCAAAAATGAGAGGAAATCAATCTGGAGCCCCATCAGCTGTCGGTGGTGACCATTGGATTCAGGTACAAATTTTTCTCATGTTTTAAATTGTTGTTCTTTTTAGTACATATTTTTCACTTGTTATTCTGTTCTTCAATCCGTGTGTGTCTCTATATATTCAAATAGTAGTAATATCCATATGTGTTCATGCTTAAAATTAAGAACAAATTATTGGTAGGCTAATGAAAATTATTGGTAGGCTAATGACTTGGATCATGTTGTTAGTGAAATGATTAATAGAAATTAAACATTGCATTTAATTTACTTCACGTACCCCTATTTTATGCGTTGGACTGTCTAATCTTGAAAGACTTGCATCGTCCTTTTCCTTGAAAAACTTGCATCGTCCTTTTCCTTTAAACACTTGCATTGTCGTTTGTATTAGTTGTATCTCCAGATAATGCTTTTAATTTCTCCTTAATGATTTTGACAGGATGAACGGGAACTGAAAAGACAGAAAAGGAAGCAGTCAAATAGGGAGTCTGCTAGGAGGTCAAGATTGCGGAAGCAGGTACAGATGCTCTTATACACCCGTTGGCAGGAATTTCCTTTTTCAATACCTTCTTTTAGAAAAGTGGTTAACAAACCCTCCCATTCCGAGTGGTGAGGGAGGGTGGGAAACTAGACTAGTATTAGGGGATAAGTCAAAGATGTATTCCTTGCAAATGTAGCCAAAAGAAGGATCTAATTTGGTTTCACCAGAGCAGGGATGTGGGAGGAAATCATAGAAATGGTTATTCTTGAAACTGAAGGAGCTTTTTAGTTTGCAGAGTGCTACTGGAAGACATAAATCTTATATCACAATAGATCTATGTGCTAAGACAATTAACTAATAGATCATAAGCCTGATTTTCCTTTCCTTTTCTCATGTTTTTCCAGGCGGAGTGTGAAGAGCTGCAAAAAAGTGTACAGGGACTGACCAATGAGAATCATGGCCTTAAAGATGAACTGCAGAGGCTCTCCCAGGAATGCGAGAAGCTTGCGTCTGAAAATAGTTCTATAAAGGTTTTTTTTAATGATAATTGCAATTCATTATTTCTTTACTTGTATATGGAATGTTGATGATCCTTGCTTCTTGTCAAGTGGTGCGAGCTTGAAACCTCAAAAGCAATTTCGTTTTTCCTGAATTGTTTTGACTAATATGTTCTTGGCATGAAGTCTATTTTGTGACTATGCTTTTTGTTGCTATACAGGAAGAGTTGACACGATTGTGTGGACCAGATTTAGTAGCAAACATTGAACATCAATCTCGTGGCGGTGAAGGCAACAGTTGAGATGGTACTGGTCTCTCTTTGTAGTTACAGATTTTCATTGAGCTCCGGAGCCATGACCCTCACTTTAGTTGAGTGTAGAACATTTGTTTTTCTTATACTAATTTATACGCTTAACCCTACTCTGTAACTGTATCGTTTATTTATGAACTGTTAACTGAGTTGGGTCCTTGATGGAGCAACCATGGCGATTGTTGTATCATTGGAAAAGAGTATATAATAGATAACTTCCGTCTTCTCTTTATCTTGTTCTATTCAGTCTTGTATTATTATTACCAACTTCTGTATTACTTGCCCTGCTCTGTGTTAAAGCTCATTTGCAATGAAATGGTGGAACCCTTTGAATTGGAATATGGAAAAGCTTGCTTTTTCCACCTTTGATTCTAGTAAGGAAGATTTAATTGGTCACCCTATTAGCAACGCAAATGTCTGAGATGAGCTAAATGAGGACAAAAATCTTGATCCACCTAGTTCGTGTTACTCCTTTTCTTCATTCTTTGCTTTCTCCTTCTTTTTTTAGCTTTTTTCTTTCGGTTGGTTGTCCAAACAGTTTTCGAACTCCAAGGCACATAGGAACTACTTCAAAACTAACTAGATGGGGTGGTAAAGCATTCCCCCAAAGATGCAACGTACTAGAATAATGTAGCTAAAAAAGAGATTCCCTCAAAAGAGCATAGAAGAGGGATCAAATTGACTAATATGGTAGGCAAGAAAGGCTTAAATGTTCCTGTCACCATGGCCTATATCACCATCATAACTCAATACATGATTTTCTCAAGGAAGAGAACATGCCTCAGCAATTCCCTAGTAAAACACAAATTAAAGAATAAGTTGTACCACAGCAAAATACTAACAATAATAACACAATCAACCTACCGCTACCTTATCACAAAAGAGGAGAGAATAGTTCTCGTCCTCTTTTTCTCTTTCAAGGGGAGAAGAGTTCAAAACTATGCACATTTTCCTTTTAAGTAGATCTAATCATCTAGACCAGAGTCAGACTCTCTGGTTGTTCTAGGCGGCCCTTCAATTGCATTGTTCTGTGGCGGATCTGTATTAGCCCTGCCCCTCGGCATCTGATCTGTTAAGGAGGACGCAAAAGTGATCTTCAGTTAGCAAAAACGTAGAGGACTAACAAACAAGCAGTAACTACTAGCCTCTGTAACCTAATAATGCCAGCTTTGAAGCAGTAACTACCAGCCCCTCGTACTTCACTAATAAAATGTGTGTGATGGGTGTTTGACCAATGCCATTCTCACCTGAACCAAAAAATTTCAAGAACATAGCCCTAGCATAGTGGATCTCTCCTTGGTGTGCACTAATGAGTTTGAGCTGCAATTAACAAACCAATGAACATTTTAGTTCTGTACGCAAAATGAGATAACAAGAAGAACTTGTGAAGAAAGTAGATGTTGACCCAGACCAATAAATTTCCAGGTTACATACTACTTGAGACTAATTGCAGACAGAGGGCATACCAATTCACCATATGTAAGGCCCAAAATTCTATCAACTTTAGTTTGATGCCTCAAAAAGAACGGGCGTAGGTGGTTCATGTACAACTGCTTCGCCCCCTGGATGGAAAGCAGGCATTTAGTTATTTTTGATACAAGAAAGTTACAACTCAAGTTGTTCCCATGTATAAAGTTGCGCACATAACTAAAGTTGGCATGAAATGCTAAAAAGAACCTTATAAACACAGCTCAGAATGCCATCATAAGATCAGATGATGAGACACCAATAAACACTCGTACGATATAATGATATTTGTATTTCAGTAACAAAAACCTACATGACAACTAGACAAAAAAAAAAAAAGAATAATACTAAATTGAGATTACTCAGCTTTATCACACATTTTCCATATAATGCAGTAAACAAATGAGTCCGAAAATAAGGAAGGTGGTTGTAATGACATACCAAAATGAACACAAGATAAAGGAAAGAGAAGATGGACATGTAAACCAACTCAAGGTACCATTGTCATTCTTCTTCAATAGATACTGATGGAAACAAACCAAAAAGAAGCAAATTTATCTTACATCAGCAGATGGAAGTTGGAGCCAGACAAGAAAGGCAAACTTCATGTGATAGTAATATGGGCACCTGCACATAATCAAAAGTTCCAAACAAAGATTAGGACATCTATCTAGTTCATAACTTCGGTTACAAGCCTGCATAAGTTACTAGTGATATCTATTCTTATAAAGTTGTTATACATTTCACTCTATCCTTATGCCGATAGAATCTTCTAATTCTGTTGTCTACACCAATAGAGATAACCGCAATTGACAAGTGCATAGACCTAGAAAAAATGGATAACTCTTTCCCTATATACCAATAGAATGCTATTTCATGAGATGATTACAATTTACAACACATTAACAAGTACATGGACTAGGAATCTGTAAGTACATAATGAGCGTAGGATAGCCTCTTTATTATTCTTAAAAATGTCAATTTCTTTTCACATATGGAAAGTAATCATCTGTTTTTCAATTTATCAAAAAAAATGTTTTTGACACATCTAACCATGGTCATCATGGCTTTAACATTATCATCCATACTGTCAAAAACCAAAGGAGATTGACAATGATCTGAAAACTAAAAAGCACGATCAAAATAACGTATTCAGGGTAAAAATAAAGATGAATAAAAGAAGACATAGTACTGAGACCAAAGAAATAACATAGATGGTACATGTTAAATGCAACATATCAAACATTATATGGATTTCGAAGCAGCATGGCTCGTCTTATCTAGTATCGGACAGAAAATGTTTCATACATGACAGATATACTACTTTAGTAAATAGGTCCAGAGCCTTACCAAGATATAAGCCTATCTGAAAATATTTCCACAAGGCTGAAAGATCCATAAGCTGCAATCGTTTGGTGGTGGAGTGGAAAATATAAATAGAATTAATTCAGTTGCCTGATAGGGCTCAGAAAGTCATAAGCCTCTCTATACAGATAATTGAGATGAAAGGTGATCTCATCCAAGTATGAAAGGAAAACAAAAATAAAAAATAGAAATGCCAACCTGCCCAATAAAGAAGCCACTTCTGCTGTGCAGTTTCATCTTTCCTCTCAATTGCCTTGCATGTACAGTATACTGGTACAACAATCCCGACAGAACAACTGTACCAAAGAAAGCCTCAACATCAATCACAAGCCATAATATAACCGCTGCTTAAGTTCAACACTGATGAAAGGAACATTAATCAGCTCTTACCACGCTGTTCGAATAACAATGTTAGAACCAAGAGGACAGAGCAGCAGCCGAAGCCCGACCTGCACCCAATTCTCCCAATCATCAATTTGACCATAACTATCATATAGGAAATCCTTTCCAATATCCCATGCAACAATGATGCCAATGGCGAATAGACAGAAGCAAAATGATCTGAACACATAACTAAGCTACTCTTTAACCATCAAATCCCACCAGATTTCCAATTCATATCTCTGAAAAAAAATCACTAAATCAGCACTATAATTTCAAATTCCACAATAATCACCGGTCCTGGAAACCAAAAATTATAGTTCCGTTAAAAAAATTAAAAATTAAAAAAAAAAATTCAAGGATCAAGAAAATTGAAATGAAGTCCAGAAAGGTAAACAAAATCGAAGGAGGAAGATGAAACCTGACCTCACTGGCTATGTTGGATCCGAGAAGCGCCATTTTTGTCCAGGCAGAGGAGAGAAACCGTTAATTTAGTTTCCGCAATGGCGTTTTATATACTCAGGTGGGCTTTGTTTTCGGGGCGGTGTGGTTTATTGGGCCGGGTCGGGCTCAAAAAAGAAGATGAAATTAAAATATAAAAGTGACCCCACCCGATTCTTCTCTCGAATCAAAACCCTATTGCAATGGCGGGAGCGCACCTACCGGAGGAGATCATAGTGGAGATTCTCTCTCGCCTGCCGGTGAAATCCTTGATCCGATTCAGCTCCGTTTCAAAACGGTGGCGTTTCATCATCTTATTCGACCCGGACTTCGCCAAATCCCAATTTGAAGCATCTTCTAAGCACAAAACCCTCGGTCACAGACTCCTCGTCCCACGTCGTTACCCTACTGAACTAGTGGAGTCGCTAGACTTGGAAACGCTGCCGTTTGGAGAAGTTTCATTGGTTCGAAAGCTGAACATCCCCTTCCAGCGGCCGGGCTGTTCTGTCTCGCTATTGGGTTCGTGCAATGGTCTGGTATTTGTATATCTATGTGATCATCATCATAGTTTTTATGTCTGGAACCCATCAACTGGATTCTTCAAGGAATTACCTGACCCAGACTATGTATATTTTTGGAAAAAAAAAAAATGCTTATGGCATTGGCTATTTGCCGGCCACTGACGACTACAAAATAGTTGTCACAAACTATGGTCAAACTTGGGGGGAGGGGGAGGGAGGGAGAGGAGTGGGGGTGGTGGTGGTGGGGCGTGTGTTGTGGGGAATGTAGAGTCGTACAATATGCTCTCATTGAGGGAGCACATCTGGAAAAGTATTAAAGCCCCTATGAATTCCGTCCTCAATGACCTGGGGACTCTTTTGAATGAGGCACTTCACTGGGCAAAGGTTGAAAACACAGATGAAATAGTTGCCTTTGATTTGGCTAAGGAGGAGTTCTGGAAAATACGGCTGCCTAATTTCGACCAAGATGGCAAGTATTTCAGCCATCTTGGGGTTTCTGGAGGATGCCTCTGTATATCCCGTTATCCGAGAGGGTGGTTTTGTGACTCAATTGATTTCTGGATCATGAAAGAATATGATGTGAGTGACTCGTGGACTAAGCACTTTAACTTGAAGTTGTCCGATCCGCTTGAATACATATTACATTACTTCCCATTCTTGGTTATGGAAAGTAGCACAGTTGCGGCCATAAGGACTTGCAAAGGTACCGCTGGGTTGATAAAGATCGAACATGAAGAAGAAGAAGAGAAGCATTGCTTGTATATGTGTGTAGACATTTGGTCTCATGACATAACTGAATATGAAGAGAGCCTATTTCGGATTAGTGGCTGCAATGGGGTTGAAAAGCCATCACAAGGCTGCAGAAAGCTGAAATGAGAGGATAAAAGTGCTGGTTAGGTACTCCTCATTATCACTCTCGTTTCATGCATTTGCATTTGTTAATTTGTATTCTGCTATATTGATTACTCAATTTTCTGATGCTTTTGAAACTTAGATGCAGTTGTGATGGCCCGAAACTATTTTATTACGCCATGTGTGCTTAATGCTTGACTGGCTTTGTGTATGCTTCAGAAATGTTGCTATATACTCTGCATTGATCTAAACAGTCAATTTATTGGTTTAGTTTTACACCTTGGGTTATGCATGGTTGCTACAACCTACAGACGAGAGAGTTGGCTTTGTAAGTATATTTTTGTAGCATGTACAATAGAGGGTTTCAATTTAGAAGACAAAAGAAGTACATTATCTGTTTTTGTCAGCAAACGATCAAGTGTTGCCGTTTCTCTTAAGGAGCTCATGTTAGAGTCTATTTTGATTCACTCCATGAAAATCTGTGCTAAATAAACCATTAGCTAGCTCTTGTGAGTTTTAGTTAATTTGTCACTTCCAGTGGCTGCAAGTCCACGTAAATTCTGCTTGCTACCAAGGCTGAGTAAACGGAATTTAACTGGCAGTGTTTAAAAATGATAAAACTGACTGATGCTCTAAGAGATAATATGTCAACTTGCTCTACCTTAAAGAGATTCTGCTAATGCAAGGTTGGTTAACTAGAGAGAACTAATCTCCAACAGAAAGTATCTGTAAACGTAATTTCTATACAAGGCATGTACTGTGAGAACCAAGAGTTTTGTATATTGTAAAATTACTTTTTCTTTCCTAGTTCGTAACAGCTTGAGATTTACCAATAATACATGGCATTAAAGATTTACAGGTGAAAAGAAACTGAATTTCATCAATTTAAAAGAATATGTAGTTCCTCAACCGTCAATTTAATCTGAGGGCTTGGTTTATGCCTGCTTTGCTTGAGACTAGAGAGCTGGCTTCCTAAGTAGATGTATGTAATTTACAATAGTTGGTAATAACCAAATTAGACACACCAGTATACTTTTGGTCAGCATAGGATTAAGTATTATCGTTTGTCTGGGAGTGTTTCAAGAAATATGTAATTATGTATACAATCATAAATTCATGATCGTTTTACCCTTGTTTGTGATACCGAAGAGGTGCAAACAGTCTTTACCTTCTATTTTCTCGAGTTCCGTTCTTCATCCAATTGTTTTCATAATGCAGAAGAGAAAAACCATTCATTCTGTTTGATCATTGACTCAGTGGCTTTCATGGATTGTTTGACAGATGATTAATTGTGTTCTTTCTTGGATTTGTAGGGGTTTCTGGATGTACAATTGCAAGAGTAAGCTTAATGAGGGCTTTTTGATGTTATTGCGGTGTGGATGCGGTCTTGATATAATGAGATTCCTCAAAATTCCAGTTTTCGAAGTTAGCTATCTATGTCTATGGCTGCAAGCCTGCAACTATGTTGATACATATTTATGTTTCCTATTAATGTTATATATCTTGTTTGATTCTCCTGTTTGGAGTTTTAATGTTATGCAATTAGAAATTTGAATTGGATGGTTATATTCTGTGTCAATCAAACAATAGTTCAATCAAGTTTTTTCAACAAGGAAACACCAAAGTCGGAAATCTGATTCGACCACAGCACTAGAAATGATGTTCAATAGTGTCAAGTTAGAGTGGTTTTCAGACGATCTATGTTGTCTCTACATCCCAAAATTTTGCAAGCTAGCCCGGAAACTACTATTGCTTTCCACTACTCTGGGGTGGTTTGACTGAAAATGCCATTGGCCAACTTCTCTGTTTGCAGCAGTGGCCGCCTTTTACGTGATTGCAGTGGTTTATGAGTTTTGTTATCTCGCGATCAATTAAAGTTTTCATGAAGTCCTCACTTTAGTCTGTACTAGAGCCTCGCTCTTAAAATTGAAATCAATATCAAATATTAAAGGTGTGGAAGATGGTTGACTACATTTTTAACTTAGAGATGTAATGGTAACACCACATGTACGTTGCAACTCATATCGAGAAATAAAACTAAGTCAAGAATCGATACTCTGTCATACAACTTTTTTGTACGATCTAATTCCTTGAGAAATGACACCATCATCTTTTGAAGAAAAACATACGAAGCAAGTTATATCAAAGAAATTCCATGCCTTGATTCATAAGTGATGGGAAGTGACCAATAATTGCTTAGCTTTCCCTGTTATCTTTGTTCATACACAAGCGCAAAAAGTTACAGAAAACCAACAAAACTTATACATCAACAGAAACCTGATCCCAAACCCACCATAACAAATTGGTCGGGATCTTGAAGTAACAGCCCCTTACTTACATCTCAATCTCACCCCAAACCCGAATAGTTAACACTAAACACAGAGACTATATATAACCCATAATTCCTTAATTAAGAGCTACTTATTTAACTAGGCTAAACCCCTAATCCCCTAACACCTCCATGCCGACGTGGCCACCAGGGCCCTATCATGCCAGCACAACACCAGCTCCGCCTGCCGCTTCGCCACGTGGAACCCCCTGACCTGGACCTTGCCCAACAAGCACTGGGCCTGAAAGTCCGCAAACTGGCTTAGCTCCACGGCCCTCATTCCCGCGCCGTGAAACACTTCCCGCCACGGCGGGACCCGCCTCCCCGCAGCCTCCACCGCCGCCTCGATCTTTGGCCTCAACAGAAACGTCTCGATTTTCCTCACCATCTCGCCACCCGGCACCGCCGCGTCCAGAGATTCCAAAACAATCGAAAAGAACTCCAGCCCGGATACAAAGTTCCTCCTGAACGACGTCGCTCCCGACTCTGCCAGCCCCTCGCCGTCGACGAACACCACCACGCTCGGTGACACGCGTCGGATGTCACCTAGAAACGCGCTGACGTTCTCGGCGGAGCTGAGGCGGAGCATGATGTACGGCGACAGCAGAATTGCCGTTTTCTCTCCTTCCATGAACTTGATCGCCTTGAAGGAGAGAATCTCGAAGGTTCGGACGAGAAGGAATTCGATTTGGAATCTGATCTTGAGTTCCTGAGCGAACTGCGACAAATTCTCTCTCACCAGCCTGCTCTCGACGGCGTACTCCTCCGGCACAACGGCGGTTATGCGCAGCACCGGCGGGTTGGACCTCGACACGTCAGCTTTCTCTGCGAGCTCTTTCATCAGAGAAGCGTACTGGCCGCCGAGGCCGATGTCGAAGTCGATGACGTGGATGTAGCTGGAGCCGTTGAGCGCTTCGAGGAGGGCCTGGTTAGTTGTGAAGTGGGAGAACATCGGGATCGGCGAAATACCCGAAAAGCCCTTGTAGGCTCTGATGGTCTGGACAATTTCAGACCAGGAGGAGAGGTTGCGAACCGGACTTGAACCGGTGGAGTTGTTGAGGAGGGACTGGAGAGCGTCTTTGAAATAAACCGCGGCTCGTTGGAGAGGTTTTCCAAGAGGTTTTGGGTTGGGCGAGGACAATCGCTGACGTTGGTTGAGCCGGTCGAGGATCACCTGAGCCAGGTTGAGCTCGTCAGAGTCGAAACAGTCCGCGGCTCGGATCAGCTCCTCGATGAAATCGAACCCCACGTTGGAGTTCACCGAGGAATGAATATCGGTCTGATCATATGAAGGCAGATTGTGGTGGCCGAAATTCTGGGAGGAGTAGACCCCGGAGAGGTTGAAGTCGGAGTGGACCAGTTGGGTGGGATCGAAGGGCTGTGGATGAGGGTACTCCGGGAGATGAGGAATCTGAGGCTCGCTGTTGGGGTGGGGGTTCAGCTGTGTATTAGTAGTAGGTCTCAGGTTAAGGACAGAGTCGTCGTGCAAGCCCAAGTCTCTCATGAGGGAGTCCCAGTCCAAGTTGTGAAGATCCTGCTCGTCGACCCACTCGAGAGGCTCATGGTGATTTGGGTGAGTCAGGACGTCGGAGATAGCTGAAACTTTTGACGGCTTATCGGCCGCCACGGGGCTGGGGCTGTGGCGGAGGTCGAGAACGGAGGTTGGCTCGTAGCAGAGGTTTGGATTGATGCGGGAAGGAGTGTGGAATCCGAGATTGGTTTCGGGTTTAGGGTTTGGAGATTGGTTGCGGTTGTTGTTGTTGTTGTTGCTGCTGGTTTGGGGTGTGGTAACGGGTACTCTCATGGCTCGGTTAGAGGAACAAAGAAAGATTGAGAACTAGAGCAGCAAGAAAACTCAAACTCAAAGGTGTGTGTGTGTGTTTTGGTTCTTGGGAAATTGTAAGGGGGCTTTTGGTGGTGATGATTGCTGGCTTTTTATCTTTGCGTGTGAGTGTGTGCATGGTGGTGGTGGTAAGTGTATGGCATTAGATTAATGATGTGCATACATGACAGACAAGTATGACGAGGGTCAGAGAGAGCGCTTTTGATCTCTTTGAAGCTTCTTGTTCAAGTCATATATGACCCCCATGCTTTTGAGTTCTGTCATTGTTGGATTCGCTTCCTTATTAGCTTTTACTAGCTCAGTGCCCATGCAAAGCACTTAAACCATGTAGATCGATTTAGAAGGATCCAACAGTCAAACTTTAAAGATCCAATGGAGTTGTAATGTAGGTGGAGGAGATTAAAGCTTCTTTTTAGCTAGTTTAAATATTTTTAGGGTTCTCTTTAGACAAGGACAAAATAATGTGTAACTTGTTAATTACATTTTCCTAACTGTTTGCGAAGCTGGTGATCTTATATTATTAACTCCTGACTTATATTATAGGGAATATTTAGTTATTTACTTGTAATGCATGCCCAAGATTTTGGCTTAGGTCACCTTTGTTATATCATCTGAATTCCAATATGGTCGATCTAACCCCATTTTTTATTCTAGCTTTAAGTTCCAAACGAAGAACTCCGACAGTTGGTGCATTCAAAGTTATCAAAGCCGTTCAATCGAAAAAAAAAGTTATCAAAGCCGTACCTAACCCTATCTCTAACCTCTCCATAACCATAACTACTTGGCTTAACTAACTCAAGGCTAGGGCTTCGTTTTTCTTGGCTTAACTAATTAAGACAAGGCTAGGGCTTCATTTCAAACACATTAGGAGGGAGTGGTCCGTTAATCTCAAATCTCAACCGAACAACGACAAATAAGTCAAGATGTTTGCGTTAAAGTTCCAAAGTTGTGTCTCCCCAACTCTTAAAGAGAGGACCCACAAAAGCTAGCTCTTATGAAAACCACCACCCACCTTTACTCTTATCCCACTTTGAAAAAGCTTGGAAAAAGAGCCATGATTAACAACTTTGAGGCCTGGGATACTGAGTTTGAAAATGGAACTCGGGCAAACGTATCTATCTATCTTCGATAAAACTTAACTGCCTGCAAAGTATAAAGTAAAAGCTTCATTACTATAAGTCTTCCTTGACTAACCACTTCTACCATCCACAAATATAGTTGATTGAATTTAATCATGAATTTCAGAAAACGTTGTTCGAGTAAGAAACGCATCCTGTTTCGTGGCGATCGTCCTTATTATCTTATATAAGGTTGAGTGTGACTTATGTGTTTGTATTTATGGAAAATATATGTAGCGAAAAAGAGTAGCATTTGTTTGTGAATTCAAACAAAGGAAAAAAAGCAAAGTTTTAGGTGTTGAATGTTCTATGTATTATTAACCAAACAATTCTTGGGTTGGGTTCACCCTTGGGTGAACCTCCTCGTTCATCCCTCTCTCAACCCATCAATTAGAGGTTGCCACTTGTATTTAAATAAAAGAAATATAAACTAAATTAACTCTTTAATAAAGATAAAAAATAAAAAAAATAAAAACACTAACTGAACCATCTATTGACGTTATCTGATGTTGTTTTCTCAAAATCTATTCATACTGATAAACATATTGAAACCAAGGTTGTGTTTGGATGAAGCAATTTCAATTTCCATAGAAATTCTTAAATGCTGGAATAACAATTCCATCATATATATTTCTCATCAATTGTAGATTTGTTGTTTGTATATAAAATTTATAACTCAAGTAATTACAATAGACTAATAAATTAATTTCTTAACTCAATTGTGCCTATTAGGTTTTCTGCAAAAAATTGAAACAGTGACCATAACCCAATTACTCCTTGCAATGTATGATTGTATTCATAAAGATCAGTAGCGAATAAAACCAAAAAATGGGCAGCATCAACTCATAAATATGAAGAATTAATACTAATTAAAGTGCAGCGAGCAGAAGTTGAAAAAACCTTCAACGGTTCTTTCTATTAGTTGCAATGTCTGTTCATAATACAATTATTCATGGCAGAATTTACAATTAATAGAGTTTTTTTTGTTTTTTTATTTTTCTATTTTTATCAAAGAGTTAAGTTAGTTTTATATATCCTATATTTAATACAAGTGGCAACCTCTGATTGGTGGGTTGAGAGATTGGTGAATGAGAATATTCACTAAGAGGGTGAACCCAAGAATTGTTCCAATCAACTAAGCACGTGGATCCTGCATTGAGAGGCAGCAAGAAACAAACGTACGAGTCACAGCAATAAAAATTGGGACCTGAACTTAGCACTTAGCAGATCGAAAGAAGAAGAAAATCAGCAGTCGCACTTACAGATACTTTAAAGGGTCTATATCTATATATCTCTCTCTCTCTCTCTCTCTCTCTCTCTCTCTCTCTATATATATATATATTAGTGCGGAGGGTGATATATTTTGGATTTCTTAACCATTAATAATCCATAGTAGAAATAAATGTTAGTTGTGAAAAATTCACATTTCACACGATCAAGGATTACTGCAGATGTTCTCAGAGTTTCAAATATTCATCAAATAATAATTAATATTTTTTTCTCTCAAGTCTTAAAAGATTGAGAACTGTCAAAAAATTTAAGAAATCATGAGAAGGTTATTGAATGAATATTGTATAATGTTAGCATATTAATAGTGGCCTTTGTTTTTAACTCCATTTGCACTACTAGAAAAAGTACCCATCAGACAGGGATGAGAATCTGTGTGTGATCTTAGTATTTTATATGGAAATCCGCGTGAATACGTCAATTCACACTTTACAACAACGGATTAATAATTTATACGTATTACGAGCGTTGCTACTTACACACGGAATTGTCTGTCCGTGTGAATATATTTAGTGAGTCTCACTAAGAGTGAATATGTTGCTCTTCTATCCCACCCGCTAATTAATTTGATATGTCAAAACAATTGGATTAGAATTATTCAATACTTATTGTCCCAAAAATATATTCAATACATGATATTTATTTTTAAATTCCTCCTTTTAATTTAAATTATAGTCCTAGTTGTTCTTCATGGTGATTATGCAGATCTTGAAATAACAATTTCGAGTTCCAACTTGATGGCATATGTCAAAATTGAGTCTTTGTTTGTGTGTTCTGATTTCCTACCAGAAAACAACAGCAAGATTAGCAAATCAATATAAGATAAATGCAAACGGATGTGTTCAACATCCACAGAGATACCCTCACCTGCAGATTTAAGATCCATGCAAATAACAGAAACTGAAATTGGATCACACCAACTTAGTTAAAAATTGTATATGAAGATTAAAATTGACTCTTGGGTTTGAGATTATTCCTTGGAACAAGAATTTGAATCTGCTTTTGATCGGGTACGTTTGAATGAGAAAGAAAGAAGTCAGAAGAAAGCAATAATAGGGTGGACTAATTTTTTATTTTTTATAGTCTACTAATGCTTTTTTTTTTTTTTTGAAGTTTTACAAGTAACATGTTTTACTCTTTCCTTAAATTAAACCACTAAATCACATCATTTTTTTAGGGGAACGGATAAGCTCCATTGATAAACATCATAACCATCATACTAGGTCAAGCTAGAACGATCTAGGAATCCTTCCATTACATCCTCTGTTCAATACTACAATCTAGGAAAGAAAATGCAAAACTGAAATCTAAACAACGAAACTGCAAACCAAAGGAAACTAAACACCTACTGCTGAAGCATTACCCGAAATCAAAGCAACTAGAATGAAAAGTTTGAGGCCTAGTGACCGTCATGGTGTACCCTCCACTTAACATCTAGCTGAAGCCTTGACTTAGAATAATGCATAGAAAACTGATAAAAAGATCAACCTTATAATGTTGGATGGAAATTTGATAACAAAAGTCTAAGACAAAATAATATACCTACTCAAATCTTTAATTATTGAGTCTGAATCATAATTTTCAGCCAACTCTTTTTCTGACCTAATTCATCCAAAAAAAAGCAAGTTTTTTATGCGAGTATGTATCTTAAAGCAAAATAGAAAATAAAATACAATAACATACTTTAAATGAAGAAATAACATGTATGTGACCAAAAAAAAATTAACATATCGGGCTAAGTTTAAAAATTTTGGGTTGGCTATTTTTTAATATTTAATTTTTTAAATTAAAATTAAGGTACAAATTAATTGTTTTTCCTAAATTTGAGGTGGGCCATAACCCACTGCAGCCCTTGTGTAGCTACACTTTTGGAAGAGAGATCGGTGACAGAGAGGCTAAGAGATCAAACCTGAATCAATGAAGAGAAATGGGAATCCAGAGAAAGTTATTGATAAGGATTCACACGGATGCATGTTTGTGTGAAATCAAAAGTTTCCAAGAAATAGTATGCGAAATATAAATACGTTCATAATATAATTTGTTTTTTGTTTATTTTAAAATAATATTCATACGGATATCTATGTGCAATTTTAAAATTATATTATTTTATATTAAATTATTTTTATATTTTAGTACATTCACACGAAATCTGTATCTAAATAAGATCTGCATAGATAGATTTACATAGATATTAATATAATTATTCTGACATAATGGCAGGAATCTCTATCACCCAAGTCTAATCAAACACAGTCACACGGACATTGGTGTGAATCGTAAAAAAAATAATATATTACATTTTTACCCTGCATAAGATACGGAATGGTAGTGCCAAATGTTTTGACACGGATAAGTGTGTGAGTACATAGATATTCACACGACTTTCTCTCCGTGTGAATGTCTGTATGAACAAAATCCGTGTGTGATGCCCCTTTTTCTTTTTCTAGTAGTGTTGTTAGTTATAAATCGATTTAATTAGGCTCTTAGAGTCACACGAACATTATTTTTCCTCATTTTACTTTTCATTGCCAGAAACAAGAGGGTAGGTTTTTCTTTAACAACATTTAAGGGTTTTCTTTGATAGATAAACAAGAGCCTTTAATTAGGGTTGGCACTAATTAACGCTTCTGCTATAACAAGATCGATTGTAGACGTAGTACAGAAGAATACATTAACGTTCACACTATATCGAGAAAAGAGATACTAAACCCTAAAGCTAGTAGAAATCTTGATGACGTAGGACAGCGCCCCTCAAAAGGCCAGAAACTGTCCCACAGACACTGTAGCAGAACTTGGCCATAGGTGCCCTACAGTAGGAACCACTTGGCCTGCTTTTTGTCGGACATGCATGGGCTGCATGGCAGTGCACCACGGCGCGTGGAACCACGCCCCACGAACTATAGCTCTGCATTGGCGGCGACCAGAAAGGAAGAGAAAGAAGAGAATATGTTCGATTTCATGAACGGTGATGGGCGCAATAGTTCCATCAGTCGACGAAATCACTTCCGTCCATTTTTACGTACCACAAAAAAACAGAGAGGGCAAAATAAACACAATGTCTTCGGCTATTCCTTTTTAGTTGCTAATGGGACTTTATTTTGAGGAAAAGTTTTGCCCACCACAAAAAGATGGGTTTGGCTACTTTTTTGCTACCTATAAAAAACAAATGTGCTATTAATGATAATATTGTGGAGAATTGAAGCACTTAAGCCTAATCAAGCTGATCATGAGTTCATTCCAGCCAAAAAGGGAGGTTATGGCTTTTCTTGATAAAGTGGGGGGATTAAGTATGTTTATTTTCCATTTCTTTGTTTTATGCCCCTCTTTGTCATTTAATAAGGGTTTTTGATGTGTGAACACACTTTGCAAGGGATCCAATGCATTACATTCAGAAAATTCATTAGTTGTATCTTTATCTGCATGGATATGCAGACCCTAGACAAAAGTATTTGCATCTGTTGAATTTTAGTGAAGGATTTGATTCTGCATGTTCATAGTATTGTTTGTTCACATATGTAAAAATTTATGCATAATTTTACTTTTCACATAGAATGTTTCTTTTCTTGTTTTTGATTTTGGATGTTCAATATATTGTTTCTCCACATATATAAAAATTTATGTATCATTTTACAAGGTTTTCTTTTCTTGTTTTTAATCTAGGACGATGCGAGGATCTAAATCTTTTCATGCACTTGAGTGTAAAATGTCCATCACTGGGGTTAGCAGAAACCCTTCACGAATTTAGAAAGGAATTTTGAATCCTTTCTCATGCTCAATACCACCATTTGAAGCTATCCCTAGCCTCTTAGATGAAACGGTGTTTATTGAAGTATTCTTTTGTTACTCGATCAAAGGAGACGGATTTTAATTCTAAAGGTATTATTTTTCAGGTTTCCCCTCTAGTACGTTGATTCATAACTCAAATTATATTTCTCTTTAGGCATTTAACATGCAACATGGTTTTCATTGGCCAAAAAAAATGCAACAAGTTAAACTAGAACGTTTCAAAACATTTAAACCCCTAGTTTATTTGAATCCATCTAAATGAACATATTTGTATTTTATATATAGCTGAATTTATTTTTAGAAAGATGGCAACACTAACAAGAATTAAAAGGGTAAAGGAAATACTTAAAGAAAGACAAAAACAGGTCCCTTTCTTTTGTTTGTATAAAGAAAAATCCTAATCTGATTGCAAGCAGTTTGTAAATTTTCCTTCCTCATGAATATCGCTTTCTCTCAATTGACAAGAGCAGAGTTGGCACAGACCGATTTGAGCTTGGTGATTTTATGCCATATCTAGGCATCCTAGTTCCTTTAGAATATCATTATTAAAACAAACAAAGCAATTTGACGGTATCAGTGGAGAGTTACAAAAACATAATTTATCTTCAAACTAAGAGATCTGATAAAGCATATTTCCTAATAATTCAATGAAAACATCAGCAAGTGAGCATCAGCAAGTGATTCCATTGTGGGCAGCATTTGAAAGAGCTAGCCAATCTACCAATGCTTGAGTAACATCTTAGAGTCAATTAATATTCGCTTTTTTGTTAAAAAATCATCGCAAACCCTAGTTTAAGTACACTAACACATATGGGTGGCCCAGTACTAAATGATCAATGAAGAAAATACCAGAAAAATGTAAATTTACAAGTCGTGAATGTAAGATCCAGCAACTATTTTTTTTTATCATTTCGGTGTTGATATTATACTTTTTCTTAAAGTTAAAGGCGGAATTAAGAACTAATTTATCAAAAAGATAATTTTATTTTCATTATTAAGCGTGAAGCGAATGTTATCTTTTTTATTTTCATTATTAAACGTAGCTAAGGTTCTGTTTTATTTAATGGAAAATAATTAACATCATTAGTGGTCAGAATTACAAAATACATCAAATTTACCAGTTTTGACAATTATGTAAATATTAATTTTACTTTTTCCCAGATAGGCTGCAGCACAGTTAGCCTCCTCTAGCTCCACCAATATCAAAAATTACATCATTCTTTAGTTAAATATAAGACGTTGAACTCAAAAAAAAAAAAAAAAAAATTAGTCCGTCAATATCCTAAAACACTATGTTTTTGGAGATAGGTTCCAAAAAACCAAAAAAGGATCATGTACTCTCAAATAAAACATTTTACCACTGATGACACCGATGTGCATGGGATGAAATTTCTCACCTTGTGATAGAGATAATTGGGTCGAGAACGATTGAGAGACTGTTTTGAATAGTAGTATGCCACGTGAGGAATGCTCATCCACTGTCTAGGTACCCTAGATTGTTTAATTTTAGACGTTACATTAGGATGTAGTATTGGATGAGAATATTTTGTAGTCATAGGCATGCATGATAGACATATGTACTTAGGAACTAAGTAATTCACTAGTACACGGGACACACGCGGTGGGAGATCGAGGAAGCTTGAAGCACACAAAAGACGAAGGGAAGGGAGTGGGGTGATGGGAGAGGTGTTGAGATTCTGAGTTATATCATTCACATAAAGATGGTGACCATTAATCCATTCACCCCACATACTCCAAAAGAAAAGGCAAAGTTTGATGGAGCGATTAGAGAGCACTCTCAATCTGCCTGTCACTAGTGGTAGCTGTGATTTAGGGGCATCATGGTGGCCTAAAAGGATCTTCTATCATAGATAGAAAGAAAACAAAGAAAGAAAGAAAGAAAAGAAGCATACTGCTTACACCCTCCTTTTCTTCGATATGGGATTAATTGGGATCCCCATAGGATATGTTGATTTTGCTTTGAAAAATACCCCTTGATTCATTTTAGTTTTCTATGACCACAATTATTCAAGGTTTTTTTCATTGATTCCTCCACATTTTATACATGTTCTTCTTCTCTGTCTCTCTCTAACTGTTCGTGGGGGTGGCATTTTGTAAACCACTCAGGTCTCTGACAGGTCGACTAGTTGAAAACAGATGGTACGTGGTCTAAGGTAAATGTGATTGTTACTCTTTTTCCCACTTGAATTTTGTGACATGACCCAGATAGATAAACCATTTGATAAACGAATTTTTGGGGTAGGCTCCAATCTGAACTCATTTGTGCTGGGATTTAAAAGGGGATAATAAGAGCAACTTCATCCCTGGGGCACCTGGGAGGAAAAAGGGAGTTAGAATGCTTTTGGTACTATATATTTCAATTTTACTAATTATTTTCATCAATAATAAAAAACTTATCAAATATATTTTGCATTTCAAATATTTTATCAATAATAAATGAAAAAATGATGTGTTTGACTTTTCAATCATACAATTACATAATTCATAGGTTGCTAACTTAAGATTCTCATAAGCTTTTCATTTTTTGTTTCGTAACATTATGGAGTAGGCTAGAAAACTTATTTCACAATTAATACAATAAAATAATAAGAAGCGAACAAATAAAGTAAGAGAATAGTGAGGGCGTTTTGAGGATTACGTCTCCCAAATTCCTCTCTCTCTCTCTCTCTCTCTCTCTCTCTCTCTCTCTATTTATATATATATATATATATGATATTTCTCAGGTGCGGACGTATTTCGGTACGGATTTCCTGTTTTTGACCACTTTCTGGCCACATTTTTACATCTTAACCGTTCAGTTTTTAGGTCCTAATGTATAGATCACCTCTGCAAAATTTCAGCCAATTTGGTGATCGTTAAGGCATCCAAAACTGCAATTTACACGAACAGACCGAATCTGTCTAACCGGAACCGTTCATATTTATAATGGTAAATTGCAGTTTTGGATGCCTTAACGATCACCAAATTGGCTGAAATTTTGCAGAGGAGATCTATACATTAGGACCTAAAAACTGAACAGTTAAGATGTGAAAATGTGACCGAAAAGTGGGGGAAAACGGGAAATCCGTACCGTCCGCATGGTACGGACGTCCACACCGTAGCCGGACTATACACACACACACACACACACACACACACGCACACACACATATACACAGAATATCAGATTTTATCCACAGCGAAGTTTCGCTTTGAAATTAAAGTGCGCATTTAGAGTGTAGGGTCACTTTTCGGTCGCATATTCATATCTCAACCGTTCAGTTTTTAGGTACTAATGTATAGATCATCTCTGTAAATTTTCAGTCAAATTAATGATCGTTAAGGTATCTAACTCTCTTAAACCAATGGACGAACTGAATCTGTCCAACCTGAACCGTACTAGTTTTAAGGCAGTTATCAATGCCTTAACGACCATCAATTTGACTGACATTTTGCAGATATGATCTATACATTAGTACCTAAAAACTGAACCGTCAAGATGTGGATATGAAAACAAAAAGTGACCCTAAACTCCAACATCACACGTTAATTTCAGATTAAGGCCTTACTCTGGATAAGATATGTCTATATATATCTTGTTTATATTTATCAAACACAAAAAAAAAAAAAAAAAACACAATTGTGAATGTTGCTTCGATTGCAGGAAGGTTCCTGGAGATGGATGACAAACTGTTCAAAGCAATAGGTGACATTAGGGTTCATGTGGCACATCATATTGCCAAGCCTTTCTTCCTAACACAAACCCTAAAGCTAGCGCCGGGGGCCATTGAAGAAATCTCTTTTTTCTTTGAGAATCTGCTTGGTCGTTGTCGGGATTGCAGTCTCATTTTTCATGAGAAGGGAGCGTGCCCGTATACATGTAGAAATGATTAACCGAACTCTGATTCCAAGCTGGTCGAAAACAAGGTGGAGCTGCCTAGTTCTTGTGATGCCCAAGAAATTCATATTTACTTTTCGAGGATTTTCTAAGATTTAATTAGTAGTTATTAGACGATTTCATGGTTCGTGGATGAAGCGCAAGTGTTTCGGACGAATTTTTATTTGAAAAGTATGGTTTTAGGGGGGGGGGGGTATGAAGTTTGAATTTTTATATGTTGAGATTCTCCATAAACTTCCTTCACGAAAGTTGTAGAGCACGTCGATATGAATTCGTGGATATGTGGAACACTAAAATCGGAGTTCGTATGAGAAAATTATGGTCAGCGGAAATTTATATCATTTTGGAAAATTACTATAAGAATTTTCCGAAGATAAATTCATTAGTTGTTATTTTTGGAAAGTTTCCATTTTTAGAATTTCCTTTTCTCTCCGTTCTCTCTCTTCTAGCGATGATTCGCACTCACGGCCGTGCTGTAAGGTGGTGAATGTGAGAACAGTCTGACCCGACTGGTTCTCACGATTCTGGCGACGACAGCGGCTCAAACTGGACTGGACTTGTTAGCTTTATGGGAGCTTCCTCCTTCGACTAATGGTAGAAGTTTTGACCGATTCTCAGTGGTTTGCTGCAACTCAATGTGAACAGTAAATTTTGGGCTTGTGGACGATTTAGGCCGAGTTGGCTTCAACACCAGGCATTAAAGTTGCTCTACTTGATATTCTTGATATTTTGGACGGTTGGATTAATGTAGTTTTAAGTTTTGGCCGGTGCCTGTGGCAGCGTTGTGGCGGCGTTCTGACCATGTAAGGAGCAGTTTCTGGTGTTTTTTATCATCTACTCGTTGATACGAGAATTCGATATGTAATACGTAATTTTTGGAGATCGTATGAGTATGTTAGGGTTTTTGGGATTTCGAACCGTTCGGTTTTCGATCCGTGTGGATTTGATTTTCCGATCGACTTGTGGTTTTAATATAGTGATCGTAGAAGTGTTCCGGAGACTTTGAGTGGTTTCAGATGAGGTTTCGCCTCGATTGACATCACTTTTGGGGATTTTAGTTCAAAATAGGGGTTTCAGAGTTTAATCGCCTGTGATTTGTGTACTAAGTTGAAGCCGTATGTGACTAGGTACTTGACGAAGTATTCTTGGACAGATATTTTGTGGTTCTGCTAGTCTGTTTTATATAGAAGATGGAACATGATTCAGAAGTGAGTAATCTCACAATGTTCATTTATGACCATATCGTTTTGAGAGTTATTTATTTAACTGCAAACTATAATTGGTATGAGTGGTATTTCTGAGTGAATGACTATGTATGTATATATATATATATATATATTTACATGAATTATATATGTATTTGGTGTTTGTTTGTGATACAAATTTTATTTGTGAGTGAGTTCATGTTTTGTGATATGACTTCTTGGGAAACAGTTATTGTAGGAAATGATATTTTCTATTGTTTGAAAAGTATTTGAGGATTTAGGAGTTGCAGGTTGTGATTTCTCCTTTTTGAGTTTAGTAACATTTCAGGTATGGTATGACCATTTTAAATATTTTAATCTGACGACCGGTGGTCTGAATATTTCAGGTTTCCTTTTGATTTGATTTAACATTTTGGATCCAGTGCGACTCGTTTAATGTTTTAGTCTGAGGGTTAGGTTGACTTAAGGATCCAGGGTCTGCAGGTGTTGACCTCAGGCAAAATATTGGGAACTACGCATTGGCCGGGTTAGTGGTTACGATCAGTTACAGCTAATCTGTCTGCCATCGTATCTCATGGATCTAAGTAGGTTACTTACGACTCCTGAGCACACACTTTTATTGTCCAGGTTGGACCAAAATATCATGTTCTATTTGTTAGCTTAACAATAGATATGATTTGTTGTGCGTTGACTTTTATTGTCCAGGTTGGACCAAAGTATCATATTCTATTTGTTAGGTTTACAATAGGTATGATTTGTTGTGCGTTGACTTTCATTATCTGGGTTGGATCGATTTATCATATTTGAATTGTTAGGTTAACGATTTAAATGATTTTTTCATGGTGTGACTTTTGTTGTTTTCTTTTGGAAAAAAAAAAATATTGTTTTTGGGAAGCATGGTATGTGTTCATTTCCTCGAGTTGAAAGGTTTTCCTCGTTTTGGTGTGAGTTATGTGTTTTTGTATTTGAGTTACTCATATGAGCTTTCATAAGCTTACCGGGTTTGTTGTGTGGCAACCCGGTGCACTATTCGATGGTGTAGGAGTTATTTCTGCAGGTCAGGGTAATCGTGGCTGAAGCTAAAGTAGTGTATTAGCAGCTTTACAGTAGGAAGCCAATTTTGTGACTTTACAGTTATTAAGACTTCTGCTTGTAGTAATCTCTGAAGAGAATTTACTTATTATTTTGTTGTGGTAATTTAATTCGTAATTTTTTGTAATATTTGACTCTGCAGAGCGAGTCTGTATTGACATAGTGGGTTTATGACATCAATATGTACTTGGTTTAAAAGGAAAAAGATTTCCATATATTTTGTATTGATGGCTGAACCATCACGCATGTATAATTATGAGATTATATATTGATATTTTAATTGTGTTTAAAAATCAGAGCTTGACAGTTCTTTTGCAGGTTTTGCGCAATGCAACTTCACTGGAGGTGCATTTCGTTTTCAGGGCATCCAGACTCCCATCCTGCCTCCTGTGGCAAGGAATTTGTTTGGCTCTGGTTCTTCCTCCAAGCTGCGCAAACCTATGGTTCTTCGTCATACAAATCTGCAGGCATCAGGGGAAGTTGACAACCAGCTTGCATTGGTACTGAATGAAGAACAGTCTCCTTTGAGGCGAGGAAGACCCAGCACATTTTGCCTCTCCAAAGAAACTAAAGCTCATGCTTGGGGAGCTTGCAGTCAGCAACAATGGTTCACCTGCACCGACAAAGAAGGTGAAAATGCATGCAGCCTTAATCAGGCTTTCTACCAGATCGTTGGGACTACTAGAAACACTGAGTAGAATGGTTGTTCTTGCATATGTGATGTTACCTCGGGGAGTTGTTCCAAATGACTCCATTATCAAGAAGAAAAGGGGAAGGCCACTAGGGTCCCGGAACAAGAATCCTCCTAAGTCAAAAAAACAAGTCTCTGCTGAAGATGTTCATTCCTATCTTTACTCGGGAAAGCCTGCTAGCTTGGAGGGCAAAGAAAAGATGTAGCCTTTGCGTTATGTTGCCAATTACTATGCTTAGGTTCATAGTGAATAGGCACACTAGAATAAGTGAGCATGACATGTCAAATGAATGATCTAGCCTATGTAACACCATAGTGTGTATTTGCATCACAACTTCTTGACTATCTGTACATGGTAGCGGAAGGATATGTAATGGTCATTCTGGCCTTACTGTATTAATGAAATCTATATAATTATTTTGTCAAAAAAAAAGTTTCTTTTCCTAAACTCTTAAATATGTGAACTAAATGAGGTCTTAAATTGCTAACCTTCAATAAACAAATACAAGATCATGATATTAAAGTTGGTCGAATTTAAGACAAAAACTTCTTCTTCTAGAGCATATACATTTTCCATATCATGCCTAATCCTAACACTATAAATTCGAAAGAAAAAAAATTAAAACCTTCCCAAAATTAGGACTCAAAAAGAATAAGTGAACTATTTTCTAAATTAGAGAATCAAATCATTTTGATCTGATTACAAACTCAAAAGATCAACTCAAATATTGATGTTCTAAACCTAATCTAAGGGAACCTAGTTTGGTGTGTTGTGCACACCAAACAACCGCCACAGTCAAACATTCCCGTTAAATCGATTTCTATTAATATTTTAAAACTGAACTTTTGTTGGTTAACATTAAATGATTGGTAATATCTCTAAAATTTTAAATTTTAGTTTGTTCCACTATCTCAAGTTGTTTTTAAACATTTGAAGTGATTTTAAGTATCGGCATATACTTCTAAGTTTTATTCACACTAAAAGTAATGATCATACTATTCTTATTTGTAAATGATTCTCATATACATGTGACTCTTGTCATACCATATGTAAGATTCGAACTTATAATCTCCACAGTACAAGTTTTACAAATAAGTAGCATGCTAAAACTCGTTGATACGTACTTTATAAATATACTCTTTTTCAATATTAATTTATTAAATGACATTCGTATAATTTTGGATGTTTATTAGAACTCACAGGGATGCAAACGAGTTGAGCCAAGCTGAGAATTAGGTGTTCAAATTTAGCTTGTTTTTTTTTACCGGTTCAAGTTTAAGCTTGGTGCAATATCTTTCTTACAGTTTCCAATTTTGAGTTCTTTGTAATCTTTAGGTTTTTAAACTTTGATCGGCATCAATACTATTTTTTTAGGGTCCTTGACCCGAACAAAATGTGCTAAAATTAACCCACTTACTCCAGCAACATATTTTTATTTCCACTTACCCGGTTTAAAATAAAATGACAACTTTGCCCTCGATCTAATTAATGAATTACATCCATCTCTCTCTCTCTCTCTCTCTCTCTCTCTCTCTCTCTCTCTCTCTCTCTCTCTCTCTCTCTCTCTCTCTCTCTCTCTCTCTCCCTCCCTCCCTCCCTCCCTCCCTCCCTCCCTCTCCCTCTCCCTCTCTTACGGTGCCGAAGGCTTCGTCGACTTGATAAAGGCAAGAACGACGTCATCTCCGCCTATGTATATCCACCACCGTTGCTTTCCTCCTCCTCTCCACCGCTGTGTTCTTCATCTTCCCCCCAATCCTGCCCTAGAGCTCGCCCGGATCCAACTTAATGATGTTGGAGTCCACTCATCATCGAAGCTCACCCTGGACCTCTCGTTCTCATTGACGATCAAGTTTCGGAACCACAACTTCTTCTCGCTTTACTATGACTCGCTAGTGGTCAAATCCAGGTACCGGGGAAAAGAGCTCGAGTTTGTGAGCTCCAACGCTAGCGCGTGAAGGTCGGAGGGTCTGCGTATGTGAACGCCACGCTCATGCTGGATGGGTTGGAGGTAATTTCATGACATGTTTTGCTTGTTTGAAGATTGAGAGGAAAACAGATAAGTCGAACTCGCCTTGTAATAACCGCAAATTTCATTTTAAATTCGTGTAATTGTATTGAACGATATTGTATGATTTCACGAATGTTATTCGATAATATTTCATTTTTTTTGAATTATCAAAGGTACGAAACGATTATTGTAATGAAAAGTTCGAAATGCTCGATTTGAGAAATCGACTTTTTATACGTGCAAAATTTGGGAAAACTTCCTTTGTGAAAGTTGTAGAGCTCGTCGATATGAGTTTGCGCGTATGCGGAACACATTGTCCGGATTTTTTTTGAATTAGTTATAGAATTTAGAAATTATTTCTATTTTGGTATAAATAGGATAAAACCCTAGCTAATTTCAGAAACTTCCTCTTTGGTCCGGCCTCCTTTCCATTTTCGGACAGTCACTATTCATCATCTTCCTCTTCGTCATCTTCGTCCGAAAACGTCCGAGAGAGAGAGAGAGAAAAGTTCTCCAAGATTGTTCTCCCTCCACAAACCACTTCTCGACCTCAAACCAAGTCCCAGGCCTTCGTCTCGAGTTGCTCTACCTCCTGGATGGCGTCGCTTCCACCGGCATGGTCTCCAACTCCGGCGAAACCGTCCGAAACAGTCGGACCCGAAAACAAACCAAACCAAGCTCCTTGCATTTTCAGCCTCCAAACCAAGTGAAACTCCTCCCTCTACATTGACTCAACCTCCTAAAGCTCCCAGAAGCAGTTTTACAAGGCGGCGCGGCCTGAGGAGGCGGCTGGAAGCCAGCGTCGATCGGATGGTAACGGAACTTTCGATCCAAATATCTCGAGTTATACACGATCATTTCTTGTGATTCTTGGCCAGGTGAGTTCGCAAGGAAGTTCTGAACAAGTTTCCAGAAGGGATCGAGGCGTGAGATTGCAGTTTTTACGTCGGTTTTCAAGCTTGCCAGTTTCTGGAAAATTTTCGGCCGCCGACTGTAATTGGTACTTTTCTATCCATTCTCGCCATTTTTTGGTCTTGCGCTAGTTATGAAAGTTTCTCAGAATGATGAAACAAAGGGGAGAAGCTAGGCCCCGACACCATTGGTGGTGGTCGGTGGCGGCTCTGCTCCTAACTCTGGCGGCCCTTTCCAGCCATCTCCGGAGGTCTAAAATTTAGTTTCTTTCCATTTTATGATTCTACGTTTCAATACAATCATTTCGGCATATTATACGCATTTTTCAGATATCGTATGAATTAGTTATGAATTTTGTGATTTCGATCGTTAGAATTATGATCTGTGAAATTAGGACCGTCCGATGAACTTGTAATTTTGATATGATGATCATATGACTGTCCCAGTGGCTTTGTGTGGTCGTGGGCGAAGATCCGACCATTGGATCTTCGTATAAGTGCAAAACAATGATTAGGGGAGCGATTCGTGAGAATCCGCCCGTCAGATTTTCTTATAATTAGAATCCGGCAGTTAAATGGTAGTTCAGTTATGTTTTGGAATTATTGGCTAAATTTGAATCACATTTGATTAGGTAATTAACAGATTATATTTGGGTGAGCTGTTTCGGTGTGGTTTATAGTTTATTTGAAGACGTAACGGGAGTATCGAGGTGAGTAAAACTCACGTGGTTTATATTACGAACCGAGCGTTTTAAATTTATTTATTTATTTTTGGTAATTGTGTGAAAAATATTTGTGGATTAAATATTTATTTTTAAAATTACATGGACTTGATCACTACGGTCCATAGGTAAGTAAAATGAATTTTAATTATACAAATGAATTTCATGATTTTCTTGTGTGAACTATAGATGATATTAGTGGTCATTCATGAGTGGATGATTACGTATATATATATATATATATATATATATATATATATATATTTACGTGGAAAATATATATCGATGGGTGGATTGTTGAGTGATGATATGATTGAGTTGATTTGATGATTTGAATTATATTTCAATTGCGTAATTTCATAATAATATTGTGTATCTTGGTTGGGTTGATTTCTTTATGTGATAATACATGTTGTGCTCATTTATGGATTTAGGGTCAACTTAGTGACCAGTGTGGGGTAATCGAACGCTCTAATCCTGGGTGGATGATGAGATACGATTGGTTGAGTAGGTGCAATTATCGGACGTTCTAAATATGTATATAAGTATACATATTGATGAAATACGATAATGATAAATATGTCAGATGCCATAATCTAGGCCAGGTGACGGGCTACGATTCAGTTAGAGCTCTAGTCTGTCAAATACCGTATTTTTATAAATACGATGTTGAGGTTTTGTGAAGAAATATGTGAGTTAGAATTTGGTGTTGATTTGTTGATTATTGAGATGGTTGGTTTCTTGTGGAAAGTGTTGAGTGTTGATTGAGTGGAATTAATCTTGATTTAAATTAAACAACAGTCATTTCTTTTTACTCATACGAGCTTTCATAAGCTTACCGGATTTTGTGTTGTTGCAATCCCGGTACACTATTCAAATGGTGTAGCGGATATTCCTGTAGGTCAGGATAACCAGGGAGGTGACCGAGCTGCTTAGGTGTTACAGCAGTTATTGTTATTTCATTTAGTTGTGAGGTGTGTTTGCTCATTTAGAGCTTTACAGTTTATTTTGTATTTGAGTTGTAATAATTAACCGAGATTAAATTCGGTTTTGATTTTACTTCGTGTGGTGAGGTTGTTAAGAAAGGAAAATTTTCAGGATGATTATTTTGAGTTGTGGTATTTTCATGTTTCGGATTTTGAATTTTATTCTAAAATTCGGGGCGTGACACGCCTCGTCTCCTTACTCTTTTTTTTTTATAGGTAAAATGGGGATAGAAGGCCCCGAAGGAAAAAAAAAGGTTTTATTATCTCCTAATAAAACATTTAATTTGGGGGGTGGGGGTGGGCAAGGCACGAACGATGTCGTCTCCGCTTCTGTATATCCACCACCGTTGCATTAATTCCTCCTCCTCTCCACTGCCGTGTTCTTCATCTTCCCCTCCGATCCTGCCCTAGATCTCGCCCAGATCTAACTTAATGACGTTGGAGTCCACTCATCACTGAAGCTCACCCCAGACCTCTTGTTCTCGCTAATGATCAAGTTTCGGAATCGCGACTTCTTCTCGCTTTACTATGACTCGCTGGTCAAATCCAGGTACTAGAGGAGAGAGCTCGAGTTTCTGAGCTCCAACGGAGAGCGCGTGAGGGACTGAGGGTCATCATATGTGAACGCCACGCTCATGCTGGATGGGTTGGAGGTAATGCATGACGTGTTTTGCTTACTTGAAGATTAAGAGGGAAAAAAAATCAGTCGAACTCGCCTCGTCTCCTCACTCTTTTTTTTTTTTTTTTGGTAAAAGTGCTTATATTTATATCTTCAAAATTGTCATTTAGACATTCCAATTTTTTTATGTAATAGTTGTTAACTCATTTGCAATGACTAATAAGGATAAAAATGAAAAAAATGATAATAATAAGAAAAACTCCCTCTGCTTGTTTAATAATAAATTCAATATAACTCACAACACCAATTTGATGTCTTCACTTGTCTTACCGGATACTGTATTTTTGTTTTTATGAAAGATTCATAAACACTTACCACTACAACCACCATTAGATCGTAGCCTTCAATTATATATGTGTCTATATATATATGTGTGTGTGTGTCTATATACATATATATATATATATATAAATACACACAAGCTTGTTTTGTTAAGGAGGTATGTTCTTTAGCTAAGGAATGGATTCCATATTTTGACAACTTTTAGATCACATATTCATATCTTAACCGTTCAGTTTTTAGGTCCTAATATATAGATCACTTCTGAAAATTTTCAACTAAATTGATGATCTTTAAGGCATCCAAAACTGCAATTTACTATTATGAATACGAACGGTTCATGTAGGATAGATTTGGTTCGTTCAGTGATTTAATCTAGTTCGACATCTTAACGATAATCAATTTGGCTGAAAATTTGCAGAAGTGATCTATACATTAGGACCTTAAAATTTAACAGTTAAGATGTGAATATGTGATCGAATAGTGGTAAAAAAAAAGAAATACAAGGAGGACATTCCTTAGCTAAGGAATGGACCTCCTTAGCATAGAAAGACTGTGTGTGTGTCTAATGAATTATGATACAAATTCAGCAGAGGCTTCTTAATCTACAACAAAGGTTACTTGCAACTCCTCAATCATATTTGTTTATTTCCATTATAGTCTATTTCTTTAGGAACATCAAAGAGACATGTATTGCATTTGAGATGACGATCGATCCATGTTAAGACGCTGTAACTCTGTATTGATTGCAAGAACTGGTCCTACGTAGCTCTCTTTATTTTATACTTCTGCATTCAGTTGTGAAAAAAAAAAAGGAACATCAAAGCATTTATATGTTTGCTGCATAAGGTCTGGGTAAAAGTTATGATATTCTTATTTTTGGTGCTGAAATAGTGAAATATAGAGAGCAATGTGGTGACCTTAGAAAACCCAACTCTAAGATTGCTGCAGTAAGGTCTTCAAGTTCTCCTCCCAATTGGTTCATCATTGAAGGTGCAACAGGAGAATGAGAGAAAAAGATTGAGGGGTCCTTCTCTCGTAAAGAGATCTCCAACCTTGATCTAATCAAAGTTTTCTATTATATAAATTTTAGCACAATATTACCCAAATATCAATTACAGATTAATTTTTTACCCGAATATCATTGCAATGCAGTTGCTTGTAAGCCTTTATCAAGGACCCTAAATTTGGTCATATATTATGGGTTAAGGGCATTTTGGGAAAGTTATAGGAGGTGTAGTTAGCATATTGTATATATGAAAAAGTAAGTTAGAGGTCTAATAAGTAAGGAGGTCCAAATGGTAATTTTGGAAGTATGAATAGAACCACCCTTTTGGTAAAATGGGGATAGAAGGCTTAGGGCTGTCAATGGGTTGTGTTGGGTTGGGTTCGTATCGGGTCAAGGTATATGTTGTGCCACAAGAGACAAACCAAAACCTGACTCATTTATTAATCGTGTCGAAAATTTAAACTCAAACCAATAAAACGGGTTACCCGTTTCCAACCCACTTAACCCATTTAATAGGTCGTGTCATGTTGGACAAAATACCCATTTAAGGGTTAACACTGCGATCCATTTAACTAAAAAAATGCATAGATTGATTAAATTCACTAAAAAATCCATAATTATGCTATGCTGTAATCGAGTTACAGATCGAGTTATCTTTCCGTTGTGTCACGGTTGTGTCAAAGTAAATAAAGTCGCCAGTATAGTGCTCTTTGCTAGTTGATGCTTGTTGAATATAGTTGCTTAGTAGAGACTCATGATAGTATTTCCACATGTTCTCTAGATGTTTATTGTAATCAGGGTTTTAGGCTCAATGTCCCCCCATTGTATTCGACAGTTTCTTTAATCAAGACTTGAAGGCAGCCGCACCGCCCTTCCTTAAAAAAAAAACTCCATAAGACGAAGAATATAATTAATTATATATAATTCATAAATAATTAAATCCAATAATTATGAAGCAAAATATTTCAAATTGTCCAATCCTAGGAACAAATACTCCCAACGCCAAAATTTCAAGAAGAAGTATAATATAATCGGGTTATACGGGTTCACTTCGTGTTGGCAGGTTGACCCACGGCGTACCCGTTTATTAAATGGGTCATGTCGGGTTGACCCGCTGCCGACCCTCTTTTTAATGGTGCGGGTTCAACCCGCTTTATTTCATGCGAATTTCGAGTCGTGTCGGAATTGACAGCAAGGCCCCAAGGAAAAAAAAAGGTTTTTTATTATCTCCTAATAAAACATTTAATTGGGGGGGGGGGGGGGGGGGGTAATAAATGTTTATTAAGGGCAATAAAACATTTTTCAAAATTTATCCCCCCCTCCCAAAAAAGTTTTGAATTGATGTAACTCCTCATCTTTTTCTTTAATCAAAATATATTTAACTAATTTAGGAAAATTAGTTGCCATCCGGCAACCTAAAGTTTTATTAGGGGAGGGGGCAATAAACCTCTTCGGCAAGTTATGAGATCTCCAGCGACCTCTCTGGGGACCTTCGGCGAGGTTTTATACACTTTTCTTGACCCCCAATAAATATTTATTGGGGCAATAAACCTTTTCGGTGACCTATAAGATCTCCGACAACCTCTTTAGGGACCTCCGCCGAGGTTTTAAGAGAAGCCCAGCCACCAACTATCAGTGACCGGATTCCGACGACCGATGACCGCACTATGGCGACCAGTGACTTGAATCCGAGATGTCTCTTATGGCTTCTCTCTCTCTCTCTCTATATGTGATAAAGATGGCAAAATAGTCTCATAAAGAAATAAAGAAAAAAACTTAATTGGATATTAGGGAACAACTTAGTAGAGTCATTATAGGTAAGTGAGAAAAAAAAATAAGTGAGTGGTGTAAGGGAGAAAAAGTCCCAAAAATTAGGGTAAATGGTCAAAACCTTTTTTTTTTTTAAGGGATCATGACTATTTACACAATTTCAGCCTAAAAACTGCCCACTTACTCCAGTAAGAGTTTAGTGTGCCCATTTACCCAATTTAAAAGAAAAAAGACTATTTTAGGCAAAGCATGACAGATAATTACATATCTATCTAATCTCCTTTCTGAAACTCAAACGACGTCTATCTCTCTCTCTCTCTCTCTCTCTCTCTCTCTCTCTCTCTCTCTCTCTCTCTCTCTCTCTCTCTCTCTCTCTCTCTCTCTCTCTCTCTCTCTCTCTCTCTCTCTCTCTCTCTCTCTCTCTCTCTCTCTCTCAAACTCAATGAATCCGGCGACCCAGACAACGATGACCTCCCTCTCACTGTCACTTAATCTCGACCCAAGTCTCTAGCGAATCAGACCGCAACGGCTTTTCTCTCTCTCTCACACTGACGCTCAACCGAGGCCTTAGGCGACCCAGGCTTCCGGCGAATCAGATCATCAATCTCCTAGTGCTGTTAGAGCATCTCCACTGGTTGTACATGTCCGGGTCCATCGGGTTGTCAAAGACCATAATCGTCAGGACGAGCTCTTTCGGGGCTGCCCGAAGTAGCAGACCAAGGGCGGGTAGTCGTACAGGAAATCGATGTCGTCGTCGTAATCTTTGAGCTCCAAATCTGAAGATTCAGGTTCTAGTTCTATCGAGCCATTTTCAACCTAGGGCTTTTTGGAGAGCTGTGTTTTCTTTGGTGGGATCTTTTTCCTGCCACGGCGACCAGGCTTTTTGGGTTCCTCAATGCTCCCATTATCTTCACCGGAAGCTCTGAGTGGGTTCAGCTTGTGAGGTTTGAAAGGTTTAAGCTTGAAGAAATGTTGGTTCACGGTTTATACTCTAAGGTGTTCTCAGCACGAATCCTGGTGAACGTAAAATCGCCGAGCAAAGCCTTAATCTGCTTCTTGCAATTTCAGACATTGTGATTATCTATTTGGGTTAATTGGATATGTAAACTTGACTTGTATTGATGAGAATTATGTTTATTGGGGGGCAAAAATATGTTTATTGGGCAATAATATGATTACTGGGCATTATTAGGGGTAATAATATGATTATTAAGGAGCAATAATATGATTACCTGGACATTATTAGGCGCAATAATATGTTTACTGGGGGGCAATAATATGATTACTGGGCATTATTAGGGGCAATAATATGATTATTGGGGGGGGGCAATAATAAGATTACTGGGCATTATTAGGGGCAATAAAATCAGACGCCGGAATCTGGTCACCAGTCTGGTAGCCAGATTTGGGATTCCAGTGACCGGTTGCCTGATTCCGATAACCGATCGTCGGATTCCAGTCACCGGAGTCCACTACCGGCCACTAGTCACTGGAGTCTGGCAAGGTATCCGACGACTTCTCTCTCTAAGTGATAAAAAAAGAAAGGGCAAAATTGTCCCAAAAATAAATAAAAAGAAATAAAAAAAATACTTAATTGGGTATTAAGGAAATGATCTCTTAGAGTGTATGGGTAAGTCGGCAATTTCTTAGAGTGTTTGGTTAAGTGGGCATTTTTTAGTCTAAAATTGTGTAAATGGTCATTATCCCCTTTTTTTAAAGCAATTCCTTTTTTTTTTTTTTAATTCTATGCTTGAATAAATTTCAATACCTTATTTAATCAATATTATAGAAAAAAAGGAATTTTGGTACTTCTGAAAAAAAAAATTGATTAATGAAATTTATAAAAATAAAATATTAAAATTTAGCTATATCCAACGAATTTGAGAAAATGATCGAGCCAATTTTTCACAAAACAAGTTGAGTTCAAGTTCTCTCATGACTAAATACGAGCTGTTCATGAGCTCTATCATCTGAGTACTAGAGCTCAAACTTGATTTGTTTTATTTACGAGCTGAGCTCGAACGAGTTATAAACGATTAGAACTCAGTATGAACTTCAGTCGTACTGAGCCAATTTACAGCCGTATTTGACATAGATGAATAAATGTCTTGTTCAGATTCGTATTTGAATGTATTACCAAGAAGGGTGAAAAACTTGTATACCTCAGTTCACAAACTCCTAGAAAAATTGGCCCAACTGATGTCCAAGCATGTATGATGACAATATATGCTAACGAAATTTAGGTTAGCTAACAAAATTTGTTTGAATCCGGCGAAACTTTAGCCAGAGAAATCAGTCATCTCCACTGCATGGTCTTACCAGTAGAGAGATACTAATCGCCTGCCACGTGCTTTGACCTATTTGCACGTGTCGATAACAAAGACACGTTTGCTTTGTAACCAGACGAAGCAGCGCTGGTCTATCTCCTCCCTCACCGTCACCTTGGTTCTATATAGTTCAGTTCTGCCAGTTCTGTTGTCCATATTTCTTCACGGTTCAATATAAAATGTCTAACAACGATTCAAATCCACCGTTTTCACTTACTCTGTTCATCTTACTTTTCTTTCTTTCACTTCCTGCCTTTTCTTCCTCTTTGAAGTCTTTGAAAAATGAGGAGGATTTTTCAGGTAGTGGTGCCGGGTATCTGGTGAGGAGAGCTCAGAGGAGGGCGTTGGTTCAGACAGAGTACGGAGAAATCTCGTCCATTGATGTCACCGATGGACGGAGAGGGCCTTACCATGTCCAGTTCATCACCATGGAACCCAACTCGCTGTTCCTTCCGGTGCTGCTACACTCTGACATGGTGTTCTATGTCCACACAGGTAGGGTTTAGGCCAATGCATTTTGAGTACGTTCATAGTTGTAAAATTTTGTTTCTCCATGTATAGTATAGTTTTTGATTTTAAATTACCATGTTAAACCACACTGATGTCTAAATGTTTACATTGTTGAATATCACTATGAAGTGTAATTATGCTAAATTTAATTAACAGGTACAATTAAAATGGATGTTGAACAATATCATAGAATTTTTATTTTTTATTTGATATAATATGTTTTTACTTTTCTGGAGTGTAACTTTACTCCTGGATTAGCTAATTTTTTTTTTTTCAAATTAAAGGTGTAAACATAATAACATATATACTAGCTATGCATGCCTAGATCTACCGTGTGTTATCTGTTGTGTCAAGGCCGTGCCAGTTGAGGTGAGCTGATATGAATGCACATTGGTATTCAACTGTATTTAACACATCAATTGTCACATAATGTGGTCTGTGAAGTGTTGACAAATATTAATGATTTTCTTTTTCACTTTGAAACAAATTAATAACATGGTTAATGCTATTGACCTTGATTGCACCATGAAAATGTAATCTTATGGCATGTTCTAATAACACTCAATTGACGCACCTTGCTAACTTTGATTGGCACACTTTGCTAGTTTGGGTTATGTATGGATTATGTAAATGCTAGTTTGGATTATGGAGACAAGGTATGGTACCTACCATTATCTCATACATTCATTTATAACTATTTGAACAAAAAATTACAAGTATTTGAATAAAAATTACAACATTGAGAACAAAAGTTACCATATTCATTTACACTATTTACATATAGTTAAATAAAAATTATAACATTGACAACGAATTTATTTAAAACCTTGTAAAAATGTCGTAAGAGGTGTAATTATCATTATTAGAACTAAGATTACAACATTAACAACGAATTTATTCAAAAGCTTATAACTAAGATTTACACAAAATATAACTCAAATTACAACTTTAACAATAAATTTGTTCTCACTTTTGTAAATGTGGGTATGAGATACCCACCACTACTCTAGAATTTTCCTGGATTATGTAGATGAAGTATATTTAGAGGAGCCTCTTGTTATTATTAGAGATGTTCTTTACGAGGATTATGATCATTCTATACGGGGCTTTAGTTTCATATCCTCCTTGTTGTTATGTGTTTCATCTTTTAATAATATGTAAGGTGTTTCATCTTTTAATAATATGTAAGGTGTTTCATCTTTTAATAATATATACAGACATGGGGCTGAGTCTTCCAAGTAGACTGGATTCCAAACTCCTTTATAAAAAAATAAAAAATAAATAAATAACACTCTTCTAGTTATCAAAATTCATTGTTGTAAATTTCTTTTTTAACACCATGGAAAAGTTTCAATCATTTTAATTTTGTTCTTCGTTGTTTTAGGGAGTGGGAGGTTGAATTGGGCTCATGGAAAGGATGATCAAATCAACGAGGTTCCTTTAAAGCAAGGTGATATCCATAGACTCCGCCCAGGCTCTGTCTTCTTTGTACAGAGTGATTTACAGACCGAGCGTCAGAAACTTAGAATTAATGCAATCTTTGCAAATAGCGATGATGACGTATATGTAAGAGGAGCTATTTCTGCATCTTCCTTTCTCCCCTGTTCAATTTGCATTAAACTGGTTGGAAATTATCGCTCAATACAAAATCTTGTTCTTTGTCTATAATGTTAAAACAAAAATCATGCAGGACCCAACAATAGGAGCATACTCCAGTGTTAGGGACCTGGTCCGAGGCTTCGACACCAAAATCCTTCGGTCAGCTTTTCAGGTCTGAAATCAACAAATAGGCTTCTAGTGTTTTTGGTTTGCTGACTACTAGTCACTAGATCGTTAATTCATGAAAATGGGTGGTTTATTTAGGTTTCTGAGGATGTGATCGAGTCGATAACAAATTCAACAGACCAATCAGCCATTATCCATGCAGTGCCAACGAAGAAAGAAACCTTTTGGGATTTGGAAGCTCGGTTCTTGAAAACCTTTATAGGGGCCAGTTATGATGGCATGGCATTAAACAAGAAGAAGCATAAGAAGAAAGAAAAATCAAAAACATATAATATTTTTGATGAGGACCCAGATTTCAAGAATTGTAACGGTTGGAGCCTCACCGTGAATGAGAGAAACTCGCCTTCATTGACTGGATCAAACATTGGTCTTTTCATGGTGAACTTGACGAAGGTCAGTGCCCGTCGATATTTAGCTTGATTTTGTGTTTATTACTGTAACCGACTTCCAACATTTTGAAGTTTCTGAATGTGTTTTGTTGTAGGGTTCAATGATGGGGCCTCATTGGAATCCAAGGGCAACTGAGATCGCAGTTGTGTTACAGGGGCAAGGAATGGTCAGGGTGGTTTGTGCTAGCACAGCAAAGAGATCAGAGTGCAGAAATTTGAGGTTTAGGGTTCATGAAGGAGATGTATTTGCTGTACCTATGTTCCATCCAATGGCTCAGATGTCATATAATAATGACTCATTTGTGTTTGTGGGGTTCAGCACGACAACAAGGAGAAATTATCCTCAATTTTTGGCTGGGAAATACTCAGTTCTCCAAACTTTGAACAGACAGGTCTTGGCAGTGTCTTTGAATGTTACCAACACCACAATCGATCAGATTTTGGCTGCACAAACAGAATCAATCATACTCGACTGTACTTCTTGCGCTGAAAAGGAGGAGAAAGTAATGTTGGAAGAAATTGAAAAGGAAAGGGAGGAAGAGGAGGCTAAGAAGAGAGAGGAACAGAGGAAGAGAGAAGAGGAGCAAAGGAAGAGAGAGGAGGAGCAGAGACAGAGAGAGGAGGAGGAAGCGAGAAAGAGAGAAGAGGAAGAAGAGATGAGAAAGAGAGAACAGGAGCAAAGGAAGAGAGAGGAGGAGCAGAGACAGAGAGAGGAGGAGGAAGCGAGAAAGAGAGAAGAGGAAGAAGAAAGGAGAAAGAGAGAAGAGGGGGAAGAAGAAGAGAGGACAAGGAGAGAGGAAGAAAGAAGAGAGGAGGAAGAACAAGAGAGGGAGAGGCAACAGGAAGAAGAAAAAGAAGAAGAAGAGAGGAGGAAGAGAGAAGAAGGAGAAGCAGCAGAAAGGGAGCAAGAAGAGGCTAGGAGACAAGAGGAGGCAGAGAGTGAGGAAGAAGAGGCTAGGAGGCAAGAGGAAGAAGACACCAGGAGGCAACAACAAGAGGAGTACAGTAAAAGAAGAGAGAAAGAGGCCCAAACAGAGCAAGAGGAGGCTAGGAAACAACAAGAGGAAATAGAAGGAAGAACCAGACCAGAGGAGCAAGAGACGGAAGGTGACCAACGTTTTGACGGCGAAGCGGGAAGAAGACAAATTTGAACGTGTGGAAATGTTTAGGTAATGTGAATAAGAGTGTCATATGCTGCCTTCTATTAGTTCCATGTGGTCAGACTATTTCCCGAGTCTTTTTTTTTTTTTTTTTTGTGAAAAGGATTTCCTCTCAGTCTTTTGTTTAATGTAATTAATTTTCTATGCCTATATAAAACAATTTTTGGTTGTGATATATACACAATAAATAGTTGAAATATTACAGAGGAGAAGTAGTTGAGCTTTTACGTTGCAACTGAGATATAAAATTGGATTAGATCTGCATCTCTCTATTGATGGCGCATAAGCGTTCAATCATGTTATCTCATTATACGCTTGAATTACTGATTTCAAGAAGGAAATAATTCCTCAAACAGTTAGAGAAAGAGGTATACAACATGTTTTGGAAGTTTGTTGGATTCGTTGTTTTTATGACAAACTAAAAGGTTAAGACTTCTAAGAGTTCAGGTAATGGGCTAAAGCATTGAGATTCAAGTCAATAATTAGACCACCAGAGTAGAAGAATGTATGCAGATTGCAGAATAAAGTGGACAGAAGTACGTAAAACGAAGATGAGTAAAACTCTCTCGGTGTTTCATTGCAAAACAGAGTAATAGTTTTCTAAGCCCAATCCGCAAACTAACAAGAAGCAAGCAAATAAAGCATTTGCAAAGGAAATGGTTCTCTACACTAGGTCCTCATTGCGTCACACCTTGATGGAGCTAGTTATGTAGGACACAACAACGGTGACATCATCAAGCTTGCCTCCATAGTAACGGAACCCTGCATCTTGAGCAGCAGTGGAAAATGGTGTTTGCCTGTCCTTATCTAGTGCTCGCTGGCGTGCTAAAGCTGCTATTTTCTGAGCAGTTGCTTGTGGTTCCAAGCCAGTTCTCACAGCATGAACAACAACAGCAGTAACCTCACTATTATACAAATTGTCAAACAACCCATCCGTCCCAGCAATAATGACATCCCCTGCAGCGACAGGAATCAAAAATACCTGCACATCATGTTCCAATTTAGATGCCAAGTTGGTCAGAGCATTTCATAGTTCTTTTCTTCTTTTTTTCCCTTGATGTAAACACATGATATTGAAAATAGTGATAAAGATTCCTATAATGTTCAAGGAACATATTTAGTTGGACGACAGCGGAGTCCAAGTGATATGGACATAATATTTAGTATTCAAAGATTCCACAAATTTGGATTTAGACAAAATATATATAAGAAATTTTAAGGCCATTTCCCTCACTCAGTGGCAGAAGCCTTTTCCAGAGACATACAGTCAAATCAAGTCTATTCATCTTTCATACATGTAACTTTCTCAACCCTTTCTTTTGGTCGGAATTAAGCTTTATCACATTGAAACTTGAAGATAACCAACACATTACACGTTATACCCAGCTGAACTTTAATTTCTTTAATGGCCAACCCCACAACAGATTACTTGGATGATCATGATATTATCACAGTATCTTGCCCAACATTTTAGAGATGAGTTTGGGTAAGGAACTAACCTGACCGGAGCTTGGTAGATCAGCCCCACTGCCACTTTCCAGCTGATATGTAAAATTGAAGCCATGCTGCTGAACAGGGGATCGGAAGATGGTGCTTCCATCTCTAACCACTACGAATCCACTGTCCCCAAGATTGATAGCATGTAAGCCCTGCCAAATGAAGAAAACCATTGGGAAACATATTCATACTCACTATATTGAAATCTTCCTGACTTTCAAGTCTAAAAACAATCCCTCAGGACTGGGCATCTGCAGCCTATAGCCTATGTTTGATCTCCACTCTGGAATCTTTTCAAGATTATTTGTTCAATATAGTACAAAAGCAAGGCTTGCAACTCTTTTCAGCAATTTCTTTGTATATGGAAGACTACTGTTCACTAAGCTTGAAAGGCTACAAGCTCCGTGCAATAATTCAGGACAGAAACTTATAAGCTCCACAAGCTGTCCAGGGCATGGGCATATTGCCAGTATATTGGTCCTCGACATATTTCTAATCCTATGCTATGTACGGATGAGTGGTAATAGGAAGATAAATATACACTAAGATCACTTTTGTTAAGTTTATTTCAGATGCATAACGCAGCCACACAAATCCAGATGCCGGGCAGAAGCAAAATAAATAAATGATCACATGTAATCCCTAGAAACCAGATCATATCTCTTCTTACACAATTAAAGGAACAAGCATCACAGCAGTAAATTATATAGGCACTGATGATCAGTCCAAATGAATAACAACAAACCTTCTCAGTAAGGCCAATGATGCAAGCTGTTGAAGAACCCTTTGCTTTGGTGCATGAGTGGGCCTTCTCCAACACCCTGGCGGGTTCAAAGCTACCCTTAGGCTCCTCTTGAATTGCCTTAACAGAATGAGACATAAGTTCACGTGCAAATAGTCCGGCATTAACACCAACATCAGCCCATCCACCCACACCATCTGCTACACCAATTGCCTGTGCATCTTCACAAATGAAGTGGGCATCCTCTCCTCCTGTCTCCTCCTTCTCAGGATGTGGCAAGTAACATGATCCTGAAAGTAGCTTCAGAGTTCTCTCTCCCAAAACAGGTCTAAAAATGAAACCAAGAAATGATATATAAGCACTGAGAATACTGCTCGGATCTAGAAAGTGCTGTCAGTGCAGTTCAAATGAAGTAAACACTAATCAATCCCGCTTGCTATTAACCTGTAGGGGATTTTACTAAGCTCATAAATGATATATAAACAAATTAATATGTCAGAGCATGCACCTGGGCATTCCTCAATTGCAGTCCCAGAAGACTGAACCTATGAATGCTAAACAAATGAAAAGAAAATGAAGACCCTATAATAACCAAACAGAGAGGAAAAGAAATAACCGAAAGATGGAAGAACCGAAATAAAAGAACAGATGAGAGAACATACTGATCAGACAAAACAGTAGAATTTGCAAGCTGTTCTTCATTGGAGTTGCCATCAACTGACACATTCTGAGCAGCACCAGCAGCATAGCACATGGAAGACGAGGCATGAAAATTTCTCAACCAAGGTCCAACATGCACAGAAACTAGACGACCGTTGAACGATTCTTTTCTTCTCAAACTCAAGCTAGCTTTCAGGAAGCTGCTACGACTTCTATCATTAAAAAACACACCAGCCGGTTTTGTGAAGTCTAATCCATTCCCACTACTTGCAATTAAGTCATCAACATAAAGATCTCCTCCAAACACAGGTTTCGAACTCGAAGCTGCCATAGATTTTCCCTGGTTTAAAGAACCAAAACTATATCTACTAGTGGCCGGTACCAAAAGGGTCGAACACGGTAGAGAACGCGCCAACCCCGTGTTTTGAGACAACAATTTCCCCTGAAAAGGTACTAAATTTTTCGAATTTCGTATCCCGCTTTGGCTTATCACTCTCCAGAAACCAGAATGTATAGTACTGTTCACCTTGGGTAGTATAGCAGTTGGCATTTTAACTCCTTATACAAAACACCCTTAATTCAATAACCCTCACAAACAAAACCCAACCTGAAATTCTATCTCCCAGATAAAATCTCATCACTCTGAGCACATCTATTCACCACATTAACCTAAAATCTAATTGCTCCTACGGCTCTGTAACCTGAAAACAATGGAAACTAATCTCAATTTCACCGCAAAGATCAAAACTTTCCACTACAAAACAATAAAGATTCAAACTTTCTTATCCATAACCTTTCAAAACCTAATCCTATCTACAATTCTATATACTTTATCAATTTCTGAGCCAAAACAGAACCACCCCATCTCAAAATGAATCCAAAAGATTTGAACTTGACCCAACAAAGCAAAAGCTATGAATTGTAAAAGCTAGATAGGAAGAGGTACCATTATTTAAGCGTGGTCAAGGGAAGCCAGATCCTTTGAATCAGACCAAAAGGGATAAGGGTTTGCTATAAATGGAAGCTCCGAAGATATATGGTGGCCGATTCAATCTATCTCCGGAGCTTCTCTCGCTGTTGGGAATATGCCGTTTATGGTTGGGCGCGTAAGGTTCACAGATGAGCCAGATAAAACACGTGGTGGGAGGGAGGAAGCTGCTCCAGCTAAAATTAAATAAAATGCCTTTTTTTTTCTTTTTTCTTTTTTTTGAAAAAGCTCACAACTCACAAGTTAGAAGCACTATTTTCTCTTTGCTTAGAAATCTCAGAGCAAAAAGATAAAAGGGTTTTGGGATAGCGTTGAGGTTTGGTGCCTAAAAAACGCATACGAACTTGGATAGAATCCTGGCTCTCGTTCATTTCAAAGTGGGAAGGGTGGCTTGGGAAATTTATTTGGTACAAAACAAATACTGATTTTTCCTCTCTTTTTTTTTTCCGGTTAATATTAAGCTGCAAAATGGTGGGTGTTTTGCTGTTTGATGCAACTAACGCTACAGACCGATAGGTGGGTGACGTGTTGACAGGTGGTAGATGGAAGAGCAACAATGTATGAAAGGGCAGGTGAGAGTGTGAGCCACAGTCCGTACAGTACTACCATGTTTCATATTATCTAAAGAACAATTATGAATGTTTTTCTTAGTGCTCTAGAGAATATTCGACAACAAAATCGTATTCAACCACACTCATGCTTTTGAAAGTTGACTTGACCGAAAGGAAGGAGAATCTGATCGTTCGAGATAAATGACAGTAAAATGAGAGTTCGCATAAAAAAATATTTAAAAAAAAAAAGTAAAATGAGAGTTTTTTTTTTTTTTTAGACAATTTCTAATACAAAATCTTACATCACTTTCTCATTTACATTTTTTCAAATAAGAGAGCTTATGAATTTGTGTTGTGTTTGAAGAGGCCTTGCGAAATTGCTATGGAAGGCATAAAGGTATTATAAGGTCCCTTAGGATTTGTTGAGGTTAGACATACATGTATTAATGTATAAGGCATAACAAAATGTGAAGTAGGAGGTAGTGGCTTTTGCTAGCCAGAGCAGCTGCCTTTCACATAACGTATATAAAGGAACCCAAAACTTGCTCTAAATGTGTAAAATTTGAGGCATGTCATAACAAAATCAAATCAAACTGATATTTCAGTAACCACATATATAGATATATTCCTGTTGTCTCACACTGCAACTAGGCTCTTCACGTAATTAACTGCTTTACAATACTTGTAATCTATTTTATGTTTTGGAAGGGCTATCGCTTTTTGGCTCTTAGGGTTGTATAGAAAAATGTCTTCACCCCGTCTGCTTGATTTTCTCTCTTAAAATGAAGTTCTTGATTCCAATCCAAAGCATTGTCCCCTCCTCATGATTCATCACCCAAAGCTCAGTAAACCCATAGTTTTCATAGTTTGGTTCACGATGTGCTAGAAATGCAAGTGAACATCTCCACGAAAAGAATGTCATTCCCCATCCTTGGGCTTTCGGTAATGGTATCAGATCGAAGACCTCATTGCACAAATCAAATGACAAAACAAGAGAAGACGAACCCATCTCTTGTCCACACCTGCGAATACACCACCCAATTCAAGGTAATCAGGGAACGAATTCAGTGATGTTCAAATCCGCGTGATGGAAAGTTTTCGACATTTCTCCAAGAATATGAACTTCATGTTAATTTGGTTTAATGATCACCAATTTGTAAACACTAGTCTCCTAAATGAACTCAAAACTTAACCCATAAGGTTCTATCATAGGTTAGGAAGATGCCTATATGAACCGAATCTATCCAATATGAACCGTTTGTGTTCATAATTGTAAATTATAGTTTTGGTTGCCTTAATGATAATCAATTTAGCTGAAAATTTACAGAAGTGATCTATACATTAATTAGGACCTAAAAACTAAACTGTTAAAATGTAAATATGTGATCGAAAAATTGTCAAAATATAGAAATCCGTTCCTTAGCTAAGGAACGGACCACCTTAGCAGAATAAGCCCTTATATATATATATATATATATATATATACAGGGCCCTTCTAGTGAGGGATCCATTTTTGGTCTTTTATAGGGATAGACATTATACCAACTTTTCGATCATATTTTCACATCTTAACCGTTCAGTTTTTAGGTCCTAATGTATAGATCACTTCTGCAAATTTTCAGCCAATTTGATGATCGTTAAGACATCCAAAACTACAATTTACCATTATAAACACGAACGGTTCCGGTTCGACAGATTTGGTCCGTTCGTGTAAGTTGCAGTTTTGGATGCTTTAACGATCACCAATTTGGATGAAAATTTACAGAAGTGATCTATACATTAGGACCTAAAAACTGAATGGTTAAGATGTGAAAATATGATATAAAAGTTGGTATAATGTCTATCCCTATAAAAGACCAAAAAGAGGGATCCCTTAGTGGAAGCCCTCTATATATATATATATATATATATATATATATATATATGCCCCCTTCCAATGAGGGATCCCTATTTTTTTGCCAATTTTAGGGATCCACTCATAGCCCTTAGATATGTTTTAATGAGGCTCAACAGCTGAGATTAACTTCAGCCTTTTCACCCTTTTCTAATACCTCCCGAGTTACACCCATTCAGCCCCCTTCCATATTCTCAATTTCTTCTCTTCCTATTTGGTGCTCGTAAAAGAAAGGAGTGCGAAACAAGAGTTCGAGAAAACCCAAGTTCCCACGTACAAAGAGATAGGTCGAAGAAACAATTGTCCATGGTTTCCTGTTTCTTATTTGGGAGACAAATAAGGTATGACTCTTCTTCTCTCATAATAAGGGTTTTCAATTTCTTTGTTTCCAATTTCGTATATAAGAGGCCTTGTTTTGTGAAGCGTTTGATTGTTCACTGTTTGTTCATCTCTAATTTATTGATTTCTAAAGCACGTGTGAAGAATGGTCATTAATTTGATTAGATTGAAATGGGTTATATAACAGTCAATAACATCATAGCAATGGGTTATATTCTTGTCTGACGATTGAAAGCACCAAAAGATCAAGATAGTAATTTACTTTTATTACTCTTTATGTCATCATAGCCTTGCAATAACATTAATTTGATTTTCTCAATTGTGTGTATTTAGTCAGTTTGTGAGTTTGTTGTATTTGGCTTACTTCTGAAAACGAAAAATCTATTTTGTTTGAATTTGATTGTCTTTGGTTAGTTCGCAAGCTTTAACTTCTATATTATTGTTGTTGTTCAAGAAATGGCAGCAAATGAGATGTCTGTAATTCCTAAGGAAAATGAAACTACTGAGATGTCAGTACTTGTGCAATTAGCGACTAATGGGATGATTGTATATGGTGAAATGGAAACTGAACCACTTCAAGCTATCCCTCCGTCACAAGAAAATGTCTCAAGATCAACTTTCTATCCTCAAGTAAGGAATGAGCTTAAACCCTTCAAAGGTCAGCAATTCAAAACATGGGAAGAGACACATGTTTTTTTATATCAATTATGCATCTACAGCTGGGTTTGTTGTACAAATTGGTTCCAGTAGAAGGAGCAGAGTGACTAATGAATTTATAAGGAAAGAGTTTTTTTTGCAATGAACAAGGAAATAGTCCGAATTGACTTGTGATGAGAAAAGGATTCGTGGTGTAGTAAGGGAGGACTGTAAGGCGAGAATGATAGTTGTGAGAGACAAATCTGGTGGATTTGTAGTCAATATATTTGATGAAGGTCACACTCATCCTATGACAAGTCCAAAAAGACTCCACTTGCTAAAGTCCAATCGTCGACTTACTAAAGCTCAGAAATCATTATGGCAACAGCTATCCATGGTAAACATACCCACACACAAGCAATTTGACATTCTTGGAGTGCAAGCAGGAGGATTTCAGTACATTGGCTGTACACAACAAGATTTGTACAATCTTGAAAGGGATAAGCTTAAAGAGACAAAAGGGCATGACAGAGAAATGTTGCATGACTATTTTCTACTAGAGGAAGAAAAAAATTATGGCTTCTTTTTCACAATAAAGGCAGATGTTGAAAATAGGATTTCTCATTGTTTTTGGGCTGATGCAATTTCGAGACAGTCATACAAGTTTTATGGTAATGTGATTATCTTTGACACTACATACCAAACTAATCGGTATAGTTTGATTTTTGCACCATTGATGGGGATAAATAACCATGGTCAGACAATTGTGTTTGGAGCTGCATTCTTAAGTGACGAGACGATAGATTCATTTGTGTGGTTGTTGAAAGAATTTTTGAATGCTATGCCAGGTTGTGATGGACAAGAGTGACATGGAAATAAATGTTAGAAAGTCCTTACTTGAAAAACGTGGTTTACTGTTCCAGCAATATTCACATGTAATTGATAGTGTTGTCTTAAGCGAAGAAGCAAGTCAATTGTTTAGTGAAACAATGGATTCTTTGATTGAGAAGATTAAGCCACTACTTGCTAATAGTGGTAGTGAAGGTGTGGAGCCTTATGCAAAAAGAAGTTCAACTCATCAAACTACTTTTCGTGAACCATGAAGTTAAGACAAAAGGAAGGGCAAAAATAATTAAGAGAGGAAAAGAGAAGACAAATGGAAAGCGCAACAGTACCGGTAGACATTGTCATGGATGTGGCAAAGATGGACAGACCCATGACAAACGCAATTGTCCAGTGCTGCTCAATCAGTAAGAATACATGTTTAACATATTTCATGTTTTGTTGTTAATGTTTGATTAGTGTGTCACTAAATATATTTATTTGGCTCTTTTAGATCTGCTGATGTTGACACAAATGAAAATTTTAGTGGAGATGACATAGACAATGATAGTTATTCATCACAGGTAATATTAATACCTCTCGATACTATACACAGGTTCTGAAATTTTTTCTCAAAGAATTATTACCTTCCTTTTTCCCATGTACATGTTGTGGTCAGGATGATTAGCTGCTGCTGTGCTTGATCGAGAGGAGTTTTCTTTATGGCAGTAATTTTGGAGAGACATAGGAGACATGCTGTGCTTGATTAGCTGCTGCTAGTATTTGCTTTTTGCTTTTTGAAGCTAGGTCTGGAATAGTCTTGTAATTCTACTGTGCTTGATAGAGAGGATTTTTCTTTTCAGCAATAATTTTGGAGAGACAGAGGAGATATGCTGTGCTTGATTAGCTGCTGCTAGTATTTGCTTTTTTCTTTTGGAAGGGAGGTCTGGAATAGTCCAGTAATTTGGTTTTTGGTTCTTAACAATAATCATATGGTTAAGCCCTACGATGCTTGTTATCCAAAAGATATCACAGTGATGTAATCCAAATGTGTAATTAAGTAGTTGGAGAAGTGGCCTGGTTGTTATTCAACAGACTGATTGATTATATTGTTTCTGGTCCCTACATCTGTTTTATATCCCTGCATATGCTATATATACTTGCTTGCAAATGTTTGTAGATACATCCTCATAGTTTTCAGAAATGCAATCCAAATGATAGGTATAAATGAGCACATATACATTCTCATAAATTTTTAAAAATACATACACTAGTTCAGAACACCAATTACTTTCCAATCTCAACTATAGAGTAACCTTTGATAATGAGCATTAATAGCCATTTTGAAGCCAACAAGAGACTAAAATTGCACAATAAAGAAACACGAATTGTATTGATACAACAAATAGGAAAACTGATAGTGACAACATCAATGGTAAGGAGTGTCACTGCTTCATCACCAACATGCCCATGCTTGATCACTGAGCTAAGGTCTTTGGCTTGGCTTCTCCATCCTCTTGAGCACGCATGAAAAGGATTTGCCGAAGTCTCACCTGCTTTAAGGATTCAATACAGAGTACCCAATTATTCCAACGTGTAGTTTTGAACTAGACTAAGAAAGCACAAACTTTGTATTACAAAGTACTCAAATTCTAGGCTGACAGTTTTTCTCAAAACTTTGTATTAGACAATTTGACTACTTTAAGGTGTTACAACATCGCAATAATTTGATATATGTGAGTCATTCCTTGTACAATCAGTAAACATCACTCTCCAGCTAAAATACAACTAGATTATTAGAAACATCACAAAATAACCAAAGTGATGAAAACATACACGAAAGACTACCTATCCAAGGAACAAGCAAGGGCCACGCTAACCATGCCACATCCAACAATAGTAGTGTCATACAGTTCACTTTTATTTGAAGATTTCAGCTGCCCCACATGATTTGCAGTTTAAAAAGAACCACCAAATCCCCAACCACGAAACTATATTACAATTCTTGAAACTTACTAATTTGTAGTAAGGAACACTAACTTCTAGTTCAACAACCAATAGCTAAAATCCATGAATCAAAATACCAAGTACAAATTCAATAAACAAAATACCATTGGAGCTGGAAACTTTAGCAGCTGCACCAGCACAAAAAACCCTTATGTTAAAGTTTCAATCTGTATACAAGAAAACACGCAGATTAGACTAAACCAAAATGCAAGTATGTGAACTTTAGTTTTCTATTCAATTAGTAAGAAAGAGATTATAGCTATTGTTTTTTAACTTCAATTTGCATAGCCCAACATCATATCAACAAAAACAAAGAGAAAAGGTATACACTTTAGGAATAAATAAGAGAGTAGGGTACAAACATAGGCTATGCATGTTTATATAACTAGATAGCTGGAAATAGAAAAGCAAGAGTCTTCCCAGACTCTATCCTTGCAGCTCCGACAACATCTCTTCCAATCAATGGTGGTGGGATTGCTTTGGACTGATGGACTATTTCCTTGTAAATTGCTGCAATTGAAATGAAAACCCACCTGATTTGTAGAGAAGTTGATGCAAGAGATATGCTTGAGATGCAAATCGAGTGAATTATCCGAGTGAGAGAAAGAGAGAGAGGAAGAGAAGAAATTGGGAATTTGAGAATGGACCCGTGTTCACGATTTGGAGGCTTAGAAAAAGGTGAAAAGGCTGGAGTTAATCTCAGCCGTCGAGCCTCATAAAACAGATCTAAGGGCTATGAGTGGATCCCTGAAATTGGCAAAAAATAGGGATCCCTCATTGGAAGGGGGCTATATATATATATATATATATACAGTCCGGCTATACTAAGGACGTCCTTACCTATCCTTAGGTACGGATTTCCGGTTTTCACCCACTTTTCGATCACATTTTCACATCTTATCTGTTCAGTTTTTAGGTCCTAATGTATAGATCACTTATGCAAAATTTCAGCCAATTTAGTGATCGTTAAGGCATCAAAAACTGTATATTACAACAATGTAAACGAACGCTTCCTGTTCTACAGATTCTGTTCGTTCGTGTAAATTACAGTTTTGAGCGCCTTAGCGATCACCACATTGGCTGAAATTTTGCAGAGGTGATCTATATATTAGGATCTAAAAACTGAACGGTTAAGATGTGAAAATGTGATCGTAAAGTGGGTGAAAACACCAAATCCGTACCTAAACCTTAAGTAAGGACGTCATTACCTGAGAAAAATCCTATATATATATATATATATATATATATCGAAAATTACATATAAGTGTCAATTTGAAACTTTAATTAGCAATAAGCAACATAATTTTTCTTGTACACATAAGGCCACTTGCATCCTTAAATTTTCTCCTTCTTGACGATTTTACCCTTCCACTAGAAACTAACTCCACCATCAAAACCAAATAGATCGATCAATTACTCTCTCTCCCCCCCCTCTCCCTCCCTCCTTCCCTCCCTCCTCACACACATAGTTCAATTCCAAAATGGAGACATGAAATCGACCTCCTCCGATCGATGCCGGCGTTCTGGTTTGAACCCTTAATTACTCTAACTGCAGTTGAAATGGCCCCAAAGCTTCGATCATCGATCCAATCTAAAATGAATGGCAGCTGCACCATTACTCCTCAGAAGTGGAAGTTGAGGTCGGATTCGTCGTCGTTAATGAACCTAAGACCGATCTTACGCTGATAAAGTGTAAATTGGCTCACCGAAACCTTAGTGCTTGCACCAATACTCCGGAAAATGTGAGATTTGGATTGCATAGTATGAATTGAATTCGAGAAACGATTGGGCAAAACAAGAGTGCTTAATTGTGTTTGGTTTTGCAAGAAATTGAGAAGTATTTCAGTCAGAAAAAGCCTCAAGCCTATTGCAAACCACCGGTTGTTGTTAAGCCGAAGTGGAATCCCAGAGTCAAGCCTTGTTCAAGCAAAGTCAAATTAATTTTTGGGAGAAAATGTGTTTATTTTGTTTTTAAATTAGCAGATTGTGTTGAATTTGTATATAAGGAGCAGATGAGGATAGTGAGGGAGGCATTGCACTTATCAACGGTTCCCTCTAGTGTTGCGTTCCGTGACGTGGAGCAGAAAAGGGTTCTGGAGTTCTGCAAGTTATGCATAGAGCAAGAGAAGGCTCATGGATACAGTTTTTGTATTACAATTTGGTACTTCTTATGGATTTTATGGCTTACTTTAGTCAATGATGCTCATTGATACAAGTTATGTTGATGGATTATGATATGTGTAATACATGCAAGGTTGAGCATTGCAAGCCTTTGACATTGTAAATTTATAGTTGTTTTAATGTTTCATTGTATTTTTTGTGTTGATTGGTAATAGCTTTTTCAGTCAGTGATAGTAGTTTTGATAGTCTCTGGTAGTTTTCAATCTTACGGATAGATTTTGTTTTGCGTGATAGTTATTTTTGGTGTCGCTGTGAGTAGCTTTTAGTGATGGTTAAAGTAGTTTTTGGTGTTGGTGAGAGTAGTTTTTTTGATATTGGCGAGAGTAGTTTTTGTTGCTGGTGACAATAACTTTTGTTTCTGGTGACAGTAGTTTTTGTTGCGGGTAACAATAACTTTTGTTTCTGATGTTAGTGACAGTAGTTTTTGTTATTGGTGGGAGTAGCAATTAGTGTTGCTGAGAGTAGTTTTTGTTACTAGTGACAGTAATTTTTGTTGCTGATGACAGTAGTTTTTGTGACCTCGCCTAAGAACTCATCAGAGTAGCTTTTGTTGCTGGTGATAGTAATATTTGTTGGTGGGAGTAGCTTTTAGTATTGATGACAGTAGCTTTTGTGACTTCGCCGGAGGTTGCCGGAAATCTCACAAAAGTAGTTTTTTTGGCTACAGACAGTAGCTTTTGTGACTTCGCCAGAGGTTGCCAGAAATCTCACAAAAGTAGTTTTTAGCGACAGTAACTTTTGTTGCTGGTAACAGTAGCTTTTGTGCTCTCCGGAGTTGACCGGAGGTTCGCTGGAGGTCGGCCGGGGACCCGTTAGAGTTGACCAAAGACCTCGCCGGAAAAGAGAGAGATAATGATTGTTGACTTTTTACTGTAGTGGCTTTCTATAAATATGTTAGTTTTTATATCCAAAATACGAAAATGTTCACCTGGTCAGTTCTTGACCAAGAAAATAATGTTCAACCACCCTTAGATGTAAATCCAATGGCAGAGAGAATTATTATTAAGTTGAAGTGTTTTGTTTTCCACCCTTGAATGTAAATCTAAAGGTTATTGAACATAAATTCTTTGGTTAGGTTATTGAGCATAAACACTACTGATGCAAAACATAACACCATTTTTAATCTAGTGGCCTTATGAGGGAAAAAAACTAGTTGGTGGCCTTATGGTTAAAAAAAATTCAAAGATGCATTTATATGTAATTAACCCAAACACTTATTTTCTTTCTTTTTTTTGTAATTAACCCAAACACTTTTTTTCTTTCTCTTTTTTTTTGTTGGCTGGGTTTTCAAACTATCATATTTCCTGATGGCGACTTATAATCAAATAAACGAAGACAAACTAGGCCTTTGCTAGATCCCACAACATCCACGCAAGAATTCCACGGCCAGCTTGTAGATTTTAAGAAAGATAAATCCCACCTCAAAACAATTTTTTCATCGCGAAGCAATGAGATTACAAATTTATAATATTATAACCTGTTGTTGTACAGTCACAACTCCAACTCATCTGAGGACAAGTAAAGACTCTGTAGAAAAAAGTTAATTGATGGTGCAATTTTCTTTGTATTGAATTGTGTTAAACCTTTACATGAATGAGTATCTATATAGACCAAGGAAAAAGAAGGAAGACTAGGATGATTCACACTATAAAGGAAAGAGAAAGAAGACTAAGAGGATTCACACTATTTGAATCCTACCTAAACTGATTACAATAGAAGAAAGTCAATAAGGAAGGACACCATCCTTTAGATTTGCTTCACCATGCTTTAGACTTAATTGAATGAGAAAGAACTATTTGTACCATGTTGTAGCAGCACCACCATGCTTGCTTTGCAATAATGGAGGATTCACCACATGCACAAACGTAAATTGCAAGTTAACCATATCTTCACCAAATTACCAAACCTTCAATAGACTGCACAGGTACTCTTGAGAGAATTTGTTCTACAAGATTTGCAGGTAGTCTTGAGAGATTTTGTGCTAGAAGATCTTGAGATAAAGAATTGCTTACCTTCACTCTTTCTTGGTTGGCAGTGCTTACCCTTCTTGTCCTGATTCCCATTTTTCAAAGACGCTTGAGAGCCTATGAAATTGTGTTGCGTTTGAAGAGCGCCGAGGGTTTACGATTTATGTGTGTTAATTTACTAGGGTTTTTTCAAAGTGGGCAATTTGAGAGCGTGATTAGGCTGTGTAGCGTACTCAAGAGTCAAGAAAAGCCTTAGAGCATTAACAAGCTATACTAGGGTTGTGTTTCCTGGAGAATCAGTACATGGATGCTTCCAAGAAACATAAATTTAAATACTAATTACATAGTTCAAGCTAGGTAATTTTTTTTTTGGTTAGAATGGGAACGAGAGAGAATATACTCTCCAACCCTAATTTATTAAAAATAGACAAGAGTTGCAACCAAGAGGAAGAACAAGAACTCCGTCACAAACAATCAAAAAAACATTATAAGCAATACAAGCAACTTAACATATTCAAAAATTTGGAAGACTAAGTTCATCTTGCCGACAATATTGACGGACAGAAGAAGAAGGATCATCCCACCATGTCATGCTAGTCAAGGACAAACCAATATTAACAAGAGTATCAACCACTTGATTGCCCTCCCTAAAAATATGAGAAGACCGAAAATGCATCTATGAAACAAGGTGCAAGCAATTACCTTAAGCAACACGTAAACGCCAAGGAACAAGGTGAGGATTATGGAGATAATGAAGAACAAGAGTTGAGTCTGAAATGTCAATATATGAATTGTTTCATTACTCGTTATTTCCAGGGCTTTTCACCTGAAGCCATATATGCTTCCACGCTAGCTCAATAGCTTCAATTAAAATAAGAAATTGGCAAATTAGATAGGGTTTTGTGTCTGCAGTGGACATTGTTTTGGCAAGAGTTTAACAAGAGAAGGTATGAAAGTAATTGAGTTTGAATAATGGATGTTGATGAGATGATGTTTCTATTTCAGTTTGGTTAGAGAATGGAATGGCTTACTATATTAGATGGTGAATTTTTTGGTGTTATGATGTTTTAAAATGTCATTCTTCTTCTTCTTCTTCTGTTTCTGATTTATAACAAACAGAATAATAAATAATTTTGGCAGAAAAATAGTGCAAATAACAATGAATATTGAGTTGACTTTATTTATTTGAATGATCTGTTTTGCAGTTGTACATACTAGGGAAGTCTTCACTAGGTTTGGCACTATCGGCTGGGGTCCATCGAGACTCAGGTACTATGCCATGGGCCAGGTTCACGACCCACCATAGCGGGATTCATGTAGGATGTCAACCCGGACACCCAGGGCTCGGGCCATGACTAGCACAGAGTATCTGATTACACGACAGAAGGCTAATAAGACATCAGAAGAATAGCCTTCGTTCCACATTGAAGATAGGGGAAACTCCTTTCTCATGCTGAAGAATAAAAGCATCAGTATAACAACCTTTTAGAGGTAATAACTCCTTTATCCACTATTTACTTGATCCACTTATATATATTGATCTCGCACTTAGGCATCGGAGAGGCGTAAACCGTCCAGTACGGTTACGCCTCTAACGCTGTGTTATTGATACAAGATATGAGAGTAGGATTGGTACCCCGGTCGGTATAGAATTCTATGTGAGGTACCCAGAGAAAGCCACCAGAAACATTGGCGCGCTAGATAGGGGACCGAAGGACATCTATGACCTAGTTGGAAGAAACGGCAGGTGAGGGTAGAAATGTTGCACGGGAACTTATATTCTCTCCGGGTACTTCATCAACAATGCCATCAACTGATCCAAACACGATGTTACTCTTACAAATGAGCAACTCCTTGCATGCCCTGCAGGCAAGGGTGGAGGCAGCGGAGAATAGAGACACCTGGCGACCTCTGACCACTTACGAGGACCGCCCCAGTCCTTTCACCCAACAGGTCAGAGGCCCCATTCGAGCAAACATATCAAAGCCACTAAAGATTGACTATACGGGAGTTGGGGACCCGTACCAGCACCTGCAGGCTTTCCGCTCACAAACTAGTGCCAAGTGGTACACGAATGAGGTGTGTTGTAATATGTTCCAGGAGACATTGTCAGGGGAAGCTCTGAGTTGGTTCTACGAACTCCCCGTCGGTTCTGTAGGGAATTTCAAGGAACTCGCGGACAAATTCGTTGCTCAATTTATCTTACATACAGATGGGATACATACTCCAAAGGGGCTGCTAAAGATTCAACAGGGCGAGAATGAAACTTTGAAGTCTTTTGTGAACAGGTGGCAGGCGGCTACCGCCAAGTGTCGGGACCTTAACAAGGAACTGGCCGAGCTGGCTTTCAGGAAGGGCCTAAATGGTAGAGAGTTCCTCTACGAGATTAACCATCACCCCCCGGCTAGTTACGACGAGCTGATGGCTACGGCCATCAGACACGCTCGGGCCGAATTCGAAACGTATGGAGATAACGTCAGACCAGAGCTAAGGGTATCCACCCCGGCCCCGATAGTAAGGGATGAGCCACGAAAAAGGGACTGGATCCATAACCAGGATAGGTCACCCCATAACTCAAATAAGAGAAGCAAAGAGTCATCACCCAGATCTAGCGGTTATCCAAGCCCTCAGCATCGCCTGGAGGTAAGGGCACAGCAGAACCCGCGAACACCACCACCAACCCGGTATGAGGTATTTACTATCCTCAACGCTTCATACGAAACTATATGGAATGAAAACAGAGATGAGATACCTAGGCCACCACCGAGGAAATTCTAGAAGAGTAAACTTACCTAACGGGAGATCGGACGGTTCTGTACATATCATGAAGATGTCGGGCACAATACCAACCTCTGTGTAGCTTTAAAAAATACGATCGGATATCTTATTCAAAAGGGAAAGCTTCAGGGGTACCTGCCCTGAGGAGGAAGAGGAATTCAAGAGCTAGGGGCTATAGACGTATACGGCCAGATCTTCACGATCCATGGTGGGGGCCCAAAGGAGCTACCTCCCCTGAGGAGGAAGAGGAATTCCAGTTTCGGGCACCAGGAAGTTTTCAATTTCCACAAAGCCCCACAGCAGGATGGCAACACCGGCTGGAAGTCGGTAACCTTCTGGGAGGAAGAAGAAGCCGACCTCAAAATGTCTCATGATTATCCCTTCCTGATCATGCTTCAAATGGACCATTATATAGTCTCCCGGGTACTCATGGATACCGGAGCCTCTGTTAATATACTGTTTCGAGATACCTACAAGGCTCTGAACAGGGGAAGGGCTAAACTGTCACAGGATAATGAACCTCTCATCAGCTTTTCAGGAGATATAGTCCAACAGCTGGGATCAGATTACTTATCGATCACGGTGGGGGAGAGTCCAAAATGTTCAACCATCAAAACAGAGTTCATCGTGGTCAACTGTGCCTCATCTTATAATGCCATCCTGGGTCAACCGGCACTCTGGCGACTAAAGACTTTCGTTGCAGGCCACATGCTCATAATGAAAGTACCAACCCCGGTTGGAATAGCAACCATCCGGGGTGACCAGGCTGCGGCAAGGCAGTGCGATTCTTTGACGGTATCTTGGGGCAAGGGTAAGTCAGAAATGTTGCCCGTAGCAATCGATCTCCTCGCAGACAGGTATGAAGACCCCAGAGATGATACTGACTCTGATGAAGAACGGCCCGGTGCTGTGGAAGACATTGAAGAAATCATGCTATCCGAATAATTCTTGGACATGATTGTCGAGATAGGTACCAAGTTGGCTCTGGCTATCAGGGAAGACCTAATCTCGTTCCTCCGCTCTAATGCATCCGCTTTCGCCTGGTCATACGAAGACATGCCCGCTATACCTACTAACATAGCCATGCACAACTTTAGCATCATTCCCCACTTGGCACCAGTAAGGCAAAAGCGAAGAGCCTTCACACATGGTAAATACCGGGCTATCCAGGCTGAAGTAAAGAAATTGATGGCCATCAACTTTGTGAAGGAAGTAACGTATCCCCGGTGGTTAGCAAACGTGGTCATGGTACCCAAGAAGTCTCAGGGCTCATGGCGCATGTGTGTAGACTACACAAATCTCAACCGAGCATACCCTAAGGATAGCTTCCCGCTCCCACGAATTGACCAACTAATCGACTCCACTGTTGGGTACTGGTTGCTCAGCTTCATGGATGCGTTCAGTGGGTACAAGCAAATTCGAATGAACCCTGCAGATGAGGAGCATACCGACTTCACCACAGACAAAGGTCTCTATTGCTACCAAGTCATGCCCTTTGGATTAAAGAATGTAGGTGCCACTTATCAACTACTCGTCAACTCCATGTTTGTAGAAGTCATCGGTACTATCATGGTGGTATACGTGAACGATATGTTGGTGAAAAGCTTAACTTCGGAGGACCACGTAGCCAACTTATCAATCGTCTTTGCTATCATATTACGCAACAGTATGCGGCTTAACCCACAGAAATGCATCTTCGGGGTTGAGGTAGGAAAGTTCCTCAGGTACATCATTAGCCACAGAGGAATTGAGGCGAACCCAGAAAAGTGCAGGCTATATTAGACATGATATCCCCAACCTACCGGAATGAGGTCCAGTCCCTTATAGGTAAGGTAGCCGCCCTGTCAAGATTCATTTCCAGGTTAACAGACAAATGTACTCCTTTCTTCAGGCTATTGAAAACCTAGCACGTCGAGGTAATAGCTTGGACAGTCGAGCACGAGGCTACTTTTCTTAGCCTAAAGGCATACTTGGCAGAGGTATCCATAATTTACAAACCTGTCCCAGGAGAAATGCTCTACATATATCTTGCGACATCTTCAACAGCTGTGAGCTCCGCTCTGATTAGGAAATATGTCGATTGTGAGTACCCGGTGTGTTACGTTGGAAAGGGTTACACTGGTGCATAATCCAGATACCCGGACATTGAAAAAATAGCATTAGCCTCCTGGTATCGGCGCGGAAGCTAAGACATTACTTCTAGGCTGTTTTCACTAATCACCCATTGAGACAGGTTTTGCAGAAGCCAGAGACATCGAGCAGATTAATTAAATGGGCCATCGAGTTGGGAGAGTTCGACATAGAGTACCAACCCCGGACAGCTATTAAAGGGCAGGCAGCGGCAGATTTTATTTCTGAGTTGATTCCCTCTGATGATCAACCCCCGGAATCTCCTGAACCACCGGCCCCGGACCTATCTCCCCCAAGCACTTGGTGATTGTATGTTGATGGGGCATCTAACAAAAAGACAAGGGCGTCGGTATCTTGCTAATCAGCCCTCAAGTTTGCCTTCAAGGCATCCAACAATGTCGCAGAATACGAGGCACTCGTAGCAGGTCTTCAAATCGCCAGGGAACTAGGAGTCCAGCACCTTCATATCTTCAGTGATTCCCAGTTAGTTATGAACCAGGTCAGTGGTAAATTTGAAGCAAAAGAGACTCACACATCCTCTTACCAGGCTTTAGCACGGGCATTGGTTAAGAGATTTACCTCGTACGCATCACTCAAATACCAAGAGCACAAAATGACAAGGCAGACGTCCTTGCTAAGATCGTAGCGGCTTCCCCAAGTTCTGCCTACGGGGCTACCAAAGTTGAGATACTAGAAAAGCAGAGCACTTCTAAAACGGTGTCAGAAATATTCACTATGGACCACATTGCCTCCTGGATGGATCCAATCTTGAAATACATGGTGGACGGTCTGACCCCGGACGACAAGGTAGAGGTACAGGCGACTCCAGTTAAGGTCAGCTCGATACACGATCATGAATGGAAAGTTATACATGAGAGGTCACTGCTTCCCCAACCTGAAGTGTGTGACACCGGAGGACGGCCACAAAATAATGGAGGACATACACGCGGGTGTATGCGGTAACCATGTCGGGGCCCTGTCCCTAGCACATAAGACCCTGAGAGCAAGATACTTCTGGCCAACCATGTCGGCCCTGGCCCAAACAATATCAAGTTCTTGCCACAAATGCCAGATGTATGCTAACATCCCAAGAGCACCACCCATAGCTCTTTCCATACTCCTTGCACCTTGGCCGTTCTGCCAGTGGGGTCTGATCTGATCGGTAAGCTTCCCACAGCAGTAGGACAATTCAAGTACGCCATTGTAGCCGTTGACTACCAAACGAAGTGGGTAGAAGCAGAACCTCTTGTCGCTATCACCACGGAGAAAGTCAAAAGCTTCCTATGGAAAAATATCTATTGCAGGTTTGGAGTCCCGGACACCATAGTCACGGACAACGGCACCCAGTTTGACAATGATGAACTTAGGGCTTACACCGAGAACTTGGGCACTAGAATCCTTTACGCATCCCCGGCTCACCCCCAGACCAACGGTCAAGTTGAGGCTGTCAACAAGATAATCAAGAAGATACTGAAGAAGAAGCTCGATGAAGCCAAGGGTCTTTGGGCTGCTAAGCTCCCAGAAGTACTGTGGGCTATCAGGACCACGGTGACTGAGGCTACCGGAAAGACTCCTTTCTGCATGGCTTTTGGGTCTGAGGTGGTTCTCCCCATTGAAACGCAAATCCATAGCCCCAGGATCGAATACTTCGATATAGGTACCAACTCAGAGGGCCTACAGCTCAATGCTGATTTACTCGAGGAACGAAGGGATGTGGCACACATGCATAACTTGGAAAATAAGCAGAGGATAGCTCGTTATTATGATGCCAAGGTACAATCCCGGACACTTAAGTTGGGGGATTGGGTCATGAAACAGGTTTACCCAGAGCCCCGGGGGCTGGATCCATCCTGGACAGGCCCTTACGAAATCGTCGAAGAGGTAGGCCTCGCAACCTTTTACATCCGAGACATAGACGGAGCCGTTTCTTGGCACCCGTGGAATACCCAGCGCCTCCGGTACTATTACAAGTAGTTCCCGGAGCATCTTGTCCTAGCTTTTTGCTTTTTGATCATACAGCTATGGCAAGCTACCCATCGGGTACTTATGTTGTATTGGCCACCATGTGGTACTTGAATGGAAAAATGAATTATTCAGACCATTTCTTGCATTTTACTTTAGTTACCGGGCGTTCCTTGGACACAACTATTGTCAGTTACTCTATTCCAGTAATAAGTAATACAAGGAAAAACGCTTAAACTGGAGTATAAAATCATAAAAATTGTAATTCCTTTAAAATTCTCATTCAAGTCACAAAAAATAATAATAAAAAAAAAAAATTTACCATTCACAAAAAACCTGGACCACCGGGCAAAGGAGTTAAGCCATTGTTCAAGGCAAGGATCATTTCCACCAAAAAAAAAAAATTCCTAAACACTACTGTCACTGAGCAGTACTCTGAGACCCACCTGCACCCGACTTAGCGGCAGCCTCTTGTTCTTTCTTCTTCTTCTCAAGAAGTCCCCGCCTGAATTTGGCCTCATCCAGGTACCCAACTGCCACCCACTCCTTGAACTTCATAATCACGGCCTTGTCTTGGGCAGCAAGTAGCATATCAAGGAGCTCTTGGGAGCCCTTGTACTCCTCCACGGCCTCGTGCCTCTCCACGGGAAGCCGCTCCTCCATATGCTCTGCCCTAGCCTTCCAGGACGTGGTAGACTCCGCAGCTTCTTTCTCAGAGTCCCGGCCATTCCTCACCTCATCCTTCATCTCCAATACTTCACCTTCGAGCTCCGCGACCCTTTTCTTCGCTACCTCCAGCTCGGTCACCAGGGGACTCAAGTACTCCACCTTCCCCTTCAAGGAGTCCCGCTCCTTCTCCAGCTTGGCTTTCTCCCCATACTTCACTTGCCCGGAGAGGCTACTACCTCTTCCTTCAGGTGCGTATCTTCCTCACTCGCGTTAATCGCATACACATTGAATAATGCCTGTTAACACCACATTAGTACACACGAATAATGCCTCAGTAGGCAAGTACTTTAACAACATAGAAAGCTCAGTACCCGCATCATCGATTCCCGAGCCATTCGCCGATTCTCTTGGGGAGTGTTGTCCTTCGCCCGTACCCGGTCCAGGTTTATGTCCCTCAGGTCGGCCAACATAGATCGCACGAGCTTCTCATCAGCAACCCCTGTACTCGCTCACCAATTATTTTATGGGCTTCTTGGGGACTACCAGGATGGCCGGAGATAGCATCGCAAGTGAGGTGGACTGCTCCGATCCAGGATGATTCTTCTTCTATCTCTTGGGTACCGCCCCTGTTACATCCTGACCGGTATAGGTGACCTCAGACTTATCCCCACCCTGATGGAGAGACTTATGGGACCTTTTCTTCTCGCCCGGAAGTAGAACCTCTTCACTCCCCCCTGACCCGGCAAAACGGGAGGAAACAGAGCCAGTTACCGGCCCCTTTTCTCTCCCAGGCTCAACAATCGTAATAACATCCCCGGCAGTTGGCTGCTCGCTTTCTGTGATGGGGGCCTTGGGGTCAGGGTTACCGTACCCTTCATCAGGCATCTCGAGAAGAAATTCTTCAATCGAGCGACTCGTAGCCTTCGACCCTAGGTCAACGTCAATATGAAGCATATCCGCTCCCTGGCTCATAAGCATATCCATCAACTTGTTCTCGTTCATCCTGTCTTCTTCCTTACCTTTCCGGCGTTTTCTCCGCCGCACTTTCACTGCAAACAATGCGGAAAGTAAATGTCAGCTAATATATATATATATATATATATATATATATATATATATTCACAGAAAACAGGCCTCACCGGGGAGTCTTCCTAGGCCTAACCTATCTAGGATAGAGTACCGGATGAACCTATAGGAGTTTCTTTCCTTTTCGCTCCATATAGTGTATACCCGAGCTATTCATTTTCTTTCAATCTCGGATAAGGAGTAAGACTGGTCCCTGATAGCCTGATACGTTCTCGTTAGGTACCATTTCTTATTCCTAATCTACCAATGACCCCCAGCGAGAAAGAGTTTATTCCTCCACCTCTTACTCATTGAGGTAGGCATAACAATAACAAGGGGCTCATAGTCCCAGGCGGCAAATGTCACAGTACTTAGACAGGACTGCTTCCTTGAATAGAGGACCCGGTACACAGCTCTGAATTCGTTGATGGTGGGCCTCCCTTGCTGGCACAAGTCCCACATGGCCATCATACTCAAAATTTGTCGCCAGGCATTCGGGGTCAACTGCCCCGGTGACAGGTTTAGCATCCGCAGGAGATACTGTAGGCACCAGGGCAGCGGTAGCGATAGCCCTTGGTGAAGCTGGTTCTCGTACAGAGCCACCCATCCCGGAGGAGGATTCGCAGCCATCTCTCCAGCCTCGAGAGGCTTGAGCTCTACCTTGTCCGGTATTCCCCACCTCAATCTTATAGCGGTGATCTCCTGCATGGTCATACTTCTCCCGGGCTCATCGCACACGGTCCCGTCCACTAATGTATACCTAGGTTTTGGGATGCCCTCAGGAATAGCCACCGTGACCACTTGCTCCCCGGGATCGTCCTCACTTTCAACCCCGTCTGTACCCTTGCTACTTTCTGAAAACACCCCAGTCGATGATCCGGTATTCTCTGCTAGTGCCGGACGAGTAATACTACGAGCTAAGTACTGGTCAATATCCGCTTCCGCTTGTCTCGCGGAAGATTGATATGACGATCCCGCATCCCCAGCCTTAGTTTCTGATTCCATCCTAGAACTATGTCAAACAGAGCCGCGATTCACTATCTGGAATCAGAAACATGAGGGTTAACCTAACTAGATCTGTGCCTTGGTTAAAGCGCGAATCACTCCCCACTTCCAAAACCTAGAAAAAAAAACCCAGAAACTCGAGCAAAAACACAGAAAGGTGCAAAATCAATCATAAGCAAAAACCCAATGCTGTCTCCAGGTAACATTATTCCTATTCCTTTTTTCATTACACATAAATTCACAACAGAATACATCAAAGGCAGAACCAAAAAGAGAAGAAGAAGAAAAACAAGGATTGCTCAAACAAGGATTGCTGACCTTTTCTTCAGCAAACAATCGATCTCCTCCTCACTTCGTCTCTGCAAATCCACAGGGTCTCTTTCTCTTTCTGAGAAATCTTGTGAAAAGTGAAGAGAAACAGTCGATTTCCCTATTAAATTCAATCTCTAAGAAATCACAGCCATTGAAGAAAGGCCTTCAACCGTAGGATCACTACATGTGTCCTACGTGCCTTCCCACTTCCCAAAATCCTAGATCGAAGAGAGGGGCACTTATTGCATCCCCCCCACTATTTAAGCCCTACGTGGTTGACATGCAAAGATAACCCTACCGGATACCAAGGGACCAAGGTTAGGTATACCCTATCGGGTATCACAATCTCAACCTCATCAGGTATCAGGGGCCCTGTACCTCCAAACCCATTGGGTACCGAAGGCACATGCTATCTTATAACCCCATAGGGTATTAGAGGTCCCATACCTCCAAATCTCCAAACCCATCGGGTACCGAAGGCTCAAGCCCTCTTAGAACCCCATCAGGTATCAGAGGCCCCGTACCTCCAATTCCATCGGATACCGGAGGCTCAAGCCCTCTTAGAACCCCATAGGGTATCAAAGGTCCCGTACCTCCAAACCCATCAGGTACCGGAGGCTCAAGCCCTCTTAGAACCCCATCAGGTATCAGAGGCCCCGTACCTCCAAACCCATCGAGTACTGGAGGCTCATGCTCTCGTATAACCTCATCGGGTATCAAAGGTCCCATACCTCCAAATCTCCAAACCCATCGGTACCGGAGGCTCAAGCCCTCTTAGAACCCCATCGGGTATTAGAGGCCCCGTCCTCCAAACCCATATGGTACCGGAGGCTCAAGCCCTCTTAGAACCCCATCGGGTATCAGAGGCCCCGTACCTCCAAACCCATCGGGTATCGGAGGCTCATGCTCTCTTATAACCCCATCGGGTATCAGAAGTCCCATACCTCTAAATCTCCAAACCCATCGGGTATCGGAGGCTCAAGCCCTCTTAGAACCCCATCGGGTATCAGAGGCCCCGTACCTCCAAACCCATCGGGTACCGAAGGCTCATGCCCTCTTATAATTCCATCGGGTATAAGAGGTCTCGTGCCTCCAAATCTCAACCCCAAGGGTTAAATGGGGAGCACTATATATTAGCTACCTACAGTGTAACCCGCTCAAGACATCCCTTGAATGTGCACTTAGGGGACTCCCTATGGGCACATTAGTGTCAAACCTTGTGACCAGAAATATCAAAGTCCCCACCAAGAAACATCTTGAACGGGAACTTGGGGGACTTGTACATACTAGGGAAGTCTTCACTAGGTTTGGCACTATCGGCTGGGGCCCATCGGGACTCAGGTACTATGCCATGGGTCGGGTTCACGACCCACCATGGCGGGATTCATGTAGGATGTCACCCCGGACACCCAGGGCTTGAGCCATGACTAGCACAGAGTATCTGATTACACGATAGAAGGCTAATAAGACATCAGAAGAATAGCCTGCGTTCCACATCGAAGATAGGGGAAACTCCTTTCTCATGCTAAAGAATAAAAGCATTAGTACAACAACCTTTTAGAGGTAATAACTCCTTTATCCACTATTTACTTGATGCACTTATATATATTGATCTCTCACTTAGGCATCAGAGAGGCTTAAACCGTCTGGTACGGTTTACCCCTCTAATGCTGTGTTATTGATACAGGATACGGGAGCAGGATTGGTACCCCGGTCGGTATAGCATTCTGTGTGAGGTATCCAGAGAAAGCCACCAGAAACAACAGTAGTACATGCTACTCATCAATAAAAACAAACCAAGTCTCTAATAATACGCCTGCTCAGCTTATTAAATGCTGAACAACTTGGTTAGTAATGTATATCATTTATCATCACAGAGTGAATGCTTCAGATAGCATTTACATCAGAAATCAACTTGATCTATCCATGTAAGTTTATGCATTCGTATTGTCATTTACTTGACTGTTGAGTGTCCTGAACTGTTTTTATTTTTTATCCTTCTCAGGTTCTTAGCGCTGTAATATTTTATGCAAAGGTGGGAGATGCAGCGGTGGTGTATACAGGAGACTATAATATGACACCAAGTAGGCATCTTGGAGAAGTTCTCAAATTGATGTATAATATGACACCAGATAAGCATAAAAAAAACAATCACTTTGTCAACTAAAGTATATATGAACAACCACTATGAGGTAGAGCCTGAAGTTAGTGCTGTGTTTGATAGTGACTTTGTTGAAAATGTGAGTTCTCTTCTACCAATGCTTAATTGTATAATTTAATTTTTAGTTTTCTAGCATTTCTGACCAAATGTATGAGTTCAAATTACTTCTATTGATTTGTATTTCCTTTGATCAGTATTTTTTTGTGCTTCCCCAGTTTCAAATCTTTTATATATTTTATAAGCTTAATAGTTAATACCTGAAATCACCAAATGATGTCTATAAGAATTATACTTATTTTGAATTAATTTGGCACCTTACAAACACGAGCAATGTTCAATCACAATATAGTGTCATTGTCAATATGCATAAGCATCACCTAAATATCTTTAGACCTTAGCTTACACCCGACAAATTATTGTAGTACTAAATTCACAGTTATTACCTGTCAATTATATAGTATCTGTAAAGAAAACAAAAATACTTTCCTAGATCTTCTTGATTTAATTTTTATGTTTCTTTAATCTGACTTTGAACCTTTTGTTCTCTCTCTCTCTCTCTCTGTTTTTTTTTTTTGGTGACCTTTACTTCTGCTTACAGCAACTTTCCCTTCAAGTTACTTTTGATACCTTTGCTTCCATCTTCTTGATTTAAATTTTAGGTTTACTTAATCTGACTTTCAAGCTTTTAATGGTTTTTTGTTTTAGGTTATTAAAACCATTACACAGGTTTAACTCTCTCTCTCTCTCTCTCTCTCTCTCTCTCTCTCAACAATTCATTGTTTTTGTTTTTCTAGACTACAAATGAGAATATGGAAGTATCAGGAGAAAGAGACAAAAATAGTTGCATACAAGTTTAGTAATGGTAAATTGGTTCGATCTCTTTAGTTAAAAGCTAAATGCATCCATTTCTTCAACATCGTGATTCATTTGACTATGCAAATCAATTAGTTAGTCTGCAGGCTGACTTTCTTTACATATCAAGTGTTCCTACAAATTAAGCTTCTGTGACCTATTCTTTTTTTTTTTCCTTTTGCAATCTATAATGTCATCTCAGATACCGGTTGACAAATTTTTAGCCTTCTTAGTCACTAGAACTTCTTGGATTATACCTTATAAAGTGGTTGCATTGCAGATTCAGAAAGGTTTAAGTATGCAAGGGATACATCATTTGAAAAGAGTCATTTGAACTTCTGGAGCCAGTCATCAGTTTTCCTTTACATCGTATGTAAAGCACTACTTTGAAGTTGAGCTTTATTGCATTGTTAATAGGAATTTGTACTTGCAAGTGTTGGATTTTACAAAGAAACTAACTCAGTAATGCATGGGGTATGTAAAAGCTATGACAACAAGGTTCAAGGGTATTCTCTTTTTCTTATCAAGTGTGCTTCTTCAGACAGTTTTTCAAGCCAGTTACTATGAGTACCTGACTCTGAGGCATGGTTTTATCTTGGTAAGAAAAACAGTTTGAAAACTCATTCTCTTACGTTTACGAGGCCTTAGGTCAGACTGAATCTCAAATTCTATGGTTTGTGATATCAGACACATTTAGCACCTAAGATCATTTATTCTCATGCTAATGGGTGAGAGAAGAGGATTTGGCAAAGGATTGGAAATTGCTTGAAGCATCTTCGTTGTACTTTATAATCTTCTGAGGAGGTGAAATTGGTCACCCGAGACCATAGGAACTTAGGAAGAAGGTCATTTTGTTGAACTTCGTTGTTTTTTTTGGTGCTTTTTTGTTTCTGATTGGTTCAAGACCTGCTATTGCTAAATATATAATTCTATTTCAATTTGTTGTGAAAACTAGAGAAATCAGGTTAGGAAAGTTTGTTTGTTTTATTTTTTTTTATTATTATTATTTTTTAAATAGGTCAGGAAAGTTAGGTGTGAGGAGTTGGAGAGATATTTTATTTAATATATTATTTGTGTCCCTGATAATTGATTATGGGAAATAGTATAATCTTGGGTCAATTTGATTCTAACTTGCAGTATTGGCCTGAATTTCTTAAGAGTAGCTTGAAAGTTGGTTATTAAATTTGATGTATAAAATTCCCATTTGTTTTTTTTTTCAGGTAAATTTAAATGTTTAAGAGCCTAATGTTGAAAAATTATATGCAGGCATAGATGGACGGGGAGATATGAAGCTCATTTATGGAACAAAGGGTCTTGGAATCCAACACAAAGGAAGAAGGGAAAACAGGTAAGTACTTAATTACTACACTGCTCAAAACCACTTAATTGTCAGATAAACATATCTTGAATCTAACACAAAATGTATATGCAAGGGCTTATGACGAAGAAGAATCCACAACAAAACCATATGAATTGGCAGCACTCAAGTAGTGGGGAACATCAACTTTTACAACTTTTCCGGTGTCGGATTATGAGAATGAAATCGATATGTTGAACACTGACAAAAAGAAGAGTACTTGGCCTTTCTAAGAAGCTAATTATTCATCTTCAAATTAGTAAGCAGTTGAGCAGCCTACCTTAACTGTTGTAAAAATTTCAAGAGATGAATTTGATCCATCTATTTACTAATTATTTGATATCTTTTTGTTCAAAAACCTGTTAAATATCAAATTCATACTAAATTGCTCTCTATAGATGAGTGGATACAAAATGACACATCTTTAATTTTTCATTTGTGTTTGATTAAGTACACTAGCAATATATAGCTCTCCCTGTACCATTTTAAATTTTAAGGCAGTTGCAATTTCAAAGGAATTGGAAACGAAAACCCATTTTAATGTTTAAAAAAAAAAAAGGTCATCGCAAGGACCCAGTGGTGGAACAAGAAGAGGAAGAAGAAGCTGCATAAATACAAAGGGAAAATGGTAGCGAAATGGGCCTTCACTCACCCGCAGCAAAGCGCGGGTTGTTAAACTAAAGTACCATTATACTGCAATACCAAAACTTCTTGATCTTTGTTGTTTTAGATTGAAACTAGGCTCAATGAGCTAAGGCAACCGTATTTTATTCCATATTTTGGAGTAACGGGAAGCTTTCTCACCTTTTGGCTCATAGGATCATATAAAAACAGGTCATCACCATCTTCATTTTTTTTCGTGAAAAGAAATTTATCCTTCCAAGCTCCTGAACATCCATCCAGGATTCAAATGTGAATTGTTTTGTCCAGGGCATTCTAGTAGAAGAAGACTGATCCTCGTGATTCATCACCCAAACCTCATCATTCCTTTCACGACGTCCTAGCAATGCCAGTGAATTTTTCCATGAAAAGATTTAAAATATATATATATATATATATATATATATATATATCTGGCAGTGATATTAGATTGAAGACCTCGTCCTTCAAAACGAATGACAGAAGAAAACAGAATGAACCACCAGTGATGACTGTGAACTCCTTCATATACAGCACCCCATTCAAGGTGACCCAACTACTTACTCCAAGACAACAAACTCCAGTACTAAATGAAAAGGTTTTGACTTCTCTATAAGAATCTGCACTTCTGGTGAAGACTTGGGCTTTAAAAACTACCTTGTTAGGCCTATCCTAAGTCTGATGAATAGTCACCAATTTATGATCGCTAATTTCCTAAATGAACTCGAAACCTATAATACAATGATCTACAGGGAGTATACCTAGGAAGACACCAAGTTTTTTTTGGTGGCTGGGTTACAAACTACTAGAATCTTCTGACTCAGAACTAAATTTCTGAAGACAAACTAAGCCTTTACTGGATCCCACGACATAAAAGTTTCTATCATTTAGGAAGGCAAATCTAGATTCAAAAGTGATGTTTCATCCCAAAGCAATGAGATGATAAATTTACGCGGCAGACATTGAGTTGTACTGATCCAATTAATGAGGAGACAAGTATTCAGCTCCGAGCAATGAAGATGAATGGCAGTAACATAAGAGGTTTTTATGAGAGCATTCCACTTCTTTGATACACACTTAAACCTAAGCAAGGACTTCACAGGCAGTCGGGAGAGAATTTCTTCTACAAGATCTTTGGACAAAGAATTGCCCCCTTTTTCTTTGCTTCTTCCAATCCCCATTCTTTCTACATGGCGAATCAATGTTGGGTTTGAACTTTGAAGAGATCGTACGAAATTGCTGCAACATGTGCACGGGGTTTATGGTTTATAGTTATATTCATGGGCTTTAGGGTTTTCATGAAGAAGTTTAAGGAGTTGTTGAATCGGTGGGCTTCCTTTGGTTCAAGCATGATTTGGAGTTTTGGACTGGGTTTAAGATTTTTTATTATTAAAACAAAATTTGGATTCTCGAGTGTTGTAACATATGTCAATTTCAGATTCCTTAAGAGTAAGTTCACCTGTTACCTAAGGGTCACTGAGTCAAGACTCATAGTCAAAACAGAAAAAGGCTCTACGGTGTCCCTCTCTAACCAGTTAGGGGAGGCGCCATGAATACCTTTCATCCCTCGTTCGATGGCATCTCCAATGGTGTCTCACTGTCATTATGATGATACTGGACTGGAAACGAATACCCATTGATCTGGGAGGTGGTTTGGCCAAAGGTTTTGACAGATTTTGATTAGCGTGGTTTTTTCAGATCGGACTCGGAGGCAAGGCATCCATGGACACTAGTTCTAAGAGACGAGTTTGGTGTTGGGTGGGACTGGATTAGAATCCATGTCCTTTCCAGACTGCAGTGACGGCGCTGGAGCTCCAAATTCTTCTTAGAAGCGGGGCTTCAGTATGGCATTGCAGTGCTGCTGCTTTCATGTTTTGTTGTAGTGGTGCAGCTGGTCCCTGAGTTAGTGGCGGCGATGGTGCAACTAATCAGTGGGCGCTTGCGATGGTGTGCTTGCAGTGGCGAGTTGTGTTGCTCGGGATTCATTCACGTCTTGTCTACAGCAGTGAAGCAAACTGGGCTAGGTAAACTGTTTTGGGCCTAGGGTTTAATTATCTTTTGGGCCTCGGGCAACTATTTAACTAAGTTTTAGTTATTTCTATTCTCAATAAATTTCCCTACTTGTTTTTTAGGAACGAAGCACTTGTGCAATCTAGGTGTCTCTAGAGCCTCTGGAGTAGTACCAAAGGAGGATTCACACAAATTTTATATGTAATATGATGTCTAATTAGTGAATCTATTTTCCATATACCACCGTGGGTACAACCCCTTCTTGTCTGTCACACTTAAGATGTCAGAACCCATCCCGAAAATTCCTTCTAATTCCCAAGATGGGCTCTGTGGGGCCCACTTTTAGGAAAAATTCGACAGAACTTCCCCTAAAAGTGGACAACCCAACCTGTTAAAACAACAAAAGTAAACGCTTCTAAATCCAAGATCCAACAAAATGGAGTCATCCTACACTTCACAACCACCACAAATTACCAAGCTAAAATCCAAGTGTAAAGGCGGTAACATTTATACAATACAACCTGAGAATTCTAATTTTCAACTCCATAAATAAAACACAACTCCGACAACGAAATTAATACACAATAATACTAAGCCTCTCAAGGTTATCAGAGCAATCTACGATAAAATCAAATATATTACATGAGGTAGGTTAATATTAACCTACGAAAGACAGGTGACAGGACTGGTGCTAAGCCTCGATCCTACGCCAAACAGCAGCACTGCGAACTGGGCAAAGGAAACCGAAAAGCCCCGCTGGTTTGAAGGAAGTTCGACTGGCCCCGTTAGTCGAACGAATAAATAAATAAATAATTAAAAGGTATGGGGAAAAACGCCATCACCATACAATAAAATAAATGGAGCCGCTAAGGCTCGGGTCGGAGTGTCCCACACTCAAGAGCATCCCATGCTCGACTCTACTCACCCACAAACACAAAGTAAGTAGGGAGGAGTACTAATAGGCTAGCTAGAAATAAATAAATTATACCCAGGTATGGTGGATAAAGCCATACGAAATCTGAAAATCAGTAAGACATCCCCGATGTCTCACAAGGAAATAAAAGAATAAGAATTCTCATGACGTGACCCCGCACATCAAAATATTTTCAAACTCAACCCAGAATACGGAAGTAGTAAGTCCCAAAAATTCCAAAAAATTATCCCATTTCCGAGGATCCCTCGGAAAACTCGAATCGGCTAATCGTAAAGCTCTCATTTCCGGAAATAATCTCGGAAAACAAATCATTGAAACTTATTTCAATTAATGAATTTAAATGGAACATAACAGCCTTTAATCCGAAATTCGAACCATAAAGCACTTCCATAAATAAAATCGAATAATAAGCTCTTTAAAAAAAAAGATAATTAAATAAGTTCGTAATTTAGAAAATTTATTTGCATGCATTAATTAAGATCAAACGTCCACTCACAGTATACGGCTAAGCTTGCCGTCGATACGAACCCTCCTCGTGAGAATCCTCCTCACGTCCTGTACAATGTAACGTTCGTAAACCGATAATTACAGGACGGAAAAATTAAATTCACCAAAAACACAATCATATCCCAATTTATTCTTAAATGCTTAAAAATCTCCAAATTCACTTTTCTAACTTCGTTTCTGTACTTTGAGCTTCCGATTAAGGAATTCCGATAAACGGATTATCCGTAAATTAATTAACGAATTTCACACCATAACGAAAACCATATCTACACTTCATGAAATTAACTCGAGGTTACCAATATGGAAACTACATTGTGCCAAAGATTAAATAGCTAAATTACGACAGTTGGAATCCTGCCCTACACCACCTCACGCGCCGCCCACAGTGGCGGCGAGTGGCGGTTACTCGCCGGAATCAACCTCCTCCTATGACCACCAAATTTCATGTACAACATCAATTCTACCCACTGGTTATTTCATTCAACTACAACACATCCAAATAACAATTAAAAACAGTCAAAATCAATTGATGAACACAAACCCAGAAATTTCAAGAACCCTAGAATTTCAATTCCATAATTCGACTTCTACACAACAAATCCTGATACAAGGCCATAGGGGAAATGATCAGTGATGAAAACCGAACCTTCGACGCCGGTTTGGTGGCCGGAGACGGCCGAAATCGCCGGAAATCCCCTAAAAACCAAAACTGCTACAGTGATATTCTTGGTTCAATTCCGAGCTCCTCCGGTCGAGACACCGTGAAATACGACCATGGGCATGACAAGGAGGAAGAGGCGAGCCTAGGGGTGTCTGGGTTTCGTCGTGGGGTGGCCGGAAACGGAGGAATTCGGAGGAGGAAGAATTGGGCCGAAAGGGGGAGGAAGAATCGGGGGAGAAGAGAGAGAAAGAGCCGGGTAAGTTTCCAAATTTGGAAACTTACCACAGTAACTTGACTATTTAAAGAAACTTACTATGAACAGTAATCATGAATAGTAAATTTAGTTTTTCGCTTATAATTTTCGCATACGAGCTCCGATTTTTACGAACCACATATGCACATTCTCGGTTTAACGTCCTCTACGACTTTCATGAAGAACATTTTCTCAAATTCTGACCCGAATAAAAAGTCAACTTTTAGGGCCACTAAAATCGTATAACGGAGTAAAAATTAAAAGTAATTGACATTTACCGTCAAATTAATTAGTAAATTGATAATTCTAGGTTCGGAACGTAACAATCTCCCCCCTTTAAAGAATTTCGTCCTCGAAATTGACATACCTGCTAGAAAAGGTGGGGATACTGTCATCTCATTTGATCCTCTGGTTCCCAAGTAGCTTCTTCTACCATATGATTACTCCAAAGTACCTTTACTAAGGGTATCGCTTTGTTCCTGAGTATCTGCTCTCTTCTATCCAGAATTTGAATTGGTCTTTCTTCATACGTTAGATCTTCCCGTAATCTTATGGGCTGCTCTTGAAGGACATGAGAAGCATCAGCAACATACTTGCGGAGCATGGAAACATGGAAGACATCATGTACTTTGGATAGTCTTGACGGTAATATTAGTCGATAAGCGACCAAACCGATCCGTTCAGCGATTTGATACGGTCTGATGTATCTGGGGCTGAGTTTTCCACGTTTTCCAAACCTTACAATACCCTTCCAAGGTGATAGCTTCAGAAACACCCAGTCACCTACCTGAAATTCCAGATCTTTCCTTCGATTATCCGCATAACTCTTTTGTCTACTCTGGGCCGCTTTAAGCTTTTCTTTAATCACTTCAACCTTTTCAGTTGTAATCTGCACCATCTCTGGACCAATAAGCTTCCTTTCTCCTACTTCATTCCAACACAAAGGAATGCGACACTGTTTTCCATAAAGGGCTTCATAGGGAGCCATGCCAATGCTGGAATGATAACTGTTATTATACGCAAATTCTATCAAGGCTAGGTGGTTGTCCCAAGTTCCCTTAAACTGCAAAACACAAGCTCTCAACATGTCTTCTAGAGTTTGAATAGTTCTCTCCGTTTGCCCATCTGTTTGCGGGTGAAATGCAGTGCTGAACTAAGATTGAGTACCGAAAGCCTCCATTAGCTTACGCCAAAACTTCGAAGTGAAACGGGGGTCACGATCAGAAGTAATAGAGACAGGAGTGCCGTGAAGTTTTACTATTTCATTCATGTACAACTCCGCATATTTATCTATCTTATAAGTCTTCTTGACGGGCAGGAAATGCGCGGATTTGGTAAGTCGGTCTACAATTACCCAAATGCTATCATGACCATTTCCGGTACGTGGTAATCTGGACACAAAGTCCATAGTGAGATGTTCCCATTTCCATTCAGGTATTGGTAACGGTTGTAGCAAACCCGAGGGCTTCTGTCTTTCGGCTTTCACTTGTTGACATATCAGACACCTACTTAGGTAAGCTGCAATTTCCCTCTTCATGTTAGGCCACCAATAGTATTCCTTCAAAGTCCGGTACATTTTAGTCCCGCCAGGATGTACGGCATAAGCAGAACTATGGGCCTCCTCTAATATTTTTTGTTTAAGATCATCTTGGTCTGGTACACAAATTCGATTCCCGGACATCAAAGCTCCATCCCTTCTGATAGTGAAGTCTACTCTAGTACCATTTTCCACTGCCTCTCTCAATCATTCTAGATATTCATCATGATGTTGTGCTTCTCGTACTCTATCAATAAGAATTGGTCTCACCTAGAAACTGGCTATTAAAGCTGCGGATCCCCTAGTCACTTCCAAGTTAACTCCAGTAGCTCGTAATTCGTAAAGAAGTGGAACCCGCACTGCTCTCAAATACGACAAGGAAGGAGGAGGGTGACATGGTAGGATATGATTTCCTACTAAGAGCATCAGCTACTACATTGGCCCTTCCTGGATAATACTCGATCGTACAATCATAATCCTTGATTAATTCCAACCATCTTCTTTGTCTCAAGTTTATGTCTCTTTGTGTAAGCAAATATTGTAGACTCTTGTGATCCGTGAAAATTTGACATCGAGCTCCGTACAAATAATGTCTCCATAATTTAAGTGCAAGTACCACAGCGGCAAGCTCAAGGTCATGCGTCGGATAATTCAATTCATGTGACTTTAGCTGTCTGGAAGCATATGCAATCACGTTCCCATGTTGCATTAAGAAACAACCCAAGCCTTGCCTTGAAGCATCACTATACACCATATATTCTCCGCTATCATCAGGCAATGCTAACACATGAGCACTAGTTAGACGTCCCTTAAGTTCTTGAAAACTTTGCTCACACTCCTCTGACCAGACAAACTTCACACCCTTCCTAGTCAACCGAGTGAGAGGAGCTGCAATCTTTGAAAAATCCTGCACGAATCGCCGGTAATAACCTGCTAGACCCAAGAAGCTACGAATCTCCTTCACTGTAGTAGGTCTCTCCCAATTTAACACTGCTTCTACTTTCCGAGGGTCAACACTAATGCCTTCTGTAGAAACAACATGGCCCAGAAACCCTACACTGTTGAGCCAAAATTCACATTTATTAAACTTAGCATACAACTGTGTCTCCCTCAAGGTCCGCAGCACAACTCTCAAATGTTTGGCATGCAGCGAATCGTTCTTAGAGTAAACCAGAATATCATCAATAAATACAATCACAAAACGATCCAGATAAAGGCGGAACACTCGATTCATGAGATCCATAAAAGCTGCAGGAGCATTGGTCAGTCCAAAAGGCATTACCCTAAATTCATAGTGGCCATAACGTGATCGGAAAGCGGTCTTAGGTATATCAGACTCCCTTATCCGCAATTGATGATAACCGGATCTTAAATCAATCTTAGAAAAGACCTTAGCCCCCTTCAACTATTCAAACAAATCATCAATCCGAGGCAAAGGATATTTATTCTTCACGGTACCCTTATTCAACTTCCTGTAATCAACGCACAATCTCAAAGTGCCATCCTTCTTCTTAACAAATAAAACCAGGGCACCCCACAGAGACCCACTAGATTGAATGAACCCTTTATCCACTAGTTCCTGTAGCTGAGTCTTCAACTCTTTTAATTCAGCAGGGGCCATCCGGTAAGGCGCTTGAGATATAGGTGTTGTTCTCGGAATCAAATCGATAGTAAAGTCTATCTCTCTTACAGGGGGTAAGCCAGGTAATTCGTCTGGAAATAAATCGGGAAATTTCCTAACCACTGGTATATCCTCAATACTCAACTCCTCCCTGCTGGTATCTACCATGTGAGCTAAGTAAGCCTGACAACCCTTGTTCAAAAGCTTTTCAGCCGTTAAAGCTGAAATCATGCAAGAAGGAAGAACATTCGATCACCCTGAAAGAAAATTATCGGCTTTCCTGGACTTCTAAACACTACGATCTTGCGAAAACAATCAACATTAGCCCGGTGAGTTGCTAAAAACTCCATTCCCAAAATCACATCGAATTCAACAAGATCTAAAGGGATTAGGTCAACTTCCAAATCAACACCATCAACCAAAACGCTACAACCTTTAAAAACCCACTATATCTTAAATGATGCTCCCGCAGGCAAAGATACATACCACTCGCCCATAATGGGCGACAATGGTACATTTGCAAAACATGCAAATCTACTTGACATAAAAGAATGCGAAGCACCAGGATCAATTAAAGTATAAGCAGGCTGACCAAACATAGATAACGTACCAATGATAACATTTGGTGAATCGCGACCCTCCTGCTGAGTCATGGCATGCAGTCTCGCATGAGTCGTGGGATGTCCTCTCTGACCCCTACCCTGCTGGGAACTACCACGACCTACTGAACTGGTACAGGTACCGTTGGAAGAAGCAACATTACCACTAGTAGAAGCACCAGCGGATGACTGACCTGTCGCCTGAAAAGAGGTAGATACAACTCTCTGGGTCAACAGAGGGCAGTCCCTTCTAAAATGATCATGTTGTCCACACTCAAAGCACCCCACTGACTGATGTTGCCCATACTGGGCTGGCTGACTAGCTGGAGCTCTGTGCTGACTACTAGAACTAGCCCTGCTCTGTCCAAACTAACGTCCACCAAACTGTCCCTGATTGAATCTCCTGGTGCGCCCCCCGCGACTAAAACGAGATCCAGCACTAGATCCGCTACTCTGTCCACTACCTACTGAGGATCCTGAACAGGAGGTGGAAGCTGCTTTCTTAGATGGACCCTGGCTAGGACCACCTGAGTCTCGGGGTCGAACACCAGATAGATACATAGTCTCCAGTCTCAGAGCGGCATTAACCGCCTCATGATAGGTATAAAAGGGTACGGCTGTCAACTGGACACGATAATCACCCCCTAAACCTTCACTAAACATATAGATCCGCTCCTCCTCAGTGCCTACCAGATCTGGCACGAACTGGGCTAGCTAGGTGAACCGTTGCTCAAACTCTGTCACAGTCTTGTCCCCTTTCTCTAGATGTAAGAACTCATACTTCATCCTGTCACGGATAGCTGTGCCATAATACCGCCTATTAAAATGTTCCTTAAATTGTTCCCAAGTCATCGGGCCAACATCCCCTAATTCTCTGCTAGTCATATCCCACCAATCAAAAGCCGCACCATCGAGAAAGTCTATTGCCAATCCCACTTTTCGTTCCTCGGGGCAATGAATCTGAGCTAAAACCCTCTCCATTTTGTTCAGCCAATTATGGGCATCCATAGCATTCTGAGCATGGGAGAAACTATATGCTCCATGTCTCTTTGCTCGCTCCATGGTGAAATCAGTCCTGGGGCCAGGAAGCGCTACTGTTAACTGTTGGACAATACGCCCCAAGGCATCCGCTAATCCTCTAGGAGCATTCTCGTCTCCTGGAGCGGGAGGAGTCTCCCCGCGGTTTCGGCGTCTAGGAGGCATAGCACCTGAGATTAAAAAGAAGATTAAACAATTTACAGTAAAGATACCAAGATAACTACCCTATACACTTGAAAACATACTAGCATCGAAGAGTATATGATGGGGATCCGCCGCGGTCGGGCCATCACTCGGAAAATACTAGATGTCATCAAGTACATAAGATAGTGTAAGTGACAGGAACGGAAAACCTAAAGCTCTGATACCAACTGTCAGAACCCATCCCGAAAATTCCTTCTAATTCCCAAGATGGGCTCTGTGAGGCCCACTATTAGGAAAAATTCGACAGAATTTCCCCTCAAAGTGGACAACCCAACCTGTAAAAACAACGAAAGTAAACGCTTCTAAATCCAAGATCCAACAAAATGGAGTCATCCTACACTTCACAACCACCACAAATTACAAAGCTAAAATCCAAGTGTAAAGGCGGTAAAATTTATACAATACAACCTGGGAATTCTAATCTTCAACTCCATAAATAAAACACAACTCCGACAACGAAATTAATACACAATAATACTAAGCCTCTCAAGATTATCAGAGCAATCTACGATAAAATCAAATATATTACATGAGGTAGGTTAATATTAACCTACGAAAGACAGGTGACAGGACTAGTGCTAAGCCTCGATCCGACGCCGAACAGCAGCACTGCGAACTAGGCAAAGGAAACTGAAGAGCCTAGGGGAAAGTAAGCAATAAAACGTTAGTGTGAGTGGACAAAATTAATTAATTAAGAAAGAAATGTTTCTTACTTTCCCGCATTTATTGTTTAAAACGTTCTTATGCATGCAATAGGGAATTAATAATTGCAAATCACTCTCATGACTAAGCCAGCCCCGCTGGTTTGAAGGAAGTTCGACTGGCCCCGTTAGTCGAAAGAATAAATAAATAAATAATTAAAAGGTATGGGGAAAAACGCCATCACCATACAATAAAATAAATGGAGCCGCTAAGGCTCGGGTCGGAGTGTCCCACACTCAAGAGCATCCATGCTCGGCTCTACTCACCCACAAACACAAAGTAAGTAGGGAGAAGTACTAATAGACTAGCTAGCAATAAATATGTCGACCCAAGTATGGTGGGTAAAACCATACGAAATCTGAAAATCAGTGAGACATCCCCGATGTCTCAGTAAGACCCCGCACATCAAAATATTTTCAAACTCAACCCAGAATACGGAAGTAGTAAGTCCCAAAAATTCCAAAAAATTATCCCATTTCCGAGGATCCCTCGGAAAACTCGATTTGGCTAATCGTAAAGCTCTCATTTCCGGAAATAATCTCGGAAAACAAATCATTGAAGCTTACTTCAATTAATGAATTTAAATGGAACATAACAGCCTTTAATCCGAAATTCGAACCATAAAGCACTTCCATAAATAAAATCGAATAATAAGCTCTTTAAAAAAAAGATAATTAAATAAGTTCGTAATTTAGAAAATTTATTTGCATGCATTAATTAAGATCAAACGTCCACTCACAGTATACGGCTAAGCTTGCCGTCGATCCGAACCCTCCTCGTGAGAATCCTCCTCACGTCCTGTACAATATAACGTTCGTAAACCGATAATTACAGGACGGAAAAATTAAATTCACCAAAAACACAACCATATCCCAATTTGTTCTTAAATACTTAAAAATCTCCAAATTTACTTTTCTAACTTCGTTTCTTTACTTTGAGCTTCCGATTAAGGAATTCCGATAAACGGATTATCCGTAAATTAATTAACGAATTTCACACCATAACGAAAACCATATCTACACTTCACGAAATTAACTCGAGGTTACCAATATGGAAACTACATTGTGCCAAAGATTAAATAGCTAAATTACGGCAGTTGGAAACCTGCCCTACACCACCTCACGCGCCGCCCACAGTGGCGGCGAGTGGCGGTTACTCGCCGGAATCAACCTCCTCCTATGGCCACCAAATTTCATGTACAACATCAATTCTACCACTGGTCATTTCATTCAACTACAACACATCCAAATAACAATCAAAAACAGCCGAAATCAATTGATGAACACAAACCCAGAAATTTCAAGAACCCTAGAATTTCAATTCCATAATTCGACTTCTACACAACAAATCCTGATACAAGGCCATAGGGGAAATGATCAGTGATGAAAACCGAACCTTCGATGCCGGTTTGGTGGCCGGAGACGGCCGGAATCGCCGGAAATCGCCAAAAAACTAAAACTGCTATAGTGATCTTCTTTGTTCAATTCCGAGCTCCTCCGGTTGAGACACCGTGAAATACGACCATGGGCATGACAAGGAGGAAGAGGCGAGCCTAGGGGTGTCTGGGTTTTGTCGTGGGGTGGCCGGAAACGGAGGAATTCGGAGGAGGAAGAATTGGGCCGAAAGGGGGAGGAAGAATCGGGGGAGAAGAGAGAGAAAGAGCCGGGTAAGTTTCCAAATTTGGAAACTTACCACAGTAACTTGACTATTTAAAGAAACTTACTATAAACAGTAATCATGAATAGTAAATTTAGTTTTTCGCTTATAACTTTCGCATACGAGCTCCGATTTTTACGAACCATATATGCACATTCTCGATTTAAAGTCCTCTATGACTTTCATGAAGAACATTTTCTCAAATTCTGACCCGAACAAAAAGTCAACTTTTAGGGCCACTAAAATCGTATAACGGAGTAAAAATTAAAAGTAACTGACATTTACCGTCAAATTAATTAGTAAATTGATAATTCTAGGTTCGGAACGTAACATAAGATGACAGCGAAAGAGTATGTTACGGTCACTCTACCTTAAGATGAATATATTTACGCCATTTTGGGTTGATTAAAAAAAAAAATATATATATATATAATTGTTTTTGAAGAAATATATATATATATATTCACAAATATATACGTACACACACATTGTTTTTGGATGAATTATATATAAATATATAATGAAAAAATGAAAATGCAAAAAAGAAAAAAAAAAATATATATATATATATACACACATTAGAAGAAAGCTAAAATAATTGGAAAATGCTTAAGACACCAAATATTTATACCAAAATTTATCATCAAATCAATGACATGGATTTATTTATTTTCAATTTTTTTTTAGAATAATTTATTTTCAATTTAAAAACACAACTTTTTTGAGAAAATATTTTGTATATATCAAAACCCTAGAGTAGTGCTAGAGATCCCAAAACTTTGTACCAAAATTACTTGCCAAAATGACATGGCACATGCCATCTCATTAGTTTTTTTTTTTTTTTTGAAATGTCTGTTGACATGGCTTTCCTTGTTGGATATAAAATAAAATTCATGTTTCTTAGGAATTAAGAAAAACTTAAATATTAATGAAAATCACAATAAAACAAATTTAGTATAAGTTGGTCTTTTTACTCAAAATTATATGACATGATTTGGTAAATAGGTGATGTGTGTAGGTGACATAGTAGAATTGAGATCACAAGTTATTTTCCATAATACAAAGCTCTTTTTTTGTAATTAAACCCAAATCGAGTGTCAATATATTCATCACAAGCCATAATAAATTGTTACATACCATTCCGCTGCCATTTGTAGACAAACAAGAAGATAATGATAGTACCCACAATAGTACATAGATATAGACTCACTCATTAGACAATCAAATCCGTAGACATAGCCAGAATCCTCTTTTGATACTACTCCAGATGAGTTAGAGGTACATTGAATGCACGCAAATGCTTAGCTTTCTAATACAATGAAACTATTTTAATTAGACAAATTAAAAAACATTGGAATGGGCTTAGGGCAAAACACCTATCACACCTCGGACCTGATGTCAATGGATTTTAAGCACCTAATATCGAATCTGAGGTGTGAGTGTTACAAAGTAGAATGTAAATAAACTATTCCTTCAAAGCTTCTCATTCTAGGCTCGTCCAACCCACTTGGCCTCGTCAAAATCTAAGTACTTCTTTGCAAAAGGTATTAGAGATAGGTGGTTGAGCAAAACCACACGCTCAATGAGTAGATCATGTAATATGCCAGTAAAGTCATGTCATTTTACACACGCTAGAAAGTAGCGTATCGTATATACATCAATTCATAGCAATTCATCACATCGCATCATCCATTCTTATTGATTATTCTTCAATTTAGTGTACCCCATGGGAACCTTAGTAGCATTCTCTAGCCCTATACCAGCGTGTGACACATTCTTACCTCGGCATAATCAATCAAGAAATTCTCATGGAAGATGACTAGTCAACTAATGGATCTAGCACATACTATATATATATATATATATATATATATATATATATAAACTCAGCATATTTCGCAAATAGACATGCTTAACATGAAAATAGAGAAATATTTCAAAATAGATAAAATCATGTTTTTCCATCATTTTTATAGCAAATAAGAATATACGAAAAATATTACACAACCTACTCACATTGACAATACGAATTGCTTCTTAGAATATTAATCATAAACCGAACCTCTTGAAATGAGCCTTCTAGAAATCATCATTGGATTTAACTCAAACCTCCATAGATAGAAAGTACTCGTTTAGACGAATCTGTATCTTTTCGCTGATACTGAATCGAAGTTACGGATCAAAAGTTATGATCCGTCGAAATTTTAGAGAGAGAAGTTGAGGAGAGAGAGAGAGAGAGTTTCTATAAAACAAAAAAAAGAAAAATTAATGAAGCAGCAGCTGGTCTATAAGGTCTATTTATAGACCCCCCACATGTCAACCAAAGGTGGTACACTTAATGCCATGGTCCCACAGTTTAGACAAGTTTCAATGACTATCCCCACTTGCTGATGTCATCGTCATCCATATAGATGACGTCATGGTCTATATATACATGTGCATGACAAAATATGCAAATAATTATCAGAAATTATTATCTCAACCACCAAGGTTATGGTAGGGTGGTCGAGCCTCCGGGTGTGGAGATTTCACACCCGGGTTTGAATCTCCTCTCCTATACCTTGTGGCCAGCTTGTGGTAGGATACTCTGCATGAGTATGCGTCGCTAACTTATTAACGCTGATCACTCAATAAAAAAAATTATTATCTCATTAATCAAATAAAAATTGTAACAACTTCATCCTGTAGCTCAATAATGAATAGCTCCATAATCTGATTGTGACTTGTCTACCACCATCACCAACCATACTTTATTCTTTACTTTTGTTCTATAAGATAACAACAACGTCGTACAACTTTAACACTGTAAAATGAAGGACCACTGAGCTGATGGAAACTTCCTCACAAAGGCAGCAAAAGGCACAGTAGGTAGGTGCGTAGGGTTTTACATGATAGCGCACGCTTGGGGATTTTCTTCACTGAAACAATCGGGGCGGGTCACGCAGTAACTAGTAGTATAGCTCCTCCCACCGCCGTAACTATCATACACCGGCTTTCCATAGTGGCCATCATACTGTATGTAAGGGACAGGCCCGCCGTAACCATACCCAGTTTCGCAAGGACCACCAGGACGGCCTTCGTAACAATCCGTACAGCACATGTTCACCGGCCGCGGCGGAGGGCGAGTTTCGCAGGGACCACCAGGACGCCCTTCATAACAATCCGTACAACACGTGTTCACCGGCCGCCGCGGAGGGCGAGTTTCGCAGGGACCACCAGGACGCCCTTCATAACAATCCGTACAACACGTGTTCACCGGCCGCCACGGAGGGCGAGTTTCGCAAGGACCAACAGGACGCCCTTCGTAACAATCCGAACAACACCGTTTCACCGGCCACCGAGGGTAAGTTTCGCAGGGACCACGAGGACGTCCTTCGTAACAATCCCAACAACACGTCTTCACCGGCCGCTTAGGGCAAGCAGGCATAGGAGCTGGAGTCGGAGGCGGTGCAGGGTTAGGCGCCGGAGCCGGAGCAGGAGCAGGAGCAGGTGTGGGTTTCGGCGCCGGAGCCGGAGCAGGAGCAGGAGCAGGTGTGGGTTTCGGCGCCGGAGCTGGAGCTGGAGGTTTCGGCGCTGGAGGAGGCTTGGGCTTCTCGGGCTCTTTGATCTCGATGCTCTTAATGACTCCACCTCCTTTGCAGCATAGCTTGTCCCTGATCTTTTCAGGACTGCAGCAGACCACTTTGATGATCACCAGGTTGTTCTTCTCGTCGTACATTTGGTCTTGTATTTCTATTGTTCACAAAATATCCAACCAATACCACAAATCACTCGGTTTACGTTTTTCACAATATTATTGAACCGAACTGGAAGAGAAAAGAGAGACTCACGTGGGAATTTACAGAGAACTTTCTTGACCTTCCTGTAGCATTCTTCACACTGAAGGTCAACCTTCAGAATCATTATAGTCACCTGACATTAATACAAATCATTTGCAGAAATTAGATAGATATAGAAAGGAGGTTACTTTTTGTTTTCTGCAAAACAAAAGGGGCGTGATTAAGAATTGATCGAAGTTGATGTTTTCGGGTTTGAAGATGAGAAATCGAATCCATCAGGTTCTGTGTTTCTGACCGGAGAATGATGGATCGAGTAGTATGTGACAAATTGAAGAAGAAACTAGCCAAAAACTTGAGAATTAAAATAATTAGTAGCAGCCACAAAAAAGTACATATTGAGAGGAGCAGAATTGATCAAATGGATTATCTAGTTATCTATATCAAAAGGAAAAAGAAATGGAAAAGAATAAACAACTTTCTGGTGCATAGAGAACTACCTTCTTTTCCCCCATCGTTGTAGCAGTGAGTGATCGATCAGACGGGATCTGATGTTCTGAACAAAGCCTCAGCTAAAATGATTGAATAGGACGGGAGTCAGTCAGTGCATGAGCCGAGTTGGCATATAAATTGAGCAACCGGGTCTGAGTTGAAGAGAGGAAGGGATAGAAGGAGGAGGTTGTTATAAAATTATGACAAATTGTTTCTCAAGAACAAGAGAGGTGATGGTGCGAGAGCACAATGTTTGGGAGAATTATTCTGTGGTGGTTCGGGCTTTTAAATTACTCCAATTTGGTGTATAGTGGTAGGGCAGTGATAACAGGCAGGAATCAAATTTGTTAACCACAATAACTCAGGTGGTGATACCACCAGTGTATATGCAGCCGCCGCGTGTTACTCTCTCTAACTCTGGTTAAATGATTTTTATAATTATCCTTTTTATTTTTTGAATCATTTTTCAATTTTTTCTCTCACCACCTTTCTTCCACATCTTTTACTGTCTCTCTTTCCTTAGAACTCTACTGTCTACTGTATTCTTCTGATGAGAAAATTTTCTAGGTTTCTACTCTTCCATTAACTCTTTGGTTTATTGTAATATGAATTTCAAGAAACTATCGTTGGTAATATGCTCTTTTTCTTTCTGGATCTTTATATTTTGGATTAGTGCAGGAGACCAAAGAGTACCGTGTATGAAGAAGAAGAAGATGACCACTTCGAGTTCGTGTCGTTTCAGAAATCCGCCGACGAGGTTTTCTTCGGATCGGTCCGGTTTTCCGGGTCTTCAACCGCCACTTTATAAGTCAACGGGATTAATCGACACCGTGCCGACGTTGTCGTCGTCCACGTCCGCCAGTTTCGTCTCCTTCCCATTGCAATTTGCAAGAAGAGCAGGTCGACCGGAGAAAGAGATAAACCCGACTCATCTCAAATAGTCTGCGATTTCTGGGCTGGTGTTTGGACATCAATCTCCAAATTGCTTTCCCTTTCCTTGTTTGAAATGTTTCATGGGGAAAATCTTGTTGGAAAATGCTGGGTATAGACTATAGAGTATAGTATTGAGACTTTTGAAATAATGTAATAATTTGCATTACTCAAAATGGAATCTCAGATCTCTACTTCTCTGGTACGACGGAAGAAAAGGGAAGAACCGAGAAGAAGAATGGGGAGGAACAGAGACAATATTGTTTTTTTTATTATTTATTTCTCTCTCTTCATTAACCACATTAATATATTAATTATTAATTTATTAATATTAATTCTAAAAACTTAACCATGATTAGATTGTGCAACACGTGTCAAATGTGTATAGAGCGGTGGTATTATGATGGTGAGCAAATTTAAACCCCCTCAATAACGTCTAAAATTTGTGACATTAATCCTATATTCATATCATATCATGTAAGTAAATATAAATTTTTATTTTTAATATTTGTCAAATCATAATCTTACAACACTAATTTACCTGTCTATATTTTCTTTTATATTAATTTAAGAGATAGGTCTATTTGACCAATATTTTTCTTCATTTAATTAAAATATTTCCTATTAATTTCCTTTCAAAATAGCATTAAAGCTCGGATATTTATTCATATGAATATGTATTTTTCACATTATGTTTTCATAATTTAGAGGAACCCAACAAGCTTTGAATTCATATACATGTGTTATGAAAATCTATTGATCGAATTATATGAAATATTTTTTATTCTTGATTGAAGAAAAAAAAATTATTGTTTGAATCTAAGTATGAGTGTATTGAAAAGAAAAAAAGAAAAAACCAAAACTTTTTTTTTTAAATAAAGTCAAAATGATTTACAGTCATTAGATTTTAATAGGATGAGATAATCTACTTATTCAAGTATTACATGGCATAATTTGACAAATAGATTATGTGTGTACGTGATATAACATGACACGTAAAATTGAGGCCACAAATCTTAGAGAATCTCCATATGTCAAAAGCAACAAGTCAAATACAAGTTTGGCAGCTTACGTGGCAGACGGTCAATTTGCATATCATCCCCTCCATCCATATTTCATTTCATTTAGTTATCCTCTCCTTTTTATATTGTTTTCAACAAAAGTTATCATTAAATGTAATAAAAAAATCATAAAGAAAGCCTAAAGAGTTTGAATGTGTGTGGGTCCCATTTATAGATAATTCAAGAAAATAAATGGCATATACTACATTGCTATGTCAAATATAACAAATCTTCTTCATCTGTTATTTCCATTTCAGCTTTAACATATGGACTGGACATTCATTTCAGTCAAAACTTACCTTAAGAAATTGCAATCTGTCGATCAATTGACACATTCATTGGAGATGGTCTTAGGCCTCATTGAGGCTAACAATTATTTTTCTTCAGCGTAATCGATTTATATGGATAGTGCATGATTTCAGCTATAAATGATGAAAAGCATATCGATATCTCTCCAAGAATTTGTACCTCTGGTGAAGACTTGGGCTTGAAATGTAACATCATTTTTTCCGGGGAGAATTTTCACCAACTTGTAGCCACCAATGTCACGAAGGAATGCAAAACCTAAAAGAGGATAATACTTTTCGTCATTCTCCAAGGCTGTGAGCCTGTGATAGCTATAGGAAGATGCCTCCATTTTTTTAGTTGCTGGATTCCATAGTACTATTATTGCTCTATCATCATTTGTTGGTGCACACAAATCGACGAGATGAAGACACACCAAGCCATTACTAGATCCAACAATATCTATAGATTTAAATCATTTAATGTCCTTCAATTTCTACCTTTTGGTTAGGTTTACACTAGAACACCATATTTTCCTTTTACGAGGTGAAAATATATGCCTCTGTATGAGGTAAAACATCATGCTGCTACTTTCTGGTTAAATTGATTTCAAGATCTTTAATTATACCTCGTGACTAGGTTGACTGGATGTTTTAAGTTTTATATTGTTTAGTTATGTTCATTTTATATTTATTCATAATTTTTGGACTAACTATGTATAATTAATAATTTAAATATCAATATTTGAAACTTAAAAATAATAATAATGCAAGATCAGGTAATTTAAATTTGTTTCCTTTCTTGACCTGAAGGGGCAAAGTCGACATAACAAATAGTTAATGAACCACAATTAACAAAGAAAGAGTGACCGAACTGCATCCACTATTGAACTATGAAATTGGACCTTGATTTAAATTCCTCTTAAAGATAAGCTACTGTCAAGCATAATGAAACATACGACCAAACATTTTAAAAGATGCTCTAAAGCAAAACAACCGCTACTGCGAAAGACTATCAAACCTTCTAGCAACCAACACAAAATCTACTACCATAAATTCTAAATGTTACTACCAAGAAACACAAAAGTTACTGCTAGTATGTTTAAAAGTTACTGCAAATGAATACAAAAATTACTGACAAAGAAAACAAAAGCTACTGCCAACTAGAGAAACACATATTATTAACTAGAGAGACTGCAAACCAACCAAAAACCTACTCTCAACCAAAGAGAAAGCTACTATCAACCAATACAGAATCTACTCCCAACCTTCAAAACAACTACTACAACAACTGTAATCAAAGAAAGCTAGATTCATTAACAAAACAGTTCTTCTCGAAGTTTTATATTTGGTTCTAAGTGACTACTAAGTGACTCTCTATTATAACTTTTAGTTATCTCGCTTCTAAATATAGAGAGCGAGATAAGACACTCTATAATTTAAAATATTCCTCTTAAGTTTTTATGTAATTTATAAATACATTTAAACTATTTAATTTTCATTTAAAAAATAATATAAATTCAAAACTAGCTAAAATAGAGAGCATTGATGCAGACTTATTTCTAAAGTGACTGACTAAAATGACTTTTTAGCTACTTTGGCTAAAATTTGACTCAAAAATGGCTAACATTGCTAAAGTGCTCTTAGGAGTCTTGTGCAGTTGCTAAAATAAATAAAAAGTTAAACATGCTCTCCAAAATAGCTAAGGAGCCAAAATAGAGAGTCTGCTTAAGATGCTCTAATTGATTGATCAAAAATTTAAATATCATAGTTGGACAACTTTATCAAATGGAGAACATTGATTATCAAATGGAGAAACTCCTAACCATACTAAATAGTTACATATCTTTTGGTCTAATATTAATTTTATCATGTTCACAATACAAATGTTGTCGGTGTTTGGCTTCAGTTTTGTTGAGGTTGGTCAACAGTCTCTTTTCTTGCGTGGGCGTGCCAGCACCGTTCGGGTGCAGTCGTCAGGGGTGTCCATTGACCTGACTTCTATCGGGCGATTGTAAACGAGGAGAGCACCGACCTCGTCGTGGAATTCTTTCTGCCTCGTGGTGAGGACTTTGCTGGCATTTCTTCTATTCAGACGCAGTTGATACTCAATATTGCAGATTGAGCAGAGCGAAAATCATCGGGAAGTGTTAGAATCTTGCTAAAGCGTGACTTTAGCTTGGCTGGTTCTGTAACCGTTGTGGTCGCGGCACTATCGTCAGCTCCCGAGGAGACTAGGACAGACGTACGTTGACAGAGGATTCGGTGGCACAAACAGTCGGCTCCTGTGGAGACTAGAACTGGAGTGTGGTCACCTGTAAGAGGAGAAAGGTTGTTTGCTCCGGAGAGGCTTGGGTAATCGTAGATATTAGTTGATGAGTTGGTCGTCCTTGTTTTTTCGTGTTAGCCTCGGAGATAGGCTATTCTGTGAATTCTCAGTCCTCAAAAAAGTGTAGAATATTCTATTGCCAACCAAGGGTATCCGATCTGCAAGAGCATTATCTTGGGAGTCACAATGAATATCGTAGATTAATTGTTAATTAATCTGAATATAGCTAAAATATGAGCAAAGTTGACTCCTCGCTGGCCGCAGGCATTTGGGATATGGTTGTTTAATTGAATCCCCGCGAGTGCATTGCATTAATGGCTCACTAATATAGTCATGATGCGATATTCCTGATTCTCTGCAAAAGTGATCGGATCCCGTAGCACGCCTAGCATCCTTCTTCCACCGCAAGCTAAGCTATACTGCACTCTCTGACCCCCACGTGGATTCCCGGTAGTGGTCTCTCCTGGACCTCTGTGGGGTTTCGCAGGGACTCCGCTTGGATTCCTTCGTTGGGCCTGCTACTTGTTCCATATATGGGCCGCTACATCGGCCCACACTGTCTGCCACTCTAAGGGTCCGCCCAAAAATACTTTTTGGGCTCAAACATTGCCCCCCAGGCCTCGATATCAGGCCCGTGACAACTTGTAACTGATCGAAGGGGGCTTGAAACACCACATCTCTTTGGTGGAAATGAGGTCATTAATGAAAAGCGGAGTAATGATGAAACGAGGCGACCTTTTGGCTTCGAAAACGCCTTTTGGAAGCATCTTTTCTCTCACAAAATCTCTGGTTTAAATTTAGACGCCTCTGCTTCCATCCAATCAATAGCAACAGTATCAGTCCTTCTTGACCAACTTTCTTCCTGTTTTGCTTTTCCAGAGAAAACCCAAAAACAAATAATACATTTTCCAGTCTCCCTCTTTTCTCTGAACTTTATCTTCCATCCCCGAAAGACCCAGAAATGGCACCCAAGAAAAACAAGACCATTGATGACCCAGATGAGATCAACGAAGAAGACGCCCATGCCTGGCAGACCAATATGGGCATCTGATGCCGGCGCTAGACTGGTGTGGAGAGAAATCGCTTGATGGGCTTTGGTACGAGTGGACACCATGCGAGCCTAGGGCCCACGCGGCAGTTTGTCGGACGATGCCATGGCCTACTACGAGTTTCCTATCCGCTGTCCTATAGCGGCTCTCCGGCAGGTTCCCGGTGACTTTAGCAGTTGGGGGCCGCGACGTCACTGGCCCACCATTCTTGCTAAAGATCTAACTTGGTATTAGGAGGTTCAAGCAAGGGATTTGGCCCGTTGGGATGCGGTGGGTATCACCCAAGCCATCGATCTGTGCTTTCGTTTTCCTTCTCACACCAACCCTGCGCCGATAGCCGCCGCTCTTTGCTTCTGGAACACCTCCAGCAATACCTTCGATTTTCGGTTTGGGCAAATGAGCATAACTCTGCTGGACATTCTCACTATCACGGGATTGCCCATCGATTGGCCCCCCTATGAGCACGGTCAGTTTGGTGAAGTCGATTTTTCACCGCACATGGACCAAACCAACCGGGGGCACTACAGCATATCCTACCAGACGTGGCGAGACTACTACAGCAAAAACCATAATGCGACTGGAGGGATTGCCTTCCTTGAGTTTTGGCTATGTAAGTTTATTTTTTGTATCTCTTCTGGAAAAACTACAGGTACTTGGAACCCTCTGGCCACTGCTCTTTATAATGGTATCTGCGTTGGCCTTGGGAAAACTGTGTTGGGTACACTGTATCGCTCCCTTTACACCGCCATGATGCAACCTTTTGACACCGATATCGACGACCCTTTTTGGATCCTTGCCTTTTGGCTACAAACCTATTTTCCTCGCTTCCGCCACAACGATATTTCTGAAGATCCACCAATTGACTCCCTTTTGGGGAATTAGTTCTGCCTCGATGCAAAGTACCGTGCTCCCTCCTACTCCGTGTGCTTCATTCACTTGTATCTGATGCTGGAGATGTCGGACCCGACGATAGTCCTCTTTAGGTGGTATCCCTCTCCGTTTGAGGATGGTTTCCTGCCCAGTGGAAGGGATCACAGGAAGCGAGCGCTTGAAGGTTTCCGTCGAGCCATCTCCTGTTGGGACATCCGCCTTGTTGACGATAACATATGCTACGAGCTCTATGCCCCAAACCATTTTGCTCGCCAACTTGGGCTAGCGCAAATTTTGCCTTGGCCTCTGCTTCGGTCTACCAACTACTACACCTCTTGGCGGAGATCAGGTCCGCCTGGGTCCCCCCTTTTCCAGAGTCAGTTCGCTTTGATGGTAGCGGTCCCTGATCGGGTTAGGATGCTGTACCTTGTCAATGATGTCGACAACGATTATGCTGGGACCCGACGCATGACGAAATCTATGGTCGGATTTTTCTTCACATGAGCAGTCCTTGCCCGGAGGATCGCGCAGCTCTTGCGTGCGCTCGGACTCCTGCAACGCAACCCCCGTAACCTGCTCCACCTCCTCGCTCATCACTTCCGGGGATACAGAGTCGTGAACATGGGGCATCAGTAAGTTTCCAACTTTCCTCAGCATTTCTTTTCCTTGGTTTGATTCTCTGTCCTTATTGCTAAGTGTATTTTTAAGCGTACCACCTGGAGTAGGGCAGCCTCTACTCAGGCCGGGAAACAAAAGGCAGTAGCCAAGGAGCCTCCTGAGGGGGAGTCTTCTGACGATGATGATGAAAGTCTCGCTGAGGTAACCTGACCCATACCAATTACAACTTTCCACATTTGGCTTTCCAAACCCCTTCTATTTCCTGAGATATGATCCTCTTCTTCTGTACAGGCTGTTGCTGCTCTTGCTCGCAAAAATGATCGCGCCCAATTCGCTGAAGAAGGCTTTAAGGATGACGAGCCTCTGTCGATGCGACTGGTAAGCTCTGGCCTTATTTTCTTCTCGTTGACTTTGTAGGATTTGAATAATGTTTTTATTATGCGCTATTTCTTCGACAGGTTCGTCAGAGGATCATTGGTCCTTCTTGTGTGAATGAGGCTGGGTCTTCAGCTGTTGGATCAGGCCCAGCACCGGCGAGCGTTCCGATAACAACTAACTCAGCAACGACTCTTCCCGCCGCTGTAGAGAATCTGGCACCAGCCCTCGTTCCCACGCCCACTATCCAAGCGGCGACTCTTCCTGTCGCTGTTGAAGATTAGTCGCCAGCGCTCGTTCCAGTACCAATTAGCCCCGCATAGCCTCTTCCTTTTCCCACATCTGGAGAACCACCGCGAGGTCCTGCCCCTTCAATAACCATCTCCGATGATGATTCTCCGGACCAAAACATCATGGAAAGCCACTCTAAGGCTTCTGCTGCCTATGAGGAGTTGGTGGAAGCAGAGATTTCTACTGTCCTAGCGGCCTGAGAAGTGGATGAGACAGGATCTCTTCTCTAGAATGACCCTGTGCCAGATCTCGAACCAGAAGCTCGAGAGGTAAGCCACCGTTGGCCTATATTTTTGCTTTCCTTTAAATAGAAACTTGCCCCTAAACCTTGTGGATTTCTGAAACTTCCCAGGACTCCGTTGATACTGAGGAGGTGTCCTTGATGCTGAAGATCTCGCCGGTGGGATGAACATCCCCGACTTGGATGAAGCGATCAGTAATGTTGGCCCCTTGCTCTTGGAAACTGTCGGTGGTTCTGTTCCCGGAGCTGCTTGCCCCCAAACATCTAACGGTGAAACTCGCACTGGATTTCTAGAGCCTCCGAATGTGGGGATGCCAAACCAAGTTCAAGAGGCTGTCGCCGGAGCTGTGGGCGAAGATGAAGGAATTTAGGAACCCATCGGCCCTCTTACAATAGTAGTCTTTGATCGTGCTGCAAATCACCCGCCACCTTCTCCTCCTACTAGGCTTGAGAGACTTGCTCGGGCTCTTGCAGAAAATCCTCCTACCGCTGCTGAACTAGCGAGGGCGGAGCTTCGAAGCCTTCTGGGACAGTGGCGGTTGGGGCCTGCAGAACTTGCCAGGGTCCAAGAGGCCATTGTTTTCCTCATTCGAGAGTGTGCGGCCCACCCAGTTCAGCTCAAAGTTATAGAGAAGCTATTGAAGGAGTTCGACGTGGCCCGCGCGCGTCAATTTGCTACGGAGTCTCAAGCTCGCGCGGTCCGCACAACCCATAATGACCTTGCCAATCAGGCAGAGACTCTTCACGACCATTTGAATGATCGGGCCCCTCGCATGAGGGAAATAAGGGTCCAGACGTCGAACATAGAAGTCCAGATCCGACATCTCCAAGCCCGCCTGACCCATATGAACAATGAGCTCAGAGTGGAGGAAGCCCAATGGGAGGCTCCCTTGGCTGCTTCTGAAGAATTGACCAGACACTTGGCCCAATCCATCGAACGGGCTTCGTTGGCTGAAAATGGAATTCACACCGCAAGCCTCCAAGTTGAGATGCTCTATGTAAGGCTTGATTTTGCGAGCCTACCACTTTAGGCCCTCTCTAACCTATAATAGTTGATCCCTTAGTCCTTATTGTAACACAGAACATATGTACATATATATATGTATATATATAAATATATCTCGTAGCAAAGATTGTATCTTTAGTTTTTTAACCAATCTTCTTCCCTTGGATCCACTTGCTGGTCTAACTTCACATTCTTAGTTTTATCTTCTTGATGAGTCTTAACTTCACATTAAGTAACTGTCAAACAAAAATGGTTGCGAGAAGATAATATTGAAAACGTAATAGTTACCTCCTCAAAAAACGTTATGTCCCCCACGCACCAATATTCCCTTCTTTTCTGCGATTTAGGGCAGTTTTAATCAAAGATTTGCTGACATACGGTTTGACTCCACTACTATCTGTCTAAGGGTGGAGGTGCTTTTATGATTTTTAGAGCCACTTAATCAAGGTCTACCTGAAGGAATTGTGTCCTAAAATAATTATTTTGATGTAATTATTATTATAATTATTATTAATCAAAAAGGGCACGTTTATCGTTCATTGCCTATATTTAATATTTGATTGAACAAGGTCCAAGAAATATGAGTTAAAGAGAAAGTAATCTAAAGAGTTAGATGTGTGAGACCTTTACTCTGTCACACTCTTATCCTAAAATGTTCCTAGTTATAGGATTATCACCTGGACATTGATAATCCGGAAATACTAGCACATACTATGTATGCTCAATATGGAGGATGATATGTCTCTTGTCATTTGTGTAGAGACACTAATACAAGTATATGGGTGATCTTAACTTAAAGAGTACACTGAACGCGATCATTAGAGTTCTTGTATGGAGTCTTACTTACATGTCAAACTTGAACTCTAAATTGCAATAATACAGATTAGTCCTTTGACCTGAGACACCATAGTTGTCTTATGAGTGAATGGATTATCTCTTGATGATGCAATAATATTATGTCCCGTAATGGATATAATAGATGCATTCATTGGTATAATCAATTCGGTCATGGAGACATGTGAGTCTACAATAAGGAATCTCTATCCTTAAGCAAATATAGTGTATGTTCAAAGATGTGATTCAATGAGTCTTTGGCCAAAGCATTGAAGAGATTAAAAAAGAGTTTCTAATCACATTCTAAGAATCACATAAGAATGAAAATCACATTAGGGGATTGACATATTAATTCAATACCCCGATGATGTGATTTAGAACAGTGTTAGAGAAGGACCGTATTGTATTGTAATTCCAATTGAATAGGTTCTTTGTCATTCTATATTAACTAAGGTAGTCATGATATGTTGCAAGACGTCACTCATGACTTGTGAAGTCCCCGAGGATTAATAAACATTTATAATCCTAATAACAAGGGAGAATCAAAAATGGAGTTTTTGATTCGTAAACAAAATAGAATGGTTTCTATAAACTTCACTGCCTTGTTAATTAGAACCTAAGAAATCACACACCATATAAGTGGATCCTTGAGATTTTATATGAAGAAAATTAAACAAGAGTTGGTTATGACCAAATAATTAATTAGATTTATTATTTGAACATAATTAGGAGTTTCGGGTAAAACCGAACCTATTGGGCCTAAGCGATTGTCGGGTTTTTTGGTGTGGACTTGGGCTTCACTAAATGAGATTTAAATGAAAGTCCAAGACACATTTTTAGTGCCCAATAGAATATATGGACCAGCCAATATATTGGCTTGATGAAAGTCAATATTTTTCTTTTAGTAATTGGATTTATTTCCTATTATATAAAGTGAAAGCATGGACAAAAATGATAAGTGTGTCTCCACACTATTATTTTCAGATTTGAGAGAGAGAGAGAGAGAGAGAGAGTTCTCCCTTGGTCCATTATAAAATTAAAAGGAAAGAAGAACACTTGCATAATTTCTTCTTTTCTTTCATCTTTCTTCATCTCTTGATTCACTTGGTGAAGATCCTTAGAGGCCATATATTTTTGTGGCTTTACTTGTTACATCCACTTGTTACATCAAAGAGAAGATCACAAGTACAAGAAGGAGTTCTTAATTCAAAGTGCTTCAAAGTGGAGGAAACACACACAAGGAGAGATCAAGGAGAGGAACTTTGATGGTTCACTTGGATCGGATTAAAATCACGCTTCAAGGGTGAGTAGAACATAAACTACCTCTTTGTTCTTCCTTACTATGCATGCTATGTTTATATACATATCACAATAAGCCAAGATCATGGGTTAAAGGAATGGATTTTATGTTTAGTTAGTAATTTAATTGTTAAACTAATTCCGCACTAATTAAAATTTTTTGAAATCCATCAATTCCTTCACTACCGACACTTAATTTAGCTCTTATCTTCGGCCATCCATCCAAGGGTGGAGATTTGTATGCGCTGCTCCTATAAATAGGTGTGTGCTAGGGATGCGAACGCTCACACTGAACCTGTTTGGCTCCAGTTTTTCTTGAGCTGGTCAACAGTCTCTTTTCTTGCGTGGGCGTGCCAGCACCGTTCGGGTGCGGTCGTCGGGGGTGTCCCTTGACCTGACTTCTTTTGAGCGATTGTGGACGAGGAGAGCACCAACCTCGTCGTGGGGTTCTTTGTGCCTCGTGGCGAGGACTTTTGATGAGCCTTTTCAAAATCACAATCGATACTCGATGTTGTAGATCGAGCAGAGCGAAAACCACTAGGAAGTGAGGAGAACTTGCTAAAGCGTGACTCTAGCTTGGCTGGTTTGCGAGGGCGTTACCCTTGCTTGGCTGGTTCTGTAACCGTTGTGGTCGTGGTACTACAGTCGGCTCCCAAGGAGACTAGGACCAAAGCACTTTGACAGAGGATTTGGTGGTACTGAAAGTTGGCTCCTAAGGAGACTAGAACTTAGAGTGTGATCACCGATAAGAGAAAGAGAATGAGAGGAATTGCTCTTAGAGAGGTTGCTCTAGAGAGAACTTAGATCATCTTATAGATGTTTTGATGAGTGAATTGGTGAGATGATACTTGTTGTAGCCTCTATATATAGGCTTCCAAGCAACACTATTTGGCCTTTAAACAAATCATAGTGGGTTAGGCAAAATTCACTAACACTTAGTGGATTTGGTTAGGCCAAATTCACTAACACTTAGTGGATTTTGTTAGGCCAAATTCACTAACACTTATTTATTCCTTTAATTTTTATCTCCACTCAGAATTCATATTTAAATTTCGACTTCTTCATATGAAATGATCCACCATGGATGTAGATTATTGTGGTAAAATTTCAGAATTTATTTCCATGTGGTTGGGCCGAAAATGCTACTGGACTCCTTACAGGTCCAGTTTTCCAGTTTTGCTTCTGCAGAAAATTGGACTGATTGTTTGAAGGTTTTCCACTTCGAACAAGCTCTAGCACTCTTCATAAGAAATAATCCTTGGGATGTCTAGAATGAATCTGGAAAGTTTCAACTCATTTGAAGTTCGGATGGTTAGTCTGCCGCCCCTCCTTCCTTGTTTAGCTCGGTTTCTCCTAGCCGAAGTAGGAAAATGTGCTAAAGTTGACTTTTCATTTCCACGCTTCCATAGTAGGCTTTATTTAGCCTCTAAATATATATTTCGAACTTGTCGACAATATATAGCTGGAGCCACTGATATTGGCTCGATTTCTCCAAGACGTGCCTTGTCAGGCCAAAATGCTCATTTTGGGTCCAAACATTGCCCCCCAGACCTCGAAGTCAAAGGTCTTCGTCTTGATTGAAGAGGTCTTGAATCAGTACCACTCGTATAATATCGTTGCTCTGAAGCCACTTGTATTGGCTTGACTGAAATTACTTGATTGATTCCATATAGGCCTCTAAATAGGCCATAAAGCTTGGATGCCACAATCTGAATTGCCTTTGTCATAAACTGATGCTTTCTTTGCCAACTTTATTGTCCCAGTATCTGATGTCTGGTATGCAGTGAATTGGAGAAACTTAGGCAGGTTGTAGGATATCAGAACTTTAGCGTGCCCCCCATGCGAAGGAGACTGCTTTTGATTGCGAATGAGGATCCTTCTCTTCTTTGGTGGTAGCTTCGCCATGTGTATAGCAGCAAGTATCTGCCTTGATCGCTGGCTCTCTGTTGATTTTCTCAAATGTAGGTGTTTGGAGCCTTTTTGCTGGCTAGATCAAGTTTGATCAAGGCCTATAGTACTTGGCAAAATAAGATGTTGAATAGCAAACTGTTTGCTGCCATTTAATCCTTCGCGAATCTTATGCTGAAGATGATGATTGAATCATGGCTATCATCATCATGACATGTGACGAAATGAAACCACCATATTTGCTACAACTTTAGCATCTAAAACCGCATTGGTTTTAATCATGTTTTATTAAAAAAAAAAATATCAGGCCACTATGCTGGCCCTGCGGTAGTAGGAAAAGGTGGAATATCTTCACTGTCGCCTTAGATGCGATTCTCAAGATAGAATAGTGATTCATTAATTATCAACTAGGGCCACTCACTGGCCCAGCTAATAAATTAATCTCCAAAAACACTTGAGCTATAAATCAAGGTGTAATGGAGAAGTGTTCCTTGTGACCCAGAAATGACATCCAAGAAACCATTCATTATCGATCAGGCAGATGAAATCACTGAGAAAGCCACATTCACATGGCGGACTAACATGAGTGTTCGATGTAGAAGTCAGACCAGAGAGGAGAGAAGTCGACTGATGAGCTTTGGTGGAGGTGATAGTCAAGCGGGTTTGGGTCCCACACCTCGCGATCGTTTTCCAGATGATGCTATGGCCTATTATGGGCTTCCCATCCGCCGTCCCATAGTGGCTCTTCGGCAGGTGCTTGGTGATTTTAGCAGTTGGGGACCAAGGAGGAAAGTGGGCTTCTGGCCTACCATCACTCTCGAGGAAAAGGTTTGGTATCAGGAGGTCCGAGTGAGAGATTTGGCCCGATGGGATGCGGTGGGTATTACCCAAACCATCGATCTATGCTTCTGTCTTCCCCATAATACTAGCCCTGCACCGCTTGCAGCTGCTCTTTGCTTCTGGAACACTTCCAGCAATACATTCAATTTCCGGTTTGGGCAGATGAGCATAACTCTGCTGGATGTTCTTACCATCATGGGGTTGCCCATTGATTTTGACCCCTATGTGCATGGTCAGTTTGATGGTATTCAATTTCCTTTGAGAATGGATATGGCTGGTCGGGGGCATCACAGTAAATCCTACCCTGTCTGGCGTGATTATTACCGCACCCAGTGTGACCATACAGGAGGTATCGCATTCCTGGAATTCTGGCTTTGCAAATTTATCTTTTGCACTTCTTCCAACAAACCTACTGGGCGCTGGAATTCTCTGGCCACTGCTCTCTACAATGGTATTTGCATTGGCCTTGGGCAACCTGTATTGGGTTCGTTATATCGCTCCCTTTATAGAGCTGTAATGCGCCCCTTTGATACCGACATTAGTGGTCCATTCTGGATCCTTGCCTTTTGGTTGCAGATTTATTTCCCTCGCTTCCGTCGCGGTGATATTCCAAAGGAACCTCCAGTCGATTCCCTTTTGGGGAACTGGCTTTGTGGCAACATAAGGCATCGAGCTCTACCCTACTCCGAGTGTTTTATTTACTTGTACTTGTTGGGAGAGATGCCGGACCCAAAAATAGTCCTTTCTAGGCGATTCCCTCCTCCCCTTGATTATGGCTTTCTGCCCAGTGGACGCGATCATAGCGAAAAAGCCCTCTTGGCCTTTCGTCGAGCCATCTCCTGCTCGGATATTCATCTTACCACCGACCGCGTAAGTTATGAGCTCTATGCCCCTAACCACTTTGCTTGCCAATTTGGGTTGGCCCAGTTGGTACCCTGGCCTCTGGTTGATTCTGCCAATTACTACACCTCTTGGCAGAGATTAGCCCCACCTGGGTCTGCCTCCTTTCAGAGTCAGTTTACTTTGATAGTGATTCCTCCTTGGGTCAGAGCGTTGTATCCCCTCAACGATGTCGACAATGATTATGTTGATTGGTGGAAAGAAGTGTCTGTGAACTGTTGGGACCTGCCACATGACGAACTCTTCGTCCAGATCTTTCGTGGAATGAGTAGTCCTGGTCCGGAGGACCGCAAGATTTTTGAGCGCTTCTCCAACCCTACAGCACAACCTCGGCGACTTACTCTACCTTCTCGCTCATCGTATGCAGGGATACAAATCCATGAGCCTAGGGCAACAGTAAGTTTTTGTCTTTCTTCACCATTCCTTTTCCTTGTCTTGATTTTCCCGCTCTTATTCCTGAGTGTGTTTTGCAGCAAACTACCCGGAGCAAGACGGCCTCTGTTCAGGCCGGGAAACAAAAGGCAATAGCAGAGGGGACTCCTGAGGGAGAATCTTCTCATGATGAAGATTCTGCTGAGGTAGTTTGGTAAAGAACGATCCCAAACTTGCATTTTTGGTGCTTTCCCCCTTTTTGAGTTGTGATTCTTTTGTCGTGCAGGCCACTGCTATCTTTGCTTGCAAACGCGATCGAGCTCAATCCGTCGAAGAGAGTTTTGAAGATGACGAAACTCTGGGAATGCGATTGGTAAACTCTGGCCCCGTCTTATTCTATTTAAATTTTAGAATCTGTGCAGGATCTTCATTATGTATCTTTTGACAGGTTCGTCAGAGAACCACTGATCCCTCTCGCCTGAGCGAGGCTAGATCCTCAGCCGCTGTAGAAGAGCCAACTCTCTCACTAGTTCAAGCATCAACTAACCCCGTGGCGCCTCTTCCGTCTTCCACATCTAAAGAGCATCTGCAAGGTCCTACCATTTTAATAACGATCTCCGATGATAAGTCCTCAGAGCATGAAAGCGTGGAAGGCCACTCTGAGGCTTCTGCCGCTTACGAGGAACTGATGACGACAGAGATTCTCACGGCACTAGAGGTCCAAGAGGTGAATGAGGTGAGGCCTCTTCCTCTTGGAGACCACATACCAGATATTGACCCGACAACTCGAGAGGTAAGCCACTGTTGGCCAATGTTTTCCATTTCCCTTTCTGATCCAACCCCGCTCTCTGACATTTCTGAATCTGACCAGGATTCTATTTGTACCGAAGAGGTGGCTACAAAAGTTGAGGGTTCTATCGGCGGGACAGTCGCCCCAGAGATGGAAAATGATACTGACAGAGGTGGTGCCCCCCAAGTCTTGCGAATAAATGAGACAACCGTCGGAGCTGAGGGCTCTATGCTTGAATATGCTCCACTTGCCTATGGTGAGCCGCGAGTTGAGTTTCCAGATTCTCCTGCGACTGAAGGGACAGACCAACCTGTTGAAGACGAAGAAATTGAGGAAGCTGTCCACCCATTTGCAGTGGTGGTTCGTGATCCTGTGGCGTCTCCCCCGCCTCCTCCTCCTACCAGATTCGAGAGATTGATGAGGGTGTTGGAGGTAACTCCTTCTTCTTCTGTGGATGAGGCTAAGTTGGTGCTTCGTGAACATCTAGGTCCTTGGGTACTGGAGACTGACATCCTCCCGCGAGTCTTAGAAGCTCTAAGGTATCTCCGCCAGGAGAAAGCTTTGACTTCATGGCAATTTAGTGCTATCGACTCTCTGCTGAATGAACTTGATATGGCCCGCCGACGTCAATCGGCCACGAACACCCAGGCTCACGATGCTCAAGAGGCTTTGAATAGTGTCTCTCAAGAAATGGACCTCTCCCGCGATATTTTAAATGAGCGAGCCATCCGCCTACGGGAACTACAAATCCAAAGGTCCGACTTCAAACTTCAAATCGAGAACCTCCAAGCCCATTTAGCCTTTGTTGAGAATGCGATTGTTGCAGAAGAAGCTCAACTCGATGAACCTTTGGCTGCTTCTGAAGAAATGGGCCGTAACCTGGCCCGTATCAGAGAACGGGCCACTCAGGCCGAAGCTGGTGCCATTGAGGCGAAACGCCACGTGGAAGAACTTTGTTTGAAATTGAGCTTTGCGAGTCAATCTCTGTAGGCCCCCTCGAAAACCGTTCGGTTTCCCACATGCTATTAATCTCTTCTTTTCCGAGATTTAAGGCATTAATCACTCGTTGAAAAACAACGATCGTAAAGAAAATAATCTCGTGAAAAGAACAGTTACCTCCTCAAAAACCGTTCGGTCTCCTCACATGCTGCTAGTCCCTTTTTTTCTCGAGATTTGGAATCACTAATCTCGATTTACTGTCATCAGTTTTGAAATTGAGCTTCATCCAAGGGTGGGGATTTGCCTGAAGTCCCTATAAATAGTTGTATTTTGGGAATGGAATACTCACAACAACTTTTCTGAAATATTCAAGAAATGTCCTTTCAATTCATGCTTCTTTTTCTCCTTCTTCACAAATCTTCCCCTCATGTAATGACCTTTAGCCTCTAAAGTTTTAGGCTTTATGGCGTAATCTTAAGCCTGGGTTAGGCCTTATGGCGTAATCTTAGGCAACCCCTTGTTTCGCCCTTCTGGAATTTTGCAATAACAATGCCAGGCTTCAGATTGGTTTAGAAACGCGAGGGGGCTCCGAGTGTGGGATCCACGATCATGCGAGATCATTTTTGTTAGGATCCCACACGCGGAGCGAAACGGAGAAAGGGAGGAAGGCCGCTTTGTGGTTCATCTTTCCTCCTCTGTTTCCTTCCTTCTGGACCCGGCCCATGTTGTGCCCTCCAGATGGAAAAGGCTTTGGTTCTCACCTCCTTCTCCCCCTTTCTCTTCTTGAAAGAATCTTAAAGGGATGAGAAGGGATGGGCTCTTTGAAGGAATGGGTTCAAGCTACAGAATGGCTGTTCCTATACTTCACGTCCAACTAATGGTGGTTACCATGGCTAGAGGGGGTGCAGAGACTCAAGCTGATATTCGGTTCATTCACTCTCTGCCCTTCCCGGAGATAATGGCGCGGCTCAACCGACGTTGGATTCCATAGCTGCTTCCAATTGAGGGGGCTTGGATGCTCCATTTTCTCTCACTGGAGTCTCCCTTTCTCATGGATAATGGTGTTGGCCAAGCCTATGTTGTATTCCTCTACCGTTTCCATGTAAATGGGGCGCGGAGGCTCCGTTACTTCTCTTTTTCCTTCCCTGAAGTTTGCCTCTCCTTGGTATAATGGCGTTGTTTAACTCGACATTGGATTCCATAGCTGCTTCCACTTGAGGAAAGATTCAAAAGATATCCGAGGATTCCTGTTTTTGTATTTTAGCCACCTTTGGCTTTGTAATGAATGTACTGCTTTTGGCCGCAAAGCCACTTTATGAATACAATAATATTTTTTATCCTGATATTCCAATATCCGTGAGAAGCCAAGAATTGTGTCTCGCAAGGCCTCAAATATAGGCCCCCATAGTTGTATATTGAAAACAATATGAACTTTTAAAATATGTTCTGCGTTAAAACGAGCCTCGCGATGAGGGTTTTGAGAAAATATTTATCTTTTGGATCCACTTGTTGGCCCCAACTCAAGTTGCATTAATTAGCTGTTGAAAATTCCACCGTGAAAAAATAATCTCGTGAAAAGAACAGTTACCTCCTCGAAAACCGTTCGGTTCCCTCACATGCTACTAATCCATTCTTTCCGAGATTTATGGCAACTTTAATCACGCTTTACTGACACTTAGTTTGACTCTTCTCTTTGACCGTCCATCCAAGGGCGGATATTGGCATGCCTATATCTTCCTCCACATTATAAACCCAAATTTCCAATCCCAAAATCGTTTCATCAACTCGAATATTTCTAACAGCAATCTTTCTTAATTACTCATCATCACCACTCTTCAATTTTTGCATTCTCTCAATCCGTCACCAAATGGAACCACAAAACCGGCATCCAACCAAGGATGGAGGAAGTAACAAAGCAGCCGGGAGTAGTGCTAACATGCTTCGCAGGAGGAGCAGTACTAGGTGGATTCCTACTACAGATCAGATAAGAATCCTCAAGGAGCTTTTCTACAACAAGGGCGAAAGATCCCCAACTATAGAGCAGATTCAGAGGATCTATCTCCAGCTGAAATGGTACGACAAGATCGAGGTCAAGAACGTCTATTATTGGTTCGTGAACCAAAGGGCTCGAGAGAAGCAGAAGAAGAGGTCCACTTTGGATGTTCATGTGCCCATGCAAAGATCAGGGCTTGTTGGTGCTGATAATGTTACCAATTGGAAACATGAGGATCAGTATATTAACTTTGGATCTTCTACACCTGCTTCTGCTTCTTCCGCTGGTGTGATGACTGCTTTTAACAGGCAGATGGGGAACTATGGCTGCTATGAATCTATGAACATGGAGAATAGTGCTAGGGATTGTTCAATCTCAGCTGGAGCGGGAACTAGTTCTACTTTCTTTGACATGAATGTAGAACAAACTTTCATGGAACAAAGAGGAAAAGATCACCAGGAGATTGAAACCCTTTCACTGTTTCCCGTGCATGGTGAGGACATCTTTAGCAAAATGATAACTACTTCCGATGGAGGTGGCGGTCACGGTGGTGGCTCTTACACTTCCCTTGAGCTCAGCCTTTCCTGCAAGGCAAAGCTGGAAAAACCTTTCGAAGCCGCTGACTCGGCTTAGCAGCTTCGTGAGTGTAGGAACACTTAGAATTGTCCCCTAAGAGTTGTATCTATAATTTTTTTTTTTTTTAAATAAAATAGCATGAATATTTATATACAAAGTTGCCCAGTAGGCGGGTTTAGGCTTAGTATGGTATAGTGTTGCCCCCCTAGTGTTGCTAGACATAGCGAAGAAATGATTATGGGCCTTAAAAACAGGCCTTCATAAATGGGCTTTGCGAGTGTAGGAACACTAGAATTGTCCCCCATGTCTCATGCGAATAAATTGTCTACGACTCCTCCGAGTCCCAAACATTGGGAAAGTATTTCTTCAAGTATCTCCCATTGATAGGGTTATGATGGACATCTCCATCTAGGTCCTTGAGATGAAAAGCTCCTTTCTCTAAGATTTTATAGATGATGTACGGGCCTTCCCATCTTGGAGTCCATTTGCCGCGACCATCTAACTTTTCGCCAAGGGGGAGAACTGCTTTCCAAACCAACTCTCCTTCGCTGTAACTCCTTCCCCGCGTCCGCTTGTCATAGGCACGAGCGACTCGTTGCTTTTCCATGACCAAATTATCTAAAGCCTCCAAGCGCTTTTCGCTAAGGTCTTCATGTTCCTGCCACATAGCCTGAACGTAGTCTTCTCCAATGAGATGATGTTGCTCTTGAACTCGTAATGACTGGACGTTGACTTCCAATGGCAGGACTGCATCATGGCCAAACATTAAAGCATAAGGTGTTGTCTCGGTGGGATTCCTCTTAGAGGTGCGGTAGGCCCAAAGAGTTTCATAAAGTGTCTCATGCCACTGTCGTGGATTAGCTTCCAACATTTTTCAGCAAATTGATAATGATCTTATTGCTGGCCTCCGCTTGACCATTAGACTGAGCATAATACGGACTGGAATGGATGAACTGTATTCCCCATTCTCTTGCCAGTTTATCAACTTCACCACCCATGAAAGCTGCCCCCCGGTCCGAAACAAAAACTTCTGGGATCCCAAATCTGCAGATGATGTTTCTGAATAGGAATTGTCGCAACGTGCCACCAGATGCTTCCTTCAAAGGTTCTGCTTCAACCCATTTTGTAAAGAAATCAGTCGCAACGATGACGAACTTATGTTGAAGTGATGAATGTGGGTGAATCCTCCTAATTAAATCCAGAGCCCATCCTCTTGCAGGCCAAGGCTGTATAATGGGCTGCATTGGAATATTAGGGACATGCTAGACCGGCCCATGAGCTTGGCAGTCCAAACAACCTTTAGCGAACGCGATACAATCCTTCAAGATACTGGGCCAAAAATATCCATGTCGTCTGAGCAACCATCGCATCTTTGGACCTGCTTGGTGAGCTCCACAAATGCCAGAATGAACTTGGCGCATGAGTTGTTTGGCTTCGTGGCCATAAACACATCTGAAATCCATGCCATCTTCTCCTCGTCTGCGAAGTTCATCACCTCTGAGGAAGTAGTTGAGGGCAAGATAGCGAATCCTTCTATCTGTGGTCCGATCAGGATGCTTGAGATAATTGATCCAAGGGATGCGCCAATCCACGTCAATGGATTCCAGGGTTGCGACTGACGTATCGTCTGGAGGATCTCTTCTCGCCATCCAAGAAGGAAGGGTGCGACGCTCGACTCTAAGGATTCTCTCCCGCACGCCATATCTCAATGTTACCCCTGTTGCCAGCTGGGCCAACTCGTTCGCGGCAAAATTTCTCTCGCGAGGAATGTGCTCAAGATGTACGTTATCAAATTGGTCTAACAGTTCTAATGTCCTGTTCCAATAAGGGACCAATGTAAAGCTATTGCATCTGAACTCATTGCACAACCAATAAGGGACCAAGAGAGAATCGCCAAGTATTTGTACATCTCTAATTCCCATTTCCAGCAGTACTTCTAGGCCTATGATTAAGGACTCATATTCTGCTTGGTTGTTGGTACATTGAAACTCCAACTGGAATGAGTACGAAAAGTGATCTCCAGCCGGATTCTCCAGTGTAATTCCTGCTCCTGCTAGCGTATCCGTTCTTGACCCGTCAAAATATAAAACCCAGGGCTGGAGTGAGACTGTGGCTTGATACAGTGTGGCATACTCTGGCCGATCTAAATTTGTGATAGCGACCTCTAAATCTCTAACCGCGGGGAGATCTAGCATAGGGTGATGTGCCACAAAGTCCACAATGGCTTGCCCCTTTACTGCTTTCTGTGGGACATACTATAATGAGAATTCTGATAAGGCGAGCACCCACTTGCCAATACGGCCTCTCAAGATAGGTCGCGATAACATATACTTGACTAGATCGGTTTGAGCAATGATGCAAGTAGTAAAGGACAACATGTAATGTCGCAACTTGCATGCTGAGAAGTATAATGTAAGACACAGCTTTTCCATTGGAGTGTACCTTGTTTCGCAATCTGTGAGTGTCCTACTGAGGTAAAAGATGGCATGTTCGACACCCTCTTCATCATCCTGAGCGAGGAGGCTGCCAATGGAAGCCTCAACTGCTGAAACATACAACTTTAATGGAAATCCAACTCTGGGAGGAACAAGTACTGGCTGGCTCGCCAGATAGGCCTTGATTTTGTCAAAAGCCTCTTGATGTTTAGGTTCCCACACAAACTCGTTCTGTCCTTGCAACTTCAGCAGTGGGGAAAAGGGCTGGATTTTGCCCGCAGAGTTAGAAATGAAACGTCGCAAAAAGTTGATCTTACCCAGTAGTCGCTGTAATTCTTTCTTCGTTCGCGGGGAAGATGCGTTGATGACCGCGTTTGCCTTATCCTCAGGGACCTCAATGCCCCTTTGATGGACAATGAATCCCAGGAAATCGCCTGCCTGAACTCCAAAAACGCACTTGGCGGGATTCATTTTGAGCTTGTGTAGTCGCATGCGCTCGAAAACTTTTCTGAGATCCGTGAAGTGATCTCCACTCTTCTTAGACTTCACGACGACGTCATCAATGTCAACCTCTAAGATCTTCCCAAGTATGTCGTGGAAGATCAGGTTCATGGCTCTCTGATATGTTGCTCCGGCATTCTTCAGTCCAAAAGGCATGACCACATATTCAAAAACTCCCGTGAACCCAGGGCAGCGGAATGCGGTCTTGTGTCTATCTTCCTCTGCAACCGGTATCTGGTGATATCCCGCTGTGCCATCCATGAAAGACAACAGTTCGTGCCCTACAACTGCATCTACCAACATGTCCGCCACCGGCATGGGGTAGATGTCTTTAGGTGTAGCTAAATTAAGGTCTCTGTAATCCACGCAGACCCTCATCTTGCCATTCTTCTTGCGAACAGGCACTATATTGGACAGCCACTGATTGTACTTGGCTACCCTGATAATGCCTGACTTGTGCATCTTTTCAACTTCCTCTTTGACCAGTACTTGGGTCTCTGAGTTCATTCTTCGCGGCTCTTGCTTCAAAGGCCTCTTATCAGGTAGTGTTGGTAGTTGGTGGCATACCAAGTCTGGTGATAGGCCTAGCATGTCCTCGTATTTTTCCGCGAAGCAGTCCTTGAATTCTAGCAGTAAGTCGATGAGCCTCTGTTTCTCGCTAGGCTCTAAGTAAGTGCTGATAGCCACTTCTATAGGCTCATCAATTGTTCCCAAATTGACCTTTTCAGTAGGGTCCCTAACCTTCGGAGGTGTGTCATCCAATGCCGCTGGAGCAAGCTGAATCTCTTCTTCCTCCTCTTCTTGGTCCATGAACTCTTCATAAACAATTTCTAAGGTCGCAACTCGATCATAGGCCTCTTTTTCCACCAAGTATGAGGATAGCCTCTCGTACAAGGAATGGAAGGCCTCTATCCCTTCCTCTGGAAGGTCGTAATCCATTAATTACCCATTGTGCGGGGCACAGCATGGCCGGGCCTCGCTAGGTCTTCTTTTGCAAGCGTGAGTCCCCACTGTGCCAACTCAAAAGCCGTCACCCCTGTGGGGCGGCCCTTATTGTCGATGCTACCGACTTGCAATGGAGTAATTGGCTCCAAGTAGTACTTGGCATCTACGTAATTTGCAGAAACAGAAAAAGGGCGGGGATCTGCTTTAATTATCTCAGCCTTATTTGTCACCCTATTCCACATAATCAGCTCTTGGTGGAGTGTTGATGGAACACAATAGCTTCGGTGAATCCAATCTCTTCCCAGGATGGCACTGTAGGCCGCGTAACAATCCGTAACAAAGAACGCATAAACGCTTTCTGAGGGACCCACCTTGATTTTTAGGAACAGTAAACCTAATGTCTTAGTTACTGTGCCCGCGAAGTTCTTCAATGTGAGAGAGGTAGACTGGATCTTCTCCTTCTTGATTCCCAAAAGTTGCATGGTCCTTGTAGTAATGACATTCACAGCCGCGCCGGTATCAACCATTATCTTGCTGACCTTAGACCCATTAATTTCTGCTGTGATATACAAAGGTCGCATGTGTTGCACCATGGCGGGTGTGGGTCTTGTGAAGCTCATGAAGAAACTCTTGCTGTTAGCATCTTCAGTCTCAAGGGACACTGCTTCTTTCACCGGCGTTGTTGCGGCTGAAGTGATCTGCAACTGCTGTTCTCCAATTGCGTCAGCTTCTATGCATTCCTGCGCAGCGACTGGTAAGGCATACTTAGCAGGGAGCACATAAACCATATTGCAAGAGATATCCACCATTTCTGTTTCGTCCATGTCATCATCAAGATTGAGCTTGGGTTCATCTGCTGGGATATCGGCGTTAAACTGTTTAACCATGAAAGCAACCAAGGATTTCTCTGTGGGGACCACCGCTTTGGCTTGTTCGTTCTCCTGTACTATAGGAATCTGGTTCAGTGACTCTGAAATTTGTTTCGTCCCTGGCACTTCCTCTGGGAGAGTGACCACCAAGTTTTGAACTTTCTACACAATCGCGGACCGATTGTCTTTGCCCCCCAGCTTGTCGAAGATGGAAGGCTCGCTATTGCTTCCTTCGCGAGATATTCTCCGCCAAACATTGTCTTTACGAGCTGGAGGCGGTTCTTGCCTCGCTGGAACTAGGGATTTCTCCTGAGCGCTGATCTTGGGGGCACATGGCTTTTGCCCTTGGCGTAATACTTTGGGCTGCGGTTTCTGAACTTGCGGGGAAACGAATCTCTCCGAGGCCAGTACCTCCAATTGTCTTTGATACTCTTCTGGAGGTTTCAGTAATTGCGATGGTTTGATTAGTCCTTGATCTAGTGCTTCCAAAGTTCGCTTTGCTTCTCCAAACCTTCGTTGGAGTTTTCTTTTTTTTGAAGAGCTCATCTCCACCGCCTTGTCATTCTTTTGGGTATACCATCTCCCTTCTTTGATGGAGGATGTTGACACTGGCGGAATGTAAGGTCTGGTAAAAATCCCTTGCCGCTTATCTGCTTGCCCTTCTTCCCTCGCAGTCTTCAACTTTTTGAATAAGTTTGAGTCCCTTGGAGAAGGAGTTTCTAAACCACTGTGTACTCTTGGGCTGCATGGTTATAAGTTTCTAGAGGATGATACTAACCGTATTGGCGGCAGAGATCCAAACTGGACAGTCTGGGATGTTTCCTCATGCAGGGCTTGAGTGTCACATTCTTCCTTGCACCGCGAGCATAGGACAATGGGTAAACGAGTCTTGGATTCCCGCTTCACGGCTTTGTTTCCAGCCCTTATCAAATCCTTAACCGCATAGTCTGGACTTTGATTCTGCTGATCTTTTTCACCCCATGCCACGTCCACCATGTTGATGCCGGTATCTGGGAAGGGATCTAGGTCCACCAACGCTGCTGCTGTTGTTGGTGCCTCTACTTGCAAACTACCATTATTTAACCAGATTTGGATCTGATCCTTTAGCTTAACACAATCGGCTGTATTATGATTCCACATATTATGGAGTTTGCAGTATTTCTTCCCCCTTAGCTGCTCTGGTTTAGGAAATGGACCGAAGTCGGTTTTCACCATCTTCGCAGCGATCATTTCATCCAAGATTTCATGCGCTTTGTTCGCATCGTAAGTATAACTTGCGAACTCTGGTTTGGTGAAAACCACTGACTTGAGCTTCACCGATTCTTTGTACAGCTTCAGTTGCTTTAGTGTTGAAGCCTTTTTTCCGGTGAGTTCCAGTGCAGCAATCTCGTCTTCTTCAGACTCGTCAGCCTCTGCTGTACTAGATTCCTCACTCTTGTAGTAAGGATCAAAGGGACTGGATTGATGGCTGAGCGCAGCCACTATTCGGCGTTTCCCTGGGATGTATGTCCCTTTTGAGGCGTTTTTCATAGCGTCCATTTCCCTGAGCACGTGCTCGAAACTTCCTACTTCTGTGATCAGTTCCCCCATGGAATTGAACATGCTTCCATGCTGTTTTTTGCGTTGGCGGGGCTCTAAGCCTTTGATTGCCAACTTCACCAGTTCTTTCTCCGGCAGAATCACATTCAACTTTCCTTTCTGGATCTGAAAGCGCTGAAGGTACATGACAGCAGATTCAGTTGGCTGCTGAGCCATCTGAGTGAGTGAAGCCAGATCTACTTCTGGCTCGATAGTCCCGAAGGTTTCCTTGAACAGCTTCTCCATCGCGGGCCAACTCGTAACTGATCCCTGTTGCAGCTTAGATGAACCAGGTGAAGGCAGATCCCGATAAAGAAGTAGCGAAGATATTACACTTCAGATTGTCATCGTTCTGGTACTGGCCACACATAATGTTCTTATATCCCCTAGGATAAGGTGTCTGTGTAATATACGGTGGGAAGGGCCCCTGGTAGGCCTCCTCCAAGTTAGGCCTCTGGTTCGCGGCCCTGATCATTGCTTCTACCTCTTCTCTCCTTACATATCTTGGATCAGGAGGAGGTGGGTGAACCACTGTATCTTCAACTGACCAGATCAACGGTGGTGCCTGTGAAGCTTGATTAACCAAAGACATGCCGCCTCCGTGGGTCAGTTTATGTCGGGTTGACGTCTGCGACGCAAAACCCACTGCTGGCTGACCCTTTGTGGTTACGGTGACCTTCGCTGGACTTTCAACCCGGTCGATACCATAATGGCTTGCTGGAGGTGGATCGTGGTGCACATATTCAACTTCGTCACTATCATATTGGGGAAACTGGCTATGATCAACCAAGGCCCCATCATTGATTTTCAAAGTCCTGGTCCCTTGCGTGACTGATGACGTGGCGTTGTTCTTCCCACCCACTGCCAGAGTAGTCTCTTTACCTCTGACTGATGCGGCAGTAGCGCATGTGGATGTACTACCGCCGCGAGCATTTGGTGGTATGTACTTAGCAGATATGAGGGACTGACCTAGAGAGCCTAGAATGGCACTAGGATCTCCCAGTGTTTTATGTAGAACCTCTCTGGCCTGATCGAGGTCAGCCTTCTGCATGGCCACCTGGGTTACGACGTTGGATCCTTCTTTGCGAATCGTCGAGACTTCCAAAGCAATGTGTTTGCTTGCGACCAACAGCTCTTCATGGTTCTTCTGCATTTTTTGGTTCATGCCATCCGATTGCCCTTGTGTTTGTTGTGCCCCTAGCTCAAGCCTCTTGATCGAGATCGTGAACTCATCAAGCCGTCGACGGTCCTCCGCAAAGGCTTTTTCCATCTTCTCATGGTATGCAGCAGAATTCTGTTGAAGGATATTAAGCCGTTCTTCTATGGTCGCATTTTCTGGAACGAGAATAGGCACAAAGTCAATAGTTGTAACTGCGCTCGCGGCTTCCTGGGTGATGCTAGATGTATCGCCAGATTGATTAGGCTGGGCGGCAGGAACTTGCTCGCCTTCAGTAGTAGGATGTCTATTTCCTCCTCGTTCAGTTGACATCTCCGTCGATGGAGGGTGGGAAGAAAATCTTTGGATTACCTGTTCTTCGGAAAGACCACGACAGTCTGCACGCGAGTGCGGTCTGTAACTGGAGGTCTTATGTTTCGGGCAATTAATGTAAACCTTTTGATAAGGGTTTATGCTTGACTTCCCAATGGCTTCTGGAAGTCTGAATTCAATAAGTAGCTGAATTCAATAAGACACTGTGAATCAAGGTTTAGACCTGCGGCCCAAGTATAGTCGCCTAGACATAAACTTTCTTTCAAATCCTTTGGGCAACCTTACTGAAATGGCCAGGTGGGGGAGGGCGAACAAAAGAGGCAGAATCCATTTTGGCATGAACTACTCCCACATAGTGGTTTAGACCCATTTGCACGCACTTCTGGATTCAGTAGCCTGTTATGAACGTTGTCCCCTTTCTAGACACCATTTCACATAGGCTATACTTACTAAGATGAGAAAGATCATAAGTGTGAAGACAGTTCAACAAGTGTTAATAAAAACCGCCCTTAACCTTAATGGACCTGAACTAGGCACCAATAAGGAGTTTAGGTCGATATTAACAAAAGAGACTTCACCTATTCCGTTATGATTCACAACCCCTTACCAACCTCATCTTCTTCATAGTGGTGTGGTTTACAGCTCACAGTACGTCCCACTGGGCGTGCCAAAATGTTTGGCTCCAGTTTTTCTCTTGACCTGGTCAACAGTCTCTTTTCTTGCGTGGGCGTGCCAGCACCGTTCGGGTGCGGTCGTCGGGGGTGTCCCTTGACCTGACTTCTTTTGAGCGATTGTGGACGAGGAGAGCACCAACCTCGTCGTGGGGTTCTTTGTGCCTCGTGGCGAGGACTTTTGCTGAGCCTTTTCAAAATCACAATCGATACTCGATGTTGTAGATCGAGCAGAGCGAAAACCACTGGGAAGTGAGGAGAACTTGCTAAAGCGTGACTCTAGCTTGGCTGGTTTGCGAGGGCGTTACCCTTGCTTGGCTGGTTCTGTAACCGTTGTGGTCGTGGTACTACAGTCGGCTCCCAAGGAGACTAGGACCAAAGCACTTTGACAGAGGATTTGGTGGTACTGAAAGTTGGCTCCTAAGGAGACTAGAACTTAGAGTGTGATCACCGATAAGAGAAAGAGAAGGAGAGGAATTGCTCTTAGAGAGGTTGCTCTAGAGAGAACTTAGATCATCTTATAGATGTTTTGATGAGTGAATTGGTGAGATGATACTTGTTGTAGCCTCTATATATAGGCTTCCAAGCAACACTATTTGGCCTTTAAACAAATCATAGTGGGTTAGGCAAAATTCACTAACACTTAGTGGATTTGGTTAGGCCAAATTCACTAACACTTAGTGGATTTGATTAGGCCAAATTCACTAACACTTAGTGGATTTTGTTAGGCCAAATTCACTAACACTTATTTATTCCTTTAATTTTTATCTCCACTCAGAATTCATATTTAAATTTCGACTTCTTCATATGAAATGATCCACCATGGATGTAGATTATTGTGGTAAAATTTCAGAATTTATTTCCATGTGGTTGGGCCGAAAATGCTACTGGACTCCTTACAGGTCCAGTTTTCCAGTTTTGCTTCTGCAGAAAATTGGACTGATTGTTTGAAGGTTTTCCACTTCGAACAAGCTCTAGCACTCTTCATAAGAAATAATCTTTGGGATGTCTAGAATGAATCTGGAAAGTTTCAACTCATTTGAAGTTCGGATGGTTAGTCTGCCGCCCCTCCTTCCTTGTTTAGCTCGGTTTCTCCTAGCCGAAGTAGGAAAATGTGCTAAAGTTGACTTTTCATTTCCACGCTTCCATAGTAGGCTTTATTTAGCCTCTAAATATATATTTCGAACTTGTCGACAATATATAGCTTGAGCCACTGATATTGGCTTGATTTCTCCAAGACGTGCCTTGTCAGGCCAAAATGCTCATTTTGGGTCCAAACAGAACCTTCTTCTGAGCCTCAAGTCTTCAACAATGGCTTTTCAATGTTTACTTCTCATTCTTCATTATCAAAAATTCTCGCTTCACAAAACCATTTTCAGCCTCTAACCTTTAGGCTTTATGGCACAATCTTAAGTCTGGATTAGGCCTGATGGCTTAATCTCAGGCAACCCTTTGTTTTGGCCTTCAAAAGTTTGGATGGAATGTACCAGGCTTTAGATTGGTTTAGAAACACGAGGGGGCTCCCAGCGTAAGGGATTTAGTCATGCAAGATCATCTTTGTTAGAATCCCACACGCGGAGCGAAAAGGGAGGGAGGAAACCCACTCTGTGGTTCGTCTTTCCTTCTCTGTTTCCTTTCCTTCTGGACCCGACTTGACTTGAGTCCTCCAGATGGAAAGGGCTTTGGTGGCCTCCTCCTCTGAATATTTCTCTTCCTATCAGAAACTTGGAGGGCTAGAGAGAGATGGAGTCGTGGAAGGGATGGACTCAAGGTACAAAATGGCCATTCCCATACTTCACGTCCTCACCTCGGTGGTTGCCAAGGCTGAAGAGGGTGCAGAGACTCAAGCCGATATTCAGTTCCTTTGCACTCTGTCCTCTTTTGGGATAATGGCGCAGCTCAACCCAGCGCTGGATTCTTCAGCCGCTTCCAATTGAAGAAAGATTCGCAAAAAATATCTTCATATTCAATGCTTGTATTTTAGCCACTTTTGACCTTGTAATGAACGTACTGCTTTTGGCCGCAAAGCCACTTTATGAAAACAATACTATTTTCTCATCCTGATGTTGATGATTATGTCTCGTAAGGCCCTAAATGTAGGCCTCATGCTCCATAAAGCTCAAATTACCCCGTTAGAAACAGACTTATTCTTAGCGGTCCTTGGGAAGCGCCACTGAAACAAAATGTTTTGGGGCGGTGCTGACGTGGTGCTCGTCCTTTGTGTAGTGTTGCCCCTAGTGTTGCTAGTCGTAGCAAAGAGACGATGATGGGCCTCACGAACAGGCCTTCATAAATGGGCTTCGTGAGATTAGGAATGCTATAAATGCCCCTTTCTGTCCAAATGGACCTTGAGAGTATAGCCGAATGTATTTTATGGACCGACGTCGTGCCTACCTCTTCTCTCAGCCTATATGTTCACCCATGCTGTCAAGAGTGGAAAAGCATGAGGAGCTCCATTAGTATGGGGGACCTGGGCATGCCAGATCATCTTTTTCTGGATCCCTCACACGCGGAGCAGGCTGAGGGGGAGGAAGGCCACACTGTTGGCTTTGCTCCTCCTTTAACCACTTTCCATTTGGATGCAGTTCGAACCGAGTCCTCCAGATAGAAGGGGCTTTGGTGGTCACTACATTCTCAAGCTCTCCCTTCTGAACATTGAAAGAATATTAGAGGGAGAGTATGGACTCAAGAAAGGAATGGGTGTCGGCTGCAGGATGGCCGTTCACATACTTCATGCCCAGAAAGTGGTGTCTGCCAAAGTGGAAAGGGGTGTGCAGTGTCACGCCACTCTTTCAGTTCCTCTGCACTCTGTCCCCTTTCGGAGATAATGACGGGACTCAACCCAGTACTGGCATCTATAGCCGCTTTTATGTGAAGGAGAAAGTGGAAGACTTCAAGAAGATTTTCATTTTTGTAATTTTAGCCATTTTTGGCTTTATAATCTAGGTAAAGTTACAATTGTATTGCTTTGGCCGCAAAGCCACTTTATGAACACATGAAACTTTTCCTTTGAATGCTCGTAAAAAACTGTTCTTCGAACACTCATGAGGCCTCAACATATGCCCCACAATAGCTAATTTAATTATTTTCCTCAGCGGGCTAAACTTCCCGCGACGCGAAGTGGCCAATAGAAAAAGATCTTGGGAAATTATAAATTTGCCCAGCTTTCCACGCGAACCAAATAATCTCGCAATGAAACTGATCAAACCGTATAACCAGCCTACTCCTCGAGGCCGCTTACTCGGCCCCTGTAGACTTTTGTCCCCCGAGTCTAACCAAGCGGAGCAAAGCCCCAAAAGTAAACCCTGAGTGAAACAGATCAGTATAGGCCTTACAAACAGGCCCTGTCAATAGGCTTCGCGAAAGCAATGAGACTACTATTGCCTCCCAGGCTTCATACAATGAAACCGCCTATGATTCCTCCAAATCCTAAACACTAGGAAAGTACTTCTTCAAGTATCTGCCATTGATGGGGTTGTGATGGATATCACCATCCAAATCCTTGAGATGAAAAGCTCTTTTCTCTAGAATTTTATGGATGACATACGGACCTTCCCATCTTGGAGTCCATTTGCCTCGACCATCTAACTTTTCACCCAATGGGAAAACTGACTTCCACACTAATTCTCCCTCGCTAAAACTCTTTCCCCGCGTTTGCTTGTCGTAGGCGTGAGCTACTCGCTGTTTTTCCATGACTAAACTATCCAAAGCCTCCAAGCGGTTCTCACCAAGGTCCTCATGTTCCTGCCACATAGCCTGAATATAGTCCTCTTCGATAAGATGATGTTGCTCTTGAACTCTCAATGATCGGATGTTGACTTCCAGAGGTAAGACTGCATCATGGCCGAACATCAAAGCATAAGGTGTTGTCGCGGTGGATTACGTTTTGAAGTGCGGTAGGCCCAAAGAGTTTCGTAAAGAGTCTCGTGCCATTGCCATAGATTGGCTTCCAACATTTTCTTTAGCAAGGTAATGATGATCTTGTTGCTTACCTCTGCTTGACCGTTAGACTTAGCAGAATAAGGACTGGAATGGACAAACCGTATTCCCCATTCTTTTGCCAATTTACTAACCTTACCACCCGTGAAAGCTGCCCCTCGGTCTGACACGAAGACTTCTGGAATACCAAATCTGCATATGATATTCCTGTATAGGAATTGGCGCAATGTGTTTCGAGATGCTTCCTTCAAAGGTTCTGCTTTGACCCACTTTGTAAAGAAGTCAGTAGCGACGATGATAAACTTGTGCTGCAGCAATGAATGTGGGTGGATCATTCCAATTAAGTCCAACGCCCATTCCCTTGCAGGTCAAGGCTTTATAATGGGCTGCATTGGTACATTGGGAACATGCTAGACTGGCCCATGGGCCTGACGATCCAAACACCCTTTCGCGAAGGCGATACAATCCTTCAAAATGCTTGGCCAGAAATATCCATGTCTCCTGAGTAACCAACGCATTTTCGGACCTGCTTGGTGAGCACCGCAGACACCAGAATGTACGTCCTGCATGAGCTCTTTCACTTCGGCACCGAATACACATTTGAAATCTATGCCATCTTCTCCTCACCTACGGAGTTCATCATTCCTGAGGAAATAATTGAGAGTGAGGTAGTGGATCTTCTTGTCAGTGGGCTGACCCAAATGTTTGAGGTAGTCGATCAAAGGAACTCGCCAATCCACATCAATAGACTCTAGGGTTTCTATCGCGACCTCTTCTAGCGGCTCTTTCCTCACCATCCAAGAATTCGCTCCACCTTTATAATTCGCTCGCTAACGCCATATTTCAAAGTTATCCATGTTGCCAAATGAGCCAACTCGTTTGCAGCGAAATTTCACTCGCGCTGAATATGTTCCAGATCCACGTCATCAAACAGCTCTAACAATTCCTTGGCTCTATCCCAATATGGGGCCAGCGAGAAACTAGAGCATTTGAACTTCTCTCGTAACTAATTGATCACCAACAAAGAGTCCCCAAGTATTTGCACTTCATTGACTCCCATATCCAAGAGTACTTCCATGCCAATAATTAAGGCCTCATATTCCACCTGATTATTGGTGCATTGATACTCTAACTAAAAAGAGTATGAAAATGATCCCCCGATGGGTTTTCCAGTACAATGCCTGCTCCGACCAAAGCATCTGTTCTTGAACCATCGAAGTACAATATCCAAGGCTGTAGCATGACAGCTGCCAATGAATTCTCATTAACCTCACGGGCGAGCGTTCTATACAAGTCTTCCTGAGAAATCGCAACGACTTCTAGTTAGCGAATCTTGTTAGTTTCCAGTATTGGATGATGTGCTAGAAAATCCGCGATGGCTTGGCCCTTCACAGTTTTTTGGGGAACATACTGCAAAGAGAACTCTGAAATAGCCAATACCCATTTGCCAATCCGGCCCCTATGGATGGGCCGCGACAACATGTACTTGACCAGATTGATCTGAACAATTATACATGTAGTGAACAACATCATATAGTGTCGCAGTTTACAGGCAGAAAAGAACAACGTTAAACAGAGTTTTTCCATTGGTAAGTACCTAGTTTCGCAGTATGTCAGCATTCTACTTTGGTAGAAAATGGCATGTTCCACACCTTCCTCATCATCATGTGCTAATAAGCTGCCGATTGAAGCTTCTGCCGCTAAAATGTAGAGCTTAAATGGGTATCCTGGCTTTGGGGGAACCAGAACAGGTGGGTTCGCTAGATAGGCCTTTATGCTATCAAAGGCCTCTTAGTGTTTCGTCTCCCACACAAATTTTGTTTGTCCCTATAGCTTCAGAAGGGAAGAGAAAGGCTGAATCTTGCCCGTGGAATTGGAAATAAACCGCCGCAAGAAATTGATCTTTCCTAATAGCCTATGCAGCTCCTTCTTCGTTCTCGTAGGCGAAGCGTTGATCACCACTTTAGCCTTATCCTCAGATACTTCGATGCCCCTTTGGTGCACAATAAACCCTAGGAATTCGCCTGCTTGAACTCCGAACACACATTTTGTCGGGTTTATCTTTAACTTGTGGACTCTCATGTGCTCGAAAACCTTCCGCAAATCCGCGATGTGGTTTCCCCGCTACTTTGATTTGACCACCACGTCATCAATATAAACCTCTAAGATCTTTTCAAGGATATCATGGAAGATTAGGTTCATTGCTCGCTGGTACGTGGCTCCCGCATTTTTCAAAACTAAGGGCATAACTACATATTCAAAAACTCCGGCGAAACCTTGGCATCTGAATGCAGTTTTGTGTCTGTCTTCTTCTGCCACTGGAATCTGGTGATAACCGGCGGTTCCATCCATAAAGGACAACTGATCATGACCAGCTATTGCGTCTACCAACATATCCACTACCGGTATACGGTAGATTTCTTTGGGAGTGGCATTGTTGAGGTCGCGGTAGTCGACGCACACCCTTATTTTGCCATTATTCTTTCAAACTGGAACGACATTGGATAGCCACTGATTGTATTTGGCAACCCTGATGATTCCTGATTTATACATCTTCTCGACTTCTTCCTTGACCAGAACCTAAGTTTCCACATTCATCCGCCTAGATTCCTGTCTCACAGGATTTTGATCTATGATAGTCGGCAGCTTATGGCAGACTAAGTCAGGAGATAATCCTGGCATGTCTTCATATTTTTCCGCGAAGCAATTCTTATACACTTGCAATAAGTCAATAAGCCCCTATTTCTCTTTGGACTCTAAATTGGCGCTGATTGCCATTTCCATTAGTTCAGTCTCAATTCTCAAGTTCACCTTTTCCGTGGGGTCCCTGACTTTTGGAGGAGTGTCGTCCAATGAAGCTGGAGCCAGCCGAATGGCCTCTTCCTCTTTTTCATGATCAGAGAAATCTTCATCGATGTATTCTAATGTCGCCACTAATGCATAGGTCTCTGTTTCGACTAAATATGAAGATAATCTATCATATAAAGAACGAAAGGCATGTACCTCTTCCTTCAAGAGTTCGTGATCCATTAATGAGTGTTTAGATTTGGCACTGCATGTCCGGGTCTTTTCCTATCGCCCTTTGTAACTGCAAGCCCCATTGTGCCAGCTCCGAGGCCATCACCCATGTGGGGTGGCCCTTGTTGTCAATCCCACGAACTTGCAGCGGAGAAATAGGTTCTAAATAGTACCAGGCATCCATGTAGACTGCGGAAACTGAGAAAGGTCACGGATCCGCTTTGACTACTATCGCCTTGTCTGCGACTCTATCCCAAATGATCAACTCCTGATCAAGGCTGGATGGGACACAAAAGCATCGGTGGATCCAGTCACGGCCTAGAATAGCGTTGTATGCTGCCTGACGCTTTGTGACAAAAAAAGCGTAAACCCCTTTCTGCTGGACCCACCTTGACCTGTAGGAAGACCAGGCCTAATGTTTTGGTCTCAGTCCTTACAAAGTTCTTCAACATCAAGGATGTAGATTGGATCTTCTCTTTCTTGATCCCTAGAAGTTGCATGGCTCTAGTAGTCAAAACGTTTACGGCAGCTCTGGTATCCACCATGATCTTGCAAACTTTGGTACCGTTCATATCAGCGGTTATATATAATGGCATCATGTGTTGAGCCATTGTTGGTGTTGGCTTGCTAAAACCCATATCCTGGCTTCTCTCATCAGTATCTGCAGCTTCTGTTATCTCTACATTCCTTGGTATGAGTTTCTTCATGAGAGACATTGCTGCTGAGGTGATCTTAACCCATGGTTTGCTAGATTATTCGCATGTTTCGGCCTGGCACTCTTCAGCTACCACCGGCAAGGCATATCTTGACGACAGGACATACACCATGTTACATGTAACGTCCAACATGTCCGCCTCCTCTGATTCTGCCGCTGGGGAACTCAAGTCGGCTCCCTCCGCAAACTTACTTGCTACGTAAGCCACCAATGATCCTTCTTCTTGGGCCTGTCCCAACGGATCCGCTGAGACAGGATATTCCTTCTTCAGCGACCTTTTCTTCACTGATAAGGCTTCTTCATGCTTCGCAACCACTATGCTTCGGACCTTTCTAGGCCTCCATTGCATAGTAGCGGGCTTATTGTCCTTGCCCCCCAGCCTGTCGAAGATTGAAGGCTGGACACCTTTTCCCTCGAGAGAGATCCTTCGCCACACGTTGATTCTGGCGGCGATTTTTGCCTCGCAGGAACTCGAGGTTTCTCTTGTTTGTCCCTCTTACGAGCGCTAGGTCTTAGAGCCCGCTGCGGCTTTTCAGATCGCGGTCGAACTAAATTTTCGGAAGCCAATGCCTCCACCTGGCACTGGTACTCTTCCGGGGATCTCAGCAGCTGTGCTAGTTTGATCAACCCCTGATCCAGGGCCTCCAAGGTTCGTCGAGCCTCTCCAAACCTCCCCTGGAGTTTCCTCTTCTTTGAAGCGCTCATTTCCATTGCCTTGCCCTTTCTCTGGGTCTACCACTTTCCTTCTTTGATGGTGAACATCGGCGCCGGCGGAGTATATGGTCTAATCACCGAATCTGATCGCTTGCTTTCTCTCTCTTCTTCTCTCGCCACCTTCAATTTCTTGAATAGATTGGATTCCTTTGGCAAAGAAGTCCCTAACCTAGCGAGCATTCTTGGGCTACCTAGCTGGAAGCTTCTGGAATATGCGGGTACCCTCATTGATGGTAAAGAACCAAAGTGAATGGTTTGTACCTCCTCTTCGTGCAAAGCTTGGATATCGCACTCCTCCTTGCATCATGAACAAAGCATGACAGATGGGGTCGGCCTTGGTCTATGCTTCATGGATTGCTCTGTCATCGTCCCTAAACCCTCATTGGCACGAGCTGGGCTCAACCTCAGTTGATCCTTTGTGCCCCAAACTACGTCAACCATGTTGACTCCAGTCTCTGGGATAGGATCCAAATCTACCAATATTGCTGCTGTTGGCGGTGCTTCGACTAGCAAGCTCCCATTATTTAACCAGATCTAGATCTAATCTTTTAGCCTCACGTAGTCGGTTGTGTTATGATTCCACAAGTTGTGGAGCTTACAGTATTTCTTACCCCTTAACTGCTCCGGTTTGGGGAACGATCCAAAATCAGTCTTCACCATCCTGGCAGCGATCATCTTATCCAATATCTCATGAGCTTTATTCGCATCATAGGTGTAGCGCACGAATTCAGGCTTGGTGAACACCACTGACTTGGGTTTCACCGGCTCCTTGCTCAGTTTCAGTTGTTTAAACGTTGATGCCTTTTTCCCGATGAGTTCTAGCGCCGCTACTTCATCCAATTCGGATTCCTCAGCCTCTGCCAGGCTGGACTCCTCGCTCCTATAATAAAGATCATGGGCACTTGAGTAGTGGTTTACTGTTGCTACAATCCTCCATTTCCCCGGAATGTACGTTCCTTTTGAGGAATTCTTCATGGCGTCCATTTCTCTGAGCAAATGCTCAAAGCTCCCCACTTCACTGATTAGATCTCCCATCCAACTGAACATTGTTGCTTCTTACGTTGGTGGGGTTCTAAGCCCTTGATCGTCAACTTCACCAACTCTTTCTCCAGGAGGATCACATTCAACTTCCCTTTCTGGATCAGGAAGCGCTGAAGATATGCGACTGAGGATTCGGTTGGCTATTGGGCCATCTGAGTGAGTGAGGCCAGATCTACCTCCGGCTCAATAGTTCTGAAGGTCTCCTTCAACATCTTTTCCATAGCTGGCCAACTCGGTACTGATCCTGGTTGCAGCTTAGTGAACCAGGTAAAGGCCGACCCAGACAAAGAAGTAGCAAAGATATTGTATTTCAGGTTGTTGAACTCGTTATTGTGGTACTGGCCACACTGCACTCGAAACCTAACTAGATGGGTCGTTGCACTTTCGACCTCCTCCCATGAGAAAGTAGAGAACATAATGGCCTTGTATCCCATAGGATAAGGCGCCTACGAAATATGTGGCGGGAAAGCCCTTGATAGGCCTTTTCCAAATTAGGCCGCTGGTTCGCGGCCCTGATCATAGCCTCCACTTCATCCCTCCTTATATATCCCAGATTAGAAGGAGGTGGAGTATGAACTTCTGTTTCCCCAGCTAATCGGGGCAAAGGTTGTGTCACCCTCAGTGGTGACGACTGTGAAGTGGAGCCTTTTGGCGCCTTGTCGCCCACTCGAGCCTACTGGGACGCGAATTCGACCGCCTTTTGACCTCTTGCGGCCATAGTGCCCTTCACGGAACTTCCCACTTGGCTGACTCCTCCCTAGGCTTCCCGACTTTTTTCAAATGCTATTTCAACCTCGTCGCTATCGTATTGTACGACTCTGGCTGGATCGAAGGAAGTTCCTACTCCTAAACTCTGTGAGAACTTTTCTTTTCCAGGCCCGCTGTGAGTATTTGTTGCAAGCTTGGCTATCATGGCCTTTGTCGCTAACCCAAGGGAGGCTGCATTGTCTCTACCAACCTTTTCACGCGCATTTGGTGGCACGTATTTGTCAGATGCGAAGGAATGTCCTAGGGAGCCTAAAACAACGTTTGGGTCTCCTAAGGCTTTGCACAAAACCACTCTGACATGATCCAGATCGAATTTTTGCATGGCAACTTTGGTCGCCAGGTTGGATCCCTCATTTCTGATGGCCGCAATATCTATGGCGATGTGCTTGCTTGCCGCCAAAAGCTCTTCGTGGTTGTTCTGCATCTTTATATTCATGCTATCCACTCGCCCTGTTGTCATCTGGGATGCAAGTTCAAGTTTTCTTACTGAGATCGTGAACTCATCAAGCAGCCTACAATCCTCTTCAAGGGCTCTCTCCATCTTGTGATGGTATGCGGCTGAATTCTGTTGAAGAATACTGAGTTGCTCTTCTAAGGTTGCATTCTCTGGTATGAGAAAGGGCGCATACTCATCAGTCGTAGCCGCGCTCGCAGCTACCTGAGTGACCTTAGATTTGTCGCCAACCTCCTTAAGCTGGAAGACTAGAGTTCTCTCACCTTCAGTAGCGAGTTGTTGACTTTCTCCTTGTTTAGCCGCCATCTTGGTCGATGGTGAATTCAGAGAAAATCTTTGGTTTATTAATTCTTCATAAAGACCACGACAGTCCGCACATGAGTGCGGTCTGTATCTGGAGGTCTTGTGTATTGTACTTACATGAGCATTTGCCTAGCATAATTAGCTGCAATGAGCCACGCTTATACCATCGCTAGAAATACCAGCTCCCGCCATATGAGTCACGTATGGGAACACAGCCAAGTAGGCTACTGCCTAAGCCCCGACTTACTCCCAGATCACCACTGACATGCGGCCACGCGCCTAGCCAGCACAGCATCAGAAGCTCCAGAAACTGGGAACTGAAGCATGTCAGTCCCACATCGAAAGCATGGAGAAGACTAGCTCCCTCCCCACCTATAAAAGGTTAACTCCTCTCTCCTCATTAATTATGCATTTACTACTTGCCTACTGTTATCCTATCATTACAAATACATTAACTAACTTAGGCATCGGAGAAGAGAAGACCGCCCGACGTGGTCTCCCTCTGACGCCCTCTTTGTATTTCACTAGACAGGTAGCGGGAATACTGGTAATATCAAGTAACAGTCCACTCACTGGGCCTGCGTTGATCATATTTAGTTACCGCTAAATATCAAGCATTAACATTGGCGCCGTCTGTGGGAAGTCAACACAAAAGCTTTATCACTTATCATTGAGTTAAGTCATCTAAACAAATTCGTAGCGGCAACTTGTACCATGACTAACGGTAGCGGGGAAAACGTTGAGGAGCAAGCGGGCCAACCCGCCAACCCCAACCCCGCCAATCCCACCGCTAGCATTGACCCAGCAGTTAACGTTAACCGAGCACTATTCAACACTCCAACCAACCCTAGTATGGGCCCCAGGGCTCATCCCAGGTCCAGCAGACCCAAACTGCAACGGAGGCCCAGCCAGGCAGCAGTCGCCCAGCGGTCCAGGACCTTGCCGCTATGTACGAACTAGCACTGACAGAAAAAAGTAGAAGCCCAAAAACAAGTGGCCACGCTAATGTCAAGGTTCGACGAATTGAAAAAGGCACTGGAGGCAAACGCTAATACAGCATAGAGCGAACAGTCACAGAGCACTAGACGCAGTCGACCCAACACCAGTGAAATTATACCTGTACTAATCATACATATGCAAATGCCGCTAAACCCGCCAGAATTAAGGGGCCCACCCCTCCGCCCCGCCTAATTATGGAGCAAGAAACGGAATCACAACCAAATACCAACTGCTCGACAGTCAGAACTAGGACCAAAGGTAACCCACACGCCGCCAGGCATCGGTCAATCCGGCAGAACCCCCAAGTAGGGCTAGCTCGCGATGGCACCACCCTAATATAAGAAAGGATGCAGCAATTGGAGCAGAGACTAGCCCTGGCGGAGGCAGGCATCCCAGCACCAACACCAAATTCGCTTTCCACATCCAGACCAGGGTCATTCACCGCCAGAATACTGCAGGCCGTCAGACCAGCACACGCAAAAACACCAAAGACGTCACATTACAGCGGCACGTCTGACCCATCCGTCCACATGGACACCTTCAAAAAGGTCACCAACAACAAGGGATTCGATGACGCCACCCTCTGCCACTTGTTCAGCGAAACATTGGATGGTGAGGCAATGAGCTGGTTCTTTGAATGCCCGCCAGGATCCATCGATTCATTTCAAGGACTATCAAATGCTTTCCTTGCTCGGTTCATTCTGTTGGCCGCCGGACATCACAACATAACTCAGCTATTCGACTTCAAGCAGTGGATGACAGAGTCACTTCTCGAATGCCAGATAACAGAGCTTCAAGACGATGAGGACGTTTGAAGAAGAGATAATGGCGACAACCTCAAAATTTTCCCCCTTTTTAATATCAACATCAGTCAAATCCAAGCCGTCCGCCAAAAAGCAATCTCACTCTCCAGCCGCCCACGTGTCCCACGATCGTATTCAGTTTCTGGAATAATCGAGGTGTCGCCTCAGAGATTGAGTGGATAATTACTCGCATTAATGATGAAGAGACGGGCGTGCTCAGAACTCGCAATCCCAAACGTTAGACCGACGCATGACAGCCACGTGGCAGAAGCCATAAAAGGGGGCGAGCATATCAATCGTCCAGGTTCAGTGCCCCTACGCCAGAGGGAACCCCTCCCTTACTCATATGGCTAATCGAATATCCGCTAAGCGCAACACCGCTAGCGGAGCTTTTCGCTCCTCATCTGGCAAAACGAATATCCGCTACCCGTAACACCGCTAGCAGAACCTCGCTAGATCTAGCAACCGAGTATCCGCTACGCGCAACACCGCTAGCCGAACTTCTCACTCATCTGGCAAAATGAATATCTGCTACGCGCAACACCACTAGCGGAACCTCGCTAGATCTGGCAGCTGAGTATCTACTACACGTAACAGCGCTAGCGGAACTGCTCACTTCTCATCTGGCAATCGAGTATCCGCTATGCGTAACACCGCTAGCGGAACTGCTCGCTTCTCATCTGGCAATCGAGTATCCTTTACGCGCAACAACCGCTAGCGGAACTTCTCGCTCCTCATCTTACAAGGGAAACTCCGCTACAAGAAACTAGCGGAACTCCCCCCACTTACCTTACAAGCAAGACTCCGCCAACACAATACCAGTAGTAAATGTCTCACAAACATAACTCCCCGCGGCTCTACCGTCCATTATCCTCGACGGAGTTATTCCCGGCTCATCCAACGCTTCAGGCTACGCCTCACTTGCAACGACCGCCACGCGGTGCTGCATCAAAAACCATGATCCTCCTGGTCAAACACAGGGGCACATCAACAATCTTCGACGGCCTTGATCAGGTACGTTGACCCCCGCCGCTTGGGTTCAAAGCTTGGGCTCGCAACCCAACACCCTCTGTTCAACGAAAATCCCCTCAACCAACAATACATTGACCGAACGGAGGTCTATCTTAGCCGGGGAGTGGGGGACTCCCTGGGGGGCCTAGCAGGGGCCCACCCGAAAGGGTATAAAGCATTTGCTTAATCAGTCCATGGTTGACAACGCACTGATGCTAATTATGTTTTGCAAGTCTAGCGGGAGTAACGCTTCAAACCGCTAGGAAACTCCCCAACTAAGATGACCCTCCTTGACTGGGGACTTGGGGGACTTGTACTTGCATGAGCATTTCCCTAGTATAATTAGCTGCAATGAGTCACGCTCATACCATCGCCAGAAATATCAATTCCCGTCATAGGAGTCACCTATGGGAACATGGCCAAGTAGGCTACTGCCTAAGCCCCGACTTACTCTCAGATCACCACTGACGCGCCGCCACGAGCCTCGCCAGCACAACATCAGAAGCTCCAAAAACTGGGAACTGAAGCATGTCAGTCCCACATCGAAAGCATGGAGAAGACTAGCTCCCTCCCCACCTATAAAAGGTTAACTCCTCTCTCCTCATTAATTACACATTTACTACTTGCCTACTGTTATCCTGTCAGTACAAATACATTAACTAACTTAGGCATCGGAGAAGAGAAGACCGCCCGACGCGGTTTCCCTCTGACGCCCTCTTTGTATTTCACTTGACAGGTAGCGGGAATACCGGTAATATCAAGTAAGGGTCCGCTCACTGGGCCTGCATTGATCATATTTAGTTACCGCTAAATATCAAGCATTAACATGTATTGAACAGTTGGTGTAACCCTTTTAATACGAGTTAGCGCCTGACTTCCCAATGGCTGTTGGCTAAAGTTTAAACGTATGTTGGTCCCACTGGGAGTGCCAAAATGTTTGGCTCCAGTTTTGTTGTAGCTGATCAACAATCTCTTTTCTTGCGTGGGTGTGCCAGCACCGTTTGGATGCAATCGTCGGGTGTGTCCCTTGACCGGACTTCTGTCGGGCGATTGTAAACAAGGAAAGCACCAACCTCATCATGGGATTCTTTCTGCCTCGTGGTGAAGACTTTGCTGTCTTTTCTTCTATTCACACACAGTCGATACTCAATATTGCAGATTGAGCAGAGCGAAAATTACCGGGAAGTTTTAGAATCTTGCTAAAACGTGACTTTAGCTTGGCTGGGTTGTGAGGGCATTACCCTTACTTGGTTGGTTCTGTAACCGTTATGGTCACGGCACTACCTTCGACTCCCGAGGAGGTTAGGACAGATGTACGTTGACAGAGGGTTCGGTGGCACTAACAGTCGGCTCCTGTGGAGACAGAGACTTGAGTGTGGTCACCTGTAAGAGGAGAAAGGTTGTTTGCTCCAGAGAGGTTTAGGTAATTGTAGAGATTAGTTGATGAATTGGTAGTCTTTGTTTTTTCGTGCTAGCCTCTGATATAGGCTATTATGTGAATTCCTAGTCCTCAGAAAAGTGTAGAATATTCTATTACCGACCAAGAGTATCTGATCTACAAGAGCATTATCTTGGGATTCACAATGAATATCGAAGATTAATTGTTAATTAATCTGGATATAGCTAAAATAAGAGCAAATCTGACTCCTCGCTGGCCGCGGGCATTTGGGATATGGTTGTTTAATTGAATCCCAGCGAGCGCATCGTATTAATGGCGCACTAATATAGTCATGATGCGATATTCCTGATTTCTATAAAAGTGATCAGATCTCGTAGCATGCCTAGCATCCCTCTTCCACTACGAGTTAAGCTGTACTGCATTCTCTGACCCCCACGTAGGTGAAGAATATAATGATTACCCCACGTGGATTCTCGATAATGGGCTCTCCTGGACCTCTGTGGGGCTTCTCAGGGACTCCACCTGGATTCCTTCATTGGGCCTGCTACTTGTTCCCTATATGGGCCGTTACATCGGCCCATACTGTCTGCCACTCTAAGGGTCCGCCCAAAAATACTTTTTGGGCTCAAACAGTAGAATTGTAAAATGATTGATGATCTTGTAAATGATGTAGTTTTTGAAGTAATTACTACAAATGGAACAAAGGTTACCACTTCTACATCAATTGTCAGGAGTAGTGGTAAAATGTGTAGTCATTGTAGTAATCATTTCATTACTAATTATAAAAACATAAAGATTTACCACTCCAACAATAAATTTGTTGTCACACTTGTTAAATTGTCCATAAACTAGTACATTAGTTTAGGTGGAGTAATTACTACAAATAGAACAAAAGTTACCATTTTTACATCAATTGACGTGGATTGTGGTAAAATGCATGGTCATTGAAGTAATCATTTCATTAATGATAAAAACATAAACATTTACCACTCCGACAACAAATTGGTTGTCACACATGTTAAATTGTTCATAAACTAGTACATAGGTTGTAGATGGAGTAATTACTACAATTAGAACAAAAATTATCGGTTTTACATCAATTGTTGTAGTTTGTGGTAATTTATGTTAACTGGAAGTAATTACGATTTCGACAATAGAAATTACACAATATATTACTTTAGTTTTGCAAGGGAGAACTTCATTACACCAATGACGACATACGCAGTTTTAGTCAAAATATAATGGTTTAGCTGTATGATAACATTGTGGTAACATTTGTAAATTAGTTCAAAAACAATAATAACAAGTTGTACATGAAGTAGTTACTACATCTAAAACAAAAATTATCTATTTTTACATCAATTGTAGTGGATGTCGTAAAATGCCTATAAAAAAATTATATTTGGTTAAGAAAACTACTAATGATATAACTAATCAGTAATAAAGACTATTTAACTAATCTAATCGATGGTGCCTTTGATCAAGGCACACGTCGGGGAGGGTTATGGATAGTAGTAAGAGATACGGATAGCACAGTGGGAAAATTCGACCTCGTCCGGTGGCGACCGACGGGTGCAGGACTCCGGCCTCACCGTCGTCTTGGGGAATGCTGCGAGATGGGTATTCGATCCAATATGGTTTCTATGGTTTCCTTGGATGGTTGCGGTCGATGTAGTCACAGAAAGCCTGGGCTTGGTTTCTCTGGTCGCATCTCGACCGGCAACATAATTGTGTTATGCAAGGCCGACGATATGGGTTCTGCTTTGATGGTGGGCAGAGGGTGAGGAGGTGGACCGGCGTGCTTCAGGTTGGCATTTTCCGTGGTGCGGTTTGGGTTGAAGTGGCAGAAGGTCGCGTCAGTGTAGATCGGGGCGGAACTTGGGCTGAACAGAGAGGGTCGGGCGGAACAGAGCGGGTTGGGCGGAGCAGAGCAGGCTGGGTGGAACCACTGGGCATGTGTGTACGACATGTCGTCTGGGGAGGATGGGCTGAGATCAAGCAGGCTTGATGGGCTCTGGAGTTGGACTACTCTTTGGATATTCTTGGGCTGACTATTTTGGGCTAGGGTTTTTGCCCTAGGACTTTACTATGTTTTAGCTTGTCTTTTACAACAATTTTCTTGTTTTTAGGAACCTAAGCATTGATGTGCACCAAGTATCTCTCTAGCGTCTCTGGAGTAGTACCGAAGGAGGATATCCGCTAGCTCTACGTGTTTAAATGTATAATGAGTAGGACTATATGTACGTACCACTTGTGGGTACTACCATTAACTTCTTGTTTGTCTATGCCCTTAAATGACAGCGGAAGTATATATAATGGCTTATTCTGGTTTGTAATGAATATATTTTTCTTTAACTCAAAAAAAAAACTAATCTAATTCCATGAGCTTAGGTTAGAAGGTTTTTGTTTTTAATAAAGAAAAAATGTAATTATCAATTGTGTAATGGTCAATTGATAATTAAGCATTAATCAAACATTAATTGGCTAATGATAAAATTAATTGGTAATAAAGACTAAAGACTATTTAGCTAATAGTAATTCGGTGAGCCTAGATTAGAAGTTTTTTTTATATTTTTTTTAAAAGGAAAATACGTAATTGTCAATTGATAATCAAATAATAATTGGCTAACTAAACAGGTTACCAAATTTTAAATATTTTGGACCATTGAATTAGTAATATATCCAATGGTCCAAAATATTTAATAAAATAGATGTATGACAAACACCCGAATACCTAAGAAAATTCTAATCCCACAATATCTACATGAACATCACACAAGCCTGTGATTTTGAGGAAATACAAATCTAAACTAGTCGCAGGCGTTGCTTCATCGCGTAGTAAATCGATTCGACAGGTATCATCACCTAGTCTGAAAGTCCTCTCGAGGAGATAAAAGAGATTAGGATCTGAACGGTGAAGGTGAACAGTAGTAAAATAGGAGCTTTTGATGAGAGCATACTACTCTTTTGATACACATGTGAACCCCAAGTATAGATTTCATGGGTAATTGAGAGAGAATTTCTACTGCATTGGACTCGGGTAACGTTTGTCCTATGTTCATAGTTATTCGATATATGGAAAAAGCATGTCCTATTTAAAGAAGAGAAAACACACAAATGGTGTATGAACTTTAGGCCATTCTACACTTTGGTATACCAACTTTTATAACTATCATAATCGTGTATGAAGTTTGCTCCAATCTTTCATTTTGGTGTACGCCGTTAAATTTTCCTTTATCTTTAACGGCGTACACCAAAATGAAAAATTAGAGCAAACTTGATACACCATTCTGATAGTTATGAAACTTGGTACACCAAAGTGTAGAATGGCCAAAAGTTCATACACCATTTGTGAAGATATCCCTTTAAAGAATGGAAGAAAGAAATATTAGAGAATGGAGGCCTCAGTGTGAAGTGATCAATGATCGATCAAAAAATTACAATAAACTTCTATCAAGCATTCTCTTCATTTGCATTCTATCTTAACTCAATATTGGCTAGGGTTTCCTAATTCTAGTTGGGTTATGTCTACTTTTCCTATTAACCTTTGACTTTGAATATATATTGCCTACAAAAACCTGTTCCAAGATGAAACAAGGAAGATTGATGAAAGAAATCCACATTCATGTTCGATCATCTGGCCACGTTAAGAGAACAAGAGCCATGCATTGACTAACATGACCTAGACGGCTGCAATTCAGAGCAACTCATTTCCATCGATCTACTAACTATCGACTATCGAGTCAGGGGCAGAACCAGGATTTGAAACTAACGGGGTTCAGATATAAAACATGAGGTATAGAAAAAATTAATGTCAATTTTAGCAAATCCGATGCACATTATTAAATTTCTTAATAATAAAACAATTGAACAAATCACTCATTCATGCAGTGTATCCCAGCTTTGCCGGACTAATCACTGCATCGCAGACGCACAAACCCTCGTGTTAACAAACAAATATCCCTCAAATCTGCTGGTCAACGGGATGGAGCTGAGAATCGAACGCTAGACTTGGGGGTTCCAGACTAGGCCGCTCGACCAACACACCACACCATGTAGTTAACCTAAGCAACATTTCTATACTTCTTCTTATAAATTGAGTAATTAATACACATTAAGTATTGTTAGTTTCAAATTATTTCTTTATTTTTTTCGTTACTTCGCTGCCATTGGTTGAGGGGGGTCCAGTATTGAATTAAGGCAAGTCTTACATAGTTTTATGAGGCAGGTGTAGTTAAATGAAGGTTAGATAAAATTGGGGGGGGGGTGGGTTGTTGCGGTGCGGGGGGCGGGAACCCCTTCATGATATAAGGTAGTTCCGCCCCGGTATCGTGTACGGTTCTATACATATTTGCGGTAATACCTTTAAAATCGTACGTGATCGCTCACATCGCAACCAATTGATTCCATTTTCCGATCCCAACTCATCAAGTTCTCTTTCCAACATGAAAAAAAAAAAAAGTGTTCCTAATTAAGCATCAAATTCTCTCTTTTCATGCAAAAGATTTAAAGCCGATGCATGCATTAAAGTGAAATGCCATGCATAAAGGCTCGCTTTCTCTTTTATGCCACTTGTTTTTTACAGCCTCGAGCTTTGCTTTGGCTGTGTTTGTTTGGTTTCAAGGGAAATCAAATCTCCGACTGGGTTTCTTTATTATCTTTAATCTTGCTTTTTCGTTTTTTAACTTAGCTGTAGCGAACTCCTTTATTTTTCTTTTTATCCCTTCTTTTTCTGTCATGAAAAGTAGAGAAAAGTTGAAGTATAGTGGAGGAACGTAAGTTAGAAGGCAATAATAAGATCATGATTTCTTGTAATTAAGGTGCACCAAAGCCAAGCCACGGGATTAAACAAGTGAATAAGAAGAAGGTAAAAGTAAGCAGGGGTGTTTTATGGCCTCGATCTATGGTTTAATTCCATGCATATTAATTAAGAATCGTATACGTTTTTTGTAAACGTGTCATGCAAATTATATAGTCGCAAATAAAAGTTAACGTATCTCTGCTTTTTGGTGGCACATGTATTCTTCTGTGTTGGAAGGCTGCGAAAAAAACAGAGGCAATGGCTGAAGGCTAATCTCCCTCTCTCTCTCTCTCTCTCTCTCTCTCTCTCTCTCTCTCTCTGAACATATATATAACCCAACTAGGACAAGGACAACCAAGTGCAAAGCCAATGCTTGGTTAAGATAGAATGCAAATTAATGAAGTTAACCAGAGAATGCTTGATAAAATGTGTAATGATCTTCAGCCACAACCACAAACACTCAAAAGAGAATGCTTGCACCTTAAGAATATAAATCTCACTACTTAATCTCAGTCTGCATTATTGAGGAGATGCTAAAAACGTTTATTTATAGCAGTCTAGTGGATTTTTTCCTACCTAGTTTAGCATTTGGTCTTGGTTTTTGTCGGATTAATTCTCAGTGTCTCTAGTTGTACAGCAATTGAGGTGTCTAGATTTATTGTGTTGAGAGTTAGGTTGGGAGGGTCAGGTCCTTCTATTTCCGGCATAGTACCAAAGGAGGATCCCGTTATATCTACGCATTTTATTGTACAATGAGTAGGTCTATTTCTTATATATGTACCTCTATGGATAATGCCACCATCTTCTTGTCTGTCTATAGATGGTAATGGAATGGTATGTAACGGATTATTCTAATTTATGATGAATATATCTTTTCGCCCTTTACGCTCGATTCAAAAAAAAAAAAAACACTCAGATGAATCAAATAAATTGGAACGATGCAGAGAAGATAAGCATTGCTAGTCTCCTGCACAAGGATGACATGCATAATCGAGAAATAATCCCAAAGCCATAAGTTCGACCAGACACAAATCAATTTTTGTTTGCACATATAGCCCACCGTTTTAAATGATGGGGAGGTAAACTTTGACGACAGTAGCAGCAAACTAGCAATAACGAAGTTCTTGTTGTGCTTTTACTATAGAGCAGCTTTCAAATACTTAGAAATTTAATTAATTACATTACAAATTGATATAACACAAACTAGTTTAGTTAATGGAACGTTAAAAGAGGAATATCCGAATATATAGGAGATCGACAAGCTACCTCAAGCTCGGCAAAAGTAACTAGCAGCACGTATAACATATGGAATAGTACTCCGACCGGCAAAGAGAAGGGGAAAAAAAAAAAACTAATATTGGAGTGATTGATTTATTTAAATTCAACGTAATTAAATTAATAGTAGCAAGATGTACACCTTAATATGTAAGAGCCTAATCTGCAACTTCTTCCGTCTGTCTAGACCAGAAGAAGGCTCTCCATAAAATTTACTGCTTTTATGTGTTGGAAATATTTATCATTCTCTACAATTAACTCTCCGGCCGCTTCTGGCTCACAGGGTCATACAAGAACAAATCTTCACTGTCTTTCTGATCACTTTGTCTTGAACAAAGAAATTGATCCTTCCAACTACCAACGATTTCTGGTACCGATAAGCATTTGATTACAAATTGTTTAGTCCACTTCATTTGTGTACCTTCAATCTTATTAGACTTCCAATCTCTGACATCACCCAAATCTCATAGAGCAAACTATCACGATATAGAAATGCAGGTGAGTTTTTCCATGAAAGGAGTCGAATAGTTTCCCCTCTCTCCGGTGGTAATTAATGGTATGACTTTGAAGACCTCAGCACTCAAGTCGAATGTCAACATATAGTAGATTGATCTATTATCAATTCCTCGCACCAATGAATACAGCACCCCATTCAGTGTAATCGACTGATACTGATAATACAGAGAGTGTTTGTAAGCTCCACACGACGTAAAGCCTTCTACATCTCTCCAAGAATTCGTACTTCCGGTGAAGACTTGGGCTTGAAATGTAACATCTTCGTTTCCGGATCCGGGGAGAATTTTCACCAACTTGTAGTCACCAATGCCATGAAGGAATACAAAACCTAAAAGAGGATAATACATTATCTTATTCTTCATGGCTGCTACAGCTTTAGGAAGACGCCTGTATCGTTTTGTTGCTGGATTCCATACTATTATTGCTGTAACATCCGAAGTTGGTGCACTCGAATCAAAGAGGGCAAGACACACTAAGCCATTACTAGATCCAACAATATCTATAGAGATATTACACGAGCTGATGTTCAGGAAAGGTAAATCCAAACTATTCAAAGGCTTTGCTCCATCTCATAGCGAATTTATTCGATAGTTATTATCAGCTCTATAAGTCCTCTTGAGGAGGAGAGAAAGATTAGGATCTGACCGGTGAAGGTGAACAGCCGTAATTAAAATAAGAACTTTTGACGACAGCGTACCAGTCCTGTGATACGCAAGTGAACCTAAGTAAAGACTTGACGGGTAATTTCGAGAGAATTTCTACCGCATTAAACTCCGGTAACGCTTGTTCTATTTCCATTGTCAATAAAGAAGGGTAGACTAGAGAGCAGGGCCGGCACAGGCGGCAGCCGTCTCAAACCACCGGTTTCCAGAGGGCCTCGGAGGTTTAATTCTGTATATATGTGTAGGCTATATAGATTTTTTTTGCTACCAAATGCATGGAGTGGAATGTTGCTCCAGTGGTAGAGCTGTTGGTTTGTGTCCCCTGTTTGCTTCTTTTAAGTTTTTTCCCTTCTCCTTTTCCCCTTTTTTTGCTTCTTTTTTAGTTTCTTTTCCTTTTCCTTTTCCTTTTCCTTTTCCTTTTCCATATAAAAACAGACAATTATTTCATTTTATTTTCCTTTTTCATATCAATAACTAATTCATTTCCTTCTCTATATAAAATTTTTGACCAAAAATTCTATATATTTATTATGTTTAACTATTTTTGTATTTTAGAAATTTATTTACATATAAAAATTCATATATTTTTGTTTTGTTATTAATTCTTCACAGGATTTTGTACTTTTTTGGGCGTTGTGTGTGTGCGCGCGCGCGTTTTTGTGTGTGTGAGAGGCTACATTTTATTTATTCGTCTTCGGTCATTAGAATCTTAAGACCGGCTCTGTTAGAGAGCGTCAGATTTGAAGTGATAAATCTTATAAGATCAAACAATCACGATAAGAATTATGTCATACACATTTAATCAAACTAAAAAATAAACATGGATTAGTAAACCCAATCAAACTAGGAAATGAAGATTTCGCCTCTATCAAGCTGGGGTTTGTTGATCGTGGTCTTTGAATTAGGACGCTTATAGAAAACGTTCTGCTAGGGTTCCTTCCTAAGCCGCGTTTTGGCAGTGCCGTCGAAAGCGAGCAGCAGTGCTTCGACACCGGGCCGAGGTCGCACACGGCGCTGATCCTTGGGAGCGGGTGTCGGTGTCGAGCCCAAGTGTGTGGGAGACGAGCTGGTTGCGGTGTAAGGTTGCGGTTGGTTACTGTGGTGGATATATAAAGGCTGCGGTGGTTGGCTTTGATTTGGTTGATCGGCAACAGAGGTTCTGTGCGGGGATCCAGCGGGTTCGGGTCGCTGGTTGTTGTGACTGATTCTCAAGTAGCAGCTCCTCGCTTCTGCTAATGGTGCGGCGGCGGCGGCGGCCTCAGGAGGTCGGACGGTGGAGGCGGTCTAGTTCGGGTCGCAGGGGGGATGGGTTGTTCTGGGCTTGGTCTTTGGGTCGGGCTCAGAGTGGCCTGATTCCTTTGATCCAAAACAGGGGATATGGACAATGGGTTTGGGATTAGGCTTTGGGCCTACAACCTGACCCATTTTTGGGCTTCTCAAGTCTAGTATATGCGAAATAGCTTCTAGGAGTATTCTAAGATCTTTCTATATTTCATTTCTAACACAATTACATGTAGATAAGTAAGGTGTAGTTGAATGATTTTTCACGTATACGACAATAGTTTCTATGCGATTGTTCGTTGTTTTATAATGAGCTCCAAGGTTGGATAGAAGTCTGGTTGTTCCAATGTTCCTCCGCCACGCTTCTGTTTTTAACATTTGTAGACTATAACTATAGCGACTACTGATCTAATAATATCTTAAAGAAAAGAAAAATTGTGGAACCTCCCTTTTTCCTATTCGACAAAATGTCTATGAAACATGAAGTTGAACAGGTAAGCTATGAGGTATTTGCCTATCTAGTATGTATTCAAAGATATATACTTCTCATTCACTCTTCAATCGATGTGCATCATGCCCTAAATATGTTAGCAACAAAGCAAAAGGGGCTTACATGGTTGACAACATATTTTTCAAATCTATAGTTTGTTTAAAATGTATGTAAGCTATTCCATATATGCAAACGATATGGTTGACGAGTAAATACTTTTATATTATAAGCAATGGTATCACATAAACTACTAAGGAGTTGACAAATAAATACATTTATATTATAAGCAATGGTATCACATAAACTACTAAGAAGCTCTTTAAATGTATGCGCTTCATATCTGAAAAGATCAAATATCAGATCTCCAATTATGGACTGCAGAGGACCCTATCAAGATATTAAAGAATCAATCAGTTTTTGACTTTAGGGACCATGTCAATTATGGAGAACAGCTTGTTGGCTCTGATTTAATGAAAAAAAAAAAAAATTGTGTGTGTATATCTATCCATACTCAAGAGAATAGTGTTGGTTAGTCAAAAGAGAAGTTTTTTACTGAAATAAACCTCAAATATTAAAAAAGTTTTAAAAAAAATTAAATGTGTAAGGATAAAGCTATGAATTATAAAGGGTGCGACTATTTCCATCCTACTAAGTGCTTTGTTCACAATACAATCAAATTTTTTTCTTTAAAATCCCAAATTTGTCCTTAAGTACAATTATTAACAGAAAAAATAATTGTAGTTAAGCACAATTTTATGGATAAATAAAATTTTACCCAACAGACATCCCAATTATCATCTCAGCTTTCTATACCAAAAATATAAAAAATTATCATCTCAGCTTCTTCATCTCTAGTCTACTAAAGAATTAATTAGATGAAATTTCCAAGCTATAGCAACAAGTGAAAATAATTATTAGTTAGTATTATTTTGTTCTACTTCATGTGACTTTTGTTTGATTCTGCGTCACAACAGCTGATGTAGGGAACAGATAGAGATGAGGAAAAAAAAAAAAAAAAAAAAAACTAGAAAACATGGGGTTGCACGACCGTATGTTTATTTTCTTTTTCTTTTTTCTTTTCTAGTTTTATATTTTTAATAGTGATATCTTTTTTTTATTATTCTAAATAATTTAAGAGTGAAATTGGAAGTTTCAGGATAAAAATTTAATTATAGGGTGAACAAAATATTTAGTAGGGTAAAAATAGTCTCGTCCATTACAAAAGAAAAAAAATATAGAGAAAAATATAAATATACGCATTTTTCTTCCAAACTATCACTATCACCCGCTAACTTCAACTGTACCCCTATTCAACTGCTAAACATTGGTTTCATCATTTTTAAAATGCTTTTTTTTTTTTTTCAAAATTAAATGCACACACAATGTGTGTTTCCTTTCTAGTATATATACATATATCATCTTGTTTAATTTAATTGTTAAAAAATGAGTGTCAATTTCAGTTCCCTATAATTTCTAGAAGCAGAAAGTCAGAAACCAACAAGCCAACCATAATTGCTCGACAGTAAAACAGTGAAGTCAGGAAACATTATACATATTCATAATAACTTAATCTTAGTTTAACGGTAAGTACTAGAGATGGAAGTTGGAGTCCAGGAGTCCTAAACCAGCCTACTGAAACAGTACTTTACAACATCAGCCCCAAACTACTACGAGTTTCTACTACAGCCTAGTTCTACAAGTCCATGGTGGTAAAAATTCAAATTCAGCCTTTACTACGAGGCTTGGCTTCAGAAATTTGACAAAATTAAAGAATGTAACGCATTCACCAAAGCACCTTAAAGACACACGTTTTCCCTTTCCTCTTCTTCTAGCTTACACATCCAGTATGCTGAAATCCCCAAGTTAAACAAAACAGGGAAGGAGGTTGTCTGATTTTATCTTTCACAAAGTCCACACCATCAAGACACAGTCGTTTTCACCCTTGGTCACCATGGCAGCAGAACATTAAAAAAGACTCAACTGCTTGTGTTCTGATGCTTACCTCCCCCAATAAAGCAATTTTATATTTTTACTTTATATATGTCTTGCCATCATTCTTCATTCTGCAACATCCATTACTTGTACACGGATTCCTCAAGTCAGATGGAGAAAAGCACTCGTTTCATTTCCAATTTCATGAGCTCCTTGCCAAATCTTTGCCACTGTATTCTCCACTTCCAAATGATGCAGCTGCAGCAGCCACATCTATACCACCACCGATGGATGTAATTAGGGCTGACAGACCACCATTGGGGTTATTACCGGCAGCCATTCCCAATCCCAAAAGATCAAGTGTGGTTTGCTTAGGACCAAACATCGAAGGACTTCCCATCATTAATTCCTTCCATCCAGAACCATCACAAGGAAGACCAAGTCCAAGCCCTGCAGCAATTGAGGCACTATCCGATTCTGCTTGCCGCTGATTCCATTGAATGCTATCTTGTTGTGCGGAAGAAGATGAGGAGGAGACAATGCCAAACCCGCGAAGCAACGATGCATTAGTTGCTGCTGCACCCATTTGAGCAGCTTTCTGAAGTAGTGCAGTGGCAGACATAGCTGGTTGTGGTGGAGGCGCATACTGCCTACGCTCCTGTCCTGCAGACCCGAAAATTGAGGATGCGTGATTGGTTGAGAGGCCAAGAGAGATAGGCTCAATTGAAGAAGATGGCGCTAGATCAGTTTGTTGATCCGGTTGCCCCATGGCTCGAATTAAGTCGGTAAATGCAGGAGGCTGAGGAGGTTGCAAGCTTGCTCCAGATGTTGTTGAAGAAGTAAATAAACTTGCAAATACACTACTGCTTGTACTACCGTTGCTGCTTGAGCTGTTGCTGCTGCTACAGTGTCCTTTCTGCTGAGTCACAGCAGGGGCATCTTCTGGGGGATTTTCAGGCAACTCTGGCACTCCAACTAAAGGAGACACGATAAAACCAAAGAAGAGACCCTTAAACATACATCATGGAAAGTTAAGCCTTTCTCTATGAAAGACTTTTGAAAGGAAAAGGAGGATCAATAATGGCTTCTTTTCTCTAACCCACTCTCTCTTTTTGAGCCTTCGATCGCTTGTATCTTTATTGAGATTAAACAGTTTGAAAGCCTAAAGTTTAATGGAACCTCTAAGAAGCTTATTTTTATTAATTTGTCCAATTCCCAAATCTCTGATCAGTTACGATGCTGTGTGATGCATATTCCAGTTGACAAGAAAATTCATAACAGACAAAAACTACTAAACTCCAAGATCCATAAGAGAAAGAGACAAGAGAGACAGCAAAAAGATGATAAAAGATTTTGGATTTGTTGTTTATTTAGACTCAAACCACCTCCAGACAAAACCCAACTGAAAAGATGGGAATTTTCCAAATTTGGGTATATTTACCTGAACCCTGAATAGGCAGAGCTGCTGGCTGAGACGGAGCTGAAGAACTTGTGGGTTGGGATGGAACTGAAGCCTGTGCTGGTGGTGGAGGTGAATTTACTGTTTGAACCTTTGGGTCTGATTCTGAATTCAAATTCACATTTTGAGTCTGAGAAGGACCTCTAGCACTTTCCTCAGCCAAAGCATCACAGAAAGCCCTGTGTGTTATGAAGCTATCCCTCCTTCAAAAACCAAAACCAAAATCTTCAGCAAAAACCCAAAACCCAACAAGTCAAGCTCAAAAATATAAAACTTGATAATATAAAGATTATAACTTTACCTTGAAAACAAAGTCCCACAATCACATTTATACTCTCTGGTGCCACAAATCTTAGAATGAGCTTTCCAATCCGACTGAACCGCATATTTCTTCGAGCACTTGTCGCATTTCCACTTCTTCTCGCCGTGCTTTCTGCAAAAGTGCTTCTTAATCCCAGTCAGATCGCCCAAAGCTCTAGAAGGATCGTGGTGGACACAAGAAGCTTCAGGGCAGACATAGACTCTCTTCTTGATCTCTTTGCTCGATCTCTGTCTCAGCTTCCACGGCAGATTATGACCTCGCCGATGGAGCTGCAGATTCTGATCCCTCTGAAATCCTTTGTTGCAAATTTCGCAAACAAATCGGTTCGTTGCCATAAGGGTCTTGGGAGACAGAGCAATCACCTCTGCATCTGGATCTGCAACAAAGTCAAACAGCCCAGAAATCCAATTTAAGCAAACAAGTCGTGGTACCAAAACTGTACAGAACCGATTTGGGAGCTTTCAAATTACCTGGCATTCCCGGCAAGTTTCGCTTTTTCTTGGTGGTGGGTTTTGGAGCCGGAACTGTTTGGTTACCGGAGGAAGAAACGCTAGCCTCCCCTGAAGCTGTGGAGGAGTTATCTAAGTCGGTCGGCATCGGAAAACTAAGGGCACTTCTTACTTGTGTGTTGGTTTTTTGGAATTCAATCTACAGAAGAAGAAAAGCAACAAAAAAACAAAAATCTACCACTTGGGTTTTATCTCAAAACTCCAAAGAAGAAGCTTTGTCGGTACAAGTATTCATTTTCTAGGGTTCAGTTTCATCTCTATCTCATCTACCGGTCAAGGTCTACCCTTTTGTTGGCTATTCCCACCTACCAGCTCATAATCTCTGACCAAAATATCCAATACCCCCAGAAACACAATGATTAAACCCAAGATTGTAAAAACAAAGCAAACCCCAAAATTCAAAACTCTCCCCAACAGTGAAAATTGATCATAATCAGAAAACTGAACCCAACTTCTATCTATCTCAAAGCTGCTTTTCTGAGTCCTACTTCACAGCTACTTACACTATATGAACAAAACCCAATTGAGCTTTCAGCTCAACGGAACAGAGATGAGAAAACGACAGCCTTTTTATAAGACCCCTCTGTGAACAGAGAGAGAGGATGGATTGAGATTCTGTGAATAAAAGCTCTGTGTGACTTGTGAGAGGCGAAGTCTTTAGCTGAAAAGTAGAGAGAGAGAGAGAGAGGTTATTAGTTTAGATTAAGCGAGTTTAATTTAGTGTTAAGCTGGCTTGGCCATGACTTCTATTGCAAGCTTTGCAGCTATTCACAGTACACGTGTCGGGTTTTGGAGGCGTATAATGTCGGGCGGGGGTGGTTGTCGTTTAGTGAAGTGTTTGAATGCGTTTTGGCCTACCAAAAAGGACAAGATTAATGGTCGACGACCGGGGATTTAAGTTCAGAAAAGTCAAACTACTTTTGTCCTGATATGAAATTTGGTGGCCTTTGTTGTGTTCTGGCCCACTCCGATGTTGGACGCGTTGTTGGGTTTCCCAGGCCTCTGACCGCGTGGAATTACTGCTCCTTTTTTTCTATTTTTTTTGGGTTACTGCGCGGTGAAATGAGATGTGGGTTTACACGTGGGAGTGGAAATGTATGCACGTGGATTTTTGTGCGTAATAGCGGGTGTGATAATCATAGTCAATCCGACCTCATGCAGAAGAAAACCCTAGAATAATATCATGGTTTCTATAGTTCTATTGCTTTTATGGAAATGGAACCCTGTTTATAGACGATAGGATAAGACTTTGAGGCATCGAGCATTGGAATCTCGCATTTCGAAGAGAAAAACGTGAGTACGAAACTCACCGAACGAATTGAAAATCGAAATGGAAATGAAAGAATAGTATGACAAGTTGTATAGTCTATTTTAGGGTTTGATTTCTAATTGTAATGGAGGTGCACGTATATGAAGAGCTCATATATGAAACCTCAACAAACTTAGAAGCGCTATTGATCGAACATGAAGAGAGCTAACATAGGTCAGTTTAGAAAATTATATTGCTATAAAATCTCATTTACATATAAACACTTTCTACAAATTTAATTTAGTGTGAATTACACGTGATTCACTGTTAATCATCGTAATTTGAGTAATTATCATCTATATCTTGAACTAAATATAACATATCTTTATATATTTTTTATATCTTCTTATTCAACTATATTCAGCTACTAATAATGTGAATGCACTTTATTGAAATGCTAATTATTTATATATATATATATATATATATATATATATTATAAACTACCTTAATACAAGTCCATAGTATTTAGATTCATTGTCCAAAAGATTAGTATTAGGGTTCCTGTTCTAGCTGGTTTGAATGCATCTCAAGTAGTCAGGACTCAGGAGTACTATTACGCCTGACATTTTATTTTCCAAGTAAGAGAAATACGATCATATTAGACAGAAAACAACAGTATAAGGATAGGACGAAAGGTTGACGTAAAATATAAAACAACTAAATGATACCTGGCATGCATGAAGGCAACGAAGGCAAGAAGAAGACACATAGCATTCCACCATAAAACGACAGCTTAATTAAGATCAACGAAGTCGTCTTGATCGATCTTCTCCAGAAACAAAACAAAAGCCCAGTTGGGTGTCTTCATCGATAAGATGGATTTATGCAGTAGGTGCTATAAATTAAAGGATAGGGTCAAATATATAGAAAGGGTCAGAACAGTGAGAACACCATTCAAATATCCTAATGTTCTTGGTTTGTCTGTATTCACTTGTAAGTGGCGCTAATTTCATCGTAAAGCCATTTTATTATAGAAATGAAATCAAAGTTTTTCATGCAACGTAGATTTTTTGCGATTCATGCACACTCTTTCTCGTCCTCTATTCCGTCAACATGTTCTGGATCATAGATGATCAAGAGGAAATTAATAATACTTAAAGGAGGATAATCTTAAATAACAGGCTAGGGACATATTTTCAAATTTCTCGGCCCCATTTTTCTGGGATAGAGACAAGTCCTAGCAATTAAACATCGATCTCGGGGTTCTTACTCAACAGTACAGGCGACATTTGATATCCTTGATTTCGGTACATTTGAATTGTCGAAACAAGAATTTTCTGTGAGAGTCCAAGCCATAAAAGGATGCTTGGGGATTTTTCTGATAGGGAATCGGAGTAATTTTGTGGAATATTAATAGATATGTGTGTGCTAAATATATGTTGAAGGATTTTACTCCTCTATAACATTTTCGAAGCTTTATATATGACGTATTTACTTATTTAAAATAATAAATTCGTGAATTTTATCTTTTAATTTTTTTGAAAGTAATGATTTCATTCATAGCAAACACAGATTAGAGTAGCACAATACATAGTTCCATCAGAGAGATAGGTGTCATTACATTTAAAGACAATTCTGCTCCTTTATGTAGGAGCCTAGCAAAAACAGAAAATTTTAAACTATAAAATAGCAGACAGAGTTCCCGGTGTCAATGCACTCAATTGCGGTACACCAAAAAACTTTGCACCTAGATATATAGAATCAACTATCATTATGTAGGCTAGAAACAAAAAAAAAAAAAACCTTAAAATTTCTCATTGCCCTCCGGGATCTTCCGAAAGACAAGGAATTTATTGTAATAAACAAACCTAAAATTTAGGGATGGGTTAAGGACAAACATCTCAACCCACCATAGAAGCCCAAAGAGGACAGCCCCAGGAAAAAGAGGCACAAAACTCAGGCCCAGCAAAAATTGGCTTGGCCCAACCCCAAAACATCATGTTCCCCACTGACTAGGCGCATGTACAGCTCCGGTGTAGGTCCAGTGGTCTCCTCCGTCGCGCACCAACTTCATCCAGACGACCCACGTCACTACGACCCCCACCACCACGCCTTAAGTCAAAAAGCCTCTAGCCGAGCCATGCCGCACCAGAATGCGCTGCACCACGCGTCGTGCTCTCCGATCCAGGCTCCCTCATTGCCGCCCAGTCACCACCGACATGCTGGATCTGGAAGTCCCTCGATGAGGCACGTCATCCATGTAAAGACTTGGGAGAATGAGAATTATTTATTTTCAATTATCGATCGAGTTGTTAAGAAAAAATTGAATTAATTTATTGAGACCAACTTAAATTCTGATTCTCGATCTTTGCATTAATAAAGACAAAAGAGCTCTTGTTTTTATTATTATTATTATTATTATTATTATACCAGAAATAATATCAGAAATCTCCACTAAATTTATGTATTCGATATGCACTAATTAGCAAATAGTATTCAACTGCCTACTCTATTTCTATTTTATTTTTATCGATATCACACGGTATCCTTAAAGGTTTTCTAGGCTCATAGACTAATCTGTGCCAGGAGATAGGGCTCATGTCAGAACACTTCCCTACTCTAACCACTAAGAATAGATTAGGATTTAACTCTAATCAACGTCGGAGGGATTCGAAGCCGCGTGTAGGGTACAACACCTAGAGACTCTTACCAACTCGACTACTTGTGGTGGTTACTACTCTATTTTTCTTAACAAAGTGGTAACATACCGGAATAACTCTATCACGAAGAAACATCATTACAAATAGTACAAATTTTATACTATGTTGTCGCACAAAAACAAATCCGGCGACCCTCTGTTTCATCCTGCCACTAGAAGGTTGCATCTGTTTAATCAAGTAAATAGCTTGTTGCCACTCTAAGCCAGACAATGCACACTGATGTGTGCATACCGGGACAAGCCCACGTCGCCCTACCACATATCGGTAAGAACTTATTTCCGGCATAAAGCCACAATCTACTAAAAAGCAACAATAAAACAAACCAAGAAAACTAACAGCAAGCCAAAAATGGCCCAATGACTCAATCCAAGCCCAATCTCCAACCCAACTAACGTAGAAATTGTAGGAGCCCAACAGCTCCCTTGACTGCTTGCCATCGTCACACCTTCATCTACTTTGCACCGCCACAGTCGTCACTCCACTACTACCCCAGCACCCTCCTTGGTCAAACTACATCCGCCCCTCACCGTTCTAGGCTTCTAGCCAACCTCATCAAAGCCAACGCCTCCTCGTCTCCAGGATCTCGGAAGGAAATCAACCTCGAAATTGAGGTCACCATCCAACCTGCCTACCAATCAAACCATGGAATCCATCACCACGGTGACCTATTCAAACCAAGCAACATTCATTGATAGTGCAAAATCAACCAACTAGCCCTCGAACCTCACAAGCCAAAGTGAAACCAAACATACGCCTTGCAAACACGGATCCAAAAGCGCCGACCTGGCCTCCCGCCACTTACTTGTTGTTGAACGCTTGCAAGAGATACCCACCAGGACCCTCACCATTTGAGAGAAACATCAGGAGGAACCTACAAGCCTAAGAAGGACAGAGCTTGTTCAGCTGCACGCGCCACACTCTGACGAGGCCCAGGGCCCACACCCACACTAATACGCTGAGGCTCATGCCCACGCAGATGCGCTGCCAGACAAGAAGAGTTGTCGACGAGGTCCTAGCTATTAGAGAGAAAACGAGAGCGGCCAACATCAAGAGTTTATTATGAGTAGTTAAGAAAATCACAACATTGCCATAATAAAGTTACTATGAAAGTTTTTTACTGATGCTACATGCTTCAAAAATGGTTTTAGTTTGCTTGATTTGAGTTTTTTTTTTTTTAGGGTGAAAAAAGGAGCCAGGGGCCCAAAGCAAAACTAAAAGGTTTCTACATGATAGCTAACAGGCACTTTTAAAAACAGTTTACCAAACACCTCAGCTGCTTCATCTCACAGCAAGTTTAGAAGTGTTTCCTCTCACAACAAGTTCAGAAGTGCTTCATCTCACAGCACAACAATCTCAAACTAAACCCTACTAACCCACCCTTCTAAAGCACATGAAACACTAGAATTGAAGAAACTTATGGCTAATGTAAAAGTAGAACTATGCTAACATCGTACTTGATTGTCTTTTTCTGTAGGTTCTGATATAGTGATATTTTTCAACAAAATTTTTGACTGCGCCACTGTCAGAATCACAAAAGGGTGCGGCTATTGCCACCCTACCATTTTCTTAGTTCATCCTACAAACATTTGAATTATTGAAAGAATATATTACCCAAGTGCAAAATGACTAATAAGTATACTAATTTTGTGAAATCTAAATCTGGAAGGAAAATTAAATGCATAACCAATTAATTAAATACAAATACTACTTAATTTTTCACTGGATAACGTTAATTTTTATCTTCTCCAACCAAATTTGAATTTATTAATATTTTTTATAACTTTTTGTTGTCTCCTCAACGTAATCTGTGATTCAATTTACAAAACTATTAGTGTTAACTTCATCATCTTTGTAATACTCTTTGTAAAACAATAAAAAATAAAAATAAACAAAAACAAAAAAAATCTCTTCTTCATTGTTCATAGTTGTTAACATACTAATCTTTTAACATGGATTAAATTAGATGAACATTGAAAGTTTGAAACTAAACGAAAAAAGAATTAAGAAAATGGAAATAAATCAAATTATGATTTTATAGGAAACTTTAATAATTGGTATAAATTAAATGAGAGTTTTTCATTAAAAAAATATTCTTTAATTGGATGTGTCATATATGAATATTTATGAAAAAATAAATGAGTTAGATAAGTAGATATAATAATAGAAATTAAAATGTATGGTGAAATAAGCAAGTATGGTGAACAAAGAATATAGTAGGGTGACAATAACCGCACCCATCACAAAATTGACCAGAGCAAGTTGAAATGATTTTGAATACATTTTCATTAATTTTTCTTATGGTCTGGAAGCAACACTTTCTGACTTTCGGTTAACAACAATGCAAGTTATTCGTTTAATTGAAAAATAATTAAGAAAGATTCTGAAATAGGATAGGCTAAATTAAGTACGTACGAAGAGACGGTAGAAGCTTAATCAAAGCCTTAAACAAGGGGGCTAATTGTGATTTTTGAGTCCCTTAATATATCGAGGTGATGATAGTAAATGACCCTACAACGCTTTTTTGTCAAATATTGCAGCTTCTGTTCGATCGTAACATTGCTGAGATCTGCCATTAAGTTTATAGGGTCCATCGTTCTGGACCATCTACTGAATTCGATCTGGTATATTTTGCAATATGGATCTAGCTTGGGATAGGATTTTCAGATAACTAAATATTAGACTACAAACTCACACAATCGATCAAGAAATATATGAAAAAAAAAATTACACAGTCCATCGAAAGCTAAGGTTGATGAAAGTTAAGAGCTTTTGATGTTTGATTTTCTAATCTCTAATACAAGCTGCTCATGATTTACGTTTAGAACTCAATAGCTCTTTGTAAAAAAGAGAAAATTACTACATAGCTTTTCGATCTTTCCAATGGTTCTTGCTTTGTTTACTTGTAATATATCACAACTTGTACGTACTTAGTCTATACGGCATGAATTCCTGCATGGATCATTTTGAATTTATAATTTGTAATCGAGACTCGATGCCAAATTAAGTTTATAAAATATGGTAGGTATCGAGTCGATGGTGAAAATGCTTAAAAATTACATACCCACAACAAGAAAAGATCTAGAGCCTTAATGAAAAAAGCTTCAATTGATCGTCTTGTTGCTCTAATGTTCCATCACTTACATGAATCTTGCCATGCATGCATGTGCTTTTCACAACCCTTTTCTCTTTCTCCCTCTGTCTTGTTCCTTTCATGATGTGGTTTTTCAAGGTCATCAGTTGCTGGGATATGAAAACTACGAGTCATGGACCAATTAAACAGTCATTTATACAATTTGGTTCAAAATTAAAGAGCTGTTAATGGAATATGACTGGCCTGTATAGCTAAGCTAGGTCTCTTAGTTCATTAGGTGAGAAGTGGATATCTCAAACTTTTCTAATAGGGTTCCCATCGCCCTTTAATTGGCAACCTCACTACAAAAGGTGATTCCATCTCTTTAATTTGCAAATTGTGCATGACAGAGACACAAGAGGGTGGCCAGCGGGATATCACGATTTCAACTCTTAAAATCATCCAAACCCAAAGAAAGATTGTATATTGATCGACGTTGCCACCACAACAAAAGGAGAATGGAATCACATCCATGTGAGATAGGAAATCGATATTTCTGCACAAAAACGACAGATCGAAGAACATATACAAACCCTAAGATTAAACCAACAATAACGTAATCATGAACACATAAATGAATTATTGAACTATTGGTTGATGTAAACTCTTATATTAATTAGGTTGTAACAATAGTTTAATAACGTAATCACAAGCGTATAAATGAATGATTGACAACCGTTAATTGATGTAAATCTTATATTAATGTTGTTTAGACGAATTTTTAACTAGAGTACTAGACATTCATGCATGTATTTATAGTAGAAGAGAAACTAGACTTCATCATCTTCGGCAAATTAAGTAAAGAAAAAGAAAAGATCATTGTGCTAGGAAAAGTAATGTTGATAAAGGAGACTTTTGAGTGTAAAAGTAGAAAGAACAGATCGAATTAGATGACACAGTGCGGATTTTGATATTCCACACGTCTAATATAATTTTTGGAAATAAGTATAGATAGAAGTCATTAATTTTAGGGTTTATAGCCTATGAATTTTAACAATATTGTGTCAAATTAAACAATCAAATTCTTCTATTTCCAGTTATTAGGAGTGACCTCATTAAAACACTGTCCGTTAAAAGGAACAAATGGACCAATATTACAACCAACTAGGTACGAAACAATTTCAAAGTTCTACAAAATTATAAGTGGCCTCATTAAAACAATGTCCGTTAAAAGGAACAAATCGATCAGTACTATAACCAACTAGGTACGAAATAATTTTAAAGTTCTACAAAATCATAAAGATTCTGAAAAATGGTCTTAAGTGGTGATGGGAGGCAATGAGCATGAATAAATTGCTCGACGGCCAGATCAACATTGATTGATTAGCTTGACCACCCAGCAATTCCAAATTTCAAAACTCATCTGCCTCAAACGAAGCATTAATATGAAAGAATCATTGATAAAAAACATGCCCACTTTTTGAACTAAAATTCTCTAATCACACTAATTGCGTACTGTTCTCTTTTCAGGACCAATGAAGGGATTTAGTGAATTAATTCTTGTATATGTTTTGGCGGACACTTAGTTTGTTGCCACTGTGAAGAATATGTTGGACTGTTGGTTGGAACTGGGAACCTGTTCCTGTGTTACCGAGTGACCTTTATTACTCCAAAAGAAAATGAAACAATAAAATATGGCTGGGCCGGCTTGTACTAGTTAAACAATGTTTTCCGATCCTTTAGATGTCCCAATAAAGCCTCGCAAAATAATTGCTTCATGTATTGTGTTTTCTTGTGACCTGCGATGATTATCAAGTCAGAAGAATAGAAACTCTCTGATAGGGTTACATTTCTCAGCACCCTAGCAAAAGATGAAAAGATCACGGAAATATTATACATAGTAGCACTATGATGCCTAAACTCTTCAAATCCGTTTGTTTCTCTATATCACACCGCAACATGAGGTCTCCAACAAATGATGTATGAATTCTAATGGAACTAAAATTATTTTTCACTTGCCCACAAAAGGAGATTGTTTCTTATGGATTATGATGTTACTCTCAAGACCAAACCCTTTTGATACTCTCATTACACACTTTTGTATATATAGGGCTCAATTATGTAAGAGTGCTCGTGTTAGGGAACACTTCTATGAAAGCGATTTTGTTACAAGCACATCGAAGGTTTCTTTAGAAAAATTTCAAGTACTTGGTCACTCGAAAGGAACTATAACAGCTCAATAGAAATGTCATTTACACTCCTGATGCATAATACTGTCTCAACACAAGGCTAAAAACAAAGAAAAAAAAGACCACAGCCAAAAATGACCTACAAAACCAGCTAAGCTCAAAATTTGTCATCAAAGTGAAAAGCGCGATGTAATCAGTAGTAGCTTGCTTTTCCTCTCCTCACTCAGTTTTCACGTCTGGGTCCTGTCCTCCGACGAGGAGCAGCACCAGTTTCCTTCTCGTTCTCACCTGAAGAACCTTCCTTCTCACTCTCCTCTTCTTTCTTCTCCAGACCACTTCCAGAAGCCTCAGTGGCTACAGGGGGTTTCTTCTCAACCTTTGCGGGTTTCTTCCCACCGAAAAGGAACATGAAAAGTGCTGTTAAGATGATCACAGCAATGGAGCCAACGACACCAAGCGTGATATTGGGTTGTTCCTCTGCCTTCTCAATGAGATCAATTATCTTAGACTTGTGGGCAGCTAAGAAGGGAACATCTGCAGCCTTGTATAGAATTTCAAATATCTTCTTCTGGACGTTGGCTAATAGACCTTCTGAACTAGGAACATCTTCCTCAGCCTTCTCTTTCTCCTTCTCAACTTCAAATTTTGGTTTCCACTGGGTCTCTCGGTATGAATGTGCAACTTTCTCATCTTTTGTTATCAAAATGTTGTCAAACAATATACCATCTTGCATGGTCCAGATCTCAATACCAACTGCAGCAATGGGCTCAAAGTTAGGTTTCTCGAGCTCAAAGTAACTGGGGTTAGGAATCTCCTGAGGCTTCCAAATACCCTTGTAACTGGGGTTATCGATGAGTGGTGCATGCCATTTTCCCTTGTAAGCTGGATTCCTCTTCATTGGCCTCTTCCATTCACCACAACCAGGGGCAGTCACACACTTGGGGTTGTCAATCTTAGGGGCCTCCCACTCACCATCCTCCTCGTCATCCCAATCCTCTGGCTTTGTGGCTTCAGGATCATCTACCTCCTCAGGCTCATCATCCAAGATCCAACCATCCTTCAGGTTTCTCTGCTTCCTCATCTTCAATTTCCATGGGTGCATCCTCATCCCAATCATCAGGTTTAACTGCATTAGGATCCGGAATTTTGGCTCTCTCATCCCAATCCTCAGGCTTCTTATCTTCTGGATCAGGAATTGTCTTGGCAGGGATAAGTGGAGGCATAAAATCTTCAGTTGATAAAAAGTTGGCCTTCTTCTTCTCCTCTCCATCAACCAGAATTATCAACTCGTTATCAGGTTTGATAATGGCAGTGTATACATGAGAAAGTTTGTCAGCCGGAACAGAGGGTGGGGTGGTAAGATGGTGTTCAACATACTCTCCACTCTTAGGATTCTTATGCTTGAAAATGAAGTGAACCTTGTTTGTAAGTCCACATTTGTCAGGTCCAAACGTGATAGAATAAGGCGACTCATTGTCAAATATCTTAGGTTCCCACCCAGCCTCCTGGGGTCGAAGGTATTTCAGATAGGCGCCACCACATTCAAGCCCATTGTGGAGACGAGTCTCAAATTGGAGGACAACAGTCCCATCCTTGAGGCTCACAGGCTCATCAAGCTCCTTAACTATTGCATACTTCTTAGCCTTCTCACTCACAAGAAGCCCAAAATCCTCATGGCCCTCACTCTTTGAATGCTTCCAAACACCTTGATACTCATCTTTGCTGGACACGGTCCAACGCCCTTCAAATGATTCGTCGAACGAATCGTAAAAGACCGTATCATCGGAAGCAGAAAGCTGCTGAATAGAGAAGCAGGCAAAGAGCACGAACAGCACCGAAACGACGCCGAAGCGAATCACAGTACTTGCTGCAAAAGCACTTGCAATAGTTCTTTTGGGACTTCAAAAAATCACCAAAAGTACTTTTATATGTTTGGGCTTAGCAGTTTGGCCCAACCTCAAATCCAAGCTCTTGCTGAGCCCAAGACCCGTATATATTTGCTCAAAAACTTTTCGTCACGGTTTAAAAACGGCACACCCACAAAGCCCACCAAAGAAAAAAAAACTCCTCCACAACCTCCCCAAAACCTCAGTCTCACGGCGTCGCCTTCCGTTCCCGCCGTTCACCGGAGCATTAGAACCACAGAGTTCCGGCGAGTATGGACTTAGACGACCTCGAAGGGCCGAGCAAGCCTGCTCGGGTCTCCAGGTTCATGCCCCGGTCCAAAAACGCCCCGCCGAAACCGAAACCCGAACCCGCCGTCAAAAAAGAACCCGCAAAACCGGTCCCAAATTCCGAGCCGGAACCGCTGCAGCTGCTCAAGCCCAAGCCGGAAGCACTCGATGACGTGGCGCTTCCCGCAGTGGCGGAGAAGAAAGAAGAGAAGCAAGAAGAAGGCGCCAATGGAGATGATTCAAATGGCGCCGTGAAAATGGAGACCGATGGAGAAGCGAAGGAGGACGACGATCCTATGGAAGAAGACGACGCTGAAGACACCGTCGTTCGTGAAATTGACGTCTTCTTTAATCCTAGGGTCGATTCCAACACTCAGGTCTGTCACTCTCTGTGTACTAAACTCTAATCTGTCTCAATTTGCCCTAATTCGTTTTTCAATTTGGGATTTTCAGTTATACGTTTTGCAATATCCTCTGAGGCCTCGGTGGCGGCCGTACGAGTTGGAGAATCGGTGCGAGGAGGTGAGATTTTCGGCTTGGATGACTGTTGTATTGAGCATTTGCTTTAAGAGGAGTCGCAGGTACTGACATTGGGTTTCGTTTTTACAGATAAGAGTGAAACCTGCCACTGCTGAAGTGGAAGTGGATTTGTCTCTAGATGTTTACTCGAAGAATTGTGATCAAGAGTTTGCTGACAGGCTCAAAATGACAAAGCAGGTCGATTTCTTATGCATATGAACTTTGAATGTTGTGACATCGTTGGCTATAGTTTTATGTTAAGTAATGGGGTAGTGTGTTCTTGTGCTTTTTCTTAGACTTTGGCTACAGAATGGGATCCCTGCCGTTCAACTGGCTATGCCGTTGGCGTTTTGATGGGCAACAAGGTATGTATTGCAGTATCATCCTACTTTTGTGATATGTGGATACTTGTCGTACTTATGTTTTCTCTTAGTTGCTGACAAGGTCTGCCAAAAGCATGAGCATATTAGGGAACAAAACTAAGGATTTTTGGTTTGTTGAACGTGTCACATAATTCTAATCCCCAAGGTAGTTCATTAAAAAAAGGTGCTTTTGATATGTAATTTGGACATTTATGAATTTATGGGATTGCTTGGTTGATGGAAACTATGCATTTGGCTTCACTGAATGTATGTATAATCTAAATTTTGTTTCATGATTTTCATGGACTGTGCCATTCCCTTACTTGGTAGAAACGTGTGTGGGTTGACTTATTGATGTTGGGTCGTTGAAAATGTGTCGCACTTTCTTCATCTTGCAGTTACACTTGAATCCTGTTCATGCAGTTGTGCAGCTCCGACCATCACTGGAACATTTAAAGCCTGGTGGCTCAAAACGGAAGGGCAAGGCCACAGGGGATGCAGTAGTTACAGTTAAAAGAGAGAATTCTAGTGAGGAAAAATCTTTGGCTCCATCAAAGAAACAGGTACTCTCTTTCATCCCAGAGATTGACTATATTTCACAAGTTTTGGTTCTGTATTTTCTTCTGTTATTTAGGTATATTTTATAACACTTAACTGAATTCTACGTTATGAAACTATTAATTCATCTATTTCTGTTCCAGAACAAGCGTGTGGAGTCCTCAACTGAAGATGAAGAGGTATGAGAATTTGCTATTTGAATTCTGATTTCGTAAGAAAGGTTGATAACCAACAATGGTTTGCTATAATCAGCCATTACTAGTGTTTCCCTTTATTTTGCTTTTCATTTTATTGTTCTTGATTGTTGTTGTTTATTACTGCAGCCATAATTTTTGGTTTTATGGAAGTTAATTCTTTTATGGATTCAAGATTCAATCCTTTAACTCAACACAAGTCTTGTAACTCTTGTTTTCCTTTCTATTGAATACTTTGACTGAGGATTCAGTCTTAACGATTTTTGCAACTTTGATTACTTTTATTGGTTCTTTAACATCCTTTATCTTCTAATTTGTTGATAGCTTGAGGAACAAACAAATTGGTCATTTTTCTTCATTGTTATGTCGACGATTTTTCATGCTTTTGGATTGTGGTTTTACATTGTTGTTGTTTTATTTCTGATATACTACGGGTCATACATCTATTTCGTTTTGTTAGAAAGTACTTTATCAAACTTGAGAAACTCTGCTGGTGAGATTCTTCTTTTGATTTTGGTTATTTTGGTGGTTTTTTTTTTTTTTTTTTTTTTTTTGAGAATGTTGGTGGTTATTCTTTATCTTACCTGGTGTGGATAAAAAAAAAATTGTATGCCGTGTGGAGAAATAATGGGAATCATATTAATCTTTATCATGATAACAAGCAGACATGCCACTATAGCAATCTTTATTAAACAGTGCACAACTGTTTGACGTGTTACATATTTCAATCATATTGTATTCTATCCAATTTGAGTTTCTAAATGATCCAGTATGGATTGCAGTGGTTGATTTTACTAGATCAGTTGTGATAAATATATATATATATATATATAGGATTTTTCTCAGGTAAGGATGTCCTTACTTAAGGTTTAGGTACGGATTTGGTGTTTTCACCCACTTTCCGATCACATTTTCACATTTTAACCGTTCAGTTTTTAGAGCCTAATGTATAGATCCCCCTTGCAAAATTTCAGCCAATTTGGTGATCGTTAAGGCATCCAAAACTGCAATTTACACGAACGGACCGAATCTGTCGAACCGGAACCGTTCATATTTATAATGATAAATTGCAGTTTTGGATGCCTTAACGATCACCAAATTGGCTGAAAATTTGCAGAGGTGATCTATACATTAGGACCTAAACACTAAACGGTTAAGATGTGAAAATGTGATCGGAAAGTGGGTGAAAACCGAAAATCCGTACCTAAGAAAAACTAAAGATGTCCTTAGTGTAGCCGGACTGTGTATATATATATATGTATATATATATATATATATATATATGGTATGTTACATTCTGCATCAATATGTATCATGTATCTGTTGTTCCTCTTCCAGAGTTGGGTTCCACTTGAGTACCAGGGCTCAGAAAGTGATTTTTCAGCTAGATATTTAAAAAGAATGGTGGTACAAGAAAGTTCTCCCATAGAATTTACAATGACTCCGTATGTCCTGTTCCTACCCAGTACTTACCTTTTCATTTATTATTCAGAGTATTTAAATAAGCCAAACTGATGTTTGAATGGTTACTACTTTTGAAGGTATGACTATGTTAACTCCTTGTGTCCTAGAACGTGCAAAGGCTCTTCCAAAAGGTGCGATCATTTCATATTAGTGGGTTCTCATTTTCATTTCTCTTTATTGGAAAAATCTTAATATGTTATGCCCATTTATTGAGCTTCTCTTTTAGATGCATTATCATTAAATAGGCTGGAAAAAAAGTTATCTATATATATATTTATTTATTTTTTTGGAAAAGGGAAACAAAGTTTTTTGTTAATCACATGGTTTTGTATTCATTTGATGTGTATCTTTATATATTTATTTGTTTGCTGCGGTCACAGCTCACAACTAATGAATAAAAACTTGCCTACTTTTCATTTGAATTTGAAAGATGTGAATTGATGTTGTTTCAGGGCTCTGCTAAACCTGCCTCTGGAGGAGCGTATCCAGAAGTTGTTTGTTGAGGTTTGTTGCAATTTCTTTGATTGTTGTTGTGAGCATAGTTCCCACATATGGGATTCAAAGCCTTTATATTGGGACTCTCCACCCATTGCCATTTGGTGTTTGGTTGGATGCTTCAACTTTAACATGATATTACCGTGGTAAACTTGAAGCTAGTGCATGTCTTTATGGTCTCACCCGGGATCACCTTTTCAAACATATCAACCTGCAGGGCCTTATCTTCACTTATTGCCTTGATGTCTGAAAAGTTTTTAAAGTAACCAAGCAGTTTTCCATTAATTAAAGATTAATTCTGTCTTAACAGGAACCTATTGCTCGCCGGTTCAGTGATCTTAAGAAGTACTATGCTCCTCGTAACCAGGAAAAAGAACTTTTGGATGTCCTTCAAAAGCATGGTCTATTGCTGCGTGATCTCTGGGTTCCAAAAACTGCATTGCTATATCCCAAGAAAGAGGGCTCGTCTAGAAAGAAAGAGGATGACAATCTGCGTACAGCTAGAAATTACATTCTAAATTCATTCCGGAAGAACCCTGTAATTAGTTATTCAGAACTAAACGTCTACCCGCCCCTAAAGCCTCATTTTGACGAAACCTTGAAAGTCTTAGCTGTCTACAGACCTTCGACTCGGGATTGGAAATTTAAAGAGCAATCAGACATGTCATTTGCAGAACTCTATCCAGAGATTTTTGAAAGCCAGGAACAGATCTGGGAAAGGATGGATAAACAATTGGTGGAAGCCCTTAAGCCTCACCGTGATATGAAGAATGCTAGCATGGCTAGTAAGGTTGGGAAATCACCAAATTCTGATAAAGGTCCTAGTAAAAGTGCAAGTGGAGTTCCCAATGGAGGAGTGAGAACCATGTCAGATGAAACCCGAGCAGCTCTACCTGATGCCATCAAGGAAGTTCTTCAGAAACACAAGGTTTGCAAGTAAGATATTGTAGCTTTAACCTTTGCATATTTCACGTTGCAGAGAAACTTTATCCGTTTTTATTATTCAATGATTTATTTTAACCCAGAAGGTGGATTTATGCTGAAGAAATTTTCTGTAGCAGACATATTGGACTCAAAATATAATTGCTAACTTGGCTAGCATCACAAGGTTCAAAATTTTCTATGGGCCTTATCATAATGAAATAGGACCAGTTCTTTCTTAAAAACAAAATAAAAAGAAATAATAATAATTATGAAAATAGGACCTGTTGACACTTAATTCCAGTGTAAACCTTTCTACTTCTCATGCCACCTGCTATATTTTTACCATTTTTTTATTATGCTTGCTATTTGATGCATAGGTTTCATATAGTAGTTTTTTTTTTTTTTACACCAAATTTCTGGCCAATCTGTCATTGGTTTTTGGTAGTTGTGCTACTTATGTACAAGGGATAATTAGTGGTTAAAAATGTCGGATTGATTTGAATATGCACGTTTAATGAATCATGAATGTATGTTGAACTCAACAGCTAGAATCACTATCAAACAGAACAGACCCTAGAAGTAGTTCTAAGGTGGTGTAGAAGATTGTTAACTTTACGTTAAGTGTATTTCAATCTTCTCCCTATGAGCATTTTTGCTCTTCAATGAAGTGCCTCTCGTGTGATACTTTCTTATTCTCTTGTTTGTTTGATGAGGATAGCCTGGGAGAAACCCTTTTTTTAAGCTCATTTTGAGATTGCTGGAGGCAGATATTAGAGTTATGCTATAGTACAAATGAGAGACAAAAGTACACTTTTCTGGTCGAAGTGAAAAAAAAAAAAATATTGACGAATAAACACTCATGAAGGATGAATTGGTGTTTCTTGTAAGGATCTTTGTAGGTGCTTGTGATTTGTGACAAAAAAAATCTTGCTCTTTATATGATTTGGTGGAAGAGGTTGGTGAGGAAAGAAATAGGAAGGGAAGTAGTTTGGATTTTGGATCCCTATATGAGTGTTCTTGTGATCAAAATATTTTTGTAGCCAGGGTATCTATAGATGCTTGATGTTTGTTCATACTATGATACTTGGTCATTAAAGTTTCTTTTCAAATCTTTTTGGTTTGACTGATATGCAACTTTCTTCGCAGCTTTCAGCTGATATGTGATGGATTACGTCATTTGACAGTCGACAGAATGCAGCATCCAAAAGTTGATCCTAAGAGTAAAAAGTTAACAGCTGCAAGGAATGGCCTTGAGGCTCCTCCAGAAGAGCTGCAGAAAGTCATAACACAAGTTGCAGTGAACATTCATGGTTCATATGTCTTGATATCATCACCAGACCACCCAGAGCATGATCAGTTAAGGTTGTTCTCGTTCTCTTCTATATATTGACCATTAGGTGTTGGAACTGTGTGGTGTTCTCAAAGAGGTTGTAAGAATCATTCATTGCATTTTTTTAAGTGTAACTATAGTGATGTTGTGGTGTCTGTTACAAGGTTATTTCCTAATGATCCATCCTTGGTTGTTCGTGCAGGGATGTTGTAATTAAACTTCTACAAGGTAAGAATAAAGGGCCACTTAAAAAGCTGGATGTTACGATAGCTGCTAAGGAGGAACTTGGGAGGGAAATCAGTAATAATGAATATAGCAAGGTAAGTTGTATTTTATGTTTGTAATCTGGCACCTATCGTAACCTTTCTCCTTTCTCCAGGCATGGGAATTCTTTTATTTTTTTCTTTTCACAAGAAAATAAGACTAGGCATTAAAATCCTGAGAAAAGCACTTTGCATTCCTTTTTTGTTACTTAGGATTCCTCTGATACAGAGATCTGTATTCTTCTTCTGCAGGTCATGACTGAACTTTGTGTGTCTAAAGGTTCTCAATGGTACCTGAAAAGTGGGGATGGCGGGCCGAAATAATACTGGAGAAACTGATGATTGAATCGGTGACATTATTTTTTCGCGGTAAAGGAAACTATATTGTAGGTTTTTGTTTATGGCGACGCTAGTGTGTGTGGACGCACTTTGATATATTTAAAGCTATGAATGTTTTCTTTGATCGACGTTGGGTAAATGACCAATGAAACAACAAACCATTAGATAGTAGAATAAACAAAAAGCGAACAAGGTTGAAGTGGACCAAATAAGCATCATACCATACCTGCTGCTTTGCTTAGAGGTTGAGAAGGCTATTATGATTGAATTACTCAACTTTATGAAAATCGTATAGATTCTTTTGTTCAATTTGGTACTGAGAACAAAAAACCGAAGTAGTTCGAAAGTTCTGATTTAGTTAAGTTCTCTGTATTCAGAGATTAAGATCAGATTTAGATGATTCAGAATGAATGTCAATTGAACCAAACCATTACTTGCACTTGAAATTGTTTTTATTTAAAAACGCAAGTACTTAAAGTTTTTATCAATAAAAAAGATAAATAATCACCTGATGTGGTAAGGACGTAAGATTAATCGAGCGACCTAGACATGTAACTACATGTCTAAACTCTTTCACTAGTTTCTTATCTCAGTGCCGCGGGAGCACTCAGTTTCGTGCGTCTTATGCTAAATACTGAGTAAGTGTGTTACTAACTTGCTAATGTAATCGAGATGATTTGTTACCTCATCTCTGATTAAAAAAATATCTTTCACTAGTTTCTTATCTCAATGCCGCGGGGGCACTCGGTTTCGTGCGTCTTATGCTAAATACTGAGTAAGTGTGTTACTAACTTGCTAATGTAATCGAGATGATTTGTTACCTCATCTCTGATTAAAAAAATAATAAAAAAGAAAAGAAGAAGAAGGAATTTACCTTTTATTCTATTTTATTAAGGGAACCTGATTCTATTAAACACGGGCCTGTAGCCCATCTTAAATTCCAGACGGCAACAACATAAGGCCGACAAGGGCACTTGAAATTACCCGTAACAGATAAGAACTTATTTACCCGAGAAAAAACCAGTGCTATATAAAGAAGCGAAAGCACAGTTCGCGAGCCCTAACTTTAGAGCGCTCCGAGTCATTCTCGTCTCGACAATACTCCTATTCAATTCCACCGTCGAATTAAGAGAAATTGGAGCTTCGAGAAAACCGAAAGCCCTAGATGGCCGACTACGAAGGAAGGTACGACGGTAACGGAGAGGACGCTGACGGCTCCTCTCCCCAACCGCGGAGCACTAACCATGGCGGTCTCGACGATTACAGCGATTCCAAATCTCAGGTACTCAATAGTCACATGACCCAGTGCGTGGATTTTTTTTTTTTGGCTTTCGATTTCGCAATTCTAATGCTAAAAGATTGATTCAGAGTGTCGGTGTGATTTCTAGGGTTTGGTTCTTTTTTCGCTCGATGTTTTCCTTATCTCGTTTGAATCTATGCTGTGAAGATAGATTTCTAGGGTTTTGGTTGGGTTGGATTGATTGATTTTGATTGCAGGATTTTTGGCGTGAATTTAATGGTGTTGGATTCACTGTAGCAATGATAAATTTCCCTGTGCATGTCTTCTGATATGAATTTGTTTGATTTTTTGACTGTTAGTATTGAATTTGGTAGATGTTATATGTTTTCTCATTATGGCAGTCTCGTTATCATGCAAGGGCATTCCGTTATATCTTAGACATTCGGATCTCTACTTTGATATTTAGTATCACAAAATTAGGTGTGTTTTTGTATTTTTGATTATCTTTTTTTAAATATGCTATCATTTACTACAACTGATACTGATTTTGTCTCTTTTTCAGCATTCCCGTGATTATGAGAGAGAATCTTCAAAGAGTAGAGAAAAGGGGCGCGATAAGGAGAGGGACAGGGACAGAGAACGGGAGAGAGACAGGGATAGGGATAGGGATAGGGACAGGGACGGAGGGAGAAGCAAGGATAAAGATAGAGAGAGGGACAGAGACAGGGGTAGGGATAGGGAACGAGAAAGGGACAGAGACAGGGATCATGATCGTCATCATAGAGACCGCCACAGGGATCGTGAAAGGAGTGAACGACGGAGAGATAAGGATGATGATGATGATGAGGATCACTACCGTAGCCGCGACCGTGATAGGTATGAGCAATTTTGAGTTATACCTGTCAAATGAATCTTCTTTTCAGAAGATTGATGCAATTCTGGCACCTTGAAATCTTCATTCTTACATAATTATATTAAACTGATCGAGTGTAGATTGCTATTCTTCACATTGAATCTTTCAAAATGTTCTAATTATTTGTTATGAATCCCGCAGGCGGAGGGATTATGACAGAGACAGGGAGGATAGGCATAGGCGCAGGTCTCGTTCCAGGGGTAGATCTGAGCATAAATCCAGATCAAGGTCGCGTTCACGCTCACGTTCCAAAAGGTATATTGTGTGAGAAATTAGTTGTAATTTGGGATAGAAAAAGTTGTTGCATCACTTTGACGACTCATCATATGCACCTAAAGTTTTTTCGGACAACAGAGTCGACTTTAGCTTTTTGTTTTTGGGCTTTACAACTAGTTATTCAGAGTAATGTTCTTGCTATCTTTTGTATTTAGTCTGTCTTCTGTTCCTGTCATGAATCATAAGGGTCGCGTCCTAAGTTTTCAAATGATTAAGCGGTTAAACTTCAGGTTTATGCATATTCAGAGTTATTTAATGTTCTTTTTATCTCTTGCATCTTTTCCTGTCATGAATCATTAGGCCTGCTTCCTAAGTTTTCAAATGATTAAGTGGTGAAAACTCAGGTGTCTGCATATTTTTGAAACGGCTTTCTTTCAAATGTGTTACTTTACTTCACCCATTATATGCAGTGAAATAGAGAACTGTTTGATTCATTTGAAAGCTCAGGTTTCTGTTTTATGTTCATGTTGGTATATGATTTTTTATTTCGGAGTAAAGTAATCTCCCACATATATGTTTTATGTATTGGCTTTGTTCATAAATGCTGACATTAACTACTTGCAGCAAAAGAATTAGCGGTTTTGACATGGCGCCTCCTGCTTCTGCACTATTACCTGGTGCTGCTGTTCCTGTGACAGGTATATTCCCCCCCCCCCCCCCCCCCCCCCCCCCCCCCCCCCCCCCCAGACTTAGGATTATTGTATTTTGTTAACTGCTTTTGTCTTTGTTGGACTAGTGTGGAAACTTCATATCCCATTGCATGGTGTATATTGGTAAGCTATATTTTATTCCTTCACTTGTGCACTTAGCTATGATAAAGCTCCGGTCTCTGGAAGGGTTATAATTTCTCTTTTTATTGTTTACTTGGTGACATAATTCTGGGACTGAGAGATTTTTCTGGTTTTTCTTGTGTTTCGTGTTTTTCCTTGTTTGTTTCTATGTCTTGTATGTTGTTGTAAGAAGGCAATGTTGGGCTACTTGCCCCACTGTGCTGACAATGGGTGTGAGCCGACTTCTGTAGCTTTTATGTACAAGGAGGAATCAATGCACCGGTTGGTAGTCTTACAAATATTTCCTCCAGAACTTGTAAATGATGTACTTATTTCGTCTCTTTTGATAAACTATATTTTTGAATGTTGGGAAATGCTCAAGTATCATGGTAAATGAAGTGGCGGAGGAGTCATTTGGCACTTGTAGTTAACGAGTCTTAGAAATTATTATTGTATTGCTCTGATGGCTAAAATATGATCTAATTTTCTCTGCAGGCCAGATTCCTGGAGCTACTCCAACCATTCCTGGGATGTTCCCAAATATGTTTCCTTTGGCGACTGGCCAGGTACTTTCTCTCGCGCTCTCACTCTCTCAAACACGCACGCACGCACACACGCAAGCACACACTTTCTCCTTTCCTCCAAAATGATGTGTGATGTACATCTTAGTTTTCCTGATTCTCTTTAATTTTTTACTTTTGTGTGCTTGCAGCAGTTTGGAGCACTTCCAGTTATGCCTGTGCAGGCAATGACTCAACAGGTTGGCATTATTGTGAGAATTGCTGTTCTTTATGAACTATTTCCTATATACTACTGTCTACTTATACGGACTTTTTCTGACATCAATTGTTACTCATGTTGGTATCAGGCTACTAGGCATGCTCGGAGGGTGTATGTTGGAGGGCTTCCCCCTACAGCAAATGAACAGGTTCACCTCTTTGCCAACCTTTTTATTGTTTTTATTTAGCTACATAAGCATTAAACTATACTTTGATATTCATTTTAGACGTCATTCTTTCTTGAGATTGCTTTACTTGTTACTTTTTTGATTTGCTTAAGAGCTTAAGCTTACACCATCTCCTGGATATGTGCAGTCGGTTGCTACATTTTTCAGCCATGTAATGCATGCTATTGGAGGGAACACTGCTGGCCCAGGTATGTTTATGTTTTCACTAGATGTGTATATAAGTATTTTGCCCTATTGATGATTACCTGATTCTTATTGTTCTTGCAGGAGATGCTGTTGTTAATGTTTACATCAACCATGAAAAAAAATTTGCCTTTGTGGAGATGAGATCTGTGGAAGAGGCCAGCAATGCAATGGCTTTGGATGGGATTATTTTTGAGGTATTTTGATATTTTCTTTTGTAGATTTATGTTTCTCTGACATTCTACTGAGCATATTACATGGACTGACCTGTATTTTTTACTTTATTTGGGAAAAAAAAACAGGGTGCCCCCGTTAAGGTTAGGAGACCTAGTGACTACAACCCATCTCTTGCTGCAACACTTGGTCCAAGCCAGCCCAGTCCAAATCTGAACTTGGCTAATGTTGGCCTGACACCAGGTTCTGCTGGTGGCCTTGAGGGACCTGATCGCATTTTTGTTGGTGGTCTACCCTATTACTTTACAGAAGTACAGATCAAGGAGTTGCTCGAGTCTTTTGGACCCCTCCGTGGTTTTGATCTAGTGAAAGATAGGGAAACAGGAAACTCGAAAGGATATGCCTTTTGTGTTTACCAAGATCTTTCGGTTACCGACATAGCCTGTGCAGCACTGAATGGGATTAAAATGGGAGACAAGACCCTCACAGTCAGGCGTGCTAATCAAGGTGCCAACCAGCCAAAACCTGAGCAAGAGAGTGTTTTGTTGCATGCACAGCAGCAAATTGCATTGCAGGTTAGTGAAAATATCCATTTATCTTTTTCATCTCTTATGGACAGGTTTTTTTTGATGAATTTTTTTTTTTGAAAGAGTATAAAGAAGGCTATATATAAGCTGTGGGTATTTGGTGGTGAACTTTTTAGTTATTGTGGTTTAAAACTGATTTTAAGAAATAGAAAGGGACACTTTGAATTGTGTTACTATTTTCAGTTTGTATGCATATGGTACGAGTATACCGAAGGCTATATATAAGCTGTGGGTATTATTCCAGAGTGATATTTTTATATTTGTTGTTAACTTTTTTGTTATTATGGATTAAAACTAATTTTAAGAAATAGATAGAGATGACACTTTGATTCGTGTTACTGTTTTCAGTTCGTATTGGTTTGGTATGATATTCTAATTTTCTGTATTTTGCAGAGGTTCCTGTTGTTGCAACAGCCTGCTTCGGTGGCCACCAAAGTTGTATGCTTAACACAAGTAGTTACAGAGGAAGAGCTGAAGGATGATCTTGAGTATGAAGACATAGTGGAAGATATGAAGCAAGAGGGCGAGAAATTTGGTAAATCTTCAGTCATTGTTACCTGCATTTTACTTTAGTTTATTAATTGACCGGCAAAGTTTATTGTGGTATTGATTTTTTTCTCTCTTTTTTGTCATTATCTTTCTGTTTTACAGCCTTTTTTGTAGTCCCACATTCTGCTATAAAGAATCAGGCCTAACATTCAGACAGAAGCCCCCGAAACCTTCTTACAGATTTTCACCTGAGACTGTAATGTTGTCCATATCTAACATTTATTTGCTTTCACTGCTTTGCAGGTTCTCTCGTGAGTGTTATCATTCCACGTCCACGGCCAGATGGTCAACCCTCACCTGGAGTTGGAAAGGTTCGTTTGTGCTTATGGTCTAATACTTCATTAAACTCTTTTAGTTTCAGTTGTTAATGTTCATTTTACTAAAACTTACATGTATTTGCAGGTGTTTTTGGAGTATGCGGATGTTGATGGTTCCACAAAAGCCCGCACAGGGATGAATGGCAGGAAATTTGGTGGGAATCCAGTTGTGGCAGTGTTTTACCCGGAGGACAAGTTTGCTCAGGGTGACTATGACGCTAGTTGCTAGCCCCTTTGTATTAACTTCAGATTATCAATTGTCTGTATTATTTGTTTCTTCCCAGTTATTTGCTGTAGTGAGATCTTTGTAGCCTAGTGTATAACTAGGATGAACATGCAGTTTTGCACATTTACAAATGAATTTGGTGACGGTTATGAATTTGCTCTTTCTGCCTCTATTTACCTCTCATAGACTGTCTTTTATCTTTTAAAGACGAGGACAAACTATTCTTATGGAATACTTTTAGATGACTACTCCCCATTTTCAAAGAGTTGGAAAAAATGTTAGGATCGCCTTGATGTATAGGCAAATTGTGGGTGAGGAGGCGGATGAAAGTAAATCTGCATTCTGTTACCATGCGATGTTCTCATCGACTTGTAACTATTCACATTTCGCGGAAGTTGTGGAAATGCTTGGATATTCACATTTCGCTTGGCTTATCATTCACGTCATTACCCCCAGCACGGGGCAGTTTGACCAGTAGATAATCTGAATGCAAGGCTAGTCGTGCTCAAAAGTCGTACTTGCTCTTCGGCCGCGTTTTTTTAACGGGACATAGGGTTGTATGTGCAGGACTGTAATATTTATCTCTTGTTAGACTAGTGCACCTGCATCACGCGGCGGTGCAGTTGCTCAATCAGTGTCTAAGAAGGGAGTATTTTAGGTATGGGACAGTTTCAAAAAAAAAAAAAAGAAACACCACGTATTCAGGTTGGGATATCCAATCTGGTTGAAATGGTAAGATAAAATATATCGTCAACGGCAATAACCCTTTTTCTTTAATTTTTTTTCTTCTTCTTCTCTTTTTTCTTTTTTATTCCCTAAAAGTTGCAACACCGTAGAAGTTATGATCCTCAACCTTCAGCCACCATCATCGTCTTCAACCTCCAAATCTCCATCTCTACCTCATCGTAAGCATCAATTCCACATCCTCTGTCTTCTTCTAATCTATTATTTTTCTGGTACGTTCCCCAAAGGCATATATCCTCCTCCAATCTAATCGTGTGTGCCAAATATGGCCTTCAGTTTGCACATTTCTGGACTGGGAGGTTCTTGTCGGGAAGAAGATTAAGTGGAGGGTCTGGCGTTGAGCGAAGCTGGTCTGATTCTTGTCGATAATTATGTCTACGACTCTAAACTTTCTTGGAGGAGCACCTTTTCAACTGCTCTATGATGGGGTTAAGTTGGCCATTAGCAATAGCAGTCAGTTTAAAATCCAGCTCAGAAGTCTCAAATTCACTCTAGATTGTTTACAGCCACATATCATTGAACAGATCAGATTGCAGAACCTGCAGCTGAATCTTTCCATCCAAGAAATACAGGAACTTCAGAGTAAAATTGATGAGGGCATAGTGCTCGTTGGCCGGTTGTCGAGCCTCAACACTTGGAACATCTGCATTTGGGGCAATTGCTGCAACTGCGTGACGCCTGGTTATGCAGACCAGCTTGATGAGTTGAATGAGTCACTCAGACGTCTACTAGAAATATTGAGGCTGCAGTCAATAGCGCAAGTCAACCAGATCGTAATTTTGTCAAGGACAGCAAGGGAAAGACAAGATGAACTGGGGAGAAGACAATTAGAGATTCTCAGCAATCAGCGAGATATAATTGATACATTGAGAAAGCAGCGGCAAGTTATAGAGAGGATTGAAAGGAATGGTGTTGCAGCGTCTACCACAAGAGAAGAAGCTGTTCCTGCTGAGGTGTTGCACCTTGGAGCAGTATTTCAGGCGATGTCTGATGCTGTTGTACAAGTAAAGGTGAAAAATTCATGTTTGAAAGACTCCTGGAAGATTTCAAGTTCACACTGGATTGCTTAAAACCGCTGGTACAAGAGATAGTAGAGCATTTTCCAAAGGAGGAAATCTTGGAAGATTTCATGGTAGATTTGGAGAAGGGTGTAGAGCTCGTTTACAAATGCTCCAAGGGTTCTCTGCGGAGCTGGTTCAAAAAGTACGAGTACGTCAACAATCTTTTTGAATTAGATGAATCTCTTCAGAGGCTGTTCAATACACTGAGATTGCAACTAGAAAATGATGTGAAGGAGGCTTTGGTTTTGATAAGCAACTTAGAAAAGGAGATCGAGGAAATTGAAGGGAGTGGTCTGCTACAACAATATCAATATGAAAGCACTGCAGCTGAACCTCAATCGCCTAAAGTAGAATTGGATGTGATGAACATGCAAGTCACAAGGGATGCAAATGACGAGGTGGGAGTCGAGCGAATTGAAGGGAGTAGTCTGCCACAAGATCAAATTGAGGTCGCAGTAGCTGAGCATCCATCACCTACAATTGCATTGGATCAAGTGAATATTCGAGAGACATCGGATTCGAAAATAAATATGGAGGTGGGAGTCGAACGAATCGAAGGGCAAGATGAAAAGGTAATCCACCTAGCATTTTTCATTTATTAATTTGCAATGCACAATGTATATTCTTGGTAAAATGCCTCACAAAGCATTCAAAACACTTATTCTTTACCTTCAGTCCACACCCTCACATCCGAAAATTGTGGCGTTTGTGCATGCAGAAGACAGAAAAGCTTGTACCATGTAAAGAGAAGGAAACCACCGCACCTATAGTTCCTGTTTTGGCCGCTCGCAAAAGGCAAGCGTCATTAGAAATTGTTCCGGAAAATTATGAACCAAACTATGCTGCTACACTTATTCAAACAGCTCTCAGGAGATACTTAACTCGCAAAAGTCGACCCACAATGAAAATTGCTCTGAAAAGTGACGAAGAAAACTTTGCCGCTACACTTATTCAAACAGCTCTCAGGAGATACTTAACTCGCAAAAGTCGACGCACAATGAAAATTGCTCTGAAATTTGACGAAGAAAACTATGCCGCTACACTTATTCAAACAGCTTTTTGGAGGTATTTAGCTCGCAAAAGAACAACGTCAGCTAGCAAAAATCTGCTACTTGCATTCAAAAATCATGAAGAAAGAAATGCTGCTACATGCATTCAAAAATCTTTCAGGTCCAAGTATCAACAAGCTCTGGTTCCAGTTCAAGATCAGGTCCGAAAGAAAGAGCAAGGCTTGCAGATGAAGGAAGCAGAAGCTCAATTTGTGTTACGAAGGAGTGTCAGCTATTGACTAGATTCGATTTAGATACTTGCCACATTCGTCAACCGGAAGTTAATAGTAAGCTGCAATAGCTTTAAGCTTTCTTCATATTTAGAAATTAGAATAGCATGAATATATTGATCTAGTGACTAACTGTCTTAACTGGCTTTTGTATGACTGAACAGAGAAAGCAATTGAAGGAGTTGATCAAGTCATGTTGCAAAATCGAAAGGAAGCTCCATTGATCGAAACTGGAAAAAGCTTTTGTTTTCTAACCGGGTATGGTCTCTTCCATCAAAGAGAAAAATATCCAAGGTTAGTAGGGGACAATGGTCAGTGTTTGTCAAAGAGTTTGCAATGGTCAAGCTTTGGGAAGTTTTAAGACACCCAAAATCATAGTGTCAACTCAAAATCTATATATGAACTGTCATGGTGTATCATTTTCATCCGGATATATATAAACACCTTTGCTTCAAAAGCTCATATAAATACTTTCCACGGTCATTACCCTTACAAAAACTCTGTTTGATGCGCTACGAGTTTGTTCACCTCCATTTCTTCCACGAGTAAAAGTATTTGCTCTATTGGATCTCATTCACTCGCTGCTACTGTTTGGGTTCGGGGTGCTGGGCTCCAATTCGGTCTGGCCCTTTTTCGGACCTGGGCCTGTTTCTTTTTAAATGTCAAAGTTGTAAGTCATAGCTATTAGCCTATTAGAACATCACATGCGCGGTGCATATGCAAAGAATTTTTTTTTTTTTTTTGTTTATTTCAAGCAGAATATAATTCTTAGGTGAAAAAACTCCAAGAGCATAGTATGGCATCTAGGAAAGGTTTCTTAATTCAACCGAAATTTAAGAGAAGGATACGACACATTCGATACATTAAATTACATAGAAATCAAGATAGGAATTCTTTTATTTGGCTTAATTGCCTTCTCCTCTCTGAATTCCTAAAGTCTTATCTATGTCAGTTAGGAGGGAATGTTTTTAAAGGATTTTTGTTTGTTGGTTTTTCCTTACATAAAAAAAAATTATATAGAAATCAGATATAATTAAATCAATAAACGGTAGAGAACGTTCTTTAAATAATGAACTTAAGTTATGGGCAATTATTTTTCATTAAAGATTTTGAAATAAAAATTTTCACCTCTACTTTGCTGCATATAATTTTGAAATCTTCGATAGAAAGAAGTTGAAGATATGCTGGAAATATTAGAACTAAAATTATGATAAAACATTTAAATAATTAATCAAAAGGAAATGAAAAAAGTTTTTTTTTTTTTTTCATTGTATCAAAAAAGAAAATAATTTTTTTTGTGGTCTGGAAAAAGAAGTTGACCTACAAGGAAAAAGAAGCAAAACAGAAATCCCTTGTAAAACCCCGAACTCCCCGTAAACCCTTCCTCCCCAAAACCGCAAAACCCTTTGAAAATGTCCTCCTCCTCCATTCCAATCCGCCACCTTCGCCGCCTGTCCACCACCTCCGCTCAATCCTCCATCTCCATTTCCAAAGCCAAGTCAAAGCTCCGGTCCGAACACGACCCGGACAAAGCCCTGGAAATCTACTCCTCAGTCTCCGAGCACTACTCCTCTCCCACCTCTTCTCGCTATGCTCAGGACCTCGCCGTCCGCCGCCTCGCCAAGTCGCACCGCTTCGCCGACATCGAGTCCTTCATCGAGTCCCACAAAAACGACCCCAAAATCAAACAAGAGCCGTACCTGTCCACCCTCATCCGATCCTACGGCCGAGCAGGCATGTTCGAGCATGCCTTGAAAACCTATGACCAAATGGACCAGTTGGGTACTCCGAGATCGGCCATTTCTTTCAATTCTTTGCTTACTGCTTGCAATCTTTCGAAACAGTTTGATAAAATTCCCCAATTTTTCAATGAAATTCCAAGCAAGTATGGTGTGTCTCCTGATAAAGTGTCGTACGGGATTCTGATCAAGTCGTTTTGCGAAGCTGGGAAGCCGGAGAAGGCCATTGAGACGGTGCAGATGATGGAGGAGAAGGGCATTGAGGTAACTGCGGTGACTTTTACAACTATATTCAATGCTTTGTATAAGAAAGGAAACAGTGAAGAGGCTGACAAGTTGTGGAATGAGATGGTGGAGAAGGGTTGTGAGGTTGATGTTGCGGCGTATAATGTGAAGATTATGTATGCTCATGTCAATGGGAGCCCCGAAGATGTGAAGGCTTTGATTGATGAAATGAGTGGCGCTGGGTTGAAGCCGGATGCTATTAGCTACAATTACTTGATGGCTTGTTATTGCAGGTGTGGGATGATGGAGGAAGCCGAGAAGGTTTACAGGGGGTTGGAGGCGAATAAACTTAATCCTAATGCGGCCACTTTCAGGACTTTGGTGTTTTATCTCTGTAAGAATGAGTATTTTGAGAAGGCGTATAGGGTTTTCAAGAAGAGCGTGGAGATGCATAAGGTACCGGATTTTAATACTTTGAAGTTTTTGGCGGAGGGATTGATGAAGAAAAATATGAGGAAGGAGGCCAAGGGGTTGATTCGGACAGTAAAGAAGAAGTTTCCTCCTAATGTTGTGAATGCCTGGAAGAGAGTGGAGGAGGGTCTTGGTTTGGTCCCTGAAGAACTCGATGCTTCTTGTGTCCCTCATGATGATGGTGAAGAAGTTACACCATCATCAACAGGGATTGGTGGGGAGAAGCAAGGATCTGTAAATAGAAAGCAGTGGAATAAGCCCAAGGCTAAGAAGTGGTTTCCTCCTAATGCTGGGAATGACCGGAAGAAAGTGAGTACTGTTACTTCTCCAGTCCCTGCTGATAGTGATAAAGAGGCTACAGGATAGGTTTGGATGGAGTTCTGGTTGGTTGGTCTTGAATTGACTATGTTGATTACTTCATCTGCCCTCCCGGACTGAGCTGATCTGATTGAAGTCTTAACAAGGATGCCCGTTGGTGATGGAGCAAGTTGGAAGCCATTTGGAATTATAATGCTGTGAAAGCTCCAATTTTGAGTTTAGTATGTTAGTTTTCTTCTGTACCTCTCTATTTGTTTGTCTATGTGCACTAGTAAAAGATTACTTGTCTCATCTAGGGCAGTTGAGTACTATTTATGTCTTCTTGTTCTTTGTCTGAATAGTAGATTACATTATAGGGTCCTTGAAACTCTTGCTGTGAAAATCTAGTTGAGTTTGTCCTACCATCTATTGGTGTCAATTCAGTGGTTTTGTTGGAGAAGAGTAGAGCATGTGTATATGAATTGCAATATCAGGCAGCCATCATGCAAACCAGTGTTCAAGCAATGTTATTAAAGTCCATAAAACTAAAATCAGGGAGTTGCCTAGATTGTAAAATTCAGATAGAGAGTCACATAGAGGAGAAATAGGGAACCAAAGTTATTTTGTTATACATGATTGAGAACTGAAAGTTGAAGAAAACAAACACCAGCAAGACTCGAATTTAAACGTGACATTTTGTGGTTAACATTTGAAGTCAGTTATGAGAAAATCAAAATTCATTGGTTCCGTACTGATTTCTTTTGGCAGATTGAGCAATAAGGACAGAGTTTTTCAGGAAGAGAGTCAAACAAGTGCCGTGGAGCTCCTCCAGTTGTAGAAGCTAAACTTGGGCAGCTTAACACCCTATTTACTCTGCAAATCTTGATTGTTCTTCAGTTCTCTGATCCTTAGGCAGAGCCTTATCGTGTTTGTATTTATAGCAAGCCTCTTCGTGTTGAGTTCTTCTATTTCGTTCAAGTTCAACTTGTTGATTCTTTTCGGTTGCTTCCAGGTTACTGAGGAAATTACTTCTGGGAGTTGTTAGTTCGAGCAATTGTTAGCAGGGTACTCGAAGAGGTAGAATGATCCTTGTAGCTCATAAAACACAACTCTTGCCAACAAACGAATTAAGCTTATGCACTGTTGCTTTTTATCCCATTCTTCTCCTTACCCCCTTTACATAGGATCTTGTGAGTTCGGGTAAGTTACAAGGGTATTTTTCCATCCAAATTTCTTGAGGTCCCATTTAGTTCGCAGATTAGATTCTCGAACAGAATTTTTTCTTATATTCCTATGATTAGTCTGAGCTTAGATTTTATGTAGTTAAAAACTTGTGTCTAACTTTTTGACAAAATATGAAGAGAACTTCTAAATCACCATTTCACTACTTCTGGAATTACATAGCTTGAAAAGTGAAAACGATTGTGGCATCAAACATTCAAACTCTAACATTGGGCTAGAAATAAGTGATAGCCTTGTAGCAATAGTTAATAGAGATGGGCTTCAATTATGAGTTAATAGTCTCTAACGCTTTATTTCTTTATGTAATTCGTAGTCTCTAGCATGTTTGGTCCATGTTAGTGAAAATTCTCCAATCCACCTAATGTAATGATGTTCTATGTTACATTATTATTTTAAGTTTTTAGCCATGATCTTAAGGCTCTAATTTTTTATAAAAAATTACATAGTGACACATGACTAAAGATATAAATACAGAAAACTCACTTTCAAAAAGATTTAAACAAATAAGGACATGAGCCCAAGCCCAAAAGCTAAATGATGCAGGTCTGACTCCCAATTTTAATGTAAAATGACCAAAATACCTTATCAAAATTTACGCCCACTGCCTTAAAACCCAATCCCCAAAACGAAAACTCGAAGTCTAGAACAGCAAAACAGAAACCCCAATGCCCCAAAACGAGCATTATGTTCATTTTTGTTCTTGCTTGAACGAATTTTTGGATTTTCTATACTGATTTTGTAGTTTAATATTTTGATTTTTAGGTCTCGTCATCCTCTTTTGATGTGGAAGTTGTCCTCGACGGAAATTCATGGCATTTCATATCCATTCATCTGAAATGTGAACCACAACGGCATGGAATCCGGCTTAACCGCTACTCCGGTGACGATGACTTAGCTGAGCGAAGTGGATTGCGAGGTGATGAGGTACAGAGAGGAGAGGAAGAAGCACAAGTTCTAGATGACAATCCGATACGCCGCCGGAAAGCCTATGCTGAAACCCGGTTGAGAATCAAAGGCTGGTTTGCAAAAGCACCGAGACCGAAATGGAGGTGAAAATACTAGAAAAGGAACAAAGAAAAATGTTAGAAAGAAATCAAAGTGAAAGAGACTGACCGCAATACTTAACATCTGCAGACTGGGAAAATGGTAGGAGCAGGAACAAGGTAAAGCTTAGCAGAACCAAGTGAATCAGTAAGGTAGTCGTGGCTTTTCATCTTTGTTTCCTTCTAAAGTAGAAGTATTAATTAGAGAGGGTCCTGAAAACGAAGAAGGATTTTCAAATGTGAAGAAGGAGATGGTATCAGTGTGGAGGATTAGGTGTCAAATAGGTGAAGAAGGAAAGGATTACGTGCAATAACATGAACAATAAACTAATAAGCCCCTGGATGGTGAGACAAGAAGGGATTTACATATCCCTCACGAATTTGTATAGTATGGTTCACAATTTCATGGTTTTTTTTTATGGCATAGTAGAATCATTGTTAATTACCATAGTCTTAAGGTATTTGAAAGGATGGTGCAGAATAGGCATTGGGTACCTATTTCTATATGTGCCTTGAAAATATAAATTTTGCTATTGCTACCGTTCCTGTTACTACTTCTGCTGCTCCTGCTACTGCTGCTGCTTCTGCTACCCAAGATTTAATCGGATGCTTCAATTTCATTCATGGATTGACAGATCTAATTGCTTCTGCTACTGCTATTACTTGTTCTATTATGCATACAGTTCATGCTTTTTTTCGGTTGCATTTGAATCTATTAAGCATAGTTCAACAATGTAGTTGTGTGTTATTAAGAAAAATAAAATGTAGCAGAACACGAGTACAAGTGTAGTAGTAGAACCGGACGAGTATGAGTGCAGTAGCAGGATTAGGCGTGGACGAGTGCAGTAGCAGGATTATGGGTGGACGAGTGCAGTAGCAGAACTTGACGAGTATGAGTGCAGTGAGTGCAGTAGCAGGATTAGGCGATGGCGAGTGCAGTAGCAGAACACGAGTACAAGTGCAGTAGTAGAACTGGATGAGTATGAGTGCAGTAGCGAGATTGGACAAGTGCAATAGCAGAACTAGACGAGTATGAGTGCAGCGAGGGTAGTAGCGGGATTGGACGAGTGTAGTAGCAGGATTGGATGATGAGATGAGAGTAGTAGAAGAGTGAAGTTTTGTGAAGTAACATAATGAATTATTCTATAAAAAATAAAAATAAAAGTAACATAAACGGATTAGTCTCAGGAAAAAAAAGTAACATAAATGGATTATTCTCAGTAAAAAAAAAAAAACAGTAACATAGATTATTCTATAAAAAAAAGTAACATAAGGAGATTAGAAGTTAAAAGAAGTAGTTAATGGTTAAAAAGTAATTAACTCATGACATGTGGCAAATGGATAGCATATTGTTCTTATTTATAAAGATTTAAGTTTCAAAATGACACTTGTGTGTAATTTTCTAAAGATTTAATCCTTATAAAGAGATTAGAAGTCAAAAAAAGTAGTTAAGGGTAAAAAAGTAAATTAACTTATGACATGTGGCAAATGGAGAGTACATTGTCCTTATTTATAAAATTTAGTCCTTATATGTTTAATTCAATCTTTAGATTATGTATTTGTTAAGTCATCTTTTGTCAATAACTTATATGTAATTTGTTAAATTTTTTAATATATTATCTTGTCTTTAATTAGTAATTTATAATACTCTATTCAAAACCGTTCATTTATTGCTAAGGTGAAAAAATAAAAATAAAAAGTAAAATACTATAAACTAATTACAACTCATGGCCCAACCATGTGAAAAAATAAATAAAATACACTATCCAAGACCATGATTTCTTACTGTGGACACATAATTTTTGGCCAAAATCTCATATTTTTATTTTCTCACAGAAATATTTCCTCTCTCAAGTAATAATTTTTAAGCACTTGTCAAACTGAGGGAACTCTAAAATCACAACACTTCGTTTATGATTTTTCAAACTGAGAAAATAATAAAATGCAAAAAAAAAAAAAAATTATTTAAGGTTTAAGAATATCTTTAGCAGACTCTTTATTTTAGTTTCTTAGCTATTTTAGAGATGATATTTAGTTTTTTATCTATTTTAGTAGCTGCACCAAACTCCTAAGTGACTCTCTATTATAACTTTTAGCTATCTCACTCCTAAATATAGAGAGCGGTATGAGGCACTCTATAATTTAAAACATTCATTTTAAGTTATTTTATGTAATTTATAAATATATTTAAACTATTTAATATTCATTTAAAAAATAATATAAATTCAAAACTAGCTAAAATATAGAGCATTGATCCATACGTAGTTCTAAAATGGCTAGCTAAAATGACTTTGTAGCTACTTTAGCTAAAATTTGACTCAAAAATGGCTAGTATTGCTAAAGATGCTCTTAGTGTTCCGTTGAAAGACTTCTAAAAATCATGCTCAACTATTAGCTCATGGTATAAGAGAATTTGAAAAATATATATAGTGTTAACAAGGTTTAACATATTTCGCTACTCCCAACACGCCAAATTATCTCATGCCACATTTCTAATTAAACTTTCATGTTTATTAATGTTACCATTAGAACATAATTTTTAGAATGTATTCTAAGTGACGAAATATTGATAGTCTCTAACGTTTTTTTTTTTTTTACGATATTCAAAAATTGAAAAGTAAGATAATTTATTAAAAAATTGTTCAATGTTTTGTTGTTCTACAAGTGTCAAACTACACTTTAAAAATCGTCATGCTCTATAAATAGTGACATGTGACACAGGATTCTTAAGCAATAAATGCCATCAAATCCCATATTTCTTTTGAAGTCTGAATAATCCCCCAGCTCAACCCTAGCCTTTAAATCTTTCCTGTAATTTCTGGGACAAGATATAACTAATCAAGCCAGAGGTGTTATGGGAAATAGGAACAAGCCAGTCTTTGAATCTTTGATTCTTAGCCTCAATCCCAAGCTAACACAAGAGATAAGAATCCAACGGTGGAAATACGTAACTGATGACTCACTGACTCAACACAGAGAGAGATTACTGAGCTCTGAAATATATCAGCTCATGCGCCAAAAGGCAAGGTTCATCGGATGAAGAGCTCCACATTTCTTTTTCTCAGGTGGGAAAGAATCTCTGATGCCGTGTGTGAGATCGAAACGCACCGTTTCCAGTAAGATTCATTCTCTTCGGCCAAGATTGAAAACGACGGGGTATACCTACCCAGACCCAGTAGCCATTCACAGTATGAGTTAAGTCTTACTTTTGACTGCAGTGGTTCAAATCGTCATAGTTATTCAGAGCAATAGTGGAAGCTCAGAGATGATGAAAATGAACAATGAGGGGTAGCTAGCTAGTAGAGAGCAACGCCTGACTGATGATGACTGGTCATGAGAGTCGTATATTTATTTCGTCACATCATCTGTGGACATATCACACACACACACACACACACACACAATCTCTCTCTGCTGGTGATTCCCATAAGGCTAGGGCTGGCAAGGTACCCTTTACGTTACGTGTGCGAGAATTGATTGAAGGGAAATTTTCTTTGATTCCATTTGTGCGTAAAAAGACAGAGTGACAGAGTCTGTAGAGAAAGAAAGAAGTAGCACGTTGCACATTGGTCTATTATGGGTCATATTTTGGTGATGTCGCTAGCTCGTTATAGTTAAGAATATTGTCTCTTCTAGATAAACACTTACAAATTAACTGTAATACATTCTAGGTACTATTTTCTTTGTTTGGTCTTAGACACTGTGATGGAGCAACTTTTAGATGAAACTATTTTGTTGACAAACAAAGAAGAACTCGGTTTGGTCTCTTTTACAATCATGAACCCTACTAGGCTGGTTAGTTAAAGCCAGCAATTGGCTGCCTGATTTCTTGGTGAACCTAGAAGAAGATTTTCTTCCTTTCTTCCAATGTCACTGTTGGACAGTTCTTTTGCATATATGCACCGACAACGTTGAAATTTTAGGATAATATGTTTGTGTGATAAAATATATATTTATGTTCACAAAAACATGTTTATATATTTTTTTTGAAGAAATATAAACTTCAACCGACATTCATTCAAATGATAATCACTATTTGTTTACTTAAGTAAAATACACTCTCACAACTCTATAAGTTTCAAAATATGCTAAGACAATTCGTTCAATCGCATGAGCGAATCGATTTACCCAACTCAATTATGATTTTAATAGGGTTGAATTTGTAGAATTAAACGTCATACCATTATTTACGGAACGATCAAACTGACAAATGAACAATATTTCTATAAGTTTAGAGAATAAGTTGTAACATGTTAAAAGTTGAGAAAACCTCAAAACCCAAACAAATGAGCCTCAGCCCTTACATATACACAGACACCTGTTTCACATATTGTTTTTCAATTCTCATGTTAACCTATGGATACTTTCCATGAGAAGCACAGTAAATATCAGCGCGCAAAGGGGAGAGATAGCTAGGATTAGCTTTACTCATCCTAAACATCATTTCAGTCATTAGGAGCGGAGGCTGGCTTTTAATCATCAAGTCAAATACAAGTCTAGCATCCTAATTAACATCTCATATCGCATTTTACTGTATTGGTCCTGTCAAAACTACCATCATGCCATGTCCACCAAAAACACAAAAAGTGCAAACTCGTTGATTAGGTGTTGCATTCACTTTAACTTTAGTAATTAGATCCCTTCCATGGCTCCGTTCGACAAGGCTTTTATCAGTCCCCTAGCTCCCAATTCCACCCCGCTTTACAATTATAAGGAGAATATTCATGAATGCATGTAAGTTTGTATATAAGCTAAGGTAAAGCTCATGATAACTGTACTATTAGAGGAATGAGAATACTCATCAATTAAACAAAGTAAAACAAGAATTAAACAAGACAGTATAGATTGTGATGTGTACGTACTAAGCATAATGAGTTACCAGGGTAGAGATTTGCTTTTCACAGTATCAGAATTCAGAAGCATTGCAATGTACGTAGATGATTGAGTGCATCACCGTACGTACAATTGCCATTATTCCTTATTGTACTATTGAATTCTCAAAAATATAAGTCTATAACTGGTATTACGTATGAATTGAAGTGTCACGACCAAAACAAAAAAAAAGTGTATCCATGTATATGATGTTAAATTTACATCAACACATCAACGTCTAACAATTTTAATGTGCATAACTTCTTGTTAGATGTATTTGAAGTGCTTTTGGAAAATCAGAAAATTAGAACAACTTGCGTTACTTTGGATCGAACAGACCTAGCTAAAGGTGCTTTCTTAATTATAGACGCATTTGTAATAATTTAAAAGGTACGCTTCAATAAGAACCGCTCTGTACATATCCTCGCAACAAACCCTAACCTTCACGTATAATAAGAAGAGATGCATGACCAAGATCAAGTACTCTCTAGATAAATTAACACGTTAATAATCTTCATATTAACCCTGCCATACATGTAATTAATTATTACACGGACTAATCTCCACTGAAAACACATAGAGCTCAACTAAAGAGCTCTAGAAACTCTAGCTCCTGACGACCTTGCACTACCACAGAACAAACCCTCCCAAATCTCAGAGAAAGCCTGCACAATGGCCCTATGGTGCTCCCTCGCATTCAAAGACAAGAAGCAGTGCAGCAACTGCTCCAGTTCTTTCTCATGAAACATCTGCTTCTCCAATATCATCTCCATCATCGACCTCTTGAAGTCCTCGTACGGATCCTCCGACTTCTTCACCACCGCGAAACTCTCCCTAACCTTCCCATCGACACTGCACGGTATAAGCCTCTGAAACACTGACAGCCTAGGGGACTCAAACTCAACACTCTTCCTTGAAACGCTGCGTTTAGCTTTACTCTTGGTCTTCTTCCTCCGCCTAGGGGTCGTCTCGCGGATCGTTGCCAGGTGGCGCGTGAATATATCGGCGGAGGAGTCGGTGGAAAAGGAGACTAGGGTTTCGTTTTCTTCATCTTCGTCACTGAAGAGTCCGCTCTCGGCGGAGGAGGTGCTGAAGCGGATCATACGACTCGTCGTTGTTTTCTTTTTCCTCAGTCTTTGTTTTTTCTTCTTCTCCGCCGAGGAAGGAGGCGGAGGTGGAGGAGGAGAGAAAGAAAGAGAAACGGCGTCGTCGCGGTCGGAGTCAGCGGAGGCCGAGGAAGTGTAGATTTTGCGACGGGGGGTTTTGTCTTCATTGACCATGGCGACCACGTGCCACTTGTCCTCTCTTTCCCACTCGAACAGCTCCGGCGGCAGTGATCCGCTGTGGTCGTCGTCGTCGGAAAGGGTTGGTTTTCTTCCGAAGGCGCAGCCGAATGCGGAGGACACGTGGCGTTTGATGGAGGAGGAGTGATGAGGTTTGGATGGGGGGGTGGTGAGGTGGTGGTTGTGTGATGGGGATGGTCGGAGAAATGAAGGGACGGGATTGGCCGGGAGAGAAGCGGGGTCTTTTGAACGGCAGGATTGGAAGGAGGGGATAACTCTGGATATCCGGAGCCTGAAACGTTTCGCCATGACTAGCTAGCTCGGAGGGTGATGGAGCAGTGTGGGTTTGAAAGCAGAGCAAAACTGTTTAGGTAGGCAATGGTGGGGCTTTATATAGGAAGTTGTGTGTCTGGAATTATACATTTCCATGTCTACCTAAAAAGGAAGCCAAAGTAATTAATATTGGCAGTGTTTGATACTATTATAGCAATCCAGTATTAGTGTATAGTTTACTTGGTAACAAGAAAACAAAATCCAGGATCGATGGCGTAGTGTTGTTTTCATTTATATTTTGGAGGGATGATGACGACAGTCTTAGACCTCGTTTGATTTACGGAAAGAAAATTACGTAGTCTTTTGCATAAGAAGGTAAACGAATTTTTCTAAGAACTTTCCATTTTGATGTTTGGTAACATTAAGAAAGTTATCAGAAAAATTATTAAAAAATTTATAAATTAATATAATAAAATAATGTATCATAAGTAATAAATGTAATGAAAGAATGGGGAAAGTAATTCTTTTGGTGTTTGGAATGAACTACTTTCTCCCTATTTTCCCTATTTTCCCTTCCTTCACTTTTCTTTCCTTTTGTATCCCAAACGCAAAAAAAAAAAAAAAAAATTCATTTCCTAATGCTTACTTTTCACGAACCAAACGTGACCTTAGACTCATGTATTCCTGGTGAAATTGTCTAAGACAGGGTGGTTAGGAACCATTTTCTTCATTGAAAATAAATTACATGAAGACTTATAATACGACTTTGATATCAGTTGAGACTCAACAACTTAATAATTCATATGTTTATCATAGAATTGTTTAAAATTATTAGGTCACAGTGACTTCACCGTTAACTGAGCTAATGAAGTACATGTTAGACTATTAGTGGTGAGAATGTAACCCAGAACAAAGGGGAAGAAGTATATCGGCATGGTAGTTTAAAGAACATCCAAACCATGACTTTGTAGTTTGTACAAACACAATTCTAATATTCTGGACGGAGCAAAAGGTTAGCTTACCTTCTCAATACTATTAGCCAAACTTAAGCTAAAGCTATCTAAATATCTGTATGCAGCCCATCTCACTCAAACAAAAAAGTTAAGTTCACCCAAAATTTCAGCTCTAGTTCTACCTCTTTTTAATATTGTCATAACGAATTTTTTAATTTGATTCAAAGAGTAAGAATGAGCTAATAATGTACATCAAACTTATATTCAATTTATGAATTTTTTATATATAATAAAATCATTTATTGGTATGGGAACGTTGTGTGCGCTTACAAGCATATCTCAATTAGAAGTATAATATAGGGGAGTGAAAATCTACACTCTCCATTTTATAATCCACATTCCCTCTTTCTATTTTTGGTTGTATTTTTTTCTTTTTTTTCTTTTTTTTTTTTATGAATGAAGGGCCAGTGCAACCACAAGTCTTAATTAATGAAACTGTTGAATACAAAGGGGAGAGGAGGACATACGACCTAAACCCCTAATTAGAATGAGCATCTAAAGTATTTCCCGAAATAATATCAGGAATATCTACAGAAGACATGTATTCCAATAAGCACCAACTAGCAAATAGTGTCCTACTGGTTACTCCATTTGCTTTGACATAGCAATGACATAACGGAAAGATAACTCGATTACAACGTAACATAATATCATAAACACAGGTTTCCTACTATGTTGCCACCAGAAAATAGATCCGACCACACTTAGTCTCACTTTGCCACTAGGTGATAGCGACTATTTGACTAAGTAAGGAACTCGCCGCCTACCTAGAACAGACAAGGCACTTTTAATGCACACACAGGCAAAAACCTTAACTTGCCCTACACGATAAGTGTAGGAACTTATTGCTCACAAAGCATGCAACTTAACTGAAAAACATAAAAAAATAAAATAACAACTCTAAATAATAAAACAACTATTTTGGGCAGGTCTCATGTTCGAGTCATAGCAACAAAGTACTTATTTTGCCCGTGAGTTATGACATGTTGGTGAGTTATAATTACAACATTGTAAAGGTCATAGGTTCGATTCTCACTGACATATGTAAAAGTGTGGTAGGCTAAAGAGTTTTTTTTTATAAAAAAAAAACAAAAACAAAAACAAAACCAAAAATGTTTTAAAAAAATAATAATAAAAACTGACAACTAGCAAGGCCTAAGGTTTGAACCCAAACCCATTTACCAGCCCAGGTAAGGCCCAAAAGGCCAAGCCAGCCAGGAACCGGTGCCCATTCTTCACGACCCACAATAGCAGCTGCACCTCTACCTCCCCACCTCCAAACCCGTCGTCCCATCGCCCGGCGTAGTGCCGCCACCACCAACACTCCGCCGCCACCGTCAGACCACCGATAGGCGACACCAACCCGTCACCACCATCACCCCACACCAACCAGCAAAAAGGATCCTGCCTCCGAACTCGATTCAGGCATCCCTACACCTTTGTCCCCCAGATCCATCTCAGCCAGCCATCGAACCCAGGTCACCATCCCATTACCACTGTCCACTAACGCCGCTTTGATCTGGCTAAAGCCCAAGAAAACTCTGATCCCAACCCACAGCCTCGCCATAGCCACCTCCTTCAACCAAAAGACAAAAGTCACAACTCCTCCGACCCCAGCCTCCGGGCCTGAGACACGCCCACCACACAACTCTTCCGTCTGACCACGCACATAGTACGCCGGCAAGGCCTTAATCCTGCACCAACTCCGAGGAGCAGTCGGACAGGAACAAAGGACAACAGCACTCCTCTAGGGTTTCAGAATTTTTCAAGACTTCAAGTTGACGGAGTTCTAGTCGAGTATAAAATATTGTTGATTCATTGTCTTATCTTTGGTTGTAGTTCGTATAAAATACAAAGTTAAGTCACTAAAGACAAAACTGAAGTTTTCAAAAAAAAAAAATATGAAGTGTGAATCGTAAAATAAGGAACGTCAATTTCAATTCTCATAATAAATACTCAGTAATATACATACAACAACTGGGTAGGCTATGATGCTAAGTATTGTCGTTGTCACCTCGTATTCATAATACACAGGTGGGTGCCCCTCTTTTTTCTCTCTGGAACTGCTCTGCTTCTACCATTTCTATCTTCTTGAAATAGTTTGGCCGAAAGCGATAAAATGCAGAAGAAGCCGTCTTCCAAGAGAGCAAGAAACACCCGAAAATAGGAAAGTAAAAGACGATCATTATTTCTCGTCTGATGTAAAACATGGTGACGATCGATCTCATTGAGATCTCGGTGCGTGTAATGTAGCCCCTGGACAGCATCCACTATTCGTCCGTATGCTGATATCGATTCTTGGGCAGATGAACAGAGATCACAAAATACAGAGATATCAACTTGGATTTTGTGTTTTAATTCTCTTTGGAGGCAAAGTCAAAAGAGTACTGCCAAATTTCATATCTTAAATTTGGATTACACTTGCTGCCTATAGGCCCCTACCCATTTTAATAAGCAAGCGAGCCTTAAATTTGTTACCCCAGTAAAAAAGAAAAAAGAAAAAAAAAAGAAATTGAACTAGCTTGAACCCAGCACCTGTCTGAGGACCCCCGTTTTTTTTTTTTTTTGGGTCAAATTGTCCGAGAACTTTGATGACTCGTAGTGTCTTTGCTGGTTCATAATTTGTAAGAAAGCGAGTGGTGGGTAGTGGACTAGTGGTCAAGAAGGAGAGAGTGAATAGCAAATCTTGTTGTCTACTCTTTCTTCATGCTTGCATTAGTGCTTTGCATTGCGTATCAGATTTTCTAAAGCGTGCCAAGTAAAGGAGCCTCGCTCTATTTGTGCTAGGCAGATTGTTAAATTGGAAGAAAAGTCAACCAGATTGGAAGAGCCTTTTTATCCAACTGGTGGTGGGCATCCAAGGAAACAGAATCATCTTTGCATGCTAGTGTCTCTTCCTTTTTCCTTTTTTTCCTTTCCTCTTTGTCCTTTGGGACATGTTTATTTGGCAAAGCTTAATGCCCCTTTTTTACACAACACTCCAGTGTCCTATATTCAGAACAGCATGGTGCGCTCTGAGTATGCCAGTAGATTGGTGGAGTTACTACTGAGCTAGTAACAACGCAAACCCCCACCACATCTCTGCTTCTTTGTTTTTATTGAATTTGAAAATTTTAATGCTGACCCTAGAGCCATGTTGTAAATGGGTCTGGGGATGCTTTGGATTTTGGGTCAGTTTTTCAACTTTTGGGCCATTCTTTTCTTAACACCATTTGTTCTAAGAAGGTAATGTTTTGTTAAACCATTGGCAAGTCAAGACACTAGTGGGACTCACTGGATTGTAGTTTGGGGCCTTTGGGCCTACCTTATGGCCGGGAAACCGGCAGAGAATTTAAACCTCCGCTATTAAGCAAATGCAAGATGCTAATACTGTCAGTGTTCAGTAATCCTTGTTAGATCTTACAAGAAGGTATGCCAAAGGTGGTGAAGCATTGCTACATTGATAATGCTTAGAAAGTTAGAATCCAATCGTAGTAACATCCACTTTCAACAGAATAAACATATGGATGGCCAAGTGGTTTTTGGATTACCGAAAGTTGCAGCTCCATATTTGACCAGAAAAGATTTAATGACCGACAATGACATAAACGTAACCGGCCAGAACTTTGCAGAACCTTTTCCGATTTGATGATTCGACAGGTAAGATCCTACCTTACATAACATATTTTCCACTACACAAATAACACCACGATGAGTTATTTCTATGATTAGTAAAGTAGGAGGCATCAAAATCATGTACAGTCAGATATTACCGCATACTTTATCTAACAACATAAAATTGGAAGGAATAAGAAGAAATCATCAAGAACACGAACAATTCATACCACTATTTGCGTAAGCCAGGGTTTCAGTTGTCTATTTCATTGCCAACCCTATAGTAGGTACTTATCGTCGTCCTCTGATGTTTCTAGTGCATAATGTGCATGATTCAATTCATCAAATGAAGTCGATCCTAATTGCTATATCACTATCACAAGGAAGTGGGAAAAGAATTTTACGCATGAGTCATGAATCTCTGACCAATGCAATCTTCCAGGCATTTTTCCCTTGTACACTACTACACTTTACCTGCCGCAATAATACTTCTTAGGTAGTGCAATACGTACCATCCATCCATTAATTTGGTGGCCACAATCATTCACTTTTTAGACTTTCTTTCAAATGATTTTCTTTGAATGAAACTATTTGTTGGTATTAGTTACGTGAGTTTTTAGTTAGCTTCTTATTTGATAAATTTTTCTAGAGACGATCTTTATAAGGTGACCTTAAAAAAAAAAAAAAAAAAAACATTTTTCGACCATGAGCCAACTTTGCAGTTAAGAATGAGGTGTAGAATGCCATCTGAACATAGGGTTGTGCTATCATTCATCTATTTTGTATTCATAACTTTCAGTCAGAAATTTTGGTATGAAACTTTTCCGAACAGTTGTATTCGATCTACTCATCAAGACAGTTGTATTAGAAACATATATTGGGTTTTTACAATTCTTTGTTGCTTTATAATTATAATTCAAAGTTGTGTGAGAAGAAGCGAGCATAAATATAACTTCCGTAATATACTTGTGCATCATACGAAGCTAGCGAAAATCAGTATGAGAAACCTTTTGCTTGTAGATTCTCAAAATCATTGATCCAAATATGTAGGTTAGATTGCAGATGCAACTTTATTAGTCAAAAGAAATAATTAAGTGGAAACCTAATATCTGCCAAAGTAAACCTAATATGGCAACTAGCAATCACATTAGCATAATGACAGTTTTTAAATTTCGACAGTGACAGAGTTCATGAGGCTCCATCCTAAAGTCCTAATTAGGCCCTTTTTTTTCGACAGTGACGATATCTTTTCTTTTCCTCATATCTTTCCAAACACATAAACAGACACCTAAACTAGAACAGTGTTTTGCATTTTTTCATACGAGACAAAATCTAGATCTCACACTCGAGCTATATTCAGGGGGTTCCACCAGAGATGCATACAATTAGAAATATAGAAGATTTTGCGTTTACTACTTCTCATATTATATCACCTCCTTCATAATTTATGGTATATAAATGACCTTTAGTCATGGAGATTTGATATTATAGCAGATGCTCAAATATTGGTGGAGAGGAGAAGCTACATACAGTTCTTCATAGACTGAAACAAAAGTTAACATGCAGTCTGAAACACACGTAGACGTGAATGCCCAGAATAGAATAAGCACTATTGCTGGGGCTTCACTGGAGATGGAGATGAAGGGTAGTGCAGAAAATACCACGACACATAAGTTCAACAAGAGTGCTTTTGCTTGCGCTGTGCTTGCCTCTGTAATATCCATCATATTTGGATATGGTAACCTCTCTCTCTCTCTCTCTCTCTCTCTCTCTCTCTCTCTCTCTCTCTCTAATTTCCATCAAACTAACATGTTATCACAATCCTCTCTGTATAATTATTGTTTAAGTAAAAATTAGAGTTACTTCACGTACATTCACAATCTCAAACACGCAAATGAGTTACTCTATATATTTAAGCTCAGTTTATAAGTGTACATGGTATGTATGTGTTTAAATTTGTGTCGTTGTTTTGTGATCAGACACCGCTGTAATGAGTGGGGCAATGATCTTCATGAAAGAAGATCTCAAAATCAGTGATGTACAAGTGGGAGTCCTCGCCGGGATATTAAACCTATGCGCCCTAGTCGGGTCTTTAGCGGCCGGAAGAACCTCCGATTACATTGGTCGTCGTTACACCATATTCCTATCCTCCATAATTTTCTTGGTGGGGGCAATTCTAATGGGCTACGGCCCAAACTACGCGGTCCTAATGATCGGTAGGTGCACTTCTGGCATAGGTGTGGGCTTTGCACTCATGATCGCCCCGGTTTATGCAGCAGAGATCTCATCCCCTACATCGCGGGGTACACTAACCTCTCTACCGGAGCTTTGCATCAGTCTCGGGCTTTTATTCGGATACGTATCAAATTACCTTTTTGGGAAACTGGCTTTGAAACTTGGCTGGAGATTGATGCTTGGGGTTGCTGGAGTCCCAGCAATTGCTTTGACTATTGGGATTCTCAAAATGCCAGAGTCCCCAAGGTGGTTAGTGATGCAAGGTCGTTTAGGGGAGGCTAAGAAAGTGTTGGAACTGGTTTCTAATACCAAACAAGAAGCTCAAGTTCTTTTTCGTGACATCAAAATTGCGATTGGTATTGACGAAGATACAGATGATGATGTCCTGAAGCATAGAACTAACAATCGCGGAGAGGGGGTGTGGAAAGAATTATTCCTGAGGCCGAGTCCTGCTGTCCGGAGGATTTTGCTAGCGGCAATAGGAATACATTTCTTCGAACATGCAACAGGAATAGAATCCGTGATTTTGTTTAGTCCGAGAATTTTCAAGAAAGCTGGGGTTACTAGCAAAGACACGCTCTTGCTTGCCACAATCGGGATTGGGTTTACAAAGATTGTGTTTATATTGCTGGCAACATTTCTGATTGACAAGGTTGGTAGGAGGAAGTTATTGTTGACGAGCACTGCGGGGATGATTATATCTCTCGCAGGATTAGGGTTTGGATTGACCATGGCAGAGAACTCCAAAAAGGAGCTTGCTTGGGCTCTAAGTTTCAGCATTGTGGCAGTGTATGTATTTGTGGCTTTCTTCTCTATTGGACTTGGGCCAATTACATGGGTTTACAGCACTGAGATTTTCCCTTTGAAGTTGAGGGCGCAAGGAACTAGTGTTGTGGTAGCTGTGAACAGAGTTATAAATGCTGCTGTTTCAATGAGTTTCATTCCAATTTATAAGGCAATTACAATAGGAGGGGCCTTCTTTATGTTTGCAGGGATATCTGTGTCGGCTTGGGTTTTCTTCTTTTTGTTCTTACCAGAGACTAAGGGAAGGTCTTTGGAAGAGATGGAAATGCTCTTCAGCAATTATAGGACAACTAGTGCTGATCAATCTAGAAACAGTATTGGAGTGCAATCTAGAAGTGATGCCTAGCTAGAAAATAATTTGTGAGAAAATTATATCTAGGGTTCTCACAAATTTGTGTGTCTTCTTAATTAAGTTATGATGCTTGTAATTATATCAAGTTGAAACTTATAAAAAGTTGGATGAATTTGAATGCTCAAGTTGTCAAGTTACTTGTTTTCGATGCTGTCATAAAATTAACCTTGCTATAACAAAAGGAAAGAAAGTGTACGTAGCGTCATCGATCACTATGGGAACCTTACAATTACAGTGTGCTTTAAGTTGTTCATCCTTTACATACCTCTTTCAATGTTTATTTATACAAAGAAAGTGTCAACATCGAAAACCATCACAATGGGATGAAACTAAAATGATAGTAGTAACAATCAAATCGCTAAATAAGTCTTGATTTCACTAATTTTTGCAAAAGTAAATCTAAAACATGCGTACAGCTCTAATGCTAGATAACTGAATTGCCATGGCACTTAGTAATGAAATTTAACAATTAATAATTAATACTGGCTCTAACAATTTGGTGTACACGTTAAGGTCATCCAATTTCATTCATAAGCGTTAAAATATGGTAAATCGCCTAAAATAACATTTTTATTTTTATTTTATTTTTGAACACTTTGGGAAAACCTTCACTTAATTTCTCTCTATATTCCTGCTCCTCTCTGCTCCATCTTACAAGTCCCTAAGGCTCATATAAGGTACGTCAGTCCAACGCCTACTTGCACCTGAAATATTTGCGGCACTGAAAAGCCCTGGCCTGGTGTACATCTTCAAAGTCACCAACGTGACATAGTAAGTTTTGGTCGCGGTACGTTCCATTTCCATTTAAAAAAGAGCAAAGTGTTTTTCCACCACTTGCCCTTTTGGGTATTCTTAAGAGTCCTGCTTGGAACTGGGTTTCCGAAGCTTGAAGTGTATGCACTTTATGTATATATCTTCTTCTTCTTTTATCTGAATTTATGTATATATCTTGTTGTCTCATGTTTGTGCCTTCTTGATTCTTCCAAGATCTTTTCTCAATCTGTCGTCAAACGGTTAGATTAAATTTGATGTATCTTGTTATCTCATATAGTATATGAAGTTATTGTTGTTTTTGGCTCAACCTTTGTCTGATTCAGATTAGTTGGTTGCTGTCTCTAAATGGGCAGATATGTAATAACCGTAGATATAGAGGTTATTTGGTTATTTGAATTGGGAAAAACAGCCCATCAGTAATAGAATAAAACTGCAAAACTGCAGTAGTTTGAAGTGTGTGAAAACAGAGAAAGTTGAGAGAAAAACTAGTGTTCTTCTCTGTTGAGATTGTGTGAGAGCAATTGTACAAAATCCTTCTCTTTGATAGTGAAATTGAGTGGTTCCATCTGCTCCCCAGATGTAGGCAAATTGATGAACTGGGTAAACACTTTGCTGTCTTATTTTCTCCATTCTTGCATTTTTAGTTTATCTTATACCTCTTTGGATTGTGGTTGGGTTGTTCTGTATCTATTTGTTGGTGTTATTTTGTGAATTTCTGCTACTGGTTTGTCTTCTTGGTGTCTATTTGGCACAACAATTGGTTAAATTTGTTAAATTTGGATGAAGATAAAGCCTTATTGTTGTTAAATTCCCTACCTGATGCATATGATCATTTAGCTACTACCTTGCTATATGGTAAAGACACTATTAAATTTGATGAAGTGTCTAATGCATTGATGAATTATGAAGTTAGGCACAAGGATAAATATGACAGTACTTCCAGTACTTCGGAGGCTTTGATTGTGAGAGGTAGATCACCTGAAAGAAAGAAATTTGGGGGCAAGAATAAATTCATTTCTGGTCCAAGAGGAGTTTCAAAGGATAGGAAGAGCTTGGGAAGAGATGAGTGTGCCTTTTGCCATAATAAAGGCCATTGGAAGAAAGATTGTCCGAAGCTACAAAACAAGGGTGCAAGCTCTAGTGCTAATGTAGTACTTGCTGAGAAGGAACCTGATTATGTTTTGTGTGTGTCTCCCATTAATGACAAAGAAAAGTGGATGATGGATTGTGCTTGTACTGAGCATATGACTCCGAAAAAAGACTGGTTTTCTACTTTGGATACAAATGTGAGTGTTGATGTTATCACTTGTGATGATTATGGCTTGGAGAGGAAAGGAATTGGAACTGTCAAATTGAAGTTCCATGATGGAGTAGTTAGAACTTTAACTAATGTGTGGTATGTTCCTAAACTCTCTAAGAATCTGATTTCTGTTGGTACTTTGGAAGAAAAGGGCTACCATGCTCACTTAGGAGATAACATGATGAAGGCCACCAAGGGGTCGATGGTTGTGATGAAAGCTCCCCGTGTACAAAATTGTATTTCCTTGAGGCAAAAATCATTATAGGTACAGCTGCAGTTGCTTGTGTTGATGACGATGTTGATAACACCAAATTGTGGCACATGAGACTTGGGCATGCTGTGAGAAAGCTTTGCAAGGGCTTGCAAAAAAAGGGTTACTGAAAGGTGTTAAAACTGGTAAGCTTAGTTTTTGTTAGCATTGTGTTTTCGGGAAGCAAACAAGAGTGACCTTTGGCTCTGCAGTACATCAAACCAGAGGCATTCTTGACTGTGTGCATTCCGATGTTTGGGTCTAACACAAACAGCCTCAATGAGTGGTAGGCATTGGTTTGTCACTTTTGTTGATGATTATTCTAGAAGAGTTTGAGTTTACACAATGAAGCACAAGACTAAAGTGCTAGATATTTTCTCCAATTGGAAGAGAATGGTTGAAAAAGAAACTGAAAAGAAGATTAAAGCTTTGAGGTCAGACAATGGAGGAGAATATACTTATAGAGATTTCTTGAAATTTGTAAAGATGAAGGCATAAAGAGGCGTTTCACGGTTGCAAGAACACCACAACAAAATGGCATTGCAGAGAGGTTGAACAGAACTTTACTTAATAAAGTGAGATGCATGTTGGCTCAATCTGAGTTAAGTAAAGCATTTTGGGCAGAAGCACTCAATTATGCTGTCATCTTGTCAACCGACTACCTTTAGCTGTTATTAATGGGAAAACACCATACGAGGTATGGACCGGGAAACCTGCATTTGATTATGATAATTTGCATATTTTTGGTTGCCCGACATACTTTCATGTCAATGAAATTAAGCTTGATCTAAGAGCCAAGAAGGCTCTATTTGTTGGTTTGAGCAATGAAGTTAAGGGCTACAGGTTGTGGTGTCCATAATTAAAGAGACTTGTCATTAGTAGGGATGTGACTTTTGATGAAGCTACTATGTTATTGAAAAAGTCTAGTGATGGTGATGTTCAAAGAAAATAGATTTGCTAAACAGGTGGAGTTTTAAGTCTCTTCTATTATTCCAAGATCTATACAAGTTGAAGCTGATATAGAGAGTGAGGAAGAGGAAGAAGTAGCAGAAGATGAAATTGCTAAAGAAGTTGAAGAAGCTTCTACTAGAAGATTTGAACCTCAAAGGTCAATAGCTGTGCATAGACAAAGAAGAGTAATCCGAATGCCAAGTTGGCAAAAGAACTTTGTTGCTTTTGCCTTTCACACCATGAGTGTTGGTATTCCATCAAATTTCGAGGAGGCAAGTAGTAGTCCTGAAAAGGAACATTGGAGCAATGCTATGGATGAAGAGATGAAGTCTTTAATGAAAAATAACACATAGGAGTTAGTTCAATTACCCAAGGATAAGAGAGTGATTGGCTACAAATGGGTGTATACTAAGAAAGAAGGCTTTCCTGAACAAAATGGAGTGAGATTTAAAGCAAGACTAGTTGCTAAAGGCTATGCACAAAGAGAAGGTATTGATTACAATGAGATTTTTTTGTCCGGTAGTGAAGCATTGTTCAGTTCGTATAATGTTGGCTATGATTGCTCAGTTTGATCTTGAATTGGTGCAACTTGATGTGAAAACAGCGTTCCTCCATGGTGATTTGAATGATGAGATTTATATGTCCCAACCTGATGGATATCATGTGGAAGGGAAAGAAGATTGTGTTTGTAGATTGAAGAAATCTTTGTATGGTTTGAAGTAATCTCCAAGACAATGGTGTTTGAAGTTTGATGAGTTTATGAGAGGTCAAAAGCATCAAAGAAGCAATTATGATCATTGTATCTACTTTCAGAAGCTGCATGATGGGACTTTTATCTATTTGTTGTTATATGTTGATGATATGCTCATTGCTTCAAATAATATGAGGGAGATTGAGAAGCTGAAAGCATAAATAAGTATGGACTTTGAAATTAAGGATCTTGGTGAAGCCAAGAAGATTCTTGGAATGGAGATTACAAGAAACTGAGATCAAGGTATGGTATGCTTAACTCAAAAGCAATATTTGGAGAAGTTGCTGTAGAAATTTGATGTAAATGATGATACTAGATCTGTAAGTACACCTTTAGCTTCTCATTTCAAACTTAGTGCCATTCAATGTCCTGAAACTGATGAAGAGGTAAGGGATATGTCTAACATTCCATATTCTAGTCTGGTGGGTTCTTTGATGCGCTATGTTTGTTTAAGACCGGATATTGCACATGTTGTTGGATTGGTGAGTCAATATATGCATAATCCAGGTATGGAGCATTGGAAAGCTGCTAGGTGGATTTTGAGATATTTACATAGGACTAGAGATGTTGCTTTGTGTTTTCAGAAAATTAATTCTGGAAATTTTGCTGTTAGATATGTGGATTCTAACTATGGTGGTGATTTGGATAATGGGAAGTCTAGAACAGGTTATTTGTTCACTATGGCACAAGCACCTATTTGTTGGAGATCAATTATGCAGGATACGCCAGCTTTGTCAACAACTGAAGCTGAGTATATGGCCGCTGCGGAAGCTGTAAAGGAAGCTTTATGGTTACATGGGTTAGTGAATGAGTTAGGGATTTCTCAGAATCAGGTGGAGGTTTATTGTAACAATCAAAGTGCCATTCATTTGGCAAAGGATCAGGTTTATCATGCCAGAACCAAACACATTAATGTTCGTTATCATAAGATTCGTGATGAAGTTGTGACAGGACCCGACCCAGAATTTCTCCCTGAAATTCTAGGTGGCCCTGCGGGATCCACTTTTCGAGAAAATTTAACAGAACTTTCCCCAAAAATGAACAACCCTAACCTGCAAAGAATTCAAATTACACTTCTAGCATATCGTCCTTATACTTCTGGAGCCATCATGCTCCCCAAAAACCAACAACTCAATTTCCATAATAAATAATTCTCATAGGTTATCAGAGCAATTCTAAAACAAATGAAAAGAGGATAAGGATCGATAGATCTTACAATGCGAAAGTAGTGCTAGCTATGCCTCAAACTCCATGTACGCCCGATCTCGACTAATATCGCCTGCAAACTGGGCATTTGAAAACAAAGGGCCCAGGGGAAAGTAATTTAAAAACACATTAGAGTGAGTGGCCAAAAATAATTAACAATATAATTTAATTGAACGAACTTTAATACTTTCCCATAATTTGAAATATTTACAAAAATTTCGATGCATGCCACATTTATAAAATATATTTCTCGCCACATGAAAACTCGTAAAAACAGACCAGCATCGCCTGTTAGAAGAAATCAAGCCAGTCTCACTAGTCAAGTAATAATATCATACGGGGAAGAATGATTATCACCATACGAGTATATCACTGTTCACCGCCGCCACTGTTCACGCGGCTGCCAACTCCTCCGATGGTTACCAAATTTTAGCAGGACCTTCATCTCAACCTCCTAAACAATTCTGTTAACTACCATAATGCCAGAAAATGACTAGAACTATATGAACACTTAAGAAAACAGTAAAATCCGAAGAGTATCCAGAAATTCAAAACTTCGATTCATGCTCCACACTTCAAATTTGATCAAAAACTTTGAGGGATGATTGTATGATCCAAGAGCTCCAAGACTCAAAAAGAATCATCGCTGGAGGTGGCTGGAAACTCAAGTTCCGACCCAAAATCCAAGAAAACAGCAGCACCGTCCTCTTCTTCTCCTTGCTGCACCTTCCACAGTTCAAATTAAGCTACCAAACCAACCCAGAAATGAAGAGAATGAAGAGAGCTTTCCAAAGACATCTTATACGTCAAAATCAGTCGCCGGATGAAGAAGTTATGGCCGGAAGAAGGTGAAGAGGTCGAAGAGGAAGAGAGAATCGGGGGGAGAGAGAGAGCTCGGTAAGTTTCTGAAATGGAAACTTACCACAGTAACTCGGTTATTTATAGACAAATTATCACAAACAGTAACTTTGATATTTTGGCCATAACTTTCTGATACGAACTCCGATTTAAGCGTACCACATATGCACGCACTCGGTTTAACGTCCTCTAAAACTTTCATGAAGAATGTTTTCTCAAATTTTGAGCCGAACAAAAAGTCATCTTTTAGGGCCTCCTAAAAGTTCGTAACAGAGTCGAAAATTAAAATAACTCTCGTTTACCGTCCAAAAGACGTGTAAGTCTATAAATTTTGGTTCGAGTCGTAACAAGTTGAGAAGGGCAGAATTGCTCTTATGAAGATTTCTACTGAGAATAACCCTGCTGATATGTTAACAAAGGTTGTTATTAAAGGAATTGTGTCCTAAAACAATCATTTTGATGTAATTATTATTAATCAAAAGGGCAAGTTTATTGTTCATTGCTTATATTTAATATTTGATTGAACAAGGTCCAAGGAATATAAGTTAAAGAGAAAGTAATCTAAAGAGTTAGATGTGTGAGACCTTTACTCTGTCACACTCTTATCCTAAAAGGTTCCTAGTCATAGGATTATCACCTGGACATTGATAATCCGGAAAGACTGGCACATACTATATATGCTCAATATGGAGGATGATATGGCTCTTGTCATTTGTGTAGAGACACTAATACAAGTATGTGGGTGCTCTTAACTTAAAGAGTACACTGAACGCGATCATTAGAGTTTTTGTATGGAGTCTTACTTACATGTTAAACTTGAACTCTAAATTGCAATAATACAAATTAGTCCTTTGACCTGAGACACCATAGTTGTCTTATGAGTGAATGGATTATCTCTTGATAATGCAATAATATTGTGTCCCTTAATGGATATAATAGATGCATTCATTGGTATAATCAATTCGGTCATGGAGACATGTGAGTGTACAATAAGGAATCTCTATCCTTAAGTAAATAAGGTGTATGTTCAAAGATGTGATTCAATGAGTCTTTAGCCAAAGCATTGAATGAGATTAAAAAAGAGTTTCTAATCACATTCTAAGAATCACATAAGAATGAAAATCACATTAGGGGATTGACATATTAATTCCATTCCCCGATGATGTGATTTAGAACAGTGTTAGAGAAGGACCGTATTGTATTGTAATTCCAATTGAATAGGTTCTTTGTCATTCTATATTAACTAGGGTAGTCATGATATGTTGCAAGACGTCACTCATGACTTGTGAAGTCCTCGAGGATTAATAAACATTTATAATCCTAATAACAAGGGAGAATCAAAAATGGAGTTTTTGATTCGTAAACAAAATAGAATGGTTTCTATAAACTTCACTGCGTTGTTAATTAGAACCTAAGAGATCGCACACCATATAAGTGGATCCTTGAGATTGTATATGAAGAAGATTAAACAAGAGTTAGTTATGATCAAATAATTAATTAGATTTATTATTTGAACATAATTAGGAGTTTCGGGTAAAGCCGAACCTATTGGGCTTAAACGATTGTCGGGTTTTTTGGTGTGGACTTGGGCTTCACTAAATGAGATTTAAATGAAAGCCCAAGACATATTTTTAGTGCTTAATAGAATGTATGGACTAGCCAATATATTGGCTTTATGAAAGTCAATATTTTTCTTTTAGTAATTGGATTTATTTCCTATTATATAAAGTGAAAGCATGGACAAAAAAGATAAGTGTGTTTCCACACTATTATTTTCAGATTTGAGAGAGAGAGAGAGAGTTCTCCCTTGGTCCATTACAAAATTAAAAGGAAAGAAGAACACTTGCTTAATTTCTTCTTTTCTTTCATCTTTCTTCATCCTTGATTCACTTGGTGAAGATCCTTAGAGGCCATATACTTTTGTGGCTTTACTTGTTACATCAAGGAGAAGATCACAAACACAAGAAGGAGTTCTTAATTCAAGGTGCTTCAAGGTGGAGGAAACACACACAATGAGAGATCAAGGAGAGGAACTTTGGTGGTTCACTTGGATCGGATTAAAATCACGCTCCAAGGGTGAGTAGAACATAAACTACCTCTTTGTTCTTCCTTACTATGCATGCTATGTTTATATACATATCACAATAAGCCAAGATCATGGGTTAAAGGAATAGATTTTATGTTTAGTTAGTAGTTTAATTGTTAAACTAATTCTGCACTAATTAAAAAGTTTTGAAATCTATCAATTCCTTCAGTTATTGCTACCAAATTCATTCATTGTTTGAACTTGGTTCATGTTGTAAGTGTTTGATAGTTGTTGGAAGAGCAGATGGAATTGTTCGATGTTGGCTTAGCAAGAATGATTCTTGTTAAGGTTTGGAGGGTTGTAAATTGTTGTTTTGCCGTTGGTTCTCTTTGGTTTTACACAAGTCTCGCCAAGGTGGAAATTGTTGTTTTCGGCTCAACCTTTGTCTGACTCAGATTAGTTGGTTGCTGTCTCTAAATGGGCAGATATGTAATAACCGTAGATATAGAGGTTATTTGGTTATTTGAATTGGGAAAAATTACCCATCTATAATAGAATAAAACTGCAAAACTGCAGTAGTTTGAAGTGTGTGAAAACAGGGAAAGTTGAGGGAAAAACTAGTGTTCTTGTTTGTTGAGATTGTGTGAGAGTAATTGTACAAAATCCTTCTCTTTGATAGTGAAATTGAGTGGTTCCATCTGCTCCCCAGATGTAGGCAAATTGCTGAACTGGGTAAACGCTTTGCTATCTTATTTTCTCCATTCTTGCATTTTTAGTTTATCTTATACTACTTTGGATTGTGGTTGGATTGTTCTGTATCTATTTGTTGGTGTTATTTTGTGAATTTCTACTACTAGTTTGTCTTCTTGGTGTCTATTTGGCACAATAGTTATACATGAACACATGCATATATATTGTCTCAAAATTTGATAAGAATAAGGGCAAGGTTCCTTTTTTGGTCTGAGAATAAGGCAAGGCTAGTTCTTATGTATGATATACTTGCAGAATATGAAGAATTTTTTCCGAATGTTGATAAAGGAGAGGACCACGATACTGATCTTACTTCCCCATAGACACTAGAGGAGTCGATGCTCACTAGCTATTTTGCAAATCCATCTATCTTCCGCTTACACATACAGTACGTAGTCCACTCTTTTTCACTTTTGTAAGGCTTATAAGCAGAATAATGAATGTAAATTAATTTTCTAGAAAAATATGTAGTTAACTTAGACCACCAAGTTTAAAATTTCGGACTTCGCCATTGTTCGATGAAGTTAACTTAGAAAGTGTACCTCAATCAGTAACTCCCCGCCAATGGCTAGTCCTAAGAACAGTTTTGGAGAAGAACCTAGAAACATATTGATCCATTAATTCCCCCATTTCCCAGACACTTAATTACATGTTGCACAATGACTACGTATTTGGGAGTAAATATGCCTGAAAGTACGCATTGTAAACATACAAGGTAATCTTTCTTTCTACTTAAAATCTCTAGAGCTGTCCAATATATATCTTTCAAATAATTGGTGTCTTGTGTGATAGTATTAGGAACTATTTCGAAACTAAAGAACAATGTTAGGAATAATTATCCAGCATAACTGTTCTGAAGTCGAGGCTATATAACACTCAACAAGTGTCATATAGAGTTCAAAACCATGATGATTAACCAAGACATAAATATATACACAACAGAATGTAACAAGAGCAGAATGACGAGGTTTTGTGTTTTGGGGAGGTCGATGGATCCCATATGACCTAACCTGGCATAAATTACAAATTAATTATTATTTGCAGGTAGCTAGCGTTTGAAACTATTTTCAGAAAGCACTATAAGATGATCAGACCAAAAAAAAAAAAAGCACTATAAGATGATGAAAGATCTAATTTCATTAAGATAAATAAGAAGACTGATAAAAGATAAATAAATGGTGAAGGAGCCTAATCAAAACCTGTGAGGAGCTTATATATATACACAAATGCTCCAAAAACAGGACAAAGTACTAGCACACCTTACATTACTTAACTAGATTTCAAAGTCTACTTAATTAAACATAATCTGATCAAATCAGACAAACACAAACTTTGTCTGCAATTCTCGAAGGTAATTGGCCCAAGTTTTGTTCTGGAGATACTCATCGTATTGCTGGCGAGTTAACGGCCATCCGGTATTAAGCCGGTGAAATTGCTTGCCACTTTCAAAATTAGACGCTCAAAGTACTCACCTGCTCTCCATACAGTTTCCATCCAATAACTATCTAAGCCATCAACCCGGCCGAAGAGATTGACCATCCACCTTCAGCCTGCTAAACTGAAATAATCGAAATGAAACTTCAGAGCGAGCAACCTAGTTTTATGTTGTAGCCGGCCAGACCCGTTTACATAGCGGCCATTTATGAGTTTCCCTAAATATCTAATTTTCTCATTTTGTCATGGCGGGGCTGCCTTAAAGCTTGGTTTTATTACTGGAGTCTAATGAAAGATCATCTTTCTCATGTTGGCCAGATATCTTTTGAAAAGTTTGATGTTCTGGCGGCCATACACGCTTACATGGTTGCCCTCTATGAGTTTTCCTTAATGTCTAGTTTTCTCATTTTGTCGTGGCGGGCCTAGCGTAAAAGCTTGATTTTGTCACTGGAGTCCAACGAAAAATTATCTTCCTCACACTCTCCGGATATATATCTTTTGAAAAGTTTTTTAAGAAAAACCAAAGGAAGGTGCTAAACATGGATCTCTGCTTCTTTTCCTTTTTGGTAGAATACTCTCACAGATCTCAAAGTGGAAGTATGACACTAATGGAGTGACCAACTAACCCCGCACTAATGACACTTTGAGCTAGCTTTTTTTTTATTTTTTGATACAAACTTTGAGCTAGCTAGGGTGGATCTAATTACTTATTTTGATGTCGTGGCCAGACCCGTTTACATAGCTGTCATCAATGACCTTTCCTTGATATCGAGTTTTCTCATTGTGTCGTGGTGGGCCTGGTTTCTCACTGTGTCGTGGTGGGCCTAGTTTAAAACTTAGTTTTTCACGAAATATTATATTTCCCTCGTTATCCATATATCGTCTGAAAGATTAAAAAAAAAAATTTAAATAAATAAAGTATATAAAAATATAAAAGCAAAGTAAGGTGCCAAATTAACATGAATCTTTGCTTGTTTTACTTTTTGGTAGAATACTCTATCCCAGGGATCTCAAAGTGAAAGTATGATATTAATGGTAGTGACCAAGTAATCCCACAGTTTAGACGTATTACTACGGTAATGGTGGGACAAATATTAGTTAGCGGTCATCCGCATATTGAGCCTGTGAAGTTGCTCGCCCCTCTCAAATGTAGACGCTCAAAGTACCCATCTTCTCTCTACACAGTTTCCATCCAATAACCATCTAAGCCGTCAACCCGAAGAGGTTGACCATCCACCTTCAGCCTGCTAAACTAAAATAATATAAATGAAACTCTCAGAGCGAACAAGATACTTTAAGACTAGAACTGTGAGCTACCTACGGCGGATCTAATTACTTATTTTGATGTTGTGGCCAGACCCGATTACAGAGCTGTCCTCTACGAGTTTCCTTGATATATAGTTTTCTCATTTTGTAGTAGCTCAATAAAAAAGATAAAAAATAAATAAATTGTTCCAAAACCTTTTTCTAAATTTTGCCATACATATATCACTTCCATTCGCTAGTATTTACACATTCTCTTAATAGCTATCTCTTCTTACCAAAAAGGGAAAAAAGAAAAGAAAAGAAAAACATACATTTCTACCATTCCATTAGGCTCGAACTCAGATGATGAATCAACTATTCCTGCTTCTTATTATCTATATCAGCAGGAGGCAGAAAGCACTCCATTGTCAAACCCCAAATGTTAAAATCCACCTCATGAATTTTCCACGTTTCTTCCATCTCCCTTTTGTGGTTTGCAGATTGCTCACCGTATCTGAAAACCTTGACTCGTGTTCTTCCGCTGTGCGCAATGTTCAGTCCATCGACGTACTTATAGTCATGTATAACAGACTCAGTGCTGGTCTCCCAGAACACATCTGTGTCGTCTCCTTTGTTGGTCATCCTAAGCAGCCTTGAGTCCTCGAATTGTACAAGGAGACCAGAACGTTGGCTGAAGTATCCCCATATTGTGTGGTGGATTATCTCGTAGTTTGGACCGCTTTGTTGCTCGCGAATGGCTGGACTTGTTTCGAGCTTGAGTATGAAGCAATCGTCGTTGTTGATGATCTTCTCGCCGATGCACATTGCATCCGCGAATAGAAGGGCCGTGGCCCTTGGGTCCAAACCCTAAAAAAAATTGTCCTATTATTAGTACAAGCAAAAGGTTTTTGTTGACATTAAGTGCAAAAAGTAACGGTTGTGATGATGAAAATAATTGCATCACGAGATACAAAAGAAAGAAAGTTGGCAGCATTTCTATAATAACAAATAGTCTCATTCCGAACAAAAAAACTTGTCATATATATTTTTCTGTAAGACTAACAACATGTTGAAGAATTAAAGTATACCTGGAGAAAACGGCGCAAGGGTCTAGGAGGACCTTGTGAGATGGGTGTTTGTTGGTTAGATGAATGCCGCCATGAAAGCTTGCCATTGCTTCCGCAGATGACCTTGCAGCCGGACACAATAAGCTCTAAGCACCACAAGTCTGGATTCTTTTGCCAAAGTAAGAATCCGCCACTCTCGGCCGCGCTCTTTTTCACCTCAAGGCTCATATCCCCTTGGTGAAAATCCGATGCACTAATCTTAACCTGCCCAGTAACACACATGCTAGTTACTGAGTTCAATGCCGCTTGCCCTCCCGTCGCCGCTGTGTATTGTTGCACAATATATTTGGCCGTTGAAGCTTGCTGTAAACATGAACAGGAAATAATCAATGGTATTCCTCCCCAAAACTTAATTCAATTCTAATATTCTCATTTCAACAATGGGATAGTGGACGCCAGGATTCTAGGGACAAGAAAGCAATCTTTTTGAAAATATATATAAGTGAAACAAGTTTTATTTTCTCAATTTTGTTTGAGGCTCGCTTTTTCTAATTTATTCCATATTTACTAGACATGTACATCTCTAAATGAGATTCATGCGATACCTATCTATAATTACTAAATACAGTCTGTAGTTTAATGCCTCAATATACCTATCGCTATACCATATACACAAATACAGATATATAAATTTGTTCCGGAAGTAATGGAACATGTTACATGTTGCTAACTGAAAATGTCAAATATTGTTAGGAATTGACCTTTTATACTTGCACAATATGTATCCTGATTCCAATTGAAGCTCTTATTCTTATTTTTTCAACTTTTTGATCTAATACAAATCTTATTGAATTCTAAATTTCTATCGTATGTGATTCACAATTGAAGCTCTTATTGATGTAATTAATTCTTATTGAGTTCTCGATCTCTATGGCAAGTGGTTCATTCACACTCTGAGAAAATATGGGACATACTACATTATCATATCGTTGTGATGTAATTAAAGAAACGAATAATGTAATATAACGAAAATGAGATATGGATTGATGACAAACCACAAAATGATATGGATTCATGGATATCCTTACAATTGAAGAATCTCGAACTGGACGGTGGACGGAATGACCCAACTGAACTTGAAGAGGGATAAGAGGAGAGCCTACAAGGTAAAGCAAGAAACGCAGCTCATTAAAGCGTCCGGCAATGACCGGCGCAGACCATTTGTCGGAGGTTTGAGCCTTCATCCACGTCAACATGTTTTGCCACCGTAATGTGACATTGCTTCCCATACTAGTGAACATCTCTTCCGGAATGGGGACCTCGAGAACAGTCTCGAGGCCATCGTCTCTATCAATATTCGGACAAAGCTTCCTCATGTGTATAATAACGTCTCATGGAAAAGATCAAAGCCGGGAAAGAGAAGAGAGAGAAGAATAGGCGAAGAGCTTAGGGCTTGATCAAACACACACCTCCTAATTAATCTAGCTGATGAGGGAAAAGAGGGGGCTATGTGGGGAAACTACTTGGGGTTGATGAGAGGATAGGGTAGTTGTGAATTTGCCAAAGGTTGTCCTTGCTTGTAGGTCTCATGTGGGTACGATTTATAGATGAATAATTTGATTTGTTAACTTTCTATATTGAGGGCTGGATCGAGTTATATTTTCTTCAACATTTCCAAACTAATACATTACACTCTAATATGTATAAGAAAAATGATTTTTGGCTTCAATACGATGTGGTATGTAATGTTAGACATGCGAATTACCTATTAGTCACATCATGTCATATCATTATTTTAAAAAGACATTTTCATTTATTTAAAATCTGACGGCTCTAAATTATTTCACTATTTTGTTGTTGTTGTTTTTTTTTTTTTATTTGCATTCATGCTTAGATTAAAACAACAATTTTTTTCTTCAATCCTGACACCAGATCATGTTTGTAACGTCCCAAACTTGAAATTTATCGGTTTACTTGGCATTTAGACGGTAAACGACCTTTACTTCATTTTACTGTCGTTTCGGTACTTTTAGTGGCTCTAAAAGTTGACTTTTCGATTGGATCAAAATTTGAGAAAGTTTCCTTCATGAAAGTTGTAGAGGACGTTAAACCGAGCACGTGCATATGTAGTACGTAAAAATCGGAGGTATGAGAAAGTTATGGCCAAAATATTAAAGTTACTGTTTATAGTAAGTTTTCTATAAATAGCCGAGTTACTGTAGTAAGTTTCCATTTCCGATCTCTCTCTCTCCGATTCTCTCTCCCTCTCCGACCTCTTCACCTTCTTCCTGCCATAACTCCTTCATCCGGTGACGAATTTTGACTCATGAGATACCATTGGAAAGCTCTCTTCCTCCTCTTCATTTCTATAGCTATTTTAAACTGTAGAAAGTGCAACAAGGAGAAGAAGTCACTGCAGTTTATGCTCTTCGGGTTTTTTCTGGTTTTTCGGTCAGTTCATCGTCGTCGACCACCAATCGGAGTGCCATCAGACTTTTTGGAACCGTCTCTTCCTCCTCCACTCGCTCATAGCTGTGGGTCGTCGTGATTTGGCCGGAGAAAAGAGAATTTGAGTAAAGATTACTGTAGCAATTGGGATTTTTCACCGATTTGTTCCAAATCCAGCCATCTCCAGCAACAAAAATAGGTTCTTTAGAAGTGCCTTGGAGTGTACTTGAATACCTCCAAGTTTCACAACTCAAACCGAAGCGTGGAAGGAGAAATCACGTCGCGAAATTTTTCTGCACTATTCCTCATCGGGTTTTGCGGTTTGCTTGGTTTCCGGCCACTTCAAGATATTTTCTGACTTTGTTATAGTTATGAAAGTTGTTTAGAATGTTAGGATGATGATGTTAGTGAAATTTGGTGACCGGAACAGTAGTTGACCGGAATAGTAGTGGGTCCCACGCACCGCCACTGTAAATGGCTCATGGAGCAGGTTTCCGACTTCGATTTTTAGCTAGTTAATTCCTATATTTGATGCAGAGCTTATATTTGTCAATTTGGTGAAGGTTTGAGAAGTTTTGAATCGATTATAAATTTTCGAAATTTAGAATTTTGGTTATCGTTTTATGAGAATCCGACCGTTAGATTCTCTCAAATATATCCTAGAACTTGTAAATTAACGAAATTGTGTTAGTGGTAAAATTTGGGTTGAATCGGAGAAGGAAATGGAGATGTTGACTTAAGAGGGATTGATTTTGATGTCGTATTTAATTGCCGAATTGTTATTCACGGAATATAATTGTGTACATGGCGATATACCGAGCTACTGCTCGACTAAGAAATCCGTATGCGTGGTCGCCTAAATAGTCTTGTGAGTGGACTTTTGATTTTAATTGATGTATGCAAACTAATTTCCGCAAATTTTGATTTTATTGATTTATCAATTTAATTATGGAGCATTTTAATTTGGTTTGGATTATTAATTGATTTATTGGTTTGAACTTTTGAATTAAGATTCATTATGCTCAATTTGAGAATTTTGATTTATGTGATATTTACCTTATTATTATTCCGTGGTAATTTCCGGAAATTTTTATTATAATTAGTTATCAATTCTTGAGATTTCAAGAGAGATTCGGAATTGCTTTTGGAATATATGATTATTGTTTTGGAAATATGATTTACTGATTTTTCGACGATTTATTTTACCGAGACGATTTCCGGATTACATATTATATTTAGTAGCCAATTTTGAGATATTCTGAAATATTTTTGGAAATGGGATTTTCCGAAGGAATTTATGCCCGTACTAATTTCCAAGTTTGGTTACGGATTTGAGAATATTTTGACGTGCGGGGCCATGTCATTGGAATTGTTATTTTTCTCATTGGGGAAGTCTTTTGAATTTTTCGGGATTTCTGAATGTTTTCTTCACCATACCGAGGTCCAATTACTAGTTCTTCTCCTCACTTACTTTGTGTTTGTGAGTGGCAGTTGAGGTAGTTTATTCTCCTCCTCCCGTGAGTGGTAGTCGAGGTTATTAGTCTCCTCCTCACACAAACTATGTGTGGGTGGCAGTCGAGATTAGGGGTTTCCTTTACCCGTATGGTGACATCTCTTCCCCATATCCTTTATTTGTTACTTGACTAGCGGGGCTAGTCCGATTCTCTTAACCAGCGGAGACTGGTATGTTTTCAAGAGACTTCGAGTTTTAAAGACATACGTTTTATAAACGTTGCATGCATCGAAGTTTTATGAATTTAAATTCGTGGGAAAGTAATACAACTTCATTTCTTTTAAATTATTTATTTAGTTGTTTATTTTTGTCCACTCACGCTGACGTGTTTTTCAATTACTTTCCTCTGGGTCCTTCGGTTTCAAATGTCCAGTTTGCAGGCAAAATTAGTTGAGGTTAGACGTACATTGGAGTTGAGGCATAGTCAATAGCATGGCTTCCGCGTTTTCCTTTGATTTAGGTTTTCCTTGTTTACCCTTTGTATTAGAATTGCTCTGATTACTTATGGGATCAATGTTATTCAAGTTGTGTTTTGTGTTATGAATTGGATGATGTTGTGATTTGGAAGAGCATGTGGCTCCAGGAGAATAAGGATGAGTGTTTTAGAAGTGTAAATATCTTTTTTATAGGTTTTGGGTAGTCCATTTTAGGGGAAGTTCTGTCAAATTTTTTTGAAAAAATTTCTTCTAAGGTGGGCCCCGCATGGCCACTTCGGATTTCATGGTGAAATCTGGGGCGGGTCCTATCAATGTTGAATTCCAGTTATCAAAAATTGCTCAACATGCACACACAAAAAAATCCAAAGAAACCTTAAACTCTCTAAAACATGCGCCTCTTATAGCCTCAGCCTTGTTCCCTCCTCCGTCTGGTAGCACGTCCTAGCAACGTCGTCGTCGTACATGACGCGTTTGTTAGAACCCTCTCGGCTGCTCTGTTGGTCTATGGTGGGAATTTTAAGCTGTTTTACGAATGGGGAAGAAGGTCTGTCCAGCGGAGCGTGTGCGTTTCCGGGATCTTTGGTGGAAGAAGGATGCGACTGGTTAGATCACACCGGTTAGCAGCATCGGGGCTCAGGGTTTGGGTGTTGAGCTTATAGGGTTGAGGCGGAGATCGAGATCGATATGAGCTTGGTTGTTTGCTAGCGGGGTCGGAAATCATCTTGGCTGGGATTGATTGCAGACGATACAAAAGATTGTCTTCTCTGTGTGGGTCGATGGTTTGCAGGTTGGGATCAGAGATTGTTCTGGTCTGACATGTGGCAGATCGACATCAGCTCAGTTCGGGCACGTGGTTTAGGCTCGACGGTGTTGCAGCGAAGGTGGGGAGGGCTCGACAGCGGTTGTGGTTTTTTTTGTATGGATGGTGGTGCGATGTTAGGGGTGAGACAACCACGTTCATAGGCCTGCATGGTCTTCTCCAAATCTTGAACGGCTCTTAGGCATGAATTCAGGAATTGGGCCCAATTTGGGCAGCTATGTTTTTAGCTTTCATTTACTTTGTTTTGTTAGTTGTTACTTGTTTACTGTTTTCAATAAGGAGAGGCGGGCGTTGTCCCGGTATGGGCACCTTGCGTGCCTTGATTGCCCTAGTTAGGCGGCGAGTTAAATTCATTGCTTTGTCAAATGGTCGCAACCTCCTAATGGCAGGATGAAACAAAGTGTTGTGGGATTAGATTTCGTGTGACGACATAGTAGGAAAGCTGCGCTATTTGTTATGATGTATCTCTTTGTAGAGTTATATTTCCGTTATGTCACCGCTTTGTCAAAGCAAGTAGAGTTGTCAAATGTGCACTATTTGTTAACTAGTGCATGTTAGAATATATTACATTTTGTAATATGAGGTTCAAGCTCTATGTCCCCCCCTGTATTATATGATTTCATTAATCAAGACTTAAAGGCAGCCGCACATGCCCTCTTTTTTAAAATTAAAAATTTTAAAAAGTAGAAAACTAAAGCAACAAACAAGTTATTCGATTAGTAGGATTCGATCAATAGATTTGCACATATTTATGAGGGTATGTACATATATCAAATCTAGTGCATATATACATATATATGAATTCAAACATATTGTAGATTTTTTTTTCATTTCTTTAAGTTTTTTTCAATTTAATCTTCTATCTTAATTTAGGGATAACGTATGAAATCAACTGTTGAAATTAGAAAATATTGTGTGAAGAATACATTTTATCCAAAAATTGTGAGTATTAGCAGGTTCACACGGGGCAGACCGGCCCTAAATTTCGCAATTTTGTTTGTACGTACATAAATTTAATAAAAATAATGAAGATAATTAATCATTTTATACTAACAAGTTAATTAGAAAAATTAAAAATTAAATTAGATTAATTTTGATAACAAGGTATTAGTATCATTAATCATTCCCTTTAAAGTGAAATAAACCACCGAAACCGTAATTCTGGTGCAGTAAAAACGATTTCAGCTAACTACGGTAAATCAGTCCGGTGAATCATTAACGGCCATCACCAAACGTCGCCGCCCGGGGGTTGTAGTTGTTTTTTTCCTTTTTCTTTTTGAAATGGTAGTTGGGTTCATATAACGGGTAAAAGATCTCGACGACTGAATGTTTCCGTTAGTTAGTACGGTTCGGTGGTGGTTAACCGAAGGTAATTTATTGGGTTTCGAGAGAGAAACAATTGCTTTGTATATAAACCATACCAGAAGCCAGAGGCCTGCATTGCAATAGAAGAGAGAGAGAGAGAGAGAGAGAGAGAGAGAGAGAGAGAGAGAGAAGAGGACTGTGTTTGGGAGACGCGCAGAGAGAGCTTAGCTATGGCTGAATCAATCGACGCCGTCTCCGTTGACATGGAGAAGATCTATCTCGGCGGAAAGGAACATTTTATTCGAACTGGCTGTGGTTCTGTGTCCGTTATAGTCTGTGGAGACCAAGATAAGCCTGCACTTATCACGTATCCTGATTTAGCTCTAAATCATATGTCTTGTTTCCAAGGGTTATTCTCTTGTCCTGAAGCAGCTTCTTTCCTGCTCCACAACTTCTGCATATACCATATTAGTCCTCCTGGTCATGAGTTAGGAGCTGCTTCGATTAGTCCTGATGATCCTGTGCCTTCTGCTGACGACTTGGCAGATCAGATCCTTGAAGTTCTTAACTTTTTCGGGCTTGGTGTAGTTATGTGCATGGGAGTGACAGCGGGTGCTTATATCCTTTCCTTATTTGCTACGAAATACAGGAAACGCGTTCTTGGTTTGATACTTGTATCTCCATTATGCAGAGCACCATCTTGGACCGAATGGTTTTATAATAAGGTGATATCAAATATGCTATATTTCTATGGGATGTGTGGTTTGCTAAAGGAGCGTTTGCTTCAGCGTTACTTTAGTAAGGAGGTTCGTGGTAGTGCTGAAGTTCCGGAGTCGGATATAGTTCAAGCGTGCAGGAAGATTTTGGAAGAGAGGCAGAGCTCAAATGTTTGGAGATTTCTTAAAGCAATTAATCGGAGACCTGACATAACTGAAGGATTGAAGTCACTAAGGTGTCGCACTCTCATTTTTGTTGGCGATAGCTCTCCTTTCCACCGTGAGGCTCTCCACGTGATCTCAAAGTTGGATAGAAGAAATAGTGCCTTAGTAGAGGTCCGGGCTTGTGGATCGATGGTGACAGAGGAGCAGCCACATGCAATGTTGATACCCATGGAGTACTTCTTCATGGGGTATGGTTTTTACAGACCGTGTCATTTCAGAGAGAGCCCTAGGAGCCCACTCAGCCCATCCTGCATCTCCCCGGAGCTTCTCTCCCCGGAAAGCATGGGTCTGAAGCTAAAACCAATCAAGACCCGTGTGTCGCTCGGATTATACATGGTAGAAGGAAAGAATTCAATTGAAAATAATGCAAGGTGATCGATCCAGCTGTGAATGTGATTCAGAAGTAATTGTTCATTTTAGTTCTCTGTGCAGATTTTTTATTGTTTAAGAAGGAAGGGTAGAAGCTCGTGCGCGGCTGGAGGGAGCGGCGGTTGTAGATACGGAAGGGAAGAATATACCGCATCATATCGATCTTGTGTCATATATTATATAGGAAGGGGAGGAGACTTCATTCTCGTGTAGTCACTCATACTGGAAAATCATTCCTTTCAGCCGTCCTTATCTGTCTGTATTCTATAAAGGATTAATTACAATTATATTTCCTCTTGTCTCTGCTAGTTATCCTAACATCAAATGCAATCATTGCTGTTTGTGACTTACCCGGTCACAATTCGAAGAGCATCGCTTTTCTAGCTAGATATACATATACAAGGATATCTGTTGGCCCAATTTGCTCAATTATCAGAGAGAACAGAATGCATGTGATCGATGAGAAAAGCTAAAATATGGAGAGAAAGTAGAATGTGACAACATAATGATAAATAATCATTTAGTAATATAAATGAGTAATCTTTCTCAATTTCTTTCACTCTTATAGTTCCATAGAAACAAGTTAGAAAGATTGAGATATATAATCATCAAATGCGAGTCATTTCCGGTTATCGTGAGATGATCATAAGTAGTATTTTTTTTTTTATAACTAAGATAGTGAATTCTCATTCAACCTCAAACCAGAATAACATGAATACATACCTTCTTTTGTTAATTCTATGGGCAAGTATAGAAAGTGGTATGTTAGCATCAATCGTTAGACAACTAATGCTTACTTATTAAAAGCGAATCTATAAACTATGAACATACATGGTAAACAGGCACATAAAACACAAAAATGCATAAATCCTTAAAATAGTAAGAGATGATTTAGAATGAAAAATCTAACTAATCACAGGCCGAAGGCCCAAAGGAATGTCAAAACCCTAGACCCAACTAGTGGGCCCAGCCCAATTCCCATCACCTCCTTTTGTAAGACCTCACCACACCCTCCATAAGAACCACCACCGCAAGCGAAACACCCCCTCCTAGACTTGCCGCAAGCGTACGCCGCCACCACCAGTCGAGGAACCATTCCCGCCACCACGATGCCATCACCGAGAAGCTGCCTAAACCAGAGCGTGGCAGCCAGACCAGATTCCAAATGGACTCTGAGTCCCCTCGTCCCAGCTGCCAGCGAAACTCGATGGCACCATCATCGCTGCCTGAAGAAGACGTTCCAGTCCCACCCTGCGCCGCCAACTCATCTCTTAAATCAATATTAATGGTCGTCTCGTCTAAAAATTTAGAAACTACGCCGACCAGCCTGTTAACACCTCAGGCCAAACAATCCCATAACATCTTATGGTTGACAAATTATTAGCTTAAATATTTGTTAGAGTTAAAAAAAAAAAAAAAACCTTCATATTTAGGATATCCCGAATAAAAAGAATGTGACTAGGATAATTATGTTACTGCATAATATAGTTGTTTTCGAAAACCTTTATGGGTTGAGGTCGTTTATATAATTTTATCGTGGACAAAGTTTCTTCTCTAAATCTTAAGAATATTTGAAGGGATTCGTAGATCAATCTAGAGTGATGGACAATTTCACTAGCTACCACAAAGTAGTCCTGCGGTTAGCTATAAACGTTGCTCTTTCATCAGATTCTACCTAATCTGTGAGGAGAGAAGATGGGGGTGGGTGTGAATCAAACTCAAACTCTCCATATTTTTTATGAGCTATTAGTTAATTAAGAGAACTAGCTTGATGATTTAGTTACAAGTACGTAGCTTGAATGATCGAACTTGGTCTCTGATTGAAGTAGTAAAATACACAAGTACTTGACCTGCTTACGTCTTCGTGGTGTTTCCTGGTTCGTCTCCTTACCAAGCACTATGATGCACCCAAGTGTCCACTTTTAACCGCTCAAATATTCTTGATTTGGAAAGGTCGGCCAACCAAGAGGGGTTTCCACATTTGCAAAAAAAAAAAAGAAGTTTCACATAAAGGAATGAGATTACTATCTGTCGCCACATGTCGTCTTCACCCGTACACCCACCCCATGCTTGCCACGTATACAGATTCATGGGCTGAAGCCGCCACGTTACATTACGTGGTGTAGTAGCTCACACACTACGTGCCTCACGACTTTGTTATATATAAATCCTTCAGTTTACGTCGTCCTCTGCACCATTCTCATTCCTTGAACCTATAAATCTCTTTCTCGATCTTTCTGTTTCTGAGTAATGGAAGGCGCGTCGCAGCTGGTACGGATTGGAAGGAAGTCATCGATAGAAAGTGAGCCGCGAACGCTAGCGTTTCATCAGATCCAATATGCAAGGGTATGTTTCATATAAGTTTTCTGGGTTTCTGATTCTGCGTGTGAGTTTTGTATTTTTCTTACTTTTTTCCTGGGTTTTGTGGTGTTGTTATGGGTTGCAGGAGGCAGCTGAGTATGTGATGAATACAAAGGAATTAGAAGAAGCAAAGCGCATTTTCACTCACGTAAATCTTTGTACAGAACAACTCGTTGATAGAGAATTAATGGTGATAGGGTTTCATATGCTCACATACATGAGATTTCCTACAAGTGTAGAGAGAGAGAGAGAGAGAGAGAGAGAGAGAGATAGAGAGAGAGATTTACTGTTAAGATTTTAACTTCTCAGAGTGCTGAAATTTCTAGAGAGAATCAATTTAATTTGATGTGGATCATAATTAATTTTGACTTTGCAGGGACTACAGCCAGTAGTGAGCGTGATGAAACAAACTGGAGAGGAAATGATGGATTCGATTGACGAATTTGAGTATTCAGAATATCGATTCCGATTATCGAAACTAAGGGATGTAGTCTCAGCGCCATTTTAGGCGGCTTTGCTAATCACTTCGGAACCATAAAAGTTCTTCTCAATGGATCTAGAATCTCTCTCCTTCCATGAATCTTTGTAAATTGCCCTTTATTTCATGATACCGTCAGTTTTTAAATTGGAGTGAAAGTCCTATGACGGGCCTTCTTGGGCAGTCTCTTGATGGGCCTTCACTGCTTTGTGGCTAAAAAGAGCTGTGTCAGCCCATGAGATCTTCTTGTAAGAGATCTTGTTGTAAATATCTCGAGGTATTTTCTTTGTAAATGTATACCATATTCTCAAGGGAGCTAAGCCTCTCAATTAGGTTGAACTCTAAATGTCTTTTAAAAAAATACAATATCCTCACTTTGGCGTTAATCCTGAATGCAACTATATAAGACTTGAGATCTTTCATTTTATATAGAGGGATTCTTTTTTATTCCTAGTTTTGTGATCTTAAAAGTTGTGGTACCCCATGTGATCTTCCACTTTCACGTAGCTTGGTGGCAGCACATATGTGATTTTCTATAAATATCTCGAGGTAATATATACAAATCATTGAGCTTAATAAATTGATTATGTCTCGACGGATCTGATTGTTGTGAATGTTAATATTGAGATTATATTTTAATTAATTATTTGTGACTGGAATCTACGATTTTTCGCTTATAAATGAGAGACTTAATGTCTCTATATTTTCATCTCTATTATTATAAAGCAAAGTCTTCAAAAGTTTCATCAAATTTTAAACTATCCGGTAATGTGAGAATAATTGAAACTATTGAGTAATGTGAGAATAATTGAAAAACGGAATACTATAAATGGCGCTCTCTCTTTCTCTCTCACGAGTAACCCTAAGACCGTCATCGATCTTGCATGATGGCGGTGCTGCAGACTTTTTGACTCTCTACAGAGAGGTTTTTCGGCCACGTAGTGGTTCGAGAGATCTTGGATTTGGAGGGGGGCAGCGCTTCTCTTTCTAATTCCTTCCTCGGCGGCAACGGCGATTGGCTTCGCCAGTGCTCCTTGAATTCATGTTTGGATCGGCTTTGTCTTCTTGGCAGACCGAAGCCTCAGATGGTAGTCTTCTTGACCGTGCTGCAGTAAGTCTCCTCGCCTCCACTGTTAGACGGAGTATGGACTTTTGACGCCGGGTATGTCTTGCCGTGGGTGACAAAGAATTTGAAGCTGTTTAGCGTGAGGCTGGTTTCGATACCGTGCTTGGTTTCTGTCGGCAGTGGCGGAGACAGGTTAGTGCAGGCGGCTTACTGGGATGGTGCAGATGTCGGAATGCACACAGGTTGCCCAAGTTTTACAACGACGGCAACACTGAGGTGGAGATTTTCTTTTCCTCTAGGATTTGCTCTCGTTGGGTTAGTTGGGCCTTGCATTGGGCTGCCTATTCATTGTGGGCCTTGCATTGGAGGATCTTTTTGGGCTGCATGGGCTTCCTTCTGGGCTAAGGTGGATTGGAAGTTTTCTATTTAGGAAGTTCTGATGAATGACGAGGGAGTGGATGGCGACACGTCATCCTCTACTCCAAATGTTGCTTGATTATTGATTATGGTCGCAAAGACAAGTTGCTCTGAGGGTCATTTTTTACTTTATTGCTTCGGAGTTTCTAGGTTTTTGTTTGAAATAATGGTGCGTAGACTTTCTAAAAGGTGAGTGTACTAGGGGTATTTTCAGTACTTATTCTTGTTTAGAATAGGAGTCTTAGGGTATTCTGAGGAACGATTCTTTCTGTCAACCTCATAGGGGTGTTTCGTTTCTGTACTGCTTGCTAAATCTATATAATGGGTTGATCTCTTTTAATAAAAAAAAAATTACCCCTATTGAGTTATTTGTATAAGGATTATTATAGTAATATGTAAAGGAAATAAACAAAAAATAAATAAATAGATCATTACGAAAAAGAGATAATAAGCAAGAAATGGTGTTCAAAGCTTCAAGATATGATTTTGTCATTGGTGGCGACTCACGAGGTCTTCGTGAGTCTTTGTTGGGAGCTGGCTATCTTCGTAATAAGTTTCAATTGGAAAATATTCTTTTTAGAATTTAGGAGATTATTCTTAGCTTCTTGAGGCTTTTGAAAAGTTGGGTATATGCCATCAACCGACATCATTGTAGCCCTAAACTTGTTACTATAGATGGAGGTTAAAGTTTAATGTCGAAGACTTTGATTAAATTTTAAAATGTCTAACATACCCATTTCTTTAGTATAAAAATAAAAACTTTAAAGTGAAATTATTTAAATAGTTTTTTGAAAGTCCAAGGGACGAAATAGTATATTCATCACAAGTCAGAATAGGCTGTCAAATACCCTTGTGCTGTTTGTCAGACAAATAGTCACCCTCAAGTATAAGGACCAAGTCATAGTGTAGGGATTATGAGTAGGGGATATCGTACCCAAGGGATTGGAAAACCCACTCTAGCTAAGGAAAACCTAAAGGATGCTAGATAAATATGTAAATGTACAAATTACAAATAAGGGCTCACAAATGAACTAAAGTTCATGGTGATTATATGCAAGATGGGGTAGTGTTTTGATTTTAGTTTTAGAGATGATTTGATTCGGAAATAGCTAAATGAATACTTGAAATGTAAAATAGCCTAAGATAAATTAGATATAATAAAATGGATGAGAGTTAGGACTTAAGGTTTTCACCTCTAGCCTTTCTTGCAAACAATGATGCTTTTATAATGAATGATGTCATTTTAATTAACCAATTTCTCTCCTTGCATCCCTCTCGGGTATGACAAGGGACATGCTCCTTTGATGATATCAAGCAACCCCTCTCGGGTGTAGTACTTAACTACTTAAATAATGCATTTCAATCCGGTTAGGTATCTAATGCATATACCTAAGTGCATAAAGCTTGGAGATGAAGAAATTATGCAAACCAACCAAGCTTATCTCTAAGTGATTGTAGTTCACAACCTTAACATGCACATATGATATGCTATCATGCTTCAAACAACCAAGGTTAATCAAGCCTTAATTATTTCTCATGTCATGGCAAATATTCATACCCAAATTGATTAAGTTTAAGCATAAGCATTCAACTCTTGAACTAGCATGTTAAGGTGCTAAAAAAAAGTGCATCAACCATAATATTTACATCAAAGTCAAACAAGATTGGCTAGGGTTTTCAACCCTAGCCCCAACAAACTAACTACTCACTCATAATCAAATAAATAAGCTCCAACATATTTATGAACATCAAACTAAAAAGTAGGGACAGAGAAGTGACTAGTGATGGTCAAATTGAGGATGATGTAGATGAACTCATAGAGGTTTTATCATGGTGATGATGATTCCTCAAGTGATACTAGGCTCCTCTCCTTCTTCTTCAAAGATTGATGATGGAATATGAGAAGTGGAAATGATCAAGTTGTGAAATGATGGAATGGTGAAGCTTTATGTATATGAAATAGAATGGGTAGATGGGAAAGATGATGACTTTGGTGGTGGTCATAGATGTTATGGATTGATGGTGGTGGTGATGGAGGTTTTGTGGATGAGATGATAGTGGATTGTAGAGAATATAGAGAGAAAGAGATCTAATGAAGTGGTATATGGGGTGGTCTCCCAAGAGTGTAATGAAATGATGCTTATATAGAAAAGATAAAGAGAAGCATGATAGTGAAAGTAATGATGAAAGTAGAATAAATGAGGTGGAATATGATAGTGAAAGTATGGAGGTGGAGTATGAGTGGAAGTAATGATTAAAGAGAGTTGAAAAACATGGCTAAAGGAAAAGAGAAGAGCATCTAAACTCTCTTTATTGTGAGTGGGAGACATGAAAATGATAAGTGATGGAGATGGTTTTTGGTCACTTTCTTCTCCTTTATTCCTTCAATTATATCTCCACCAAGAATTCATAATGGGTCTTCGACTTCTTCATATCAAATGATCCACCATGAGTGTAGATCATTCTGGTAAAATTTTAGAGCTTACTTCCATGTGGTTGGGTCGAAAATGCTTCTGGACTCCTTACAAGTCGGGTTTTCCAGTTTTGTCTTTCAGGAATTTGGATTGATTGTTTGAAGGTCTTGCACTCCAATATAGCTCTTGCACTATTCATAAGAAATGATCCTTGTGTTTGGACCCAAAATGAGCATTTTGGCCTGACAAGGCACGTCTTGGAGAAATCGAGCCAATGTCAGTGGCTCAAGCTATATATTGTCGACAAGTTCGAAATATATATTTAGAGGCTAAATAAAGCCTACTATGGAAGCGTAGAAATGAAAAGTCAACTTTAGCACATTTTCCTACTTCGGCTAGGAGAAACCGAGTAAACAAGAAAGGAGGGGCGGCAGACTAACCATCCGAACTTCAAATGAGTTGAAACTTTTCAGATTCATTCTAGACATCCCAAGGATCATTTCTTATGAAGAGTGCTAGAGCTTGTTCGGAGTGGAAAACCTTCAAACAATCAGTCCAATTTTCTGCATAAGCAAAACTGGAAAACTGGACCTGTAAGGAGTCCAGTAGCATTTTCGGCCCAACCACATGGAAATAAATTCTGACATTTTACCACAATAATCTACATCCATGGTGGATCGTTTCATATGAAGAAGTCGAAGGTTAAATATGAATTCTTAGTGGAGACAAAAATTAAGGGAATAAAAAAGTGTTAGTACTTTCACCTAACAAAATTCACTAAGTGTTAGTGAATTTTGCCTAACAAATCCACTAAGTGTTTGTGTGCTCAAACCTAACCCACTATGATTTGTTTAAAGGCCAAATAGTGTTTCTTGGAAGCCTATATATAGAGGCTACAACAAGTATCATCTCACCAATTCACTCATCAAAACATCTATAAGATGATCTAAGTTCTCTCTAGAGCAACCTCTCTAAGAGCAATTCCTCTCCTTCTCTTTCTCTTATCGCTGATCACACTCCAAGTTCTAGTCTCCTTAGGAGCCAACTTTCAGTACCACCAAACCCTCTGTCAAAGTGCTTTGGTCCTAGTCTCCTCGGGAGCCGACTGTAGTACCACGACCACAATGGTTACGGAACCAGCCAAGCAAGGGTAACGCCCTCGCAAATCAGCTAAGCTAGAGTCACGCTTTAGCAAGTTCTCCTCACTTCCCAGTGGTTTTCGCTCTGCTCGATCTACAACATCGAGTATCGATTGTGATTTTGAAGAGGCTCAGCAAAAGTCCTCGCCACGAGGCACAAAGTACCCCACGACGAGGTTGGTGCTCTCCTCGTCCATAATCGCTCAGAAGAAGTCAGGTCAAGGGACACCCCCGACGACCGCACCCGAATGGTGCTGGCACGCCCATACAAGAAAAGAGACTGTTGACTAGCTCAAGAAAAACTGGAGCCGAAACATTTTGGCACACCCGGTGGGACATACTGCAAGCTGTAAACCACACCACTATTAAGAAGATGAGGTTGGTAAAGGGTTGTGAATCATAACGGAAAAGGTGAAGTCTCTTTTGTTAATATTGACCTAAACTTCTTATTGGTGCCTAGTTCAGGTCCATTAAGGTTAAGGGCGGTTTTTATTAACACTTGTTGAACTGTCTTCACACTTATGATCTTTCTCATCTTAGTAAGTATAGCCTATGTGAAATGGTGTCTAGAAATGAGACAACGTTCATAACAGGCTATTGAATCCAGAAGTGCGTGCAAATGGGCCTAAACCACTATGTGGGAGTAGTTCATGCCAAAATGGATTCTGCCTCTTTTGTTCGCCCTCCCCCACCTAGCCATTTCAGTAAGGTTGCCCAAAGGATTTGAAAGAAAGTTTGTATCTAGGCGACTATACTTGGGCCGCAGGTCTAAACCTTGATTCACAGTGTCTTATTGAATTCAGCTACTTATTGAATTCAGTTACTTATTGAATTCAGTCAAGTATAAACCCTTATCAAAAGGTTTACGTTAACTGTCCGAAACATAAGACCTCCAGTTACAGACCGCACTCGCTTGCAGACTGTAGTGGTCTTTCCGAAGAACAGGTAATCCAAAGATTTTCTTCCCACCCTCCATCGACAGAGATGTCAACTGAACGAGGAGGAAATCGACATCCTACTAGTGAAGGCGAGCAAGTTCTTGCCGCCCAGCCTAATCAGGCTGGCGATACATCTAGCATCACCCAGGAAGCCGCGAGCGCAGTTACAACTATTGACTTTATGCCTATTCTCGTTTCAGAAAATGCGACCATAGAAGAGCGGCTTAATATCCTTCAACAGAATTCTGCCGCATACCATGAGAAGATGGAAAAAGCCTTTGCGGAGGACCGTCGACGGCTTGATGAGTTCACGATCTCGATCAAGAGGCTTGACCTAGGGGCACAACAAACACAAGGGCAATTGGATGGCATGAACCAAAAAATGCAGAAGAACCACGAAGAGATGTTGGTCGCAAGCAAACACATTGCTTCGGAAGTCGCAACGATTCGCAAAGAAGGATCCAATGTCGTAACCCGGGTGGCCATGCAGAAGGCTGACCTCGATTAGGCCAGAGAGGTTCTACATAAAACACTGGGAGATCCTAGTGCCATTCTAGGCTCTCTAGGTCAGTCCCCCATATCTGCTAAGTACATACCACTGAATGCTCGCGGCGGCAGTACATCCACATCCGCTACTGCCGCATCAGTCAGAGGTAAAGAGACTACTCTGATAGCGGGTGGGAAGAACAACACCGCGTCATCAGTCACGCAAGGGACCAGGACTTTGAAAATCAATGAAGGGGCCTTTGTTGATCATAGCCCGTTTCCCCAATATGACAGTGACGGAGTTGAATACGTGCACCACGATGCACCTCCAGCAAGGTATTATGGTATCGACCTGGTTGAAAGTCCAGCGAAGGTCACCGTAACCACAAAGGGTCAACCAACAGTGGGTTTTGCGTCGCAGACGTCAACCCGACATAAAATGATCCACGGTGGCGGCATGTCTTTGGTTAATCAAGCTTCATAGGCACCACCGTTGATCTGGTCAGTTGAAGATATAGTGGTTCACCCACCTCCTCCTGATCCAAGATATGTAAGGAGAGAGGAGGTAGAAGCAATGATCAAGGCCGCGAACCAGAGGCCTAACTTGGAGGAGGCCTACCAGGGGCCCTTCCCACCGCATATTACACAGACACCTTATCCTAGGGGATATAAGAACATTACGTTTTCTACTTTCTCGGGAGAGGAAGTCGAAAATGCCGCAGCCCATTTGGTTAGGTTTCGAGTACAGTGTGGCCAGTACCAGAATGATGACAATCTGAAGTGTAATATCTTCGCTACTTCTTTATCGGGGTCTGCCTTTACCTGGTTCACTAAGCTGCAACCGGGATCAGTTACGAGTTGGCCCGTGATGGAGAAGCTGTTCAAGGAAACCTTCAGGACTATCGAGCAGGAAGTAGATCTGGCTTCACTCACTCAGATGGCTTAGCAGCCAACTGAATCTGCTGTCATATACCTTCAGCGCTTTCAGATCCAGAAAGGAAAGTTGAACGTGATTCTGCCGGAGAAAGAACTGGTGAAGTTGGCAATCAAAGGCTTAGAGCCCCGCCAACGCAAAAAACAGCATGGAAGCATGTTCAATTCCATGGGGGAACTAATCACAGAAGTAGGAAGTTTCGAGCACTTGCTCAGGATGATGGACGCTATGAAAAATGCCTCAAAAGGGACATACATCCCAGGGAAACGCCGAATAGTGGCTGCGCTCAGCCATCAATCCAGTCCCTTTGATCCTTACTACAAGAGTGAGGAATCTAGTACAGTAGAGGCTGACGAGTTTGAAGAAGACGAGATTGCTGTGCTGGAACTCACAGGAAAAAAGGCTTCAACACTAAAGCAACTGAAGCTATGCAAAGAACCGGTGAAGCTCAAGTCGGTGGTTTTCACCAAACCAGAGTTCGCAAGTTATACTTACGACGCGAACAAAGCGCATGAAATCTTGGATGAAATGATCGCCGCGAAGATGGTGAAAACCGACTTCGGCCCATTTCCCAAACCAGAGCAGCTAAGGGGGAAGAAATACTGCAAACTCCATAATATGTGGAATCATAATACAACCGATTGTGTTAAGCTAAAGGATCAGATCCAAATCTGATTATGTTCGCAAGTAGAGGCGCCAACAACAGCGGCAGCGTTGGTGGACCTAGATCCCTTCCCAGATACCGGCATCAACATGGTGGACGTGGCATGGGATGAAAAAGATTAGCAGAATCAAAGTCCAGACTATACGGTTAAGGATGTGATAAGGGCTGGAGACAAAGCCGTGAAGCGGGAATCCAAGACTCGTTTACCCATTGTCCTATGCTCGCGGTGCAAGGAAGAATGTGACACTCAAGCCCTGCATGAGGAAACATCCCAGACTGTCCAGTTTGGATCTCTGCCGCCAATACGGTTAGTATCATCCTCTAGAAACTTCCAACCATGCAGCCCAAGAGTACACAGTGATTTAGAAACTCCTTCTCCAAGGGACTCAAACTTATTCAAAAAGTTGAAGACTGCGAGGGAAGAAGGGCAAGCAGATAAGCGGCAAGGGGTTTTTACCAGACCTTACATTCCGCCAGTGTCGACATCCTCCATCAAAGAAGGGAGATGGTATACCCAAAATAATGGCAAGGAGGTGGACATGAGCTCTTCAAAGAAGAGAAAACTCCAACGAAGGTTTGGAGAAGCAAAGCGAACTTTGGAAGCACTAGATCAAGGACTAATCAAACCATCGCAATTACTGAAACCTCCAGAAGAGTATCAAAGAAAATTGGAGGTACTGGCCTATGAGAGATTAGTTTCCCCGCAAGTTCAGAAACCGCAGCCCAAAGTATTACGCCAAGGGCAAAAGCCATGTGCCCCCAAGATCAGCGCTCAGGAGAAATCCCTAGTTCCAGCGAGGCAAGAACCGCCGCCAGCTCGTAAAGTCAATGTTTGGCGGAGAATATCTCGCGAAGGAAGAAATAGCGAGCATTCCATCTTCGACAAACTGGGGGGCAAAGACAATCGGTCCGCGATTATGTAGAAAGTTCAAAACTTGGTGGTCACTCTCCCAGAGGAAGTGCCAGGGACGAAACAAATTTCAGAGTCACTGAACCAGATTCCTATAGTACAGGAGCACGAACAAGCCAAGGCGGTGGTCCCCTCAGAGGAATCCTTGGTTGCTTTCATGATTAAACAGTTTAACGCTGATATCCCAGCAGATGAACCCAAGCTTAATCTTGATGATGACATGGACGAAACAGAAATGGTGGATATCTCTTGCAATATGGTTTATGTGCTCCCTGCTAAGTATGCCTTACCAGTCGTTGCGCAGGAATGCATAGAAGCTGACGCAATTGGAGAACAGCAGTTGCAGATCACTTCAGCCGCAACAACGCCAATGAAAGAAGCAGTGTTCCTTGAGACTGAAGATGCTAACAGCAAGGGTTTCTTCGTGAGCTTCACAAGACCCACACCCGCCATGGTGCAACACATGCGACCTTTGTATATCACAGCAGAAATTAATGGGACTAAGGTCAGCATGATAATGGTTGATACCGGCGCAGCTGTGAATGTCATTACTACAAGGATCATGCAGCTTTTGGGAATCAAGAAGGAGAAGATCCAGTCTACCTCTCTCACATTGAAGAACTTCGCGGGCATAGTAACTAAGACGTTAGGTTTACTGTTCCTAAAAATCAAGGTGGGTCCCTCAGAAAGCGTTTATGCGTTCTTTGTTACGGATTGTTACGCGGCCTACAGTGCCATCCTGGGAAGAGATTGGATTCACCAAAGCTATTGTGTTCCGTCAACACTCCACCAAGAGCTGATTATGTGGAATATGGTGACAAATAAGGCTGAGATAATTAAAGCAGACCCCCACCCTTTTTCTATTTCCGTGAATTACGTAGATGCCAAGTACTACTTCGAGCCAATTACTCCATTGCAAGTCGGTAGCATCGACAATAAGGGCCGCCCCACAGGGGTGACAGCTTCTGAGTTGGTACAGTGGGGACTCACGCTCGCAAAAGAAGACCTAGCGAGGCCCGGCGATGCTGTGCCCCGCACAATGGGTAATTAATGGATTACGACCTTCCAGAGGAAGGGATAGAGGCCTTCCATTCCTTGTACGAGAGGCTATCCTCATACTTGGTGGAAAAAGAGGCCTATGATCGAGTTGTGACCTTAGAAATTGTTTATGAAGAGTTCACGGACCAAGAAGAGGAGGAAGAAGAGATTCAGCTTGCTCCAGCGGCATTGGATGACACACCTCCGAAGGTTAGGGACCCTACTGAAAAGGTCAATCTGGGAACAATTGATGAGCCTATAGAAGTGGCTATCAGCACTTACTTACAGCCTAGCGAGAAACAGAGGCTCATCGACTTATTGCTAGACTTCAAGGACTGCTTCGTGGAAAAATACGAGGACATGCCAGGCCTATCACCAGACTTGGTATGCCACCAACTACTAACGCTACCTGATAAGAGGCCTTTGAAGCAAGAGCTGCGAAGAATGAACTCAGAGACCCAAGTACTGGTCAAAGAGGAAGTTAAAAAGATGCACAAGTCGAGCGTTATCAGGGTAGCCAAGTACAATAAGTGGTTGTCCAATATAGTGCCTGTTCGCAAGAAGAATAGCAAGATAGGGTCTGCGTGGATTACATAGACCTTAATTTAGCTACACCTAAAGACGTCTGCCCCATGCCGGTGGCGGACATGTTGGAAAACACAGTTACAGGGCACGAACTGTTGTCTTTCATAGATGGCACAGCGGGATATCACCAGATACGCGGAGGAAGATAGACACAAGACCGCATTCCGCTGCCCTGGGTTCACGGGAGTTTTTGAATATGTGGTCATGCCTTTTGGACTGAAGAATGTCGGAGCAACATATCAGAGAGCCATGAACCTGATCTTCCACGACATACTTGGGAAGATCTTAGAGGTTTACATTGATGACGTCGTCGTGAAGTCTAAGAAGAGTGGAGATCACTTCACGGATCTCAGAAAAGTTTTTGAGTGCATGCGGCTACACAAGCTCAAAATGAATCCCGCCAAGTGCATTTTTGGAGTTCAGGCAGGCGATTTCCTGGGATTCATTGTCCATCAAAGGGGCATTGAGGTCCATGAGGATAAGGCAAAGGCGGTCATCAACGCATCTTCCCCGCGAACGAAGAAAGAATTACAGCGGCTACTGGGTAAGATCAACTTTTTGTGACGTTTCATTTCTAACTCTGCTGGCAAAATCCAGCCCTTTTCCCCACTGCTGAAGTTGCAAGGACAGAACGAGTTTGTGTAGGAACCTAAACATCAAGAGGCTTTTGACAAAATCAAGGCCTATCTGGCGAGCCCGCAGTGGTTGTTCCTCCCAGAGCTGGATTTCCATTAAAGTTATATGTTTCAGCAGTTGAGGCTTCCATTGGCAGCCTCCTCGCTCAGGATGATGAAGAGGGTGTCGAACATGCCATCTTTTACCTCAGTAGGACACTCACAGATTGCGAAACAAGGTACACTCCAATGGAAAAGCTGTGTCTTAATTATACTTCTCAGCATGCAAGTTGCGGCATTACATGTTGTCCTTTACTACTTGCATCATTGCTCAAACCGATCTAGTCAAGTATATGCTATCGTGACCTATCTTGAGAGGCCATATTGGCAAGTGGGTGCTCGCCTTATCAGAATTCTCATTATAGTATGTCCCACAGAAAGCAGTAAAGGGGCAAGCTATTGCGGACTTTCTGGCACATCACCCTATGCTAGATCTCCCCGCTTTTAGAGATTTAGAGGTCGCTGTCACAAATTTAGATCGCCCAGAGTATGCCACACTGTATCAAGCCACAGTCTCACTCCAGCCCTGGGTTTTATATTTTGACGGGTCAAGAACGGATACGCTAGCAGGAGCAGGAATTGCACTGGAGAATTCGGCTGGAGATCACTTTTCATACTCATTCCAGTTGGAGTTTCAATGTACCAACAACCAGGCAGAATATGAGTCCTTAATCATAGGCCTAGAAGTACTGCTGGAAATGGGAATTAGAGATGTACAAATACTTAGCGATTCTCTCTTGGTTATCAATTAGTTGTGCAATGAGTTCAGATGCAATAGCTTCACGTTGGTCCCTTATTGGAATAGGACATTAGAACTGTTGGACCAATTTGATAACGTACATCTTGAGCACATTCCTCGCGAGAGAAATTTTGCCGCGAACGAGTTGGCCCAGCTGGCAACAGGGGTAACATTGAGATATGGCGTGCGGGAGAGAAATCCTTAAAGTCGAGCGTCGCACCCTTCCTTCTTGGATGGCGAGAAGAGATCCTCCAGACGATACGTCAGTCCCTGGAATCCATTGACGTGGATTGGCGCATCCCTTTGATCAATTATCTCAAGCATCCTGATCAGACCACAGATAGAAGGATTCGCTATCTTGCCCTTAACTACTTTCTCAGAGGTGATGAACTTCGCAGACGAGGAGAAGATGGCATGGATTTCAGATGTGTTTATGGCCGCGAAGCCAAACAACTCATGCGACAAGTTCATTCTGGCATTTGTGGAGCTCACCAAGCAGGTCCAAAGATGCGATGGTTGCTCAAACGACATGGATATTTTTGGCCCAGTATCTTGAAGGATTGTATCGCGTTCGCTAAAGGTTGTTTGGACTACCAAGCTCATGGGCCGGTCCAGCATGTTCCTAATATTCCAATGCAGCCCATTATACAGACTTGGCCCGCAAGAGGATGGGCGCTGGATTTAATTGGGATGATTCACCCACATTCATCACTTTAACATAAGTTCATCATCGTCACGACTGATTTCTTTACAAAGTGGGTTGAAGCAGAACCTTTGAAGGAAGCATCTGGTGGCACGTTGTGACAATTCCTTTTAAGAAACATCATCTGCAGATTTGGGATCCCAGAAGTTTTTGTTTCGGACCGGGGGGCAGCTTTCATGGGTGGTGAAGTTGATAAACTGGCAAGAGAATGGGGAATACAGTTCATCCATTCTAGTCCGTATTATGCTCAGTCTAACGGTCAAGCGGAGGCCAGCAATAAGATCATTATCAATTTGCTGAAGAAAATGTTGGAAGCTAATCCACGACAGTGGCATGAGACACTTTATGAAACTCTTTGGGCCTACCGCACCTCTAAACGGAATCCCACCGCGACAACACCTTATGCTTTGATGTTTGGCCATGATGCAGTCTTGCCATTGGAAGTCAACGTCCAATCATTACGAGTTCAAGAGCAACATCATCTCATTGGAGAAGACTACGTTCAGGCTATGTGGCAGGAACATGAAGACCTTAGCGAAAAGCACTTGGAGGCTTTAGATAATTTGGTCATGGAAAAGCAACGAGTCGCTCGTGTCTATGACAAGTGGACGCAGGGAAGGAGTTATAGCGAAGGAGAGTTGGTTTGGAAAGCAGTTCTCCCGCTTGGCGAAAAATTAGATGGTCACGGCAAATGGACTCCAAGATGGGAAGGCCCGTACATCATCTATAAAATCTTAGAGAAATGAGCTTTTCATCTCAAGGACCTAGATGGAGATGTCCATCATAACCCTATCAATGGGAGATACTTGAAGAAATACTTTCCCAATGTTTGGGACTCGGAGGAGTCAATGTTCCTACACTCGTAGAGCCCATTTATGAAGGCCTATTTTTAAGGCCCATAATCGTTTCTTCGCTATGCCTAGCAACACTAGGGGGCAACACTATACCATACTAAGCCTAAACCCGCCCACTGGGCAGCTTTGTATATAAATATTCATGCTATTTTATTAAAAAAAAAAAGTTATAGATACAACTCTTAGGGGATAATTCTAAGTGTTCCTACACTCACCAAGCTACTAAGCCGAGTCAGCAGCTCCGAAAGGTTTTTCCAGCTTTGCCTTGCAGGAAAGGCTGAGCTCAAGGGAAGTGTAAGAGCCACCACCGTGACCGCCACCTCCATCAGAAGTAGTTTTCATTTTGCTAAATATGTCCTCACCATGCACGAGAAACAGTGAAAGGGTTTCAATCTCCTGGTGATCTTCTCCTCTTTGTTCCATGAAAGTTTGTTCTACATTCATGTCAAAGAAAGTAGAACTAGTTCCCGCTCCAGCTGAGATTGAACAATCCCTAGCACTATTCTCCATGGTCATAGATCCATAACAGCCATAGTTCCCCATCTGCCTGTTAAAAGCAATCATCACACCAGCGGAAGAAGCAGAAGCAGGTGCAGAAGATCCAAAGTTAATATACTGATCCTCATGTTTCTAATTGGTAATATTATCAGCACCAACAAGCCCTGATCTTTGCATGGGCACATGAACATCCGAAGTGGACCTTTTCTTCTGCTTCTCCCGAGCCCTTTGGTTCACGAACCAATAATAGACGTTCTTGACCTCGATCTTGCCGTACCATTTCAGCTGGAGATAGATCCTCTGAATCTGCTCTATAGTTGGGGATCTTTTGCCCTTGTTGTAGAAAAGCTCCTTGAGGATTCTTATCTGATCTGTAGTAGGAATCCACCTAGTACTGCTCCTCCTGCGAAACATGTTAGCACTACTCCCGGCTGCTTTGTTACTTCCTCCATCCTTGGTTGGATGCCGGTTTTGTGGTTCCATTGGTGATGGATTGAGAGAATGAAAAAATTGAAGAGCGGTGATGATGAGTAATTAAGAAAGATTGCTGTTAGAAATATTCGAGTTGATGAAACGATTTTGGGATTGGAAATTTGGGTTTATAATGTGGAGGAAGATATAGGCATGCAAATATCTGCCCTTGGATGGACAGTCAAAGAGAAGAGTCAAACTAAGTGTCAGTAAAGCATGATTAAAGTTGCCATAAATCTCGGAAAGAATGGATTATTGGCGCGTGAGGGAACCGAACGGTTTTCGAGGAGGTAACTGTTCTTTTCACGAGATTATTTTTTCACGGTGGAATTTTCAACAGCTAATTAATGCAACTTGAGTTAGGGCCAGCAAGTGGATCCAAAAGATAAATATTTTCTCAAAACCCTTATCGCGAGGCTCGTTTTGACGCAGAACATATTTTAAAAGTTCATATTATTTTCAATATACAACTATGGGGGCCTATATTTGAGGCCTTGCGAGACACAATTCTTGGCTTCTCACGGATATTGGAATATCAGGATAAAAAATATTATTGTATTCATAAAGTGGCTTTGCGGCCAAAAGTAGTACATTTATTACAAAGCCAAAGGTGGCTAAAATACAAAAACAGGAATCCTCTGATATCTTTTGAATCTTTCCTCAAGTGGAAGCAGCTATAGAATCCAATGTCGAGTTAAACAACGCCATTATACCAAGGAAAGGTAGACTTTAGGGAAGGAAAAAGAGAAGTAACGGAGCCTCCGCGCCCCATTTACATGGAAGCGGTAGAGGAATACAACATAGGCTTGGCCAACACCATTATCCATGAGAAGGGGAGACTCCAGTGAGAGAAAATGGAGCATCCAAGCCCCCACAATTGGAAGCAGCTATGGAATCCAACGTCGGTTGAGCCGCGCCATTATCTCCGGGAAGGGCAGAGAGTGAAGGAACCGAATATCAGCTTGAGTCTCTACACCCCCTCTAGCCATGGTAACCACCATTAGTTGGACGTGAAGTATAGGAACAGCCATTATGTAGCTTGAACTCATTCCTTCAAAGAGCCCATCCCTTCTCATCCCTTCAAGATTCTTTCAAGAAGAGAAAGGGGGAGAAGGAGGTGAGAACCAAAGCCCCTTCCATCTGGAGGGCACAACATGGGCCGGGTCCAGAAGGAAGGAAACAGAGGAGGAAAGATGAACCACAAAGTGGCCTTCCTCTCTTTCTCCGTTTCGCTCCGCGTGTGGGATCCTAACAAAAATGATCTCGCATGATCGTGGATTCCACACTCGGAGCCCCCTCGCGTTTCTAAACCAATTTGAAGCCTGGCATTGTTATTGCAAAATTCCAGAAGGGCGAAACAAGGGGTTGCCTAAGATTATGCCATAAGGCCTAACCCAGGCTTAAGATTACGCCATAAAGCCTAAAAATTTAGAGGCTAAAGGTCATTTCATGAGGGGAAGATTTGTGAAGAAGGAGAAAAAGAAGCATGAACTGAAAGGACATTTCTTGAATATTTCAGAAAAGTTGTTGCGAGTATTCCCTTCCCAAAATACAACTATTTATAGGGACTTCAGGCAAATCCCCACCCTTGGATGAAGCTCAATTTCAAAACTGATGACAGTAAATCGAGATTAGTGATTCCAAATCTCGGGAAAAAAGGGACTAGCAGCATGTGAGGAGACCGAACGGTTTTCGAGGAGGTAACTATTCTTTTCACGAGATTATTTTTTTTACGATCGTTGTTTTTCAACGAGTGATTAATGCCTTAAATCTCGGAAAAGAAGAGATTAATAGCATGTGGGAAACCGAACGGTTTTCGAGGGGGCCTACAGAGATTGGCCCGCAAAGCTCAATTTCAAACAAAGTTCTTCCACGTGGCGTTTCGCCGCAATGGCACCAGCTTCGGCCTGAGTGGCCCATTCTCTGATACGGGCCAGGTTACGGCCCATTTCTTCAGAAGCAGCCAAAGGTTCATCGAGTTGAGCTTCTTCTGCAACAATCGCATCCTCAACAAAGGCTAAATGGGCTTGGAGGTTCTCGATTTGAAGTTTGAAGTCGGACCTTTGGATTTGTAGTTCCCGTAGGCGGATGGCTCGCTCATTTAAAATATCGCGGGAAAGGTCCATTTCTTGAGAGACACTATTCAAAAGCCTCTTGAGCGTCGTGAGCCTGGGTGTTCGTGGCCGATTGACGTCGGCGGGCCATATCAAGTTCATTCAGCAGAGAGTCAATAACACTAAATTGCCATGGAGTCAAAGCCTTCTCCTGGCAGAGATACCTTAGAGCTTCTAAGACTCGCGGGAGGATGTCAGTCTCCAATACCCAAGGACCTAGATGTTCACGAAGCACCAACTTAGCCTTATCCACAGTAGAAGGAGGAGTTACCTCCAACACCCTCATCAATCTCTCGAATCTGGTAGGAGGAGGAGGCGGGGGAGGCGCCACAGGATCACGAACCACCACTGCAAATGGGTGGACAGCTTCCTCAGTTTCTTCTTCTTCAACAGGTTGGTCTGTCCCTTCAGCCGCAGGAGGATCTGGAAACTCAGCTCGCGGCTCACCATGGGCAAGTGGAGCAGACTCAAGCATAGAGTCCTCAGCTCCGACGGTTGTCTCATTTATTCGCAAGACTTGGGGGCACCACCTCCGTCAGTATCATTTTCCATCTCTAGGGCGACTGTCCCTCCGATAGAATCCTCAACGTTTGCAGCCACCTCCTCGGTACAAATAATCCTGGTCAGATTCAGAAATGTTAGAGAGCGGGGTTAGATCAGAAAGGGAAATGAAAAACATTGGCCAACAGTGGCTTACCTCTCGAGTTGTCGGGTCAATATCTGGTATGTGGTCTCCAAGAGGAAGAGCCCTCACCTCATTCACCTCTTGGACCTCTAGTACCGCGAGAATCTCTGTCGTCATCAGTTCCTCGTAAGCGTTAGAAGCCTCAGAGGGGCTTTCCACGCTTTCATGCTCCGAGGACTAATCATCGGAGATCGTTATTAAAATGGTAGGACCTTGCAGATGCTCTTTAGATGTGGGAGACGGAAGAGGCGCCACGAGGTTAGTTGATGCTTGAACTAGCGAGAGAGTTGGCTCTTCTGCAGCGGCTGAGGATCTAGCCTCGCTCAAGCAAGAGGGATCAGTGGTCCTCTGACGAACCTGTCAAAAGATACATAATGAAGATCCTGCCCAGATTCTAAAATTTAAATAGAATAAGACGGGGCCGGAGTTTACCAATCGCATTCCCAGAGGTTCGTCATCTTCAAAACTCTCTTCGACGGATTGAGCTCGATCGCGTTTGCAAGCAATGATAGCAGTGGCCTGCACGACAAAAGAATCACAACTCAAAAAGGGGGGAAAGCACCAAAAATGCAAGTTTGGGATCGTTCTTAACCAAATTACCTCAGCAGAATCTTCATCATGAGAAGATTCTCCCTCAGGAGTCCCCTCTGCTATTGCCTTTTGTTTCCCGGCCTGAACAGAGGCTGTCTTGCTCCGGGTAGTTTGCTGTAAAACACACTCAGGAATAAGAGCGGGAAAATCAAGACAAGGAAAAGGAATGGTGAAGAAAGATAAAAACTTACTGTTGCCCTAGGCTCATGGATTTGTATCCCTGCACGCGATGAGCGAGAAGGTAGAGTAAGTCGCGGAGGTTGTGCTGCAGGGTTGGAGAAGCGCTCAAAAATCTTGCGGTCCTCCGGACCAGGACTACTCATTCTACGAAAGATCTGGACGAAGAGTTCGTCATGTGGCAGGTCCCAACAGTTCACAGACACTTCTTTCTACCAATCAACATAATCATTGTCGACATCGTTCAGGGGATACAGCACTCTGACCCAAGGGGGAATCACTATCAAAGTAAACTGACTCTGAAAGGAGGCAGACCCAGGTGGGGCTAATCTTCGTCAAGAGGTGTAGTAATTGGCAGAATCAACCAGAGGCCAGGGTACCAACTGGGCCAACCCAAATTGGCGAGCAAAGTGGTTAGGGGCATAGAGCTCATAACTTACGCGGTCGGTGGTAAGACGAATATCCGAGCAGGAGATGGCTCGACGAAAGGCCAAGAGGGCTCTTTCGCAATGACCGCGTCCACTGGGCAGAAAGCCATCATCGAGGGGAGGAGGGAATCGCCTAGAAAGGACTATTTTTGGGTTCGGCATCTCTCCCAACAAGTACAAGTAAATAAAACACTCGGAGTAGGGTGGAGCTCGATGCCTTACGTTGCGACAAAGCCAGTTCCCCAAAAGGGAATCGACTGGAGGTTCCTTTGGAATATCACCTGCGACGGAAGCGAGGGAAATAAATCTGCAACCAAAAGGCAAGGATCCAGAATGGACCACTAATGTCGGTATCAAAGGGGCACATTACAGCTCTATAAAGGGAGCGATATAAAGCACCCAATACAGGTTGCCCAAGGCCAACGCAAATACCATTGTAAAGAGCAGTGGCCAGAGAATTCCAGCGCCCAGTAGGTTTGTTGGAAGAAGTGCAAAAGATAAATTTGCAAAGCCAGAATTCCAGGAATGCGATACCTCCTGTATGGTCACACTGGGTGCGGTAATAATCACGCCAGACAGGGTAGGATTTACTGTGATGCCCCCGACCAGCCATATCCATTCTCAAAGGAAATTGAATACCATCAAACTGACCATGCACATAGGGGTCAAAATCAATGGGCAACCCCGTGATGGTAAGAACATCCGGCAGAGTTATGCTCATCTGCCCAAACTGGAAATCGAATGTATTGCTGGAAGTGTTCCAGAAGCAAAGAGCAGTGGCAAGCGGTGCAGGGCTAGTATTATGGGGAAGACAGAAGCATAGATCGATGGTTTGGGTGATACCCACGGCATCCCATCGGGCCAAATCTCTCACTCGGACCTCCTGATACCAAACCTTTTCCTCGAGAGTGATGGTAGGCCAGAAGCGCACTTTCCTCCTTAGTCCCCAACTGCTAAAATCACCAAGCATCTGCCGAAGAGCCGCTATGGGACGGTGGATGGGAAGCCCATAATAGGCCATAGCATCATCTGGCAAACGATCACGAGGTGTGGGACCCAAACCCGCTTGACTATCACCTCCACCAAAGCTCATCAGTCGACTTCTTTCCTCTCTGGTCTGACTTCTACATCGAACACTCATGTTAGTCCGCCATGTGAATGTGGCTTTCTCAGTGATTTCATCTGCCTGATTGATAACGAATGGTTTCTTGGATGTCATTTCTGGGTCACAAGGAACACTTCTCCATTACACCTTGATTTATAGCTCAAGTGTTTTTGGAGATTAATTTATTAGCTGGGCCAGTGAGTGGCCCTAGTTGATAATTAATGAATCACTATTCCATCTTGAGAATCGCATCTAAGGCGACAGTGAAGATATTCCACCTTTTCCTACCATCGCATGGCCAGCATAGTGGCCTGATTTTTTTTTTTAATAAAACATGATTAAAACCAATGCGGTTTTAGATGCTAAAGTTGTAGCAAATATGGTGGTTTCACATCGTCACATGTCATGATGACGATAGCCATGATTCAATCATCCTCTTCAGCATAAGATTAGCAAAGGATTAAATGGCAGCAAACAGTTTGCTATTCAGCATCTTATTTTGCCAAGTACTGTAGGCCTTGATCAAACTTGATCTAGCCAGCAAAAAGGTTTCAAACACCTACATTTGAGAAAATCAACAGAGAGTCAGCGATCAAGGCAGATACTTGCTGCTATACACATGGCGAAGCCACCACCAAAGAAGAGAAGGATCCTCATTCGCAATCAAAAGTAGTCTCCTTCGCATGGGGGGCACGCTAAAGTTCTGATATCCTACAACCTGCCTAAGTTTCGCCAATTCACTGCATACCAGACATCAGATACGGGGGCAATAAAGTTGGTAAAAAAAGCATCAGTTTATGACAAAGGCAATTCAGATTGTGGCATCCAAGCTTTATGGCCTATTTAGATGCCTATATGGAATCAATCAAGTAATTTCAGTCAAACCAATACAAGTGGCTTCAGAGCAACGATATTATACGAGTGATACTGATTCAAGACCTCTTCAATCAAGACGAAAACCTTTGACTTCGAGGTCTGGGGGGCAATGTTTGGACCCAAAATGAGCATTTTGGCCTGACAAGGCACGTCTTGGAGAAATCGAGCCAATGTCAGTGGCTCAAGCTATATATTGTCGACAAGTTTGAAATATATATTTAGAGGCTAAATAAAGCCTACTATGGAAGCGTGGAAATGAAAAGTCAACTTTAGCACATTTTCCTACTTCGGCTAGGAGAAACCGAGCTAAACAAGGAAGGAGGGGCGGCAGACTAACCATCCGAACTTCAAATGAGTTGACACTTTCCAGATTCATTCTAGACATCCCAAGGATCATTTCTTATGAAGAGTGCTAGAGCTTGTTCGGAGTGGAAAACCTTCAAACAATCAATCCAATTTTCTGCATAAGCAAAACTGGAAAACTGGACCTGTAAGGAGTCCAGTAGCATTTTCGGCCCAACCACATGGAAATAAATTCTGAAATTTTACCACAATAATCTACATAAGCGTGGAGGTTCGAGTCCTCTTCAAGGCATAATATTAAATATTGAGAATGCTCATTGACTTGGCGGCAGCGGATCACGAAATCTTGGTGGTGGATCATTTCATATGAAGAAGTCGAAGGTTAAATATGAATTCTTAGTGGAGATAAAAATTAAGGGAATAAAGAAGTGTTAGTGCTTTTACCTAACAAAATTCACTAAGTGTTAGTGAATTTTGCCAAACAAATCCACTAAGTGTTTGTGTGCTCAAACCTAACCCACTATGATTTGTTTAAAGGCCAAATAGTGTTTCTTGGAAGCCTATATATAGAGGCTACAATAAGTATCATCTCACCAATTCACTCATCAAAACATCTATAAGATGATCTAAATTCTCTCTAGAGCAACCTCTCTAAGAGCAATTCCTCTCCTTCTCTTTCTCTTATCGGTGATCACACTCCAAGTTCTAGTCTCCTTAGGAGCCAACTTTCAGTACCACCAAACCCTCTGTCAAAGTGCTTTGGTCATAGTCTCCTCGGGAGCCGACTGTAGTACCATGACCACAACGGTTACGGAACCAGCCAAGCAAGGGGAACGCCCTCTCAAACCAGCCAAGCTAGAGTCACGCTTTAGCAAGTTCTCCTCACTTCCCAGTGGTTTTCGCTCTGCTTGATCTACAACATCGAGTATCGATTGTGATTTTGAAGAGGCTCAGCAAAAGTCCTCGCCACGAGGCACAAAGAACCCCACGACGAGGTTGGTGCTCTCCTCGTCCACAATCGCTCAGAAAAAGTCAGGTCAAGGGACACCCCCGACGACCGCACCCGAACAGTGCTGGCACGCCTAAGCAAGAAAAGAGACTGTTGACCAGCTCAAGAAAAACTGGAGCCAAAACACCTTGAGATGCCTAGAATGGATCTGGAAAATTTTAGCTCATTTAGATTTCTTGGTTAGTCTGCAGCCCCTCATTCCTTGTTTAGCTCGGTTTCTCCTAGCCGAAGTAGGAAAAAGTGCTAAAGTTGACTTTTCATTTCCATACTTCCATCATTTCCTAGCATGATAAAGAAAACATAATAAATATTTATAAATAAACACAAATCTTAAGCAAAAGTATAAGATTAAGAAAATAATGAAATTGGATTAATCAACATTAAATTGGACTTTAGAACAAGTAATTTCCATATTTTAGGGCAACAAATATGTAAATGAATTATGACCCAACAAATACCCCCAAACTTGAACTTTGCTTGTCTTGAAGCAAAGCAACCCAAATCCGACACTACAACAACTACCTAATCCTTCCAACAATTTGCTCAGAGAACACAATATAAACAGGGCATGGAAATCAAGTTAAGTCTTAAAGCTTCATGGATCATGGATCAATTGCTTGCGTTTTGAAATGTGTAGCATGCCTTTAATTTGTCATTTCAACGTATCGAAATTGAGAATGCATGTCAAACCATGTGAACCATAAACTCACAAGATATTAACTCTATTTTTCACACAAATGTTTATGGGTTAACTATGCTACACTCAAAACAATCTCATGCAATACCGCCATATGCTTGCTCTTCAATCTTATCTCCACATATCAACAAAATCACATCTTGGATGAAAAAAGACTTTTATTGGTTGTAATGAGGCTTAGGGTGAAGGGTTAAAGAAATGAAATGGATGGGAAAAACAATTTTCAAGCAACTTAATAAGCAACAATCTTTTTGAGATTAAAAATTTAAGAACTAAAGATGCTCAAAATTTTCACTTTCTCATCACTCCCCCAAATTTAAACAAAAACTAATTATTGAATTGAAATAACATTCTTTCGAGATTTTTTTTTTAACTATTTTTTTTTCTCTTACTAATATAAAGTAGAATTGCAAAACAAATAGCACCTCCACACTTATTCTTTTTCTACTACCCCCAAACTCGTTTCTTTAGCATCATGACATAAATAATCTCGTATTGCTTATTAAGAAAACTTGAAAGGGTGAGGCAAGTGTTTAAGTTAAGGGTAGACATTTATGGTGTGAAGAAATGAAAGGCTAATTACACAAAGGCTCAAAATGGCAATCTAAGGATATTCAATCATTTGGGACATACTCATTTGGCTATGGTGGATTCCTAGTTGCCTAAATCATTTTCCAGATGTAAAATTGAGACAAAGAGTTTCGAAAGATATGAAGCAAGTTCTAGAGATGCAAAGCAAATGAAATGTCCACTCATGAAGAAATTAGTGCTTAGAACTATACATGCACTTCAATTAAGCTCAATGCTCACTATATGACATATAATAGCTCCCACAAGTCTCACTATGCTTCTCTAGCTCAATATATTGATATGACAATTATTGATATAAATGAAATCAAACGCTTGATCCATAATCATTTATTTTTAAAAATAAAGCTCATTAGATTCAAACATGCTTTCTAGCCCACATAAATATTAAGCTTAAGTTCATCATTGGTGTTGCAAGGAACCTAAAATAAAAAAAAAAAAAAATAAAAGTACTAGAAATTTTTAAAAAAAATTATTATAATTTTTTTTTTATAATAATAAACACTAACACATATTCCCCCCATACTTAAATCTAACATTGTCCTCAATGTTAAAATGATGCTCTTAAAAGCTGTTCAACGAAAAACTTAAGCATGGATGGAGTAAATCTAAACAACTTTACATAATTACTAAAACAAAATAAGTAAACACAAGCTAAATGCAAGAGTTTAGAAAAGCTCCCATTTAAAGACCATAATACTCTCTATTGTTATTATTATTATTATTTTTTATATACATTTTTATATTTTTATTTTATTATGAAAATAAAAGAGAATGAAGAGTTCAAAAAAACAAATCTGCGTTTATGGCTCTTCCACAGCTACAGTTGAAATGGGTTGCCTCCCATGCAGCGCTTAATGTTTATAGTCCTTCAGCCTAAACTCTTCTCCTTGTTCATACATCTTCGGCTTGCTCCTGTTAGGCACCATGTTGCTTGGTAGCTTCCCTTGTTTCAGCAATTCGGCCCATGAAAGGTTGCCCTTTGGGCCTCCATCCACAACTACGGTTGATGTGTTGATCCGAGACATGCTATGACTTTTCTTTTCTGAGATTTACGGCAGCTTTCGGCTATTGCTTGTCTGTTACAGCTCCTCGAAATTCTTTTGGTTCCCCCACGTGCTCCCCACGCGCCAATAATCCTCTCTTTTCCGTGTTTTAGGGCAACTTTAATGTGACACGTAGTTTGACTCTTCTCTCTCATATCTTCAGTCCTTCCCAATATTTGTAACAGCCATTTTCTTAATTACTCATCATCACCATTCTTCAATTCTCGCATTCTCTCAACCCATCACCAATGAAACCACAAACCCAGCAACCAACGGAGGATGGAGGAAGCAACAAAGCAGCCAGGAATAGTGTTAACATGCATTGCAGGTGGAGCAGTACCAGGTGGGCTCCTACTATGGATCAGATAAGAATTCTCAAGGAGCTTTACCATGATAAATGAGTTAAGTCCCCAACTGTAGAGTAGGTTCATAGGATCACTCTCTAGCTGAAATGGTACGGAAAGGTTGAGAACAAGAACGTCTTTTATTGGTTCCAGAACCATAAGTCTCGGGAGAAGCAGAAGAAGAGGTTCACTTCAGATGTTCGTTTGTCCATGCAAAGATCAGGGCTTATTGGTGGATCCATTAATCTCAATTTTGGGTCAACTAGTTCCACTGGTGTTGACATGAATGAAGAACAAACTTTCATGGAACAACGAGGAGATGATCACCAGGCGATTGAAACCCTTCCACTGTTTCACATGCACGATGAGGACATCTTTGGCAACATGAAGACTTCTTCCGAGGAAGGTAGCGGCTATGGCTACTACTCCGGTGGCTCGGGCGGTTACAACAGTGGCTCTCACATTTCCCTTGAGCTCAGCCTCAACTCCTCCGGGACTGCTTATTTGGCTTAGTATAATGTATTTTTTTTTTTGAATAAGTAGCTGAATTCAATAAGACTGAATGAATGTTTTTTTTTTAAGACTACAAAACATTAACACACATTCCCCCCACGCTTGAACTTAACATTGTCCCCAATGTTACAAAGTATTTTCTTGAAAGGAATTTCAATGAAAAAGTCTAAATATGGAGGGGAAGGGCTAACACACAAATAATACAAACAAACTAACAACTAAGTAAGAAATAGGAAATTTAATGCAAAAGAAGGTTTAGAATTTGCTCCCCTTTGTAGACCACAAGTGCTCCAAAAGTCACCAACAATCACCCACAAGAAGGCGTGAAAGCCTTGCAATCCAATGCTCTCAAATTTGGTGATGCTATTTCAAAAAGGTGGCTTCAAGGGAACTCATCATCCTTCACTTGCAACATATGTATGGCTACCTCCAAGTAGGGCTTTCCTTTAAGGACATCTTGCCGGTCTGTTTACTTCCCAAATTAATGAAGAGGAACAAGAGGAGCATCCATGAAATAAAGGGCCTCTTCTTCATTTCCCAAGCTTGCTAACAAATATGGCTTCAACCGATGATCATTAACTTTAAAGATGCTCTCATCCTTTAGATTCATAATCTCAATAGCACCATGGGAAAAGACTTGCACAACTTCAAAGGGACCACTCCACCTTGATCTAAGCTTTCCGGGAAACAATCTAAGTCTTGAGTTGTATAGAAGAACAAGTTGTCCCTTATAAAATCCCTTCTTGACTAGCTTCTTGTCATGATAAAGCTTGCTTCTCTCCTTATATAACTTTGCATTTTCATAAGCCTCCATCCGGATTTCATCAAGCTCACATAAGTCAAGCTTCCTCTTCTTTCCCGCTTTGTCAAGATCGAAATTGAGCTTTTTAATTGCCCAACTTGCTTTATGCTCTAATTCCACCGGTAAGTGACATGCTTTACCATATACTAACCAGTAAGGTGACATACCAAGTGGAGTCTTGTAGGCAGTCCGGTAAGCCCATAATGCATCTCCAAGTTTGGTGATCCAATCTTTTCTTGTAATTCCCACAACTTTTTCTAGAATGTTCTTGATCTCCCGGTTTGATATTTCAACTTGACCACTTATTTGTGGATGATAAGGAGTGCCAACCTTGGGCTTGATGTCATACTTCTTGCATAGAGCCTCAAAATACTTGTTGATAAAGTGGGGTCCTCCATCACTTATGATGGCTCTTGGGGTGCCATATCTTTGGAAAATGTTCTCCTTGAGGAATTTGAGCACAACATTGTGATCATTTTTGGCACTTGCAATTGCTTCTACCCACTTAGACACATAATCAACTCCTACAAGGATGTATTGATTGCCATAAGAGCTTGGGAATTGTCCCATGAAGTCAATGCCCCAACAATCAAAAATTTCTACTTCCATGATGTTGGTGAGGGGCATTTGATTCCTTGAAGAAATGTTACCACTTCTTTGACATTTATCACAAGTACTAACATAGGCATGTGCATCTTTGAAAAGAGTAGGCCAATAAAAACCGCAACTTAGTACCTTGAATGCCGCCCTCTTCCCTCCAAAATGACCTCCACAAGCAAGTGTATGACAATGGGAAAGGATACTAGGAACCTCCTCTTAAGCTATGCATCTTCTCAATATTTGATCCTTGCCAAACTTGAACAAATATGGGTCATCTCACAAATAATGGCGTGCTTCCTTGAGGAATCGCTTCCTTCCTTAGTAATCAAGCTCACTTGGAATGTATTTCCCTTCACTTGCATGGTAGTTCACCAAATTAGCGAACCATGGGAGTTTTTGACATTGATGTTGAACAATTGCTCATCCAGGAAAGTGTCCTTCAAAGGAATGGAGGAGTCATCACCTCCTTCAACCAATCTTGATAAATGATCAACCACTTGGTTTTCTTTCCCCGATTTGTCTTTTATCTCAACATCAAACTCTTGTAACAACAAAATCCATCTTATCAATCTTGGCTTAGCCTCCTTCTTTGACAAAAGATACTTCAAGGCACTATGATCCGTGTGCACAACAACTTTGGTACCAAGCAAATAGCTTCTAAACTTCTCAAGAGCAAAAATAATTGCAAGAAGTTCTTTCTCCGTTGTGGTATAGTTAATTTGTGCATCATTCAAGGTACAACTAGCATAGTAAATAGCATGAAGTACTTTCTCCTTCTTTTGAGCCAAGACAGCTCCCATAGCATAATCTGAAGCATCACACATTAACTCAAAAGGAAGAGACCAATCCGGTGCAATCATGATAGGAGCTTGAGTGAGCATCACCTTTATTGTCTCAAATGCTTTCAAACAATTTTCATCAAACATAAAAGGAGCATCCTCGGCTAGCAAATCACAAAGGGGCTTAGAGATCTTGGAGAAGTATTTCATGTACCTTCTATAGAAACCAGCATGTCCAAGAAAGCTTCTAATTGCTTTGACATTATGTGGAGGTGGTAACTTGGAAATGAGCTCCACCTTGGCCTTGTTAACTTCCATTCCTCTTGCACTCACCACATGCCCAAGAACAATTCCCTCATTCACCATGAAGTGGCATTTCTCCCAATTCAAGACTAGGTTGCAATCTTCACATCTTTGAAGCACAAGCGCCAAATGGTGTAGGCATTGATCAAATGAATCCCCAAAGACACTAAATTCATCCATGAACACTTCAATGAATCTCTCCACCATATCACTAAAAATGGAAATCATGCACCTTTGAAAAGTTGTCGGGGCATTGCACAAACCAAATGGCATTCTTCTATAGGCAAAGGTGCCATATGGACAAGTGAAGGTGGTCTTGTCTTGGTCTTTCGGAGCAATGGGGATTTGATTGTAGCCATTATATCCATCAAGAAAGCAATAATACTCATCGCCGGCAAGTCTCTCTAGCATTTGATCAATGAATGGTAATGGAAAGTGATCTTTTCTTGTAGCATTGTTGAGCTTGCGGTAGTTGATACACACTCTCCACCCATTTGCTATTCTTTGAGGGACAAGCTCTCCTTTATCATTAGCCACAACCGTCATGCCACTCTTTTTGGGAACCACTTGAACCGGTGACACCCACTTTGAATCAGAAATGGGATAGATGACACCAACATCAAGTAATTTCATTACTTCCTTCCTTACTACTTCTTGCATTGGAGGATTGAGCCTCCTTTGTGGATCCCTCATAGGCTTCATATCATCTTCAAGAAGGATCTTATGCATGCACATACTTGGACTTATGCCTTTGATATCGGCTATAGTCTAACCAATGGCCTCCTTGTGATCAGCCAACACCCTAAGTAGCTTTTGTTCTTGTAAACCACTCAATTGTGAAGAGATGATTACTGGCAACTTCTGGTTTGCACCAATGAAAGCATACTTTAAATGAGAAGGAAGTGGTTTCATGTCAAGAGTAGGAGGACACTTAATTGATGGAAGTAAAGGGGTAGAGTTAGTAAGAGGTATCTCCATCTTTGGTTGCAAATGCGGAGTGCAAGACCTTAAGGCTTCAAGCGTAAGCTCTGCTTCTTTGGTTGCCTCTTCAATGAACTCCATACTATTATGATGCAAACATGTCTCCAATGGATCTTGGGATGCATTTTCAATGAAAGTTTTCTCCACCATCTTGTCAATACCATCCAAAACATCAATCTGGAAACAATCATAGGCCTTTGATGGCTTACTCATTGCATCAAAGATTCTAAAAGCAATGGTGGTATCATGAACGGTCGTGGTCATCAAGCCCTCCTTGACATCAATCTTCGTACCGGCGGTTGCCATAAATGCTCTCCCAAGGATGATAGGTAGCTCTTTTTCATGAAGAGGAGCCTCTTCCATGTCTAAAATGATGAAATCCGCCGGTAGGATCAAGTCTTCTACCTTCACAAGAACATCTTCCACAACCCCTCTTGGGTAAACAATACTCCTATCCGCCATTTGCAAAGAGATAGTAATAGCCCGGATTTCACCAATTCCAAGGGACTCATATATGCTATAAGGCATTCAGTTGATACTAGCACCCAAATCCATCAAAGCTTTACTAAAGAAGGTTTTACCTATCTTGCATGGAACAGTGAATGAACTGGGATCTTTCAACTTTGGTGAAAGCTTTCTTTGCCCTGCACTAACTTCTTCACTTAGACACACTTTCTCATCCTTCTCAAACTTCCTCTTGTGGGTACATAGCTCCTTGAGAAACTTAGCATATGTAGGAATTGTTTTGATTGCATCCAAAAGAGGGATGTTAATCTCCACCTTCCTAAATAAGTCAAGAAACTCCTTCTTCACCTTCTCATTCTTTTGCCTCAATGCCTCTTTTCTTTGAAATTGAGGATAAGGAAGAGAAACTTCTTTCTCTTAAACTATCTTCATAGGAGGATTGAAAGTGATACCTCTCTTGAATGGTTTGTTGGTTGAAGTGGAGCCTTCTTTTTCATGAGTTTCGGCCTTGGTATTAAGTTTGTTCTTCAAGGCTTCCTCTTGCACTTCTTTTTCTTCTTCCAAAGCTACTCTCAAACCCAAATGTTTGTCAAAGGCATTCGTCTTCTCATTCAAAGCTTCTTCACCATTATTAAACCCCAAGATGACTTCTTCATGTGACAACTCTTTTGCCTTGCCCTTTTCTCTCTTTTCAAAACCGGGCGGCTCTCTAGGAGTCACAACTTCCTCATTCGTAGGCATGTACACATTATTCTCAACTTGCCTCCCACTTCTCAAAGTATTAATGGACTTGGCTTCATGCCTTGGGTTGTTCTCCACTTGACTTGGAAACACACCTTGCTTCCTTTGGCTTAACTCTTGGGCTAGCTGTCCCATTTGTATCTCAAGCTTGCTCATACTTTGGTGAAGGACATTGATCCTCTCATCTTGCTTTGCTTGAGTACCTTTGTTCTCTACAAAGAAACTCATCAACATGTCTTCAACACTAGGCTTCTTTAATGACTCTTGAGGTGGCATTATAGGTTGTGCTTGAGGTGGAGATTGATAAGGTGCCTTTTGGTATTGATTGTTGGCTTCTTGATTGTTGTAGTTGGAGGAGCTTGCACCTTGATAGCCACCACTAGGCCTTTGAAAACCTTGGCCTTGATCACGATTGCCCAACCCTTGTTCTCGGATTTGATTGCCTCCCCACCCAAAGTTAGGGTGGTTTCTCCATCCGGGATTGTAGGTGTTACTATATGGATCATTTCTTGGCCTTGGTTGGAAACCAACTTGGTTGCATTGCTCCATATCAACTTGGAGTGCACCTCCTCTTGGACAAAGCATTATCTCATGTTGATCACTCACAAATTAAACACACATGCTCAACCATCTTGCTTGACATAGGTTAAAGGTGCTCCCGGTTTCCTTGAGTATTAAGAATCAAGTCTAGCTTCTTATTCATGTTGGTCTCAATCCTCTTCAACTCGATTTGCATTTGAGTGTTAGGTGGATTCATCTCATACATACCTCCTCTTCTTTGTTGAACCTTCAAAATCACATTAGCTTCCTTCACCGGTCTTCTATCACTTTGATTATCATAAAGTTGGGATGACTAGGCTAGTGACTCAAGAACGCTTTCCGCTTCAATCTCATTTTTATCCATGAAGCTCCCTTGACAAGCATTGTCAATTCTTCTTCTCTTGGTATCTTGACTTGACCCATTATAGAAAGTGCTTAATAGCAACCACTTCTTGACACCATGATTAGGGCAACTTTGCTCCATGTCTTTGAATCTCTCCCAAGACTCATGGAACAACTCCGATGGGAACTCTTGAAAAGTCATGAGTGAATTCCTTAATGCATTGCTCTTTGATGGTGGAAAGTACTTATTGAGGAATGCGGCCTTCATGTTATCCCATGAGTTGATACTTGCCGCCGGAATCTTATACAACCAATCTTTGGCTTTATCCTTCAAGGAGAAGGGGAAAAGCCTTAGCCTAAGATTGTCTTCATCAATACCATTGAGTTGGACCGTTGAGCAAACTTCATTAAAGAGCTTAATGTGCCTAAAAGGATAGCAGGTGAAGCCACCATCAAAAGCCGGTAGAAGTTGCAAGGTACTTGGCATAATGGAAAAGGCATGGGCACATGGTGGCAAGACAATACAACTTGGATGATTTGTGAAAGTAGGAATAGTGTAGTCCTTCAATGGTCTTGGTTCATCATCCATTTTTAGTTCAGGACACTCCTCCCTTAGTTGCCTTGACAACTCCTGTGTTCTTTGATCAATGTATTGAAGTAGAGTGGGTGGACCGATGGGACGAGGTTCTTCTTCACCACTATCCTCTTGAATGATATAGTCTTGATCGTCACTTGGTGTGTTTGGAGGAGATGGATGCTCTTCACTTGATTGAGCTATAAGATTCATACATACCTAAAGGACATACAATGTGAATGATATAAGTAACTAGAATTAAAATGCAAGGTATATACAAAAAAAAAAAAAAAAATCACGACCTTTTTTTTTTTTTTTTTCAATTTATTTTCAACACTTAAGTACGGGAATAGGAAATCTCGATGTGCAATGGGACTGAAACAGCTACCCTTTTCAAGAGTATGTTTTATCCAATATACCTTAGTGTATCACAACATTTTCTTTTGTTATAAATATTGTTAATAGCGAATCTAATTCCAAGCGATAAATCAAGTGGACATGCGGCCCAAGTATAGTCGTCTAGACATAAATTCCCTTTAGCATCCTTTGGCCAACCTTACTAAAATGGCCAGGTAAGGGAGGGCGACCACGAGAGATAGAATCCATTTTGGCATGAGCTACTCCCACATAGTGGTTTAGGCCCATTTGCAAGCACTTCTGGATCCAACAAAACCCGTCATAAACGTTGTCCCCTTCCTAGACACCATTCCACATAGGCTATACTTACTAAGATAAAAAAAGTCGTAAGTGTGAAGACAGTTCAACAAGTGTTAATAAAGACCGCCCTCAACCTTAAGAGACCTGAGCTAGGTACAAATAAGGGGTTTAGGCCAATATTAACAAAAGAGACTTCATATATTCCTCTCAATTTACTACTTACAATTAAAACACTAACACACTTCTTTTTCTTTTTTTTTTGTTGACAAATTTCTATCAACTTCTAATCCAAAAGAAATAAATCTAACCATCAAATATTTAATTTTGCAACTAGAAAGTGAAATTGCAATAAGTAATAAACAAATGGAAAATAGGCGAGATTAATTCTTTTTTATTTTCAACATGCTCACAATTTGTCTTTTTCTTACCACAATTTACTAATTTACTTACCCAAAGTACTTATCACAATTTCAAAAATAAGGTAACTACCACAAAGATTAACAAAACAAAGAAAAGATAAAAACACAAGTTGAAACATAAAACAAAAGTAAAATTTCTAGCTACCCTAAGGCAAACCCAGCTAGGAATCGGATTTTACACCAATCCCCGGCAATGGCTCCAAAAACTTGTTGGACAAATAGTCACTCTCAAGTATAAGGGCCAAGTTATAGTGTAGGGATTATGAGTAGGGGATATCGTACCCAAGGGATTGGAAAACCCACTCTAGCTAAGGAAAACCTAAAGGATGCTAGATAAATATGTAAATGTACAAATTACAAACAAGGGCTCACAAATGAACCAAAGTTCATGGTGATTATATGCAAGATGGGGTAGTGTTTTGATTTTAGTTTTAGAGATGATTTGATTCAGAAATAGCTAAATGAATACTTGAAATGTAAAATAGCCTAAGATAAATTAGATATAATAAAATGGATGAGAGTTAGGACTTAAGGTTTTCACCTCTAGCATTTCTTGCAAACAATGATGCTTTTATAATGAATGATGTCATTTTAATTAACCAATTTCTCTCCTTGCATCCCTCTCGGGTATGACAAGGGACATGCTCCTTTGATGATATGAAGCAACCCCTCTCGGGTGTAGTACTTAACTACTTAAATCATGCATTTCAATTTGGTTAGGTATCTAATGCATATACCTAAGTGCATAAAGCTTGGGGATGAAGAAATTATGCAAACCAACCAAGCTTATCTCTAAGTGATTGTAGTTCACAACCTTAACATGCACATATGATATGCTATCATGCTTCAAACAACCAAGGTTAATCAAGCCTTAATTATTTCTCATGTCATGGCAAATATTCATACCCAAATTGATTAAGTTTAAGCATAAACATTCAACTCTTGAACTAGCATGTTAAGGTGCTAAAGAAAAGTGCATCAACCATAATATTTACATCAAAATCAAACAAGATTGGCTAGAGTTTTCAACCCTAGCCCCAACAAACTAACTACTCACTCATAATCAAATAAATAAGCTCCAACATATTTATGAACATCAAACTAAAAAGTAGGGACAGAGAAGTGACTAGTGATGGTCAAATTGAGGATGATGTAGATGAACTCATGGAGGTTTTGTCATGGTGATGATGATTCCTCAAGTGATGCTAGACTCCTATCCTTCTTCTTAAAAGATTGATGATGGAATATGAGAAGTGGAAATAATCAAGTTGTGAAATGGTGGAATGGTGAAGCTTTATGTATATGAAATAGAATGGGTAGATGGGAAAGATGATGACTTTGGTGGTGGTGGTGGTAATAGATGTTATGGATTGATGGTGGTGGTGATGGAGGTTTTGTGGATGAGATGATAGTGGATTGTAGAGAATATAGAGAGAAAGAGATCTAATGAAGTGGTAAATTAGGTGGTCTCCCAAGAGTGTAATGAAATGATGCTTATATAGAAAAGATAAAGAGAAGCATGATAGTGAAAGTAATGATGAAAGTAGAATAAATGAGGTGGAATATGATAGTGAAAGTATGGAGGTGGAGTATGAGTGGAAGTAATGATTAAAGAGAGTTGAAAAACATGGCTAAAGGAAAAGAGAAGAGCATCTAAACTCTCTTTATTGTGAGTGGGAGACATGAAAATGATAAGTGATGGAGATGGTTTTTGGTCACTTTCTTCTCCTTTATTCCTTCAATTATATCTCCACCAAGAATTCATAATGGGCCTTCGACTTCTTCATATCAAATGATCCACCATAAGTGTAGATCATTCTGGTAAAATATCAGAGCTTACTTCCATGTGGTTGGGCCGGAAATGCTTCTGGACTCCTTACAGGTCGGATTTTCCAGTTTTATCTTTTAGAAATTTGGATTGATTGTTTGAAGGTCTTCCACTCCAATATAGCTCTTGCACTATTCATAAGAAATGATCCTTGAGATGTCTAGAATGGATCTGAAAAATTTTAGCTCATTTAGATTTCGTTTGGTTAGTCTGCAGCCCTTCATTCCTTGTTTAGCTCGGTTTCTCCTAGCCGAAGTAGGAAAAAGTGCTAAAGTTGACTTTTCATTTCCATACTTCCATCATTTCCTAGCATGATAAAGAAAACATAATAAATATTTATAAATAAACACAAATCTTAAGCAAAAGTATAAGATTAAGAAAATAATGAAATTGGATTAATCAACATTAAATTGAACTTTAGAACAAGTAATTTCCATATTTTAGGGCAACAAATATGTAAATGAATTATGACCCAACACTGTTATTTAAGGACATAGACAGACAAGAAGGTAGTGATAGTACCTACAGTGGTACGTCGAAATAGACATACTCATTATACATTTCAAACCGTAGAGATAGCAAATATCTTCTTTTGGTACTATGTCAGAGGCGCTAGAAATCTAGGTTCCAAATACAAGGAAACTTATTGTAATTAGACAAAAAAAGCTAAAAACATAGGGTTGGGCCAAGAGCCTAAACCCTAACCCAACAACCTGAAGCCCAGTTGGGTAGTTAGCCAAGGAGATCCCCTAGGGCCATCATCCTGGTTCGAGCCCAGTCCACCATCTTCTCCCAACCCTCGTCGTACGTCACATTCTGGCAGAGTTCAGTCCGACCCATGCCACCAACAAGCCTCGTTGCGATCCACATCACCATGGCAGCAATCCAATCGTCCCGAGCCACGCCGCCGACCTGCGTCACCACTAAACAACACCATCCCCGATCCGAATCTTCACAACCCCGCACTGCCACCGATCGAAACCGATGTCGGCATTGTTGGTCCAAGAAACCATTCACCGGGACCGATTACCGACTTGTAACAGCACAACCATCGCCTTCGCCACCAGCCCAGCCGAACCAAATTGACAAAAACCGGGAGAAACCTCTCCGACAGAGCCTTATGAGCAGTAGATATGGATCTCCCGTCCGGTAGCAAATCCCAAGATGGGCGAGGCCGGAGGCTACCCGGACTTCCAAGTGCTGCCGGACGAGACCAACTCTGCAACAACGGAGTACGCGGCCTTAGGGTTTAATATAGTTTAGAGTACGTTATGAAACTATTTTAAATAGTTATTATTATGATAAACTAAACAATACAAAGAGCGAGCTTTAAATTAAGAAAGGTGAAAATAAATTTTCACTATCACTAATTTTTTCATCAATGAAGCTAGTATATTATAAAAATATAGATTTAATGTTACTAAATATATGCAACTCCCCTTCAAGTTTGGTGCTAACATTCAAAATAGCATGGACTTTAAATGAGAACTAAAAAGAGAGTGAACTCTTGAATAAGTTATCCATAAAAAGATAATTGAGATTTTAAATTTATGCACATATTTTAAATAAAAATATCGACTAATGTAAATATTTTGTGAGACATGATTTGTTGATGTAATATATCATATCTGTTAGGGTTTACTAATTAGATGCGTCTCATGAGTTGTTAGTTTAGTTTTTGAGTTCGGAGAAAATTAGGATAATCACACTAAACTAGTATCATCGTTAAATCTCCTATTATTGAATTGAATCAGTTCATCCAAACTACCTGATTGATTCCTCCTCAAACCTCCGTATCCAATCTTATTCGATCAATCAATGAAACACTAAAACCAAAAATCAGCTCTCTAAACACTGTCGATTAAATTGACAACTTAAGGTTTGAAAATTAAGACAACAAATTTCGTCGGTGCAAGTTTACGGTTCGGTCAAAATCCGAACCGATACCGAGTCCACCTCAATGCACAATAAAAATCGTTAAAAAAATAAAATGTCGAGTCGGTGATAATAAATTGAAAAATACAAAGCAGAGCATCAAATCCAAATTAAGACCCGACTAAAAATAAAGATCATGCGGTATCCAACGGCCAGAAATTCCCCGCCTTAATCCCATAAAAATTAAAATGTCAACTCCAAACAAAATGTGGTGGCCCGCACAGTAATACTCTAACACCTCCCCCACCCCTTGCCTTTCCCTGAAACAGCAAAATCCACAACTCTCCTCTCTCTCTCGCTATCACTCTCTCTACTCCTTTCCCTTTCCCTTTCCCTTTTCCTTTTCTCAATCTCACACACAGTCCACAATGCCACAACTGAGCTTTACAGGGCAAAGCTAAAAATATAGAAATACCCTAATAAAAAAAAAACCCTAATTGGATTTTTAAAATTGATCGGAGATGAAGGATGAAGATGGCCTTCCGACGACGGCGGCGGGCGGCGGGAAGAGGGAGAGCTCCGATTCGAGCCCAGTACTCGGGAAAGGCAGGTACAAGTTCTGGGCATTGGCGGCGATTTTGCTGCTGGCGTTCTGGTCAATGTTCACCGGCACCGTCACGCTCCGGTGGTCGGCCGGGAACCTTAGTCGCTTCTCCGACGAATTTGATTCCCCTATTCACGACGATCTCGACGTCCTCGTGAGTTCAGTCCCCGAGAATTTTCTTTATCTTGTTTTTTGTCTGGGGTTTAGGTTTTGTGGGTTGTGATTGGTTGAGTTGGATCTCTGTGATTTGGGGGTGTTGCAGGAAATGGAGGAGAGGGAGAAGGTGGTGGAGCACATGTGGGATGTGTACACTAATAGCCGTCGGATCAGATTACCCAGATTCTGGCAGGAGGCCTTTGAGGCTGCTTATGAGGACTTGACCAGTGACCTCCCTGGTGTTCGAGACTTTGCCATTTCCGAGATCGCCAAGATGTCGGTGCGGTCAGTCGATCTCGATCCACCTCCGGTCCAATCTGCTGTGAGTACCCATCCCTTTGTGTTTTTTTTTTTTTTTTTGCTTAGCTATTCAAGCATATTGAAACTACATTGTTGTTTAGGAAGTTCGATATTCCGATTAGGAAGTACATTGAAGGATTGGGTTGGTGAATTGTTTGTTATAACTTATCTTTGACTACCCACAAAGCAATGTAGCATAACTGTACATGATCTTTGTTTTTTTAATATTTCGAAGTTTGGGGTTAAGTAGAAAATTTGCAATTGCCTTCTCTCCATGATATGGACATTAATACTTGGCATTAACATCTATTCAACAATGAGTACAGGATGATTGAGTTTCTGCTGCATGATCAATCTTCCTGTTTGTTTATACCACTAGGGTATGGAGTGAAAGGCTTGTTGTATATTACAACTGTTATTATTGTATTACTTTCATTCTTGTTGGATTGTTTAATTCCACTGGGAATGGTTTAAACTTGACCCCGTAATTCCCCTATTACAACCCTTCTGTTGTATCTAAGTTGCCATCATTTCTCTCCTAGTGTCAATATAAGATATCTAAGTGGCAGATATGAGGACTGCTGTAAGAGTGGAAAGCATATATGGAGTATCTCTAGTTATACCTAGTGTTAGCACTAGCAACTTAACATCTAGAAGATGATCTTATCTTCCATAAGTTCTAATTACTACCTATCACAGCGCTTGGAAACTTAGTCACCTGGTTCGATTAAGATCCACAAATCTATCACTGTTCAGTTATACATAGAGTAAGATCCAGCCATGGGCATGACAAGTAACAACTCACATTTTGGCTGCATGGAGTTGTGTTTTTATAACCATTTTGCTTTTGGAATCTGGCAAGTGACAATACTTGGTTGCCACCCGAATTGTAGGCTCACAAAGGGACTATTTATGAGGGAAGCAAATAGTGCTTCACCCTATGTATGAGGTAAGGGATTCATTTTGCAAGTGCAACTCAGATGCAAAGTGAATCATTCAGATTTCAGAGTAGGACAGAATGAGAGACGTGCAGGTTATCTGTGCATTAGTTTCCCTTAGTTATAGGAAGTCAAGTTCAGATTCAGCCACTTCTAGCTCATTGGACGCATGTGACAGGTCATGTAGAGATATGCAGGATGCTCATACACATCTCCTGCGATTTACTCCATTCAAAAGAGATGATTGAGATATGCTTTTCTTATTGGAGTATTTGTCCTGGCTGGCTTTCTTTTGGTTCTCCTGTTTTGCCTGGTTCTGTTTTTGCACCATGCAAGACCAAATTAAAACCCAAGAAGTTGAGGTTTTGTGCATGGGACCAGGATTTTATACCAAAGACCTGCACGAGTATCGAGCAATTGTGGTGTATCGACTTTCTTTGATCACTTTGGTGTTAATGCCTCCTCTCAGATCGCTTGCATTATGCTAGTTTGCTGTTATACTGTAAAAATACTAAATCTTCTAATGAATAATTAGCATCGCATAATCTTTCCATATTTCTATGGGTTATCTGTACATGTTATTCATCCTAGCACGAGACAGTTGTAATATCTCTTATGAACTATGTTTTGAAATTTATTCTGGGAAGGTCTTCATGTGCCTGCCAGATGTCTCTTGAACAAACACAGTGCTTATGGTTCTTAGCATCTGTTAATATGTTTGTGTTTTGAACATAATAGAGTTATGTGGTTGGTACAGATATATTGTAAAGTCGGTCCATTTATGAAACGTACTCATTTTGTTTCTTGGCATGGACATCTTATTCGTGATCTTATGAATGCCTTTATCATTACCTTGTGCACTCTAACAGTTTAAACATAAGCCTTGCTATTGGTTCTCGAGTATTTGCACACCTTATGAATGCCTTTATCTTATTACAAGCATATGTTTATGTATTGTAAGACTTAACAAGTTTTGTCTTTTCATATCAGAGCGCACGGGAATTTACCAAAACACTGAAGCATCCAGATAAAGCTAGGGAACTCTTGTCCTCAACGAAGAGTGGTCGATGATATGAAGAATGTTAAGAACCGCAGATCAAGTCTGCCTCATTTATTACAACTGCTCATGTGTTGCCCAGAGTTTGCGAGTGGTAGTTATGTGCAGTCATACTCAGTTCATGTTTTCATAGGGAAAAAAAAAACTAAACAATGTATTGAATTAGGTTCTCATTGTTCCAGTTTTGCAAATTACAAACTTGCCATGGTGGTAAAACTGAAAGAACCTATCAAGTAGATGAGTTAAAAGTGCAGGAATTTTGATATTGATATTTATTCTTATAAAATTTGAGTGAAAAAGATTTATGTAGCCTTCTCACCTTTGAGTGCCTTGTTGTGTATTGTCCTATAGAACATCACAGTTTTGTAATTCTTAATTTCTTAAATTTCATGGTCAACTTTACATTCCAAGTCGAAAGGGAAGGTAACTTTGTTATTCTGAATGTGAGTTCCTCATTTGACCAACCTAGGGTTCAGAATTCTGAATCACCATTACCTAGGGAATGTGAGAACAAGGCTTTGCAATGGTAAATTGTAGTGCTACGTTTTTGTACGTCGACCAACTCGCTAGACACTATACTGTGAGGGTCTATTTTATATCATAGTGTTTCGGATGGTCTACTTTTATATTATAGCATTTCGGAATATTGAAATTTTGAAGTTGGACTGTTTATAGTACTCGGGTAAGAAATTGGTATGCATATAACCATATAAGCTGACCCCTAAATAAGGGACGATTCTGATTTCTAAAGAAGAGATTGCCGCAACAGTAAGCAAACGAGAAGTAAGAAATGAAGTGTCCGTACTGCTCGGCCGGACAAGGCCGTTGTGCGACAACAACCTCCCGTCGTTCAATCACAGAGTGCACCTCCTGCGGGCGCGTGGTGGAAGAGCGGCAATCCCAATTCCACCACCTCTTCCACCTACGCGCCCAAGACAACCCTCTCTGCCTCGTCACCTCCGACCTCCCAACCCCTCCTCCGCCACCCCAAAACGACGACGTCGAAGACGAAGAGGACCCGTTCGAGCCCACGGGCTTCATCACCGCCTTCTCCACCTGGTCCCTTGAGCCCAGCCCACTCTACCTCCGCTCCTCCCTCTCCTTCTCCGGCCACCTCGCCGAGCTCGAGCGCGTGCTCGAACTGTCCTCCGCCTCCGCCATCTCCTCCACCGTCGTGGTCGATAATCTCAGGGCGTATATGCAGATCATCGACGTGGCTTCGATTTTGGGTTTGGATTATGACATTTCGGACCACGCGTTTCAATTGTTCAGGGATTGTTGCTCCACCACTTGCTTGAGAAATCGGAGCGTTGAAGCCCTAGCTACTGCTGCTCTCGTCCAGGCCATTAGGGAGGCCCAGGAACCCAGAACCCTCCAGGTACTCACTTCAAATCTTTCTGTTTTGGTAATTGTACAGATACAATGCTAATTGGATTTGCAATTAGACATATATGAAATGCTAATTAGGTCTGCAATTGTAATTGATGTTCAAAGTTGGTGAATAGTTTTATAATGTAGCACTAGTACTACTGTTTAGGTAAATTACTAGGACCATTTTTGTGTTGTTGGAAGATTTATTGATATGAACCATGGAATTTCAGTTGCAGCCAATTTCTGTTACTCAGTAAGTTCTTATTGATGGGTTGCGGCTTGTGGTTTCTTGTTCATGATTTGGCGTTTGATTCTATAACATGCAGGAGATCTCAATTGCAGCTAATGTAGCCCAGAAGGAAATTGGTAAGTATATCAAGATACTTGGGGAAGCACTTCAACTAAGTCAGCCTATCAACAGCAATTCCATATCGGTCCATATGCCGAGGTTTTGCACTCTCCTCCAGCTAAATACGTCTGCTCAGGTATTTTTATTTCGGTCCAGAATTTGGTACTTGAACTGAGCACTGATAACCTGATATACATTATTTGATATGAGTCTGCTGCCGGCAAAAGCCTTGATCTTGTTTTGTTAGATGGTTGTTGAAGGAAAGAGATATGACATGGGGAAAATTTGGGAAAATGCAGTGATTATAGTTTTTTGTATATGTTCCAGACTAGATGAGTAGTTTGGGAACTGTGTTCTCAAGGTGAAATTATTTCACAACTGGTGAAGCACAATGTATGCTAGATTCTAATTACAGTTTGTTAGTTTCATCTTATTGAAAGTGAATGAAAGCGCAATTTCTTTTGGTTAAGAAAGAAAGCACAATTTTAATGAACCCTGAAATTCACATACTAGTTTCTTAAGTCTTAACCACCTTCACAATGTGTTTGATGAGTCTCTTATTGGCTTTACTGGCATATGACATCTCTCAGTGTATGGAGTGAGGTTGTAATCCTCACATGTTATTGGTTTCACTCGGTGACTTAAGTCTGAGCTTCAATGTAACTTTACACGACTGAATTGTCGTCTTGATCAATTATGACCATAATCATCTCACATTTGGTCAAGCACAATTTTTGCTAAGTTCTAATGAAAGCGGTAAAACAGTTATTTGTTGAGAATGAAAGCATAGTTTAATAAACCCTGGAAATGACATTTTAGTTTCTTAATCACCTTCAGAATGTGTTTGATGAGTTTCTTAATTGCTTTACTGCAATCTTGCAATATCTTCAAATTCAGTATATGGAATGAGGTTTAGAGGATTGTATTCCTCACAGAAATTTGCTTGGCTTGGTGGCTTGGTGACTAAGTGTTAATAGTGCTGTACTTTGACTTAATGTTAGACCGAGTGAATTGTTATCTTGATCAAGTCTCTGACCATAATTCACATTCTTTTTGTAGAAACTCGCAACTCATATTGGAGAGGTTGTTATAAACAAATGCTTCTGCACTCGCAGAAACCCCATTAGCATCTCTGCAGCTGCTATATATTTAGCCTGCCAGCTTGAAGACAAGCGAAAAACTCAGGCAGAGATTTGTAAGGTAACTGGTCTTACCGAAGTCACTCTCCGGAAAGTCTACAAGGAACTCTTGGAAAATTGGGATGATTTACTCCCATCTAATTATACTCCGGCTGTTCCTCCAGAAAGAGCATTTCCTACTACTGTAATCGCTTCTGGACGATCTTCAGCACCGAAAGCTGATTTACCTGAACTACCAGTTTTTTTGGACAGAGAGAAGCAGCTGGAGATAAAACCTGACAAACCAGAGGGATTAGATATGAACGTTGAGCCAACTGAAGAGGATTTTGACAGTAGAGTTAATTCTCGAGTTGCACAGTCGACAGTGGTGAACCTTTCAACACTTTTGTGGCAATCCCAGGTTCCATTCGGTACTTCTGGAAGTGCAGCAGTACTAAAGTCACAGAATATTGCCGTAGCAATGGACATTGATACACCACAGAGTAACCAACACCTCGAGCACAAGTTGGACAAGGACACAAAGGGTTCTACTAGTAATCGAAATCCAACTTCAAGTTCGAGTTCACTAGCCAGGCAGTTTCGATACCCACCTTCCTCAGGTTCCTCACCAAATGTTCAATATGTTCTGCCACCAAAGCTTGGACCAGGCTATACCGAGCTTAGAGGTAACAGGGGTCAAAATGGAAGTGAAAATTCCAAACCGAGCGGGGATGCCTGAGCGGTACAACTGATTCTTATGTTGTATATAAGCCTAAGACGTGACACATTATTAGCTTCATGATTAATTAAATTTTTCCGTAATTCGGTGCCAAATCCAAGCACTACTTGGTAATTTCATCTTTAAGTCTCATCTTAATTATGCTGCTCGCGCAGTATAACAATGGAGAGTATTGCTGACCTTTTTTTCCTTGGTTTTTGGTCAGCAACAACGGCGCGTCGTCTGAAAGATGCTACCACCAAAATAGTGTCGTAGTCATGGATCGTCCGTCATGCTGTCATGCATGATGCAGAAGGTAAGCATCTTGGCAACCTCGTAATTATTTTAAATGACAAGGGCATATATTCAATTCTTCCCGATATTTACACCACAGTGACGTGTCTTTCATGCGCGTCCGAAATCTTCTCTCTCCTAGCCTCCCCCGCTCTCTCTCTCTCTTCATCTGCAAACAAACACAAGAAGCTGCAATCTGGACCGTCCAATGCATCCACGTCACCGATCCGCGCCCTCCTAATCTGACGGCACATAATGGCGCAATAATGCTAATAGCCTGGGTAGGTTCAGCTTCCCGAACCCTAGCCACGCGAGCCTCTTCTCTCTTAGAGGTTTATCCCGACTCGCCCAATACGAAGAGGAGAGAGAAAATTAGAAAGAGGAAGGAGGAGGAAAACAAAAAAAACAAAAAAATTTAGGGCCCTTTTTTTTCTCTCTTCCTTTTCTATTGCTCCTGAAGCATCTCCAGCTTGCAGAAGAGAGTCCGTACATGTCAAAAATTAGGGTTTTAAAGAAGAGAGGGGGTTTCAATTCGGTGTCGTTTTGATCTTTCAATTGGGAATTGGGGCTAAAACTAGGGTTCAGAGTCTTTCTGTGAGGTTTGGTTTTGTTGTTCTATGTTCTGAATCCGTTTGATTTTCGCAAAAATAGAGGTGAGATTGTGAAATTATTTTGTATGAGATAAGAAACCGTGGGGTATTTGATGGATGAGATCTGGGAGCGAGCCATTGAGACAGCGCTGGACGGCGAGACAGACCACGCTTCGGCTCGAACCCTGACTCTAGATGGTGCAGTGAAGTGCGTCCAGGGCCGGCTACCCCCTCCGGGTCTTCTAGAGAAGTTCCAGAACCTTCAGCATCTCTCGATAGCAAACGTCGGCGTTTCGTCCCTGGAGCAGTTCCCGAGGCTCCGAAGCCTCCACTCGCTGATTCTCTCCGACAATCGAATCGCAGGAGGGCTTGAATTTCTTGTGGAGGCCGGGCTGGACTCGCTGAGAGACCTGGACCTGTCCAACAATCGGATTCAGTATATTGAAGATCTAGCCCCGCTGGCGCAGCTGAAGCTGACCTCGCTTGATCTGTATGAGTGTCCGGTGACGCGTGTCAAGGATTACCGATCTAGGGTTTTCGGGTTGATTAGGTCGTTGAAGTATTTGGATAAGATGGATGCGGAGGAGAACGAGCCGCCGGAGAGCGAGGAGGATGAGGAGGAGGAGGATGAGGAAGATGAGGATGACCCTGGCAGCGGGGAAATCGATGGTGAGGATCGGCCTTCTAGGATGAGTAATGGGCACACTGAGGCGGCTGAAGGGGTTGTGGATGTTGATGAGGATGATGAGAGTGACGCGGATGAGGAGGAGACTTTGACTGCCACTAGGGTGAATGGACAGAATCACCCGACGGAGAACGGCTTCCGGGTTGCTCCCGTGGCCGGAGAGAATGGAGGAGAGGATGAGGAGGATGATGATGAAAACTACTCTGCGGAGGAGATTGATGAGGAGGATAGTGAGGATGATGAGGTGGTGGAGGTGCATGAGATTGAGGATAGTGATGATGAGGAAGATGGGGTCGAGTATGATGAGGAGGAGGAGGACGATGATGACGACGATGATGAAGATGATGAGGAGGAGGAGGAGGAAGTCGACAATGATGAGGGGCATTTGGCGGAGCCAGAGAGCACAGGAAGGTTAACAAGCACAGAAGGAGAGATTGATGGCCATGAGCAAGGAGAGGATGATGGGGATGAAGATGATAATGGAGAGACCGGGGAGGAGGAGCTGGGTGTTGAAGAAGAGGGACCTTTTGAAGTTGAAGATGAAGATGGTGAGGAAGAGGTGAGAGCTCCTTATCTTCTATATTATTGTGCCTCATTTGTATTTATAGTTTGCTATGATTTTATTCTGTGCATATTTTTACTGCCTATTGATTTTTATGACTCTGATTGTTGCAAACTAATGTTCTTTTAGTGCCCTGCAGAGAATGAGAGACATTTTTCCTGGACTAATGATAAAATTGTCATGCAATATCTGCTTCACGTTGGGTGAAATTGGTTGCTTGATATATTTGCTTGTTTATGTTGATTGGTTTCTCTTTAGATTTTCTGCTCTGATCCAAAGTCTTAGGCTGCTCTGCTTAATTCCTGGTGAATTTGTTTTAGCTTTTTAATTTTTCAGTCTTTTTGAATGTGAAATTTTTGTTTTCGCAAGTCTCCAACACTAGGGGAGTTTAAAAAATATTGGAAAACATTTTTTTGTGTGATAAATGCCCGACTCTTTAAAAAATATGGGGCAAACATTTTTCCATTAAACCCCTCTTTGATTTTGTATTAATGCCTCTCTCCTTTTTTTTTGGTAGAAAGAATTTTTTTTTTTTTGGCCCATCTGATTTCATGTAATGTCAGTGTACTGAATTTGACTTTTATTGTATGGTTTTATGTTTTTTGAATCTTCAGAGCATACATATGCTATAGAAAATTCCATGGACCTTTCCTTTTTGATAGGGATTAATCCAAAGTTCCCCTTTTTCATTTCTTATATTTTGTGTCTGGTTTCTTTTGTTTTTAGTTCAAGGGCATACATATGTTATAGAAAATTCCATAGATTTATCTTGTTGATAGGGATAAATATCTGAAGTCCTTTTTTTGATTTCTTATATTTCTTTCTGGTTTCTTTTGTTTTCTGATATGACTTGTCTGTTATAATTGCATATGTCATGGTAATAAGTTGACAGAGAAACTAGTAATAATCCATGTTATTCTGCTCTGATTGCTGTAATGCCAGTGCCTGAATTTGAGGAAGTTCTGCTCGGTAAAAACTCTTTATGTCATATGATTAATCTTTGATATGGAAACTTTTTAAAGTTAGGACCATGCTAGTTAGTTTCACAAGGATCAGTTGTGCTGTTCTGATGATGAATCCTTTGATATCAATTTGATGTTTTCCTCTGTGCTAGTTAGTTTCACAAGGATCAGTTGTGCTGTTCTTCTGATGAATCCTTTGATATCAATTTGATGTTTCCCTCTGTGCTAGTTAGTTTCACAAGGATCAATTGTGCTGTTCTTCTGATGAATCCTTTGATATCAATTTGCTGTTTCCCTCTGTTATGGAATTTTAGATCCTATTTTCCTGGATGTGCATTTGTACTGAATTTCAGTCAATATTAATTGGTCCACCTTATGTTTTTCTTATTATCGTTGCTATTATAATCTTTGAAATTTATGAGCTAACAGAAATATGAATTGGATTGCAGGAGGAAGACTACGGCGGAGGTTACTTGGTGCAACCAGTGGCACAGGCTGAGGAAGAAGATGCTGGCGTCAGTGACATGGACGCAGAAAATGAAGAAGGGGATGGTGAAGAAGATGAGGAGGAAGTCGAAGAGGATGATGACGATGAAGTTCAGGTTCTGCCTCCCTCGTCTTCTTCACAGATGAAGAGAAAAAGAGATGAAGCTGCAGATTCAGATGACAATGGTGAGGACGACGAGGAAGATGATGATGTGGTTGAGTACAGCAAGTCTTCGAAGAAGCACCGTTGACGCTCAGTGGATCCCTGCCAAATGTTTGTGTTCTTGATGCCTTTTTTCTTAGCTTGGGAACAGAGAAGAAACTCAGATTTAGATTAGATTGGTTGGTGGGTTAGAGAGAGGTCTCCGTTAGTTATTTTCATGGATCTTCTTGGACAAACATAATATATGATTATGGTGTGTTAAGGTGTTAAGGAAAGAGTCGTTGCGTCCTTGGAATGGAGCTTTTGAATTTTCAAAAAGTCGTTGGTGTTTTGATCCCCCCTTACATATAGCCGTTACTGTGTGGTGATTCAAATGGCAGTTATTGGCGGTCCTAGTTCGGAAGGAGTCAGTTTCAGTATATGGAGGGAAAAATCAGAACTCAAATTCTTGTTGTTTTTGGTTATGTTTGTCCAACCAGGTCTTTTTTTTTTTTTTTGTTTTGTTGGAGAAAAAGGGGATTATGTAAAACGCCTTGTAGATAGCTTTTATGAATGAATGATGTTCCATTCAATCAAGTTGGCTTCCGGGTCTTTTTTTTATATGTTGGGCAGGTGGTGACGTGTGAATCTTGTATGTTTTTTATTTACCAGGTGGCAAATGATTTGTGAGGTAAAGACATGTGACATGGGACCTAATGATTCAAGTGTTCCCATCTTTAACGAGGCCAAAGGAAAAGGGGACGCGGTCAGACCAAATGAGTTGCACTTGGTTCTTATTGTGTTTGTATATGTACCCTAGTGTTACCCAGAAGCTGAGGTGGTTGGATTCTATTGGTTGGATCGCAAATAGTTATACGACTGTAGTGTAGCCTGTGTAGGTGATAGAAGCCGGAAGCTCTAGCTGAAGTCGACGGCTTCGCCTCAAAAGCGCCTCAAAGCAAAGCAGCTTTCCGCAGCCCCCGTCTACTTCGTGTTATTATGTATCGGCCCCTTGCCAGCTGATTCTAGTCTCTGAGACCAGAGGCAGACAAAAAATTTTCTCTCTCTCTAAAACAAAGTTAAAAAGAAATTTTCATTCGATTTAGTCGAGATCTTTTTCATCTTTTTTCAAAGCGTAATAAATACAGTTGGACTACATTAAGGTACTCTTATTTCTTTTATCAAATCAAATTGATACATTAAAAACATGTATCAAACCCAGCATTACATGACTTTAAAATGAATCAAACTTAAACAAAATAACAACAAACTCACAAAGAGATGAGTGGTCTATCGAATCATTGAACCCTTATTTTCCTTAAACAACCAGCCTTGAAAATTTATAATTGTAATAGTAGAGAGTATTTGTTTGCGAATCAAGTTGAACTTCCTCTCCATAATCAAAATGCTATTGCACTCCTTAAAAAAAAAAAGTAACATACAAATACAGCTGATATTTACAATTTGTGAGTTGATTTTTATAATCTTCTCTGGCTACACATCGATCAATCCTCATACTTGACGTTCACTCAACATCTCTCAACTCAAACCTCAAGTGAGATGACATGTTGAGAATAAATTTCATTCTGAATTCACATCATGCAACTACAGTTAGATAAAATCCTTGTTGGTCTTAAATTGAGTCACATCCATGGGTGTTTTGTAAATATATCAAACCAATATGTGACCAATGGCTTTGTTGGATAAGGTCTTAAAGAGCAGAGTGAGTTCAGCAAACTAGACTAGCCAGCAGCTCCCTCTCAGACTCTCTGCATCTCTCTAGCCTCAAAAATGTTGCTTCTTACACCAGCATCCACTTCTCTATTGTCACACCCAGCAAATGGTCTCACATTTAGAACAAACACAACCAGATTTCAAACCCAACTCAAGGTCTTATCCATGGCCAAGCAAACCAGCGAAGAAACCAGCAGCACCACCATAGAGAAAATAGCCATAGCCGGCGGCTTAGTCTCCAACCCGGTGATTGGTTGGTCCCTCTACACTCTCAAGACCACCGGGTGTGGCCTGCCTCCTGGACCCGGTGGCTCCATTGGTGCACTTGAAGGTGTCAGCTACCTAGCTGTGCTGGGAATAGTGGGTTGGTCTTTGTACACCAAGACCAAAACAGGTTCGGGTCTGCCCAATGGACCATTTGGGTTGCTTGGTGCTGTTGAGGGTCTGTCTTACTTGTCTTTGCTTGCCATTTTGGTCGTGTTTGGGATCCAGTTTGCTCAGCAGGGCTCCATTCCAGGACCCCTCCCAACTGATCAGTGCTTTGGTTGAAGATGAAGATGATGATAATGTGAGATTTTGGGCCACTGCTATTCTATCTTCTGTTTGTGGCCAAGCTTGGTCTGCCTTGGATTTAAAGTATTCTACTATAGTCATGTATAGGTTATGTAAAACCATGAGAATGTTATGAAGCTCTGGTTCTACTATTCAAATGTTGTTCCTTGAGTTTTATTGTGGTCTGCCTGCCTGATTTGGTTTTCTAGCTATACACATGGCTTCGATATGCTAGTAGAGGAATGTTAGTAACATTCCCCTCCAACATTTCTTTTTTTACCTTTCTCATTCATTGCATGCCATATATATTCCACTATCTAAAAAATTCAAATAATTAATACAATTAAAGGACAAGCTTTCACTTTCCTTCTGTACCTTTATTTAATTTCACATGCATATAATTAAGTAATTAATTTTAGATTTTCAACTTTTTTTTTCTTTTCTGAATCCTTTTGATTTGCAATTTATATTCTCTTATGGGCTTACATACGTAATATTGCAAATATGTACATATATATTTAAGAACATACTTTAAATATTTTCCCAAAAAGAAAAAAGACAGAATTGAAACAAAAAAAAAGGCAAACATTTGCTTTACTTATATACATATATCAAAGAGAATGTTAAAAAAAAAAAAAAATTTGCAGCTGTCATGTTAGTGAGCTTTATCATCTTCTTTTTTGTTTTTTTTGCTTTTCCTTTTGGCTTTTGTGGGTTTTATATGAAAAAAGATGTTAAAAAGATCTCAGTATTATGGAACATGACCAAATAAATAAAAGAAAAAATTTCGTTGAAGAATTTAGGAAATATAAGAAATGAAAAAAATATTAGAAAAACAAAAGAGTCAAAAGCTTTTTATTTTTATTTTTTTATTATTCATATTAATAGAGAGCATTTAATAAGGTCAAACATAAATAAGGGTAAAACATGGAATGAAATTAGCTGTTTTTTCAAGGTACCAAATATATAGATTGTAATCATAAATGAGTCCATATGGCATGCAATGAATGGGGAAGGTAGAAAGGGAAAAGTTGAAGGGAAAGGTTGCTAGCATTCCTCTTCCAAATAATAGAAATGGTTGCAACAATGCGTTTCAGTTAATTACCGAAAACCCAAAACAAAAATTTTCAAATTATTTCGGGAGTTAAAACTAAGTGTTTAAGAATATACATTTAGAATATAAAACATTACTTGCTCGAGTAGTAAAACATTATTGCGGGAATTAAAACTAAGTGTTAAAGAATATATATTTAGATCAGAAAACATTACCTGTTTGAGTAGTAATGTGGTAAAGAGGACCATAGAGGTCTCCGATTGCGAAGCAACCAAAGCCTTTAGCTTGGGCAGTGAGAATTATATTTGTATTGTTCAACACCTATGACTTGACAAAGCGGAGCTACGACTGTAATATCCTGAAAATTCGTTATTAATTTCTTAGAATTTTCTAAAATTAATAAAGTGTTCGTTAGTAGGATTTTGTGGTTCGAAGGTGGAACGAATTATTTCGAACAATTATTTGCTCGAAACGCTCAATTCAAAGGTCTACTTTTTATAAATTAGGATTCTGTGAAAACTTTCTTCACGAAAGTCGAGCATGTCGATACGAGTTCGTGCATATGCGGATCGCGAAAATTAGAGTTCGTATGAAGAAGTTATGGCATTCGAAAAAACTTTTCATTTTGGGTATGAAGGACAAAAATTTCCTAAAATTGCAAAGAAGGACATAATTTCCAAAATTGGAAATCAGACCCTCCTTTCTCTCTCTCCCCTCTTACGGCCATATCTTCCTCGCTCCGGCCACCGTTGGACGTGAAACCTCTTGCTTTGGCTTCGCCTCTTCCTTCTGCACCAACCAGTGGTGGCTTTGTAGTATCTCTGCAGCTACATAGCACAGCAAGCAAAGCTCGATCTTAGGGCAGTTTTAGGTCAACGTCGGTTTTTCCCTCCTCCAGCCACCATGGCTCGAGCCACTTAGCTTTCTAGATTCCCCTGAAGATGGTGATCATGCTCCTCAAAATTCTTAAGCTGAAGTGAAGCGTGGACGGAGAAATGAAGAAACAGGGATAAAACCCGATCTACTTACTATTGAGGTAGTTTTCGACCATTTCCACTAGTTTTCAGGCTTTGTGCTAGTTGTGAATGTTGTTGGGCATGTTGAGAGGAAGAGTTTCATGTAGGTTTCACCGCCCAACTCGGTGGTTGACGGCAGCGCCGCCGCCGTCTGTGGCGGCGCTTTGAGGTTGCTTCCGGCCACCTCAAGGACAATTTCTATTCCTGATTTTGATTTACTCGTCGATACAAGCATTTCGATTTACAATACTTAATTTTTGGAGATTGTATAATTATGTTATGATTTTTATGGTTTCGATCATCTCGGCTTTCAATCCTTGAGGATCGAGCCATCCGATCGACTTGTAGTTTTGTTATATCAATCGTAGAAGTATTCCAAAGACTTTGGGTGGTCTCGGATGAAGTTTCGCCTTGATTAGCATTACTTTCAGGGTTTTAGTTCAAACAGGGGGTTCGAACTTTAATCGCTTTTTGATTCTTGTACTAAGTTGAGACGTATTTCACTTAGGTGATTGACGAAAAGTATTCGATACTTTATCTCGGCTATAAAAGAAGACGCAGCGGGATTTAGAGGTGAGTAAATCTCACGGTGTTTCGGTTGATAAATTAGTTATGTTTTAATTTAGTAGACTTAATTGTTAGCATGAAAAATCGTATTTATCAAAACTAATTATTTGTTTTAAAATATATGAACTTGATTGACAATGGTTCATGGGTGAGTTAAAACAATGTTTTGATATAAAATGATTTTCGAGAAATATAATTTATAAAACTATAGTTGGTATTAGTGGCATCCCTAAGCGGATGACTACGTGTGTGTGTGTATATATATCTTGGTGGAATGGGCGTGTTATTCACTTTTGTTGTATGATGTGAAGTTGAGGAAAATAAATGAAATTTGTAAGAAAAGAGGTTTTTGTCGGTTTGAGCTTTGATTGAAATGTGTACGATTTTGATAATGGTTTTGAGATGAGAACATATTATTTTGAAATTGATTTTGCTAGTGTTTTGAGGTCATTGGAGATGTGGAAACAATATTATGTGATAGCCAGTGTGGTGATCTGTGTGATGATTTTGTGTAAATTATGTGGTTGATTTTGTGTAAACGACATGGTTGATTTTGTGTAAATGAATTGGATTGTCGTTGAGTGATTAATGTTGAGATTGATGTGGTGGTGATTAGAGTTATATGGATAAATGTGTATTGATTTCTAGTTTAGTTCTAGTGCTAAATTGTTTGTTTTCTTTCGTAATCTCCTAAAATTATATGCAGGGATTACTATTTTCTGAATTGATTGATTTTAAAGTAATCTCCTGTACTAAGTATCTGCAGGGATTACTATTTCTTTATATTGTTTTATCTTCACGTGATCACCTGAACTAAATCACATGCAGGGGTTACTATATTATTTGGAATTGGTTGACTTTATTATTCCGGTTTACTATTGTGATTTGAGTTTACTCATACGAGTTGTCAAAAGCTTACCGGGTTTATTGTTGCAACCCGGTACATTATTCAATAGTGTAGGGGTTGACCTTGCAGGTTAGGGTAATCATGGCTGGCGTAGAAGTGTTGCTGTCGCAAGTGTAGGTGTTCGGAAGCTATTTTGTTGCTTTGACATTTTTCAGACTTCCGTTTGTAGCAAGCACTGAGGGAGCATTTACTTATTATTTTGTTAACGCAATTTAATTAGTAAACTTATGTAATATAATATATGACTCTAAAGAACTAGTCTGTATTGACATTGTGAGTTCGGAACTTATTAGTACACTTGTTTTAAAAAAAAATTTCCTGGTATTTAGGATCGATGTTTGATTAATCACGCCCTGTGTATTTTGTTTGTTTATTTGATTTATTCTTTGTGCTTGAAAATTGGGGTGAGACAACGACGCAAGTGATTTTCCAGCAACTTCCAAGCGGGCAGCTAAGGCGGAGAGGGCAGGGCTAGCGTTGGTGGAGGTGGAGGTGGAGGGTGTCGTTCCATCAAGGAAATGAAAGACGCAGATCCAAGATTTAGGTTTATCGGATTGGGGATTCGAAACTTGCATCACCGAAGTAGAAGGACAGTTTGGCGATGATTATTGGGGTGTGAAGAGGTTTCAGAACAAATTGAAATCTAGTTTCGGACTTGGGAGTTTTTCATGCTTCCCTTTGAGGGTTGGGGATGATGATCTCTGTGTGTGTTTGGAATCATCTGATTCTCAGTGCCATTGTTGTTATTTTTGGAAAAAAAAAATTGAGAATTTGGTAATTTTACATTAAAATCTATAATCAAATTTGTTCCATTTTTTTTTAAGTAAGGGAAAACCGCAAACGAGTCACAAGTAACGGAAAACGGTAACTAGTAATAGAGAACGGATAGCAGGTAACAAGTAACGGCGAACATGCAACGGGATGGACGAAGACCGATAACAGGAATCACGGCCAAAACAGTAAAGCTATTAGTTCGCGTAGGGGTTTAACTGTTCATCTTGGGGATTTAGACGAGAAAATTGGAAGAGAGCCAGTACTAGTGCCACCACAACACTGGGAGCTTCATAGTCATATAAGATGAGAGTGACTTAACATAAATCAATGGTTATTTCTTTGTAATCTAGTCTAAAATAATTACCTCTGTAACCCCAATTTACAGGCATCTGGACTTTATGACCTAATTATTGAAACATTTTCCAAACAAGGAAGCTACCAAAATAATACAGTACAGAAAAGTGCACCAATAGAGAATAATTTACACTCCGTCAATACGGAATTACGGATTATGTTTTTCTTAAAATAATTTAATTCAATAAAGGAATTCTTTTCCGTAATTAAAATCCTTATCCTCTGCGGAAGACGTTAAATCCTCCAAATTCCGAAAAGCGCATTGGACTCATAGTCAAGCTGGGTCTCTCTCTCTCTCTCTCTCTCTCTCTCTCGATCGTCACGTCTCTTCAGGTTCGCCGATCGCCGCCGCAGTCCCAATCGGTACGATCTCTCACCTCACTCCCTTTGATTTCCTCTTCTCATCGATTCGATCGGTTTCAATGTACGCTCTTGATCATGATTTAACTCCTATGCTTCGATTTTGTTCGTCGCGGAATTTTTCTAGGGTTTTTGAAGTCTGATCGTCGCTGTTTTTTAGCTTATTGATTGTATTAGCATGGCCTTGGATGTTTTGATTGCTCTTTTGGTTGACTTGAATTTGAGTTTTTCTGTGTTCTTGATTATTCACATTGCAAGGGTTAGGAATTTTTGGTAGGACCGTGGCTTGTTTTCTGATTCATATTCTTTGGTGCAATTTGTTTGTGGTTATTCTTGGTGCAATTTTGGAATCACTCTATTTCTTTGCATCTATGAGATCCGGAATGTGCATTGTCTTTTGTTGAATAAACAAGCCAATAGTGATCAATCATCGTTGTTTTTAACAAGAAATTTTTACCAATTTCTTTTCATCTGGTTTTTAGAAATTGGCCATGAGTTGAGTTAGGCTATCGGTCTTCTGTCTGAGTATGGAGAACATTTGATATATTTTTCTTCGAGTATTAGACAGGAGTTAACGTGGCTTCTATGAAATGAGTCATTTTCTCATTGTGTTTTAGGTGAACACTGTAATTTTGACTCTCTAATAAGGTGGGATGGTTTCATTGCAGTTTAAGCAGTAGAGGAGTTTGATTGAGAGCGCAATGGATCGAGCAAGGAGGGCAAAAGACTTGGTAGCAAACAAGAACAGCATGATATACATGGACCTCAAGGATATAGTGAAGGATCATGCTCTCCCATTCCTCCCTGCCAAATCACTGTTCAGGTTCAATGGGGTTTGTAAGGACTGGAAGATCCAGATCAGATCTCCTTTCTTTGCCCACAAGCAGTCAACTAGCTTTTCTGATGTCTCAGGCTTCTTTCTTGTTTCCGCATCAACCGTACCTTCATTTATCTCTATTGATTCCATGGCCTATGGTGTTCCAGACCCGTCGCTGAAGTTTTTACCTGAGCCAGTTGACATAAGGGCTTCTTCCAATGGACTACTTTGCTGCCAGGGCCGTGAAGGCTATAAGGCTTACTACATCTGCAATCCAGTTACTAAGCAGTGGAAAAAACTTCCTAAACCAAATGCTGACCATGGATCTGACCCTGCTTTGGTTCTCATCTTTGAACCGTCTTTGCTCAGTTTTGTGGCCGAGTACAAGCTGGTCTGTGCTTTCCCATCACAAGATTTTGAGAATGGACATGAATTTGAGATCTATTCCTCCAAGGAGGGGTCTTGGAGAATTTCTGGGGAGATTTTCTATGGCAGTGGATCTGTTGTGCCAAGATCTGGTGTTTATGCGAATGACATAATCTATTGGTATGCATCAAGTGGTAGGATTCTTGTTTTTGACCTGAAGATGGAGAGGGCACAACTCCTTTATGGCCATGGTTATTATGATTCAATCTTGGGTGTGATTGATGGAAAACTATGTTCGACCAAGGCTCAGGGTACTGGAGTGACCATAAGTGTGTTGTCTAATGCTTACACAAACACAATGCAGATGCACAGCTCAGTCAAGGCATGGGAAAGGAAACTTACAATCAATCTTACCCCTGCACCAGTGCCTTCAACGGTTGGTAGTTCAACTGGTAGTTTATTGTTTGCTAGTGGGAATCTAGTATTGTACCGGTGCGACTCAAAACTCCATTCGTACAACCTGCGGACTAAAGAAACTCTATTCATAGGTGATGAGACTTTCCATGGGACATTTGTTCCTCATGTGAACAGCCTCGTGGAGATCTAGTTGCTTCTTGATGATTCTACCGTCCAATGTTGCCATTGTGCAATCCGGAAGAAAAGACACTAGCAGTTGTTAGTTTCCGTGGTGGTTATGATTTGAACTAATTGCTTCAGTTTTTAGTTGTGCTTTTATTTGTCCTGTGTTCATGGCTATCTAAATGCCCATGAGTTAGTAGTCAACTGCTTATTTCTTATTGGCATTTTGAGGACCTGGTGCTTGATATATTGTATATTGGGATTCAGTTCACAGGAGCTTTTAAACTAGTAATGTAGCTACGATGGCTGTGGATCTTTAATATTCTACTTTAAATCTAACTGAACACACCCACTGCCGTTCATTTGTGTCGATCGCAGGTGTTCTTGCCCCATTTTAAAGTTCTTGAATGATCCTTATAGTGATTGAGGACAAGCTAGGTTGTTCTGTTCTCTTGTGCTTACCTTTTTTGGTCGAAGACACATGTCGGTTTATCATATATATATATATATATATATATATATATATATATATATATTGGAGTGGCATCTTCAATGAATGAACTTGATCGAGCTTTAAAGGTTTCCTTTTTCTGAAACTCTTCGGCCGCATATAAAGTTGATACTCTTGTTCACCTACTCAGCGGGTGATGCATACACATTTTTTGCCTTTGAGACATGAACTGTGAAATGAACTCATATTAAGCAAACGCTGGCCGTTCATTGGATGAAGAGTTTGAGCAAGTCAGTTTTCACTTCATTACTTGCTACTGACATGTCTACTTATTGAAATAGAGATAGAAAGACTTTAGCTTTGTGAAATCCTTTTGCATTTTTTTTCTTTATTTTTAAAAAGAGGATCAAAAGATTTCACTCATACTCTCATGATGACTCGAACCCATGACCTTGATTTGAGGTAATGAATGCTCTAACCACAATCTTTTTGCATTAATAACACTACGAAAATGAATGAGTTAGTAACTCTAAAAATTAGTTGATGGTAATTAGAATTTAGAACCCTAAGTTTGTGATACGTGTCAATCTATCGGACAGTGGGCATATGTCCACCCTAACCCTGGGTGGGCAGCAAATTTGTCTCCGATTATTGAGTTTAGGGAAAATATGAGCTTTGAGAATAATGGAGTGAGCATTCTTTTTTCTTGGGGGCCGAGCGGAGGTGTGCAGATGGAATTTGCAATTTATTTTCATGAGAAAATAATTCTTTCAAGTAGGGCTAGGCTTGGGTCGGGCAGGGTCGTGTTGGGCCGAAACCGAGTTCGACCCATTTCTATCGGTTGGGGCATAATCTGGCCGAAAACTGTTTCCAAATATCATGGGCCGAACTATTTCGGTGGGCTGAAAATTCAGTTTGGTCCGGTTCGGGTTCGGTCTTAATTGGGCTTTTCTTATTTTTTCTTTACAACCCAATTTTTGTAGATCAATCAATCCATTAAAACAAAACCATGAACAGAAACAAACAAATATCCATGGCCCAATTGGGCCAAGCTACCTGGAAACGACTACAAGCAATTAAAACATTGCTGAAACATTCAACACGAGTTTACAAATGCAGAAACCTAGTACAACAGTTCATTACAGAGCTTCACAAATTAAACAAAGTCTGGAAACACTTAAAATAGTTAGTCATTACAGACCAAAATTCAACAACCTTAGTTCATTACAGCCCAAAATTCAACAAATAAAATAGTTTCAAACTTTAAAGTAAGTTCTTGATCTCCAAAACTGAAAAAAGTTCAAGGAAGCATAGAAATGCAGATCAGCAAGTCCGCAGCCAACTTCAAAACAACATACCCTGCAGCCAACGCCAAAGGTCCAAAAACAACATGCCCTCATAGCCTTAACCCATCAATCACTCTTCATCGTCAACTGTGGTTACAACAGATGCTGCCAATCAAGAGAACAACATATTTAGATCAGATTAACACTTAAAGGACCAACATATTCATTATTCACCAACACAAAAAATATTCAAACAACAAACTCATTTTATGACACATAAAATAAAGGGAAGTTACCTGATTCAAGCTTTTCAAGCTCACCGTACAGCTCCAACTCCGTCTTAGTAGGCTCTTTGTACTCATTAAAGGCTCCACCCTTAACCAATCGCTGAGACAAACCAGCCCCTCAACCATACTAGGAGTTAATGATGCTCGAAATGGATCTACAACCCTCTTCCCTAGGCTGAAAGCTGACTCCGAAGCCACTGTTGAAGCTGGAACAGCAAAGATATCCTTTGCAATCTTTGACAGAATTGGGTATCTAATAGCATTCTCCTTCCACCAACCTAAAAGCTGGAAATCCTTGCTCGCAGGGTCTTCAGAAGCTTCAAGCAAATACTTGTCGACTTCATTCCTTATCTCCACCACCTCTTTCTCCTGCCTAAACTTCAAAAACTTACTCAACGATGCAACATGTGAGTCCTCTTCTTGTGCAGAAGCTGAATGATCAACACGAGACTGTGTTATATCATCCGAGGCTTGTGCAGCAACGGGATCAGATAGACAATACTCCCTATATAGCTACAAGAGGCTCCTCTTCACTTCATCTACCATAAATTCAACTATGCTGCTGTCCGGATGCAGTTTTGGAAAAAAGCATTCAAGATACAATAATTTGTATCTTGGATCCAAGACAACAGCAAGCAGCAATGCCATGTTAATGTTCTCTAACTTCAACCAATACTTGTCGAATTTTTTCTTCATAGAGAACCCTATACTAACCATCAAAAGATCATCACTAGCTGCACATTCTTCTAATTCATTTATTATGGTACAAATCCACTGAATAGATTGGTTAGAAGTTACTACCTTAGTCCCACTAAAATTCAAGGTTGCATCGTAAAAGATTTTAAGGAACTTCACTAACCTCGCTGCTTTCTCCCAATCCTCATTCTTAGGTGGCCCAACCCTCTTGCTTCCCCCAACTCTCTCCATAAAATAGTTCTCATACTGTTGATCCTCATCTTCAAGCCTAGAGAATGCCTGCTTATACTTAACAGCGATGTCAAGCATAAATAAGTGGAGTTTCACCTTGTGCAGACATTTAAAGGCACTACACCCCCCTTATGTTCAACCTTCTCTCTAGAAGCACACTTCTAAACTTTTCAAGTCTAGCGGGTGAACTCCTAATGAACTTAACAGCATTCCTAATTGCATCGATGGAGGAATCAAGCTCCTCCATCCCATCCCTCACAATCGGATTCAAGATATGGCAGCAGCACCTAACATGCAGAAAACTGCCACCTAGCACTAGACACTTCCAATTTCCAATCTTCTCCTTCATGTAATCAAGTTGCACTTGATTACTGGAAGCATTATCAACTACAATGCTAAAAACCTTCTCCATACCCCAAGTAATCAAGCAAGACTCTATTAATTTCCCTATAGTCATTCCCTTGTGGTTTGGAATAACACAGAAATTTATAATTCTTTTATGCAAAGTCCAAGTGTCATCTATGAAATGGGCAGTGAGTACTAGGTAATTGATATTTTGAACCGAAGTCCAGGTATCGGTGGTTAGTGAAACCCTCAGATTATTCCTAGCTAGAAACTCTCTTATCTTTTCTTTCTCAAACTGGTAGAGATCCCAAATATCTCTATAGATTGTCCTATGACTACGGACAGTAAACTTTGGCTGAGCAATTTTCATAAAATCCTGAAACCCCTGCCCATCTACATGACTAAAAGGTAGTTCATCCCCTCACAATCATCCTAGCACATGCTCTTCTACAATTCATAGGATCAGAAGCTAAGGATACTAAATTACCACCTTTTTCAGCAGATTCGAAAGCAAGGAACCTCTGCCTTTTTGCTGGGATGTAAACTGGACACTTCTTGTACTGGTACAGCATGTGTGTCCTCATTGATGTCGTCCCATTGGCTTTAGGATCGCAGGCATAGGTTTGCGGGCAGTACTTGCACTTTGCTCTTGGTTTCGTCATCTTTGAACCATCCGGATTCTTCAGTGATCCCAAGCTGCTGACTGGTTCTTCCTCTTCACAATTTTTTCAGCTTCACTTGTTGAGGAGGCGACATGAGAAGACGCCTGGCTTGACTGGTACGAGAAGACTCACTCGCACTATGTGTAGGATCAGGGGTCTGCGACGTTCCTTGGCTTCCTTCCATGGACTGAAAAACAAACAGCAAATCAGTTTTCTGAACATCATTCATTAATCATTATAGTAACATACAGTCATAAACATGTACACATCAAAACTAAAATCATAGTAAAACACATAAACATAATCTAATAGACATACAATCACAGTAAAACACATAAACAAACATTCAATCACTGCAACATATCGACACTAAAACAGTAAAACACATAAACATAAACATACCTAGACAGTAAATCAAAACCCATGCTTCATTTTCAGAAATCCTAAAATTGAAACCCTAATTTGAGTAATTTCACTTCCAGAAACCCAAAAATAAAACCCACAATCGATGGAACAGATGGGATTTTGAAACCCCTAAATCTAGACCGAGTGAAATTGAAATCAAAACCCGTTTTCTGCAACCCAAAGCCAAAAACTGAAATCAAAACCCATTTTCTGCAAAAGTATATCTCATCACCCTAATTTCATATCAGAAAGACTGAAAGAGGAAGGTTAGGATCGAGAGAGAGAGTATCTATACCAAGTCCATGTCCAACGGGATCAGATGGTGAAGGAGGAAACTGCAAACAGAGTTAACCAAATAGCATTTGTTTGAAAATGATGATCGGCGATTTCTGCTCACATGCTATTGATTTGAATAATGATGATCGGCGATGAATGGGTCGAGCAAGAGAGACTGGATCGAGAAAGAAAGATAGTGGGTCCAGAAAGAGAGACTGGATCGAGAGAGAAAGAGAGTGGGTCGAGAAAGAGAGACTGGATCAAGAGAGAAAGAGAGACTGGATCGAGAAAGAGAGCTCGAGAAGTCGAGAGAGAGAGTGTCGAGAAACTGAAAATGGCGATGAATGAAATGAGGAATTGAGATTGCATTAGGTTAGAGCTTTTTTTGTGATCCGGTAAGGTCAACCTCACGTGAAACCTGTTACAAACCAATTAGAAATTAACAACTATTTAAATTTAATTAAAACTAATACATTATGTTCTGTTTTTATCGGTCGGTGAAAAGAAATAACCCGGTTCCGACCCGGTTCGATCCGGTCCGGTCCGGTCCGGTCTCTATTTTTGTCTTAACTGCTTCTTCCGGTTCGGTGATCGCAACCCGTTTTCCGGTCTGGTTCGGCCGGTTTTCACTTTCCGGTTCGGTTCCCCCCCTACTTTCAAGTGATTATAATATTTACTCTAAATTGATTTTGAGAAATAGTGCTTAAATGTTGAATCCCATGCATTAGTACTTGAAAAGCCTCCTTCATAGGACTTGGATCTCGAGTTGATCGAAATTTTCTAGAGATTGTAAGGGAAAAAAAAATCATGATTACAAGTTTTTATTGGCGATTTTTCAAAAATTTCCAATAGAAAATGATAATAACCACGTGGCGTGATAAGGTTAGTCGAGCAGTTTAGCATGGAATCCATATGTCTAGCATTCGAGTCCCACCTTCCAATAGTTTATAGCTAACAAATTTGAGGAGCTTTCGAGTTCATGCGCTTGTGACAAATGATTTGTCTAGGTTTGTTGGGATACACTTGTGGACCTTGGTCCGAATATTGATTGAGTGGATATGTTACTAACTCGCTAATGTAACCACCTAGTGTGATAAAGGTTAGTCGAATGGCTTAATATGGAACCCACATATCCAGTGTTCAAGTCTCAACTCCCACCAGTTTGTGGCTAGCAGATTTGAGGAGTTTTCGGGTTCGTGCATCTGCAGTAAAGGATTTGTCTGGCTTGAAAATAAAAATAAAAACAAAACAAAAGGATAATGATTATTGGTTACCAGAATTTTTCAAAATTTTCAGAGTAAATGATTCTGATCATCTGTGACTGATCCCTCGGATCATGGATATCAAATAAACCCAAATCCGGCAAATCAAAACTTGACGCGAAGCTTCAAACTTGACCCCCACGCTAACATACGGCCATTCCCATCTCCACCCAATAGAAGGACTACACGTGTCCTATCAAATAGTAATCCCACATGAACCCAAATCCAAAGCCAAATCCTATTAGTCTGATCCTCTCTTTAACAGCTCTCTCAACCGTGAATTCAGACTCTCTCGCTCTAAATTCACCGCCGCATTTGATCTCCGGCCGCCTCTCTCAGCCCTACGACGGTGCCTTTCTCGTTTTCCTTTGATCTTTTCCGTCTTAGCTTTCGTTTAAACGACACGCGCTCCTCTGTTTTTGATTTGAGTATTCGTCGAAAATGTTACAAACTTGAATCTTTAAGGCTTTTACGTTTTGGGTTTTCTCTACTTTTCGTTAATCATTTTGCTCGTTCTTGGGTTTGTTCGTGTATAGTTCTGGGTTTTCTAATACGCCTCTGTTTTGTTCCATTTTCTATTTTCTTAACCAAATTATTATGTTTTGTTACTGAGAAAAAGCCAAGGAAAAAAAAAAAAAAACTTTCAAACTTGGGTCTCTGATATATGTGTTTTCTGTTTGAATTTGATTTTCAGAGCACAACAGACTGAATCTTTGGTAAGAAATCAAGAAACCCATGTTGGAATTTTTACCAGTTTTTCCAAGATCTGAAATTATGTAGGTCAAGATCCCAGTTAGGTCATTATTTAAATCTTTGGTGATAGGATACCATCAAAATCTGATTCTCTATATGTTCTGTTTCCAGAATAGCGAGTTTGGGGGATTTCTTTTGTGCCAAGCAAAGTTAGGGTTTAGTTTATCTGTTATTTGAACTGTTGATGTCCCTCATCTGAAATCAAAATTGTTATGTCACAAGCCTGTATTGAATGGAAAAAATGTTATGAGGTTCGAATGTCATTCGTCATGCATAGGTTTTCGGAACCAAGTTCGTTTCTTTGAATGTTCATTAATCTGAAACTGTGGTTTGAGAAATAGAATTATCTACTTTGAGCAGTTAAAATTATTATTTGTTGCCATTTGGTCATTGTATTTTTGGGATAACTTTTCTTTGAACTCATTACGATTTGTCATTTTTGCAGTAATGGCGACTTCTGAGGAGGAGCATCCTGTTGATGATGACAATCTTGCGGACAATGATTCTGAAGAAGATCTGTTTGATGACATTGCAGAACAGCATATACAGTCTTCAAATGAGCTCAAAGTGGTGGATCGCTCTGATGTGGTACACCCTTGGAACTTTGCTGTTATTTTTACTGAATGAAATACAAGGCTTGGCTGTAGTTTAGTTTTGGAATGTAGGAGACCTTGACAGATGTTCTTCTGTTATTTATGTACATACTACTGCTAAAGTTTATATGGTTTTGATTTCAAAGTCCATGCTTTGGAACAATTGAAACTCTTAGTTAGAAGTGTTATCTATCTCTTGGAAACCATTTAGCTCCCTCTGTATCTCTTCTTGGTTTCTAGTGTAGTAATTTTATTTTCCTCTGACCAAAAAGTCCTTCTATAGTTTATTCATTGCATCAATGTAATATTTTTGGGCCCTTTATACTACTAGCATTCTTAGCTCCTTCAGGTTCAACTAAACTAAGCAGGCTGCTAGAGGGTCATAATTTTTGGCCTAGATGTCCCTCTAATATTTTATAGATTTGAAAAATAATTCATGTAGAAGTGAGTCCATGGATGGGTTGCACAAATTATTTTTTTCTTGTTTGCTTGGTTTGATGATGATTTGAAGGCTTTCTCATTTTTCATGAGACTACTGTTTAAGTTATGTTTTTATCCTTGTATGCATCTTGATGTTTTGATTCTTTCTTGCAGTTTGGCAGAGATCCTCGCAAAAGAACCGCTCCTGTAGATGTTCCTTATGATGAATTTCCACACAAAAGGTTTAGGCAGAACATGGAGATCCAAGATGTTGTAATGGAGCATGCTCTTTATTTCCTCCCTGCCAAGTCGCTTTGCAGATTCAAAACTGTTAACAAAGAGTGGGATCAGTACATTAACAGTCCCTTTTTCGCTCACCAGCAAACTCACTCCTTCTGAGACATCTCTGGTCTTTTTTGTCAACTCCCTGGTGATAAGCCTTCCTTCATCTCACTCGATCAAGATGCTTATGGCATTCCTAGTCCATCCCTCAGTTTCTTGCCTCAGCCTGTTACTCTCAGAACCGCTTGCAATGGTCTGCTTTGCTGCCAAAACTGCTTTGAACAAAATAGCTACTACATTTGTAACCCTGTGAATGAGGAATGGAAAGTGCTTCCGGAGCCAAACTTTTATCATGGACCTGATCAATCAGCCTTGGCACTAGCCTTTGAGCCTTCGGCACTAAACTTTGCGGCACATTTTGAACTTGTGTGTGCATTTTCTCTATCTTTAACTGATCAACCAGTCATCTGCTTTGAGATATACTCTTCAAGGTCAAGCTCCTGGAGACTCGCTGAGACTGTATGTTCTGAGCTAGATGCCCTGAAGTTGAACGGGGATGGAATCTTCCTGAAGGGTGTAGTCTTTTGGGAAACTTTTGCTGGGGCCATTCTGGCTTTTGACTTGAAGGAGGAGCACTATGGCATTCTGTCACTCCCTCCGAACAGTGGACCGCAAGGTGTTCTAACAGAGATGCGGGGTGAGCTGTGCTATATTCTGCCTGTTAGAGAAGGTAATAGTTACACCTTGGAAATCTATGGTGATATGGACATGAATCTCAAGCATATAATTCCTCTCGGTCTTGGTTTTCTTTCTCATGCTCACCAAGAGTCGCCAAGGGTTTTGGCTTGTGTGAATGATGATGCTATGGTAATTCTTGTTGGAGACAGAGTGATTGCTTATAATATGAAAGCTGGGACGGTTGAAACATTAAGGGATATAGTGATTCGTAATTACAATGGTGAATACAATGCTGGATTTGCAAAGTATCTTCCTTATGCGAACAGCCTTGTTCATGTACGCTCATCATACGTAACGAGCCTCCTTTCTGAAGATCCTACTACCTCCTATTCCTATCTGAAGTCTCCCTGAACAGCCTTATAGGGTCAGTGTGGCAGTTAATGTCCCATTACCTTTTTTTTTCCCTCCAATTGGATCATTCATTGGTTTTAGGATTGATTCTTTGCAAGTTCAATCCAGAGCTTCTTTTCGAGCTGGGGAAGAAGTTCTTATTTGGAACTTGTTTAATCTCATAGGTTCTTGGGATTGATTGATTTTTTGCAAGTTCAATTCACAACTTCTTTCTAAGCTTGAGAAAGAAGTTCTCCTTTGGAACTTGCTTGATTGTCATAAAGTTTGTTCTTGGTATTTGACTTTCTGAATGTTTCAGATCATGAAAGCATTGTCATTTGTACCTTCTTGTATGATGGATAATCAGTTTCATTTTCTCTGTGTTATGGTTTAAACCGTTTAATTCTCTGATCATTCCTTCAAGCTATCAGAATCATGTTGTCCTCGTCCTCTTAAGAAACCCAACAAGGCTATCGATTTCTTGTAAAATTGGAGAGACGATAGCCACACTCATCATGATGATAAGATGATGAGAATTTGAATTGATTTATGGCAAAATTTCAGATCGTTAAGACAAAATCGATACAGTAATCTGACAAATCAAAACTAGGGTTTCACTATTGATCTTTTTTCTTTTCTTTTTGAGACAGGGGCTTTATTACTAGGAAATCAAAGTTAGGAAAGCTATTATGAAAAGATGCATATCTAGCCACTACAACTACTAAAGGAAAAACATTATCGAAAAAAAAAACTACTAAAGGAAAAAAAACATTTTGAAATTGATAAAAGGAAGACAAAAAAAAAAAAGGATGATCTAAAGACTACAAATTAGAGAGTCAATACTCTCAATGTTGCCTGAAGAAAGTGAACAAATGATGATAAACTTTTTGATTGGCATTCCAACCCATAATGAAATCCATATGAGCATAGTCATCTACGTATTGTTCCACACGCTTGTCCTTGTCATGATCTTTGAGGTCATATATAGCAAACTTTTCACATCGTACGTTGACGTCTGAAAGTGCATCTCTGCCTCCACAGCGAGGAAAAGAGGAATGTTTTCCTCGTTGTTCTATATATGGAGGAGTAAACTGATTGTAGTGCTGCAAATTTTTGAGTGGAAGAGTGTAATATAACATTCTTATGGTTCCACTTCTCATCTGAGACAAATGTACGAAATTCTTTGTGGCAGTGGATTGTGGTGTATGTTCATAGCAAAGATCTAAACTTGAAGGACTTAGACAACAATTTGGACCGGTTATATATAGCAGCCAAAACATTGGAGCAGTGCACCCGGATGCAGCAAAGAATGGTCTGCAGACTTTGGTCTAATCGCCGTATCTAGCGGAGGAAATTCTCGGAGACCAAAGATGCAGAATTGCTCAGCACAAAACGTTTTGAGTAGAAACTCTTTAAAAGTGGTGTGGATATATGACCCAGATAAGCAACTGGGCTAAGCAAAACAGCTGATCTTAGTGAGTTTCTCAGCTTTTGTTGGGACAAGGCTGCTAGCACTGTCAACGATTCCAAGGAATGACCAACAGTGTGACTTATGTCCTGTTTATTTGTTCACATAATTGAACAAAGCCATAAGATCATAAGCAGCCAACTGTTCCCATGTCCAGTCCCAATAAGGAGGATCATTAGTACTAAGTGAATAGTGTCCACGGCTAGAGTCCGTTCCTCGAGCATTAATTAGCAAGCCATACATCAAACCCTCTGTCAGCCAAGATGAACGCCAAAGTCTGATCCGGTGGATTGAGTAGCCATGATGCCGCATCCTTTAGAAGCCCATGTTGCAACAAAACAGGCGGCTTCTGATCCGTGATCGATTTGTTACCAGACCGTCCATATGGAATTCTTAGCAACCCGAGAATGTAACCATCTTCTGTTGTTACGTGATGTTCTTGGGAAATATAGCCTCGTGCACGTCTCCACTAGAGATTTGCAAATACCATTATAAATATCAAGACCATTGGTTTGTGCAACTCCTGAAACACAAGCCTTTAGCAACACAAATAAAAGAAAGATTGTAATCTGTCACCTGCTATCAAATTTTCTTTGATAGTAGATGGAAATCCTGAAACACAAACCAGAGCCACAAGAAGTAAAATACTAGCTGAAGGGTACTTGGCCATTTTAGATTGATGGTCTCTGCTGAATTGGTTTTACTATTGAACGTACTTTAATGAAAGAATCCGCAAATTAGAGAAGAGAAGAGAGAAAATTTATCAAAAACATGATCATGGAAATGCCTTGCCCACTGAGTGACATATATATAGCCTTGGAAATGCCCGATGTATATCCACAATTAGGAAATCCATTATTTAGTGGGATTTTTTCTTCTCTCTTTCAGCTTGTTCAACTAGTGAAATTGAAATTGAATTGTTCAATGCAATATACCCTGAAGAAGTGTGTTCTATTTCGTCACTACAATCTTTGTAACTGGGAAGATGTGAGGGAGTGAGGTCCTATGTATGGTTCTATAGTTTTGTTTTTGAAAGAAGTTCAACTGTATCAGCAACTGAAATATGAGGAGGTTGCTGCCGGAGATATATGGTCTCCAGTAAGAGACTTTTGGCATCAGACATGGACGACGTCCTTGTCTTTCTAATCGATACCTAAATCATACAAGATTTTAGCTTTGTTATTCCCGAAAAGCATAGCTCATGGACTGAAAACGATCGCTATGATAAGCCTATGGACAAGATGGCCATGGTGAAAAAACAATTTTGACCAACATATCTTAAAAACTAATTAAGTGAATTAACTTCAGATAAATAATTGTGCCAGAATGAAGACTTTTGGAGTTTTATCAATATTTTTCATTAAATCCATTTTTTTTCCATTATCAGGAGACCTCTATATTTGGAAAGTAGACCTCCATTACTTTTTATGAAAATTTAATCTCCTTTTTGCTCTATCTCTCCATATATCATTCAATTCTCTCTTTTTATTTGTCTATCCGTTTCTATTCCTGTGAAGACCCAAATTTTCATATAATAAATTTATGTAATTCAATAATTGTTATATTAATTGAATTATGATATTTGAGATTAATTGGAATGTCATGGTTTAAGAAAGTTAGTTTCGAATGATTTTATTTTCAAAAACGAACGTTATTTAGGGGGTCGTGAAAATCGACTTTTTGTACGTTCAGAATTTGGGAAAACTTTCTTCATGAAAGTTGTAGAGCTCGTCGATACGATCTCGTGCATATGTGAAACGCATTATTCGGAGTTCGTATGAATAAGTTATGAATATTTGAAAATTGGAAATTTTCTATAAATAGTAAGAAACATCTGATTTTTTCATTAAGGACGAAAAAATCAGACTTTTGCACATAAGTCCCCATCCCCTCTCTCTCTCGCGCGACTGCAACCTCACCCTCGACCGACCTGGTCCCGACCCGACCCGACGCTGCACGCCGCCACGGGCCTCCGCCGTTGTCGACCCGGGCCTCCAGGCGTGCTCCTCGAGCCGCCCAGTCGATCCCCACCCTCGCCTCGGCCAGCCGCTGCTCCTAGGCTTGGATTGAAGCCACTTTCCGAAGGCTCCAACCTGACTCGGCCGGAAATCACATTTTCCGGCGGTGCCTCCCCATTTTCGTGACGTGCTATTCCTCCTGATCATCCCCATATGTGGTTTGCATCACGATTTTGAGTGTAGAGTGGTAGATCAAGAGTTGAAAGTTTAGACGTCCCTGATTCAATCTGGAAACTGATTAGAGGGTCGAGATTAATCCAACTTCAAAGCCCGATCTATGACGATCTAGACCTCATCTCCGAAAAAGTTAGGTATTAAAGTTGTTCACAATTCCATTTTGAAGAAGTTTGTAGTTGACGACTTTTGCATCTGAGGTGGTTGACTGTCGTTGACCGCCGCGTTGACCACCATCGGACCGCGCGTGTGGCGGCGAGTCGGACCAAATTTTGAGTTTATATTATTTGGACGATGATCTATGCATCCATACGAGCGTTTTGATATATAACATGGTCATGTTAGAAAAAGTTGATAAATAGTCAATTTAAGTTTTGACGTTACTATTTACGGTTTTACAGCTTACCTTCGGTTTACGATTTATGGAGATCAGACCATCAGTTTTACTTCAAATTTTAATACGATGTTGATATGACTGTCTCGATTACTTTGTGTGGTCACGGGCGAAGATCCGACCGTTGGATCTTCGTATAATTGTAAAACAGTGATTCGGGAGGCGATTAGTGAAGATCAGTCCGTCGGATTTTCATATAATTTTGATAGGATGTTTCCAAGGGCGATCCGTGAGGATCTAACCATTGGATCATCGTTTAAATTCGATCCGACCGTTGGATCGTCTTTATTTTAGAATCCGACCGTTGGATCATCATTTAGGTTTATTTCGTGCTTCATTTCTAAGTAAAGACCGTACTTGATTAGGTACTTGACGGCTTGAGTTGACGAGCTTTTGGATTATTGTGAGTGATATTTTATTTGAAGACGCATCAGGAATTTCGAGGTGAGTAAAACTCACGTAGTTCATATTACGAACCGAGTACTTTAAATTATTTATTTTGTAATTGTGTGAAAAATATTTGTGGATTAAATATTTGTTTTTAAAATCATATGGACTTGATCACTACAGTTCATAGGTAAGTAAAATGAATTTTAATTATACAAATGAATTTCACTATTTTCTTGTGTGAACTATAGATGGTATTAGTGGTCATTCCTGAGTGGATGATTACGTATATATATTTACGTGGAATATATATATTGATTGGTGTGATTTTGAGTGATGATATGAGAATTTAGATTTTATTTCAAATACTTAAATTTCATAATAATATTATGTATGTTGGATAAGTTGATTTAATTATGTGAAAATATACTGTTGTACTTATTGTGGATTTATGGTCAACGTAGTGACCTGTCACGCCCAGGATTTTAGAATAAAAATCCAAAATCCGAAACATGAAAAATACTACAAACTTAAATAATCATCCTGGAAATTTCTTTTCTTAGCATCCTCACCACACGAAATAAAATCAAATCGAATTTAGTCTCGGTTAATTATTACAACTCTAATGCAACATGAACTATAAAGCTCTAAATGAGCATACAGACCTCACAACTAAATGAAATAACAATAACTGCTGTAACACCTAAGCAGCACGGTCACCTCCCTGGTTATCCTGACCTGCAGGAATATCCGCTACACCATTTGAATAGTGTATCGGGATTGCAACAACACAAAACCCGGTAAGCTTATGAAGCTCGTATGAGTAAAAGGAAAGAACTATTGTTTAATTTAATCATAATTATTCCCACACAAATCAACACCAAACAATTTCCACATCCACAAAGTACTAACAATCTCAATCAAACACCAATTCAATATATCAAGACAAACCCCAACTCACATCTTTCTTCACAACACCTCAACATTGTATTTATAAAAATACGGTACTTGACAGACTAGAGCTCTAACTGAATCGTACCCCGTCACCTGACTTAGGTTATGGCATCCGACATATTTATCATTATCGTATTTCATCAATATGTATACTTATATACATATTTAGAACGTCCGATAATTTCACATACTCAACCAATCGTATCCTATCATCCACCCAGGATTAGAGCGTCCAATTACCCCACACCGGTCACAACGTTGACCTAAACCCATAAATGAGCACAACAAGTAATATCACATACTGAAATCAACCCAACCAAGATACACAATATTATTATGAAATTACACAATTGAAATATAATCAATTCAATGATTCAACTCAATCATATCATCACTCAACAATCCACTCATCAATATATATTTTCCACGTAAATATATATACACGTAATCATCCACTCAGAAATGACCACTAATATCATCTATAGTTCACACAAGAAAATCGTGAAATTCATTTGTATAATTAAAATTCATTTTACTTACCTATGGACCGTGGTGATTCAAGTCCATGAAATTTTAAAACAAATATTTAATCCGCAAATATTTTTCACACAATTACCAAAAATAAATAAATTTAAAATGCTCGGTTCATAATATGAACCACGTGAGTTTTACTCACCTTGATACTCCCGCTGCTTCTTCAATACAAATATAAATAACGCTGAAATAGCTCACTCAAATACAATCCGTCAATCATCTAATCAAATGTGATTCGAATTTAGCCAATAATTCCAAAACATAATCGAACTACCATTTAACGGCCGGATTCTACTTTATAACAAAATCCGACGAGCGGATTCTCACGATCGCTCCCCTAATTACCGTTTTGCACATATACAAAGATCCAACGATCGGATCTTCGCCCATGACCACACAAAGCCTCTGGGACAGTCATATGATCATCATATCAAAATTACAAGTTCATCGGACGGTCCTAATTTCACAGATCATAAATCTAACGATCGAAATCGATTGAAATCACAAAATTCATAACTAATTCATACGATATCCGAAAAATACGTATAATACGCCGAAATGATTGTATTGAAACACAGAATCATAAAATGGACAGAAACCAAATTTTAGACCTCCGGAGGTGGTTGGAAAGGGCCGCCGGAGTTAGGAACAGAGCCGCCGCCTACCACCACCAATGGTGTCGGGGCCGAGTTTCTCCCTTTTGTTTCATCATTCTAAGCAACTTTCATAACTAGCACAAGACCAAAAAATGACGGGAAGGGATCGAAAAGTACCAATTACAGTCGGTGGCCAGAATTTTTCCAGAATCCGGCGAGCTTGAAAACCGACGTGAAAACTGCAACAACTCACTTCAATCTCTTATGGAAACTTGTTCAGAACTTCCTTGCGAACTCACTAAGCCAAGAATCATAAGAAACGATCGTGTATAACTCGAGATATTTGGATCGATAGGTGGTTTTTCGATCTAAACGGGGTCGAGCTCCGACGAACGTGAAAACGTTCTACCCAGTTTTGGTCATTCTTAGTGCTTGTAAAGGAAGTTGAGGCGAGTCCAATGAGCCAAGAATCAAGTGAAATGGTGACCTATAGCTCGAGATATTGAGATCGAACCGAAAACGAGCCTTTTCGGTTCGGACTTCGCCGCCGCCGCTACTGGTAGTGTTGCAGCTCAAGGCTGCCTCTGGTAGCTACGCAAGGTTGAGACGAAACTCCTGGAGGTGGTTGCAGCTTGAGAGGTGGCCGGAGGAGAGAGTGGGAGCACGGTGAAGCCGTGCTCTGTTTTGCTTGCTTTCGGCCGAGAGGAAGAAGACGCGAGAGAGAGAGAAAGCTACAGTGCTTTCCAAAAACAGAAATGGAGGCCGGACCAAAAAGGAAATTTCCAAAAAAATTTCTAGGGTTTTTTCTATATATACAAGTTTCGAAAAATCTTCTAAATTCAATAACTAATTCAGAAAAAATTAGATCTTTGTGTTCCGCACGTGTACGGACTCATATCGACGAGCTCTACAACTTTCATGAAGGAAGTTTCTCCAAATTTTGCACGTAGAAAAAGTCGATTTCTCAAACCGAGCATTTCGAGTTTTTCGTTAAAATAATCGTTTCGAACCTTCGATAATTCAAAAAGTGAAATATTATCGAACAACATTCATGAAATCGCACAATAATCGTTCAATACAATTACTCGAATTTAAAAATGAAAATTGCGGGTATTACATTACCGGTATGGAGGAATCAGACGCTCTAATCCTAAGTGGATGATGGGATACGATTGGTTGAGTATGTACAATTATCAGACGTTCTAAATATATATATACATACATATTGATGAAATACGATAAATATAAATATGTAGGATGCCATAACCTAGGCCTGGTGATGGGCTACAATTCAGTTAGAGCTCTAGTCTGTCAAATACCGTATTTTTATAAATACGATTTTTGGGGTTTTGTGAAGAAAGTTGTGAGTTAGGGTTTAGTGTTGAGTTGTTGATTGATTGAGATTGTTGGTTCTTGTGGATGTAGAAATTGTTGTGTGTTGACTTGGGTAGAAATAAATATGATTTAATTAAGCAACCGTTATTTCTTTTACTCATATGAGCTTTCATAAGCTTACCGGGTTTTGTGTTGTTGCAATCCCGGTACACTATTCAAATGGTGTAGCGGATATTCCTGCAGGTCAGGATAACCAGGGAGGTGACCGAGCTGCTTAGGTGTTACAGCAGTTATTTTTATTTCATTGAGTTGTGAGGTATGTATGCTCATTTAGAGCTTTACAATTCATTTTGTATTTGAGTTGTAATAATTAACCGAGACTAAATTCGGTTTTGATTTTATTTCGTGTGGTGAGGTTGTTAACAAAAGAAATTTTCAGGATGACTATTTTAAGTTATAATAATTCATGTTTCGTATTTTGAATTTCTATTCTAGAATTCGTGGAGTGACAATTCCTTTATTTATTTACTGTAAAAGCAAAAGAGTTCATAGTGTGAGAGACACAGTCGTCGGTCGGTTATGGAGTGTGGTCAGAGGATGTCACTGGAGGCACCCAATGTACATTATTGCTGAAAGATGTGGTGTGGAGGTGGAAGAATGGGAGATGACTGGACAAAAAGTAAAATAAAACATGAAAAAAAAAAAGAAAAAAAGAGGGGTAAAAGCCAACACAAACTTTCATTTCCACCGTTGGCTACCTTATCAACTTGATTATTTTTATAACCTTAAATCAGCTTAGATGAATAGAAACCACTCATGTTTATACATGTCTTCTCTGATAAGGGCACCCACTTTTTAAAAAGTGCGGACACACTCGCTTAAAATATAAGCTTGACAATCCAAGTTATTTATCTCATTCTTAAAATATGATTCATGCAAAATTTTGGTCATATTTAGAACTCATCTAGTCGCTATATTACAAGTTTTATTATTCAAGTTGTATCTGATGTCTTGCATTTATTTGTGTTGTTTCATCATTAATTTAGGATGACCAAACGGATTCCATGATCATTAATATAAAATTTAAAAAATGAATGGTTGAATCGTTAAATTCTATCGTGTCGTTGGCAGAATAATGATGGTCATATTTTAAAAGAATATGTGAATTATTGAAAAATGACGGAGTTTATTTATTTGAAAATAAATATTAATTTTGGTGTATAGTTTTCTTAAATAATAAAAGGTCGTTTGAAATGACTTCGTACTAATCAAGTTGGGGCTAGAATCTCGCACTTTGGCAAAAGCATAAACTTAAAACTCAAGGAAACAACCCCATTGACCAGAAGACGACCCGGCTACGACCCATCACCAATCCCACGCCTGCACGTGTTCCATCACCTCAATATAAACCCCTTTACAAGTCTCTCAGAGCATCGTGCTTCACTCTCAACTGCTCTCTCTATCTTCACTTCCGATTCTCTCGCCTTCCACCTCCGGCCGCCGCTCTCGGATACCGAGGTATGACTCTCCGGCGATCCTCTCGTTTTCATTCCTAGTGTTGATTTTCGCCGGTAACCTCAAATCTTTACGGTCTTTTCATTTGGGGGTTTCGTCGAACACCTCGAATCTTCAGGTTTTCGATTCTTCAATTTCGAGTCTTTTAGGGTTTCGTTAAGTTTCCGATCGTTTCATGACTCTTTTAGGTGAGAATTTTTTGATCATCTCTTTAGATTTAGTCGTCTCCGTTCGCTTTGGGCTTTGCAAGAGCCGGCTCTCTGTTCTTGCTCTGTAATTTTGTTTTTTTTTTATTATTATTTTGTTATTCGGATTCGTTTGGTTGCTAAAAATAAAGTAGGAAATTGAATTGGTGGATTGTGTTCTGAGGTGTGAATTTGAATTCTGAAATCATTTCTTTTGCAAATCCCCTGTTAAGTTATATGAATTCATGTTAAAGGTTCGTTCTTTTCTTGATTTCACTTTTGTGTAGGTGGAATTGAATAAGTATTTGGTGATTTAGTTCCGTTTTGATTTGGTTTTTCCTTTATTGCGTTGGGTTTCTTTTGCGCTAAGTAACCATGGTTGAAGATTAGGTTTTTTTTTTTTTTTTGCCTTTTTCTTTTTTTGATTTGTAATGATTTAGGGTGTTTCCTTTTTTGGAGAGTGAATATGTAGGGTTTGATTTAAATAAATTTTTCCTTTATTTGGAAGCTAATTTCTGAGATATGTTGAATCATGTTGTCATACATAGAAATTGGGGAAATTAAGCTATCTTGTTGAAATGTGACATGTGATACCAAGTTGTTCATTTCAGATTAGTGGAGACTTCTGAAGAGCTTAATCATGGCTGATGGGGATTCGGATTCTGACAGTAGCTATGTCCTTCTGAGTGCTGGCACTTCTGTGGGTAGTGATTCCGAGAACTATGTCATTGTGGGTAAAGACGACTATCTGAGTGCTGATTCTGGTGAAAATCTGACTGGTGGAAGCCAAAATGAGTTGGAGAAGGTTGTGGTTGATGAAAATCATGTGAGTTCTGACTCTGAAAATGATCAATTTCGTGACAGCCAACAACAGTTGGAGAAGAATGGAGATGATGACAGTAATGCGAGTACTGATTCTGATGAAGATCTGTCTGTTGAGAGAAGAAACCAGTTGAAGAAGCTTGTGGATTATTCCAGTTCTGATTCTGATAAAGATCTATTGGATTGTGGTGGATCACTGTGGGATGGAAGACGTGTGGCTACCAATGAGGTATGTAATTGTGAATACCCTATGTTTGGTTGTGGCTGTGTTATATATGAGATATGCTTTTTCATATCAATTACATCACTGTCTGCCTGATTTGGTAAATTGATCGCATATGACATTACATTCTTGTATCTGCAACAAACTTAAGCAATCTGTTAGCCTTTAGGGTCCTATTGTGGACCCAGATTTTGGTGTTTTTATTTTTTTTATTTTTTTATAAATGATAAATGTGAGGCTTTCTGATTGTTCATCTGACCAGATGTTCATTTGATACTTTTTATTCTTTTCTCTTGATTTTCATCTCGATCTCGTTTTGTTTTATTGCAGTTTCACAGATATCCGTGTAAAAGAATTAGTCATGTTTGTGGAGAAGATTGCTATGAATTGTCTGGAGAGAAAAAGGCCAATGAGAATATTGACATCAATAATGTTACAATGGAGTATGTTCTTCCATTCCTCCCTGCCAAAACACTCTGCAGGTTCAGAAGCGTTGGCAAACAGTGGGATGAGTGGATTACCTCTCCTTTTTTCATTCACAAGCAGGCTTACTCCTTCCGGAACATATCTGGTCTTTTCTGTCAAATTCCTGGGGAAAATCCTTCTTTTGTCTCACTCAATAGAGCTGCTTATGGAATTCCCAATCCTTCCCTTAATTTCTTGCCTGAACCAGTTACTGTAAGGACTGCTTGTAATGGCCTGCTCTGCTGCGAAAGCTGGGATGGAGAAAATACTTACTACATTTGCAATCCTGTGAACAAAGAATGGACGGTGCTTCCCAAGTCAAAGCCTTATCATGGACATGAATCAGTTCTAGCACTAGCTTTTGAGCCTTCCGTGCTTGACTTTGAAGAACATTTTCAACTTGTGTGTGCCTTCTCTGTACCTGATGAGCCGGTGATCTGTTTTGATATATACTCTTCAAGTTCGAGGTCTTGGAAACTCTCTCAGACAGAATGCTGTGAGATTGATGCTCTGCATTTGAAAGGTCATGGGATCTGTTTGAAGGGAATGGTATTCTGGGAAACTCTTACTGGCGCAATTTTGGCTTTTAATCTGAAGGAGGAGCAATATGGTATTTTGCCTCTCCCACCTCACAGCGGACCACTAGGTGTTATGGCAGAGATGTACGGCGAGCTGTGTTATATTCTGCCTGTTCTGGAAGACCATGTATACACCTTGGAGATCTATGGTGATATGGACATGAAACTGAAGCGCAGAATTCCTCTTGCTGATGGTATTTTCACCAATGCTTATGAAGAGTTGAGGGCTTTGGCTTGTGTAACTGATGATGTGGTGATCATGCTTCTTGGAATGAAACTGATTGCTTATCATGTGAAAGCATTGAAGGCTGATATCATACATAGTTATACTGGCACTATTGCTGGATGTGCAAGTTATCTTCCATATGTGAACAGCCTGGTGCATATAAATCACCCATGAGCGGCGTTGGATCCTACAATCAAGCTAGCTTAGAGTCTCTCAAACTCCCACCGACCTCTCTTTCAATCTTGACTGTCTGTTGATTTTAGGATTCTTGGTTTGCAAATTCATATTTGAACCTCTTTGCAAGTTTGTGAAGGAGTTCGTATTTTGGAACTTGTCATAATTTTCTTTCTGGGTATTGATGTCTATATGTTAGATCATGAAAACATAACTGGGTTTATTAGTAACTACTGAGTCATTTACCCCTTATCGAATGATGAACGTTTCATGCTGTGTGTGTGTGTATAGTGCGTCTTTGAATTGTTTCTAGTACTTGATGGTGAATACTTGTGATTGTACAGTGACGGCGGCGACTTGTGAGGAGCATATCCATGGATAATGAGAACGATTCTGAATAAAATTCATATGTTTTTTTGCTTAATGTGCAGTTGATAATGCTTGATAGTCCTAGTGGCTTTGACAGTAGTCGTTTTAGGAGAATCGTATGCTTCCCAACCCCGCCTCCTACTGCGGCCATCATAGATGCTAAGAATGTCACAATGCAGCACGTTCTCTTCCTCTATTTCGAGCCAACGTACTTTGCAGGTTCAGAAGTGTTAGCTAGCAAACAGTGAGGTCACTGGATTTCCTCGCCTTTCTTTGTTCACAAGCAAATTTGGTACTTCCGAGCCATCTCTGGCCTTTACTGTCAACTCCCTGGTTACTAGCCTCTCACTAAATGATGACCCGTATGGCATTTCCGACCATAATATAACCTCGGTTTCTTTGCCTGAACCACTTGTAATTTCCTCTGCTGCTAAGACTGCAAGGGAGAAAACACCTTCTAAGATAGCAACCGTGGAATAAGGAATGAATGTGCTTCCCAATTCAACCTGTTATCAGTAACATTATTAGAGCACATTTTGGACTTGTTATCCTCAACTGATCAACCCATTCTCAATTTCGAAATATACTCTTCCAGGTCATGACATTATCTTCCATGTTGTGATAAGAACATCTTCAGAGTTCTTACATTGTTCAACAAACCCTTTTTTCTTTTCTTTTTTCTTATCTCGCATTTTTACTTTCAAGCTTCAATATTTAAAATCCACAACTGATCGAATAACTAATTTACACATTCTTAACTTGGGCCACAAGAGAACTAGGATGAGTAAGTAATCGCCTCCTTGTTTAGCTCACATGGCAAGATAATGTGCTCTAATATTGTTACTGATAATGTGCTCTAATAATGTTACTGATAACAGGTTGAATTACAAATGACACCCAACCTTTTCACTACTTTATTTCCGTTCCACGAACATAAATAGTGCGAGGATAGGAGTCATAGGACAACCAATTCAATACTATTTGTACTTATTTGTATAACGGTGGATGAAAACACAGTATCAAATGATATGACAGACGTATCAGGACACGATAACGCGTTGCTTTCTGAGATTTGTTATAAATGATGGGACATATGAGAAGCACTCGACGGGTTCAAAATAACGAAAATATACTCTACAGACATACATATCTAGCTACTTACTATTTTTGGCACCAACTTTTTGGTCTCAAATTTTTGACTGCTGAATGTACACGCTGTTTTTACTTAATAGTAGGCTGCGATGCTATTACTCACAAGTGTAAACACGAGCGTCCAAGGAGGAGGAATGTCTATATTTGAAGTTTATATCTTCTGGTTCTAATTCATGAACCAAGTAATATCCCAGGTAAAATTACACGGAGCTCGCAGCGAGGTCATGGGACAGGAAATGGTAAAAGCAAGTAACCAACTCAATCTAAGTTAGGGGAGGCACACACAAAAGATAGCCTTAGAGAGAGACAGAGAGAGAAAAAGAGAGAGAGAAAGAGAGGAGAGGTGAAAGAAAGGTCCTGCTTTGTAGGAGGCAATGGCAAGGACACAGCTCTCTCCTCTCTCTTTCCATTGAGAAAAAAAACACCTCTCTAGCCTCCTACCTCTCATTGATCTCCAGGTACTTGAACACCAACCTAATATTTTCTTCCATCAATATTCGATTATCATCTCTCAAATTTCATTTTAGTTTTCTTTTATTTCATAAACTGAGGTCAAGAACACCATGCATGCATGCATGGGGTTAGCTTGGTTATCTCTCTTCTTGATTGGTATCCTATGTATACTGCAATTAGTTTAGTTGATTTATATTAGACATTACATATGTAGCTAGGTTTAATCGATTCCTTTAACATGTTCAGGGGCTTGATCAATCATTAAGACGAGTAGTAACGGGAGAGGTGAAGTTTCCGCCGCCACATAAATAGTCTGGAATAGGCTTCGGCCGGAGTTTCTGACTAAATATGGCTAATGACTCTGATTCTCCATCACCGGATTCTTCACCTTCACCACCAACATCATCAGACTCCTCGTCTTCGTCGTCATCCTCACCCGCACCTTCAAAGGAATCCCCAAAGAATTCGAAAGATTCATCGTCGCCAACCCCATCTCCTCCAAAAAACTCCTCTCCTCCGCCATCTTCTCCTCCACCGTCCTCACCACCACCTTCGTCTCCTCCTCCATCGACTCCTCCCCCGAACGATGACGATCAATCGCCCGAGTCCCCGAAACAAAACTCCTCGCCTGCTCCACCGAAGGACAACTCGCAGCCAGCTCCGGCCACTCCAGCTGGTAGCAATACACAACCCAAACCAAAAGCTCCCGGTGTTCCGGCTACCACTGTCTATGCGCCGCCTCCCCCACGTGCTAAAACTTCTACATCCAATGCAGTGACACCACCACCACCTTCCAACGACTCTTCAGATGATAGCAGTGGCAATGACTCCGATAAAGGGGTGGTGGTAGGAGTGGGGATCGGCGTCGGAGTAATTGTACTTCTGTTGCTCGTCATTTGTGTGCTTTGCTTCAGGAGGAAAAGGAGAAAGAATGACCATATGCAATATTATGGAGATCCACTCAAAGGTACATATGCCAAATCCTAACCCTGCTTTGTGAATTGTGAGAGGAAATTAAACATGCAAAACTCGTAGCATTTTGAATATTAACCGTATTTAATCATACTTTTATTGGATGTATCCTTTAGCATATACTCGAAAACTGAGTTAGTTGACCGTTCTTTGAATTCATGCATTTTTAATTTCGATTTTTATAATCCATATCATTCAGTTTAGAGAGATATTCATACAAGTTTTGCTTCCATATATAAATTCGAATATCATAGAAGAATTGGGATACATAAATAAAGGTTTCTAGCAAGAAAGAATGAAACATAACATCTTCCCAATGTTTGTGAGGTCAGATTTATGAATTCATAGCCCTCAAATTTGCAACTCGATTGAAGCAACCAAAAACAAGGACAACAAAAACCCAAGTTAATTAATGTCATTATTGAAAATAAGACCGATTGCTTTGTTGCTTCCATGTATGTAGGTGGTCATGATTACTACAACACTACACAGCAACACAATTGGAACATGAATACACCGCCACATGGAGACCATGTGGTCAGGCTAAACCAAGCAGCAGCTGGTAGTAATCGTGGTGGTGGTGCCTGGCCTTCACCGCCTCCTCCTATGCCGATGAGCGGTGAAATGACAGGGAATTTCTCAGGACCCCACGGACCCCCCTTGCCACCTCCCTCACCAAACATGTCACTCGGCGGGTTCAACCAGAACACCTTCACTTATGATGACCTAGCAACCGCTACTAACGGGTTCTCACAAGCCAATTTGTTGGGTCAAGGTGGGTTCGGGTTTGTGCACAAGGGCGTCCTCCCCAGTGGAAAAGAGGTTGCTGTGAAGAGTCTCAAGGTCGGTAGTGGGCAAGGAGAACGGGAATTTGCTGCGGAGGTCGAGATCATTAGCCGAGTTCATCACCGACATCTAGTGTCGCTCGTCGGATATTGCATTTCCGGTGGCCATAGATTGTTGGTCTATGAGTTTGTTCCCAATTCAACCATGGAACATCACTTGCATGGTGAGATCATAACCTACATTGCTAAACCAAACATGTATACGATCTTGCTACATTCATTTTAGGGTAAAAATGCATGTCATCAATTAATGTTTACAAATTTGGGACGTTGCAGGCAATGGACTTCCACCAATGGATTGGGCAACTAGGCTTCGGATCGCAATTGGATCTGCTAAAGGGCTTGCCTACCTTCATGAGGACTGTAAGAAATTTCCAAGCTCCCCTCACTAGCTCAGTGTTTGATCATATATTACTGTTGTCTTAACATGTCCCATTTATATTGGATAATTTGAAATGCCTCGCAGGCCATCCCAAGATCATCCATCGTGATATCAAATCTGCTAATATTCTCCTGGATAACAACTATGAGGCCATGGTAATTAAGTTTGTCTAAACCATTTCCTAATTAACATAGCTGATGATTAATTAATACATAATCGATTAATCACGTGTGATCATCGATCCTTATAACTTGTTCTTCATTTTCCAGGTTGCTGATTTTGGGTTGGCTAAGCTGTCATCTGACAACTACACCCATGTTTCTACACGGGTTATGGGTACTTTCGGGTAAGCTATTACTAAATGATTGTGCTTAATTTGTTGTGATATTGTGCTCAATGTTATCCTAATTTTTCTTTTTGTCATTAAGCCACCAGGTGTTATATTACTAGCGGTTAATTGGTGAAGTAGTTAGTATAACTAGTTCTGGTTTTGTATGTAAATGAATGCAGGTATTTGGCTCCAGAATATGCATCAAGTGGAAAGTTGACAGAGAAGTCCGATGTCTTCTCATTTGGAGTCATGCTTTTGGAACTCATAACTGGAAAAAGACCGGTTGATCCTTCAAATGCCATGGAAGACAGCTTAGTGGACTGGGTATGTACATTAATTATCTCGTCTAGCTAATTTCTTTAAGGAACCAAGCATTTGACTCATCTTAGTTAAATCCTGCTACTCGAGCTAGCTAATCCTAAAATATTTCTTCTATGTGATCACACAGGCTCGACCACTTCTCACACGGGCACTAGAGGACGGCAACTATACAGAGTTGGTGGATATCCGCTTGGACAACACCTACAACAGTCAAGAAATGGCACGCATGGTCGCCTGTGCTGCTGCCAGTATTCGTCACTCTGCTAAACGACGCCCAAAGATGAGCCAAGTGCGTACATGAACCAAAACATACATGTTATCTCAGTTCACGTACAATTTAATAACGTAACATGTATTCAATCTACATGGCAGGAGATCGTTAATTAATTTTTTGTGCTAAAACGTGTTATGTGAATGACAGATTGTACGCGCATTGGAAGGAGATGTGTCGTTAGACGACTTAAATGAGGGGGTAAAACCAGGGCAGACCGTTATGATGAATCCCGCAGCTGGTGGAACCTCAGGCTATAACACAGAGGCATACAATGCCGACATGAAGAAGTTCAGGAAGTTAGCCCTTTCGAGCCAGACGAGCAGTGAGTTCGGAACTAACAGTTCCGACTCCACAGAAATGACCATCCCCGCGAACCCAAAGCCGCCACCAAAGTTCTGAGGCTAGCCATGTCACTACCAAAGAGCTGAGGAAAGCTTAATTAAGATCGACGAGGGCACAGAAGGAAGCAATTCATGATATAGGTCACTGTGTTCTACTTTGCAATTCAAATTTGGGGTTTAGGATTAAGGAAAGGGTGAGATATTTGAAGATTTGGAGTGGGGATTTGGGGCAGTGCCATCCATTTTGTGCTTTGGAAATATGGATGTATGTATATGGGGGCTAAATGGCTTGGATTGACCAAATCTTGATGGTTAGTTTGATTAAACTTGTTTTCTTTGATACAAATATGGATTTGTACTTAAATCCGTATAAATACAATTTGGTTTGGAGATATATAGAGAGTTCCTCTATATCATAAACCGTCTTATATATTTTATTATCTTACTCAATAAAATTATTTTTATAACAAGTTACGTGTATCCCAATTCATATTTGGAAATTGGGATACAAATGTGTTATTGCTATAACACATTTAACATCATCCGATAGAAAAATTTTAGGCCTGTTTAATTGTGTCTTTTGACCAGGCAAAAACTTGATTCAAATCTAATTCAAATCTTTCTTAAGTCGTAAAATTATGATTAAATTTGAAATTAATGAACCAAGGAGTTCAAAACAAAGATAATTGGTACCACCTTTAAGAGAAAGACATGAACGGCGGGTTGGATGACTCGAGAACTTCTCCTCAATCGGTCAAAGTCAGTAAGTTCACGAATACTTAAAATCACATGTCCAGATATTATATATATTGTCAAAGTACACTCAACAAAGAAACGACAACTCTCAAGTCCCGTAAATCGTAATCGGTTAGCATGGCTCAAGGACATAATCTCTTCGACCAAAAACTAATAATTTGGAATTGCAATTGGATTGAAGCCTAAAATCAATCTTAACTAAATCATCTTCATTTCACCGCTTGCTTTAACAGCGTCATGCCGGGCTTAGAAATAGGCCCATTGGGCTTATCTTGAGCCCAAACAAAGAGGATAAAAAACCAAACCGGGTAAAGAAAATTTCAACCACGGTTCGCTAGGACCATCTACTTTCTTCTTCCAAGTCCAAGTACGCTCACGCATAGGACAAAACACTAGCGGGTCTATAAATAACCCCGCGAAAACCCTTTTCTGATTTTTCAGCTGCCGCTATCTGGCTCTTCTTCTCAGTCCGACCCGATTGCCTCCACCGGATCCGAGATCTGATTCGTACACCCGTACATGCAACCTTCGTCGTCTGAGTACCAGTACTCGGACTACCGCCGCGGAAACCCTAACTCTCTGCAGCTGCTTCGATCTCTTCGCCATGGGCGACTACAGCGATGCCTTCATGCGCAACAACGCCGCCGTGCAGGCCAAGACCAAGGCCCAGAACCGCGCTAATGTCCTCCAGCTCAAACTGGTGAGTCCTCTGCTTTAATTTCTTTTTCTTCTTCAAGGTTCAGGGTTTTGAGTTCAATTTTTTAAGAGCTAGGTTTTTTTTTCCCCTAAAATGTCCTTTTTATTTTTTTAAACCCTAGCTAAATATGGAGCTGATCTCTGTTGTTTCTCTTCTAATTTGTTGAATTTCGTTTTATAGATTTGGATGGTGATAAGATTTTGAGCATGTTAAGCTTAGGACTAGGTACTATGTATTGGTTTCTTTCTTGGTTTGTACAATTGGGGAGGATCTGATTTTGTTTTGAAAGGAATATTGATTTGTAAATTTCGTGTTTGCGACGCAGATTGGGCAGAGCCACCCCACTGGTTTAACAACCAATCTTTTGAAGCTCTTCGAGCCTCGTCCGCCGTTGGATTTTAAGCCTCCTCCTGAGAAAAGAAAGTGCCCGCCGCTGACAGGTTTGTTTTCTTAAGAATCTTATAGGGTTGTGGTGTTTCTGATTTGGCTAATTTATATGTTACAGTTGTTGATTGATGTTGTGTGTTTGTTTTTTGGCAAATGCAGGGATAGCACAGTATGTGAGTAATTTCGCTGAGCCAGGGGATCCCCAGTATACTGCACCTGTCGAAAAGGGAGAAACTCCTGTAAGTTTTTTTTTAATTTGAATCGCTTGCATGAGAAATTTTGATTATGAATTTCATTAATCATTTGTATGAAACATTGTATTGGTTTTGTTTTGTCAAATTCAGGCACAAAGAAGGGCTCGAGTACACCAGTTAAGACTTGAGAAGGGTGCAGCAAAGGCCGCGGAGGAGCTAGAGAAATGTAATAACCCCATTATTCTTTTAATTGTAGGATTTGGAGTTTGGTAGTTGTTCTTACCTATTCTTTTCTATTTTTGGTGCAGATGATCCAAATAGTGATCCAAATATTTCTGGAGATCCATACAAGACTTTGTTTGTTGCTAGACTCGTAAGTACTTTTGCATACAGATTTGGTTATTTTCTACTGCTACACATATTACTTTACGATTGAAATTTACTGTTTGCTGTATGATTCGGTTTTCTTCCTACTATTATAAATATTGGTTTAGACTAACTTTTAATTGTAACTGTGCTTGCAGAATTACGAGACAACTGAGAGCAGACTTAAAAGGGAGTTTGACGCGTATGGTCCAATCAAAAGGGTAGGTGTTTTTCTGAGCAACCCCAAGGGGGTTCGGTAAGAGGTTCATTTGTGTTGGAGCTTTTTCCTTTCCTTTTCACAAATCTCAGATTTCCTAATTCAAAATTTGAAAAACTATGCTGTCGTCTCAGCATTTAAGTATTGGTTTCCATTTACTATTTTCTTGAAAAAATATCTTTACGTATTTTCTCATGTCATGTTGTTCAGTTCCACAAGAATCTGTCTTTTTTGGGTGATGACTTGTTTTCATAATTTGCTTTTCAGCCTATTCTTTTCAGCAGTTAACTATAACCAGTGATGCATTTTGTGTTTGTTCTCCCTGATTTAGTTTTATTTTTCTGTGGAGTCTGCAAGTTGGTATTAATACAGGTGTTTCTGGAAATATGCTGGTAATGTCTTGCTGGTTTGTTTCATTCATCCTTCAATAGCTTTCTCTTCGTTATGGTTTAGTTTAGAGATGTTGGAAAAGAATGGGTGTTTCTAGGTAATCATTAGCAATTAGTATTAAGTTTTAACTTTCATGAAGAAACCCTGGTAAGGGGTGAGTAGTCATCAATTATATTTGACCGCCTGATTCCAAAGATGGTACTCGTCCTGCACAGCAAAGCCGAACTTTAAGCCTTAATATTACACTGCAAGTGTACTGGTAATTCGTATGGGTTTGTTCCACTTTTCCTTCCGAAGATCCCTCTTTGATGTAGCTTTATTTAAGAGACCTTGGAAGTGGATGTTTCTAGGATATTTTTTGCTTTAAGTTCGAAGTTCTAACATTCAAGAATATCCCTGGTAAGATGGTGAATATATTCCACAGTTGGTATCTTTGATCCCATAATTTATCCCAATTCAAAAGATGGTGCTTAATCTGCATAGCAAAGTTGAATGCTATAAGTTGAGCAGACCAGTTATGCTTATGTCAAGCAACAAAAGGAGACCACAACTTCTGTTCTGTTTCCTGCACTGGGTAAACATGTCGGGAGTATTAGTATCTCTTCCTCTGAATTTTTAGTACGTGCATTTTCTGCTGCTAAAAGTTTTACTTTGGCTATAAAGGTTGTCAAAAATAAAAAAAGTCATCAGCAGTAAGGATGTCTGGTATCTCTAATAGTATTGAAAATTTCTTTTATTCAAAACAAATCTCCCTGGTAAGGGGATAATAGTCTGTTCAACTGGTAAATTGGCCACAAATGTGAAAATTTCTGCAACTCTAGCCGGTGGTGATGCATCTTGCGATGGGAAGCTCTATTATTTAAAGGTGAGCACGGCTAAAGAGGCATAGTGCCTGTCTGCCGTGCCATTTAGGATTCAATATTTTAGTTATAGTTGTAGGTTGCTTAGTTTTAGATGCTAAACCATCTATGCATTTTTTCCTACTCTTAAGCATTCTTTGCTTAAGAGCTGAATCATCTCTGTCTATTTTATTGATTATATTCTTTTGTGTAATTTCAGGTTCGATTGGTCACTGACAAAGAGTCAAATAAACCTAGAGGCTATGGATTCATAGAATACATGCATACCCGGGACATGAAAGGTTCGCTCTAATATTTTATGCACTAGATTATCATGAGTTGACCATGTTTGTTTCATGTTTGCTTAACACTAGCTATATTCATGTTACAGCTGCATACAAGCAAGCTGATGGGAAAAAAATTGAAGGTAGAAGGGTGCTTGTAGATGTGGAACGTGGTAGAACAGTACCAAACTGGCGACCTCGGCGACTGGGTGGTGGGCTTGGAACCACCAGAGTCGGTGGTGAAGAAGTTAATCAGAGACATTCAGGGAGGTAAGTGGTTTAATTCCAACTTTTGCAAGCTTTATAGTCATTGGAAAAATCAATGTGCTTCATTATCTGGTGCATACTTCAATTATGGTTGAGGGAGATGGTCTAAACTGCCTATGCTTTGTTTTTCCTAATTGAAGTGAAGAATTCAATCCCTTAACATAGTTCATTGTTGTTAGTCCTAATCCCAGATGTAGCCAGTGCTATCCATTCAGTAAGAAGTTATGCTAATGGCTAAAACAAACTTACCTTATTTTTGGGCACAACCGAACAAAGATATTTTTTTTTAACCGGTTGTTTATGACTGATTTTTTTTATTTTTTTATTTAGGAGTAGTTCTTTGCACCTTTCTAATATGTGTGTGTGTGTGTGTGTGTAAATTAGCTTTTTCATTTCTTTTATTGTACAAGCCATAGAAGCCATTGGCTTTTGACAACTGCTCTTAGTAGTTGTGTCAAGCGCTTCTGACCAAAAGAATTACTGAAAGTCGTCATATAATTACTGAAAGTGTTCAGATGCAAGACTTTGGTTTTCTCATATGTTTAGCTTTGTCCCCCTCTTTCTAAATTGCTTCGCTAACTATATCTTATTTACTTGCATAGGGAGCAAGCACAATCAGGAGGACCATCCCGGTCTGAGGAGCCAAGGGTACGCGAGGAGCGACATGTAGACCTGTAAGTATTGCTAAATTATTATCCATATTAATGAAGAAAGGTTTTGGTATTAATGCTAACAATTGAAAAAGTCAGAGCAAATGGCATGGTACATAATGGAAGGGTTCCCTAAACTGTCATGTTTTTCTACTGCTCAATTATAAACTGATGTGAACTTGTGAAACTGAATTAGTTATAACAATTTCATTATTACTTTTCAAGTGATTGATATCGAGGGAAATGATTGTAGGGACAGAGAAAAATCTCGTGAAAGGGGGAAAGAGAAGGAGAGAGAACGGGAGAAGTCCCGTGAGCGCTCCCGAGAACGCTCCCATGACAAGCCTAGAGAACGTGATCATAGGGAGGATAGGCATCACAGGGACCGTGATAGAACCAGGGATAGAGACAGGGAAAGGGAAAGGGATAGTCGTCGTGATCGTGATCGTGGAAGGGACCGAGGAAGGGATCGTGGTCGCGACTATGAGCGTGATCGTGATAGAGACCGTGACCGGGAGCGGGATCGCCCTCGAGAGAGGGAGAGGGATTATGAAGTTGGGTTACCGGATCATGATCGTGGCCGTTCACGTGATAAAGAGTCTGATTTTGACCGTGTTGAATCAAAACATGGGAGGGACAGGCATGGAGAAAGGGAGCGGGATTATGATCCTGCTGCCCCAGAAGATGACCAGGCTTGGTTTGAACAACCTGAACATGGCCATAGGCACTCAGACCCTGACCATGATCCTGAGCATTATGAGCGTCGTCGAAGCCAGTATGATGATCATATGGATGCCGAGCATGACCATGATCGCTACAAACAGTATCCTGATCGCTATGATGATCGAATGGAGGATGATGACTACCATTATGAAAAAGCACCAGTTGAATCACGTGAGAGGGAGAGAAGTGGAGATGTGGAGCGTGATTATCAGCGGTCTGCGAGATCAATTTCTCGGGAGTATGAATACTGATTTGGGTCTGCTTCCCGCGTATTCACCTGCTTGGTTGACCAATTTGCAGCTGCTGCTTTCTGCATGGTCTTTTGGTTTTTGTTATTTTCACTCGATTTACATTTAATGCTGTTTTGAATGGGCTTCTTGTGGATATTGTTGTGTTTGGGTTATTTGTTTGTGTTTGGATGATTTCTGTGTAGAAAGATCGTGAGTGAATGGTAATGAACCTTTTGAATATGTCTTATTATTGGTCGGTGGTTCCTTCAATACTTAATTGAAGATGTTTTTCGATAACTCGTTTGTACTGCTTGGTATAGATGAAATTCTATATTTACTACCACAGCAAAATACATGCACACACCCAGTTCATGGTTCAGTATCTTGTTGTATGAATGGAAGATTTACAGATGACAGAAATACTCCATACATGTAATTTCACTCCAGTTAAATCTCTTATGTTTTAAACCTGTACATACTATTTCTTGATTTGCAGACCCTGATGTATCCACAGTAATAAAATGAACATCAGTTACTTGCATAGAGTGAACTTCAAAAAGTGAGTTTTCTCATTCTTGTTTTTATCCCTATGTTCTCCATTCTCAGTAAGTAAACACGGGACAATCATTTTCGTTTACTTAACAATCCCTTTTACGAAATGCCTACACCAAGTTTACACATCACTCGGAAAACCAACGTGGCGGTCGTAGACAAACTGACGGCAACCTGGCAAACAAGGCAAGCCAAAGGCCTTAAACGAGGTGAATCGGGTGATGTGTTTGCTGTTGTTTTCGGAAGGGCGGTGTCATTGTCGCATTGATTATGTATGTAACTGGCGAAGAAGTAGCCAAAAACCGTGAAGCAGCTATGAAGCTTCACAGAGAAGTACACCGCCTGCCTAGCACTCCTATCATTTCTGTACAGAGATCGAGCCTCTTGATTACGCACACGTTCAGCTTCAAGGATGTTGCCACAAAATGCCTGTACTTCTCTTATCATGAGAGTTTCAAGCTGCTGCTGCTTCTGGAAACTTCCTGGAAAACCCTGGGTTTGTTTTGTGGTTAGAAACAAAATGATGACAAGAAACAAGTAAGAATGACAACTTAGAAACAAACTTATATTGCTATGTGCTTGGAAAGATACCTGTTTACTCTAAATGTAGTGGCAGCGTGATGAAATGGAAGAGTTGGTAATTAGGCTTAGAGGTGAAATGTTGTTTTCACAATTGAAACCGTAAAACGCACAATATGCACAACGCAATATCAATTTATGTTTAAATATGTAACAACATAACATGATGGATTTTGACAAAATAACGATAATATTTTAGTTTTGAACGTATTTTTACATTATTTGACATGTTAGCTCCATAATGGTAAGAGTATTTACCCATCAAAGTTACACTGGTAAGCTATTCATACATGTTCAGGTCAAATAATCCCATCATGTAAACTCGTGATACTTATTTGCCTAAACGCTAGGCACATCTAATCACAGTTAAACCCACTTGTCATTACCAATTTCAAGGACATGAGCTTCTACGAAGCTTCATGACAGAATTGCAGACAAAGATTTTATGTTTGCATCGAACTATTTCCTACTCAGAAATTTAAGATTAAGAATCTTTAACTGGGTGGTTTTCCTGGAAACCCATCATTGTTGAATGTGGACAATAATCCGTACCTATAGATTCAGACCTAAACCCAGATTCTAATCAACTCCAATCAGTAAATTTACACAAGTTTTACTGAAAGCTAGCAAATTAGAATTGACCAGTACCAGATTCTCTCATAATGCCAAAGTAGAAGCCCTGTTTGAGAGATGGTACAGATTTGGTCTTTTTAGTTGTTTCCTTAAGATGTTTATGAGCCTAAACACAACTTCATTCAGTGCCAACCAAAATAGAAAAATGAATCAAGGCAACCAAACTTTTTACTTTTTACTTATACTTAATTGGGAAGTTTTTTTTAACTGATACATGTGAAGTTTCAGATACCATTTGGTGTATTAGGATTTTGAGGGTTACAAGGAGAGTTGTAAAAAGAGGTGAATAAGATTTTTGGGTCCCACATTGTTTCTCAACTGAATCTAAATGCCTGCAAAGAGAGAAGGATTATAAATGTAGACAATAGGCAGGTAGTGAAAGAGTGCAAAACCTCCTCATTCTGCATCCTAGTAGGGAGGAGAGAAAGTTCACAAAACCATTCAATCAAAGAAAACATATACAAATTTCTTTTTCTTCCTCTATTCCCTTGTTATCAGATTCACACAATACTCGAATGGCTAGAATGATGATCACTCGAAAAACAGTATCAGCAGTAGCACTTATAGCATGGGCAGTGTTCATTAGCCTTCTTATGATAAGTGAAGTTGTGAGTGCAGAAAGGCCCCTAAAAGATGATCAGAAGCCGATAAATTTAATTGAAAAAGATATAAAGCAAGGAGCCTTTGTGAGAATGATGAAGCTTCTCTGGCAGACAGGAGGGTCTTCTTATCAACCTGTTTGGCCTGTGAGTTTGATCTTCATCTTTTTGGTGCCACATGTACTATTAAAGTTGATGTATATGTGTTTTTCAGTTTTGACATTATGTATATTTTTGGTTGAGCAGGAGATGAAGTTTGGTTGGAAAATTGTAGTGGGAACAATAGTTGGGTTCTTTGGTGCTGCATTGGGTAGTGTTGGAGGTGTTGGAGGTGGTGGAATTTTTGTTCCGATGCTTGCGTTGATTGTTGGTTTCGATCCCAAGTCTTCCACCGCCATTTCCAAGTGTTAGTACTCAATTAGTCACTTTACATACTAGTCTTTCTTTTAGTTATTAATCATCAAAGTTCATGCAGGTATGATAATGGGAGCTGCAGGCTCAACAGTGTACTTCAATTTGAGACTTAGGCACCCAACACTGGACATGCCCCTTATAGATTATGATCTGGCTTTGCTATTTCAGCCAATGCTTATGCTAGGAATCAGCATCGGAGTCGCCTTCAACGTCATGTTTGCCGATTGGATGGTCACAGTTCTACTCATCATTCTTTTCTTAGGTATGAACTCATAATATTATGAACAAAAGAAAAGCACACTAAACCTTTTAATTCATTACACTTGAAATCATTTCTATCATTGCAGGGACAGCAGCAAAAGCTTTAATGAAAGGCATACAAACATGGAAGAAAGAAACAATGATGAAGAAGGTAAAGTTTTTCAACTTACTATTTCCTGAGGAATCAACGAGTACTGTTTGTATCAAGAACTTACTAATGAGGAACTTGGGATATTGCATGGCTTTCAGGAAGCCGAAAAGCAGTTGGAATCGGAGTCCAAACCCAGTGGTGAGTGCTCATTGTTCTATTCCAATTAAGCAAAGAATCCTATAAAACCAGTGAAGCTTATATCTAAAAGAAGGCCTACAAAGAAATGATAATAGCACACACTTATTCAATGAAAATGCATGGAACTTGACATCATATTTTCATTATAATCGACTCTAACCTCGTTTGTTGCCGGCAGATGGTTCCGGAGAAGACTACAAACCATTACCTAGTGGTCCAATTTCATTGCAAGATGAACAAGTGAGTCCAGAAATTCTTGAAATTGACATGTAATGGTTATAGTTATTTCAGTTATTCCGGTACTGAATTTAAGACCAACTCTATCCAGGTACCTATCTCGCGCAACGTTCACTGGAAAGAGTTGTTATTGCTTGTGTTTGTGTGGGTGGCTTTCCTTATTGTTCAGATTGTCAAGGTAACTTAATTTACTTTGCACAAGAAAATATGATTTTCTAGAATATCACTTACTTTTGTTTACTAATGAGTCCATCTGAATCTTTGTGCAGACATATACCAAGACTTGCTCCACCATGTTCTGGCTCCTGAATTCCTTGCAGGTAAAGTAAAAACAACCCGATTAGAACGGTTTCTTTCACAAACACCATAGAAATACACAAAAAAGTGCACACAAGCATAAAAAAAAATGATATGTTACAATTTCTATGGTCTAGTTAAAGCTGATAACAGTACTTTTGTGATTGCATAGGTACCAATTGCAGCCTCAGTTACGATTTTTGAAGCGATTTGCTTGTGGAAAGGCACCAGGGTAATTGCATCAAAAGGAAAGGAAATCACAAACTGGAAGTTGCACCAGCTATTTCTTTACTGCAGCTGTGGGATTGTAGCTGGTATGGTTGGTGGACTACTTGGCCTCGGAGGCGGTTTCATCTTGGGACCCCTATTTCTTGAACTTGGAATTCCTCCTCAGGTATATATAACCTGAATCTGTTTTAAGCATTCGAGTGATAAAACCACAGTTGCTCCTGAATATGAACACGAAAATAAAACCAGACCGATATTCACTCTTTTGTTGCAGGTAGCAAGTGCTACATCAACCTTTGCCATGCTATTCTCATCCTCCATGTCAGTTGTACAATATTACCTTCTGAACCGTTTCCCAGTCCCATATGGTAAATAATTAGTGGCCCCAATTTGACTTCGTAAATATGTGTTTTGACATATTAAGATGCACATTGTACCAATTGCTTCATGTGTACTTATACTGCTGCAGCTGCTTATTTTGTTTTGGTTGCTACAATTGCTGCCTTCACTGGTCAACATGTAGTGAGAAAAATCATTGCAGTGCTCGGAAGAGCCTCCATTGTCATCTTCATACTAGCGATGACGATTTTCGTTAGCGCAATCAGCTTAGGCGGGGTCGGAATAGCAAACATGGTTAAGAAGATGGAGAATCAAGAGTACATGGGGTTTGAAAATTTCTGTCACCAGTCTTAAAAGTGTGTTAGTGAGAAATTTGATTGTAAGATATTCTATTTATTGCCGTGGAAGATTTCTCAACCCAAAATAACTGTATCCATACTGGATCATATTCTACATTACAAATGGTGTATATTTTTTCCAGTAAATTTCTGGCAAAGATTAAGTGCTATCTATGTACTGGATTTTTTGGTTTCAACCTATTGTGCCAACATTGTTATATCAATTTCTGTTACATTTCATCATTTACTTAGGAAGAATATGGATAAAATAGAAAAATATTTTTTTAGAGGGACTGGATCATTGAAATAAATTAAGATAGGAGATGTAGATGTCATGTCATGCTAGCTGCAGAATTAAAGTGGACTAAGATTTACTAACAAGTCTATTTTGGGGTAGATTCAAGTTCAAATTAGGGCTGAGCACGGATCGGGTCTAACTATAATTTCACTGGGTCCGAGACCGGCCTGTTTTTCATTAGACCCGGACCCGACCCATTTTGACACAAACAGGGACCGGTCCAGAACCAGGCCGTTTCATTTCGGGCCCAAAAACCTGTAGTTTACCATTTCTATATCTACTTTGCTATATATTCAGATTTTATTCATACCAACCTGGTGAAGATTTAAATCAAAAACACAATATCAAAATCCAAAGTTCAAGCTACAAATTCGAAAATCTAGAATACGTTAGGCCTCATCAAAAAACCCGCGGATCAAGTGGGCCGATGGAGGCCCGCCGGCCCGGAGGGCCAAAAGTCCGGCCCGGCCCGTCAAAAAGCCCGCAAAAAGCCCGCCTCGGTGGGTCGATGGAGGCCCGCTAAAAAGCCCAGAAAAACCCGACCCGGCCCGTCAAAAGCCTGCTAGACCCGGCCCGTAAAAGCCTGTAAACTATTTTTTATATATTATATATATTTGTGTGTGTTTGTGAATATATATATATATATATATATATATATATATATATATAAGCACACACACATATCTATTATATATATATATGTGTGTGTGTATATATATATATATATATATACAGTCCTTCTTGGCTAAGGACCTCCTTAGTTTTTCTTAGGTACGGATTTCCGGTTTTAACCCACTTTCCGATCACATTTTCACATCTTAACCGTTCAGTTTTTAGGTTCTAATGTATAGATCACCTCTGAAAATTTTCAGCCAATTTGGTGATCGTTAAGGTATCCAAAACTGTAATTTACCATTATAAATACGAACGGTTCCGGTTCGACAGATTCGGTCCGTTCGTGTAAATTGCAGTTTTGGATGTCTTAACGATCACCAAATTGGCTGAAATTTTGCAGGGGGGATCTATACATTAGGCTCTAAAAACTGAACGGTTAAGATGTGAAAATATGATCGGAAAGTGGGTGAAAACACCAAATCCGCACCTAAGAAAAACTAAGGACATCCTTACCTGAGAAAAATCATATATATATATATATATATATGTGTGTGTGTGTGTGTGGAAATTCTCATATTTTTATAGTAAATATGTGCATATATATTCTAAAAAACAAGTGACAACGGTTGATCAATTAGATCGAATTTGAAAATATGATGAAATTAGCTAATTTTTTTACCACACTCATAATTTGTTGTAATAATCACATCCAACGGTCGGTTTTTTCATTTTATTTGAATTTATAGAGGTTGCTCTTTGGAGTGTATGATATATAAATATAGGTTTATAATAGTAACTAAGTTTGACCTAGTTGATCGAATTCGAAACGAGAACTAAATTGGCTGGATTTTTTACAGCCACTATAAAACATTAAAATCTCTCCATCGAACGGTTGGTTTCTCCAAATTCATCTTCCACTTCATGGTTGCTTTAGAATGGACATCAATAGTTTTAAATGCAATGTACAAGTCATATAACTTTAGGTGACAAATTGATATAGGACAACGTCTTTGTAATAAAATTGAAATTTTTATCTTATGTGCACGTACATCCATCGATAGGATATTTACAGATATGATGTGAAAAAATAAACATGTTTTGCGGTTATCAAGCCATCGGTCAATCAAGAAAACATACAAGCGACTACGGTTGACCAATCCGATCGGGTTTGAAACTATGGTGAAATTGACTAAATTTTTAACCACACTCATAATTTATTATAATAATCACATCCAACGGTCGGTTTTTCCATTTTCTTTGAATTGATAGAGGTTGCTCTTTGAAGTGTGTGATATATAAATATAGGTTTATAAGAGTAACTAGGTTTGACCTAGTTGATCGAATTCGAAACGAGAACCAAATTGGCTTTATTTTTTACAACCACCATAAAACGGTTGGTTTTTCCAAATTCATTTTCCACTTCATGGTTGTTTTAGAATGAACCTCAACAATTTAAATGTAATGTATAAGTCATACAACTTTAAGAGGTAAGTTGGTATAGGTCAATGTATTTGTAATTAAAATTGAAATTTTTATCTTATATCCATGCACATCTATCAATGAAATATTTACAAACGTGATGTAAAAAAATAAGCAAGTTTTGCGGTCATCACGCCACCGGTCAATTAAGAAAGCATACAAGCGACTACGGTTGACCAATCCGATCGGGTTTAAAACTATGGTGAAATTGACTAAATTTTTAACCACACTCATAATTTATTGTAATAATCAAATCCAACGGTCAGTTTTCCCATTTTCTTTGAATTGATAGAGGTTGCTCTTTGGAGTGTATGATATATAAATATAGGTTTATAATAGTAACTAAGTTTGACCTAGTTGATCGAATTCGAAACGAGAACTAAATTGGCTGGATTTTTTACAGCCACTATAAAACATTACAATCTCTCCATCGAACGGTTGGTTTCTCCAAATTCATCTTCCACTTCATGGTTGCTTTAGAATGGACATCAATAGTTTTAAATGCAATGTACAAGTCATATAACTTTAGGTGACAAATTGATATAGGGCAACGTCTTTGTAATAAAATTGAAATTTTTATCTTATGTATACGTACATCCATCGATAGGATATTTACAGATATGATGTGAAAAAATAAGCATGTTTTGCGGTTATCAAGCCATCGGTCAATCAAGAAAACATACAAGCGACTACGGTTAACCAATCCGATCGGGTTTGAAACTATGGTGAAATTGACTAAATTTTTAACCACACTCATAATTTATTATAATAATCACATCCAACGGTCGGTTTTTCCATTTTCTTTGAATTGATAGAGGTTGCTCTTTGGAGTGTGTGATATATAAATATAGGTTTATAACAGTAACTAGGTTTGACCTAGTTGATCGAATTCGAAACGAGAACCAAATTAGCTGGATTTTTTACAACCACCATAAAATATTACAGTCTCTCCATCAAACGGTTGGTTTTTTCAAATTCATTTTCCACTGCATGTTTGCTTTAGAATGAACCTCAACAATTTAAATGCAATGTACAAGTCATACAACTTTAAGAGGCAAATTGGTATTGGTCAATGTATTTGTAATTAAAATTGAAATTTTTATCTTATGTCCACTCACATCCATCAATGAAATATTTACAAACGTGATGTAAAAAAATAAGCAATTTTTGCGGTTATCACGCCATCAGTCAACCAAGAAAACATGCAAGTGATTACGGTTGACTAATCCGATTGAGTTCGAAACTACGGAGAAATTGACTAAATTTTTAACCACACGTATAATTTATTGTAATAATCACATCCAACAGTCGGTTTTCTCATTTTCTTTGAATTGCTATATGTTGCTCTTTGGAGTGTATGATGTATCAATATAAATTTATAAAAAATTAGTGTCTTTAAAAATTTAATTATCAATAAATTAGTATCTATATATAAATATAGATTTTTTTTGGAACAATATATATCTATTATCTTTGGTTGTATTTGATCATTATCCAATGAATTTCCAAAGCTTGATTAAAAAAAAAAATATTTGTGTCTTTAAATATTTATTTATAAATAAAGCCCACAAGGCCCGGCCGGAAAAAGCCCGCAAGGCCAAGCCCGACCCGGCCCGAAAAAGCCCGCAAGGCGCGCTTTATATGGACGGGATTGGATCCTTCGATTTTTAATAAAGCCCGGCCCGGCCCGGCCCGCCATTATTAAAAAATTTAGCAAGGCCCGGCCCGACCCGGCCCAAGCCCGCAATGAATGGGCCGGATCGAGCCCGGCCCGGCCCGTTGACGACCCCTAGAATACATGATATCCAAATTCAAGTACTCATCATTCATCAAGAACAATTAAAGCTACAAATGAAATAGAAAGTGTCCAAGCTTAAATGCAAAGTACAAATATGCAATGAAATATTTTGTCCTAATTCAAATACATCAACTTAGTAGCCATTCTTCCAGTCTTCAATCCAGCAGTTCACCAGCAATGCAGCCATCCATTAATTGGCTGCCACAGTTTTCCCTACACCAGTCATCATAAATAGATTTAGATAACAAAGAACCATTCAATATTTTGCTTGACTCAACTAGCACTACACACAGCAAGGCAAATCAGCAAGCAAAGAATAACGCACCAAATAACAGCAAGTAACAAGCAAAATAAAAAAATGCAGCAAGCAAGCACAAACTCACATAGTACAAGGTACATTAAAGACAAAGGCGGAGCGGAAAATCAACTTACAACATTGTCGACTGAAACACCCAAGATTTCTGTGTTGAGTGCCTCGAACTCAGCATGACGGTCACTGAAAGCAGTAATCTCTGAAAAATTGTTCAAAGATACAAACAGAGAAGTTAGATTCACCACCCGAAATCTCCATTAAAAACTGAAACCATGTCAGAAACAGATTAGTCCAAAAACAAACCTGTTGGGCAAACAAATGTGAAATCCAATGGATAGAAAAACAGAATCACAAATTTCTTCCCAATGTATTCAGACAATTTGACCTGAAATTGCAAATCTCTTCAGTTTCAAGAAATTTTATGAATCCAGGACACAACAATTTGAATTAGATTCTCACCTTGATGAATTCCTGGTCAAAAATAGCCGCGGCTTCAAAATCCGGTGCAACGTTTCCGACCAACTGAAGCTCAGCCTATCAAAACCAAAACAAAGATATTAACTTCACAGCAAAAATCAGAATGCATTAGCAATTATTATAATCATAAAATAGAGAGAGAGAGAGAGCAGCGCTGCGAGTCTCAGCGGCGGGAATCTCGGACTCACGGCTATGGCGGGGGAGAGGGAGAAACTGAGAGACGGAGGCGTGAATCATGGGGCAATGTGAGCTCTCTCTGGTGAAGATGAGGACAAAGGCGAAGAGCAGAGGAGGGGATCTCGGCGTCTCAGCGGCGGGGATCTCAGCCTCTCAGCGTCGGAGGTCTCGGCGTCTCAACGGAGGAGAGGCGGCGCGGCTAAGCTAGGTGTTAAGAACTAAAATACCAAGAACAAGTGCTCAATGAACTTTTGGGAATGGCTCACATCTTATTGAACAAAACTAGGCTTATAAATAGCCTTTTACAATCTTAACAGAAAGAGAAAACCTAGCTCACGTTTACAACTAAACAACGTGATAAGTGCAACTAAAACAAAGTCAAAGCATTAACCACATGCCCTAAAGACTAGGGCTTATTCAAACTGAATACAAAACTCTAACAGAAAGACCTAACAGAAACCGAGACTTTCTCTTCACTAGGCGTTTCAGGTCGTCTGCACGTCTCCGATTAGTTTGTGCGGCTGAAGGAGTGAGTGAACTCCGTGATGAATGAAGGAGAGGGGAGGCGGCCCCTTTGGAAGTCTGAAGTGAGTGAAGACTGAATTAGTGAATGGGTCAGTTAGGGTTGGCCCTTTCAGGCCTGAGACTAATTGTGTGAGTTCGTATGTACAATAACGAATTTGAGCCCTCTCTTATAACAAGTAATGTCTCATTTTGTCTAAAACTGGCGTGACGGGCTTTTTCATATATGAAAGTCATGGTCCGTTCCGAACCGTTTATTTGAAAATTAAAGCTCGGTCCCTAACATTTTTGTTGGAAAGAAAAAAATAGAGCCTGACCGTACTGGCCGGTCTAGATTTGCGGGTTTTCAGGCTTAAACACCCAGCCCTAGTTCAAACCTTCTTTCACTCCAACTTAAGCCTTTACTTTTACGCTCAATCTAGTTATGTGTAGTCTCGGGACTTTTACACTTACATGTATCGACTTCTTCAATTAACTGATGTTTTGGCTCTGCTGGAGGGAATTGTCTGGCTCTGCCGGGATCCCCTCCATAGGGGTGTGTGTTGCTAAGTCTCTTAATTAAAAAATAAAATAAAATAAATAAAAATAAAAAGGGAAAAAAGAGAAAAGAAGTGTTCTGGATGGATCGTGGAGAGCGTGGACTATGGACCCCCAATTGGTCACCTCAATCGACATCCAATTAAAAAACTGGGATTAAACTAAAGAAAAGAAAAATCCATAATGCCAGACAAAACGTGCCTGGTTTCCCTTAAAATTGGGAATCCAAATGCAAATTCCTTTTCTAGACTCACAGACAAACCCAAGTAACCATAGGCCCAGAACCTACCAGAAACATAATGGTGCCCTAGTAATTATACACACTTCCCGAGGGCACTTTCAAAAACCCCATTTTCCCGCCCAGACCACCCCCCCACTCCCTCATTTTTTAATTAATTAATTAATTTCTGTGGCTACTACTTTAATTCTCTCACTGCTCCACTACACCCTGCCTTGTTCACTCTCTTCAAATCTCAAGCGCTTCTTCTTCTTCTTCTTCTTCTTCTTCTCCGAAACCGTTCGTCTCTCTTCGATTTTCCTCTCAGTAAAAAAACCTCAAGAGTTCTTACGACTTCTATTACGGTTCGGATTCTTTCAATTTTTTTCCTTCTTTTTTAATTTTTAATTTTTAATTTTCTTAGTTTCTGGATTGTGAAATTGGATTTCGGTACGGCTTTGTTTGAAATCCGGATTCTAGGGCTTTTGAATTCATTTGATTGGTGTTTTTCTTTGCTCTTTTATTTTGGTTTGTACGTGCTTACTGTTTGTTTTTGGGTTTTAGGTTTTTGAAATGGCGACGAAGACCGAGCCGTCGGCGGAGTCTCCGACTTCGGTTCTCAAGGAAAATGTGAGCCTTCTCTCTTTAATGGCGTTTGTTTTTATATGGTTTATCTCGGTTCTGTTTGGTTCTTGGACAAATGAAGGAATTTGAAGGGAAATGTTTGGAGGAAGAAGTAAAAAGGATGAACATGATTTGAAATTACCCTTGTTTCTAAATCCAAGGGGAATTTAATTTTTGAAAAATGAAAGTTTCTGCTTGTTGTTTGTTAACGGTGTGATTATGTATGTGAGATGTTGGGTTCTGGTTTTTCTGTGAGAAATTTGATGTTTGAGTGAAGTATGGTCTAAGCAAAGAGGTTCAGTGTGGGGTTTATGAGGGGTTTTGGTGAATAAATTTACACTCTTTTTCGCTTATTTTCGTGTTTGAAGATTAAAATTGTTGTGTTTTCATCATGATTAAGGATGTATGTGGGGAGATTGATGTCAAATTAGAGAAGGAGGAGGAGAAGCTCCTTGAAGCTCGGGTTAAGGAAGAGGAGGCAGAAACAGAAAAGGAGCCGCCCCACTTGAATGACACTCAGTTTAGCAAGTTGGATGAGCTTCTAACAAAGACTCAGCTTTACTCGGATTTTTTGCTCGAGAAAATGGATGACATCACACTTGTAAATTTCTTACACTTTTATTCTTAAATGAGTAACTCCTTCTTATTCTTCTTTTCTGTTGATTTAGTTTTGAAATGGAATCCATTGCTAGGATGTTCCCGAGCAGCTGAGTGAACCTGTTGAGAAAAAGAGAGGCCGTGGTTTTAAAAGAAAGGCTGCTTACAATAATGTAAGAATTCCTTGCTTTACTTTGATTGGATGAGATAGCTTGCTCTATGGAATCTGGATTGTTAGATCACAATTATAAATATTCTTGTACAGGGGGTTTTACTATATGATTATTGTTGTACATTGTGTTCTCAAGCTGGCTCTGCTACTTCTAGAAAATTGGAAATTTGATGGATATCTATTTATTAAGAATGTTGGTGGCCTGATTGCTCTTATATTCCGTTGACATAATGAATTTATGTGTTACTACGACATCTAGTGAATAATCAGTTTCATTTAAGTTTCACCTTTCCATCACATGAGAAGCAGTAAATAAATGTGATTATCTTTGTTTGATATTCTTAAGTGCTCTTTGAGTTTTTTTTTTTTTTACTTTTTTACTTTTTAAGCCTTTTTTTTTTGTCTGTGTATCTTGGCATGCACCTTTACAATTGGCGTTTTCCCAGACGAAGGCCAAGAGGGCAGTTGCAGCTATGCTTACAAGATCTAAGAGGGTGAGAAAATTGAAGATGTGAACCTAACTGAGGAAGAAAGAGTTGAGAAACAGCAAAAGGAACTTGTACCTCTACTGACTGGTGGAAAATTGAAGTCTTATCAACTCAAAGGTGTAAAGTGGTTGATCTCTTTATGGCAAAATGGGCTGAATGGGATCCTTGCAGACCAAATGGGACTTGGAAAGACTATCCAAACCATAGGTTTTCTTTCTCATCTTAAATCTATGGGACTGGATGGGCCCTACTTGATAATTGCACCTCTTTCTACTCTTTCCAACTGGATTAATGAAATTTCAAGGTAAATGTTTTAAACAGATCCCTTTTGTTTAATTGGTCTTGGATTAGCTTAATAATCTGATCTGCCAACTCTGTTTCTTTTTTGCACCTTCTTTTCCCATTAGGTTTACGCCTTCAATGAAGGCTATAATCTATCATGGTAACAAGAAAGAAAGGGATGACATACGAAGGAAGCACATGCCCAAATCAGTTGGCCCTAACTTCCCAATAATTGTTACTTCATATGAAGTTGCGTTGGTTGATGCAAGAAAATGTTTAAGACACTACAACTGGAAATATCTTGTGGTTGATGAAGTGAGTAAGTTTTGTTTTCCTTCTATAAACATTAACCATATCATGTATTAACCTATCTTTCATTTGTTTATTGAAGGGACACAGATTGAAAAACTCCAAGTGCAAATTAGTGCAGCAGTTGAAGTACATACCTGTAGAGAATAAGATTCTGTTGACTGGTACACCTCTGCAGAATAATTTGGCTGAGCTTTGGTCATTGTTGAACTTTATTTTGCCAGATATATTCTCATCCCATGAAGAATTTGAGTCATGGTAAGTATGAAGTTAAGTTTTTCCCTCCTTTGATTGATTTGCAGACTTATTGATCAATACAGTGCCATCATTTTTGGTAGCAACAGGTGATCTTTTGTATCAATAGTAGTCTGGTTCAGAAGTTCCTGATCCTTAGAAACTGCAATATGCGACACACACACACACACACACATATATATATATATATTAAAATATGTTTATATATTACACACACACACATATATGTTAAAATATGTTTATAACATACAAACTTGTATAAGACTCGGCTATTAGCTTACTAATAGATTAAAGTTTTAAATTGGAAAAATATGGAAATCCTACATCTATCAGGTTGTAAAATTAGTGTACGCCAGTTTCACTCATTAGTGTGATGTCACAGAAACAATTTTCTTTGTGATGGGTAGTAGTGGTCTAGAAAAAAGCCATGTTTTGCTAACACCTTAGTCCAAATATGTTCGCTCAGAAAAATTTTGGAATATTTTATTAATTTTTGTATGGTTGGATAGATTGGGTGTATTAGACAAGGAGTTGTAGCTGGTTATGTTGACCAGATTAAATAATATATATCAATTGTGTTGTCAGGTTTGACCTAGGAGGAAAGTGCAATAGTGAAGCAATGAAGGAAGAATTGGAAGAGAAGAGAAGGGCTCAAGTATGCACCTTTGCTAGCATTGTGGCTTCACTTTTATAGATCATTTTAACGTAACTGTGATGCATTGGTTGTTTCATTTGTCTGCAGGTGCTACCGAAACTCCATGCCATACTGCGTCCCTTTCTTCTCCGAAGAATGAAGATAGATGTTGAGCTGATGCTTCCTAGGAAAAAGGAAATCATATTATATGCAACCATGACAGAGCATCAAAAGAAGTTTCAGGAACATCTGATCAATAAGACACTGGAGAAACATCTAATACTTGAAAACGGAAGCCATGGTATGAGACACAGATTTACTTGAAATGTTGTACTGCAATGTGTGTTTTAGTAAGAAAGATAAGGTCTTCATTGCATTCTGTTTTTTTCTGGAATCATTTGATGTATGCTACAACACTTTCTGTTTTCTGTGAATCATTGTCTCAAGTGAGACCATTACCAAATACTATCTGAGACAGCATAGCTGATCAGATGACCTTGGATGTTTTTTTATCTGACACTAATTAGAAAATTCAGAAGAACACAAAGTCTTTATGAGGTTCTGTTGCTCCTTTATATAGTCTTTTGTAGTTCAATAAGTGATCTTAAAGGTCGTATGTTTACAGTCATCTTTGCAATGTGTTCGATTGCATTTGGATTATATTTTCCTATAGGGTGGGTGGGGTTTGATTAGTTTATGATTTCTATTAGATCTCATCTTTGAATCTGATGGTAGTGTAAAATAATGGGTGAGTATATATTAATTCAATCTGGCATGCTATTATCTATGATAATCAAATTGGTTCGTTGTTTTTTTTACTGTTCATATTGTATAGTTCTCCATGTTATTTAACAATACTTAAACTTGCAGTAAATGGCCTGAAAGGGAAGCTTAACAATTTGATGATCCAACTTCGGAAGAACTGCAATCATCCTGACCTTTTAGAGTCAGCATTTGATGGATCATGTATGTCATTCTAACTTGATTCAGGATTTTGTATGATCTTTTGCAAAGATGAAATGGATGCGTATGCAGCTCTTATGCATTTGTGTTTTCCTGCCAGATTTCTACCCGCCTGTTGACCAGATAGTTGAGCAGTGTGGGAAATTTAGCTTGCTTGAACGACTGTTGAAGCGGCTGCTTGCCTGCAAACACAAGGTATGCGACTAATTCATGTGTTGTCTGATTTTGATCTTCATAATCATAAGTTTCATGACCAAAACAGTAATACACATTTATCTCAGATGTATTTTTGTTTGTAGTACTGTTGACTAATTAGCTTCCTTTGCATTTGTAATCAGGTTCTGATATTCTCGCAGTGGACTAAGATTTTGGATATAATGGATTACTATTTTGGCGAAAAAGGATTTGAAGTTTGTAGAATCGATGGCAGTGTGAAACTAGATGACCGGAGAAGACAGGTTTGTGATTTGTTTGAATTGACTCTTAAATCTTTCATTGGAAATCTTCTGAGTTCAGATACTTGTCATTCTCATGCTTTTTGCAACATGAAAGTCGAGATTAGTATGTATCTAAAGATAAAAGTTCAGATAGTAGTGATCCTTGTTTTTATCTTTTTTTACTTAATGCAATCCCATCATTCAGCAAATTGTAATTACAGAAATAAATAGTTGCAATATGACTAGCAATAGTTGCAAGAAAGTTCAGATAGTAGCGATCCTTGTTTTTTTTCTTTTTCTTTTAAATGATATTGCCCTTTTTCTTGACCATGTACATATGACTATAGCAATAGTTGCAATTATTTGATGTGGAACTATAATCACTCCAGTTCTACACTTCTGGTCACAGCCTAGGATGAGTGACACAGTGGATTGCGTGAGAGTTTATTACACCCCCTTGCGTGACTGCTTTTTGTGTCTAGTTCATTTGAGTTTGTACTTTCTTTCTGTTTTCATTACAAACTCGTGAACAGCTATAGTTAATTGATTAAAGTTATTTCTGCAAGCAGATTGCTTCTTTCAATGATTTAGACAGCACTTGTAGAATATTCCTTCTGAGCACAAGAGCTGGTGGACTGGGTATCAACCTTACTGCAGCTGATACTTGTATACTGTATGACAGTGATTGGGTAAATTCTTGATCTCTGTTGTTAAATCCTTTTACTGCATACAGCTTCATGAAGGGTTAAACTGATCTGGTGTATTGTGTGTGCATACCAGAACCCTCAAATGGATTTGCAAGCCATGGATAGATGTCACAGGATTGGGCAAACCAAGCCGGTTCATGTTTACCGGTTGGCTACAGCACAATCTGTAGAGGTGAGTTTGTGGAGCTTTTAGCTTGTGAATATCTATGTCATGTATAATAAATGTTCAATTTAAAAATTCTGGTGTTGCTTACTTTTGAGAGAAAATGTGTTCACAGGGTCGGATGTTGAAAAGAGCTTTTAGTAAGTTGAAGCTTGAGCATGTAGTCATTGGAAAGGGGAAGTTCCATCAGGAAAGAGCCAAGCCTGACGCAGAATTCTTGGAGGTATATACTCCGTTCACTTCTGTTTTTTCAATCATTTTCTGTCTTAGCTTGACTGGTCTTTTTGGTGGGCCGCAGTTCCATCATGTGCCTTCGTCTTAATGTGGTGTGTATGCTATACTCTTCAGGAAGAGGATCTCATAGCAGTTCTCCGAGAAGAAGAATCTGCTGAGGACAAGATGATACAGACAGAAATCAGTGACGAAGAACTGGAGAAGGTCTTGGATCGCAGTGATCTCATGGGGACTCCTACTGATGCTGCTGCTGCACTTCCCCTAAGGGGGCCTGGCTGGGAAGTGGTGGTTCCTACCGCGGGTGGGGGCATGCTCTCCACCCTTAATAGTTAGTTTAACTGTTATTTGGAAAGGTTGGACTTGTTAGTTTTTGTTGGCTATCGATTAGAATATTTGGGATTATAGATGGATTCTATAACTGATTTTTTCTGGTCTAGTTACGGGGAGCTGAGAAATTATGCTCCAAATGGGCTCGGTTGTTTTGTATATGATAGGAACCGAGCAGAAGTTGCGATAGGCCAAGACAACCTTGATGAATATTTTGATGCTGAAGACCTAATGCAATAGCCAGTTCCAAGTTATGATTAGTTCTTTTCTGGTGTCCCAACCCCCTATTCTCTGATTATTACCACAACCCCCTATTCCCTAACCTAATAACTTTGAATGTTTTACCAAGTAAAGAGGAACACTCTCAGCTTCCACAATACAAAATGTTCAAGCTGTACCGGTTTTTTCCCGGAAATCTCCAACAAAAAATACACACTATGCATTTATCATAGGGGTTGCTAGATAGTATTATTTTGTTGTAGATGAGAGAAAAAAAGAAAAGGAATTTTTAAAAGTTCCGTTGCCGGGAATCGAACCCGGGTCTCCTGGGTGAAAGCCAGATATCCTAACCGCTGGACGACAACGGATAGTTGTTCTGATGACTGATTATATGTATGATTAATGTATCTGAGCTTGGTTGGTCTTATGTTTCGCCAATTTCCAGACCACCCTCCTGGAGTCCTGGTAACTTATCTTTTACTGTTCTTCACTCTTGAGGAAGATGAATTATGTACCTTTTTTTAAAAAAAAAAATTTTACGGCTGGAACTTACATATTTGATTGTTTATTATGATCTGGAACTACTTTCTAGCACCAAGTTTGAGCATTTAGTCACGCCAATCAATTTAAGTTGTTCAAAGAATATGATCAATGATGAATATGATAAATATATATATATATATATATATATATATATATATGATCAATGATGAATTTCAATCTGAGGACAAAATGATTGGGCTTTATCCGTACACCGGCTCTCTTATGTCCATGACAGCCCAATATATGCTATAGAGTGATTGTTATTTGTCGCTGTTTGAAATGGGATAAGTTGACAATGTCATTTCAAGATAAGGGCCTTTTGAGGTTGCCCATAGAGGGTCCAGATATATGATCCTTTCAAATGCCCTACATTGGCTTTATTTGGTGTCTGGGTCATGGAAATTATGGAATTGGGAAAGCTTTCCTTTTTCAAAAGGGAAAGACATAATTCTGTGCGAGTTTCCAGGTTTACAATTTTGACTGAGATGGACAACTCTACTCTGAGCAGTGAAATACTTTATGTAGTGATGGGATATTACAATTCATTAACTTTTATATTTATGAGAACCTTACCTTTGTTGTTGTGTGGATTTCCAATATTTTCTCTCTTCATCGGTGATATGTTACTGGGCTATTTTTGGGCCTTTCTTTGTATTGTGCTTCTTGTTTCATACTATAGGACAAGTGCATGTTCTTGCTGTCTTTTGTCATCATTGACCCTGCTACATCAAGCACCTTTTTGAGCTGTTATATAGTTATATGCATTGCATTTCTGTTCCTATTTTCTTATGCCTAAAGAGATCTAGGCAAACTATGCCATGGCGAGGGAGGGGCGAATATTGTTGACGTTGTCCATTTTAACATGAATTTACATCCACATAACTTCGTTCTTAAAGGCTCGCTGGTCAGGATCTTGGTCACAAGCTATTTCATTCTTCTTTCTGATACAGAAGATACTGTTTTTCTTGGTGCTTAAAACACCTGTTGAATTCTCCCTCATTGGCTTCTAACTCATTGAATTTTTTGTTTACTACTGTTGTAGTCAGACTAAAAATTTTTCTTTAGCGGATAGTATAAGTTTGAATCAAAGTGATTAGTGGATATTTAGACAATTTGATATGTCCGATCGCTTCAAATTACCTGCTACTCTGGAAAAGAACAAATTCAGTTTCCCGGAATAAGGGTAGTTCAAATATACGGTAGGTTTGGATTTCTTTAGTTTGTGGAATTGTGGAGGCAAAGATTATATAAAATCGGATGCTCAATTAATATTTCTCTTCTGATATGTTAAAAGTCCCAGACGGTTTGATCCTTTTGAATTGGTGTTTCCTTCTCAGGACACATATCGGTTTTGATGTAACCAGAAAAGGAAAAGAGTACTTCACTGGCGCACTGCCGCACATCATGTCATATTTCAAATATATTCTTTCTGTCATTGTGCCTGTGAAGTTAACTTCTGATGAGTTTATGCTCTATTGATTTCATCTGTGTTTTTCTCTTTACATATACAAATATGGTGCATAGAGAGAGAACGGGGCGGGATTCAAACATGGGAAAATTTTGTAGTCGGCTTTAGTTACTGTAAAGTGACTGCGCGCATTGTGTCATTGTCTGCTTGATATATCATTTTTCATGCACTCATTTTTTTCATGGTCCCCCTTATATAGGACCATGGTCTTTTTCCTTCAAGCATGGCTCGAGGTCTGGTTATGATGAACAAGGGAAGAAGAAAGGCAAAAAATAGAATAAAGAAACCAAGTGCTGTGTGTGGCGTACAACTGACATGATTGCTCGGAGAACATGGCCCTCCAACACGTCAAAGTTATCCAGCGGATTCTTTGCATCAGAAGAAGATAAGTATGAACAATGGTTTACAATATTGCTAACCAATACTGTTTTTGTTTCTTTGTAGTTCAACGTTCATATCATATAATACCAGTAATGCAACTATAGCATTCTAAGAACATGGTTTTCATCTGTTTCCTTTGAAATTCTTGAAAGGATTATACATATATATATATATATATATAGCCTGCTTATTTTGGTGCCAGTTGGATTCTGCCATTAAAGGTACTACACAAGTTACTGTAGAATGATTAGCTGGTGCCAGTTGGAGTCTGCAACTATCCTAAACCCCGAAAACCCAAAGCCGAAGACGATCATGAGGTTGGCCACTAATCAAGAAAAGAGAAGGTTTTCGTAGTTTGCCTGTTCCATTTCTATTATATGTGTATTCTAGATTTCTAGGTGGGAAAAAGGTGGAAGGAAACTTTATGGACCATGATACTCATGTGAAACACCTGTTCTGGCACTACCGAATACAATAGATGATGTTCTTATAGGTATATCATTTAAGCACTATGTTGATAAGGATAGTTCATGGGTTGTATAATATTCAAACATAACAAAACCTATAAATTATGACCACTGTAAGAATTTCTGTCAGCCATTTCTGATGATCCTTCTGTTACAGCTGTACGTAGTTCCTTAAGGTTGATCGAGAGTCATGAAGTCGAACTCAAGAGTTCAACGTGCAGGGTTAGCTCAACTTAAACGAAAACTTCTGTCATCTGATGCAGGACAAAAGAGGATGTGGATTTGTATGTTTCAGAGGAAACATGCAACATTCTGATGCTATGGCTTTATCTCCACATTAGGTTTTCGAATAAGATAGATGACTTATCCAGAAACAAGATAACAATAAACTAAACCTGGATCCTCTCTTTAGTCCAAGGCCCTAATTAAACACTCTTAGGTCTGGTTGTCATAAGATATTAGTCTCCGCCTCTATTCAGTTGACAAGACAAGGCAAAAACAAAGTTAAATTTTCTTCAAAAGGCCGAAATTCTCGGCCAATTGATGATTCTCTTCCACCAAGTAGTGTCACGTACTTCTTCTGTAATTTAACTAATACTGGCCAAAATGCCATCATAGGAAACCCAAAACCTTTCACTTCTTGTATTAAACAATGATTATGCATGATAAAGTATGAGGTTAATGTTGGCTCGGTCCTAAAGATGCACTCATTCAGTTTGCGCACGAACCCTGATCATCAAATTATTGAGGGGCCATGTGTTGGTTGCTTCATAGCGGAAAGCAAAAGCTTGGGGTACCCCCCGATCGGTTTCTTTCCTCACTAGTCACAACTAGTCGAAAGGCCGGGCTCGATCGACCTTTCTTTCGTGCTGGAATGTTGGCCTTGTATGCTACTTTACTGGAAGCTTTTGGTTTCTTGTAATCATGGTTTAGAGGTTTTTTTAAATCCTTGATTAGAGCTAGCATGAACCAACGCCCCACCCAAAAAACCCACCCCACTAGTTTATATACTCCTTCCTTTTTTGACTTTCTTTGCTTCGCTTGCTTTGCAGGTACTGCCTTGATTATGTGTTGCTCAAGGCCTCCACCCGTGTGGCACATGCTTGATGAACATAGTGCTTCTTCACCAGCAGTACATTTCTAGATTCCTATTTGCTAAAGCTTTCTTTGCTTTTCTTTTCAGTTTGAGAATCTTTTGGGAGTCGATAAAATTTGCAGTGTCAAGGTTGGGTATGGTATGGATTGGTTGAAGTGGAGTTACTATATCCTCCATAAATTTCAGATTCACTATAAAATTTAAGAATGTAGTAAATTCCTTTATCACAAATGATAACGAGTGTTTATTATTGTAGGTGTGTGTATCATGGTGGTTGTATATGAGAGAGCTTATGTCCTCAACGCAATTATGCAACGATGTAATTCTATGACCAAAATTATTCATTTTTCTAAGGTTATATGTAAAAAAGAGAGACTCTATCAAGAACTTTTAAAATAAGATTACTTGTAAAATCAGACTATATTTTAGTGATAAGTTTATATTGCACTTATTGTTTCTTCATGTTAGCAATTAAAGTGAACAAAGGATCTAATTTTTAACTTGTTACTTGTGCTCCGTAATTTTTTAACTAATTATAGTTCATGCCCTAACTTTGTGGAAACTATACCCATAACATAAAAAAATAAATAAAAAAAAAAACTTGCTCAAACCATGATTTCTAATTGTGGACTGTAGCATATGATTATTGGCCAAAATCGCATGTTCTTATTTTCTCACCAAAAAGTTTTCCATCCTCAAACAATGATTTTTAAACATTTGTCATACTAACATAACTCAAAAATCACGATGCAATTTTTTTTTTTTGCGATTTTTTAAAGTTAGAAACAATTAAATTCATTATAAAAATCGTTCGAAAATTTTATGTTTCGTTGATTGGAACACATTTAAAAAACCATGCTCTACGAATGGTAGACTTATAGTGCAAAATAATTTCAAGAAGAACTGTGTTAAGAAGGTTTCACAGTTTCGGCATGTCATTGCATTCCATTGGTGCACCTATGGCAACTTCCAACGTGCCAAACATGCAAAGTCTCATTTCTATTCAAATTGTCATGGTTCTTAATCTCACCATTGGTAAAGCATGGTCTAGAATGTATTCCAATTAACGGAATACTAAGGGACTTCTTTTTTATAAACTTTTAAAGTTCAAAATGAAAGAAAATTCATTAAAAAAAATCCTTTTGATATTTTAGTATTCTGCAAATTCAGGCATATATTAAACGTTATGCAATACGAATACTAAGCTCATGACACGTGTGAATTTCAAATGACACACGGAATTCAGAATATTATCATGTGCCACGTCCAAAACATTCCAAACTATGTTAATCATGTTCAAGTAAATCCAGAATATGTGTCTGGCCCAAACAAGTTGTAATAGAGTTTATGTTAGAGATATTCTCGAAGATATTCATAGATATCCAATCATTGTGTGATTACCTTTCCATGCACAACTCTACTTCTATGCTTGTAATCCTCTATATAAAGAGGCTCATATTATAAATGAAAGCACAAGCAAATTCTCTCCCAATTTTGTTTTCCTTAAACATGTTATCAGCACGAAGCTCTAACCTTGAAACAAATAGTCAAACCCTGATTTAAGAAGCTAAAACCCTAAATCCGAATACAAAACCTTGAAAGCTTTTCTGCCTCAGTCGCACACCTTGAAGCCCTCGACCCCAGAAATCCAAAATCAGCGACATAACCACCAGAGCCGGTCAGAAACCTACCGAAGCGGCCACCGGAAGCTCCAAACTTCTCTCAGCAATAACTCCGCTGGTTCACCACCTTCCTGGACCTCTGATTGCCACCAAATTTTGTCAGCAGCAGTGCTTTGATCTCATGATTCCAAAATCGGTCAGATCGTTCCAAGAACCTGTCTAAAACTTGCTGAACCAGCGGCCTTATGACTGGTCCGTAGGTAGAAAACCGAACACAATCATTTTTAGGGTAATTCCGACCACCACTGATGTCACACCCCAATTTTTAAACATAAATAAAAATTGATATATATATATATATATATATATATATATATAATATCTCATAATTATACATGTGTGATGATTCAGCAATCAATACAAGATACCTGAAAAACTTTTTCTTTTTAAACTAAGTATATATTGATGCCCTGAACCCACAATGTCACTATATAACCACTCTGTAGAGTCATATATTACACAAGTTTACAAATTAAATTGCCACAAGAAAATAATAAGTAAATGCTCCTCAGAGCTTACTACGAGCGGAAGTCTTAATAACGGTAAAGTCACAAAATTGGCTTCCTATCGTAATGTTACCAGCACACAACCTTAGCTTCAGCCACAATCACCCTGACCTGCAGGATTAACCCCTACACTATTGAATAGTGCACTGGGTTACCACACAACAAACCCGGTAAGCTTATGAAAGCTTGTATGAGTAAACTCAAAACCACAAAGCAGAAATACATTCTTAAGTCACCTCAACCTAAACAACGATATACACATAACTCACACCTACAACCATCAATTTCATTTCCTTCCATATCGTGCTAACATAAGTCAACTCGTGACTAAAGCCTCATGCTCAGATTCTCAACCTAACCTCCAATTACCAAATTCAGTCAAACAAGACTTCTTCAAGCAATGTTTGATGCCATTCTAACGTACTACGGTGAATTCCAAAATCACACTCATTCCCTCTTCACTAGAAGCATTTGTCATCAACATGAGGTCAAAGGTGAAAATCAATTAATCACCTTCCTATCTTCCCCACAGAGCACAATCGTCACCACTATGACCTTTAAAATAAATCAAATCATCAATCAATAAATCAAGAAGAAAACAATGAAATCACAATTCAAAACAAGGCAATCACAATTCAAAACAAGCAAAACAATTTATGGTAACCCCTGCATATAGTTTAGCTCTTGAGGTTAAATTAAGTCAAGCAATTCAAGTCATAGTAGTTATCGTAACCCCACGCTCTAAAGTCCGTAAGTAGCCCTAACCATCACATCAGTCTTCTCGATCATTGTTAACTTAATAACAATTCAATTCCGCTACCAAGCAGTCATCACACTGATCATCGCACAGATTCTACAGGTCATCACACAGATAGCCATCATCCAACTAATCATCACACAGATTCTGCAGGTCATCACGCACAGATTCCACCAGTCATCACACAGATAACCATCATCCAACTTATCATCACACATATTCTGGTCATCACACAGATAACAATGATCCAACTGATTATCACACAGATTTCTCCGTGTCATTACACAGATAACAATTATCACAAAGATTCATCACACTGATTTCAACGATTTATTACACAAATATTCCTACACAAGCTGTACATGACAATCATCACAATATTTATCACACTGATTTCAATGATTCATTACACAAATATGCCTACACAAGCTTTACATGGTGCTTATCACAAAGATTCATCACACTGATTTCAACGATTCATTACACAAATATTCCTACACAAGCTTTACATGACAATCATCACAATATTCATCACAATGATTTCAACGATTCATTACATAAATATTCCTACACAAGCTTTACATGGTGCTCATCACAATGATTCATCACACTAATTTCATGGGTTCATTACATAGATATTTCTACACAAGCTACCATATCTTAAATCACCAATTAAGATGGTCATACTAGACCCATGGTATCTCAACAAATGAGATTCTATTATCACAACTCAATACTCAATTTCACTATTTCCAACGATAATGAACTCATTACGTCCTAATGTCCTATGCTACCCATATCACAACAATTGCACCAATACATATATATTTCACGCAAATATATATGTACGTAGTCATTCACTTAGGAATGCCACTAATACCAACTATAATCATAGTTAACCTAATAACTCAAGATAATATGGTAATCTTGCTCTGTAATAACTGCAATTTCTATTTTAATTTCATGTAATTGTGTTGTACAATTTCACGAATATTGCTCGATAATATTTCATTTTTAGAATTATCGAAGGTTCGAAACGATTGTTTTAATGAAAAGCTCGAAATGCTCGATTCAAGAAATCGACTTTTTATACGTGCAAAATTTGGGAAAACTTCCTTCATGAGAGTTGTAGAGCTCGTCGATACGAGTCCGTGCATATGTTGAACACATTGATCGGATTTTTTTGAATTAGTTATGAATTTAGAAGATATTTCTATTTTGAGTATATATAGAAAAAACCCTAGATTATTTTCGGAAGGTTGCCATTTTGGTCCAGCCTCCCTTTTATTTTCGGAAAGGTTACTGTTCATCATCTTCAACCTCTCTCTCCTTCGTCCGACACCGTCCGAGAAAGAGAACAATTTTCTCCAAGCTTGTTCTCTCTCCACATGCCATCAATCTACCCCAGACCACGTCCCACGCCTTCGTCTTGAGCTGCTCTACCTGCAGGATGGTGTCTCTTCCTCCGTCACGGCCTCCAGGTCCAGCAAAATCGATCAAACCAGTCGTACCTGAAAACGGACCAAACAGACCTCCTCGTGCTTTCGGCAACCAAACCACGTGAAACTTCTCCCTCTACATCGACTCCACCTCCTGAAGATTCCAGAGGCAACTTCACACGACTGCGTGGCCTGTGGTGGTGGCTAGAAGCCAGCCCCGATCTGATCGAACGGAACTTTCGATCCGAATATCTCGAGCTGTAGACCTCTGTTTCTTATAATTCTTGGCCTGGTGAGTTCGCCATGAAGTTCTGAACAAGTTTCCAGAAGAGATCGAGGCATGAAGTTGCAATTTTTACATCGAAATCAAGCTTGCCGGTTTCTGGGTATTGTCCGACCACCCAACTGTTTTTGGTACGTTTCGGTCTCTTCCCGTTATTTTCTGGTCTTGTGCTAGTTATGAAAGTTGCTCAAAATGATGAAATGAAGGGGAGAAGCTCAGCCCCGACACCATTGGTGGTGGTCGGCGGTGGCTCTGCCACTAATTCTGGAGGCCCTTTCTGGCCACCTCCGGAGGTCTAAAATATAGTTTCTATGCATTTTAAGATTCTACGTTTCAATACGATCATTTTGGCATATTGTACGCATTTTTCGGACATCGTATGATTTAGTTATGAATTTTTAGATTTCGATCGATTTCGATCGTTAAAATTGTGATATGTGAATTTAGGGTGATCTGTGAATTTAGGACCATCTGATGAACTTATAGTTTTGATATGATGATCATATGACTGTCCCAGTGGCTTTGTGTGGTCATGGGTGAAGATCTGACCGTTGGATCTTCGTATAATTGCAAAACGGTGATTTGGGAGGCGATTCGTGAGAATCCGTCCGTTGGATTTGCTTATAATTTAGAATCCGAACGTAGAATGGTAGTTTAAGTACGTTTTGAATTAGTGGCTAAATACAAGTTACATTTGATAAGGTGATTGACGGGTTGTACTTGGGTGAGCTGTTTCGGTGTGGTTTTATATTTTAATTGAAGACGCAGCGGGAGTCTCGAGGTGAGTAAAACTCACGTGGTTCATATTACGAACCGAGTACTTTAAATTATTTTTGGTAATTGTGTGAACAATATTTATGGATTAAATATTTGCTTTTAAAATCATATGAACTTGATCAACTACGGTCCATAGGTAAGTAAAATGAATTTTAATTATACAAATGAATTTTAATTATACAAATGAATTTCACGATTTTCTTGTGTGAACTATAGATGATATTAGTGGTCATTCTTGAGTGGATGATTACGTATATATATATATATATATATATATTTACGTGGAATATATATATTGATCGGTGTGTTATTGAGTGATGATATGATTGAGTTGGAATGATGATTTGGACTATATTTCAAATGCTTAAATTTCATAATAATAATATTATGTATGTTGGATGAGTTGATTTCATTGTGTGAAAACATTTTGTTGTACTAATTATGGATTTAGGGTCAACGTAGTGACCGGTATGGGGGAATCGGACGCTCTAATCCTAGGTGGATGATATGGTTGAGTAGTACGAGTATCGAACGTTCTAAATATGTATATAAGTATACATATTGATGAAATACGATAAAGATAAATATGTCGGATGCCATAACCTAGGCCAGGTGAAGGGCTACGATTCAGTTAGAGCTCTAGTCTGTCAATACCGTATTTTTATAAATACGATTTCGGGGTTTTGAGAAAAAAGATGTGTATTAGGGTTTTGTGTTGATTTGTGATTTGGTGATTAATTTGAGATTGTTGGTTTCTTGTGAATGTAGAAATTGTTGAGTGTTGACTTGGGTGAAAATAATTATGATTTAATTAAACAACCGTTCTTTCCTTTTACTCATACGAGCTTTCAAAAGCTTACCGGATTTTGTATTGTTGCAATCCCGATACACTATTCAAATTGTGTAGCGGATATTCCTGCAGGTCAGGTTAGCCAAGGAGGTGACCGTGCTGTTTAGTTGTTGCAGCATTTATTTTTATTTCATTTGAATTGTGAGGTTTGTTATGCTCATTTAGAGGTTTACAATTTATTTTGTGAGTGAGTTATAATAATTCACCGCTATTAAATTCGGTTTTGAAATTAAATTGTGTGGTGAGGTTGTTAAGCAAAGAAATTTTCAGGATGGTTATTTTAAGTTGTAGTAATTCATGTTTCGGATTTTGAATTTTTTTATTCTAAAATTCGGGGCATGACATGCTCATTGAATATCGATCGACAATATGGTAATCTTGCTCATAACGAATATCGATCATGCTCATAATGAATATCAATCATGTTCATAACAAATATCGTGAGATTTACTCACCTTTGTATCCTGCTGCTTCTTTACACGCTAACCAAAACAAGCACAAATGGCTGCAATCCGTTCGACACAAGTCCGACAAGCACCTAAACACATAGGGTCACGATTTAGTGCACGAAATACAAAGTGATTAAAGTTTAGAACCCCCAATTTGAACTAAAATCCCCAAAAGTAAAGTCAATCGAGGCGGAACTTCATCCGAAACCAACCAACGTCTCCGGAATACTTCTACGATTTTTATATCAAAACCACAAGTCAATCGAACGCTCGAATCCTCACGGATCGAATAATTGAACAGTTCAAAACCGTAAAAATCATAACATATTCATACGATCTCCAAAAATTACGTATTATATATCAAAACGCTCGTATCGACTAGTAGATGATATAAAACCAGTAAATATCCCTTACATGGTCGGAAGGCCACTAAAACGCCACCACAGTTGGTGGCACAACCACCACTGGCCAAAACTCAAAACTATCTTAATCCAACCGTCCAAAATGTCAAGAACATTAAATAGAACAACTTTAATACCTGAGGTTCAAGGCAACTCAGCCTTGATCAGTCTATATCAAGTCACAAGTCGAGATCATATTGTTCACCTAGTGTTGAACCACTTCCCAGGCAAATCGCTCCAAACAACCACCAATGATCGACAGAGGAGGCTGCCACGAGCTCCACAAGCTTGATTGAAGCCCCGCTGTCATTGGAGATCGGAGAACCAATCGGGTCCAACTGCACTCAAAAATCGCCACCTTCCAGCACCGTACACGGTGTAAATGGTCGCTAGAGGATGCCATAAGGAGGAGTGCACGGTGAAGGCGAAGAAGTTTGTCCAAGTTTAAAGGTCGGACATCGCCGGAAAAGTCGGGTCAGATAGGCCAGGTACGGGTTAGGTCAGTTAAAAATCAGGCGAGAGAACAGAGCGTTTCTGGGTTTTTGGAAATGGAAAATTTCCAAAAATATAAATAGTAATTTCCAAAAACAAAAACTCATATTTATATAAGGGCTAAATACTGGTTACCACCCTGTGGTTTAGGTCCAAAATCAATTCAGTCCCTGGACTTCTAATTTCATCAAAAACACCCATACACTTTCAATTTTGACCTATTAGATCAAACTATAGGTAGTAATTTGATGAAATTAGAAGTTTAGAGACTGAATTGATTTTGGACTCAAACTATAGGGTAACAATTTGTATTTAGCCCTTTATATAATTTTCCCAATTTTCAATCGCTCATAACTTTCTCATACGAACTCCGATTTTCGCGTTCTACATTTCCACGAACTCATATCGATGCGCTCTATTACTTTCGTGAAGGAAGTTCTGGAGAATCCCAACGTATAAAAAGTCAACCTTTGCTCCCCGCCCCCCACCCCCCCCCCCCCCCCCAAACCACCACCACCTAAAACCATACTTTTCGAATAACAATTAGTCTGAAATACTTCTGCTCCATCCATGAGCCACGAAATCATTCAATAATCACTAATTAAATTTCAAAAAACCTCAAAAAATAATAACGAATTTCCGGGGTACTACAACTAATTAATTCCGGCCACCACTGACTAATTTGGACCGCCTCCGGCCAGTAACAACCATCGCTAGCCATCCCAATTTTCTGACTACCCTCCGACAACTTTCAGGTTATTTTTCTTATGACTTTTCCTGCAATTTTAGTGGTATGTTTTAAAAGTTTCCGTTTTTGAAATTTTTATTCTTTTTCCCCTCTTTTTCTTCAGGGACTTGCAACCTCCCTTCTTCTATCCTCCTTTCTTCTTCATAGGGGAGACCTAATTAAGCCGAACTGTGGGGGTTCGTCCTATCTCCAAGTTTATGATCGACCACTTACGTCATTGTTTCGATCTAATCTAATATCTCTTGGAATCGAATTTGTTGGGAGCGATTACGCTAAGAATTCTCAATTTCTTGGAAGCAATTACCCTAAGAAATTTCTATTGTTTTCGTGGTAACTTTTTCTGATCCGAAACTAACTTTTTTTTTCTTGTTCTCTTTTCAGGATGAGTAACCTGAACAAACTAGACTTTGCTCTATTCGGAACAACTGGTTTTGGATATCACAAGTGGGTTCATCATGTCAGCCAGCGTATCAAGGTCGAAGGAAACTTTATGCACACCAAACATAGGAAATGAATAAATTTTCTTTTCCAAGCTCTCAATTTCGTGAATCGAATGAGGCCTTAGGGGAGTGAAATTCACACTCTCCATTTTACATTCTGCACTCCCACTTAGTGAAATCCCACTTTTGCCCCAACACTTGTGCAATGCTACTTTCTTCACTCTCCACTTCTACCATAACCTTACCATAACTTCTTCGTGGTAAATTCTGTCTTCTCTTATAACATATAAAAGAGTGACAGATCACACTGCCAGACTAGCTCATGCAAACCAAAGTGGGATTTTGGGTATGATGCAGACCTAAAAACTATTATTATCTCAAACCACCATCAAAGGACTTTTGTTAAGCTTTTGATTCAAGTACGAACAAACTTGCCCCAAATTCTAGTTGTTTTGTATGAAACCCATTCCTTGATTCTCTTTTCCAGTTAGTAACTTGGTATGCAGTATGACATAAACACAGAAACCCAATAAATTTTTCAACACAAACTCAATCTTTTTTACTTTCAATACAATCAATGACGCAGTCGGAAGTAACCTAGGTTTACAAGCAATAAATCATAAAAAGATAAATCTGGAGTCCACCAAAGAATTTGAGAAAAAACTCTCATTTTATTAAATTTGATATGGTAAAACTAATTTTAATACAAAGCATGACGGTGCTTATATAAACATCCAAGACCTAAAATCCTAAATAATCTAAAATTAGACAGAAACTAAGAACCTAAGATAAAAAGAATTCTAAAAAGAATATAAAACTAGGCTAAAAATATTAAATCCCGAATCGGATAACTAAAATGATATATTTTGGCATAAATCTAATAGGGCTCACTATAGTGAGTCTTGAAGATCTCGTCGTTCCTATTTTGGAAATTATCATGTGTCTCAAATAGACATTCTGGCCAAAAGTTGATCCCAACCTGATTCACAATTAAGACCTGACTTTTTGCACGAGTAACTCGAAAAATTCAAAACCAAATCTTCTTCAATATTCTAGTGGCTTGTAACGTTATTACGCGTGAGTTACCTATTTTCCAATCACTCTTCTTGATTCTATGCCACTTCTTTGCTTTTATGGTTTTCCGGCTAAATTGGATCCTTTCTCGTCCTATATCAATCAACAGCTTTTTAAAGCTCCAACTCAATGATGCAATAAAAGCTTGAACCTTGTAAACCCAATAGATCAAATTGAAATTTACAATGCTGGAAAGGAAAAGAGGATATCTCTCTCCCGGAGATTCGTTGTGTGAAACAAACCATAAGAAGAGAGTGAAAAGAAAAAAGAAGAAGAAGAAGAAGAAAAAAGACCTCTCACTGTGCGAGTCTTCAATTGCATGTAATCTGTATCATAACCTTCGATAGCAAGAGAAGTTGGCAACCAGTTTTGAGGACCAACACTTTCCTTCTCTTTGGTAGGAAATTTTGGTGGTATGTTTGCCGCATAATTTGGAGAGCAAAGTGTTTAATGTTATTGACTTGAGAGCAAATGTGAAAACTCAAGTTTCAAAATATGAATGGTAGTGCAGAATGTAAAAATGAGAACGTAGATTCCACGCCTCTTTAAAAAATTTCTTTTTCTTATCCCAATTATTGGCTAAAGAAACAAGTGTTATTCATTTGATATGTGAAACATGGCACCATCATCAGTACGTAGACCAATTTGAGATGGTATAAGTAGCTGCCTAGCCATTACTGATTCTTAAATATTGAAGTGGTCACTTGGGTCAGCCATGCAAAACTGAAATTGATTTCTTAATTTTAGTATCACAATGTGGTGATTGTGGTCCTTCTAATCAATGCCATTGATTACTAATCCATGGAAGACATGAAAGGCTTTTGCAGCAAAACAAAAGTCCAACTCCTTTCTGCAGAGGGAAGAAGAAGAAGAAGAAGAGGCAGTCAAAGAGGTTGAAAGCAGTGAGAGCCCCATCATCATTTGGCTGACAATGTTCTGTGAACTCTTGGAGCACCGTGCGGCCACGTTTTGGTAGCCAAACCCGAGAGTGTGAGCAAAATGATTGAGTTGAGTTGAGGTATTCGATCCCTTGGTTTGCACAATCATCATCATCATCATCAATCTCATGGGTCCTCTTTCATTTTTTGACATAATAATCGTATAAAAATATGATAACCACGTCTGAAAGATCAATCATTTTACTAACAAGTTTGTCCCGTCGACTCTCTATTATCGTTATGTGAATAAGTTTAAAGAGTATACTATATAAAGTATAAAAATATATATGTTTCTTGTTTACGTGTTGATATATGATTCGTCTGACTAATGAGATGATATAATCTCTTTATAAAAAAAATTCTCCTACACACCACTAAATATTGATACAAAAGTGTAAATTATGTTCAAAAAATAATAGACTGGTCATATACAGTGATACGATTGATCATTCGATATTTCGAGAAGTCCCTTCAAGAACTCTCCCATACAATTATTGCGAGATTTTGGATCAATGGTAGACCAGTCTCCCATTACCTGAAGTTTGTCTATATTATAAAAAGTTGGTTAACATTTAACGTATTAGTGCATCAACACACCGAAGAACATCAATACACAGAAGAAATCTATGATCTTCAAGGATTTGAAGCTTTTAATTTGACACTACATCTGCCTCTTCTTCATCTCATTCATGCCACATATACAAACAAGGCCTCAGCACCAAACTCTCTCTTTGTCCTTGTATGTTTGATTGAAGAGTGTGAAGTTAGAGGTTGGTATAGTATGGGAGAGGTATGTGTGCCTCGGCTTCCGTATGAGGATAAAGCAAAGCTTCATCTTAATCTAAAGATCTTGGAAGTTTCTCATTCGTTTGGCTAGTCAACAATGATAATCCAAAATAGGCTTCCAATCAAAAATGCAAACTCATCATCGATCTTTCAATCTCCTTCGCAATTTTGGCTTTCACGATCTTCATAATGATTCATGGATCTTGATATGATAGAAAGTCCTTACAGGAGCGAGTGTAGAAGTTTGACCTTTGATCTTTTTAAATCGTACATTCAGTTTGGATCTGTTATTAACTAAGACCTCTCGTTTAGTTAGCAAAAATGAAAGTAATTCTTTAGTCTTTCTCATAAAAATGAACGTTAAGATTATCATGAAGTTTTCATTCCAATATCCGGTGATGTTGGAAAAGTTGTTTGAACAGCTTATAATTAATGCAAGAAAATAATACAAAATAAGTAAGTAAATGCAGCTCATTTTTTTCCTTCTATTGACAAATTTTTTTCTTTCCTTGTGCTTACAAACACAAGAAATGAATAAATTTCATATCCCACGTTCTCAAATCCATAAACCAAACGGGACTTAAATTTATCCGCCTTTTATTTCTCAAATAACTCAAATGTTGTCGGTCGTCTTCAAAAACTCTCATTGAGTGAGCTCCACACTTATTAATGAGCAGAAACATCCTTTTTTTTTTTTTTTTTCAGCTGCGCGGGCTGTACATTCATGCATTGAGAAGGAGATAGAGGTGACGTGAAGCCAATTTCAATGGATTTGTACTTGTAAGAAGACTTGCACGAGTTCTCTAAAAGAAGAAGAAGTCGTCTTACACGAATCTAGCAAGGTATGTCGGTGTCGGTCACGGCATGCGTATTTGTCCTAAACTGCAAAGAGAATGAAAGCCCCTGGTTCACTGATAACTCAAACTATTACATCACCAATTATTTGTGTACTTCTATATTAAAACTAGGGTTGGTTTTAGATTACTACAGGTTCTGTATTATTTTGTTGCTACTTATTTAACAGATTAGTAGTTAATATTGAGAGGTTAATGAGACCACGAAATGAAAATATAAGAATATTTCTTGATAATAGCTCCAAAACACATGCTAATTGAATGAAAGCAGTTCAAAATCGTAAATAAGATAAAGGGGAGGGGGAGCTAATAACATTTAATTAGTATAAAAAAATTTCAAAATTTGAAATAGAATCAAACGTTACGATAATAAAATGGTAATACATGATTATTGAATGAAGTAGTTCAAATTAAAAATAACATAAAGGGAAGCGGGACCAAGTAACATTTATAGTATTAAAAAAATCAAACTTTGAAACATAATCTACATTTTACCACACATGAAGCACATGATAATTGAATTAAAATAGTTCAAAATTTTAAAGAACATAAAGAAGAGGGGAAGCAAATCACATTTATGAAGTATAAAAAAAAAATTACATTTACAATCAAACATTGCGGTAAAATACAACATGAAACACATGGTAATTGAATGAAGTCTTTCAAGTTGTGAATAACAGAAAGGGCAGGGAGACCAAGTAACATTTATAGTATTAAAAAAAGAATCACACTGAAAAACATTATCAAACATTGCAGTAAAAGACAGTTTTACAATTACCGAATGTTTTTTGCCTCCATAATGTTTTTTGCCTACCAAAACTATCATTACAATTTTACAATAATTTAACATTACCCATAACTATAATCTATATAAAAACAAAAATTCTCCTATGATATAAATCATTTATTAATATAATTTTGATTCATGAATATTAGTAAATAATACCCATGAAACTGTGGTAAAAAATGAGAAATGGAACTATTATGGTGGAGGTTTGTCTCATTCAAGATCCCTGTTGTTGGGGTTCCAAGCAAATCTGAGGCTAATCCAAATGGGCTGTAAAGGGGCTCACTTGGTTGGTGCGCAATAAATTGGCCACAGCATCATTGATCTTGTCACCCACACGTGTGGTCTCGTCCACCCAGTACACTCTCCTGCCTGCAATGATTGGCGCACGAGCGGCTCGCTTTCTGTGCTGTTTACGGGTGGTGTAGTCATTATTATCTCACTCTCTCTCTCTCTCTCCTGTTTTATTGAAGATCCTGTATTCCATCGTCGTTTAAATATCTAAGCACATACTATTAGAAGAAAAGAAAAAATATAATTGAGACGTAATATAGTTATTGTAAGGGTGTAAAATAAAATTTGAAGAGTCTTGTAGAATCGTAATTTTTTGAAATTGAGCTAAACTCAAAGACGTTTACATTTTTTTTTCTTTGAGAAAGAATTAAAAATCTCCATTAAGTTAGACACTTCTCTATCGTCTCTAGAGTAAATAGATTTCCACGATTTGTCGATTTTATAAGCACGGAGTGAGATCTTTTTGCTTACATGGGTTTTTTCTTGTGTATATTTTTCTTTCATCTGTTTATGAGAATTAAGAAGGAATTTGATATGTTTTCCATATTATTATCGCTCTAGATTTGTTTTGATACTCTTATATCATTCTCTGATTTTGTTGTACTTTTTGTGTGTTTTATTTACGAGGTAATGAGAATCTATTTTTCGTTATTTGCTTGATACTCTGTTTTGTCTATTAGTAAAAGATGTACATATTTTGGAAAAGATATGTAGTATTGGTAGACGAGTATTCACATGAAGCACAATAGAAATTAAAAAAAACCTGAAGCAGAATAATGCATAGGATTATATATTGTAATTAAGGACCCTTTCACACTCTAAAAAATTTATTAACTATAACTATTTGCTAAGAAACAACATATCAAACAGATCTCTAAGTTGTCATCATTAATGCAATAGAGGATCTCCATCTAATGTTGTTTATTGTAAATTTATATGTTGTTGCGTGTAAAAGAATAATCAATCGTCATATTTGCTTCAAGATAAATGTGTTGTATGATGACTATACAAAAATCATTATAAGATATCCTCAATCTATGGAGCAAATGAGTCATGAAATTTTTCATCTTCGCAATCGACATAGAAGAGAGCAATCAACACTATGTTTCATAGCTTAGAAATAATTTTATTTTGATTGGTGTATAGTATACCAAAATAGTAACGTATTCTTGGATTGGCCACAATCTAGTAGGACAGTTCAAGGTTCGTTGAGCCCCTTTGATTAATCAGGTATGTAATATAATCTACATTGTATATATATATATACTTATATTATAGAGTTTTGGACTATTAAATTACATACATGAAATACACGAAGCAATTAACTTCCACTGAGCTATACCTCACCTTTCGCTGTCTTCATATGAACACAGAGTAGCTGGGATCCGATGAATATGGGTCGTATCCATAACAAGAAATTAGAATTTTTTTCTCGAATTATTTAAGTCTCTATATCAAAACCTTAATCTCATTTTTTGATTATTAGATTGTGCACAAAGAAAATGTGATACAATTTACATTAAATTAGGGATGAAACTACAAATAAGCTAGGAGCATGCAAATTATAGTTTAACTATCGGTGATGTTTTGACTTGGTTTAAAAAGCCTCGAAATATTATCTAACTTTTTAGAGAAAAATGTCAAAATCTGACTTTTGTTTAATTTTTTTTATATTTTTTATACGAACATAAGGCATGGAGGGTGCAAACTATAGTTTATCTGTATTAAAAAAAAAAAAAATACCCAAACCATATGAGTAGTTTTTTTTTTTTTTTTTGTGAGAATAACCATATGAGTAGCTGGTCTCTCTTGTATTGTAGAAAATTTGTCAATTTTTTTTTTTGGATAGTGCAAATAGCTAGTCTACTACTCCCAAATTTGATGTTTAGCTACATTAATATGCTTAGGAGAATCAATTTGTCTATCATAGGGTTAAAAAAAAAAATTGTAATCGAAGCAAGGAGCATGCAAATTATAGTTTAATAATGGGGTTTTGACTTGGTTTAAAAAAGCCTCAAAAAAAAATATATATATATATATATATTCAGAAAAAAATATCATGATCTTTCTATTTCGCATCAAAAACAGAAATGCACTTTGAATTAAGATTTAAAAAAAAAAGTATATGAACACAAGGTATGTAGCATACTATGATAGTATAATTTATAGCCCTAAAAAGTTGGTCTATTATATTGTAGAGAAATTTTTTTTTGGTAAGTAAAATGGTGGTCGGGTGGGACTACCATTCCAGGGCCAAGAGCATACTGGGTAAGACCCCTCCCAATAGGATGTTTTTCACATGCGGATGATCAAACCAATGACCTCCTTACTACCAGGAGTATCACCGCAGCGTCCGCTCAACATGCAAGACCAACCTGCTACCAACTGGATCAATGTTTCCTTCTGGGTAAAGCAGATAGCTAGTCGCATAGTCTGCCACTCCCAAATTTGACGTGTTGCTCCCTAAGGCAAACCAATTTGTTGGTTGCATTCTAAAGCTTTTATTATAAAAAAGAAACGTCAATGCATTAATAGTAAATGAAGTTAATGTTACACAATAACTCACCCGAATAACTGAATTATGATAAAAATGAGCCATGAATAGAAAATCCTAAAAGAAACCCTAGATTCTCTTGGATAACATTACCTTAGAGTGAAACTCCAAGTTGCTAGTAACATGAAGCTATCAGGAGGCTCTAAACACAGTCAAAAACCTTTTCCACTTTATTCATGTTCCCATAAACCCTAGTCCCCCATCCAAAGACGAACAAGAGCCTAGCTTTTCGACGGAAGCCCCTTGAATTCCAAATAACGATACAAAAGTGAGTGGATTTAAACACAAGAACCCACACAACACCAACAAGTACAATGGTGCAAATCGCTCCAATTATAGGAGATGACTCACTCATCTTGCATCAGTCAATGGATTTATAACCTAATATGTCTAATCTTTGAGGGAAGACCAATAAAACTCATGCAAGTGCTTCATTTATCACAAGGGAAGACATGTATTAAACAATATAAATGAGTACTTTATTTTGAAAGTTAAATGAGCGACTTGCAATTTTGCATGTACCGTTGCGGGCCTCCACTAGAGTTTCTTCTAGCTTCGTCTTGCTTACGCATAGTTGCTCACATTCGAACCTTTCTCACACATATAGATAAGGACATATTGTTACTCTATTTTTTATTATTAATGAAGTAGAGAGATTCGCACTTGAGACTTTTTACTAACTTTTTAATTAATATAGTTGGCATAAAATCATATTGATCATCTGCTATTTTGAAAATTCTCCCACAAGTGATCTTTATGTGCATTTTAGATTTATAAGGCAAATACAATTTCTGTTTTTAATTTTGAGAGAGTGTTCAGCGGACCAACGTGTACTTTGAACTAATAGAAATGAATAACAAAAAATTAAAAAATTAAAAATTAAAAACATAACAGAACACGCTAGATATTGTGTTCAGATATAGAGCAGCATACAGTCCAGCAACAATGATCTCCGAGACCATTTCTAGCTTGTGCAGAGTAGTCAAAGCAATTAATTTGACCAGAATAAATGTGTTGATATTGATGCTGCGCAGGAGCAGAGGCGCAGCAGCAGAAGGAAAATCACCTTTTGGTTTGTGGGAGCAGAGAGCTTTCAGAATCAGCAGCACATTGGAATCGAAGAAGAATGGTATGCGAGGGGAGCCTCAATTACTACTGTTTATTTCTTCAAGGCTCACATCACTATGCGTTCTGTCTTCTCTCCCCAGCATAAGCATGTTTCTCTGCAATCCATGAACCGAGGACAGCACATCCATGTTATATCCCTGAACTCGGAATTCTTCTTAATGTTTTTGTTGTAGATGGAAGTAAGATTTCGATAAAATGACTCAAAAAATAGATATTTGGATAATTAAAGAGAAAAGGAAGTGGGTAGGTGTACTTTTATCCTATCAAAAAATATAAATTCTCAAATCAACCGCTATACTATTTTAATTTCGATACGATTGTTATATGATGAGATGCCCTTATGCTACTATTATAGGTCAAACCATAACAATTCCTTACGTCACACTGCCATTACTTCTTTTCGATGAACATAATCGTTTGACTGATTAATATACCAGAGTACGTGTCATGATGACGCATATGATTATTGCAAGGTCATATCATATATGATCATCCAAGTTTTTACTCCACACATTCATACTCATTGAAGTTTCTTACCCAAAATTTCTCACTGCATTTATTGGAGGTTAATTGACAATTACAAATAAAATAAAATGTTGGTGAGCTATGATATGTTGGTAAGTTATAATTTCAACATTGTAATGTCATAGCTATGTTTGATTTTCACTTACATATGTAAGGGTAGGGTGTTAAAAAAAAAAAGATAATTAAAAGTAAAATCAAAATTGTTATCTTATTTGAGAAACTATTGTTTTCTATAGGATATTTCATAATCTTCTTGAATATTAAGACTGTAGAGCACCGTAAAACTTTCGACTTTTTCACTACCCTATTGAGTGTGAAACTCAAAACTCGATTTCATTCTCCGCTGTTTTCGCTCAGAAGACAGAAGAAGAAGGCTTATAAAAGGGACCTTGGCCTCCATGCTTTTCATTAACGATTTTGGTTTCATTCATAAGAACAACCTTGCTTATTCTTAAGCAACTTTTTGAAGCCAGCTACCTCCTTTTCAACAGGTGTGTAGAGGGGCTTCGGAAAGCAGATTACTGATTATCCACCTTTGCATATATAAAAACAGCTAAGCAAACCAAATTTCCCACAGAGAAAAACACAAGGGAATGCCAGCCTCCATGTCTGACTCAGAGCTAATCCTCTGTGTTCTTCCCTCAATCTTAACTCTATTCCTCTTTCTCATTCTCATCAGAAGAAAGAAGCAGCAACACCAAATCAGAGGACTCAATCTCCCACCAGGAAACATGGGCTGGCCTTTTGTTGGAGAAACCATAGGCTACTTGAAGCCTTACTGTGCAACCTCTACAGGAGAATTCATGGAGCAACATATTTCAAGGTAAATCAGCAAAGACCCAGAAACCTAAAAGCCTCTTATATCAAAACCCATGTTTTGTTTTGTGCACTAAACAAACTTATATCCTCTACTTAAATCTGCAGGTATGGGAAAATTTACAAGTCCAGTTTGTTTGGGGAGCCAACTATAGTTTCAGCTGATGCAGGGCTCAATAGATTCATACTACAAAATGAAGGCAGATTGTTTGAATGTAGCTACCCAAGAAGCATAGGAGGGATTCTTGGAAAATGGTCTATGTTGGTTTTAGTGGGTGACATGCATAGAGATATGAGGAGTATATCCCTCAATTTCTTAAGCCATGCCAGACTCAGAACCCATTTGCTGAGAGAAGTTGAGAAGCATACTTTGCTTGTTTTGGGGAGCTGGAAGGAGAATTCTGTGTTTTCAGCTCAGGATGAAGCTAAGAAGGTGAGTAAAAAATTTTGTGAATTAATGAATGAATGCTTGCGATTCAAGAAAAAAAAGGTAAGAGGTTAATCGGGTTAATGAAAAAGTGATTGCAGTTCACTTTCAATTTGATGGCCAAACACATCATGAGCTTGGATCCTGGAGAACCAGAAACAGAGCAGCTCAAGAAATTGTATGTTACTTTCATGAAGGGTGTGGTTTCTGCTCCATTAAATTTACCAGGGACAGCTTACAGAAAAGCCTTACAGGTAATTTATATTTTCACATTGGATTTTCACCTCCTAACAAAGCTTTAATCTTATTTCTCTCTCTCTCTTTTTTTCAATAATTATACCATTGGTTCATCACAGTCTCGATCAACCATTCTGAAGTTCATTGAGCGCAAAATGGAAGAGAGAGTGAAGGAGGGAAGTGAAAACATAGGGGAAGATGATCTTCTTGGATGGGTTTTGAAGAATTCAAATCTTTCAAAGGAGCAAATTCTTGACTTGATACTGAGCTTGCTCTTTGCTGGTCATGAAACTTCATCAGTCTCCATAGCTTTAGCCATCTACTTCTTGCCTGGCTGTCCTAATGCAATTGAGCAGTTAAGGGTAAGAATATATTTTATTACTCGTAGCTGGACAAAAAAAAATTCTGGGTTTTGATTCAATTTGTTTTCTATTTAATGGCTTTTTCTTTTGTTCTGCAGAAAGAGCACATTGAAATTGTCAAAGCCAAGAAGAAAGCAGGAGAGACAGAGTTGAAGTGGGATGACTACAAAAAGATGGAATTCACTCAGTGTGTAAGTAACTAAAAGCAAATTAATTTCTGAAGTTCAAGTTCTTTTTATTAAATTACATTAAAAATTCTGCGTTATTAGTTTGTAAACTAAAATTATGTGGATCTATTTTTTTATGTGAAGGTAATAAGTGAGACACTTAGGCTCGGGAACGTGGTGAGGTTTTTACACAGAAAGGCACTGAAAGATGTAAGGTACAAAGGTGAGTGTGTTGAGAAGAATTTGGTGCAAGAGTAGGGAGTTGGGTCCATAAAAGTCATCTGAAAATCTGAGGCTGCTTTAGTATATGTTGAAACTGAACTTCTTTTTTCGTGGGTGTTTGAAACTTTGAAAGGTTATGACATTCCATGTGGGTGGAAAGTGCTCCCGGTAATTGCAGCCATGCATTTGGATCCTTTGCTTTTTGACTACCCTCAACACTTCAATCCATGGAGATGGCAGGTCAGTCATACCTAGCTTGCTAGCTTTGGTCTTTGATAATACAACTTGCCCCTCATAATCATGATCATTTTTTATTCTCTTTAGCCGCAACTTGGTTTTTATTTTGACAATGTTTGAACTTTTAATTGTTTAATTCTGTTTGAAAAATAAAATAAATTAAGACATGTTTGCTCTGTGTCTGAGCGAGCTAACAAAACGTCCAGTTTTATTACCCTATCTTAAATTTATACATTTAGTGATTTATGTTTAGATAGTCGGACAAAATGTTTAATGCCCTATCAAAAGATATCTTAAAATCTTTAATTTTTTTTTTAATGAAAGATGAAGGTGAAATTTCAGAAATACAACTACTAAAAAGTGTAATATAGTTTTATATGAAAAAAATATAAAAATTCTTTGTTAGAAGGTAAGGTCCCTATTGTGTTTAGGGTTACTCTTACGGGACTCACAAACCAGCCGTTGGTCGTGGACCCAATTGGATGCTTCCCAATGTTTGCCCATTTTTACGATATGGGGGATCCAAACTTTCTATTCCTCATCCTGCTTGTAGATTTTTAGTTTACAATTAAGCATTAGTCAATATCACGTATAGTGTTGGATTAATGTCATGTCACATTGGTGTGTTTCCCTTTTGTTTTATTACTTCTCGACTTGTAACTTGAGAGCTATATCCTCATGTGCATGTCACTTTTGGGATTGTTTGGTTCGCAGAATTAAGGACTTAGGAAATGAAAGTCATTACTTTCCTTTGTTTGGTAACTACAAACTCTGGAAATATTTTCATGACAGAGGGGAAAGTAAGGGGGACGATCATTCCACTTAGCATGGGATTGATTTTCCCTTCCCATTTCCTAGCATTTATTACAAATTTTTGGACAACAATAACCTCTCTTGATAAAAAATTGATGTACTTTTAAATTTTTATGATGTTGTATTATTGAAACATTGATATATTTTTAATTTTTCTTTCCTGCACCAACCAAACATCGGAAGGGAAATCAAATAGTCTTTTTTGAATATTTTCCCTGCTTTACCAAATAGAGGAAAGAAAACCTGACATGAATTTTAGTTTCCATTCTCTATGGAAAAGACTTCAATAAACCAAACGAGGCCTTAATATTAGAATGATGAATATGTAAGAGAAGATTTTCATGAATCAAATGAGGCCTTAGTAATAGAAGGATGAATAGGTAAGAATCTATTCCTCTTCATAGATAAGGAATCAAATGACTTTAGTTATTGACAATTATTGGAGCGATAGGAAAACGAGTGACGATCTAACATAGGAACAATGGAATTTTAGACAAGACAAACCAAGGAAGATACTTTGCTGAATGCTGACCATACCTGGTCAGCTTTGGCTGACCATAACCACTAAGTGGGAGACACGTGTCCCCCAAGCCATTTAAATCTGCACGCGCTCGATCCCGTCGGTGGCGCTGTGCTTCATGACGGGGATGGAGGTGGAGGAAGCAAGCATAGTACTGCTGTGAAGCAGGGTAGTACCCCGGACGAGGATTTGCCGTTGCCGGAGACGTGCCGTTACCGGAGACAAGTAAGGAGATATCTCGATCCGCGGTGTAGACTTTGATTGTGGGTGCGGTGGTGGTGACTGGAAACCGACGATAGGGAGTGGAGAAGGGGTTGAAGATTAAGGAGGAGGAGGAATGAGGTTTGGCCGTTTGGGGATGGTCAGCTTGGTCGGGGTGAGCAGCCGATAGGGAATAGAGAAGAGAGAAGGAGAACAGAAAGAGAGGGGCCCAAAAACACGTGTTGGACCCTGAGTGGCGTTGGTCAGGACGGGCTGCCCATGGCTGGTCAGCCTAGTATTGTCCACAAACTAATGGGGTTGCAAAATAGGTCCACATTCTTTTCTTGGAACGAAAACTAAAATACAAAACCAGAATTTTAAAGTTCAGTGCATTGAGAAAACGAGCGGCTAAGGGTACGATACAACTTTTGGGAATTGGGATAGGCACACCAACGGAGTTGTTGCAATTCAGGTTCAACGATCTTTTAGTTTTTTTTTTTTTTTTTTGTTCTTTTGTGTGTAAGATTTTGAATCAAAACTGTACGTTCAAATATAATTCTATTCAAACCAATGATCCCGATTCATATTCTCTGCACAAACGTGTGGCACCAATCGACAATAGACTCAATATTCCATCAATATCTTGGCATCAAAATTAGATAAGGCACAATAGGATGATGGTTGCAAGGGGCAATGGGAATCTCATGGATTTGCTTTTTTCGGATGTTGTCTTGATCAAATCAATCCATGGATTGAAGGTGCAAATGAATACATGGGGTGGGGTGTACGGACACACAGAGTGTGCGTGTGGGGGTGTGGGGAGGGGAGAGAATGGGGTTCGAGATGATTGGAACCCCATGTGGACTGTGGGGTTTCTCACATGCACGTGCATCATCGGGTACTCTTTAATTTGCTCCTAGTGGGTCAGATGCCAAACTGGTCCTGACCAGATTTTATTTTTCCCTTTAGCCCAGAACTGGTCCAGAAAAAATCCCAAGAACAAAGCGGTATCTACTTGGAAAAAAAAGGTTTAGACACCATGAAACTGTTGAGAATACATGCATCCCATATGGAAAAAATAAAATCTTGCATATGGTTTATAAGAGTTTGGGTCACTCCATCCATTGCCAATTGGTTTTGAATGTGAACCCTATATTATTTTATCATGGTATTAAAGTGGGCTACCTATGTGTGCATGACTCACGGCCACATGGACATCACGTCACCTAAAGTTATCCACGTGTATGGCTGGAAAAATGAGACCTTGCATATGGATCCGTTGTCAATTGGTTTTGGATGTGAACCGTAGATTAACCCTAGATTACTTTATTAGATTTATTGGGATCATATCTGACAATGACACTCACTATGACAATGCAAGATAAATTCCATAAAGGCAATACCCTCGTAGCAAGTCTCGTCATTTGGAGATGTGGTATATAATGTGGTCCGTTAATGTAGTATAAAACATTTTTATCGGTATGGGGTATGTAGTAACGGTCGAAGGGATCTGTTGGTCCTATTGTGTTGATTTTATTCGCCTTTTGTTTTAGGGGGTTATGAGTTGGTGATAACGTGTTTGATAAGTTGTCTTAATGAAGCAATCTTAGTTTCATTAAGGAGCAAGCACTAGTCCTTAACATTGTCGCTAATTCTTTGTTCATTATGTTGTGTCTATGATGGTGATCTTGCAGCAAAGCAACGGCACGCGATCTTCTTCATCATCAACATCTTACTCGAGCATGACAAGTAGCAACTTTATGCCATTTGGGGGAGGACCAAGACTTTGCGCCGGATCAGAACTGGCCAAGTTAGAAATGGCCGTTTTCATCCACCACCTGGTCCTCAACTACCAGTGGGAGTTGGCCGATTTGGACGACCAAGCTTTCGCATTCCCATTTGTCGACTTTCAGAAAGGACTACAAATCAGAGCTCAACGCCAAACAAACTTCATATAATCAAGCCATCAAACACCTTGCATGCATTATCTGATTATCCCCATGGAAGCTTCAAAGAACCAACAAACCACTCATCATCATCATCCTCCAATCCAATATGGGATAAGCTTAGATCCGACAGAGAGTACAAAGTAGTTGCTGTAGTACTGGAAGTTGGTTTTGACTTTTAATATGCAGTAGAACATCTTCTTCCAGAGGATAAGTACATATGTAAAAGGAAGATAAAGCCCTCGAGGTACTACTGCAACTACAGGGATGCTTAAGGACCACCTGCTCTTCTTCCAACCTCCACAACCATGCTGCATATATGCACCCACCAACCGAAAAATTATAGGAGATCGATAGAGGAAGTATCTCATGCTCCTCATTGTAAATTAAATTCGAATTGCCTCATCGTCCCTTAGCTTTGGACTTGAGGGTAGTTATTTACTTATAAGTGATATGGTTCTTTTTTTTTTTTTTTTGTTCTTTTTTTTTGTTCCTTTCTGTAAAATTATAAACTTTTATCATCAATATCGTTTCTTAATTCTAAATACATTGTTCAGTTCAGTTTCTCTGTCATCCTAGATTAAGAGTAGAAAGTTGACGATGTTCAACTGTCTAACACTGCATTATAATGAATGTATCTTAAATCGTAAATGTTAATATAGCTCCTAACTTCATTATAATTCTTTGATATTTTTATTTCGCTTTAGCTACGAGCCTACAATACAAAACACATACCAAAAAAAAAAAAAAAAGCCCTAGAATACAAAACTACTTGTAGAGAATATCTTTCACATCGAAATATGTTTTAAGTCTTGACTTGCTTTTGATATATTGAAGATATGCATGAGAAGGACCGAACCAGAAATTTAAGTTGAGAGGGGCTAATTTTACCTTATGATGCTGTCAAGTTTTTCAAAGTTCATATACAGCTTATTGTCATACTTTGACTTCAATGAGTCTGTATGAATTTAATGGCTTCATGCTGCAAAATTATTCTTTTAGCTTCTACATCTACTCCGTGCCCAGGGTAATGGTGCCAATGGCATTAAGATTGAGTCCTTGACCCATAGCCCCAAAATGGGCTAAAATTAGCCCACTCACACCACCAAGAGATTTTTATTCCCACTAACCTCATTTAAAAAAAATAACAATTTTGCCCTCAGACTAATTAAACAATTACACTATACCACACTCATCTCATCTCCCTCTCTGATCGGCTCTCTGTCTCTCTCTCTTCTCTCTCTTTCTCTCTCCCTCCTCATCCCTGATCACGAGCACCATGTCGTGGCCGATAGCGTTGTTTTCATCGGAGGAGGAGGAGGACAAAGACTGATGGATCTCAGACCACCGTGTCCTCGCCGAGAAGCGGCGAGCAGAGGGGGAGTGAGACGGCGGAAGCGACGCCGGTTCTTTGGGTCTAAGCGGAGGGTTCGACAACGGTTTTGCTTCTGATGGTCGTTGGTCCTCTGCGATTGGGGTTCTGCGGATACTAGTTCGATGTTGGTCAATGTTACGTCCCGAACCCAGAATTTTCGATTTTTATTAATTTGACAGTAGATGTCAGTTACACTTAATTTTTACTCCGTTATGTGATTTTAGTGGCCCTAAAAGTTGACTTTTTGTTCGGGTCATAATTTGAGAAAATGTTCTTCATGGAAGTCGTAGAGGATGTTAAACCGAGAACATGCATACGTGGTTCGTAAAAATCGGAGTTAGTATGCGAAAGTTATAAGCGAAAAACTAAATTTACTATTCTGGTTACTGTTCATAGTAAGTTCTTTAAATAGAAAGTTACTGTGGTAAGTTTCCAAATTTGGAAACTTACCCGGCCTTTTCTCTCTCTTCTCCCCCGATTTCTTCCTCCTCCAGTTCGGTCGAATCCTCCTCCTCCCAGTTCCTTCGATTCCGGCCGCCCCACAACGAAACCCAGACGTCCCTAGGTTCGCCTCTTCCTCCTCGTCATGCCCATGGTCGCATTTCACGGTATCTCGACCGAGGAAGCTCGGAATTGAGCCACGAAGTTCACTGTAGCAGATTGGGTTTTTCGGCGATTTCCGGCGATTTCGGTCGTCTCCGGCCACCAAACCGGTGTCGAAGGTTCGGTTTTCTTCACTGATCATTTCCCCTATGGCCTTGTGTCTCGATTTGCTGTGTAGAAGTCGAATTGTTGAATTGAAATTCTAGGGTTCTTGGACAATTTCTGGGTTTGTGTTCATTCATTGATTTCGACTGGTTTTGATTGTTATTTGGATGTGTTGTAGTTGAATGAAATGACCAGTGAGTAGAATTGATGTTGTGGATGAAATTTGGTGGCCATAGGAGGAGGTTGATTCCGGCGAGTAACCGCCACTCGCCGCCACTGTGGGCGGCGCGTGAGGTGGTGTAGGGCAGGTTTCTGACTGTCGTAATTTGGCTATTTAATCGTTGATATAATGTAGTTTCCATATTGGTGACCTCGGATTAACTTCGTGAAGTGTAGATATGGTTTTCGTTATGGTGTGAAATTCATTGATTAATTCACGGATAATCCGTGTACTGGAATTCCTTAATCGGAAACTCAAAGTAAAGAAATGAAGTTAGAAAAGTGAAATTGGAGATTTTTAAGTAAATAATAACAATTGGAATATGGTTTGGTTTTGGTGGATTTAATTTTATCCGTCCTATACTTATTGGTTTATGAACGTTATATTGTACAGGACGTGAGGAGGATTCGGATCGACGACAAGCTTAGCCGTATACGGTGAGTGGACGTTTGATTTTAAAGTCATGCATGCAATTAAATTTTCTAAGTTACGAAATTATTTAAAGTATTTGTTATTTAATAAGCATATTATTCGATTTTTGATTATGAAATTAGTTATGGTTCAAATTGCCGATTAGAAGTGGTTATGTTCCATTTCGAACTTTTTATTAGAAATAATCTTCGATAAGATTATTTCTGAAAATGGAAGTATCATTATTTATTAATATATTCGGATTTCTCGAAAAATCTTCGGAAAGGGAATATTTCTTCGAGATTATAAACTTACATTATTTTAGTATATTGATTCATAATTTTGAATCATGTTGGCGTGCGGGGTCACGTCGTTGGACTAAGTTCTTTCTTGTGAGACTTCGAGGAAATCTCACAAATTCTCGATTTTCATATGGTTTTTACCCACCATACTTGGGTCAATATACTTTATTGCTAGCTAGCCTATTAGTACTCCTCCCTACTTACTTTGTGTTTGTGGGTGAGTAGAGCCGAGCATGGGATGCTCTTGAGTGTGGGACACTCCGACCCGAGCCTTAGCGGCTCACTTTATTTCATTGTATGGTGATGGCGTCTTTTCCCATACCTTTTAAATTATTTATTTATTTATTCGTTCGACTAACAGGGCCAGTCGAACTTCCCTTAAGCCAGCGGGGCTGGCTTAGTCATGAAAGTGATTTAAAAACCTTTAGTTCCCTATTGCATGCATAAGAACGTTCTAAACAATAAATGTGGGAAAGTGAGGAACACTTCTTTCTTAATTAAATATTTTTGTCCACTCACAACTAACGTTTTATCGCTTACTTTCCCCTGGGCTTTTCGGTTTCCTTTGCCCAGTTCGCAGTGTTGCTGTTCGGCGTGGGATCGAGGCTTAGCACCAGTTCTGCCACTTGCCTTTCGTAGGTTAATATTAACCTACCTCATGTAATATATTTGATTTTATCGTAGATTGCTCTGATAACCTTAAGAGGCTGTATTGTATAAATTTTACTGCCTTTACGCTTGGGTTTTGCTTAATAACTGTGGTGGTTGTGAAATATAGGATGACTGCATGTTGTGGGATCTTGAATTTAGAAAAATTTGTTTTTGTCGTTTTTCTCACAGGTTGGGTTGTCCACTTTTAAGGGAAGTTCTGTCGAATTTTTCTTAAAAGTGGGCCCCGCAGAGTCCATCTTGAAAATTTGAAAGGATTTTCGGGATGGGTTCTGACAGTCAACCTCTTCTCGCCTCCGTCGAAGCCTTTCTTCATCCTCCTGTGCTGGTTTCAGGTCCAGCTCGTTGGCGTCAAGCGTAAAAGCTTCTCGAAGGATTCTGTGTGTCCATGACTTATTTTTTCTGCAAACTTTATGTCTGTTCAAGGAAATCCAGATTATGTGTCTGGCCCAAACTCTAGGTTATTTGACCTAGTGGTAATAGGGTTATAGAAGGATTCAGAATCCTATTCAATGAAGAATTACTTTCCTTGTATGTTCAGATTCTATACATTATAACCATCTATATAAAGAGGCCCCTATTATCAATGAGAATACACAGCGAATTTCTCTCAATTTCTGATTCCCTAAAACACGTTATCAGCATGAAGCCCTAACCATGAAACCTAATATTCGTAGCCTTCAAATCACAGAAACCTCCACAGCCCATCTTGAAGCTCTCACCTCCAGAAGCCTAAACCGACGGCGCTGTCCCCAAAATCGGCTAGAAAATACTCGAACCGGCCCCCAAAAATACCGACATCCTCTCTGCCCGGTTCGAAGCTTTCCTCCCTGCCTACTGCTACCAAACTTCACCAGCAGCTGCAGCATGACCCCAGATCACCGGTGCAGAAAAATTACCACCGAATCAGCCTGGAACCACACGAACCGGCCGCCTGAAGTAACTAAACCGCCGAACCGCCCCCTGCATCTCCCTTGCTTCAGTCAACCTTGCTTCGGTCAACCTCAGCCCAACCCAGCAGCAGCCCACTGCCAGCCCACTCCCGAGCCCACGTGCAGCAGCCAAGCCGCCAAGCCGTCCGCCATCTGCCCACGTGCAGCTGCAAAGAAAGAAAAAAAAAATAAAGAAAGAGTGGGCCGGAAAGAAGAAAGAGAAAGGAAAAAAAAAGAAAGAAGGGGACTTGCGGCCCTGAAAGAAGAAGAAAAAAAAAAAAAAGGAGGAAGAGGACCTGCGGCCCGGAAAGAAGAAAAAGAGAAAAAAAAATGAGGAAGTCCACGCCTACATTCGAGGTATTTTTATTTAATTTCTTTTGCTTCAGTAATTTCAATATCTTTTCTTTTTCTCGGGGACTTGCAACATCCCCTCTTCTACCCCCCTTTCTTCTTCATAGGGGAGACCTGAAGCCGAACTGTGGGGGTTCGTGTTCACTCCAAGCTTGGAGCTTGTAGAATCCTCCAAACTTAGAGTTTGTTGAGAAGAAAAATGATCGACCAAATTACATCATTGTTTCGATCTAATCCAAAACCCCTCTTGGAATCGGATTTTCTTGAGAGCGACTACGCTCAGAAATTCTTATTGTTTTCGTGGTAGCCTTTTATACTCCGAATCTAACCCTAATCTTATGTTGTTTTTTAGGATGAGTTACCTGAATAAGTTGAACTTTGTTCCACTAGAGACAACTGACGCAGGATACCATAGGTGGGTCCGAGATGTGCGCCAACATTTTAAGGCTGATGGACTTCTGGAAACCATCCAAGAGCCTAGTCAGAACGTGCTTTCTGTAGAGCAACTTCGTGCTTTCGAAGCAAATAAAGCCAAGGCCATAATTCTCATGACAAATCACAAGAATGATGCTCTCCAAAGTGAATACCTCAATGAGGAAGACCCCAGAAAACTATGGGTGGAACTTGAGCAGCGATTTGGCAACGTTCGTGACTCCCTGCTTCCTGATTTAGAAGTGAGATGGCATAGCCTCCGCTTCTGTGACTTCAAGTCCGTACTTGATTATAACTCGGAATGTCACACCCCCAAACTCGAGACCAATATTATACTGAAATATGGTACCCGAATTTGTGATGTGAGCCAAAATAAACAAAACTTCCTTTTTTAAATAAATTAAAAGAAAGTAATAGACTATATATAGATGTATCTGAATAGTACTGTTATTATAAAACGAAGTCCTTATTTGTACAATACCAAAGTTTAGCAAAATACATTACACTTATTCTCTTGAAATAGTGGTAGGAAAATAAAACTTTCTTTTATTTAGTAGGTTCATCCCTTTTTCCCCATGCATCTACTCGTTACCTGAAAACATGAATGTGTAGCATCATGAGTAACACAGACCTAGTAAGTACAGCTTACATTCTTATATTAATGTGTCTAATAAGAAATCAAATATGAACAACCAAGTAAAAATGTACCGAGAACCATTAATATGTTCGTAGCAAGTCTTAAATATGTGCTTATGTACACACAAGAGACACATACATATGTATTCATCTGCATGAATGTTTATGAGACTGATAGTAGATCACATAGTCATATTTCTTTATCGAATCAACAAATATAACCTCAAAACCATATATGCTCAAATCTCTTTCCACTTAACACTGTAACATATTAGTAATATGTTGCAAACAAATATTTAATCAAAATAATATATGTATACTTCTCTTCTTAGTGAATATTTCAGATTAACTGGTAACAATTCATAAGTCCACATGCTAGAGTCCATAATACTAAAGCACGGGTAAGCCGCAGCATACTAAGGACACTACCAAAGTATGTATACTCAAGGTCGGCACTTCCTTCCTATGAGTATAATAGTGCACTATCTGTAGGGACTAGAGCCCATGCTAACTTCTCACATCACAAAACACTTTTACCAGTAATTCACTTAAGCACGGGATAATACTAATCACCCGGCTTCACTTCTCCAAATATAATCACGTCAATAATATAGTAAGCTTTAAGTAGTAAATAAAACAACTACATAAATAGCAACAAAGCATTTAAACAAGCTTACATAGGTAAATATAACTGAAATTGTGTGGACAAATTAATATATACATAGTTACATACATATGTGTGTATATATATATATAAATAAATAAAATTAAAGTAAATGTACAATAAAATAAAGGTACTGTAAATTAGAAGTAGTAAAAGAATATTAGTTAGTAGTCCTTTGTTCATAGTATTAGAAATCTTAGTCCGAAGTGTCCATTTGCCAATCAAAATGAAGAACCGTCAACTTTCCATTGTCATAACTTGTTCAATTTGTGTCCAAAAATAGTCAATGAGGTCATCATGTCATAGAATTTTTCACAAGGAATTCAATGGAATAAGTCATGTAGTCCAGATCAGAGTCATATAGTCCAGAAATGGTAAAATACCATAACAGCGCAGAAACCGGTTTTCTTATTATTAACCTTTGATGTCTAAGTCTTTACGTATTGTATATTTTACCATTAATTCTAAAACTTTCCAGAATAAAAGTAGAGGTCCTAAGCTTCAATTGATATAAATTTTGTAGAAAATGGATAAGAAATGAGAGAGATATGAATTTTTGAAGTTGTGATTGCTGTATGAGATTTTCAGCGAGTTTACTTAATGAAAACTTCGATTAGCCATAACTTCTTCATTTCTTAACCTTTTTTAGTGATTCAAAAGCCTAAATTGAAGGATTTTTCATGAAGAAACTGAAAATATAATTAATTTTTTCAAGATTAACTTTTATTAAACACGAAAATATATGGTTGCAGCAAAACAGATTCTTTTCCATTCTTATCTTCGGTTATGCACTTTGATAAATCTTAAAGGCAAAAGAATATAGGAATGTAATCATATACTTACTTAAGAAACTCAGAAGGTCTTGTGATCAAACTTTGGACTTCTTTCACAAAAGGAAACTTCTTAAGAGAAAAAGGATGAAGGATTTGTGTGAGGATTTCAACTAAGGGAGTTTTTGATCAATTTTGCATTTGATCTTCAAGCTTGTAGGAAATATGATCAGATCATATGTTTATATAAGCTGGAATTAAGCACTAAAATAAGTAAGTGACTAATATAATAAGGTGAATAGCTAATCCACAAAGGTGAGTGACTAATTAAGATAAGTGAGAAAAATAAAATTAAAAAGAAAATAAAAGAAAGAAAGCATAAATCAGCTTGTTGATTATATATATATATATATATATATATATGTATGTATGACATTTTGATTGTACATATATACATATACATATACATATACATATACATATACATATAGATACACATTTACTCAAACAAATAATAAGTAAGGAACTTTAATGCTTTCCTAAGGTAAAATTAGCAATAACTACTACTAAAATGACATGCATCACAAAAAAAAATAATATAGATAATAATCTTGAGCTCAAAACAAAGTAAGACTAATAATATAGTGTTCTATAGTTGACACTAATTTTCGGGTTATTACAGTCTACCCACCTTAAAGAAAATTCGTCTTCGAATTTTACGTACCTTGTTCAAGGAACAATTGCGGATGTTTCTTTCTCATTTCTGATTCTAGCTCCCACGAAGCCTCATTTTCATCGTGTCGATTCCATTGTATCTTTACTAGTGGGATTTCCTTAGTGCGGAGCTTCCGTAATTCTCGACCCAAGATACGAACAGGTGCTTCCTCGTATGTGACATCTTCTGAGAGTTCTATGGTACTATGGTCGATGACATGGGAATTTTCTGGTTTGTATTCCCGTAGTATGGATACATGAAAAACGTTGTGCACATTGGATAAGTTTTGGGGTAGATCTAGTCGGTAAGCTAAATTACCAACTTTCTCAATGATCTTGAAAGGTCCAATAAACCGTGGTGACAACTTGGCAATCTTTCTCCCGAAACGAATAACTCCTCTCATTGGTGAGACTTTTAGCAAGACACGATCACCAACTTGAAATTCCACACTTCTCCTGTGTCGATCTGCATAACTCTTCTGGCGACTTTGTGCAGTCTTCAAGCGCTCCTTAAGTGAAGTGATAATCTCTGTCGATTGCTTAACTATATCAGGTCCAGGAAGAATGGCTTCTCCAACTTCAGCCCAACATATTGGAGTACGGCACGGTCTTCCATAGAGAACTTCAAAAGGCGCCATCCCCAGGCTCGAGTGGTAACTATTGTTGTAAGCAAACTCAATCAAATATAAGTGATCTTCCCAACTTCCTCCAAAATCCAAAATGCATGATCTAAGCATGTCTTCTATCACTTGATTGACTCTCTCGGTTTGCCCATCAGTTTGAGGGTGGAATGCGGTGCTTAAGTCTAGCTTCGTCTTCATTGCCGTTTGTAGACTAACCCAAAATCCTGATGTGAATTGAGGATCACGATCAGAAACTATTGAAACAAGAACTCTGTGTAGTCGCACAACTTCTCTCAAGTACAGTTTACTTAAGACGTTAATGGAATATGTTATTTTGATCGGTAAGAAATGTGCAGACTTCGTAAGGCGATCAACAATGACCCAAATCGCATCATTGCCTCTTTGCGTCTTTGGTAATCCAGTGATGAAGTCCATTGTGATGTGTTCCCACTTCCATTCTGGAATCTTTAGTGGTTGTAATAATCCTCCCTTCCGCAAGTGCTCTGCTTTCACCATTTGTCATGTAAGAACCTAGAGACATATGTGGCAATGTCTCTCTTCATGTTGTTCCACCAATAGTTTTTCCTCAGATCTTTATACATCTTCATTCCTCTTGGGTGGATTGTAAATTTTGAACGATGTGCCTCCTGCATTATATCATCTTTTAATGATGCAACGTTTCGCACGCAAAGCCTCCCTCTAAAACGCATCCCTTCTCTTGCTTGAGTGCTCCAATCTTCAGGGTGTTTTTCTTTCATTCTTTGAACATATTTCACGAGCTCTTCATCTTTTCCTTAGGCTTGGATGATTTGACTAATTATGGTGGGTTGTACCACTAAATTTCCAATAAAAACTCCATTCATATTCACCGAAGGAGTAAGATTACAGTCAATCAGAGTTCCCAACATGCTCCAATGATCTCTTATAATTGAAGCAAGGTGGCTTTGAGGTTTTCGGCTTAAAACGTCAGCCACTATATTTGCTTCCCTGGGTGGTATTGCAAGGTGAAGTCATAGTCCTTGATAAGCTCCATCCACCTTCGTTGTCGTATGTTTAGATCTTTCTGAGAGAAAATGTACTTGAGACTTTTGTGGTCAGAGAATAGATCGAAGCGTTCCCCGTATAAATAATGCCTCCAAATTTTCAAAGCAAAAACCACAGCTGCTAGCTCGAGATCATGGGTTGGATAATTCTTCTCATGCACCTTCAATTGGCGAGATGCGTATGCTACCACCTTTCCATTTTGCATGAGTACGCAACCAAGTCCTTGATGTGATGCATCACTATATATGACGAAAGGAACTCCGTTGTCTGGAATGGTGAGAATGGGTGTTGTTGTCAGCCTTTCCTTTAGCTTTTGAAATGCTTGTTCACAATTGTCATCCCAAATGTACTTCACATTCTTTCGAGTCAACCTCGTTATTGGGAGAGCAAGTTTTGAAAAACCTTCTATGAACCTTCAATAATATCCAGCAAGGCCAAGAAAGCTTCGTACTTCCGTTGGAGTGGTGGGAGCTTTCCATTCCAACACAGCTTCAATCTTCGCAGGGTCCATTGCTATCCCCATTTGAGAGACTATATGGCCTAAGAACTTCACTTGGTGTTGCCAGAAATCACACTTGTCAAGTTTTGCATACAGCTTATGTTCCCTAAGCACTTGTAAGGTAGTCTCCAAGTGTTGTGTATGATCTACTTCATTTTTAGAATAAATCAAAATATCATCAATGAAGACGATAATGAATTTATCCAGAAATGGACTGAAAACTCGGTTCATTAGATCCATGAATATGGCTGGTGCATTGGTTAATCCAAAAGACATTATCAACCACTCATATTTCCCATACCGCGTGTTAAATGCGGTTTTATGGATATCATCCTTCTTGACTAGAAGTTGATGGTACCCAGAGCGTAAGTCGATCTTCGAAAATATTCGAGCACCTCGTAGCTGATCAAATAAATCATCAATTTGCGGCAATGGATACTTATTCTTGTTAGTCACTTTGTTCAACTGCCGGTAGTCGATACATAGTCGGAGAGATCCATCTTTCTTTTTCACGAACAAAACAGGTGCTCCCCAACTAGAAGCACTTGGCCGGATAAATCCGAGATCGAGCAATCCTTTGATTTGTGTCTGCAACTCCTTTAATTCTTTTGGTGCCATTCTATAGGGAGTAACAGAAATTGGTCTGGCTTCAGGTATGAGGTCAATGCTGAATTCAATATCTCGGCTTGGAGGTAAATGAGTGATTCCTTGGAAAACATCTTTAAATGAGTTTACCACATGGATTTGGTCTATTAAAGGTTTTGAACTCTTTAATTCGACATTGGCAAGAAGTTTGGATGGTATGAATTCTGTGGGCAAGTCACATTGAATTTTTCGAATGGGTTGGCCAGGAATTGAGAAGGTGATAGTTTTCTCACGACAACCTATAAAGGCATGATATTTGCTTAACCAATCAAATCCTAGGATTAGGTCAAATCGCCCCAAATTTATGCCTACAAGGTCCATGTGAAATTCTGTATCTAGAACATGTATAGGACATGATTTGCATAATTTGGTTAGGGTGGCAGATTTTTCTAACGATGTTGAAACCGTTAAAATTTCGTCATGTTCAGTTGGTGTCAACCCCATAGTTTTGACAAATGCAACAGATATGAGGGAATCAGATGCGCCAATATCAAATAGTATGTGAGCATGAGTACTATATACGACTAGCGTACCTTCCATCACAATGTTCTCAGAAGCTATGACATTTAGCTGGATGGGACGAGGTGGTGGTGGATTATTTGTTTTCCTTGGTGCATCGCACTGATTTGAGAAATGTCCCATCTTGCCACAATTGAAGCAAGATCCTGGAAGGCGACGTGGCTTTGGACAAGTATTAGACATGTGCCCCGTTTCTCCACAATTGAAACACCGAATTGGGTCTCTTGCCACATCCTTTCCTTTCTGAGCTGATGTTGTCGGCTTTTGAAATGCGTTTCTCCTTTTTTACTGCTTCCATGGTTGTCCGCCTTTCTGGTTGGGCATTGGATGACTTCGTTTTCCTCGAGAGCCATTCTCTCGTTCCTTCTCCATGCGATACTTTTGATTTTCCTCCTCGTGAGTTAAGGCTTTGTCCACAGCTTCTTCGTATGTGATTCCACGTGAAGTGACCCTTCTTCGAATGTTCTAATTTAGTCCTCCAATGAATCGTCTTGCCTTTTTATCATCTGTATCCACCATATGTGGAGCAAAACGAGAAAGTTTAGTGAACTTAGTCTCATACTCAATTATAGTCATCTTTCCTTGAGTAAGTTGAATAAACTCTAGTTCTTTCTTGTCTTTCTCAACTTGTGGAAAATATTTTTCCAGAAATTTCTCTTTGAAGGCATCCCATTCCATGAGTTCCATTGTGGCAGGTAGTGTGACACGTTTGACCGAGTCCCACCAGAAACGAGCATCTCCTTCTAAAAGGCAAGTAGCCACTCTTCGTAACTCTACCTGGGTACAGTCCATCATTTCAAAATGGATTTCCAAATTATAAATCCATTCTTCGGCCTCGTGAGGTTTTCCTCCACCAAATTTCCTTACTCCTAGACTCCTTATGTGTGTTACTAGTCGTCCTAGCCTCCCACCGACTTGATTTGCCTCCATCCTTCTTGCGAAGGCTTCGACGAAATCGTCTGCATCGACAGGTGGATTTCTTCTATCGGCCATGGTCCTAATTAAAGAAAGTAATCTATAATTTAAACCAAAATATTCTTAAACCAAATATTTTACACTAAATATAATTTAGCATAACGGATTATACATAGCTTAAAAAAGGCGTCCAAGAGTACTTTCTAAAGACAACTTAACTACAAGCATCAGAGGATCATACAAGGCCTTCCTAAAATTTTAACAATATAATTCAAACACAAAGCTTCAAGATGCAACAAACTATAGGTGAGAACGTAGATGCAGCATTTAAATCTCGGACAATACATAGACATATACATATAACCCTCCCCGTTCTTGTTAAGTTTTACAAAAAAATATATATATATATATATATTTTTTTTTTAAAGCAAAACTTAAGAGAACAAATGCTCTGATACCAATCTGTCACACCCCCAAACTCGAGACCAATATTATACTGAAATATGGTATCCGAATTTGTGATGTGAGCCAAAATAAACAAAACTTCCTTTTTTAAATAAATTAAAAGAAAGTAATAGACTATATATAGATGTATCTGAATAGTACTGTTATTAGAAAACGAAGTCATTATTTGTACAATACCAAAGTTTAGCAAAATACATTACACTTATTCTCTTGAAATAGTGGTAGGAAAATAAAACTTTCTTTTATTTAGTAGGTTCATCCCTTTTTCCCCATGCATCTACTCGTTACCTGAAAACATGAAGGTGTAGCATCATGAGTAACACAGACCCAGTAAGTACAACTTACATTCTTATATTAATGTGTCTAATAAGAAATCAAATATGAACAACCAAGTAAAAATGTACCGAGAACCATTTATATGTTCGTAGCAAGTCTTAAATATGTACTTATGTACACACAAGAGACACATACATATGTATTCATCTGCATGAATGTTTATGAGACTGATAGTAGATCACATAGTCATATTTCTTTATCGAATCAACAAATATAACCTCAAAACCATATATGCTCAAATCTCTTTCCACTTAACACTGTAACATATTAGTAATATGTTGCAAACAAATATTTAATCAAAATAATATATGTATACTTCTCTTCTTAGTGAATATTTCAGATTAACTGGTAACAATTCATAAGTCCACATGCTAGGGTCCATAATACTAAAGCACGGGTAAGCCGGAGCATACTAAGGACACTACCAAAGTATGTATACTCAAGGTCGGCACTTCTTTCCTATGAGTATAATAGTGCACTATTTGTAGGGATTAGAGCCCAGGCTAACTTCTCACATCACAAAACACTTTTACCAGTAATTCACTTAAGCACGGGATAATACTAATCACCCGGCTTCACTCCTCTAAATATAATCACTTCAATAATATAGTAAGCTTTAAGTACTGAATAAAACAACTACATAAATAGCAACAAAGCATATAACAACTACATAAATAGTAACAAAGCATATAACAACTACATAAATAGCAACAAAGCATTTAAACAAGCTTACATAGGTAAATATAACTGAAATTGTGTGGACAAATTAATATATACATAGTTACATACATATGTGTATATATATATATATATATAAATAAAATTGAAAGTAAATGTCCAATAAAATAAAGGTACTGTAAATTAGAAGTAGTAAAAGAATATTAGTTAGTAGTCAAAGAGTTAGTAGTCCTTTGTTCATAGTATTAGAAATCTTAGTCCGAAGTGTCCATTTGCCAATCAAAATGAAGAACCGTCAACTTTCCATTGTCATAACTTGTTCAATTTGTGTCCAAAAATAGTCAATGAGGTCATCATGTCATAGGATTTTTCACAAGGAATTCAATGGAATAAGTCATGTAGTCCACATCAGAGTCATATAGTCCAGAAATGGTAAAATACCATAACAGCGCAGAAACCGGTTTTCTTATTATTAACCTTTGATGTCTAAGTCTTTACGTATTGTATATTTTACCATTAATTCTAAAACTTTCCAGAATAAAAGTAGAGGTCCTAAGCTTCAAATTGATATAAAGTTTGTAGAAAATGGATAAGAAATGAGAGAGATATGAATTTTTGAAGTTGTGATTGCTGTATGAGATTTTCAGCGAATTTACTAAATGAAAATTTCGATTTGCCATAATTTCTTCATTTCTTAACCTTTTTTAGTGATTCAAAAGCCCAAATTGAAGGATTTTTCATGAAGAAACTGAAAATATAATTAATTTTGTCAAGATTAACTTTTATTAAACACGAAAATATATGGTTGCAGCAAAACAGATTCTTTTCCTGTGAAGACCCAGATTTTCATACAATAAATTTATGTAATTCAATAATTGTTATATAAATTGAATTGTGATATTTGAGATTATTTGGATTGTCGTGGGTTGAGAAAATTGGTTCCGAATGATTTTATTTCAAAAACGAACGTTATTTAGGGGGTCGTGAAAATCGACTTTTTATAATTTCAAAATTTGGGAAAACTTCCTTCATGAAAGTTGTAGAGCTCGTCGATACGAGTCCGTGCATATGTGGAACGTATTATTCGGAGTTCGTATGAATAAGTTATGAATATTTGAAAATCGAAATTTTTCTATAAATAGTGGAAAAATCTGAGTTTGTTGTGAAGGACGAAAAAATTCCATTATTGCACATCAGTCCCCCGTCTCTCTCTCTCGGTCTGGTCACTGTGCCTTCCGACCCGGTGACCCGACCCGACTGGAAGTCGGGCCTCCCGACCTCGCCGCCGCCGAACCCGGCCTTCTCCCGCGTCGCCACCTCGCGCCTGGGCGATCCCCGCCATCGACGCGCCCCGCCGCCGCCTCCAGACGTGGATCGAAGCCTCCTCCCGAAGTGAAAACCCGACCCGACCGGAAAACCTCTTTTCCGGTGGTGCACGGGCCGATCGTCCCCATTTTCGTGACGTGCTCTTCCTTCTGATCATCCCCATATATAGCTTGCATCACGATTTTGAGTGTAGAGTGGTAGATCAAGAGTTGAAGATTTCGACGTCCCTGATTCGATCTGGAGACTGATCAGAGGGCCGAGATTAATCCAACTTCAAAGCCCGATCTAGGACGATCCAGATCTCATCTCCGAAAAAGTCAGGTATTAAAGTTGTTCAAAATTTCATTTTGAAGAGGTTTGTAGTTGACGACTTTTGCATCGGAGGTGGTTGACCGGCGTTGACCGCCGCGTTGACCACCGTCTGACCGCCGCGTGTGGCGGCGCGTCGGACCGAATTTTGAGTTTTTATTATCTGGACGATGATCTATGCATCCATACGAGCGTTTTGAGATATAACTTGGTCATGTTAGAAAAAGTTGATAAATAGTCAATTTCTGTTTTAACGTTACTATTTACGGTTTTACAATTTACCTTCGGTTTGAGATTTACGAAGATCAGACCATCGGTTTTACTTCAAATTTTAATATGATGTTCATATGACTGTCCCGATGACTTTGTGTGGTCACGGGCGAAGATCCGACTTTTGGATCATCGTATAATTATAAAATAGTGATTCGGGAAGCTATTAAGGAAGATCCGTTCATCGGATTTTCGTATAATTTTGATAGGATGTTTCCATGGGTAATCCGTGAGGATCTAACCGTTGGATTATCTTTATTTTAGAAATCCGACCGTTGGATCATCATTTAGGTTTATTTCATGCTTCGTTGCTAAGTGAAGACCGTACTTGATTAGGTACTTGACGGCTTGAGTTGACGAGCATTGGATTTTTGTGAGTTATATATATATAGAAGACGCAGCAGGAGTTCGAGGTGAGTAAAACTCACGTGGTTCATATTACGAACCGAGCATTTTAATTTATTTATTTTTGGTAATTGTGTGAAAAATATTTGCGGATTAAATATTTGTTTTAAAATTTCATGGACTTGAATTACCACAGTCCATAGGTAAGTAAAATGAATTTTAACTATACAAATGAATTTCATAATTTTCTTGTGTGAACTATAGATGGTATTAGTGGTCATTCCTGAGTGGATGATTACGTATATATATATTTACGTGGAAAATATATATTGATGAGTGGATTGTTTGATTGATGCTATGATGGAGTTGATTATATTACAATCGTGTAATCCCATAATAATATGATATATCTTGGTGTGTTTTATTTCAGAATGTGATATTATATATTGGGTTCATTTATGAGTTTAGGGTCAAGGTAATGACGGGTATGGGTAATCGGACGCTCTAATCCTAGTGTGGATGATGGGATACGATTGGTTGAGTATGTGAAATTATTGGACGTTCTAAATATGTATATAGGTATGCATATTGATGAAATACAATAATTGATAAATATGTCGGATGCCATAACCTAGGCCAGGTGACGGGCTACGATTCAGTTAGAGCTCTAGTCTGTCAAGTACCGTATTTTTATAAATACGATGAAGAGAGTCGTGGGGAAAGTAGTGATTGGAGTTGTCTTGTTATATTGAATTGGTGTTGATTGAGATTGTTATTATGTGTATATGTGGAAATATTTGAGTGTTGCTGTGTGTGGGAATAAAAGAGTTTAAATTAAGTAACAGTTCCTTCTTTTACTCATACAAGCTTTCATAAGCTTACCGGGTTTTGTGTTGTTGCAATCCCGGTACACTATTCAATGGTGTAGCGGATATTCCTGCAGGTCAGGATAACCAGGGAGGTGACCGAGCCGCTTAGGTGTTACAGCTGTTTGTTATTTATTTAGTTGTGAGGTGTGTGTGTATGCTCATTTAGAGCTTTACATTACATTTTGGATTTATGTTGTAATAATTAACCGAGACTAAGTCGGTTTGATTTTATTTCGTGTGGTGAGTGTGTTAAGAAAAGAAAAATTTTCATGTTTCGGATTTATGAATAGTTATTCATAAAATTCGGGGCGTGACATTTCCATTCTTATCTTCGGTTATGCACTTTGATAAATCTTAAAGGCAAAAGAATATAGGAATGTAATCATATACTTACTTAAGAAACTCAGAAGGTCTTGTGATCAAACTTTGGACTTCTTTCACAAAAGGAAACTTCTTAAGAGAAAAAGGATGAAGGATTTGTGTGAGGATTTCAACTAAGGGAGTTTTTGATCAATTTTTCATTTGATCTTCAAGCTTGTAGGAAATATGATCAGATCATATGTTTATAATAGGCTAGAATTAGGCACTAAAATAAGTAAGTGACTAATATAATAAGGTGAATGGCTAATCCACTAAGGTGAGTGACTAATTAGGATAAGTGAGAAAAATAAATTAAAAAGATAATAAAAGAAAAAAAGCATAAATCAGCTTGTTGATTATATATATATATATATATATATGTATGTATGTATGTATGGCATTTTGATTGTACATATATACATATACATATAGATACACATTTACTCAAACAAATAATAAGTAAGGAACTTTAATGCTTTCCTAAGGTAAAATTAGCAATAACTACTACTAAAATGACATGCATCACAAAAAAAATAATATAGATAATAATCTTGAGCTCAAAACAAAGTAAGACTAATAATATAGTGTTCTATAGTTGACACTAATTTTCGGGTTATTACATGGAAGCTCTTCGTATCAAGTCCATGATGGAATTCTGTGGACAAACCATAATTGATACGATGTTGATCGAGAAGACTCTCTCTACCTTCCCCATCTCTGCCCTGATGATTTCGAAGAATTATCGGATTGATGTGAATGCAGGACGTATCACAAGGTTTCATGAGCTCATTGGCGGCATGAACGTAGTTGAGAAGCACGACAATATCCTTGTAAAGGACTATAATGCTAGACCTGTGGGAACTAAGTCTATTCCGGAGTCTAATTATAGTCGCGGCCCCAAGGGAGGACGCAAGGAGCGAAACCCTAAGAGTAGGGACAATTTTGGACTTTTGGGTCCATATTCTCGCCCTAAAGAGGAAGGAAATCACCAAGATAGGCGTGCACGGAACCATGGAGGTCAACGTGTAAAGAGAGAGAGGCGGAACCTCCGGCCATGGTGGTGACACCACCAAGAACAATGGTCGTCCAACTCATGCACCTCGATCAAGAGAGCCTGACCATAAAGATGTTTGTCTTCGATGTGGATCAAGTGGACATTGGGCAAAGAAGTGTAGTGCATCCCAGAACGTTGCGAACGCATACAAAATATATCGTGAAGCAAGGGAGGCCAACTACATGGAACAAGAAGATCAAGATGGCAATCTCGATCTAAGGGTGGAAGACTACAAAGATCAAGACCCAGAAACTGACGATTTTGATTAAGTCTTTTTATTTTCCAAGAGATGTAGGCAATTGCCATATTATTTGTAGTAGATGCCAATGGTTTAATCTTACTTCAAAGTAGGCGTACTCCTTGTAAATGTGATGTCTAGGAAGGTTTTGAGATAAGTGATACTTAAGCGAGCTTTACTCCACCGACATCTCTCTACTCACCTGGTCACATTTACATTGAAATTACCGAAAGAAGTTAGATGACTGTCATTGTTTGCATTAGCTAGTTTCTTTTTGGATTAGATATTCTTTGATTAAACGATGATGTAATTCTGTTTTGCTTATCAATAAAAGTTGAGTTCTTTTCTTTATGACTCCTTTTTAATTATGAGCTTTTCTTTTAGGAATGGATGAACTACAATGTCTCGCGGATAGTGCGATTACGCACACCATTCTACGACACAGGCAATTATTCTTAGAGATGTTGTCTACATATTCCTCTGTGACTACGATGGCTGGGCCATCAGGTTTAGTTCAAGGACATGAAATGGCCCAATTCCTTTTGCCAAATGGCACCTTGATTAAAGTCACTAAAGCTCTCTACGCTCCTAAGGCAAATCGAACCTTATTGAGCTTTAAAGATATAAGAGCCAACGGATTCCATGCGAAAATGCATAATGAGAATGGAATAGAATTCATTTGCATTACCTCTAATGATTGCGGCAGAAAGCGCATCTTAGCGTGTCAATCTAGTGGACTTTATGTCACTACAATTCGACCAATTGAATCCAATAATGTCATAAGAGAAGATCTCTTGGATTCAGACACATATTGGCTCTGGCATGACCGACTAGGACATCCTGGTCGTGATATGACGCTCCGTATACTAAAGACTTCACACGGACATCCATTCTTCAGAATGAGAAGAAGCAAGAATCAAACATTTATTCCCGGACTTACCAAGACCTCAAAAACTGCAGCCTCAGGCGCTGCTGCTGTCTTGGGCTACCTCAAGGCCGCTCTTGTCCCTTATGATGACGCCACAAATGGCGCCAACCATGAGTATGACGCCATGGTTATCCCTCCTAGTGGCAATGACGCTATACACACCAATTTACATGGCTCAAACTCCATCATGGGAGATGTAGTCACACATTTTGCTTCTAATAGCGTTACAGATGCTCCGGCCCAACCAAAATCCTCATTGGTTGCTTCTAAGGCCCCTCGCTCATTCTGCAAAGCCTGTTCATTCAGAAAATTAGGACCGAGACCGTCCTATGCAAAGGATCCCAAAATACTTATTCCATTCTTACAGAGAATCCAAGGGATATCTGTGGACCAATTCAACCATCATGCGGACCTTTTAAATACTTTATGGTATTTGTTGATGCGTTGACACGCTGATCACATGTCGCGCTGTTGTCCACTCGCAATGCTGCTTATGCTAAACTCCTTGCCCAGATTATCTGTCTACGGGCTCACTACTCCGACCATCCAATTAAGTCAATTCTACTTGATAATGCTGGGGAGTTTACATCGAAAACATTCGATGACTGTTGCATGTCATTGGGGATTGATGTTGCGCATCCAGTTCCCCATGTTCATACCCAAAATGGTCTCGCAGAAGCTGCTATCAAACGAATATAAATGATAGCTCGGACATTGGTAATGCACACCAGTCTCCCTGTTTCTGCTTGGGGATATGCAATATTGCACGCAGCGACGCTCATTCGTCTACGACCTACTGCAACTCAATCTTATTCTACATTACAGCTAGTGACTGGGTACGAGCCTAATATCTCGCACTTACGCATTTTTGGGTGTGCTATTTATGTGCCTATTACGCCGCCACAGCGTACAAAGATGGGTCCACAACGACTAATGGGCATTTATGTTGGCTATGAATCTCCAACTATCGTCCGCTATCTTGAACCTTTGACATGCGATCTCTTTACCGCTAGATTTGTGGATTGTCACTTTGATGAGACAGTCTTCCCGTCGTTAGAGGGAGATAAGAACACAGATGTTCAACAGGAACGACAGGAATTGTCGTGGTCTGTCCCCACTATGTCTCATCTTGATCCCTGTACCGCACAGTCTGAACTTGAAGTGCGAAGAATAATCGAGCTCCAGAACATAGCAGACACTCTGCCTGATGCGTTTTCTGATGTTGCCAAAGTGACGAGATCACACATACCTGCTGCAAAAGTGCCTGCAAGGATTGATGTCCCTAATAATGGACATAACGCCACTCCCGTGACACCAAGAGATGGTGCCATTACCCATCATGGCAATGATGTGGCATTTATGGCCGCAGGTCCCGTAAGGAAGCGCGGTAGACCAATTGGTTCAAAGGATACTCGCCCTAGAAAAAGAGCGAATGAGGTACAAACAAATCCTTTGATCATCGATACTCAAAATCCGTCCCATGAGAATGTTCCGGATTATGGTTATGTCCAAGAGACATCATTGGGGGACGCCTCAATGTCAAAACCAATCCCTGAGAACGTAGAGATCTCTGTGAATTACACTAGTGTACATGGAACGTGGGAAAGAAGCTCCATCATCATTGATGATGTATTCGCCTATTCAGTAGCGCGTGAGATTATTGAGACAGATGACATCGAACCACGCTCCATTGATGAATGCCAACATAGAGCTGATTGGCCAAAATGGAAAGATGCGATCCAGGCAGAACTTGATTCTCTAACGAAAAGAAAGGTATTTGGCAAAATTGTACCAATACCGCCTAACACCAAACCAGTTGGTCATAAATGGGTATTCGTTAGAAAGCGTAATGAGAAAAAGGAGATTGTAAGGTACAAAGCTCGCCTTGTGGTGCAAGGCTTCTCACAACACCCTGGAATCGACTACGAGGAGACCTATTCTCCCGTAATGGACGTCATTACGTTTCGCTACCTTATCAGTTTGGTAGTTTCCAAAAAACTGAACATGCAGCTTATCGACGTGGTTACAGCGTATCTATATGGGGATATAGATACGGAAATATACATGAAAGTTCCAGATGGAATTCAGTTACCCAAATCAAGTGGCTCTAAACCACAGAGCGCGTTGGCCATAAGATTAAAATGCTCACTATATGGATTGAAACAATCCGGACGGATGTGGTATAACCGTCTGAGTGACTACTTGATTGGAAAGGGATATGTCAATAATAAACTATGCCCATATGTGTTCATAAAAAGGACAAGTTCCGGATTTGCAATAGTAGCGGTCTATGTCGATGACATGAATATAATTAGCACCGTGAAGATGGTATTCTGATTCATCAATTAGCTTATACCCAAAAGATACTTAGGCGTTTCAATACTGATAAGATTAAGCCTTCAAGCATCCCAATGGTCGTCCGTAGTCTTGATCCAAAGAAAGATCCATTCCGTCCAAAAGATGACTACGAAGAAGTGGTAGCGGCAGAAGTGTCATATCTAAGTGCAATAGGCGCACTATTGTACTTAGGACAATGCACGAGACCGGACATCTCATTCGCTGTGAACTTGTTAGCTAGATATAGCTCCGCGCCAACACGACGCCATTGGACTGGTGTTAAAGATATCTTTCGATTTTTAAGTGGTATGATCGATATGGGCTTATTCTATCCCTACAGAGAGATGATGGATTCAGACCCATCAAATAACCGGAACACTACACATGGTGGACTGCGTTCCCTCTCCCCATCCCAAAACGATATAAGTGTTTTGAAGGTTTTGCTGATGCTGGGTATCTCTCTGACCCACATAAAGGTCGTTCCCAAACTGGTTATGTATTCACCATGGGAAACACCGCGATATCTTGGAGGTCTACAAAGCAGACCTTAGTCGCTACCTCTTCGAATCATGCAGAGATTATTGCTCTTCACGAAGCAGTTCGTGAATGTATATGGTTACGATCCATAGTTACGCATGTTCGAAGTAATTGTGGTTTGAAGTCTACCACAGATAAGCCAACAAGCATTTATGAGGATAATGCTGCTTGCATTGAACAAATGAAGCACGGCTACATCAAAGGCGACAACACCAAGCATATATCGCCCAAATTCTTCTACAATCAGCAACAACAGAAGCTCCTCAAGATCAAAGTAAACCAGGTTCGATCTGAGGATAATGTGGCAGACTTGTTTACTAAATCATTGCCTAAATCCACGTTCGAGAAACATGTGGCAAGAATTGGCTTGCGGAAACTATCTGAACTCCCATGATCGTAATCATCAGGGGGAGGTGCAAACATCAGGGGGAGATGTATACATGTATGGTCTCGAAACGTGAAGGGTGTGTTGTACTCTTTTTCCCCTTCGATCGAGGTTATTTTTGTCCCATTGGGTTTTTGTTAGTCGGCAAGGTTTTTAATGAGGTAACGAGAAAAGCACCATGTTTGGGCGACACAAGGGGGAGTGTTCAAGGAAATCCAGATTATGTGTCTGACCCAAACTCTAGGTTACTTGACCTAGTGGTAATAGGGTTATAGAAGGATTTAGAATCCTATTCAATGTAGACTTACTTTCCTTATATGTTCAGATTCTATGCATTGTAACCCTTTATATAAAGAGACCCTTATTATCAATGAGAATACACAACGAATTTCTCTCAATTTCTGATTCCCTAAAACAATGTCTATTTTTTTCTTAGAGGGGGATAAAACCTTCAATACTTTTTTTTTCTTGTAAAATGGTGGCAGAAGGAAAGAGAAAGAAAAAAAAAAAAGAGTTTTATTGGGGCAATAGACGTCTATTGGGGGGTAATAGATGTTTTTAAATTGATATAATCTCTTCGTTTTTCTCTTTAATAAGAGTTTTATTCGTTTAATTTTAGGAATATTAGTTCTCATTCCGACTACCAAAAGTTCTATTGGATAGCAATAGAAGTCTATTGAGGGGCAATAGCCCCTCTATTGGAGGGCAATAGACGTCTATTGCCCCTCTATTAGGGTAAAAAAATCCTAATTTCCGGTGAGATTTTCAACAAATTCCGGTGAGCGGTATCCGGTGACACGATTCCAGCAAAAGTTGACCGGATTCCGACGACCGGTGATCGGCTACGGCGAAGTCTCCTATGGTTTCTCTCTTTTCCATTCTCTCTCTCTAAGTGATAATGGGGTAAGGGTAAAATGGTATTAAAAAAATTAAAATAAAAAAAACTTAATGGGGTATTAGGGAATACCTCCTTAGAGTGTTTTTGGTAAAAAGGAATTAAAAAACTTAATGGGGTAAGTGAGAAAACCCATTAAGATTTGTCGGAAATTTCAGTTTGATTGATTTTTCATTAGTAGTTTGGGATTTACGGCATAGCTTCTTTTGATTTTCTTTGTGATTGGGTCAAACTTTTTTAAAATATACGTTTTGTCATTTGAGGTAGTACAGTACCTGGGTTCTGCTTGTACCAATCTTAATATTTTTATATTAACATGCATTTACTCATATACAGTTGCTTTTATCGTGCTTTTCTCTAATTTTCCTTCTATATTCATGCATTTACTTGCTTCTGCACGTTCAATATATATATATATATATATATATATATATATTTTCATCTAAAAAAAATTGGGGGGGGGGGGGGGGGGGGGGGGGGGGGGGAGCACCCCCTTGGTTCCGTGACTGTGTGATATAATTTACTCTAGTTTTCTACCCTATTCTTTGATACTTCATTATCATCAACAACTAGGATATATGAACAGCCATACATCTCTTAAATCCACTTGTCCCAAAATCTTTCTTAGCAACCAAATCTCCACCAAAACAGTACTTATGTCACCCATTCTTTACACATATTAGATCATATATATAATTAACAAATGATTCCAAGAGTCCAAGACTATTATTTGCATGCTGCTCCAGAACCGACACCATGCAAAAGAGTCGAAAAAAAAAAAAAAACAGTTATAGGTAGTACTACGTTCTGCTGTCTTTTACTGTTTATTCTTCGTCTGTGGCTTTTGAACCTTAAAATAACAGGGCCGAGGATGAAGACGAAGAGCGTAACAGAATTAACGGAGTGCAAAATATGATGAAGCATTCGGATTGGCTCGTGTAAATTAAGCTTGAAATAAATGGATGAACAACGCTGCATGATCTGTTAGTACTGTAGTGCAACGGTAGCTTGTTAGGTTTTCTTTCGCTTTCGGATTGTACGTGTGGGTCTTGTTTGTTCCTTTGACTATTGCAGTTCTAAATTATTCAATGGCCGGGGGATTGAAGGCTGGTTTCACTGTTCTTGTTTCTGTCAAACTTAAAGCTGATGAATGATAGTTCTCTCTCCCAGTACGGTCTAGGAAGTAGCACGTTAGGGTTTCAAGAAATGTGGACTTCATTCTTGAGGGAGGAGAAGGAGAGGTTAGGTTAGGTTAGGTTAGGTTAGAGGTTGCTATATTGTGGAGAGGAACCGACGATGAACTAGCTAGCTAGAAAAAAGAAAAGGAAATAAAAACACATAAAACATGTTACAAGTTATTTCATATAGCGTTTCTAGTTATTTCATAGCATTATTATAAGTTATGAGGACTAGTTGTTAGTTGTTAAAAATGAATGAGATTGTGAATCAGGATCTAAAAGTAAGAAATTAAGAACTTTGCTGATCAATTGAGATCCAAAGTTTTTGAATTTATTAGCAGAGCAAGACTTGAAGGCATGTAGATGAATCTACCGTATGAGTCCATAACTTTCGAGTCAAGGTATATTTAAGCTACTAACTTCTTGTTAAATAAGTCAAGTGAAAGATTCGGTGATTTCAACTAATTGCTAGCAATCGCGCACGAGACAACAACTCCCATTTCAAAAGAAGAGAACCATGTCACTCTAGCTAGAACCCCACCCTCAGGTTTTAAACATGTAATTAGTTGAGTTTTGGATCCCGAGTAATAGGAAATTAGATGTCCTTTGTTTAAAATGAGATTCGGAGTTCGAAGGCTCGTGTGTGTGTCGAAATGTTATCTGGTAATGTAGATTCAATTCACCCGATCATTTTCTGTGTTACTTCCAACTCATTTTCTTATTCTATCCCTCACTAAATAATCACAACTTGGCCCAACTCCAAGGGTCTATTGCACTCCCTTTATGTTAGTGACAAAGGTATTAGGTGGTAGTTGGGCTTGTAAGCTGGATCTGACACTCTCTGGTTGTTCAAGGCCCCAAAAACTTGGGGCATCACCAACACAGTCCATATTTTTATTTAATAAAAATGTCTCCTACATCAATAATCCGTTGTCGTCCAGCGGTTAGGATATCTGGCTTTCACCCAGGAGACCCGGGTTCGATTCCCGGCAACGGAATTTTTTAAATCGGTTAATTTGTTTTTCCCCTGTCCAGGGATATAACTGGCCCTTTTGTTTTTTGTTTTTTTTGGATCTGATGAATATAACTGGCCCAGCCCAGTACTTATAATTTGGACTGAAGGAAATGAACATAGAATCTTCAGAGGTGTTCTAAGCTCCCCAACTATAACCCTGAAGCTGATCTTGAATGCGGTTCGTTTCTTGGTTATCCTCCGATTCTTGATCATAAAACATAACCTTGTGTTGTACACTATACTTAGAGTTAGGGATGACATTTCGGCATCGAGTAATCAAGATTGAAAAACCACACATATCAAAACTATCAATTTTGGTATAGTTTGATCAGCAATTGCATCTCGACACTGGTTATTAAGTTAAACAACTACTCTATCCTCCTATTTCTCATCATAGTTTTCTTTCGTTTGTTAGGGATGATTTTCTTCATCTAAACCATAACTTATGTGTTTACCTTGTTTCTCTGTTGCAAAACGGCTAAAAGACTTGAACTAAAAATATTAAAATCATACCCAACAATCAACTCCTCACGTTTCTTGAGTCTTCTACAGGAATCAACATGTTACATTCCGCAATTACGTTTCCGTTTTTCTATTTCAAATCAAAATCGAACTGCAAGTCTCTAATCACATGGTGGACTAAATGCCACGTGGCCATTGTCATTACGTCCATCGTGGCTTAAAAGGGCACCAGCCCTAATGTCTTTGGTACCAAAGCCCTCCAATGGCTTCAACATGTTCAGCCTTTTTATGATTGATTCCGTAGAGAGAAAGTAACCCAATATGAGGTTTTGCAACTAGAAACGTGTTAGAAGAATAATCACAGAATTGCCTATGGAATATTGGTATAGAGAGAATTGTTAAAATTAATATGCAATACTTGGTGAAAATGGTTACCTAACTTTGGTAAACTCTAGTAAGACTGATGGGATCAATACCAATGGGGTTGTGTAACCAGTTTCACTAGGGCCACAATGGAGGAATGCCACTCCACTAGTTAAAATGAGATTAGTTTTAATGATATTACCGTCAAAGATTATTGTATTTTTAGAGTCGTAGTAATATTACTAATTGATAACTATCATTTTATTGTTGCAGCATTACTATAACTCTAATTCAAACATATATTTAGAACAATGGCCACCTTGATGAGATTTAAGGCATTCTCAATTGTCCATTGTAGCTCTCTACCTTAACCACAAGCCAATCAATTCGGAATCATCATGCGATCCACAGTCAATTGCGAAGCTCGAGAAATAGTTGAGTACTATTGCCAAGAGTTGTTTAGACTTCGATATCATTTATTACACATAAGCTTCAATAAAGTTTATACGCACATATCCAACATGCTGATAATAAGTACTTTAGATATCAAACGAGTATTAAACTATTAATGACGCCCTAATATCAGACACCATTAGATAAAAAAAAAAAGAGGAGTTATGTAGTCCAACACATTGTTTCCATTAAATTATGAGGAATGCTAGCAATATTCCCCTCAAACATTTCCCTTTTTATCTTCCCCATTCATTGCATGTCATATTGATTAATTTATGATTACAATCTATGTATTTACTACCTTGAAAAAACAACTAATTTTATTTCATATTCTACCCTTATTCATGTTTGACCTTATTAAATACTCTCTATTAATATAAATAATAAAAAAATAAAAAGCTCTTGACTCTTTTATTTTTCTAACATTTTTTTTATTTCTTATATTTCCTAAATTCTTCAACGAATTTTTTTTTTATTTGGTCATGTTCCATAATACTGAGATTTTTTTAACATCATTTTTTTATATAAAAGCCACAAAAGCCAAAAAGAAAACAAAACAAACAAAAAATAAGATGATAAAGCTAACTGACAAGGCAGCTGCAAATGTTTGTTTGTTTGTTTGTTTTTTTTTTTAACATTCTCTTTGATATATGTATATAATTAAAGCAAATGTTTGGCTATTCTTTTTGTTTCAATTCAGTCTTTTTTCTTTTTGGGAAAAAAATTTGAAGTATGTTCTTAAATATATATGTACATATTTACAATATGTACGCATTTACGTATGTAAACCCACAAGAGAATATAAATTGCAAAAAAAAAGGGTTCATATAAAAATACAAAAAAGTTGAAAAGCTAAAATTAATTGCTTAATTAAATGCATGTGAAATTAAATAAGGGTAAAGAAGGGAAGTGAAAACTTGTCATTTAATTGTATTAATTATTTGAATTTTTTAGATAATAGAATACATATGACATGCAATAAATGAGAAATGTAGAAATGAAAAGGTTAGAGGAGAAGGCCACAAGTTGGATGCCACAAGTTTTTGTTAAATAAATTATAGGCCCCTAGGTCTAATATTCCATTCTCACAAAATAAACAAAAAATGGCGAAGGCCATGATGGTGATTGGATGCCACAAGTTTTTATCCTGGTGGGTGAATGGTGAATCAGTAATTTCGGGAATGATAGTTAGAAACTTTTGATAACCGAATCACCATTTTGTAGTCACACGCCCGCCACGAGCCCCCCGCTCCTGTCTTACTTTTTTAATGCCTGCGCCTCCCATATCATCTCCCACTTCAACGACGAGAACTAACAAACGCTGGCAGCCCCCAAAATCCACCTCACTCATTTCTCTCTGAGAGAGAATATTAGATAGATATAAATAAACCGGAAATCCAACGACCGCCAGCATCGGAGCTAGAGCAATATGTGGCGGTGCGTTTCTCGGCGACTCGGCGTTTCTTCGTCCCAAAGATCAATCGCAGCCAATGACTGCCTTAGATCTCACTTCTCCAGACTCTTGTCCACTGAATCGGTACCATCACTCTCCATTTCTCAATCTTAGGGTTTTCACTCTTCTTCTTGTTCTTCTTTTTCTCCGATCGTTTGATTTAGTGTTTTGATTTCCACTGCATAGCTTTTCACTGGTTATTGCTGATATGGATAATTTTTATTGAAATTTAATCCGGTTCTAGCTGATTTGGATCATATAATCTACAGTAAAATGAAGGATTTTGACCTGTGCAAGTGTTCCAATTTCTCAAATTTAGAAAGTCACGTATTCACCGAAACGAGCTGAAACTTGTGATTGTTGATTAAGATAGGTGAAATTTTGGTTGTTTAGCTTGTGATCGATTGTATTTGGTAATGAGATGTGTGTTTTTGCTTTGGCAGGCTACAGGACGCTCGTCTTATACTGTGGTGGATCATACTTATGATGCCGTGGTGGTCGGGGCAGGCGGTGCAGGGCTGAGAGCAGCCATAGGACTTTCGGAGCATGGATTTAATACAGCTTGCATTACTAAATTGTTCCCTACGCGTTCACACACTGTCGCGGCTCAGGTATGAGATGTTGCAATTCGATTGGACTGTTGCATGTAGCTTCATTGAGTTGATGTGTCTATGTAAATTGCTGTAGTTTTTGAGTTGGATATGCAGCATATGCCTCACTGTGTTTGTTAAATTGTGTGTAGGGTGGTATAAATGCTGCATTAGGGAATATGACTGAGGATGACTGGAGGTGGCACATGTACGACACAGTGAAGGGAAGTGATTGGCTGGGTATGTAACTTATTGATCTTGACGCTTCTATAAGTTTATAAATGTGATGTTAGGGTTGGGGTTGGGGTTGTGGTATTCTACAGGAAACAGTTGCCTATAGGGATTATAAGGACTTATTCCACTTGCCAACTTTTGCTGTATAACCCATCGTGCACTTGCAGGAAGACACATATATTTTGTGGCTTTATGACTACTTTTACAGCTCTCTATCTTTCAGTTGTATTTTGACATATGGGGGTTTTGTGTTCCCATAGGTGATCAAGATGCCATCCAGTATATGTGCAGAGAGGCTCCAAAAGCTGTGATTGAACTTGAAAATTATGGATTACCCTTTTCTCGGACTGAAGAAGGAAAAATATATCAGCGTGCATTTGGTGGTCAAAGCCTTGACTTTGGAAAAGGTAAGATGATCATCCATGTATGTTTGAAGTTGGTACATCATATCTCATCTTTTCGTTCAAAGCTGTCTGACATTGGCTAACTTTACTTTACCTTGTTTATAGGTGGACAGGCATACCGTTGTGCTTGCGCTGCCGACAGAACTGGGCATGCTCTTTTGCATACTCTCTATGGACAAGCTATGAGGCATAATACACAGTTTTTTGTCGAATATTTTGCGCTGGATCTTATAATGAACAGTGACGGTAAGTTAATGCTTAGTAGCTGCACGCTTGATATGGTTTTTTATATCAAGTGCAAGTTGCAGTTATAGATATAACCAGCATAAATTTCATATGAAAACACTGTTGTTATTTTTATACACCCTAATAATTTACAACTTTGAGTATCTTTGTGGAAGAGTATTATAGTGAGAAGCTTTTTTAAAAGTAAATAAATCTTGCTTATGATGCTTTTCGTTGATGCTTTGGCATATGGTTCCAGTTTGTTTCTTCACTGGACTGAATGCTTGTTCTTTCTTCTAAAAAGAAAAAAAAGCTTGTTGTTTATCTTGTTCTGAAGTTCTCATCATGTGCTGAAATCCACATAGGAAAATATGAGTAAAAAGATTGTTGTTTGTATATCCAGGGTGTGTTCTTTTATGTTAATTTATTATTGAAATTGGGTATTCAGGGAGTTGCCAAGGAGTTATTGCATTAAATATGGAGGACGGGACTTTGCATCGGTTCCAAGCTTCATCGACAATATTGGCTACGGGGGTACTTTTCTTATCTTTGCTCTTCGTGTTGGAGATATGTCATTAACTTGCTTATCTGAATTAAGCAATGTTATCTAAAACTATCTTTTTGTGTTTCTTGCAGGGTTATGGTAGAGCATACTTCTCTGCAACCTCGGCACATACCTGCACTGGAGATGGCAATGCCATGGTGGCACGTGCTGGGCTCCCACTTCAGGTATGATTAGGTCTTTCCCATTCTTTGAATCTTCTGTAGGCTTTGCATTTTATCCCTTATGAATTTTCTTGGCATGTACCTTCTGCAGGATTTGGAGTTTGTGCAGTTTCACCCTACTGGTATATATGGAGCTGGATGCCTCATTACTGAAGGTGTGTCTCTTCTTTTTTTGATACATTTGTAGGTCAACACCACTTTTGATTTTGATGCTCTCTGTTATGTCAGCTTATCTTTCATATACCTTGTTATATGATTCTTTAACTGCAATTCATTAGAAGTTAGGAAATGTTAATTTCTGGTTATTCTTGCAACTCGTAGGATCAAGAGGGGAAGGTGGTATCCTTAGAAACAGTGAAGGTGAGCGATTTATGGAACGATATGCCCCAACAGCAAAAGATCTTGCTTCTAGAGATGTTGTGTCAAGATCCATGACTATGGAAATCCGGGAGGGTCGTGGTGTAGGTATGATGTGTTCTAAACTGTCAATCGTTTTCATGTTGACCGGCTGTCATATCTTCTTCTTCTTCTTTCAGAAAGGAGATAAGTTATTTCAGTTATTTGCTTTGTCTGTATTTTTTTCCTTTTCTTTTCTTTCTGCGTCTGTTGGTAACTGTTACAGTTGTTTTGATCAGGACCTTTGAAGGACCATATATATCTCCACTTGAATCATTTGCCCCCAGATGTACTGAAGGAGAGGCTTCCTGGTATCTCTGAAACTGCTGCCATTTTTGCTGGCGTCGATGTCACAAAAGAGCCCATTCCAGTGTTACCCACTGTACACTACAACATGGGTGGAATTCCAACCAATTACCACGGAGAGGTATGAGTTGATATATTTCATGTCTACTGGGCCACTTTTTGTATTCAAGGGCCCAAACTTTAATGTGTCTCTGAAATTCTGCTTTTCTTCACCAACATGGCTTTTTTGTCTTTTCAGGTAGTTACCATTAAAGGTGATAATGCAGATGCAGTAATTCCTGGGTTAATGGCAGCTGGGGAGGCAGCCTGTGCATCTGTTCATGGTGCTAATCGTCTCGGTGCAAATTCACTCCTTGACATTGTTGTTTTTGGCCGAGCATGTGCAAATAGAGTTGCAGAGATCAGTAAACCAGGTAACTTTATTACCACGTTAACTGAAGATAATTAATAATGAAATGTGTGCAGAACTTTAAGATCTCTACTTCATCTTTGCAGGGGAGAAACAAAAGCCTCTCGAAAAGGATGCTGGCGAGAAGACCATTGCTTGGTTGGACAAATTGAGGAATTCAAATGGCTCACTGCCAACTTCAAAAATTCGGTTGAATATGCAACGAATAATGCAAAATAATGCTGCTGTGTTCCGCACAGAAGAGACATTAGTAGAAGGTTTCACCTATTCAGTCTTTCATTTTACAAAAATCTATAACTATTATGTATTGCGCAATTTAGTCCCTTTCTGGGAACATTAAGTGACTTTGTTTTCTCCTTCAAATTAACAAGTGACTATTATGTTGGGCAGGTTGGAGATTGATTACTGTTTATACTTTTATTCACTCCTTTTTCTGTGTTACTCCTGCAGGTTCTGAGTTGATTGACAAGGCATGGGAGAGTTTTAATGATGTTCAAGTGAAGGATCGAACTTTGATATGGTGAGATGTTGTGTATGAGGATGTCGATCCATAAAATATACATTGTTTAGTTCATGAGCTCATAATCCCAATTCTTTTGCCAGGAACTCTGACTTGATTGAGACTATCGAGTTAGAAAATCTTTTGATAAATGCCTGTATCACCATGCATTCTGCTGAAGCCAGGAAAGAGAGCCGAGGAGCACATGCTCGTGAAGATTTCACGGTTAGTCCTGTTTGTTTTTGTAAGAATTGTCCTTTCTTTTGCAATACATAATGAGATTTGTTCTGGTTTTGCAGAAAAGAGATGATGAGAAATGGATGAAACATACTTTGGGGTGAGTTGCCATTCCCTTAAATAATAATATTAATTTGAGAGTAAACATGTGCTTCACTTTTTTCAAAGTTGAAATTGGAAATGACGGAGTAGTCACAAAACTAACCTTTTGATGATAACCACTGTTCTGTTTTATAAGCAAGTAAGATAGTAAATTATAAGTTATAATTGTAGAATTTATTTGTCCTATTTGATGGATTATGAAAGCGGCCTGCAGAATTTATCCAATCTCGCAGTTATTTCTGTAAATGATAGTGGTCGATAAACTTTCTTTGCTAACACCTCTTATAGTGAAGACCTATTGGAATTTGTAAATGTTCTTCATTTAGCTGTCCATATTAACTGGGAATGTATGGGGATATCTAGTTATCTGCACTGTTGAATTCCCATTGTTCACTCTAAATTGTGTGGATTCTTTTTTCAGATACTGGGAAAATGAGAAGGTTCGACTAGACTACAGACCAGTTCATATGAACACACTGGATGATGAAATCGAGACCTTCCCTCCTAAAGCTCGTGTCTACTGAGGCATCTGCTCATCTAAGTGATGCAGATAATCCTTTTACAGGCATGTAGTAATTCCATAAGAAGAATAGAATTGGTTGTAGGTACAGCATTTTGACCAATAATTGGTGCTGTGTTAGTGACCAAAGGTGTCTAATAATTTCAATCAGAGATTGGAAAATGTGTCCGCAGCCGTGGAGAATATTTCTCTGAATAGATTTAATTTGAGAACAGGTTTTTTGTATTCAATTGCCAGCAAATTCATGTTTATCACGTTTTTGGTTTAACAACTTGTCAAGGCAGTATGTTGGACTTGGAATTGGTGTGCATAGTAATGGGAAGCCAATACTTGTCAATTTAACCTTTGTAAAGATGAGTTTGGGACTTGCTGAGTGGCTAGTCTATGCATAGTGTAGAGATCGGTAGCAGGGATATCACTGTTATCGTATGATCATATCATCGGATATTGAAGGTGGTGAGTAATTCAATTCATTCACATCATGAATGTTTGGACTCTATTTATGTCCGATGCTTTTGCAAATTTGAAATGAAATGTGGCAAAGCATCGGTGGCACTCGCATTGGATCCATATTTAGCTAAGTCATCATACTCGGAAGCTCCTGGTAATGGTTGATATCGTCACTATCATCAAGCGGTGTTAGTGTTGGGCTTGTTATCCAGGAGCGTTTAGTTCACTGATAAAATAAGGCTGGGCACGGACCGGGACAGGTCGAAATCTTGGTAATCCCGATCCCGGGTCTGGAATTATTAGTCGAGACAGGTCGTGATGGTTTAGGCTATTTGGAGAGATCCCGACAAGCCCGAACCCGATCGGTACCAGGCCGGGACTGGCCCAATCCGGGACAAACCCAAAAGAAAGGGAAAAAAAAAAAAGACAGCTTTCCTAAGTTTGCAATCTGGTAAAATTTCCCAATTTGCATTTCTACTTTTCCATTATTTCAACACTGCATTCAAATGATCATTTCAAAGAGAACAAATAAGAGGCAATTCCCTACAATACTTCATCATTCCATAATCCAACAAGCTAATCTTATTCAATAAAAGCTAAAACTCCTAAAAGCCAAAAACGACAGGAAAAAAAAGACCAAATCTGCATATTGCATAGTTCCCCACTTGCAATTGCATACCAAATTGCCAAAGTACCAAACCTGCAAGCTGCAGCTAAAAGCTAACCAAGAAGAAAAACCAAAAGCATGACCAAATCTGCAAATGTCCAAATCTGCATATTGCAATATTGCATACAAATGGGCAAATTACCAAACCTGCAGGCTGTAGGTAAAAGACTAAAAGCTAAAAAAGAAGAAAAGATTCAAACAAGACCAAATCTGCATAATCCATTACAGTCCACAGTCCACAGTCCACAGTCCACACAACTAAACACTTCAATTCCACTTCATGTCTTCATAATCCATTCCAACTAAACACTTCAACTAAATAACCAAACACAATCTTCAATGTTCAAACATCTATCACATTACCAGCTACCTCAAGCATTCCCTTGCCTTTTGCTCTTGGAATTGGAGCTGGACACACATTGGTTTTGCTAGATGCTGCTTTCATGGTCTGCAAAAGAAAAAAAAAGAAAAAAAAAGAGTGATGTAAATGTCTATGCACTGAAAATACTGAAAAAAAAAAACACGTAAAAACTAAAAAGTAGATACATTTCTCAATTTCTCCATAAAACTCAAGGTTTTCAATTGAACAATCATCAACAACCTCTACAATATCACCACCTAGCAACCAGTTTTGCATGCAAATCAGTCCCTCCACTGTGTTAGGAGTTAATGAGCTCCTAAAACAGTCAATCACTCTGCCTCTTGTTGAAAAACAAGACTCTGAGGCCACTGTCGAAGTCTGAATCCCAAGAACATCCCTTGCTATTGCTGCCAAGACTGGAAACTTGCAGCCATTTATCTTCCACCAGCACAGGATATCAAAGCAATCTTCATCATTAGTTGGGTCCAATGGATCATCCAAGTATTGATCCACTTCATGTGCTATGACTGCCTCACTGCTTTGCTCAACAACCTTCTTCCAATTATTGAGCGGCTGCCCTCTAACTCCTCCTATGTTGCTTCTACTTGTAAGTGTGCTAGAGGAAGAGGCGGGAGATTGCTGCCTTTGCAGGTGTATACCTCCATTTACAACAAGGACATACTAAGACAAAAAAGACAGAGATTAATATATATTTGAAACCAACTAAGCAACTGAAATTCAAACAATGGAACTAGTGTAATACCTTATCATAGAGAGCAAATAGAAGGGTTTTAATTTCCAAGGTTCTTCTATGCACCTCATCATCATCTAAACCTTCAGTTTGAAAGATGTGAGTCACATTATTCAACTTGAACCTTGCATCTAATACAAGGCCAATGATGATCATGTGATTGATTTCATGAAATGAACCATAGTACCTGAACCATCTAGATCTCATGTTAGCTGCCATATCTACCAAAATTTTCTCAGTTTCTGATCCAGTAGCCATCTCAGGTACCAAAAACATGTTGTCTATATTTTTTTTCCATGGTAATCACACCATAGTACATGATGTGATTACCATGGAAAGTTGTGTGCACAGTAGAGTGCAATGATGCACTTACCCTCAATGTGACATCATAAAACACTCTTAGAAACTCCATAAAGACCTCAGCCTTCTCCCAATCTCCAACTTCTGGAGGTCCAACCCTATTTCTATTATTCTTGCTTGGTACAAGATTTCCATATTCATCATACTCTTCATCTGGTTCCTTGAAGTAGTTTGCAAAATTGCTATCTTCATCTTCAGCCATCACTGTAAATGCTTTCTTAAACTTCAAAGCTGCTTCCAACATTAGATAGGTGCTGTTCCACCTAGTTGGGACATCCAAACACACAACTCCCCTATAGGGAAGCTTCTCTCTCTCTATAGTCTTCTTTAAAATATCCAACATATTTGCAGAATATCTCACAAACTTCACTGCATTTCCAATTGCTAACACAGACTTTTGCAACCTTTTTAAGCCATGCCCCACTATTAAGTTAGTATTGTGGGCGTGCATTCCACATGCATGTATTTGCCACTCAAAATCTGCTGATAAGATGCAGACTTGTTCATTTTAGACACAAGCCACTCAGCAGACTTGTTTGCAGAGGCATTATCAATTGTAATGCCCATGACTTTCTCAATTCCACATCGCACTAAACATGACTCAATAAGCTTCCCTATTGTTGACCCTTGATGATTGTAAATCACACATAAATTAATAACCCTCTTGTGCAGTAAGCACCATGTAATTGACATTTTGAACACTAGTCCAAGTATCGGTGGTTAGACTCAATCTATACTTGCTCAAAGTCTTCTTCAAATCCTTCTTTGTAGTATCACACATACTTAGAAATGTCCTACACAATTTCCTTCTAGAGGGAACATCAAAAAGAGGACACACTTTAACACAAAATCTAAATCTTCTCCACAAAACTAAAGGAAGCTCATCAATAACAATCATCTCTACACAAGCTTCTAAATAATCATCTTGATTATAAGTTACTGTGGCCAGTCTATTGCCCTTAAATTTATCACCAACAAGATTTTTCTGACACTTTTCTATATTAGCGGGATAATATCTACAATTCAAATTAATGTTTATGTGCCTAATCATACTAGAAGTGCCATTCTTAGAACTTGTAACAGCAAAATCACCAACCTTTCCCCTAGGACAGTAGATGCAATGAGCTCTTTTATGATTTATCTGAGTGTCTTTTCCATCAGCATCTTTAGCATTTTCAATCTTATCATACTCTTTAAAATGATCCCAAACAAAGCTACGTTTTATACCTGATTTTTCAAAAGGAGCCTCACCTACAAATGCAGTAGCTTCACTTCCAGAAGGTTGACTTGCAGCTTGTCCAAGAGTTGGATTTGCAGCTTCGGGTTGGCTTGCAGCTTCGAGTAGTGTAGGAAAAGACAGTGATGTGGCTGTTGAAGAATCCTCAAGACCAAAAAAGCATATGGTCGAGGTCGAGCTATTTTCTTCCCTCTAACCATCAGCTTCTTCAAGCTGCAAGATGTTGTTGAACTGAAATAGTTAAATTGATGACTAGGAACTTGCAAAATTTGGGAATCGATGATGTTGATGACTTGATATGCTGAATTGATGAACGTTGAATTGGGGATTTAGTGTTCTAAGCTTGGAATCGATCAGAAATGTGAGTGATTGAGTGGTTAGTGGTTACTGCTCGAATGGATCAGAAATAGGGATTATTTTACCGTTAGGATCGGCCTATCCAGTGTGCTCGAGTTCATGTTAAGGCTATAGACTTGAAAATCAACCAATCAAATGCCATATAAATAGAAAAGTAAGAAAAATATAATATACGAAAATAAAACGGGACGGGCTTGGCCTTAGCGGGATTCCAACCTTCCAAACTGAAGTCCGTCCTGTTAAAAGGGGATGGGCCCAACCAGTAGATTCTGAAAATTTCAAAACTGTTCCGTCCTGCCAATTTTCAGTACGGGACCGGTTCGGGTTCGGTTTTCCAGTTTTAGGTGCTCAGCCCTATAAAATGTAATGTTGGTAGAGGTACTAAATTCGGCTTTTTTCCCTTGACGAGGATTATGTAGGCCGTTGTAACAACTCTTTTACTCTTAATTTCTTGATTATTAAATATACACAGCTACACAGGTATGAATTGGAGGAGCTAGAACCGTAGAAATCCCCATCACTCTGAGCAATCCCCTAATTTTTAATTATTCGGGATTTGTAAGAAGCAGCAGCTTATTATATGCAGTAAGTAACTCATGTGTCAACTATCTGATCTAGATCCACCAATAAATTACATCATCTGGGAAATAATTAAGAACAACAAATTTTCTTTAACCCATTCTATCTGACAAAATTAAACAAAAAAAGTACAAATAATGACAGTTTCTTGGTCCAAAGCTCCAAATGCAACATGATCAAACTAATATATGAACTACATCCTTTATTATACTCAATAGGATAAAAGATAATAGAACCAGTCCAAAACACAGCTAAGTATTATATAGGATTAGGAAGCATCATATCCAAAGGACAAACAACATGAGGGCAAGTGGGTAATATAATTGTAGCCGTTATTTCTATATGATTAAGATTTGTGAGTGTAATTGTAATGACTAATGAGTACTTGTTTACGAAAAGGTTAACAAGGACGAGGGATTAATTAGAAAACTATTGAGAAGAGTTGGAAAATATGCAGGATTTGGGGAGAGTATGAACTGAAATGAGTACTTGGTTGATTTTTGCTACGAGGGGGTAACAGTGTCTCCCACTAACATCTATCGATCAAACATGTAGTCCAACCAAACAGTCACTAGTGTCTAGTATACTATAATATTGTCCCCGTATCTTTGGTTACAGATTAACTCAATGTCATGATATAACTTCACATGCATAAAAAATTAAACGGTAATCTACAATTGCATTAAATTAAAAATAATAATTTTAAATATTTATAAAATAACTAAAACTTCTCTAATCTACTTTAAAATACGAGTCATATACAAATATTTTTAAAATTAATGTATATTAAAATAACAACAAATATGACCCGTGAAGCCGTGACTCACCAATATACTAATATTGTCCAAACTTAATTACAACCCACAACTCAAAAAAACCTCAATATAATCAAAATGAGTCACTCATTTATAAATCATAATTTATATATTACTTTTTTAATACAAGATCTTAATCTCCAACTAATTCAATACTTACGGGGCATTCTACAAACTTCGATATTTATTAAAACCTTGACCATCTTTCATTCCTAACTTTTTATGTATGGCTTTTCCTACATAGCTTTAAATTATTAAAAAACTTTATAGTTTAAATTGGCAAGAAATCTTTAAAAAGTAAGTGTGTTGCACGCCGCACATTATTACCCAAATGTACTTAAGTACATGATCAACCTGCAATCAATATTTGAATATCCCCACTTCATCACCACTAGTAGAGTAATTAAGAGAAAATAGAATGGTTTGGTCTACTATCCCTCAAATTGATGAATCTATGTATCCAATAATAGTCCCATAATTGGAATTATAATTCATTTGATTGCTTTCATTCTTTCAATACATGAATGTTAGTGGATGTTGCTTTCATTTTCAACTTGATTTCTAACTTTCAACTATCTCAAGCTTGCAAGAGTCTAAAAGACGTCCTCATTCACTAATTTAGTGGACCTATCTCAAGCTGTTCACGGCAATTATATTAATTTTTCGATCTATCATATGTATATATGTTCCTATACGTGAGTTGTAATTAATAATATATCTTGTAATTTCAAACAATATATATAACCTAATTATTCTCGCAATATAAATATACAATTAGTAAGTATCTTACGTTATATTGTACGGAAAAATTAAAATGAATCGAAATCGAGTGGTGAGAATTTGAGAAGCTCGGTTAGTTTACTTCAAAGTGTGAAACTGAGAGGACAAAAGAGAACTGATAAGGCAGATATAAATCAAAGGTGGACCAACAGAAATTAGAAAGATAAGCTAGCAATGGATTGTTTTGATTTCTTGTCTAATCATCCACCTAGGTAGTGACGGCGGACTTAGACCCCTAATTTGGTACTACTTGGGCCTTTATAATTCTAAATTGATAACATTAATTAGACAAAAAGTGTTCTTTTACACTTTATTAAATTGTAATGAATAATCTATAAAAAAAAATTGTAATGAATAAACGACATAAAAATATATATTTATTTATAGTTTTTGTTTGCATTTAGTGAACACAATTCACCGAATAAATAACATTTTAACAAATCAATAAAATTTCAAATAAGAGTGATTGTATATCTTCATTCAACTCTCACTTATGAACCATTTGTTTATAACATAAGATCTGTCAATCAAATTAAAATAATTCATTCCTTGACTTGCCCTGTTGGTCCATTACCTCATGTCCTGCACTCGAAATCAAAAGGCGTTATTATTCTTCTCCTCTTCTTTTTCAGAAATCTCCGGAGTACACTACTTCTCCAAGCTATTGACGCACTTTCATAAACCCTAAAACGTAACCAAACATCTTTTAGTGCCCGAGTTGACTCGGTCACTCAATGTGGCACACACCCTTGCACAGCTTGCTTTCATGAGTTCATCTAGACAGGTAATGCCCGTTGCTTCTTCTTCTTCTTCCTCCTACCACCGTTGCTTTTCCTCGTTGTCGCATTTTTGTTGGTCCAAGATAGCTCGAATGGGCCCTACTCTGTACCCACTTTTCCTCATTAGTCCACAGCTCCAGGGGCCCATATCCCAGCGGGCCCTCTTACCGCCCCATAAAGCCCACTCCAAGATTTTTCGGGAACGCTCTCTTTTAACCCAAGGCGTAGCCTTTTTTTTTCACCTACCCCATGACTGGCCTTTTGTTTTTACTGTTGACCCAGGTGTCAGCGACTCGAACGCATCGGGTACAAACAAAGTGGTGGCGATTAAAGCGAGACGCAGCCAGTTTCCTCTTCCGTGAAAGGTCACACCAACGGACGGCCGCGATCCGCTTAGCTATTCCCGAAAAGATCACTTCCCCCCCCCATGACGTCAGGCTCCGGGCCCCAGCAACGGTCCCCGAACTCACCGGGCGGGATGGAAAAAAAATTACAAACTGTACACGTGGACCTCCGTGACACGCCGTTGTCAATACTCGAGAAGAAGCGGGTCCCGCTGTCATATTGGCGCCACGTCACGAAAATAAAGAGCTCGGGAAAAATTGGAGGGTTCTAGTCTAGCTTCACTAGGGTTTCCTTTCAAAATTTTCTTTTTTTCTTCCCTTTTTAATTTAAAAATTGGAACGGTGGGTCCCGCACAGTTTTTGAGGTTTCGAAAAATATTTATTATAAAAGGGGTTTTTATTTTTAACACTAAAACCCTCTCCTACCTCCTCTCTCTCTCTAGTCTACTGGCTACTAGTGTGTAGCTCAAAATTGTGATCCCGTTGTTTCTGGGCCTCCAGTAGTGTGATCTCTCGGTATGTACTCTTCTTCACTCACTATCTCTCTGTCTCTCACTATATATAAAACTCCATCACTCTCTCTTCTCTTCTCAGTGGTTGTTGTATCCTTACCATTTTCTTGTTTGTAATGTGAGTCCAGTGTTTTCCCGGCGAGATTTTGGCCGGAGAATGGCTTACATGTGTACGGACAGCGGGAATCTAATGGCGATTGCTCAGCAAGTCATCAAGCAAAAGCAGCAGCAAGAGCAACAACAGCAGCAGCACACCCACCACCACCAGCAGCTTACTACGGCGTTCTCTCTCTCCTCTGCTCCATGGCCCACCAACACTCATCACGCTCCGAGTTTGGGCTACGGGTTGGGGGCTTCGAGTTTTTCCGACCCGTTTCAGCTGCCCGGTAGCTCCGACACGACGGTCGGGGAGCCCGGGTTTCCGTTCCCGAACATGGATCATCATCCGACTAGCAGTGGGTTCAGGTTCTCGGATTTGGGCGGAGCGGCCGAGTTCGACTCGGACGAGTGGATGGACAGTATAATAGGCGGTGGGGACTCAACGGATAGTTCGAACCTGCCCTCTGTGTGCGACGCGTGGCGAAGCAATACCGCGGATTTCGGTCTCTACGCCTCCGATCCCTTCGCCCCCTGCCCGAGTCGACTCAGCGCTCCGTGCTCTTCGCCGTCCGATCTCAACCGAGTCATATACTCCGACGTTCACAACCAGAAAACCGCCAATCTCCAACCTCAATTGCCACCAGCGTGGACCCCACCTCCACCTCCGCCTCCGCCTCCTCCGCAGCAGCCTTCCTCAATTGCCGTTAAAGACGCCAAATCAGCCAACCCTGCTCCTCAAAACGACGCCGTCGGAGTGTCCTCCAGGTCGCCCGAGATCGAATCGGCGCCGCCGCTACTGAAGGCCCTACTCGACTGCGCCAGAGTCATCGAGTCCGAACCGGAGCGTGCAATCAAATCGCTTGTCCGGCTCAGAGAGTCCGTCTCCGAGCACGGAGATCCAACCGAGCGAGTTGCTTTCCACTTCACCGACGCTCTGTACAGCCGAGTCTCTCCGCCGCAACCGGAGAAAAGCTCCGCCGCGTACGACGCTAGCTGCGAAGAAGACTTCACTCTCTCTTACAAGGCCTTGAACGACGCTTGCCCTTACTCCAAGTTTGCTCACTTGACGGCGAACCAGGCCATCCTCGAAGCGACGGAGAGGGCGACGAAGATTCACATAGTTGACTTCGGGATAGTGCAAGGTGTCCAATGGGCCGCTTTGTTGCAGGCTTTGGCTACCCGGTCCACGGAAAGCCCAGTAAAATTCGGATCTCCGGTATACCCGCTCCGTCTCTGGGGAACTCTCCGGCGGCGTCGCTTTTCGCTACCGGAAATAGACTGTGTGAATTTGCTAAGCTTCTGGAGCTGAATTTCGAGTTTGAACCGGTGCTGACTCCGATTCAGGAGCTTAACGAGTCGTGCTTTCAGGTCGACCCGGATGAGTTCTTGGCGGTGAACTTAATGCTCCAGTTGCACAACCTCCTCGACGAATCAACCACCGGAGTTGAAGCGGCTCTGAGACTGGCCAAGTCGCTGAACCCGAAGATCGTGACTCTGGGCGAGTACGAAGCGAAATTGAACCGGGTCGGGTTCATGAGCCGGTTTAAGACCGCATTGAAGTACTACACGGCAATGTTTGAGTCTCTTGAACCGAACATGTCCCGAGACTCGCCGGAGAGGCTACAGGTGGAGAGGCTTTTACTGGGCCGGAGAATTGCTGGCGTGGTCGGCCCGGAGGAACCGGGAACGAAACGACAGCGTTTGGAGGACAAATTGCAGTGGAAGTTTTTGATGGAAAGCTCTGGTTTTGAGCCAGTAACTCTTAGCCATTACGCAGTGAGCCAGGCCAAGATTCTTCTCTGGAACTATAGTAATGCTTCGTATTCGCTAGTCGAAGCTCCACCTGGGTTTCTTTCTTTGGCGTGGAAGGAAGTCCCCCTGTTTACTGTCTCTTCATGGCGTTAATGGGGTTCGGTTCGATTGGTTTTCACCAGGTCTTTTATCTCTGGTTGTGAGCCTCTCAGTTTCGATACCCCATTGACGTAGTATCTAGCTTCTTGGCGCTTCTTCTTCATCAGGGCTTCATTAGTCATGAACTTACAGTTGGTATTCATTTCTAATTAAGCCTTATATTTTGCGCCACAATTTGGTTGTTAATTTTGTAGTTTGTTCTTAGTTTTTCGGTTTCCGGTTGGGGCTTTCCTTACAGGTTTGAGAATCTGAAATATCACTAATTGTAAAAAAGGGCATTGAAATTCCGTGGGGGAAGATAGGTTCTGTCCCCCCTTAGGTTTCTGTAATTCTGTATGTAAATTTGAATCTTCATATTGGATTTAGTTTTCATCTCAGTCCAGTTTCATTTTCCTTGCCCCTATATACTACTCGTACAATATATAATATCTATAATAGTGTCATCACTGAACCAGGTTTTCTCTAGTGTTTTGGAGTTTTAAGAGCTGTTAGATTGGCTCACTGAATGGGGTTATACTGCAATTAGTAACTAAACAACCGACATCAAGCTCTGATGTCTCACTTCGCCGTCACTCAGTGATTTCTTTCGGTGCCTGTGGCATTAGGCCTCAGATAGTAGACTCTGCAGATATCTAGCAGCAGCAGAAATATATGACAGTTTTAATTGCCCTAATATCTACCAGGTTCTGATTGTAATAAGTGCTTGACGAGGACCGGGATTGAATGAACCTATAAGATGACTAAGATCTCACTGCTACAAAAAGCTTGCTTCTGCTGCCGGACTTTCTATATTCAAATGGTGTAGTAGCTTTGGTCTGTTGCTTCTGTAATCAATTTCCTTAAACCCTTTTGTAAAAGACAATGACTTTGATGGTTGGATTTGCAATATGTGATGTGTAAATGTGTGTGCACATCTGGGCCATGCTTGCTGGCTGGTGATGTTGATTTCAATGGCTGTCACTTTCTCTACCTCTCCTAGATCATTCACACTCTGGCTCCGAAGCACTAAAGAATTTTCGCTTTCTCTAGCGCTTGTTCCTTAGTTGAGATAAATAACTCGGGAGAGAAGAACTGTCTTCTTTTCTTGGTCCCTGCACGAAAAACTCAAATGGGCCAAAGCATGACAAGGAAGGCAGTGGATGATAATGCTGCTTATTATGGTCCAATTGATTGAGACCATTCGAAAGGGTCATCGTAGAAGGAACGTTTGAGGGTTTATGGAAATTTGATTTGCCTTGGTTGGGTTTGGGGTCCCCTTGGAATTCACCGTGTGTTAGGGGTTTGGTATAAGTCTCTTTCGACCTCTTAGCTCTTACTAAGTTTACTGGGAAGTATACAAACTCTACCTTCTTGGCTTTTCACTAATGTCATTCTCATAATGCCAAAGAGTTTGAATTCATCACATCTTGCTTAAGATGCATTGTGTGTGCTCAGAGTGATGGGCCTTACATGTCTAAACATACCAATTTATTGAAGCAAATAATTCTAAGAAAGATCCCCAATTATTGAGGCTAATAAACCCACCCTGGCCCCAAGAGGAAGACAACGTCCTTCGATTAGAATTGATCATTATTACCTGATTTGGAAACTTAACTTTTTTGGATTACGGCCTGTTTTTGGAAACTTGCACAGCAAGTTAGATAGAAGATTTTGGGTCACACGATTAATGGTTAGATTGATCAAGTCATCCAACAGAAACATAGCACAAGAAAAATATAGGCATCCTTTAGACGGTTTGGGACAACTAAAGGATATTAGTGATATGAGAAATTTAGGTGGCACTACACGTCTTCATCTCATTGGCTGGGCAGATTAATCCAACAGTACCTCGCCCAAAATCTTTCCATGGCCAGCCATTGATTAAAGTACTAATTAAATAGTTATTACATGAACACCATAGCAATGAGGTAGTGCCTCGCACACATATGAACAAGTTGAGAGATACTTACGTAGGGCTGGCTAATATCCGAGGCATAAAAGAAGCATTTTCTACGAGATCCTGAAACCACCAGCGCAGACGTACCACGTGGCTAGTAGGATTGTCCAATCAGTGAACATGTAAGTAGATGTTCTGGGTATGAGTAAAAACTCTAAATGGTACATGAACTATTGTGAAAGGTACCTTTTTGTACCTATAATTTTTTTTTACTCCAAATGGTACCTGAAATATTGCGCTATTACTAAATATAGTACCTCTGTTAACTCTTTCGTTAAAATCATCTACGTGGCATGTACTTTTTTGGATAAAAACTCCAAATGGTACCCAAATTACTGCACAATGTATTTTTTGGTACCTGTAAAAAAAAATTACCTTGAATGGTACCTCAAGTATTGAGCATTTACTATTTTTTTTCATCATAATATGAAATTCATTCATTAGAAGAAGTGTTACAAATAGGTTGAAACAATACAAGTTTCGGTATAAAAGAAATCTAATATTTCATCAAATTAACTATTTATATTTAGCTAAAAATTTTATCAACAAAAGATTTGGGGCAATACTTGAATTACCATTTGGAGTAAAAAAGAAAAAAAAATTATAGGTACCAAAAAATACATTTTGTAATAGTTTTGGTACCATTTGAAGTTTTTATTTAAAAAATACATGTCATGTAGGTGGCTTTAACAGAAAAGTTAACAGATGTACTACATTTGGTAAAAGTGCAATACTTCAGGTACCATTTGGGGTAAACAAAATTCGTATGTACTAAAAAATACATTTCACAATAGTTCATGCACCATTTGAAGTTTTTTGAATTTTGGGTATTTTATTTTAATAAATAAGGATAGTTTCAAAACATGCTTAAAATTTTATGAGTTTTGATTGAACTACCCTACCACCACATGATATGTTTTACGCATGTAAGAACTTCTCCATCAAGTTAATGTATAAGACACCAGACAAAGACTCATGTAAATCAACTCAACACATGCATACGTTTTAATTTTTTCCAATATTTCTTAACAAAATTTGATTATGACACAATTTTCCACATTTCATTTCCCCAAGTTCTTTACTGTATCTGTATTTAGATTCTGTAGTGATTCGATAAAGATTCATATATATTTTATTTTGCAGGCAGATAATTATCACATAAAGTTTCATTAAAGGAAGACCAATTATCGAAGTAAACTTTTTAAATGTTTCGCTCGGGAAAAATAGGAGCGCAAAACTTCTCGCCATTAAGTATCCAACTACTATCAATCATAAAGAACTCAAAATTATTTTACCATCTTGCTTTTAATTGCTTGGCTGGTAATTGATTAAGAGTGTATACGATGATTACTTGATTAGTTTTGAATCAGCAATAATTAAAGCGATGGTTAAAAGTTGAAACTTTTACACAACGGTAATAGAATAGTTCCCATAGTAACAGTCACCACCTTGACTGGGGGACATTTTAGATTTAGCTTTTGACATTAAGCTAGAGAAGGGATGGGTGTACAAATGGTCTGTGTTTTTTTGCGTCAGGCTCCGACCTGCCTACACGTACGACCACAGTGGACTATGAATCAGCGTTCGTCACTTCAATCCTGACGAGTTTGACGATCTGGACGGTGGTTTTAGTACGGCTCCAGCCTATGCAAGGCTGTGTGTTCGATGACGTCATATAGGCAGCAGCTCCGGTCGGGTGGTCCCCCGGCGGTCAGGGAGACAGTGCTGATTGTACACAGAAGTGACATGTCAGCGATACTGTTGCTGACTGGGCCGTATAGTATCGTTGTAGAGTGAGTGGTATACATCAGGTCGTAGTGTACTTTGCCCTGGAGGAAATGGAGGTATACTATTTACAGATTTACTATTCCGGAACTACATTTCAACATCAGTAAAATTGTACTCGCCTTTAGAAAATATAGCGATGAGTTATAGAATTGTTGAAGAACTGAGTTTAGACTTCTAGGGAATCTCCGGTGGATGCTTCAAAATTCATGTGCCAAACTACTAAAACATTTGTTGAAACTAATAGTAGACGATTCAATGTTGTTGACGATTAGAGTTACTCTATACATGAGAATTGAAAGAAAAAAAAAATTAACTACATAGGTTTAGTGATGATTAGAGGAAAACCCCATATATAAAAGGTCGACATATTTATGACAAGATTTAATCACATCGATCGGACCTAAGTAATTCAATAAAATAGTGAAGATTATGTACATTTTTTCTTTAATTCTGAAGATTATTCATGTGCGCTTATATATATATATATAGTTACATTTTTTAATTTCATAGTGTATCATTGAACCTTTTTTTTTTCTTTTTAATGAACCACATTGAGGAAAATGTCTTTTTTATTTTTTTTTATTTTTGAACGATCGGTCGTTGAGGAACATGTTTAGGGATATGCTATGTATATTTGGAGCAGCTCAGTTGCTCTTCTTCGTCCTAAACAGGCGAGCAGCTGAACTAGCTCCTCTTCGACTTAATATCAGCTGATATTATCTGATGGCAATTAAGTCATGGCACAGCAGATGAAGGTTGGGCCTCGCTTGGGTCTTAGGCTCTTGGGCCTAAGTTCTGTACCCTATGTTTGCGGTTTGAATTAGGAGATCAGTTGAATCCCCACGCAGACAGTTCTCCCTCAATTCTTGAATATGTCCATCCGATCCCTACGGGTCATTACATGAAAGCGATCGAGTAGCACTTACTAAAAAGAGGATCAAGACCCGTAGAACAGGACGCACTTGCCGTTTTAAATAGCTCTTCCACTGCCTCATATTTAATGGTGCATCCTCATCAGTTCTCTTCGTGTATAAATATCCAACAGTAGTAATCGAAAACCATGGAGAAGATGATTCATGCAATCAGATCAGTGATCAGAACCCAGGCACCGTCAAACTTAGGCTGGAAAGCTTCTAGGGTCGGATTCATCAGGCAGGCCACAAGAACTGTGTCGAGTGATCCGGGTAGTAAACACAACATGGACAAGGCAGAGAACCCAAATCAGCAAGCTGGGACTGGGTAAGTGACTTCTTTTGTTTCGCCCTATTTTCTGGTATGCATGTTTAATTACGGTATAGTACAATCTTTCCTGGTCATTAGCCAAGGAGAAAAATCTTGGTAAATCATTTTTATCTATATTCAAGAGTAGAATGACATATCTTCGAATTAAATTTGAGTTGATTTGTTTTTATTACCGTGCATGCGACTAGAGCAATATTACTGTTCACACTGAATCAATGTTCAATGATATCTAGGGACGTGATGTCTCATTCATTTGGGGCGGGGTATGCGAGTCGCTCCGATGAAGAAGGATTTGGAGGAGTGTATAGCGATAACCAGAAGCTTCCTAACAAGATTGAGCAGGATCAGCTCATCCATGAAAACAACCCTGCTTATGACAAGACTCAGGGAAGTGAAGTCAAGGAGAAGGAGAGAGCTCGTCACCAACCCAGTTCACACTGAAGCGAAGGAGAGCAAAGGAAGCCATGGATCAAGTTAGCTAGCTATTGCGTTTTATACTTATCATTTCATTTTTGGAGTCCTTGAATTACTGGGATATGTTCCATAAGAGGACGGTGAACACGTGAAGTTGTCTTATGTCATTCCTTATTTAAGAACATATATTATTTCTCATGAATGTGCCTGATGAGATGCCAATTAACTCTTTTACTAATCAATCAACAATTCTTAAAGGAAAAATGACATGAAAATAAATTAATTTGTCATAGAATTGCAAATAACTAAACTATTAATATTTTTTTTAGTAAATGAATATTTCATCGATAATCGTAAGCCAGAACGGCATATACAAATTTCTCAAAAATGAAAATCATGCATCGTCGCTTAAGACATCGAAACTCACTTAAAACAAAGAGCCTAGCAAACTACAACATTACCTTACAAAGAGATAATTATAGTGGAAACTTTCTTTAACAATGCGCTCAATGGTACGTCAAAAGCTTCCATTATCAAGATGTAAAAAAAAAACATCATAATCTGCATGCTGAAAATCACCTAATTACGTACACCCATTAGCACTCATTAAGGAACTAACAAGTATAGCTCCCTAAAAAGGAATTATTGAAAATAAACTAAAACTAGCTAAATTCATAGCAGCCCACAAGGCCCAAAGGAAAGCAGTCCTGGGCCCAAACAGCTTCTCAGCCCAAACCCAGCCCTCACATCCCTGTTCAAACACGCCCCACGCACACCGCAGACGATCCACCACCGCCGCTCGCTGCAAGTGTGCCACTGTCGCCCCGCTTCCAAGTACACCATGGCCACTGCGTCGCCATCACCTAGAGAGAAACCAGCGATGAGACTTGAAGCAGCCAAATCTGAATCCATAAACAGACCAAGATCTCCTGCATCCCAGTACACCACACTGACCTCCATAGATGATGCCCACCCGCCACAACCATCCCGCGCCACCCTCATCATTCCTGAAAGACGGTGTCGACAACCACCGATCACCCAAATCACAGAGATGAGCTGAAAACCAGATCAAACACCGATCACTATCAAAACCGAGTAAAGCAATCCAGAAAACCATAGAGCATATGTCAACATCACCCATCCGGTAGCCTCACAAACATTGGCAAGGCAATGCCCATGCCAACGCCGGAGCACCGCCGGACAAGAGGGATCTCGTCAATGTTTGGCCTAGTCGTCTGCGTGCGGCATTGGACTAGGTTTTCCGAAAACAATGAAATTGACTAATCTTTATGATATAACATCTAAAGTTACCCTAACGGCTTGTAAAACTACTTCTCAGCGAAGTGTTTTAAACGTGTGATCAGAAATTATTTTTAGGTGAATTTATTAAATTTGAATCACGTTTAGAATGAATCGTAGTGAAAAAGAATGTGAAAAAATTAAAAGCAAAGAGAATATGAGTCGGGAGATGTTTATAGTTTATTGATGTATATGAAGTTAGTGTAAAAATACATATCTTGGATTTTACAAAAGTACAAAGATGTATCGCGAGTTCGATATAATCTTTGTAACTTGACAAAAGTGTTGGAAAGTGTTTGGATTATATCGAACTCACGAGCACAATTAGAGTTAGACAACTGAATTCTCAGTAAACAGATTATTTAGAGCTCCGAACGAATACAATGGAGTCACATCATTCCCTAGTTTGCTTCCTATCCATTACTTTCACACGGGTACAGTGACACAGTAGCTGTCTGGTTTGGAATTAACACAAACGGAGGGACGGATGAAAATTACCATATCTCTCCTTCGTGATCTGTCTATTTTCTTTTCCAGAGATATCGACAGGGACAGATTCATAGATATAGATAGGTGTCCCTTATCTTATCGCAAGGGCTATTGAAAAAGACGATGTGCGAAAGACCACGTAAGGTTTTCTCTCCCAAACCACAACACCTGTCCTTACTATCTCTACGTGTCGCTGCACGAATCCAAATTCCTCTGATACGTAGCACCAACTAGAACGAGCTATAGTGGCCTAGATTATCAGAACAGGCCATATTTATTCACCGTCATAGATTTACCGATCATCAGTCCGTCACCGGCTATAAATACAAAGGGGTGAAAGTTTCAGAAAGCCAAAGATGATTCATGCAATCAAATCAATAAGAACGCAGTCACCGTCTCTGACAATCACACCATCTCTGCATACGTCAAGTTACTTGGGCCGGAAAGCCTCTCGGGTAGGATTCAGGCAGGCCTCCGCCACAACTAAATCGACTGAGCCGGACAGCGAGCCCGACATGGACGAGAATCTAGCTGATAACCCACACAAGAAATATGGGTGAGTCACCTTTCATTAATTTTAATCTTTTACCCACATATATTCGAGTCATCTAATTAATCTGAGGTTTGATATATCAATTCATTACTATTAGGGACGTGATGTCTCATTCGTTTGGGGAGGCATATGCAACACGGTGCGAGGACGATGGATTTGGAGGGATATATGGTGGAAACCAGTCGGTTGCGAAAGTAGAGCAAGAACAGCTCATCCATGAGAACCACCCAGATTATGATAGAACTCAGGGAAGTGAGGTTACGGAGAAGGAGAAAGCTCGCCATCAAAAGGAAGCTTCAACTAATTAGGCGATCCTAGTGGGGTGGCCTCCTCCTACATAAGATTTTGATTTTACTTTCAATTAAGTCATTTTTCGTTTTGGTTCCAGTCATATGTTTTCAGAAAGAGACGACAACTTATATATGTAGCAGTTGTGTGTATATATATATATATAGCTCTGTGTTTCTGTGACAAGGGTTTTGTACGAGACTTTATGTTTTAGTTACTTTATTTTCCGGTGTTTATGGTTTCAAGAGGTGCTTACCCTGTCGGTCTTGATCGAGCAAATGTGCACATCGATTATAGGGGTCATCTTCTTTCTCTTGAGCTAACACTCGACAAAAATGGACGAACATGGGCTGCCAAGCAAACCCAAGGTGGGACAAAGCCTTCAACAGCGGACCCATGACCCATAAAATAACGATCGAACCCTGACCCAATAGCCCACGATCTAACTAAAATGTAAGCAATACACGGGCTGTGTTTGTTACGTGGGACTATTATCTCCCACCTTAGTCCCACCTTATTTTCTATGATGGTCTGACTCTTTAGCTTGGGATATGCTATGTTAATACATGACCTATGTTTGGTATTGCTTAGGACTAAAGAGCAAAATAGTTAAAATAGTCTTTATCTCATGCTTGTTGATGGATTGGACTAAGTTAGTAATTCGTAGAAAATTGAGAGTTTGTGACAAGACAACAACAAAATGGCAATTTTAAGTGTGAAAATGTTCTAGCTTGTTTTTGGGCAAAGTTCACATACAGCAAAATTATCATAGATTGAGAAGAGCACTGATAACATCCATAATTTCATGGATTAGTAAGCAACCACAATCGGCATACGTGTTAGTTTTTACACGACAAGTTCACCGGTTAATATAAACATAGTGAGATACACTGATTTAACATTCTACATGATGCTACTAAAATTTCATCTAGCAATTACAAGAATGTTAATCTAGCAAATAGTGGTTTGTTCAATGTGTGAAGGCAGCAACTTCTGGTTTTCTAAAAAATAGAAAAAATAAAAATAATAATAATAATAATATCTTCAGTCAGCTAGGTAGATCCTCTAGCAGTGTCCGTAAGCAAGTTCTTGACATACATTTTTCTCACTTCATCAACTAAGGACATGAACATGGAGATATTTTGGGGCTCATCCAAAATAATTTTCAATGCCTCAATTTGGTCTAGAACATAAAGTCTCATTTTTAAGTTCTTTAGTAATATCAGATCGATTTTCATTACCTTTCACTATGATATCAGTAATCGCTTGTATTCTTTTTCCAGATTTCTTTTTCAGATTCTTCAAACAATTTATCTAATGCAAGCATAATTTTATATTCATAATTTCTTTTCCTCTTTTTCTGACTGACCTGAGATTGTCTCGTGCTATCTTTGCTCATTGACATGGGGTTTGTGTCATTCTCAAGGCCTATATCATCTTCATTGTTGCTCTGCTTCTCCATCATATCAGCATGGACCTCATCCTCATTTCCAATAGCATGGTCACTCCAAAGATGATCGCTGGTCTATCAAATAATGGATACTTCTTGTTTCTCCATCCCTTTGCCTTTTTGTTGTGCTATGACAGAAACAAAAAATGAATCGATCAAACTCTTGCAATGAAATCAATTAGCTTAAAAATCAAACTCAATGAAACTTCCTCATTACCTACAAATACGCATCCCATACTTCATTACTATCAACTTCAATGCACTTTTTGATATCATTCCATGCAAATCCACTCTTGTTCATCATGTCATAGATGATGCTATAATCTTTCTTAAGTTTCTTCAACTTTGACTCAATATGTGGATTTGCCTTCAGATTGGAATTAGGATATAAAAGATTTAAAGAATTCTCTATTTTGATTAAAGTACCATATATGAAACTTCCAGTGTCGTAGCATTGTCCTCCAGCAATAATTCCGTCAAAAACATTTAACAAAGATTCTTCTTCAAAGCTGGTCCATACACGCCTTGACTTCCCTTGCTCTGTATTTTCATCACCACTTTCCATTTTCTAAAAAAAAAAAAAAATCAACATCTCATGGTTAAAGAAACATAAATATGATTAACAAACCAAAAATCATTGCTCGTTCCAGTTTAGTTTCACCTCATCTTTCCAGCTAGAAAATTAACAAACCAAAAACATAGCAACTTAATGTAAGTTCATATCAGCAGAAGGTAGTGGAGGCAACACAAGCACAGTGGCAACTAGTTAAAGTTGTGCAGTGGCAACTAGTTAAAGTTATAAGTAAAAAACTATCACCTATTTATACAAGTTTAGATTCAAATAATGCTTGTACAAATAAACACCAAGAAGGCCTGGTGCATGTGGGAGACAGCTTCATTGTTTGGTCTTCCATTAATAAGCAAAGCAATGAATACACGCTTGAATACATAACAATAATAATAGTCCTTCCTCACTCCATGAAAACCAGAAATGCTTTCATTTGGTCTTTCATTAAACAAACACATCATCTTTCCTATCACTGCTAGCTTGTGATTTCAAGTGCCTAATATTAACACTTCACGATGCTTGTTATTCCTTCTAAATGAGGCAACATATAGCACCTATTGCATTGCAATTGAAACCTACAAAGTTCTGACTTCTACTTTTCTGATGCAAGTCTAAAGTTATGGCATCAACTATTTAGGAAGAATAAAACATGCATCTAAAACAGATAATACAATCAACCAAGTATCATAACAATAAATATTAAACCACCACAGATTCTTCCGCCTCCTTTATAGCAGATGCGTGATATACCATACCTTCTCAGATAAAGGACAATTCCCTAAGATGAACTAAAAGCTTTGTGCATCTCATTCAATCAAGAAACCAGTTGGTTTTTAAAGTCTTACCAAGAGTTCCAGAAATTATTCGATGATAATAGAAATATATGCCATGCTCCCATTCACCACAAGTTGCGATGATACTTGTAACTCCTAAAGAATATAACAAAGCAAAAAAGGAGAAAACAAAAACCATCAAGGTAAATCCTTTCAAGGACTTGTAGCACAAGACAAAGGGGGATGAGGGTGTAGACAGTGTAAAGTAACCAAAATCCAAGAGAAAACATGTTCCTCAATCCTTCAATTAAGAAAACTAAACTCAGAAACCCATACTTTCTCATCCTCCAACTTGATTCCCACAGCTTTCCCTCTTTTTCTCTCTGCTTGTGTTTTTCTTTGTGGGTTATTAACAAAACTAATAACCCTAACTAAAAATAACACACCAATTTTAACAACACAAGTAAAACACAAAAACGAATGAATGAGAATAAGGAAAACAATTTCATATTAAATTTAATTAAGACTAGGTCCTCACACTCCTAAGTATTAAAATGCATTGATGTATTCTCTAACATAACTCTACTAAGCAATAGCTCCTAAGAATGCAAGTAACTGATGTAGAGAATCAGTTAGCTAGTGTCTCATCTAGTGTTCACAACAAATCAAAAGCTAAATAAATAATGATCCTTAGTACTCAGATATATATAAAGCAGAAACTACATAATTTATTCTCTTGAAGCTCTTGCATCCCTTGCACCCCTTGCAGCAGCACCTGAAACCCCTGTATCTCCGGCAGTCCTTATAGGCCTTCTTCCCGTCCATTCATTATGCATTTGTAAAGCTAAGTCATTCCTCCAAGTAGTCCATTGATTAGACGCTTCAACCATGCCAACTACATCAACTTCTTCCTCATTTTGTGCATCTAATTCACATACTGCATACTCCATCGGATCAATAGACATCTCTCTCCTAATAAAATTATGTAAAGACAACAAACTTTAATTATGAGGCATTGTGTCTTTATTGGATAAAATGATGGAATCCCTAGTATTCTCCACCTTCCTTTTAGCATTCCAAAAGACCGTTCTATGACATTTCTTGCCTTCGAATGCTTCATGTTAAAATATTCCGCATGATCCTTAGGCATATTTCTTTCATCCCATTCCGACAAATGATACATTGTTCCTTTATATGGTGCAAGAAATCCCTCACCATTTGTGTAACCATCATCTACAAGATAATAATAACCTAATAGCCAAAATAAAAATTCCTATTAGTGTGTGAAAGGCACATAAATTGCATTAATTTAATCTACACATTGTTGGCCAATAGCTTTACTAGTGGGAACTCTTAATCCATTCGGCCTAGTGACTGCATCGTGAAGAACTCTAGAGTCTGATGCCGATCCCTCCCAACCCGGTAAGACAAATAGGAACTGCATATCACGAGAACATGCAGCTAACACATTTGTAGCAACTTCACCTTTTCTTGTGCGGTGTCTTGGCTTGTCAATTGCAGTTACACACACTCTAATGTAAGTTACATCTAGTCCCCCCAAACAATTCTATTAGAAAAGGGTTGTCTTGGTTCCTTAACATGATCATTTCAAACCTTACTTTTCATGAGTATTGGATGGGTGTTCAGTGCCGTGGCTACCAGATCGAAAAGAATTCCATAGATTCCTACTAATTACAAGTGGGTCTTCCTTGAAGCAGGGTTCTAGGGGTCCTTCTCAAGCATGTGATTCAGGCTCGTCAGGTGGTGGGACATGAAAAAGTATAGAGTAGGGAGACCTGGAAGAGGAGCTGCAAAATAGATCGAATGAAACTATCCATGGAATCCCTAATTCACCATTTTGAACTATATATAGAAGGTTTTTCCGTACCAGCTTATTCTACCCATACCGCAGTTGAAGAAGATGGGGTTGAATTTGAAAAAGTTACGTCTCACCTGGGGGTGATTTCTTACTTTCTCATTTTCGCTCGACAGTCCATCGGTGGGTTTGTTTATCCTTCCAGTTTCTTTTTTGTATCCCCCTGTTACTCGGATACAATTTGATCCTTCCACGGCCAAATCTCAATTTGAATTCATGAAGTTTATAAACTGCACATATGGAGATGAACCTTTAACAATCAGAAAAGGCATAACTGCAGTCCCTACAATAAACTAGTCTTAAAGCACTTCCATCTACTATATGTGCAGTCAGCAAGTACCGAATCAAGTACCCTCAACAAACTATATTGCAGTTGTAAAATACCTTGTAGTATAGAATGGAAATACCTACTAATAGTCTCTCTGGATCGAAAAAAATTACCTCTAATAGTACGATTCTTCACATGATGTGAAAGTATATGTAAAAAAATACATACTTGCTCTTCTATAGACACCAAACCATTACTCTTTATCTTTCCATTTGTGCGAAGCAGTTCACACAAAAGGCCAAAAGTCCTTCTATCCATTCTTAATTCATGTACATATTCGGTGTCACTATTGCCTATAATACTATTTAGATAACTTAAATGAGTCTCATGTCTAACAAAAGAACGATTATTTAGAGTATTTCTTTCAGCACGTCTTCGTCTCAAATTAAACATCAGTAACACAAGCATAGTACAAGCACACATTTTCTTTAGGTGCCACAACTCCACCAATAAGAGCAACATAATTTGCCTTCGATCCATATCTAAGATTTCACAGTAACATCCAAAATCAATGAAAGCAACCAAAAAAAGAAGAAGATAAAAACACAGACGTTGTTAAAAGGAAAAAAAAAAAAAACCTAGTCTTGAAATTGATCAATTCTTAGCAAACACAGATTACCCATATACCAATTGTGACAACCCATAAACAATTGTTAATAGAAATTGGGAAAATTATTGGTCCCCCCTGTATTTGGACGCGTCGACAATTCAGTTTCTCGTTTTTTAAATTAAACAGTTTAGTCTTTATTCTCTTTAATTTTCACACAATATGTCTAAAATGACTATTTTACCCCTCACTTCCTTTTTATTTTATTTTTTATTTTTTATTTTTATAATTCTTCTCTTTTCTTATTTTTTTTTCTACTTCTCTCTCTCTCTCTCTCTATTCCCTCCTAAAAACAAAGAGAGAGGGAAACATTTTTATTTGTTGGTAGGGGAAGAGAGATAGATAGATATATATATACAGAGAGAGAGAGAGTGGCACAAAACATAATTATAAAAAAAAAAGACTCCTCCTAAAAACCTTAGGGGAGGATATATATATATATATATATATATATATATATATAGAGCGAGAAAGAGAGAGATGCACAAAACATAATTATAAAAAAATAAAAAAAGAAAGACTCCTCCTAAAACAAAGAGAAGGAAACTTTTTTATTTGTTGGTAGGGGAAGAGAGATAATATATATATATATAGAGAGAGAGAGAGAGGCACAAAACATATAAAAAAAATTTAAATTAAGGCAAAAAAAGGAAGTGAGGGGTAAAATAGTCATTTTGGACATATTGTGTGAAATTAAAGAGAATAAGGACTAAACTGTTTAGTTTAAAAAAACGAGGGACTGAACTGTCGACGCACCCAAAGTAACCAGTAATTTTCTCATAGAAAATCAATCCATAGTCTTTAATTTTACAAATCACAGTAGAAGTAGATACACGAGAAGAAGAAGGTAGAAGGGGTTGGAGGAAAGAGTGAATAATGGTCAAAGCAAAAGATGGAGCATGAGACAGGAAAGAAATTGAACCTGGACAAGAGTAGTTCAAGGAGGCTGAAGCGCGAAAGAGAGTGGAGAGACGATTGAGCGTTATTTAAGCCATTGCTTCCACAGACCGGTGACTTTTGGGGGGGGGCTATGTAAGAAGGTTCGGAGCTGATGTGGGGACTCTCTTATCTCATTTAAATGAGTTTTTATGTGTGCTAAATGTGGGATAAATCTAATTTTATTACATAAGCTAGTCCAATCCTGTCCAGTCCCACGAAACAACACACAACCCATAAGTTTTAGCGAGCCCCAAGGTTTGGTTTCTTGAGTTGGTGTTGGAAGAATTGAGTTTACCACCCCCTATTGTTTGCGACCAAACTTCGCATCAATATATTGCATTCCCCTACAGTTTATGACCAAATTTTGCATCAATAGTTCGCAACAATCGCATTTTAGTGATATAAGCCATCATTTACTGGTATAAGTCCATCTGATAAGTACCGAAAAAATATTCCGATATAAGTCTTTTTGATATGCACTGCATCTATGATCAATTCGCTAGTGTGGTATATCTGTCTCCATACGATAAGTACCGGAAATATGTTGTGATAGAAGTCTTCTTACGATATGTACCACGTATATGTAGTGACACAGGTCTGTTCATGTTTGTTGAAATTCAAGCCGCCCGCGCTGGTGTTTAGACTTCGGAACGAAATATACTTAGCAGCCCATAAAGCCCGCAGTGATAACATTGGTCCAATGTATCCTGTTCAAAAGCAACGGCCCAAGTATCGAATAACTAGAAGGGGCAGTTAACTAATTTGAATAAGAGATAGTTGTTGAAAGTAGAAATAATCGCCCTAACCACGTGTTTCGCACCAGAAGGGCATGTCCCCATCTGAAGGCGGCAAGTTCGGTTGTCGTGTTTGAAACGGTCACCACATAAAAATTGCCCAGCAACTACGTAATGCCCCACTGGCATCAGATACGTGCTTTTTAATCCCACCGCCTCGTCAACCCCATCGCCAGCGGTCCATCTAAAGCGATAACGTGTCAATCTCCACCGTCCGTTCCCCACCGCTCTTTATATAAAAAGACGAGGAGCGCCTAGAGAAAAAATATATCAAAACGCGTTTGCGCTTTCTCTCTCCCCCTCCCTCCCTCCCTCCCTCTCTCCCCGTGTTCGTCTCTGTTCCTTCAGATCTGTTCTGTATGGATTCCGTTCTGTGTTTATGGATCTCGAATTCGATTCGATCTCCTCGAGATCTACACGGTGATGGTGGTTTTAAGACCTGAAGCTTTTGTATTCTGTAATCGGCTTCAGTTGGTGTTCTTATGCTTCTGCATCGATTCACAGGTCAGATTATGCTTCCAATCCGTTTATATTGACTAAGTATATGCTCTTGTTCGTTTAATTTCATTGTATATGATTATGCTTTGTTTAATTTCGTTTTGTCTGCTTTTGTTTTCGATTCTGTTTCGTTTAATTTTGTTTATTTGTTTGTTTTAATCAGCCGAGACGATGGAGCTCTCCTCGAGTCTTAAGAGGTGTTGTGTCTCGGAGTTTCTACGCAGATCCAATCTCGTTTCGTTTTGTCTTAAGATTCGATTGTTGGTTACTGAGAGTTATGGTATCACTGGTTTGGCACGATTGTAATTTGACCATTTGTGAGCCCAGAGGGAAAGCTGGGATGTGGAACAGGGATGTATAAGAAATCGGGACGATAGGCTTAGTGAATGAGCTGAGTCCTGGACCGATCTTTGTCATCCGGCCTTTGCCATGGCAGGTGCGCTTGCGTGGCAGGTCAAAAAAAAATTAATAAAAAAAGAAATTTTTTGGTTTGAGGGGGAGACAGCATGGGGATTTTTTTAGCCCAGGGTCTCTTCCCCTCTGTGTGCTCTGTTTTCCTTTCTTTACTTTTTATTTGCTCGTTCTGCTCATCCAAACCAGCGTATCTCAGCTTCTGGACAACTTCGGCGACACCTAAAGGTATCATCTGCATTTTCCTTTAATTCTCAAATAGTTACACTGATAATCTTGATTCTGGCACAAATATTTGCGATCTCTACATACTAACCAATCTGGCATCACCGTTACTTCCATGCACACACAAGTAGTAGTTGCAATATGAAAGCGCAAATAGACTATGAGACTATGAATCATATCTATGCCACCTAAACAATTGATAGACATTTAGTTATTTATGGTTTTGCTAATCTGGATCTTCAAAGCAGTTTAAGGTACAGAGTTTACAGTTGAATGACGTGGTAATCCTTGCAATTCTGATTAAACAACTGTGCAGCTTTTATGTCAATTACTTCTTCGGCTATCCAATTCTCATTCCATTTTCTACACTGAATACATTTAACATGTGTACAAATAATTGATCAAGTGTTCTCTGGCATATTGGCTGGCCTTACCGATTTTTTATCTATTATGTAAGATTGTAGTTTTTGTAACTCTACGTCCATGTATTGTAACATCTGTTCACAAATGGCTGCTGCAATCATGAATAGAAAATTAGTTCCGACTTCTGAAGAATTTGCAAGGCTTGAATCAATCTCTTATCAGATGGCTGGGGGTTTTCATCATCTCTGGAGGCTCAAGTTGAAGTACCTTCTCTGCTGAGACCTGCAACACGGGGGGTAAATGAGAGATTACATAAGATTGCCTATGCTTTTGAGTTGTTGCACAAGGACTAAATAGTTCTCTAATTTCACTTGGTGTCTATTGACTGAACTCGTGTCAAGTAAGGATCAGCCAGCATAAGTGAACCTTTTCTTTTTGTTGTTTTTTTTTAATCATTTTCAGATTTATTCAAGCATCATTCATTAGATTTGGATGTACTGTTTGTCAATCGTGATCCCAGATTAGTGAACTCTCTTAATTGTTGGGTTGGTGTGTGTTTTACAAGATTAAAGTGTTTCTTACAAGATTAAAGCGAGTTTTACATGTTGCTACCGTGGTTGCTCATTTCTATTTGCGATTGGTACCTAAATGACATTGAAAGCTGAATTTGATTGTGTTTGATTTCAATATTTTGATTTCGGTTCCTATTCTATGTTATTGGAAATTCTACCGACTTCAGTTTTCCTATAATCTACTAAATTTTGTCTCATTATTTCTTTTTTCCAATTTGGAAATTATTGTACCCGTGGATGTTGTTTTCGAGCCATATTTGGTCCCATTGTTCTTTTGAAAGCTAAAATCAATTGTGTTTGATTTTGAGATTTAAACGGGTGCACAGTTCCTTTGAGCCAAGTCCTTGGAAGATCAACCAACTTCAGTTGATATATATTCTACTAAGTTCTTATCAATTTGTAAATCGTCCCCCCCCCCCCTCCCCGTTGTTTTTGAGCCATGATTTGGTTCTTCAAAATTTTTTGTTTTTGTGGATGTTGCTCTCATTATTTTGTTATTTTGTTATTATTATTATTATTTTTTTTAAATTTGCGGTCATGTTTTTCTATTTTTAGGGTCGTGATTTGGCCCTTGGAAACGTTGACTTCACCGGTTTTTTCTTCCAACTGATTTCATGATTTGGTCCTTGGAAATTTTCTTCAATGATTTTTTTTTCCCACTGGTTTGATTATACAGTCGATTTTTTCCAACTACTGTTGTTTTAGCCCAACTGCTTTGAATTCTTGTAGTCTCTGTTTTTAAAATTCACTAGGCAGATGTTATCCTGTTGTTAGTGCAACTATTTTGTTAACCAGTGTGTTTTCCCAACTCTAATGCCGATTTGAATTGCTCAACAAAATAATTATATCAAGTCTAAACAATTAGCAGGATTCTGATCTTTGAAATTGAAATCATTAGTAAGGGGCAGGTCATTCAGAATCGTGGTCTCGCTGTTATGCAATTAATTACTGTTCAATTCAAGATCTGCTAGCTCAAAACGGTTGAGCGTCCGAGCCCTTGTGGTTTGGATAATGGTGGTTCGAATCCACCCAGATCTACCCTGGATCACTGTTCTATATGGGCTCCTCAGGAACTAAGGACCACGACTTCTAGCTAAAGGATAATGGTGGTTCGAATCCACCCAGATCTACCCTGGATCACTGTTCTATATGGGCTCCTCAGGAACTTAGGACCAGGACTTCTAGCTAAAGGATAAGTTTTGATAATTTAAGGTGATGAGGTTGTGACACAGCCTCCGATATTGAAGATTTAGTGCTGTGATCTTGAATGCAACAAAATGAAACACGTTTTAACTTGGCTGTATTTGCATCCTTCTCTGTTGTGGAATGAAAATGTCACTTGAAAAACCTAACCATGCGCGTCTTCACTTTGCCTACTGCACACAAGCATTGTAGCATCTTTTAACATTTATAGTGTGCTTTCTAATTCTGCTCTGATAATTTCAGGAGGGTCCTTTTGGTCGGTACAAGGGAACCTCAGCGGAACATCACATCGATTCCTACTTTTCTTTCTTCTCTTTTTTGGGCTTTTCTGGAGCATTGCTGTTTGTCTTTCATTTGGTTTACCGTAGCTTTAACCTCCGCACGTGCAACGGAAAATAACGTTGTTGAAATATTGAAGTTGTCGCCTACAGTTTGGGAAGATCAGCTTCCCCTTAATGCCTGAATGTTTTTAACTTTTACCGTTTTGAGTCACGTTGGCTCAGGAGTTCTGTATTTAGTTTCCGTGTTGTTTTCTAGTATTTTCTATAAATAAAAAAAAAAGGAAAAAAAACACTCAAGATGCCGCTTCCGGACTTGTTCTTGTGATTTCAGCCTTCCACCATTAACCATTTTTAGTTACCCAGAAGAATTATAATATGCATATAATATCATGAATTCATAATGATCATCTTATGATATTTGCGTGCTTGTATTGCGGTTTAAAAGACTAGTAATTATAAGATTAGCAGTAATCAATTTTTATACCGATTCCGCGATTCGTGTTCAACTTTAAGAGTCAATTTTTTTTATAGTAATTTTATTTTGTTAATGTCGCTAATGATTTAAAGGAGTTTATAATTTTAACATATTTTATCTTTTAGTTCTAATACCAATAAGCTATATATAACAGGCCACCAATAAATCTCCAACCGAGGTTTTTTTCCCCCACACTAATAACAGAGATGGCCGTCATCGCTCAAACCAGAAGACCCGCCCATACACCTTATTCCGCTCCCCCCTCTCGCCAAGCCCCAACCGTTAACAAATCGCCTCATTGGCTCGACTTCCTCATTCTCTCTGCCGTTTTGCTTCTTTTCCTTGAGCTGATCGTCGTTGTTGGGCTCATAGCTATTGACAATAGGGTCGAGAAGGCGATTCAGAAGCACGCGGCGGACGGGCTCGCAAGGGCGGACTACGCCGCGGCTAGTTGGGGCGCCACCGTTGTGGACCATTCTGAGCCTTGTTATGAGAGGGACTGGCCATGGCTTGGCTGGTGGAGTACGTGGTGGAATGGGGTTCACCATAAAGCCATTCATATGTTGAGCCCTAGTTTCGGAGAGCCGGGCCGGTGTTTTCCCTTGAAAGGGAGGAGTGGCTTTGTTGTGGTCAAGCTAAGGGAGCCTATTGTGCCGGAGGCTATTACTATTGAACATGTTTTGGATAGTGTTGTTGATGACCGGTCCGATGCTCTCAAGGATTGCCGTGTCACTGCTTGGTTGCAGCATGATCGGTATGATAGCAAGAAGAATGAGTTTGTTTTGGCTGAGTTCAGTTACGATGTTGGGAAGAGCAATGTTCAGAAATTTGGTTTGTCGGGACCGGTGGCGAAGGCCGGCGATGAGGCCATTGTTAACATGGTGGAGTTGCAGTTTGGATCCAACCATGGAAGCCCCGTGTCTACTTGCATATATCGGCTCAGAATTCATGGCCATAAACCTCGATCGTAGTCCCTCATTCGAAGAAGTTTAGCTTCATTGGTTTTTTTTTTCTTTTCTTTTCCTGAATTCCCTTTTGAACTTTGCTTATTGATAGGTAACTTATTTAGATTTTCAGGTTATGTGTTTAGCCTTCTGATCAACTTTACCATCTTTCATTTATAATCTTCCATAATATCTTGATCATTGATTAGAAATGCATCAATACTGACCACTACCAAACAAGACAACGTTATATTTGCATAGTAGTAAGAAATAAGTTACAGAGGACACTATTTAAAGCAATTAAATAATGAATCGAATGTTTTTTCTTTTTTTTCTTTTAGTTGATGAAAACTGGACATGGCCTAATCAACTAAGCAGCTCTTACACTATATTAGCGCCACAAGGTAGAAAAAATTCATGAGCTCAGAGTTCTTGGCCATAATAAACCTCGTATTCCCTCATCCTATTCACTGTTTTTTTTTTTTTTCTGTTTTGTTGTTGGTTTTAGTTCCTTTTAGACTTGCTTATTGATTGGTAACTTATGGACTCTCTTTATCAATTTTATAATATTTCATTACCTTTCATCATCTGATGATCATTGATTAGGGACGCGTCATTCTTCAACACTATTAATCCACTGTCACGCTCCGAATTTCGAATAACAATTCAAATCCTAAAACATGAATAAAACAACTAAACCAAATAAATGTTCTGAATTTTTTTTTCATAAGAACACACCACACGTCTCTCGAGTTCTAAATCCTGAGATCCTCGAGTTAATTACTACAATTCACTTACAGGGTAAAATTGTAAAGCTCAAGATAAGCATAACAAACCTCACAACAGAAAAGAGAATAAAACAAATACTGCTACTTTAAACAGCTCGATCAGCGTCCTGGTTATCCTGACTTGCAAAATTATCCGCTACACTGTTTAAATAGTATACCGGGATTATAAACACAAAACCCAGTAAGCTTTTTGCAGAGCTCGTATGAGTAGATAGAAATAAAACAGTAAATCAACAACTTTTACTCAAAACATTCTCAACTCAAAACAAAACATTCCACCTCCATTTCCAAACCATTTTCCAACAAGTCTCATCACTCACCACTCGACCCATCATATATAATAAATACGTATTCATGATCACGAGTAATTCAACTCGTTGCTTTCATATCATACTTCAATTGTCAAAGTTGTATTCATGATCATGAGTAATTCAACTCGCTGCTTTCATGTCATACTTCAATTTTCAAAGGTGTATTCATGATCACGAGTACACTAACTCGCTGCTTTTATGTCATACTATGACAGACACTCTAGAGCTCTAACTGAATCGTAATGTGTCATCTTCGTCAAGGTTCACGCTTACGATAATATTGTCTCGATCACCACTTGTGACATAATTCGTAGATCAAAACATTTAAAATTTGTCCTATCTGACTCAAATGTTACGCTTCAACTCACTTATGCTTTCTCACAATAAAATCAACAGTTACATGATATATTATATTTCCATAGAAAGTAAGTGCTCGAAATGATAATCCAAAAATCCAATAACACACCATCTAGATATATATATTTCACGTAAATATATATATATATAGACACACACGTAGTCATCCACGCATGGATGATCACTAATACCAACTATAAACCACACATAGTGAAAATCGAGAAATTCGTTTTTTTTATATTTTAAATACATTTTTCTTACCTATGGACCGTAGTAGAACAAGTCCATACAATTCAAAACGGATATTTATTTCCATAAACCTTTTCACTTCAATGACAATATAAATAAGGTAATTAATGACATTTGGTTCGTAAAATGAACAATGTGAGATTTACTCACCTCTCATCCAGATGCGTCTTCTAAAAAGGCAAATATAACAATCTGAATCGTCCACCAACTCGATCCGTCAATCACCTAATCAGATATAACCTTAACTTAGCAAACTCTTCGTAAAACACACTTAAACGACAAATCAACGGTCGGATTCTAAATTAATTGATGATCCAGAGGTAAAATATTTATCCGTGACCACACAAAGTCACTGGACAGTCATAAGATCATTATACCAAAACTATAAGTCTATCGGACGGTCCCATCTTCACATATCACAAATCGAACGATCAAAATCGTAAAAATTCATAACTTAATCATACGATATCCAAAAATTACGTATTATATATCGAAATGATCGTATCAACATGTAGAATATAAAAATGGGCAGAAACTTCACTTGGAGTGGCCGGAGGTAGCCGGAAACCATCGTTACAGTGGCCCCCACCGCCCATCAAAAGTCAAAATTTGACAAAACTCCCAACACAAAAGTTCTTCATCTTAATTCCAATTTCAACTTTCATAACCACACCAAAGTCAGATTATAAGCCAAAATATCAAAGTTTACCTCGCAAGGTTTGAAACTCAAAGAACCCTAGTTTTGAAATCTTCCAAATTCGATCTCCACAGAACAAATCGTTGCAAGCCGTTTTGATGAGAGTATCTACGTCTTCTGGGATAGAAAACCCAAGAATCACGAGCTAAAGTGGTCGGAGGAGTGAGAACCAAGGTGGAGAAGGAAGGCGATTTTCAGATCGGGCCGTGCGGCTTCTCGGCCTTGTAGCGGCTACCACGATGGTTATTTCCCATTAATGTCTTCTGGAAAGTTCTAGGAAACGTCAAGGTGAGAAAAATCTCTTTTGGAATCAAGTCATTTGGTGCCTGGATGTAGGAGATATCGACCGGTGAAGGGAATAGCAGCTCGGCGTTTTCCAGCTCGAGCTGTGCTGCTTGTCGGCCTTGTAGCACCCTCCAATGTTCTTTTTTTCACCTTGATGTCTTCTAAGAAGTTTTAAATGACTTCAGAGCGAGCAAAATTACTTTTGGAATCTAGTCGAGTGGTGGCATGAGGAGGAAGATATAGCTGGAAGAAGAAGAGCCCAGATTTTCCGTCGAAACTGGGGGAGAGAGAGAGTTCGGGGGGCTGAAACGCAAAAAAGGTAAAATTCCGGATTTATGAATAAGCTAGGATTTTTTCTATATTTATAGAAAAATATCCAAACTTCAAACTGTCATAACTTCTTCATACGAACTCCGATTTTCACGTTCCACATATGTACGAACTCGTATCGACGCGCTTACAAGTTTCATGAACAAAGTTTTCCCAAATTCCTTACGTACAAAAAGTCAATTTTCACGACCCCCTAAATAACGTTCGTTTCGAAAATAAATTCATTCTAAATCAAATTTCTCAAACTACGACATACGAATTTATCACAAATATCATAATTCAAATAATAGAACAACTATTGAATTACATAATTTAATTATATGAAAATTCGGGTCTTCACTGTCTACCCTCCTTAAAGGGATTTCGTCTTGAAATTCAAGTATGCTCATCGAAGAACAACTGTAGGTACCTCGATCGCATATCATTTTTTCCCTCATGTTATCTCTGCTATGCATATGGAAGCAGAGGCATGCAGCGCTGGACTTCTTCTAGCTATTCACCAATATTGGGGGGCCATCGACCTTGAGAGTGATTGCTCACTTGTAGTGGCTGCGTTACAACAAACTGTGGAAGATTGATCTGAATTAAGGCGCATTATCGATGATTGTAAGTCTTATTTGACATCTTTACACTCTGTTCAAATTAGGCATATCTTCCGGGAAGCAATGGTGTAGACAATAGATGGCTCATCTTGCTAGCCTTAATTATCTAGATGATATTTAGTTAGATGAGTCTCCTGTGATTATCCAGAAAGTACTCTACGAGGATTTATGTAATGGTGCTAGAGGTCAAGGTATTACGTTCCCCTCTATGCTCAACTCTAATATTAATATAATAAGTCAGGCGTGGGGATGAGTCTCCCAGTTTGGCTGGGTTTCGAACCCTTTAAAAAAAACAATAATAATAACCTATATTTAGAGGAGAGCATGACAAAAATTGAATCATTATCGAGACAATTAAAAGTACTAAAAAAACATGTAAATCGTATGTTTTTATTTCTTCCGTTTCGTTTATGGTAATTGGACGTGGCGTAATCAACTAAGCAACTCTTATACTAGCGCGACATGGTACAAAGAATTCATGAGCTTAGATTGGTCTAGGCATACATGGTATGATCCTGGCTTGCCGCATAGTTTTCGAAAACCATTGAAAGCTTTCAACAATGTAAGTAGTTGAATAGACTTATGATAATAAATCTTTGGACTCCGAATCCAATTCTCCGACAATAAACCTTCTTCAAATATGACTCGGAGTTCGAATCCCAAACTAATTGCATTTGCTACGAGCCAGCATTGAACCATATTACAATATCATTAGGATTTTGACTTGAAAAGGAATCCCATTACTCCTGGAATCCGAATAGAACTGGTTTCAATGAAATAGATGTTGATACATGGTTATGGTTTTCACAAGATTAAAGTAATAAAGTTTTACATGTTGATACCATGGTGGTACTCATTTCTATCTCCGATTGATACCTAAACGACATTCCTGTGAAAGCTAAAATCGATTATTTGTGTGTTTGATTTCAAGATTTTGAGATTTAAAGATGCCCAGCTCGTACGAGCCAAGTCTTTGGAAAATTAACTGATTTTATACCTAAATGATATTCCTCTTTCAAGATTTTGAGATTTAAGTGGGTGCACAGTTCCTATGAGGCAAGTCTTTGGAAAATCAACTGATTTCAGCTTTCATATATTCTATTAAATTTTGTACCTTTTTTATTATTATTATTATTTTTTACACCAATTTGTAAATCATTGTTCCCCTTTGTATGTTGTTTTTGAGCCATGATTTGGTCCTTGGAAATTTTTTTCTTCACCGATTTTTTTTTCAACTCGTTTGAATTTTGTCTTTTTTTAATTCAGCTACAGGTCGGTATGGTTTGCCTGCACTCCAACTGTTGTTTTAGCCCAAATGATTTGAATTCTTGCAGTCTCTCTGCTTTTAAGCAGGTCTGCATGGTTGGCATTCATTTCATCTGTTGTTAGCGCAACTATTTTGGTGACACAGAGTTTGTATTTTCCCAACTTTCATGGCCCTTGTATTTTCAGGCCCATACTAGAGCTGATTTGAATTGCTCAACAAAATTATCTAAAGTCTAATCAATGAGCAGGATTCTAATCTTTGAAATGAAATCATCTATCAAGGGGCTGTTCATTCAGAATCGTGGTCTCGTCTTTATGCAATTACTGTTCAATTCGAGATCTGTAAGCTAAAATGGAACACGTTTAAGTTGGCTGTATTTACATTCTTCTCTCTTGTGGAATGAAAATGTGTTACTTGGAAAACCTAACCATGCATGCGTTCACTTTGCCTACTGAACACAAGCATTGTAGCATCTTTTAACATCTATAGTGTGCTTTCTAATTCTGCTTTGATAATTTCAGGAGGGTCGTTTTGGTCAGTAGAATGGGACCTCAGCGGAACATCACACTGATTCTGTAATACCCGCAATTTCCATTTTAAATCCGAGTGATTGTATCGAATGATTATTATACGATTTCACGATTTATGTTCGATAATCATTCATTTTTACAATTATCGAAGTTTCGAAACGTTTATTTTAACGAAAAGCTCGAAATACTCGGGTTGAGAAATCGACTTTTTCTACGTACGAAATTTGGAGAAACTTCCTTCATGAAAGTTGTAGAGCTCGTCGATACGAGTCCGTGCACGTGCGGAACACGAAGATCGGATTTTTTCTGAATTAGTTATCGAATTTCGAAGTTTTCCGAAACATGTATATATAGAAAAATTTTAGAAACCCTAATTTTTTTTCCCTACCGGTTTCTTTTTTTTCCTTTTCTTCTTTCTTCTTCTTCTTCCTGTTTCTTTCTGAAACTGGGTTTCTCTCTCTCTCTCTTACAGACACAATTGACCGAAGAGGAGAAAAACTTCTCCTTAATTGTTCTCCCTCCACAGACCACCTCTCGACCTCAAACCAAGTCCCAGGCGTTCGTCTCGAGCTGCTCTAGCTCCAGGAGGCAGTCTCACACGGCGGCGGCGAAGCCCGAACCGAAAACGTCCATTTTCGGTTCGATCTCGATATCTCGAGCTACACTCCATCATTTCACTTAATTCTTGTCTCATTGAGCTCGCCTCAACTTCCTCTACAAGCACCAAGAAGGACCGGAACTGGGTCGAACGTTTTCACGTTCGTCGGAGCTCGACCCGAACGGATCGAAATACCGAAACTTTCGATCAAGATATCTCGAGCTATACACGATCGTTTCTTGTGATTCCAAGCTTGTTGAGTTCGCAAGGAAGTTCTGAACAAGTTTCCAGAAGGGATCGGGGCCTGAGGTTGCAGTTTTCACGTCGGTTTTCAAGCTCACCGGTTTCTGCATTTTTTCCGGCCGCCGACTGTAAATCGGTAATTTCGATGCCTTCCGATCATTTTTAGGTCTTGTGCTAGTTATGAAAGTTGCTCAGAATGATGAAACGAAGGGGACAAGCTCAGCCCCGACACCATTGGTGGTGGTCGGTGGCGGCTCTGTCCCTAACTCCGGCGGCCTTTTCTGGCCATCTCCGGAGGTCTAAAATTTAGTTTCTGTCCATTTTATGATTCTATGTTTCGATACGATCATTTCGGCGTATTATACGTATTTTTCGGATATCGTATGAATTAGTTATGAATTTTGTGATTTCGATCGATTTCGATCGTTAGATTTTTGATCTGTGAAATTATGACCGTTGGATGAACTTGTAAATTTGTTATGATGATCATATGACTGTCCCAGAGGCTTTGTGTGGTCATGGGCGAAGATCCGACCGTTGGAACTTCGTATATGTGAAAAACGGTAATTAGGGGAGCGTTTCATGAGAAACCGCTCGTCGGATTTTAATGTAAATTAGAATCTGACCGTTAATTAGTGGTTAAATTATGAGTTGAATTTGTTGGCTAAATTCGAATCACATTTGATTAGGTGATTGACGGATTTTAATTTCGTGGGCTATTCGGCGTTAATTATAAATTATAATTTATAATTATATTGAAGACGCAGCGGGAGTTTCGAGGTGAGTAAACTCACATGGTTCATATTACGAACCGAGCATTTTAATTTATTTATTTTTGGTAATTGTGTGAAAAATATTTGCGGATTAAATATTTGTTTTAAAATTTCATGGACTTGAATCACCACGGTCCATAGGTAAGTAAAATGAATTTTAACTATACAAATGAATTTCATAATTTTCTTGTGTGAACTATAGATGGTATTAGTGGTCATTCCTGAGTGGATGATTACGTATATATATATTTACGTGGAAAATATATATTGATGAGTGGATTATTTGATCGATGATATGATTGAGTGGAATTGATGAGTTGATTTTATTACGATTGTGTAATTCCATAATAATATGATGTATCATGGTTGGGTTGATTTCAGTATGTGAAATAATATGTTGTGTTCATTTATGGGTTTAGGGTCGATGTAATGACTGGTGTGGGTAATCAGACGCTCTAATCCTAGTGTGGATGATGGGATACGATTGGTTGAGTATGTGGAATTATTGGACGTTCTAAATATGTATATAGGTATACATATTGATGAAATACAATAATTGATAAATATGTCGGATGCCATAACCTAGGCCAGGTGACGGGCTACGATTCAGTTAGAGCTCTAGTCTGTCAAATACCGTATTTTTATAAATACGATGATGAGAGTTGTGGGGAAAGTTGTGAGTTGGGTTGTCTTGATATATTGAATTGGTGTTTGATTGAGATTGTTATTATTTGCATATGTGGAAATATTTGAGTGTTGTTGTGTGTAGAAATAAATGAGATTAAATTAAGCAACAGTTCATTCTTTTACTCATACAAGCTTTCATAAGCTTACCGGGTTTTGTGTTGTTGCAATCCCGGTACACTATTCAATGGTGTAGCGGATATTCCTGCAGGTCAGGATAACCATGGAGGTGACCGGGCTGCTTAGGTGTTACAACAGTCATGTTATTTATTTAGTTGTGATGTGTGTGTATGCTCATTTAGAGTTTTACATTATATTTTGGATTGAGTTGTAATAATTAACCGAGAATATATTCGGTTTGATTCTATTTTGTGTGGTGAGTATGTTAAGAAAAGAAAAATTTTCAGGATGATTATTTTGTGTTGTAGTATATTCATATTTCGGATTTTTGAATTGTTATTCTAAAATTCGGGGCGTGACAGATTCCTACTTTTTCTTTCTTTTTTGGGCCTTTCTGAGGCATTGGTGTTTGCCTTTTATTTGGTTTACCCTAGCTTTAACTTCTGGAACTGCAACGTTGTTGAAATATTGAAAGTTGTCGCTTAGAGTTTGGGAAGATCAGCTTCCCCCTAATGGCCTAAATATTTCTGACTTTGAGCTTTTTGAGTCACGTTGCCTTGGGGTTTTTTTAATTTAGTTTCCGTTGTTTTCTAGTTTTTTTTTTTTCCCTAAAAAAAATACACTCAAAGATGTCGCTTCCGTACTTGTTCTCGTGCCTTCAGCCTTCCACCATTTTTTTTTTTGTGGAGAAAAGAAAATTACAAAGCAAGTCTCTAAGGTATTACCCAGAAGAATTATAATGCAAATAATATCTTGAATTCATAATGATCATGTTATGTTATTTGTGTGCTTGTATGATTATTCTAAGAGATTAGTAATTATAAGATTAGTAGTAGTCAATTTTTATAAGGGTGCGGTTATTGCCACCCTACCATTTTCTTGTTCACTATACTTACTTACTACACCATACATTTCAATTTTAGTATTAAATTCACTTATCTAACCTATTTCTATTTCCAAAAATATCATTATATGATATATCAAATTAAAAAAAATAACAAAAATCTCTCATTTAATTTATAACAATAAGAGAACTAAAATATAATATGTTTTCGTAACAAAGTCATAATATGATTTATTTCCATTTTTTAATTTTCTATTTCACTTTCAATGTTTGTCAATTGGAATCCATGTCAGAATAATAGTAAGTTAACAACTGTGAGCAATGAAGAAGAGATTTTTTTTTTGTTAGAAATCTTTACTTTCGGTGTTCACAAAAAGTATTGCAAATATTTGATGAAGGTAATACTAATAGTTTTGTGAACTGAATAACGAATTAACGATAAGGAGGGAACAAAAAGACAAAAAAAATAGTAATGAATTTAGATTTTGGTGGAGAAAATTAAGATTAATGTTATCCAATGAGAATTTAAGTAGCCTTTGTATTTATTTTTTGGTTATATTTTGAAAGGATTTTGAAAAATTAGTGTACTTATTAGTCATTTTACACCTGGATAATTTAGTCTTTCAATAATTCAAATGTTTGTAGGGTAAACTAAGAAAATAGTAAGGTGTCAATAGCCGCACCATTTTTATAATGATTCGTGTTCAACTTCAAGACTCAATTTTATTTATAGTAATAATATTTTGTTAGTGTCACAAATGATTTAAAAGAGTTTATAATTTTAACTTATTTTATCTATTTTTTTATCTTTTATCTTTTAGTTCTAATACCAATTAACAGGCCACCAACTAAAATAACGGAGATGGTCGTCATTGCTCAAACCAGAAGACCCGGCCATACACCTTATTCCGCTCTCCCCTCTCGCCATGCCCCAACCGTTAACAAATCACCTTGTTGGCTCGACTTCCTCATTCTCTCTGCCGGTTTGCTTCTTTTCCTTGAGTTGATCGTCATTGTTGGGCGCAGAGCTATTGAAAATAGGGTTGAGAAGGCGATTCAGAAGGACGCGGAAAACGGGCTCGCACGGGTGGATTACGCCGCGGCTAGTTGGGGTGCTACCGTTGTAGACCATTATGAGCTTCATTATGAGAGTGACTGGCCATGGTGTGAAGACCCAGATTTTCATACAATAAATTTATGTAATTCAATAATTGTCATATTAATTGAATTGTGATATTTGGGATTATTTGGATTGTCGTGGGTTGAGAAAATTGGTTCCGAATGATTTTATTTTCAAAAACGAACGTTATTTAGGGGATCGTGAAAATCGACTTTTTATACGTTCAAAATTTGGAAAAACTTCCTTCATGAAAGTTGTAGAGCTCGTCGATACGAGTCCGTGCATATGTGGAACGTATTATTCGGAGTTCGTATGAATAAGTTATGAATATTTGAAAATCGAAATTTTTCTATAAATAGTGGAAAAATCTGAGTTTATTGTGAAGGAAAAAATCTCATTTTTGCACATCAGTCCCCCGTCTCTCTCTCGGCCTGGTCACTGTGCCTTCCGACCCGGCGACCCGACCCGACTGGAAGTCGGTCCTCCCAGCCGCGCCGCCGCCGGACCCGGCCCTGTCCCGCTTCGCCGCCTCACGCCTGGTCGATCCCCGCCATCGCCACGCCCCGCCGCTGCCCCTAGACCTGGATCGAAGCTCCCATCCGAAGTGCAAACCCGACCCGGCCGGAAAACCTTTTTTCCGACGGTGCACGGGCCGATCGTCCCCATTTTGGTGACGTGCTCTTCCTTCTGATCATCCCCATATATAGCTTGCATCACGATTTTGAGTGTAGAGTGGTAGATCAAGAGTTGAAGATTTCGACGTCCCTGATTCGATCTGGAGACTGATCAGAGGGCCGAGATTAATCCAACTTCAAAGCCCGATCTAGGACGATCCAGACCTCATCTCCGAAAAAGTCAGGTATTAAAGTTGTTCAAAATTTCATTTTGAAGAAGTTTGTAGTTGACGACTTTTGCATCGGAGGTGGTTGACCGGCGTTGACCGCCGCGTTGACCACCGTCTGACCGCCGCGTGTGGCGGCGCGTCGAACCGAATTTCGAGTTTTTATTATCTGGACAATGATCTACGCATCCATACGAGCGTTTTGAGATATAACTTGGTCATGTTAGAAAAAGTTGATAAATAGTCAATTTCTGTTTTGACGTTACTATTTACGGTTTTACAATTTACCTTCGGTTTGAGATTTACGAAGATCAGACCATCGGTTTTACTTCAAATTTTAATATGATGTTCATATGACTGTCCCGATGACTTTGTGTGGTCACGGGCGAAGATCCGACTTTTGGATCTTCGTATAATTATAAAATAGTGATTCGGGAGGCGATTAACGAAAATCCGTCCATCGGATTTTCGTATAATTTTGATAGGATGTTTCCATGGGCAATCCGTGAGGATCTAACCGTTGGATTATCTTTATTTTAGAATCCGACCGTTGGATTATCTTTATTTTAGAAATCCGATCGTTGGATCATCAATTAGGTTTATTTCATGCTTCGTTGCTAAGTAAAGACCGTACTTGATTAGGTACTTGACGGCTTGAGTTGACGAGCATTGGATTATTGTGAGTTATATATATATTGAAGACGCAGCAGGAGTTCGAGGTGAGTAAAACTCACGTGGTTCATATTACGAACCGAGCATTTTAATTTATTTACTTTTGGTAGTTGTGTGAAAAATATTTGCGGATTAAATATTTGTTTTAAAATTTCATGGACTTGAATTACCACGGTCCATAGGTAAGTAAAATGAATTTTAACTATACAAATGAATTTCATAATTTTCTTGTGTGAACTATAGATGGTATTAGTGGTCATTCCTGAGTGGATGATTACGTATATATATATTACGTGGAAAATATATATTGATGAGTGGATTGTTTGATTTATTATATGATTGAGTTGATTTCATTACAATTGTGTAATTCCATAGTAATATGATGTATCTTGGATTGGGTTGATTTCAGTATGTGATGTTATATGTTGGGTTCATTTATGGGATTAGGGTTAACGTAATGACCGGTGTGCGTAATCGGACGCTCTAATCCTAGTGTGGATGATGGGATACGATTGGTTGAGTATGTGGAATTATTGGACGTTCTAAATATGTATATAGGTATACATATTGATGAAATACAATAATTGATTAATATGTCGGATGCCATAACCTAGGCCAGGTGACGGGCTACGATTCAGTTAGAGCTCTAGTCTGTCAAGTACCGTATTTTTATAAATACGATGAAGAGAGTTGTGGGGAAAGTAGTGAGTGGAGTTGACTTGATATATTGAATTGGTGTTGATTGAGATTGTTATTATTTGTATATGTGGAAATAATTGAGTGTTGCTGTGTGTGGGAATATATGAGTTTAAATTAAGTAACAGTTCCTTCTTTTACTCATACAAGCTTTCATAAGCTTACCGGGTTTTGTGTTGTTGCAATCCCGGTACACTATTCAATGGTGTAGCGGATATTCCTGCAGGTCAGGATAACCAGGGAGGTGACCGAGCTGCTTAGGTGTTACAGCAGTTTTGTTATTTATTTAGTTGTGAGGTGTGTGTGTGTATGCTCATTTAGAGCTTTACATTACATTTTGGATTTGTGTTGTAATAATTAACCGAGACTAAGTCGGTTTGATTTTATTTCGTGTGGTGAGTGTGTTAAGAAAAGAAAAATTTTCATGTTTCGGATTTTGAATTGTTATTCATAAAATTCGGGGCGTGACACATGGCTTGGCTGGTGGAGTATGTGGTGGAATGGGGTTCACCATAAAGTCTGTCAGATGTCGAGCCCTAGTTTCGGAGATCGGCCCCGGTGTTTTCCCTTGAAAATGAGGAGTGGCTATGTTGTGGCCAAGCTAAGGGAGCCTATTGTGCCGGAGACTATTATTATTGATTGTATTGAACATATTGAGGATTAAGTTGTTGATGATCGGTCCGATGCTCCCATGAATTGCCGTGTCACTGGTTGGTTGACCGATAGCGAGAAGAATGATAAGTTTGTTTTGGCCGAGTTCAGTTACGACGTTGGGAAGGGCAGTGTTCAGACGTCTTGTGTGTCGGGATCGGCCTTAAAAATATCTGCTCAGAGTTCATGGCCATAAACCTCAATTGTAGTCCCTCATTAGACGAAGTTTAGCTTCACTGTTTTCTTCTTCTTTATGTTCCCTTTTAAACTTTGCTTGTTAATAGGTAACTTATATAGGGATTTTATGGTTATGTGTTTTACCATCTTTCATTTATAATCTTCCATAATATCTTGATCATTGATCAGGGATGTGTCAATACTCACTACTACTAAATAAGACTACAATAATATTATGGATATCTTCACAAATGGTGTATGAATTTTAGGCAATTCTACACTTTGGTGTACCTATTTTCATAACTATCAGAATTGTGTATCAAGTTTGCTTCAATCTTTCATTTTGGCGTACGCCGTTAAATTTTCCGTTATCTTTGCCAAAAAAAAAAAGTTTTCGGTTATCTTTACTTTAGCTTTGTCAGTTTTTTTTTTGGTAAAGATAACGGAAAATTTAACGGCGTACGCCAAAATGAAAGATTGGAGCAAACTTGATACACTATTCTGATAGTTATGAAAGTCGATACACCAAAGTGTAGAATGGCCTAAAGTTCATACACAATTTGTGATGTTTTTCCATAATATTAATGTATTTTCATAGTATAGTACGATGAGACAAATAAAGCAATCAAATAATATATAAATCAAATGTTTTTGTTTTTTTTTTTTTTAGTTCATGATAACTGGACATGGCCTGATCAACTAAGCAACTCTTACATTATATTAGCGCCACAATGTAGAAAAAATTCATGAGCTCATGCCATTCACTGTTTTTTACTGTTTTGTTGTTGGTTTTAGTTCCCTTTTAAACTTGTTTATTGATTGGTAACTCATATGGACTTTCTTTATCAATTTTACAATATTTCATTACCGTTCATCATCTCATGATCATTGATTAGGGAGGGGTCAATACTTAAGACTATTAACCTATACTACAATAATGATAACATAGTAGAGCACGACAAAAATTGAATCATTGTCAAGACGATTAAAAGTATTCAAAAAACATGTAAAGTCATATATTTTTATTTCTTGCTTGTAGTTTATGGTAATTGGACATGGCCTAATCAACTAAGCAACTCTTACACTATATTACTGCGACAAGGTACAAAGAATTTATGAGCTTAGATTGTTCTAGGCATACATGGTATGACCTTGGCTTGCCGCATAGTTTTCTAAAACCATAAACCACTACTTTCAATGACGTAAGTAGCTGAGTAGCCTTGTAACAATAAATCCTTGGAGTTCGAATCCTAATCTAATTGCATTTGCTACGAGCTAGCATTGAACCTTATTACAATATTATTAGGTTTTTGACCTGAAAAGGAATCCCATTACTCCGGGAATCCGAATAGAACATGGTAGGAATCGAGCTTTACCATCCACTCAAAGGTCTCCTACTCCTGGTAGGATAAGAAGACGAATGTGTTGTATAAAAAAGGCCTCAATGTGCCTATCATATTCGTGTTGCAGGCCTGAGATTCGGGCCTGGTTTAAGATTTTATTCGGGTCGAGAACCCGAAGAAAGCACCCGCTGGCCGCTATGTTCTACCTGTTTCCAGCGCATTAATACGTCGATTATTCCTATACCAACTCATTGCCGACAAAAGTCACGTGTTCACATCGCAAGCGTAGAACCAAAATAATCGCTAATCACAGCCGTCCATTGCCACCCGCGCTTTATATAAAAACAAGATAGGATGCCTGGTTCTACACCATTCAACGCCTCCGCGTTCCTCAACCACCATTCTAGCCTCTCCCTTCATCTCCAGATCTACTCTCCATGGATGATTCTCTGTGCATATCACCATCAGATTCGATCGTTATCGTTTCGAGATCTGCGTATTGATGGTGGTTTTGAGCTCTGAAGCTCTCATATTCAGCTCAACGCTTTCAGCTGGTGTTCTTCATGCTTTGATATAGAGATTCTCAGGTACAGATATGCTTTTCTTTTGTTTAATTTCGTTTTATACAACACTAGATCTTCAGCCAATCGTTTTTGTTCATGAAAAAAATAAATTCTACAAATCGTTTTTGTTTTGAAGTATCTACTATGTGTTTAGCAGCTATGGCGAAGAAGCTTATTTCCAATCCGGAGAGGTTTCACGCTTTGGAGCGTCTGTTGTGGATGCGATATCGTTTTCGATCCAGATCTGATGTTTATGGAGGCTAAAGGAGGCTGGAGTTCATGGAAATCGGTTATTCTGGTGTGCGTAATTGTAAATACATGAATGGGAAGATAGCGAGGAGATTTATGTGTGATTGTGTTGATATGGATGTATAAGATATCGGCTAGGATCGGCTCAGTTGATGGGTCAGAGTCCTGGACCGATCTTTCTCATCCGGCCTTTGCCATGGCAGGTGCGCTTGCATGGCAGGTCCAAAAAAATTAATAAAAAAGAGATTTGTTGGTTTGGAGGGGAAGACAGCATGGGAGTTTGTTTTTTTTGCCCAGGGTCTTCCTCTCTGTGTGTGCTCTGTGTCCTGCTTGCTTTCTTTACTCTGCTTTATAATTGCCCGCCTGCAAATCATAACCAGATCTATCTCCGATTCTGGGCATCTGCGACAGCAATATTCGTCCGTTCGTCGCACCCTGAAGGTATTATGCACCTAATTCTATACTCTTTATGCATGCTCTTATGCAAGTTCTCCACAGTAATGCTCAATTAATCTCATTCCAAAGGTAGTACATACGTTAACAAATTCAACTAGGCTTTGGATTCTGGTTATGCAAGTTAAATTTGTCTTCGGATTCATATACTAGTTCAACTAATCCTTTTAAAGACGTTGGATTTGGCATACTGTATATACATGTGAACTTAAAAAGACGTTGATTTCGGCACTGTATATACATGTGAACGTAGAGAGAGTCCTGCATGATTACAGTTTGCTAAGGAATTCTGCAATCCACCTACTGATCGATGAGGTAAAGCTGTTAAATTATTGTGTTATTGTTATTCCAATTTTTAGTAGTAACTCTTGTTCCGAGCTCAAAAGTACATTTGTTATTTACGAACTATATTTTGAGTCCCATATATGAGGGTAATGTACAACTGTGCCTCTGCCTTTTGCAAGTGGATAACATGCTATGAATAATTTCTTCCCTTTGGAAGTTACGTATAATTGAAGTGATTCTACGAAGCCTCGATGGCTTGCCCAACTCCAATTCTGTATGGTGTTCTATACATGTCATGGTTGGCGCTGCAAGTCTGCAAGTGCAGTAGCTGTACCTGTTAAAAAGGAATATTTCTTTTGGGCGGTTTATGTTGCACATGTATTAACAGTTATATTCTGCTTAGAGAGAGATCTGGGTGAAGTTCAGAGCAAGTGACAAGTTGAGTTTCTCGCATTCCTTTATTTTTGACAATTATGAAAATATTTGGAAGCGACTACAATTTTGTATATTTAATATCGGGAGCAGAATGCGTTTAATCTACCGGTTTATTTGACCTGCAGTTTTTCTTTGAGTACATTGGTTTGCGTCATTTCTAAAGTGCTTCCTATACAAGCTAAACTGGGATAAAAGTGCTCAGAATTCTTCATTTTGCCATTTGAATCTATTTTACATGCATTATTAGAAACCAATTGTTATAGTACATTTATTACAGTATCATGTGGATGTGATTACAAGTACTTGGGCTTATTTAATATTTGTGCTCAGAATTCTTCAGTTTTGCCATCGGAGCTGGTTTATTTTAACTGCAGTTGTAGCTGTAGGACGATGGTTTCTAAAATGCGGTCTATACAAAGCTAAAATTGGATGAAAGTGGTCGAAGAATCATTAAGTTTGCCATTTGATATATTTGACCTGCATTTTTTTTTTAACTTACAGTACAATGGAGGGCTTCAGTTCTAAATGGTTTCCATTCAAGTAAAAATGGGGTGAGAAGACAACCATGCTTTTAGCGATGGGATGAAAAGTTACGAGACAGCAAAGATGGGGTTGGTATTCTTGTTAAATTGTACAGCGAGATAAAGCACATCTTATCAGGGAGATGATGGGAAGGATGCCAAACAATTGGTTTTTCAATGATTCAGTGATTTTTAACATGTTGGTAATAACGATTGGTATGCATCTAAACCCTGGTGTTGTCATTTATTTTAGCCCGTGTGGGTTGATTGAAATCAAGATCTGTAAGCTCAAAAATGGTAGAGCGCTCAAGGTCTATGGGCTTTTGAGAGGTTGGTGGTTCGAATCCACCCTGATCTGCTGTTTGTCATCTGTTACTCCAGTGAATATTTTTTTGACCGTTACATACTTAACCCCCCAAATTTATTACTTGTGTCTTTGTTTTTTCGAAGAGAAATTTTCTTTTAGGTTTTAGCCAGTAACAGTGACGTTACTGAAAAAATAAAAGAAAACGTCTGAAAAAAAGTGGGGCACCGCCTCTTTCCTTTGTTTTGTTTGGTTTGGTGAAGGGATAAGGTTACGCAAGGTGGAGAATGCTGACAACGGCCCTTGGGCTTGAAATCAAACCTTACCCGCACAATATGAAATCACATCTTAGCCGTTGATTAACAAGATAAGTTATCAAATCACAACTGCCTGTCTCATAGCGCGCAATATAAAACGACAATTAGGT